>JALGQJ010000002.1:20696730-21991730 GCA_023055345.1 Quercus wislizeni
TGTTTTCCTTTTTTATTTAGTCAATCTTGCCATGTTAGGTTTGATTTGGAATCTTTCCTTGTATGCTTGATTTAATTGTTATAATTTCCTTTTTAGTAAAATATGTTTAATTATGTTTTTATGTGTTTCCTTCTATGTTGTATGTGTTCTTTTTATTCAATGCATGATATATATTTAGGTTTGGGATTAGGACTCTTTTAATAATGTCTTTATTTAAACATGGCCTATTAACAAATAATGGAGGCCGGCCCACAAGTTGGAAGGTCTTAGGTGCCTAATACCTTCCCAAGTTGTACCTTAATTCCGAACCTACTATAAGGTATGTAGACCCATGTAAAGGCCTAAAATGCCAACTTTGGTTCTTAGACCTAAACCAGGTGGCAATTCCCAAATATGTGCTTCTGGCTTTTATCGAGTGAGACATACTCCCAAGAGGCAAAACCACATGTGCTTGTCGCTGTGTTCACAACTACTTAATGTTATAGCTTCAAGGATAAAAACATACGGTTTTCATGAATGATTTCCCCTAAACACACAAACAAGGATTAGCTTCTTCTATAATAAAACTATAGCAATATTGGAAGGATGTGAAAATGAAGGTAAAACTTCAGGAAAAATTCAATATCATTAGATTTCGCAATTCACAAAAACAAAAAAACAAACAAACAAACAAAAAAACATTAATAAATTCAAACATAGATGGTTGAAAGAAGCATGTCTAAAACAAGAATAAAAAACCCACCTAAAATTTCAAGGAATTGGGTTTTGGTGAAACTCCCACCCTTAAGACAAACCTTTCATTAAACATGTAAAAGGTTCATTACCAGATTGTGAAATGAGTATCAAATTATCAATTGAAAATGAGAGAGATCAATGAAAATATAAATAAATTTAGAGGGAAAATACATGTCATGTGCTTGGTTTTGAAACTCGAACCATTAAAAGAACCATAAAAGAGAAAGTATCAAGATTTTTGACGTTAGATCGTGATGATGTCATAATTAATTCAATAGTTATTTAAAATAAGAATAAATATATTAAATGAGTAAAAATTGAAAATTTGACTAAAAAGACATTCAAAGCAATATAAACAACTTTCATGATAATTTTTCATAATTTTTATAAATTCAATAAAAATGATAAAGTATAAACGAGCATTAAAAAAAAAAATTTTTTAGTAATCTTTCAAATAAAAAAAATATCTAAAATAAAATTGTAAATTGCACATTTACAAGTAATGATGTAGTCATAATTCTTAAATACAAATAAATTTATTTTTTGAGAGAAAATTTCAACTTCTGACGTCTGCTCTTGATGATAGGTCTTTATTATCAGACCAAGACACCAATTAGTTTTTGGTATAAGCGGGGATTGAACCCTATATCTCTTATACAACTATCAGAAACTTTACCAGTTGAGCTAATTGGAACCCACTAGCAAATAATAATTGATTGTGAGAGAAGTGATGGAATAGAATAGAAAACCATGTAATAGGGGTAATTTAAATATAATACGAATTCCACCAAAGGTGCAAGAAATTTAGTTGGTGTAGTTCCACCAAAGGTGCAAGAAATTTAGTTGGTGTAGCAGTTAGAGCACTAGACATAAGTACTAAAAGAGGAGGCCGCTCTTTCTATCCCTCATTTGTTGCATACAAAAGACATTACAAACCAATAACAAATACTCTTACGATAGCCGCAATTGTTGCATAAGAAATATTTCAAACCAACTTGCCAAATGAAATAAGGGAAAGATATTACAAACCAATAACAAATACTCTTATTGATAGCAACAATTGTTGCATAAGACATATTACAAACCAACTCGCTAAATGAAATAAGGGATGGGTTTTGCTGCATGCAAGCAAAAGACATTTCAAACCAACAACAAATACTCTTATGATAGTAGCAATTGCTGCATAAGACATTACAAACCAATGACAAACAAGGTTTTGAAACTCAGATTGGACCGTACGCTCCGACTGAAAAAACCTCAAACCGTTCATTTTTGCAGTTCTTTTAGCCTCAAGAACCGCTCTATGGGAAAAAAGTAAGGGCCCATACGAACCGCAGTCGGACCTCACGATTCTGAGAACCATGATCAGACCGCTTCTCACGGTTCCTTACTTCCTTTTGAATCTAAACCTTAAAAAAAAAAAAAAAAAAAAAAAAAGCTTTAAATTCTAGAACCATGATTAGACCTCTTGGCCGGCATGCATTGGACTTTTTTCAGATCTGGAACCAAAAGATTTGTGAGGGGAAAAAAAAAAAAAAAAAACAGAGAAGAAAAAGATGACAAAGTAGGGGTTGTGCAAAGTTGAAACAGCAAGTTAGCAACCCAGCACAGATCGCCAGTCACAGCCTTCATCTTCGTCTTCTGCTTCTATTTCTTCTTCTTTCTTTTTTTTCTCCTTCTTCTCTTTCTTCTTTCCGTGGAGATTGCTGTGGTTTCTCACCTTCTCTCTGTTTGGGTTGGTTTTGAATTCTTTTTTTCTTTTTTATGTTTCTAATGGCATTGGTTCACGTGACTTGACTTGGAAGAATCCAGAGCCCCTCCTACACGTGCCTTGGCATTGGAAACAAGAAAACTTTTGATTTTTGAAATTGGCAAAATGTTTCAGCCATTAGATTTGCAACTTTGAGCCTCTGCTGTGACTATTGATGGATTGATAAGTAATAAATAAAATATTATAAGTACTTTGTTAATATTTACAATTTTTTTTAAATGAAAAATATAGTGTTATAAAATATTTCATAATTTTTTTGTCACAATTATAATGTAGCAAAGTTTGAATGGTAGAGGAAAAATAGTGAGTCAACGGATACAATTAAGTATATAATAATTATTAAATAATTATTTTAATTTAAAATTACTAAGTGACCTTCTAATTCCTATATTATTACAATATTACTATCACGAGTTTATCTAATCAACATATAAATATATAAAGAAATATTATATCTATGTATGCTTAGGATATATATATATATATATATATATATTTTTTTTTTTTTTGAGAAACAATGTATGCTTAGGATATGATATTTCTTATTTGTCCTATAAAAGTTATGATATAAAAAAATATATTTGAAAGATAGATTTCTATATTTAATTGGGTCATTTAATTTAATTTTTATATTTATACTAATTTAATGTATTTATTTATATTTAAATAATTATTAAATTAATTATGACATCATCACGGTTCGACCCTGGTTCAACCTCGGTTCGACCTTAAAAACCTTGAACCTCTCATTTTTACGGTTCAATGAACGGTCCGGGTCTGAAAACCTTGATAACAAATACTCTTATGATTTCAAATGTGATATTTGTATCGCATAAGGGTTATATTAAAACCAAAGTTTAAAGTCCATGCTTAGTGACATAGTAATTTTCAAAAAAAAAATCAATATTTAATTTTTTTTTTTTTTTTGGCAATGGCTGCAAAAGAAATATTACAAACCAATAAAAATAATACTCTTATGATAGTAGCAATTTATGCATAAGACATATTACAGACCAATAACAAATACTCTTATGATAGCAGCTGTGGGTACTCTGGACATGTTTTTTGTCCTTTGGCCTTATGCAACTTTTCCTTTGTCCCACATCGAAGAATTCTTCCTCCCCCCTCTGCCTTATAAGCGTGAGCCGAATAGACAGGAGTACCATCAGTTATTAATAAGACATATTACAAACCAATAACAAATACTCTTATGATTTCAAATGTGATTTTCATATCACATAAGGGATATATTAAAAACAAAGTTTAAAGTCTATGCTTAATGACATATTAATTTTCAATATTTAAATATTTAGTTATTTTTTTCGTAAGATGCTTAATCAATTCTAACATGTCAAAATTCCTAAATGATTAGGACCATTAAGAACCATTTTCTATATACAATGTAAAAAATAAATAAATAAATAAATAAAAACCTTTATAAACATAAACATATACATTTAAATTTATTTTCATCAAAATTTAGTTTAATTACCATTTTGGTTCCTTATATTTTTCCTATATATCAAAATGGTCCCTAATGTGTCTAATGAGTCCATAAATATAAAATATTAAATTTCAAAAGAATTAATGTCGACATTAAATTACTTCAATAGAGAAATGTCAAAGCATTTATAGATCACACAATGCCAACTTAAATCTTATTGCAACGCAGCTTGACATTTTCGATGATATTTCACTTTTATTTTCTTGTTATCCTATTCAAATGTTTTAATTAATTTTTTTTTAAATTATATATTTTTATTGTTTAACAGGTTCCACATTCATGGTATTTGATGATTTAGTAATTATGAATACTGTGTTCTGCTAAACAAGCTAGTCTATTTCTAAGCATTATATGCTAATAAAACAATCAAAGCATATAATTATTTTGGATAACTTTAAACATGTGAAATATGATAACATGTAATAAGACACTAATAAGAAAAATATGATTTTCAAATACTCAAATTTGTTTAGAACCCAAACGCTCAAAATGAATGACAAGAAGAAAAAATTTAAGGTACACTTGAACTATATCTATGCTCAATTACTTTATTTTTAAATTTTTTGTTGTTATTTTTTTTATAAGATGCATAATAATTTTACCACATCATGTTTACTTTTATATTCCATTTAAAAATCCTATATATATATATATATATATATATAATTCAAATTTATAAAATTAAGAAACATTTGTTTTTAATACAATATTTAAATAAAAACTTCAAAAACATAAACATACACATAAAAATACACATTATTTTTTATAAGCTAAATTAAAATTTCAGTTTATAATTTTGTCCAAAATTTAATTCAGGTAATTTTAATTTCATTCACGTTAGTGCTATAACTTTAATAATTTATTTAATTATGTTAGATGATTGTCATTAAGTGGCCAAATACGTAGTTTATATATATATAATTATGTTAAAAAATTCAATAAAACTAAGAAAAACTATTTAAAACAAAAAAAAAAATTTTAAATAGTAGAAGAAAAGAAAAGGATATGATCTTTCTTTTTGAATCACCAACCTTCGTACACAAATTTTGTATCCCAATTGAAAACTCCATATGCAACACCCAAACTACTATTCATTTGGAAAGTTTTCTCTATTAAAAAATGATAAATAGGAAGGAGGAAAATAAAGAAGTTGAAATCAATTTACATCAAATCAAATTGGATAAAAACAATCTAATTAACTTCCAAACTTAGATTCTTTTCTTAAAATTCAGCTATATGGCTATTTAAATAAACATACACTTCCATCCCATGAGAAAAGGACCACGTGATTGAATTTTAAGAGGGAGACTCAAGGAACAACACCTAATGTGTGTATACACACATATGCAATAATAATTTCATCTAGGAGCCAAGCTGAAATGCATTTTTAAATCATTTTTGTTTGTGCCATCGAGTATATGAAGATATGTGTAGTCAATCCAATCAATTATTTAGCAGGTCCCAAAGTCGGCATCACTTCATCAATTGCTGGTTGAAAACCAAGATATCCCGAGTTCCCAACAATAGCGCTGATTTGCAAGCAACATCTTCAAAATTCTACATATCTTGGAGGCATGCATATATTTAAAATATAGTGAGAAAAAATATCAGGGAAAAATGTAAAGATAAAGGATCAACAGCAAGTCCATCAGCAGCAAGACCAGAGTATTAAACAAAACAAGAAGACCAAAACGACTTGTAGTTTGTTATTGAGACCTGAAACAACTTGTAGCTTATGATATCAGTTAGTGACAGAGTTAGTTAGACTAAAGGACACATGTTACTTACCTATTGGACCATTAGAAAATCTGTTAAAGGTAGAGAGGGTTTGGCGCCATTCTGTTAGAGTTTGTTAGACTCTAATCATTGTGTATAAACATCCTAAATCCTTGTAATCTATTCAGTTAATCAATATACAAAATTCCTTTCTTTGGATTTCAGCTGTCCTCTCTAGAAATTATTTTCCTTTTCATGGTATCAAAGCTCCATTAATGGTGTCCTCTGCGAGTTCATCTTGCTCTGCAACAACGGGCTCTAAAACAAGTGTTGTTGTTACTCATGGTGTTAATCCTTCTCTGCTGCAATTGTCCAACATGGCGAGCTTGATGATAGGTAAGCTAGACTATAACAACCATCTAGTATGGAGGCACCAAATAGAGGTGATCTTGGAAGCTTACTCAATGATCAATTTCATTAAAAATTCTGATTATTGATGTAGGACACAATTTCCTATTTAATTATTGTAATTTATTAATTTTGGTATTTAATTTGTAATTTTTGTTATTTTAGGTTTAGGGTTATTATTTCCTTATTTTTAGGTGCTTTTAATGCTTTTCAGGTCAAAGTTGGTTTTTGATATGGTTAGGTATTGATTAGGAGTTATTTTAAAATATATTTTCTTATCAGTCAAGTTTTACGGAGCCCTTAAATAAGCCTCTAAGCCTGTACACTTTTTTTAACAATTATTCAATCAATAAAATTTAGACTTTTATCTTTCTATTTTCTGTTGGATTCCAAATCCTTTCTCCTTTTGGATTCAAGGACTCCTGTGGATTCAAGGAATCCTCATAGATTCGAGGTTATTTTTAGAAGCAAACGTGTTTTGTTTCTTGTTTTCTGGAGATAAACGTGTTCTGATTCTTGACACTTCCGCATCCCGCATTAGTTGGTATCAAAGCCTTAACTTATCCTACTCTGGTGGCTGACGTATGAGATAGTAGCAATTCTGGTGACAGAAAACTTAGCAAGTATCACATGACGTACAACTAGCACTCACAAATATATTTGCTAAGATGTCATCATTGGAGTATGGAAACAATAGGGATAACTGTCGCGGAGACATAACTCACATGCAACTTATTGGTAAGCAAATTTCATATAGGACTTATAAAAGAATTGTAATTTTTAATTGTAATTTTTATAAAGAAGATTTTCTTGATTGGTTACTTGATCTAGAGGATTTATTTGACTTTGAGAATATATATTATGAGAGAAAAGTTGGACTTGCTTTGTATAAACTTATTGAGTATGCTTTACGTAGTGGAAACGAGAACAATCTGATATAATCTGACAAGGTAAAGATAAGATTAATTCATGGCTAAGGATGAAAAAGATGCTAGCTATCAAATTTTACCCTTTGAATTGTGAAGAAATCTTGTCATAGACAATACAAGATTATCATTGGCCAAGAAGTTCATATTTAAATTATTTTGAAGAGCCATATGTTCCACCATTAAAGGAAGAATTACATGTTGAAGAAATACTTTTCTTGAAGAATATGTAGAAGTCAAAGAAGAAAATATAGAGATTTTTGAGGAAATTAATGAAGGTCTTGTTCTAGAAGAAGAACTTGAAATTAAGATTGTGGAGGAGATTAATGAAGACCCTATTATAGAGAAAGATCTTGAGGCTGAGATAGTAAAGACCATTAAAGAAAAAATTATAGATGAAGTTGTCAATGATCTTGATGAGGTCAAGTTAGATGATTGTCAATCTCAAGATCCTTTTATTTGGTGGTAAGTGATATACTGAAGTTTATTGATTTTATTGGGGTTGATAGATTTGACTTTATTGTCGGTTCTTATTTGGTAAATCTCTACAATTACATGAAAACCAAGAAAAAAGAAATTCAAGTTGATTTGTTTATTCCATTGATGAGTTGCAAGTATGTAAAGAAGATCAAAGGGCTCAAGCATTCAAAATATTTGTTTATTTGGAATGGAAGATTTCAGATTTCAAAGCTAAATTTGAGGATGAGTTTGTTTCAAATGAAGGGGCCTAATGTAGGACACAATTTCCTTTTTAATTATTGTAATTTATTCATTTTGGTATTTAATTTGTAATTTTTGTTATTTTAGGTTTAGGGTTATAATTTCCTTTTTTTAGGTACTTTTAATGATTTTTAGGTCAAATTTGGTTCTTGTTATAGTTAGGTATTAATTAGGAGTTATTTTAGAATATATTTTCCTATCGGTCAAGTTTTACGGAACCCTTAAATAGGCCTCTAAGTTTATACACGTTTTTTAACAATTATTTAATCAATAAAATTCATACTTTTGTCTTCCTATTTTCTGGTGGATTCTACAGCCTTTATCCTTGTAGATTCAAAGACCCTTGTGGATTCAAGAAACCCTTGTGGATTCAAGAAACCCTTGTGGATTCGAGGTTATTTTCAGAAGCAAACGTGTTTCCTTTATTGTTTTCTAGAGGTAGACGTGCTTTGCTTCTTGCCACTTCCGCATCCCGCATCAATTATGCTCCAGATCCATTTCTAAAGGATAGTTCAGGGAATTTTACTACTAGTGCTAAACCTGACTTTCTTCAATGAAGGAACCGTGAACAAGCATTGTTCACTTTTATCAATTCAACTGTCTCTCCATTGATCTTGGCTCTCACTGTATGTTAGAAATCTGGAAGAGAGTTTGGAAAATACTTGGGAAGTGATTTGCTACAATTTCTCAGCTTGAGAAATGAGTTGATTAGTCTTAAGAAGAGCTCAGAGACAATGGATTCTTTCTTCCCAGGAATTAAGGAAATTAGAGATAAGCTTGGAGTTGTAGCTGTTTGTGTTGATGAAGAGGAGCTTATACATTTGGCTCTTGAAGCTTTACCACCTAAATACAATACTTTAAGTTCTGCAATTAGGACCAGAAATGATATTCTTACTCTAGAAGAGTTGAATACTCTGTTGAATGCTAAAGAAAAATCAATGAAGAAAAGATTAGATCTTAGAGATGCTTCTTCCTTGGCTATGGCAGTCAACCATTTTAATTAAAGCTTCAATAGAGGCAGAGGTAGCAATGGAAATGATTGAGGTCATGGAAATGGTAGAGGAAGTAATAATGATGGCCAATTTTCTAATGGTCACAACAATGGCCAACTCTCTGGTAGTGGTCAATCCTTTGGTCAATTTTACAATGACAATAGTCATTTTCCCTCTCAATCACAATCCAAGTCAAACTCTCAGCATTCATAGGGATAGAAAATTGCTTGTCAGATTTGTGGTAAGAATGGGCATTTTGCTTTGGATTGTTACCATGGCATGAAATTTGCATATCAAAGGAGGCATGCTCCTGCTAAGCTTGCTTCCATGGCTACTAGTTCAATGGTTGCCGCTGGTGCTAATTAGAATCTGAATTGGCTGACAGATACTCGTGCTTCTGATTACATCAAACCTGATCTGTCTCAGCTCTCTCTTCATCTACAACCCACTGCTGGTGAGACTGTAACAGTTGGCAATGGGTAAGAATTGCCTATAACTCACATTGGAAATGGCAAGCTACTCACTCCCTCACATCATTTCAGTCTAAATAATATTCTTAGAGTCCCTCAAATTGCTTCCAATTTGCTTTTTGCGCATAAGTTGTGTCTTCACAATAATACTTACTGTTATTTTGATTCTCATAAGTTCTCAATTCAGGATTTGCCTAGGGAGAAGGTTCTTTACAAAGGGTTGCGTAGAGATGATGTCTATCCCATTCCTCCCATTTCTTCCCTTCATTCTCCTTCCTCATTTCCTGTTACTTCCAGTTGTAATGTCGCTGTTTCTAATCAAGTTTTTCTCTGGCATAACAAAGTTGGTCATCCTTGTTCCAAGGTCTTGAATTTTGCTTTGTCTGATGTTTCCTTTTTTACTATTTCTAATGTTAGTGACATATGTTCACAATGTACTTCTTGTATAAGTGCTAAAATGCACAAATTACCTTTTCCTAAACATGTATCTAGTTCCGAATTTCCATTACAATTGATTTACTCTGATGTTTGGGGTCCTGCTCCTATTGTGTCTATACTCGAACACAGATTTTATGAGATTTTTGTTGATGCCTTTACTCATTTTACTTGGTTATTTCTATTGAAAAATAAATATGATGTGTTCCAAGTATTTTTGAATTTTAAGGCTTTGGTTGAGAATTAGTTTAATGCCAAAATCAAGACCCTAACGTCTGATAGGGATGGTGAATTTATTAATCATAATTTCAAGAAATTTTGTTTAGAAAATGGGATTCATCATCAAATTTATTGTCCCTATACTCCTCAACAAAATGGTATTGCTGAAAGGAAACATAGATTATAGAGAGTGGCCTTGCTATGTTACATAAATCTAATCTCCCTCTTTCTTACTGGTCTTATGCTTTTAGCACTGCCATTTATCTCATTAATAGAGTCCCATCTTCAGTTTGGAATTTCATCTCCCTTTGGCAAAATTTGTACATTCAAAAGCCTTCCCTTCATGCTTTAAAAACGTTTAGTTGTGCTTGTCTTTCTCTGTTAAAGCCTTATAATGCCCAAAAGCTTGAACCCAAGTCTAGGTAGTGTATGTTCCTTGGCTATCCTCCTATGTCTAAAGGTAATATCTGTTTGGATGTTCAAACCGGCAAAGTTGACACTTCCTATCATTGCTTGTTCCATGAATCTATTTTTCCTCCAAATCCTATTCCTAATTCTCCTCCCGTGTCATCTTCTTCTCTTCCTCCTTTTGACATCTAGTTGCCCACTTTGTTTTCCACCTCTACTGTGTCTTCCACTCCTACTACTACTGCAGGCACTCTCTCAGTGTTTGTTCCTATAGATTCATCTTATGCTATTCTAGCTACTAATATTTCCCCCTACTACCATTCCATCCTCTCCTATTTTGCCTCTCAATGATTCTATACTTGATTCTTCCAATCACTCTACTGCTATTATTCTTGTGTCCAATCCACTTGTGTCTCATAACACTCATCCTATGCTTACTAGATCCAAAAATGGTATTTTCAAGCCTGAGACCTATATTGTTCAGTCTGATTACACTAGCACTGAGCCCACTTCTTTCATTGTGGCTTCTAAGTTTCCTCATTGGGTTGAAATTATGGATTCTAAGTTTACTAGTTTGCGGCAATAACAAACTTGGTTGCTTGTTCCATTGCCTCCTAATAAAAATGTAGTGGGGTGTTAATGGGTGTTCAAGATCAAAAGGCATAGTGATGGTAGCATTGCTAGGTATAAAACTAGATTAGTGGCAAAGGGGTATTTGCAACAATATAGTTTGGATTATGTAGAAACTTTCAGCCCTGTGGTAAGCCTACTATTGTCAAGATTTTTTTAGCTTTGGTTGTTCATCATGGTTAGTCCTTGAGGCAATTGGATGTCTCAAATGCCTTTCTTCGTGGCATTCTGCAAGATGAGGTCTATATGTCTTAACCTCTAGGATATAAAGATCATGCTTAACCAAATCATGTGTGTTGTTGCACAAAGCTATTTATGGCCTTAAACAAGCTCCTAGGGCATGGTTTGACAGCTTTACTACTCAGTTGTTTCATTTGGGGTTTCATGCTTTCTGTGCTGATAGTAATCTCTTTATCCTTATTCATTCTACTCATGTGGTCTACTTGCTTCTCAATGTGGATGACATTATCATCACAGGAAATCATGCTTCCTTTGTTGCTGAGATTATCAAACTGCTTGGTGCCACTTTTGCTCTCAAGGATCTTGGTCCTTTGAGTTATTTTCTAGGTCTTCAAATTGAAGATACCCCTACTAGTTTATTTGTCCAAGAATCCAAGTATGCCAAAGGCTTGCTGTCCAAATTTTATATGTTGGATTGTAAGCCTTGTTCCAATCCTTGTGCTTCTAATCATCATCATGTGCCATTTTCTAGTCCCTTATTGCCCGATCCTACATCTTATAAAAGTCTTGTTGGGGCACTACAGTATTTGACCTTCACAAGACCAGATTTGTCCTATGCAGTGCAGCAGACATGTCAATTATGAGCAAGCCTACTCAGCATCATTTAATTGCAGCTAAATGTATTTTGAGATACTTGAGAGGTACTTTAAACTTAGGGATCAATTTTCAACCTGGTCCTCTTTCTCTATCAGCCTACTGTGATGCAAATTGGGCTGGAGATCCCTTAGATAGGAGTTCAATTACTGGTATGGTTGTGTTCTTGGGTGGTTCTCCTATTACTTGGTCAGCTAAGAAGCAGCCTGTTGTTTCTAGGTCTTCTATTGAGGCTGAATACAGGTCTTTGGCTATTACAACTGCTGAGCTTTATTGGCTTAGGATGTTACTTAAGGATCTAGGACTGTATTTGTATCATCCCCCCATCTTGTGGCGTGACAATGTCTCAGCCCTTGCCTTGGCTTTTAATCCAATTTTTCATGCTCGTACTAAGCATATAGAGGTTGATTATCATTTTGTAAGGGAGAAGGTGCTTAATAGAGATATGCTTATCAAATATATCTCTATTGCAGATCAATTAACTTATTTGTTTACTAAGAGTCTGCCCTCTCCACGTTTTCGTGATCTCTTGTTCAAACTCATGGGCCTTCCTCCCCTAAGTTTGGGGGGATGTAAAGATAAAGGATCAGCAGCAAGACCAGAGTGTTAAACAAAACAAGAAGACCAAAATGACTAGTAGTTTGGTATTGAGACTTGAAACGACTTGAAGCTTATAGTATTAGTTAGTGACAGAGTTAGTTAGACTAAAGGACACGTGTTACTAACCTATTGGACAATTAGAAAATCTGTTGGAGGCAGAGAGGGTTTGGTGTCATTCTGTTAGAGTTTGTTAGACTCTAATCTTTGTATAAATATCCTAAATCCTTGTAATCTATTCAGTTAATCAATATACAAAATTCCTTTCTTTGGATTTCAGATATTCTCTCTAGAAATTGTTTTCCTTTTCAAAAAAAAAAAAAGCTCATTTGAATCCTAATAACATGGAATTATCAAACATTTTCAAATTCAAACCAAAGGAGGGAGAGAGAGAAAGAGAGAATTTTCATCCTCTTATTCTGTATTTTTTGTTTTGTAAATTAAGGGCCACTCCAGGCGAAAATAAAAATAGGGGAAAAAAAAGTATATTCAATTCAGGCTAAACCTTTGGGTTATTCTTCTTTTTTTTGGTTGAAACCTCAATTTGTACGAAAAGGATTCTGGTACTACTAGGAGTATTTTTTGTGGGGGAGCAAAAACTTGGGCCTTTGCATTGGGTTTAAGTCCCACATTTTATTAACAATACGTCCGAGGAGAAGAAATCATGGGGGGGGGGCTCCGTAACTAATAATAGAGCATGAAAATGTCTAAGGGTGTTGGTCCGAGAGGATTATCCTCCTCGGATTTGACATATGTCAGTAAAGTGGGCTTCGTCTTACCCTAGTCCACCTTCCAGGAAGCTCCCGCGACGAAAATAGACTACAAATATACACGGAAGGGATAAGAACAGAGAAATATCTAGGGAAAAAGCTGCTACCACCGCATTAAATGCATTACAGCAGCTTTCCTGGCCGCATTAATGTGGAGAAGACCTCTGAACAGTGTTTTCAACCACCTTTACCCCCAGAAAATCAAAAAGCTGTGGGAAGGGAGACAGAAAACTCAAGTACGAAACTAGATAGTAGACAAGTGGACGGTAGGATTGAGAAAAGAAGGACTATATAATGGAGTAAAACCTCCAGAAGAAGTGGATCAGAAAATATTAAGGAAGAACATTAAGTAAGAATCACTGTAGCATTAGGAAGAACACCATTAGATACAATTATTTCATCCAAGAAAGTACTCCTCGGATATCACTTGAAATGACCAATTCATCCAAAAACTTACTCCTCGGACTTGAGATTATCACTTGATTATGTGTTTTATTCTCCTCGGACAAACTCCTAGCCTCCACTAACTGTTGTAAGACCCTTTATCAGCCCAATTCTTTCGCCCACTCTCTTACAAATTTATTGTACTGGGCATATTGGGCCCATCCCCTTTTCTATCTGGGTTTGGGCTACGATTTGTGATCCTACAATTGGCGCCGTCTGTGGGAAGAATTAGCGCTAGTGAAGTTTACAACAGTTATGGCGGGTTCAGGACCACAGCAGACCAGTCCACCTCATGCAGAGTCAGTGAACGTCAATCAACAAGGCGAACTCCACGATCTTGAACGGGAAAATCACGTAGATAACCAACGAAAGGGCAGCTCGCAGACGATCCATGCTGGTAGAAGTGGCTATCAATGAAGGGGCCATTTGGTGCAAGAGCACGCTGATGAAAAGGATTTGCAACGATAAATAGAAGACTTAAAAAAGAAACTTCGTCGAGCACAAAAAAATCAAACCCCTTCAAGTTCTAATGTTTCTTCCAACGATGAAGGAGAGGACAGTTACAGGGAATGCTCAGAAACTCCACCCAGTGAATCCTATTCCTATGAAGAGGAACACTCTTACAAGAGGAGGAGAAAAAGTTCGTCTAGAAGGGGAGTGGGAACTAAGGTCATGAAGAAGGCTCTGAACTAAATTTCTAAGTCCCCCTTTACTCGGGGAATAGAAAAGGAGAAGCTTCCCAGACGTTTTCACCAACCTACGTTCTCCATGTACAACGGACGTACCGATTCTGTAGAACATATAAGCCAATTCAAACAAAAGATGGCGGTTTACTCTCAGGACGAAGCTTTGTTGTGTAGAGTGTTTCCCTCCAGCCTAGGACCGATGCCAATGAGATGGTTCGATGGGTTGAGGACTAATTCCATCAGCTCCTTTAAGAAACTTACTCAGTCATTCTGTTCCTGGTTTATTACATGCAGCAGAGTTCCTCAACCCCTAGATTCTCTATTGTCAATGACCATGAGGGAAGGAGAATCTATGAAGTCATATGCTGAAAGGTATTGGGAAATGTTCAATGAGATTGATGGGGATTTTGATGAAGTTGCTATCAGAACCTTCAAGGTCGGACTTCCCTCCGAGCATGGTCTGAGAAAATCCTTGACAGGTAAACCGGTCACCAGCTTGCGACAGCTAATGGATAGAGTGGATAAGTATAAAAGGATA
Organism: Quercus wislizeni; assembly: GCA_023055345.1. Lineage (NCBI taxonomy): Eukaryota > Viridiplantae > Streptophyta > Magnoliopsida > Fagales > Fagaceae > Quercus > Quercus wislizeni. Next base: position 20,711,534 of record JALGQJ010000002.1, read on the forward strand.
GAAGATGATCAACAACAGCAACAACAAGGAAAGGGGAAAGCTAAACTTGTCCCTCAAGAAAGGAGAGAATTTAGGCCGGACAGATACAATAATAACCGGCCGAGAAGGGATTATAGTAAGCAGCAGACACCAAGTAACAATCAGGTAGTCGGGGCTTAATTCCGAGAGCCCGTGCATCAAGTCCTAGAAAAGGTTAACAACGAGCCCTTCTTTAAATGGCCCAATAAGATGATGGGAAACCCTGAAAAGAGAAACCGAAATCTCTATTGTCAATATCATAGAGACCATGGTCACACTACCGAGGACTGTAGAAGTTTATGGGATTACCTGGACCAACTTGTCCGATAAGGTAAATTGAAACAGCTGTTGCATCATTCTAGCAGTTTGGGTGGTCAGACTGATACTCGACCGGAAAGGGAGAATCCTCCACGACCCCCTCTTGGAACTATCAACGTTATCTTTGCAACGCCTGGCAGAACGGGGTCATGCCCCTCCAGAGTAATGTCTGTGGCTCACCTGTTCCCCGAGGATGATTCCCACGAGCTGAAGAGAGCTAAGTTAAATCAGTCCTTAGTCATAGGATTCTCGGACGAGGACAAGATTGGAACTGTTCAACCTCATGATGATGCTTTAGTGATCACTCTCCGAATCGGAGGCTATGATGTAAAGAGAGTGATGGTGGATCAAGGCAGTGCAGCCGAGATCATGTATCCTGACTTCTTCAAGGGGCTTAATTTAAAAATTGAAGATCTGACGCCTTACCATTCCCCCCTAGTGAGTTTTGAGGGGAAGGTTACTCTCCCGAAGGGACAGGTCAGCCTACCAGTGCAAACCGGACCGGAGATAGTGGAGGTCGATTTTATAGTGGTAGATGCATACTCCCCTTATACGGCAATCGTGGCTAGACCTTGGCTACATACTTTAGGAGCAGTCTCTTCCACCCTGCATCAGAAGATCAAATACCCATCCGGAAGCAAGATAGAAGAAATACTGGGTGATCAAACCATGGTGCGACAATGCATAATAGCAGCCATCCGACACAAGCCTGAAGCAGAATCTGTGACTCATAGAGAGGAATTATAGCAGTTAAAACCCCCAATGTTATCTAGTGGTGGGGTGTCCGATGAGGTGAAGTGTGAAGATCTTGTGAAAGTCACAATATGAGATGACCCGGAGAAATTTTTTCAAGTCGGATCTCAACTACCTCAGCAAGAGAGGGAGGAATTGGTAGAGTTTCTTAAACGAAACATCGACATCTTTGCATGGAATGCTTATGAGGCTCCAAGAGTGGACCCAGATTTCATTTGTCACCATTTGAATGTTAATCCGTTGATGGCTCCCAAGAAGCAGCTCCCTCGTCGGCCATCTAAAGAGCATGCAGAAGCAGTCCGACAGGAAGTGACAAAACTCAAACAGGCAGGGGCTATCAAGGAGGTCTTCTATCCTGAATGGTTGGCAAACACTGTAGTGGTCAAGAAAAAGAGTGGGAAGTGGCGAGTATGTGTTGATTTCATAGATCTGAATAAAGCTTGCCCTAAAGATCCATTCCCCATGCCCAAAATCGATCAACTGGTAGACGCCACAGTCGACCATCCTTGGATGAGCTTCTTGGACGTGTTTCAGGGTTATCATTAGATACCTTTGGCCTTGGACGATCAAGAAAAAACTACTTTTGTTATTCCAGTGGGGAATTACCACTACAAAGTGATGCCATTTGGCTTGAAGAATGTAGGCTCCACTTATCAGAGAATGATGACGAGGATGTTCGAATCATTACTAGGAAAAAATATGGAGATTTATATAGACGATATGGTGGTGAAAAGCAAAAAGGTGTCCGAGCACCTTGGAGACCTTCAAGTTGTCTTTGAAATTCTCAGAAGCTATAAACTACGTTTAAACGCCTCCAAATGCTCATTTGGTGTAGGATTGGGCAAATTCTTAGGTTACATGGTTACTCACAGGGGAATCGAAGTTAATCCCGGCCAGATTAAAGCCATCATAAATATGCGAACTCCTCGGAACCCAAAAGAAGTGCAAAAACTAACTAGAATGGCCGTCGCTTTGAATAGATTCATATCTCGATCGGCAGACAGGTGCCGACCTTTCTTCCTATTGATCAACAAATGGAAGGGCTTTGAATGGTCGAAGGAATGTGACGTAGCCTTTCAGCAACTCAAAGACTATCTAGCTCGGCCGCCGGTCATGTCTAGTCCTGAGCCAGACGAGGTTCTTTTTGCCTATATTGCTGTGGCCTCCTATGCAGTAAGCTTGGTGTTGATACGGGTAGATAACGGCATACAGCGGCTGGTGTACTACGTGAGTAAATCGTTGCACGAGGCGGAAGTGCGTTACCTACCACTGGAAAAAGCCATCCTGGCAGTGGTGCTTGGCACGCGCAAGCTGCCTCACTATTTCCAAGCACATACAGTGGTCGTTCTTACACAACTCCCACTAAAGACCATACTTAGAAGTGCAGATTACACGGGAAGTATAGCCAAGTGGGGTACAATTCTGGGAGCTTTTGATATCAAGTACATGCCTCGCACCTCAGTGAAGGGACAGGTATTCGCCGACTTGGTGGCAGAATTCACCGAACTTGAAGCGGATGAATTACTAGCACAGGGGGAGAAGGGTGAAAAACTGGTCGGTACCATCTCCCAATATTGCCATCCGACATGGGAAGTGTATGTAGACGGAGCATCAAATCAAAAAGGTGCGGGGGTTGGATTAGTACTGACGTCTTCTGAGATGGTTATCATTGAAAAGTTTCTGAGGTTAGACTTTCCTGCTACGAATAACGAAGCGGAGTATGAAGCTTTATTAGAGGGAATGGCTATGGTCCAAAGGATGGGAGGAAAGTCCATAAAACTCTTCTCGGACTCAAGACTAGTTGTTGGTCAAGTAAAAGGGGAATTCGAAGCCAAGGACGAAAGGATGCGAGGTTATCTTAGCGAAGTTAAGATTATGCAGACGAAATTTGAATCCTTTAGCTTGCTACATGTCCCAAGAAGTGGCAACGCGCATGCGGACTCTTTGGCCACGCTTGCAACCTCCTCGGCACAGAACTTGCCTCGCATAATCCTTGTTGAGGACCTGCATCGACCCTCGGCAACAGTGAACGTGGTTCAAATCAATCAAGTGAGAACGGGGCCAAGTTGGATGGATCCTATCATGAAATTCTTAAAGGAAGATATTCTGCCCGAGGAGAAAATCGAAGCTGACAAAATACAAAAGAAAGCTACTAGTTATTGGCTGTCGGAGGACAGCAAGCTATATAGGCGTTCCTTTTCTGGGCCTTATTTGCTATGTGTTCATCCTGATTAAACCGAATTACTCTTGGGAGAGATGCATGAGGGAATCTGTGGAAGTCATACTGGAGGCAGATCCTTAGCGTATAGGGCCATTACACAAGGTTATTGGTGGCCGAACATGCAGAGAGAAGCTTTGGAATATGTCAAAAAGTGTGATCAATACCAGCGATACTCACCGAGTATACACCAACCAGAGGGAGTCCTCAATCCATTATCTAGTCCATGGCCATTCGCTCAATGGGGCTTAGATGTCGTCGGACCATTTCCTAAAGCTGTGGTAAACAAGAAATATCTCATAGTCGGCACAGATTATTTTACAAAGTGGGTTGAAGTAGAACCTCTAGCCAATATCCGAGATGTGGATGCAAAAAGATTCGTCTAGAAAAGCATTGTTACACGGTTCGGCGTTCCTCATGTACTCATCTCAGATAATGGACTCCAGTTTGATAGCAAGATGTTTAGAAATTATTGTGGCGAGTTGGGGATTACTAACAGATATTCTACTCCGGCTTACCCTCAAGGGAATGGACAAGCTGAAGTTGTGAATAAAGTCATACTAAGTGGATTGAAGAAAAGATTGGATGATGCAAAAGGCAAATAGGTGGACGAACTTCCACATGTACTCTGGACGTACAGAACCACGCCTCGTAGGTCCACCGGAGAAACCCCTTTTTCAATGACTTACGGAGTTGAAGCCGTCATCCCTTTGGAGTCTGGGTTCCCGACGACGAGGACCAGTTCATTCAATCCAAAAGACAACGATGAACACCTAGCAAGAGGTCTAGATCTGATTGATGAAAAGAGAGAGAACGCGATGGTTCAATTGGCCCATTATCAGCAGAAACTGAAGCGAGGTTATGATGCCCACGTAAGGACAAGACCTTTGGCCCCAGGCGACCTGGTACTACGCAAAGTTGTGGGCTCGGCAAAAAACCCAGCGTGGGGAAAATTGGGGCCGAATTGGGAAGGACCATATCGTATCACCTCCAACGCTGGTATTGGAGCATACTTCTTAGAAGACCTGGACGGACTTGTAGTACCCCGCTCTTGGAATGTTAATAACTTGAAAATGTATTATTATTAATAAATGTGTATTTGATCAATATTTGTTCTTTATGTGAAATGTGTATAACATTCTAGTAGTTCTATGAAGTGTTTAAACTTAAATCCAATCATGCATGAGTTCTCGGACCAGATGATTTGGGTTAGTTAACATTCTTGCAGTCCTATGAGGTGTTTAAACTTAAATCCAATCATGCATGAGTCTTCGGACCAGATGATTTGGGTTAGTTAACATTCTCGCCGTTCTATGAAGTGCTTAAACTTAAATCCAATCATGCATGAGTCCTTGGACCAGATGATTTGGGTTAGTTAACATTCTTGCAGTTCTATGAGGTGTTTAAACTTAAATCCAATCATGCATGAGTCTTCGGACCAGATGATTTGGGTTAGTTAACATTCTCGCCGTCCTATCAAGTGTTTAAACTTAAATCCAATCATGCATAAGTTCTCGGACCAGATGATTTGGGTTAGTTAACATTCTTGCAGTTCTATGAGGTGTTTAAACTTAAATCCAATCATGCAAGAGTCTTCGGACCAGATGATTTGGGTTAGTTAACATTCTCGCCGTCCTATCAAGTGTTAAAACTTAAATCCAATCATGCATAAGTTCTCGGACCAGATGATTTGGGTTAGTTAACATTCTTGCAGTTCTATGAGGTGTTTAAACTTAAATCCAATCATGCAAGAGTCTTCGGACCAGATGATTTAGGTTAGTTAACATTCTCGCCGTCCTATCAGGTGTTTAAACTTAAATCCAATCATGCATGAGTCTTCGGACCAGATGATTTGGGTTAGTTAACACTCTTGCCCAATTCCACCACATGTTTAAACTAAACTCAATCATGACGAGAGTCCTCGGATCAGATGTTTTGGGTTAGTTAACACTTGTTCTAAGTTCCTTTTAAGTATTCAAATATAAGCTTAAGCATATGATTTAAAGTTCCTGTTTGGTTTGGTTATATTTATTCGGTTCATATATTAACCCAATTTCCAGAACTTTTTAGCCAAATTAGTCATACATATAACATAAGGTAAAAAAAAAAAAATGAAATGACAGCAGAAGAATTCACCATTACTTGTCATAACACGTAAAATAAAAGGAATGTATCTTCATTAATAATGAGAACAAAGTACAAGTCTTTAAAAAAAAAAAAATACGAAAACAGTAAACATAGAAAACAAACGCAATACTAAAACTAATATCCTAAGCTTTTGTCTTGGGAGCTTGGGGGTCAGCAACTCGTTCAGACTGAGAAGGAGCAATATCTGAAGCCTTGCCTTTATCCTTTTCTTGGTTATTGTCCTTACCCTGGGGAGCTTCAACTTTTTTCCCTTGACCAGCATCTTGGTGGGAATCTGTTGGGACTTCCACAGGAGCAGGAAGGGCTTGTTTTGCTGTAGGGACTTCAGATACTGGGGCTGGTTGCTCTGGGGGAGGACAGTCAGAACCTGAGAGCTCCTGAATATCGGCATCATAATATATGCTCTCAGGTCGTCTGAGGCTGGAATCAGCAGGGACCCCAGCAACACCAAGGGCTTTACCCCAAGTGATGTCGCAACAGTCCCTAGCAACGGCAGAAAATTCTTCAATCAGCCTACTCTGAGTCTCTTGCACCCCCAGAGCATACGAAGCCTGCTTCTCGGCCTCAGCTGCCTCCTTTAGAAGTTGGGCAGCTTCCCTGGCCTTGCGAAGCTCTTCGCGAAGCTCTTTCACTGCCTGCTTTTTTGTTTCCAGATTGATTTCGCAGTAATGTAGCTCCTTATGAAGGCTTTCAGCTTGCCTCTCAGTTGTTTTTAAGCCCGCTTCGGCGCTGGCCTTGTCCTGGAGAGCCTGATTCACTTGGTCGGCCATCTGTGCTTGTTTGTCTTTCAGTGCATTCAGATGAGCCTCCGCAGTCTCTCGGGCGTCGTGTGCAGCCCTTGTCTCTTCACGAGAATTCTTCACCCACTCCTCAGCCACGTAAACTTATTGCGTGACCTATTATGCACAGTGATGAAATGGCTTAGATTTTAAAAAAAAATATATGTAAATAAACGAAAATGAAAGAAAAATGAACAGAATTGCTTACCATGGCCAAGTCCCTTTTTAGGGAAAGGAAGAGGTTAGGATGATTGAAACTCCTGTAGGCTGCCATATCTTGAGGTAGGAGGAGGGGCTGTTGCAGAGCCTCAGCCATCCAACCTGCATGACCTCCGCGAAAGTGCCTAAGTGAGGCATCCATCGCGATAGGCGCACCGTCAACCTCCAGTACGGGTGACCAAATTCGTGGTGACCGATGTACTTGGGCAACTGGGGGCTCCTCTCGGCTGTCCACAGAGTGGGACCTCCTACCCATGTGTTCCTGTGCTTGTCTGGCCTGCTTAGTTCCTTTTGATGGGCCAAACTCCCCCTCCTCAGCAGACTCTACTAGCCTTTTTCTCCTCAAATCTGGATTAGGTTTTAGCCCGAGGTCAGCAGGAACCTGGGGTGGAGGAGGAGGAGGATTTGCAGGTTGTTTCGACTTATTTTTCTCTTGGGGGGATGGCGCCTTATTCCTATTCCGCATCAGTTGTTTCAGACTAGGACCAGTCTTGGGAGCCATTTCTTCCTCCTCGTCTGATGTATTGGTAATGTACGTTACTACCTGAGCAGGAGTTTGCACACACGAATGCTCGTTTGCTCTTTCTTCGGCCTCCGATACAAGGGTTGTTTCTTCTTCAAATCTGAATCTGTCAATCTCTTGCTCGAGGGAGGAAGAGGAAGCTGTGCCTTCTCGAAAGATGGCCTCCCCAAGGGGTACTTCTTGTAACGGTTGGGCAACAATGGGTATCCCCTGTGGGATAGGATGGTCAACATGAGAAAGATCGTATGGAGCGAGAAAGTCTGGCCGAGATACGTCTATGCGCGCTAAACGGTGGTCTCCTGCTCGGATGGAATTGCTGACGTCTAAAAACGACATTGAAATTGGCTCAAAGTCCAAAATAAGGTGAACTGCCCGAAGCTGCCCGTTGTCCTTCACAAAAATTTCCGATCTAAGCAAGTAGTTCAGTGCTGGAACATTGATCAGGCTAAGCTTGGGGTTGGTAAAAAATTTATCTATCAAGCAAACAAATCACACAGTTAAGAGCCTCGGCAACAAAAAAAAATATATATGAAATAACTAAACAAATAAATGTAAATGTATTAAAACGATATCTAAGTACTCCTTAAATCTAAAGTTAGAAATCCTAAATCTAGGTTGCTCACCTGGTTTCCCAGCCTTGGTTGGGCAGGCTAGGCCGTCACTCCAAGGTCCCGACAAGATAAGGTAGTCGTCTTTCATCCCCTTGTTAGATTTGGGGAGGCTAGAGATCAATTTGACCACGCTGTTACGGGACTTAAGGTAAAAGCCTGCCCGAGACTCTATATGGCCTTCATATAAATGGGCGACGTCGTGCCAAGTCAATCCTAGCCCCAGATGTCGGTCCAAAGCGTCGATTGATCCTAGGACTCTAAAAAAATTGGGGGCACATTGGTGGGGGCAGAGTCTATGGGCACGAAGATAATCCCGTGTAATCCTACCCATGGGGATGGTCATGCCTCCTTCTATGAAGGCAATCATAGGGATTACCACCTCTCCTACTTTCCGGTCAAACTCCACCCCTTCTGTTGTGCAGTGACGTACCACCACCTCCTGAGGAATGTGGTACTTTTCTTTGAATAACTCTATCAAAGCCGAAGTATGTACTAAACGCTCAAATCTACCCATTGTTAGCTTGTGGAGTGTAGAATGGTTAGCCGAGGAGGTTAGTCGAGGAGATAGTAGAAGTTTGGAGTGCGAAACTTACGTGGGGCTGGGTACGAACTGATCTTCTTGTCTCTGGAGGATCTTTAAACTCTCTCTTATGAAGGTATGGTGAATGCCGAGATACGAACGCTCTGAAGTTGCAAACTCTGATAAGAAATGAAAAGAGTAACGTCTGAAGGTTTTTATAGTTGGGGCGAAAAAAGAAGGAGACAATCCCGCCCAAATTTTGAAGATGAGATCTGAACCGTTGGATTGGTATTCCACCGTTGGATGTCTGGAGTGAAACGCAGTCCTAAGCGTTTAATGATGATTGTGCGAGTTCCCAAGCGTCAGAAGCTCTCGCGAAATGGTAGAAATGACCCTTACACGTGCCTGGGTTTAAATATCCTTATGGATTACATTGTAATTACGGATATACATTAAAATCATAATTTTTCTCCTCGGATAAGAGGGAAAAATTAGAATTTTGAGGGGCTATTGTGGGAGAGCAAAAACTTGGGCCTTTGCATTGGGTTTAAGTCCCACATTTTATTAACAATACGTCCGAGGAGAAGAAATCATGGGGGGGGCTCCGTAACTAATAATAGAGCATGAAAATGTCCAAGGGTGTTGGTCCGAGAGGATTATCCTCCTCGGATCTGACATATGTCAGTAAAGTGGGTTTCGTCTTACCCTAGTCCACCTTCCAGGAAGCTCCCGCGACAAAGATAGACTACAAATATACACGGAAGGGATAAGAACAGAGAAATATCTAGGGAAAAAGCTGCTACCACCGCATTAAATGCATTACAACAGCTTTCCTGGCCGCATTAATGTGGAGAAGACCTCTGAACAGTGTTTTCAACCACCTTTACCCCCAGAAAATCAAAAAGCTGTGGGAAGGGAGATAGAAAACTCAAGTACGAAGCTAGATAGTAGACAAGTGGACGGTAGGATTGAGAAAAGAAGGACTATATAATGGAGTAAAACCTCCAAAAGAAGTGGATCAGAAAATATTAAGGAAGAACATTAAGGAAGAATCACTGTAGCATTAGGAAGAACACCATTAGATACAATTATTTTATCCAAGAAAGTACTCCTCGGATATCACTTGAAATGACCAATTCATCCAAAAACTTACTCCTCGGACTTGAGATTATCACTTGATTATGTGTTTTATTCTCCTCGGACAAACTCCTAGCCTCAACTAACTGTTGTAAGACCCTTTATCAGCCCAATTCTTTCGCCCACTCTCTTACAAATTTATTGTACTGAGCTTATTGGGCCCATCCCCTTTTCTATCTGGGTTTGGGCTACGATTTGTGACCCTACATTTTTAATCAATATAAAAAATACTTTTTATAAAAATATCTTATATTTTTTTTATAAAGATTAAATTTCAAAATCAAATACCAATTTCCTTATAGGTATTCAAGTTTGATATACACAGATTATTTAAAATTCATATGTAATGTGAAAAAAATAGTCTCCCCTTTCAAAAAATATAGTCTCAATATTAGTTAAAACAAACAATAAAATAAATTATAAAAAATATAATATGAAAAATTACCTTAGGTTATATAACATAAACCTATATTGCAAGATTTTTTTTTTAATTTTATTTTTTATCAAAACTAAATTATGATAGACAAATGAAATAATTTAAAATATATAATAAAATTTAATTTCTTTTAATTTTTTTTAAAATTTTTAATAATAGACTATTAGTCAAAATAGTATTTTAACCTATTGAAACTTTGGAAACAGAGTTTCATACAGTAGAATTATCTTATTATTTTACATATACGGACATTGATAATTAAGGTATTTATTAATTGTGTTTGTACATGGAATTATCTATTCTATGATTCTATCATTTAAAATATGAGTAATGCTACCGCCACAAACAATTTTACAACATTTTTACAAACTACTGATGTGGTTAACTTTTTATTGGTTTTCATCTAGGCCTACCATTAATATAACTTTTTCATTTATCAATAATCACTCACCACATCAGCAGTTTGTAAAAAATTTTGTAAAATAGTTTGTATCTCTAGCATTATTCTTAAAATATTATATTTGTATCTTAAAAATTTATATATATAAATATATATAAATATAAATATATAAATATATATATATATATATATAAAATTAACTTTCCAAAAACTTATATAGAAATATTAGAATTAGTCAAAAAGTTAAAAGCTTTGAATATTATAGATTGTACAATATAGAGAGATAGGAAATTAATTGATTTACTGTTTCTAACTCGAATTGAAATATTTTTGAATGACATTCAGCGCATTGCAGTGCATGATCCAATTGGCCCTATGGACGGTGATCTTAAAGCTAGTGAGGTCAAGCAAGCTCTCAACCAAATGGCCCTGCTTACCGCATCGGGACTTGATGGTATGTCACCTATCTTTTATAAGACTTTTTGGCATATTGTGGGTGATAATGTTACTGCGGTGGTGCTTCGGGCTCTAAACTCGAGTATTGTCCCAGAATCCATTAATACTACTTTTATTACGCTCATCCCAAAAATTAAAAACCCAAAGAAAGTATCAGATTTCAGGCCCATTAGTTTATGCAATGTCATTTACAAACTAATTGCAAACCTGGTGGCTAATTGTTTGAAGAAGTTTTTGGCTAGTTCTGTTCCAGGTTCACAAAGTACATTCCTGTTGGGTTGGCCAATCACTAATAACATCCTTATGGCTTTTGAGACCCTCCATTATTTTAAGAGAAAGACTCAAGGGAAGTTGGGGTATATGGCCCTTAAGCTAGATATGAGTAAAGCTTACGATTGGGTGGAGTGGGGCTTCTTGGAGGCAATAATGCATCACTTGGGTCTTGAGAAGCGGATGATTAGAATCATTATGTCATGTCTAAAATCAGTGTCTTATTCAATTCTTCTCACTAGGCAACCTATTGGGAACATCAAACCTTCAAGGGGTCTTCACCAAGGTGATCCTCTATCACCCTATCTATTTCTTTTATGTGCCATGGGTTTACAAAGCTTATTACAAAAGGCTGAGGTTGAGGGGAGTACTAAGGGTGTGGCTATTAGCAAAAATGGTCCTCAGGTTTCCCTTTTATTCTTTGCAGATGATAGTGTTCTTTTCAGTCATGTTACTAAAGATTAATGCTAGAAGATCATGGATATTTTGGCAATTTATGAGAAAGGGTCAGGCCAAAAATTAATCAGGAGAAGACTAATATTTTCTTTAGCTCAAATACCCTTCAACCAATCCAAACTTAGATTCAACATTTTTTGGGAGTTCCGGTGATTAGACAATATGAAAAATATTTGGGGTTGCTTGCCTTTGTGGGAAGGGAGAAAAAAAGAAGCTTCATCTACCTTAAGGAAAGGGTTTGGAAAAAACTACAAGGTTGGAAGGAAAAGTTGTTATCCATAGTAGATAGGGAAGTCCTCGTCAAATCTATTATCCAAGCCATCCTGACCTATGCAATGAATTGCTTCAAGCTCCCTAAAGGGTTGATTAAAGAGATAAAAGTCCTTATTTGCAAATTTTGGTGGGGCTACAATGGCAAATCGAGGAAGGTGCACTAGGTTAGTTGGGAGAGGTTATGTGAAGCAAAAGAATTGGGTGGTATAGGTTTCAAAGAAATTGAGAAGTTTAATGACGCTCTTCTAGCTAAACAAGTGTGGCAAATGTTACACAATCTGGAGTCCCTCTACTATAGAGTTTTCAAAGCCCAATTTTTCCCAAATTGCTCTATTCTTGAGGTTAAGGATTCCATCACCGGGTCCTATGCCTGGAAGAGTATCCTCGATGCTTGAGATGTTATTAGGAAAGGTATGGTTTAGCGTATTGGGAACGGGTAATCAGTCTGGATCAAGGAAGATAAGTGGCTACCCGTGAAGTCTAGTTGTCCGATAATCTCACCTCTCCCTTCAGTTCTACTCGAAACAAAGGTGAGCTCTCTAATTAATTTGAATTGGTTTTGTGGAAATCGGGAAAAGTACAGCGTCTGCTTCTGCCTCATGAAGCATCTCTGGTGTTGGGAATCCATCTAAGCCCCAGAAACCCCCCTGACCGAGTGGTATGGGCTTACACTCCATCAGGGAAGTTCAGCACCAGCAGTGCTTACAAGCTATTGGCTGCCTCGACTTCAATCAATCTTGCAGGAAGTTCCAACCATGATTCTCAGAGATGATTTTGGAGAGGAATTTGGCAGATGCGTTTGCCCAATAAGATTAAGCATTTCATATGAAGAGTTTGTAATAATGCTTTAACAACCAAATACAATCTGGTGCGACAATATCGTAGAGTCTTTCTTATGTGAGTTGTGCAATGAGGCTCCGAAAGATGCTCTTCATGCTTTGTGCTTCTATAGTGAAGTAGCTCCTGTGTGGAACTCTTCCCATTGGTTTCAGACCACAATAGTCCCCCCTCCCCTAAATTTTTGTGATTTGATTAACAGATTCCTGCAGGTATAAGAGGATTTCAGAAAGGAGATGTTTGCAGCGACAGCGTGGTGCTTATGGAACCAACAAAACGCTCTCCATTTTGATTGGTCCACCCATCCCATCTCAAGCATCAGCTCCGTAGCGGGCTCATTGCTCCAGGATTTCATTACAGTCCAGTATGTTGAACCAGCTCTCCCTCAGTCTGCCGTGCTGCACCGGTGGTGCCCCCCAGAACCAAGCACATATAAAGTAAATTTTGATGCTGCTGTTTTCAAAAACTCAAAACTTAGCTGGAATAGGTGTCATAGGTCGTGATTGCGTGGTGTTGCTCTCGGTGCCCTGTCAATGCCAACTTTGCTATCTTCATCAGTTGCTGATATGGAAGCTCTAGCATGCCGCAGAGTAGTCTAGTTTGCTGCCAAACTTGGTCTTCACAGTGTGATCTTCAAAGGAGACTCGACCACAGTCATTAATGTGGTTTCTCAAGGGAATGCAGCGTTATCTTCGTTTGGAAATATCGTAGACAATATTCGGTGTTTAGTTTCTGGTTTCTCTTTTTTTAATTTCCTTCATGTTCACCATTCTGGTAATTTTGTGGTGGATGCTCTAGCCAAAAAATCTAAGAACTTTGTTGGTTGCCAGGTCTGGTTGGCTGCCATGCCTCTAGACATTGCTGCCCTAATTGACTTTGATGTACATTAATTTGTGTTTTTCAATATATTCCCAGGCTAGTTATCTGCTAGGAAGCACTGACGCGATTGGGAGGGTGCCACACAGGAGTCCGACACGGGGTGCGACCACCGACACGGCTGCTTGCATGTCGGTGCTGCGCTTAAGTGTTTTTTTTTTTTTTTTTTTGTTACGAATTTGCATCGACACAGCTTTGATTCATGCTGACTTGGCTTTGATTCCAGAATTGGATCGTATCAGCCAACAGCCGAAATAGGCCCTGAATCATGCCAGAACAATTGAAATCGGCTTTGAATGAGGCCCAAACATCCTAAATTTGTCATTCCTCAATTTTATTTTGAATATTTGTTGCTTCTTTTGTGTTTTCTTTTTTGTTTTATGCTTCATGTCTTCTTCTTTCTTTGTTTTGTGAACCAAGGACATATAATGTGTTTTTTGAGAATATTTTAATAGTAAAAATATAAATAAAAATATTTTTAATAATTTTTTAATCGCCGCACCCCATTGCTCCTGCACCCTACTTTTTCAAAAATTGCCGAGTTTCGCGCTCGCATCCGAATCCGAAAACACACCCGTGCTACATAGGTTGTCTGAAATTTAAAAAAGAAGTTATAAGAAGGATATTCACTCTTTTATTATTCAGGTTCTTAGCACAGCTATAAAGCAATACAAATGAGGCTAGAAGAACAAACAATAATGTCTTTGCCATTTGCATCAAAATGAATAAATAAATAACGTGTTTGCCAAATTGATGGATAAATATTAGACTGACAACCTCTTGGTTGGGATGCTACCAGATTTTCATTTTTTACGTTCCAAACATGTCGTGTTGGAAAAAACTGTATTGAATTTTGATTGGCTATCCTTGGTGTAATGGAATAAGCCATGAAAATTAATGCGTAAATAACTATTTGCATGAGGATATAGAAACAATCAAACAAATTATTAGTCATATCAAATAAGATTTTTGATCATCACGTATCTTTAATGCGATGGTTACTCTATAAGTGTTTGTGGGGGGTAAAGGTCGGGGTTCAAGTTTTCAGAAGGGAGTTTCAAACACATATACACTTAAGATTAGACTAGAATAGAATTTCTATCTTGTATAAATAATAATAATAATAATAATAATAATAATTTTGTATATAAATAAACAACTAAGAATAGTGCCAAGAAATTTCACAATACAAAAAATATATGGAAATGATAATAGAATGTTTTATACTATACTAATACTAATTAGTCGCTAATCCGTGTGATGTATGATATTTTAGATGAACACTTTTAATGAAAAAATGTTCTTCAATTTTGTTAACCTAAGCAGCTTTGGAAAAGAAAAAGAAGCATCATTCCACTACTAAGAAATACATTGTATAGAATGAAGCTAGTGGTGAAGAAAAAAGAGGTGTATTGTAAAAGGCATAGGATAAAGTTCTCTTACTAATTTTGCTGTTAAACACTCCATGTCTCCATAGCACATATGAATCCGTGTCTAGACATTTTAATGCAAAATTTCTTCTCTTTTGCCTTATCATGAGGTGATTTGCATAAGGAAAAATGAAAAGCGTTCCACAACAAAGAAATACACTATATTGTATGGAATGAAATGGCAAAAAAAAAAAGAAAAGAAAAAAAAAAGAGTATTACAATAGTCATAGGATAAAGTTATATTTTTTGTTGTTATAAACTCCATGTCTCCTTGGTATTCGTTTCAAAATAAGATACAAACAGCTTCTTCTTCAACTCCTTGACTTGTTTTTTCAATGTTTTGACTAGATCTTCCAATAACATCAAACCACAGATTGCCTCTTTGTAATTTTCTCGGCCATATAAATGAAGAAACCACATTAACAACATTTAATTATATGGTAAAATACAAATGGATAACTTAAGAAAAGAATATATTCATGTTAGTCACGAGCCCTACAAAATCCAATAGATTCTACAAGTTTTCGTTTATGATATTTCTACTAGCTTTTTTTTTTTTTTTTTTTTTAAAAAAAGGTAAGCGTAATTTTATTAAAAAATTAAGACAAATTGGATTGGAATACATCATCCAAATCCCTAGGCAAATCTTCTATCCATACATCTGTGTCTGCAGATAAAACTGCTCTCCTAGCTAAACCATGAGCTAGCTTATTCCCTTCCTGATGAATATGTTGAAACATTCATTGCTGCAATAAACCTCCAATCCTCTTAGTCTTGTCGATAATGTGACCAGACAAAGTATTGCAGCGCCCTGGGTAATTCAAAGCTTGTATAACCCGAAGACAATCTCCTTTTATAATCACATTAAATAAACTCAAGTCCCTGGCAAAAACCATAGCTCTTCTTTCTGCCAGAGCTTCAGCCATTTAAATGGTGTGGGTCGATCCAATCTTCTGACTTAAAGCTACTATAACATTACCTGCATGATCTCGGTATACCACTCCAATTCTTGCACAATTTGATCCTTCAAAGATTGCAGTGTCAAAGTTTTCTTTGTAACTACCATCAAGTGGAGGAGACCAACGAACTTGTGGGCGACGAACAAGACCCCGCTGCTCCTGCTTATGGGCTTCCAAGAATTCCAGAACCAACTCCTTAGCTCTATCCCCAATTTCATGTAGCTGCCATGAAGGTTGACGCTCTCTTACCCTGTTTCACCGCTACCATAAACACCAAGAAATCGTGGCAAACAAAGCAATCCTGAAACCCGACCCATCCTTGTACAGAGCCTCTAAAAGTTCAACAAATGATCTGCAATTTTTCTGGACCAGAAAATTAAAACCCGGGTCTGACAACCAAACTACTAGAGCTTGATCACAAAGCCACAAATAGTGCATAATTGACTCCACATGGTCCCTACATTCGTCACAGACATCATCCACTGGTATTTGCCGAGCTTTTAGGTTTTGTTTAGTGGGGAGAGAGTCTTTTGTGGCACGCCAGATGAAGTGTCGAATTTTATTAGGGACCTTCATTTTCCAAATCTTCTACCAAATGGCTTGAATGTTAACCATAGAGGATGAACTGGGCTCTAGGATATCTTCGGTAGCAATTAGCATGTGATAGGCACTTTGAACACTATATTCACCATCCGGAGTTAGAGGCTAAATCAAGACGTCCTCATCCCAATCTTCATAAACATGAATTCAACTTCCCATCTCGGCCTCCAATGGAAGAAAACAACTTGCCAATTTACCTGGATCCCATATTTTTGTGTTTGTATGAAACAAATCACAAACCCGAGCCACCAAGATATTAGATCTTGGGGAAATAATCCTGTTGTATACAGGATCAGGCAGCCACTAATGGTTCTAGACATCAATCAATTGTCCGTTTCCAACCCTCCAAATTGCTCATTTATTAATGATAACTCGTGCTTGCAAAATACTCCTCCATGTATAAGAACATTTTGGATGAATAGGAGCATCAAGAATACAACCATTTGAGAAATACTTAGCACAAAATACTTTAAATATTAGTAAATCTTTTTGATGAATAAGACATCAAACCTGTTTAGCCAACAAAGCATTATTGAACTTTTGGAAATTTTGAAATCCCATACCTCCAATTGATTTTGAGGAACAAAGAGAGCTCCATTTGACCCAGTGGATTTTCTTTGAATCTCCATTACCCCACCAAAACTTATGAATCATTGCTTCAATATCTTTGCATAATCCAACTAAAAGCTTGAAGACACTCATTGAGTATGCTGGGATAGATTGGGCCACTATCTTGATCACGACTTCCTTACTTGCTTGTGACAAAAATTGTTCCTTCCAGCCTTGCATTTTGGCCCAAATCCTCTCTTTGATCTGTGTAAAACATGCCTTCTTGTTTCTACCAACAAAAAATGGGAGCACCAAGTACTTCTCATAATGTTGAATGGCCAGGACATTGAGAGGCGCTTTGATAGCCTCCTGTGTTTGCTCATCTGTGTTCTTGCTAAAGAATGGAGTCGTTTTCTCCTTATTTATCATTTGACCCAAAGCAACTTCATAGTAAGCAAGTAACTCTTGAATTTTGTTGCAGTCCTCCAAGGTGGATTTGCAAAAGATCAAACAATCATCTGTAAAAAATAGATGGGTTAGTTTAGGCCCGTTTCTACAAAGAGAAAACCCTTGGATTTCACCTCCTACTACAACATTTCTTAGTAAAACATTTAACCCTTTTGCACAAAACAGGAATAAGTAAGGAGAAAGAGGATCCCCTTATCTTAGCCCTTTTGATGGCGTGATCATGCTCTTTGGTTCTCCATTCACAAGGATAGAATACGACATTTTGGTAATACATTCCATTATCAAGGCCACCCATGATTCCTGAAAACCCAATTTGAGAAGGATTTTTTCAAGAAAACTTCACTCCACCCTATCATAAGCTTTGCTCATATCCAGCTTCATAACCATAAATCCTTTTTTTCCTATGCAATTAGTCTTCATATGGTGCAGAGATTCGAAAGCTATTAATATATTATCAGTAATCAATCTATCTGCAATGAAAGCACTTAAGTCTTTGAAATGATAGAATTAAGCATAGGCTTAAGGCGGTTAGTAATCACCTTACTAATAATTTTATAAATCACATTACAGAGGCTTATGGGTAGGGCTGTCCAGGAGACCCGCCGAACTGCTCAACTCAGCCAACCCACCCGAGTCCAACCCGCTACCACCCGATCCGAAGACTCCGGCGGTTGGATGCGGGTTCCGAACTATCAAACCTGACCTCCAGTGGGTCGATTGTCGGTTATGCATCTTAAAACCCATGAGACCCAACCCGAACCAATACCTCTAACGTTTCCGGCGAAATATTAAGCATCCCAGACCAAATCTCCGATACCTTTAACATTTCCGGCGAAATATTAAGCATCCCAGACAAAATTCGGCAAGATCTTGCTGTTATCCAACGAAATCTAGGCCAAAACTCGACGAATTCGGCCAGATTTCGACCAAAGCTCAACGGATCTGGCTAGATTTTAGGCTAGATCTCGAAGGATCCAGCTAGATTTCGGCCAGAAATCATCGGAATCAGCCAAAAATTGTTCCCAGCGATAAACTCGATACTCGAATTGATACAACTCGAAACCGACGAGACCCGAACCGAAAAATTCGACTAGATCACTAGGTCGGTTTCGGGCCATATTTTCCTCCACCCGAATAAGTCGGGTTGGGTCCAAGTTGGGCACAAACCCAACCCGGCCCAACCCGTGGACACCCTTACTTATGGGTCTAAAATCAGAGACCATTTCCGAATTGTTGACTTTTTGAATCAAAGTAATAAATATATGATTTACAAATTCTAGAATGGAACCTAAATTTAAGTAAGACAACACAGCTTTGAGTGACATCCATACCTACATCAGTCCAGTAAGTTTAAAAGAATAAAGATG
The DNA here is from genome assembly GCA_023055345.1 of Quercus wislizeni. Taxonomy (NCBI): domain Eukaryota; kingdom Viridiplantae; phylum Streptophyta; class Magnoliopsida; order Fagales; family Fagaceae; genus Quercus; species Quercus wislizeni. Next base: position 20,730,155 of record JALGQJ010000002.1, read on the forward strand.
GCATACCATCCGGTCTTAGGGCTTTTAACGAGGCCATCTCCCTGATTGCTTCTCCCACCTCCTTACTAGAGAAGGGTCTATCAAGATCTACTCTCATCTCCTCAATTACCATAGGTTGAACCCCATCCAAGATATGATCTAAATCATGTGGATTAGAGGAATTGAAAAGTTGAGAGTAGAAATCGTTCAAGAGAGCCGAAAATACCTCCTCCTCCTCTTGCCACACTCTATTCCCATCATGCTGCCCCTTAATAAAATCTTCCTCTTCCTTTGGGTAGGTAAGCCATTAAAAAACTTTGTATTCCAATTACCATTCAGCAACCACTGAATTCTAGACCGCTGCTACCACATCTTTTCTCTGTTATCATATAAAACATTCAACTCCCTTTTCAGTCGATCAACCTCCTCATACTCTCCAAATCTGGCCAATCCTCTGCCTTCCATAAACGGTCCTTTATGTGCTTTATGTTTCTCTACACATTACCAAAGTGGTCTCGACTCCAAGCTTTCAATCATTTTTTGCATCTCTTCAATTTTGTAGTAGTTGGGAACATAGGTGTACCATCAGGAGTATAATCCCAAGCTCTAGTAATAACTTCTCTACATCCAGAATCTAAGACCTACATTGCTTCAAAGTGAAAGGGTTTCCTACGTCATTTTTTACGCTCCTATTCATATCCAGTGATGGAAGAATTAGTTAGTGATCTGATGTGAAGCAATTCAGATGCTTCACCCTACCTATAGGGAACCTAGCCAACCACTCATAATTCACAACCCCCTTGTCCAATCTTTCCTATATCATCTCCCCACCTCGTCTGCCATGCTAGTTGTACTCTAGTCTAGAGAAACCAAAGTTAACAAACCCACAATGATCCAAAGCATCATGATAATTCTGCATCAACTTATGAGCCCTAAGAACCCCTCCCGTTTTATTGTGCACCTCAAGGAGTTCATTAAAGTCCCCAAAACAACACCATGGTAGCTTTGGCTTTGAGCTCAGCATTCTTACCATATTCCATCCCTCACTTCTATGACTTGAATTAGGCTCCCCATAAAACCCAGTTAGTCTCCATGCTTGTTTCGAACCACCATGAATAATAGAATCAATGTGGTACTTTGAAAAACTATCCACCATACATTAACTCTTGCCTTCCAAGCAAGAGTCAATCCACCACCCCTTCCCTCATTTGGTACAGTAAAACAACCATAAAAAAATATCCTATCTCAAACCCATTTCATATGTGTTAGGACATATGTGAATCATGTTAGGAACATATGTCAATGTAGAATTGACTAATCCTTTAACAAAACGCACTTTACTTGTAATTTGGCAGATCTAGGATTTGTTTAATACTTCAAGGAACAAGGTTTCAAGTCCAAGTGTTAAAACCATTCAAGTCTGTCTAAGAATCAAGTGAAGAAGTGTTGGATTTTAAGCTTGACATCTAGCTTGACAAATAGAATTTATCGAGGTTTAAAAGGTAGCTTTTGCCGATGCTTAACAGCTACTCGATAGATAACCTATCTATCGAGATTTACGAAAATTAGATTTTCAGTTTTGATTTCACTCATCAGTGTATATTTGTTTACTTTTCTCACATCCCTAAACATATATAAGGATTATTTTAAGGGCTGTCACAATTGATGCAAGTGAGTGTAGCTTGATGCAAAGGCTTTTCACAAGCATAGTATGACCGGAGACAATTTGCCTTAGTTCATCTTTCTCTTCAAGAAGTTGCTGCGTTTGTACACCGTAGGCTTTTGTAATTAAGGAGCTTCGTGATCTTCATCGTGTTGATGAATTGAAGAACTTTGCAGCCAACATCCTTCTCAAGTTGGTGGTTAGTCACATACTTGGATTCGTGCATCAATTAGTTAGTCACGTACTAGGAGCCGTGCATTGAAAAGGAGAAATTGTCACTACAGAACAAGTCCAATTGGATATTGGGGTAAGGGTTCAACTATAAGTTGGTATAAGGTACTGTGATTCCTTTACTTGTAATCACTTGTTGTGATAATAGTGAATTCTCGGGAGTGGTGACCTTAAAATCACCTGATGGGGTTTTAGGTTTTCCCCATTCGTAAACAAATCATTGTGTCAACTTTATTTTCCGTTGCATATTAACTTAGTTGGTGATTTGTTTGTGCTACCATGCGTATTACATGTTAATTAACTTAATTAATTCACTTGACTAATTAATTGGTTAATTTATCACAAGGGGTCAATATATTTTTGGCCTATCAATATGCTCCTTATCTGACCATGTTTTTGACAAAAACACAATCATGGGATCTTGTGCTTGTACAATGTCAACAAGCTCCTGAATTGTACGGTAGTTCCTAAGCCCCCTGTAGTTCCATGCTAAAAGTTTCATGGCTGTCAGCGAGGCTGCTTATTAGCCTCCGCTATTTGGTTATTAATAAAAACTGCCCTCTTCTTCCTGTGGTCATACCCTTCCTCTAACTCCCCATCTGAATCTTGTCTCATACATTTAGATGGAATTGGCTTTGTGAACTCAGAAGACAAAATTGGTTTCCTTGCCACTTGGGTGAACTTTGATTTTGGTGGGAGTTGTTTGATTGGCTCAGTCTGGGTAAAGAGGGTTTTTTTTTTTTTTTTTTTCCCCTAGAAATAGAGCCAAACCCACAACTTGAGACCCCATCCCACTTGACTAAGCAGCTAAATCATTCTCTTTGTCCTTTTCCAAATTATCAAATCTTGCCAGTTCTTCATCTATTGCATCCAACTGTGCTTGAAAACCCTGATTAGGAATCATCTCTGTTCTTAGGGAAGTCATGCCTATCATTGAACTGAGTACCTTAGGACTCGTGGGAGCATCGTTCGAATCCTCCTGCAACTCCCCTGGACATTTAAGTTTGCAACTGTCATCGTGCTATCATCTTTAGTTGTAGTCTGCTGAACTTTGATTTTGGTGGGAGTTATTTGATTGGCTCGGTCTGGGTAAAGAGGTTTATTTTATTTATTTATTTAGAAATAAGGTCGAACCCACAACTTGAGACCCCATCCCACTTGACTAAGCAGCTAAATCATTCTCTTTGTCCTTTTCCAAATTATCAAATCTTGCCAATTCTTCGTCTATTGCATCCAACTGTGCCTAAAATCCCTGATTAGGAATCACCTCTGTTCTTAGGGAAGTCATGCCTATCATTTAACTGAGTACCTCAGGACCCGTGGGAGCATCGTTCGAATCCTCTTGCAACTCTGCTTGGACATTTAAGTCTGCAACTGTCATCATGCTATCATCTTTAGTTGCAGTCTACTGAGCCTCTCCCTCAGTACTATCCAAACCAATTCACATTCCAGCATGATCCACTGCATCACCCCCTTTATGGCTCGAGTTTGTCTTAGTATCTCCACTCACCTCTTCCTCGTACCCTATTACTTAGACTATCGTTTTTTTTTTTTTTTTGGGCGAGATTTGGGGTGTTTACTCTGAGCCACAAACCAAATTGTTGATCACCATCCCTCAAAGTCCTTTCCTTTTCAGCCATAGAAAGCAATCCTTGTCGTGATGGGTAAGGCATCCACACCAATAGCATAAGTTGGGCAGGCACTCGTATTTGAAACTAACCCAACTCTCCTCACCATTGCTCAACCCAATCTTTCTACTTCTACAAAGGGGTTTTGTGATGTCAATAGTCACCCTAACTCATATAAAGTTATTTCCTACATAATCCTCATCAGTCACCTCACTGATAATCACCTCCCCACCACCGAAATGATGTCCTTTGCCACTCGCAATTTCAGACTACTTAAAGGAAGATTGTGAACTTGCATCTAGAAACACGCATTGTCGAAATCCAATCCCTTCACATCAGTATGTCTCTGTACCCTTTTCAGTGCTACCAAATACTTATCAAAAGACCATAGCTCCCCCAATAGAACTTTTTCAACATCAAAATCCTCCAAAAAATACAAATAAAACTCGGTGATTTCCCACGTCACACACCTTGAAACCCTTTTTGGTATGCCAATGAATTTTGAAGGTCCATTTAATGGCTTCCATGCTCAGCACTCGTCCTGTGAAAAATCTCGCCGCAAGCAACTACTTCCCTTCAAAACCAGTATCATGCACTTGGTATTTACTACCTTCAGATTTCAATAGCGAGAAGTTCTCCCACATAGCGGACAAGTTCTCCATACCAGTTACACGACAATAATCTTCACCCTTTCTTGGATAGAATTGAGAAGAAAATCACGAGCAAGAGAATGGCAGCCTTACTCAGGGAGTAGGCACGTATTCTACTGGCTTTAGGGTTTTGAGAGAACCGTAGGTCAGAGAAACTCTTCTACTAGCTTGTAACCCCATGCATATACATGAATGTATTTAAAATATATACATTAAGATGCATAGTATAATTTTTACATATATAATTTAAATATTATTGATAGTCATTCTTATATTTTTTGAACTCTTTAAAAAGTCTTGTAATAATATTATTAGATAGAAAATGTAAATTGTCCATTTAAAAAAAAAAATTATGTTCATTAATTCTAAGCTCTTTGATTTTTGTACGCAATAACTCATTTGGATGGATATTTATGATATGGTCCCACATTTGACTCCAAAATTGAGAAATAAAACTCTCTAAAAATAAATAATTTAGGACACATGGCGCAAAATTGGACTTCAATTGTAGAATCCAATTGGATTTTCTTTAAGTTTTACCTATATATATATTACCAATTATTATGTTAATCTCATCAAGTTCAACTGGAATGAGCTTTGCATAAAAATATATATATATATATAATAAGCATTAAAAAATTATTATTAATTGATAATTTTTTTTGTCATTGATGTTGTGGGGACAAGGGTCCAAATTTGTATACTGGGCCTTGAGCCCTATTTGATGATGTGGATACATCCGAGGAGAAGTAAATGATTGGAGAGGCCCCAGGATGGAGGATCACGTAAAAAAAGAGTGGAGGGATAAAGTCCGAGAAGGTTATCCTTCTCGGATATGACGCATATCGGTCAAGCAAGTACCTGGCGACTTAGGTGACCTTCTAGGAATTCCCAATGATAAAGATAAACTTCAGGCACGTACGAAGAGGATAAGAATACAGAAATATCTAAGAGAAAAGCTGCTACCACATTAAATGCACTGCATCAACCTTTCTGGCCGCATTTATGTGGAGAAGACTCCTGAACAGTGCAGTCTCAATCACCACCGTTCACAAAGAGTCAGAGAAGATGCTTGATGGGACATATACTCGAGTGAAAGTTTAGATGACTAACAAGTGTACGATCGAGATGGTTTAAGAGGAAACTATATAATGTAAAATACCCCCCATAAGATGGGGATCGAAAAAGATAAGTGAAAGAAAAGAGAAAAAGAATTACTGTAGCACTAAGAGTTGTATTAGCTTTCAGAAATAGTGGTTTAAATAACAGTTCATCTCCTCGGATAACCATTTCATCAAGTTTTACGTGTGTTTTTATGTTTGTTCATATTTTAAATCCTTGCTAACCGTTGTTCCATTCGCTAAGAGTTCATCTCTTTCACCCACTCTCAACAAGTTTATTGTATTAGACTCATTGGGCTCATATCCCAACTCTTTTGGGCTTGGGCTACTAATCGTGACCCTACAGATGTGCTTATAAATATTGATATTGTTATTGTAATGTTTATCGTGATTGTTATTGTTATTGTTGTTGATGTAACAAAAAAAATTATTTGCTGTTGATATTTTAAATCCATTTTTTAGAACAATATTGTAAATCTTTGCACAATCATTATACTAACAGGGAAAAAAATGATAAAATTGTAACTTTTCTCGTGTGCGTAAATGCATGCATAACTCATTAATTAATCATATATGAATTTTTTGTAACCTCGCCTTAAAATTGTTTTAGCTTAATTATTTTTCTCCTTTGTATAAATAGCCTTCCACTAAATAGTGACTCTGGTAGAAAATACATATATTATTATAAAAGAATTTTGATAACATTTTTTTTCACTCAATTATGGTTTAAAATAATTGGCAATTTCATTTGTGGATTATTTCTAGAACACTGTATTGATAAAATAAAAATTAAAAATTAAAACTTAAAAAGAGTGAGTGTCACCATTTTCTTTTATCATTATTCATGCAATATTCTACAGAGACTACAAACAAAGTGAATGTTCAATATTGTAAACTTCATTCAGGAATATGCCATGGAAAATGCATTAATTCTGCCAGATAATTTTAAAAAAGTATATCACGTTTTATATTATTTGGTAAACTCGAGATTCCTGGCGTTAATTAGATTTTAAAAATTCATTTAATCTAATTTTTTTATACAAAAAATAAAAACGGAGTCACCTTTTGAACATCCATTGTTTTTTACATAATTCATGTCTAGGGATCAAATGTTTTCAAATACTTTTTTGGTTCTCTCTTTGTTCTCTTTTGGCAGCTATAATGGGTATATATAGTCAAAGGGGGAGAAAACTAAGGATAGAGTAAATAACAAATTCATTGAAATTGATTCCATGAAGTTTATAATGACCATATAAGGGATAGCAGGGAGATGATTGAGGTGAGTTTGGTTAGAAGATGAACTACTAGATTTGCTAATAAGTGTTGTTACTTGTAATTTTTATTCTATTCAACCAAGATGGTGGTTCATAATAGTAATAATTAATAACAATAACTTGAAGAAACAACAATGTATTTATGTTATATCAATAATTCCAACAATTACAATATAAATAATTATAACCAAAAAAAAAAAAACATAAATTTTTTTATGTTTAATTTAATTTTTTTATTTTAAAAAAAACATTGTAACTTAATTTAGTGAGAATAGATAAAATACTCTTTATGTATAAACATAAAAATAAAAAATAAACTTGTAGATCTCAGTGTATTTTATTTTTTTTAAAAGAAAAAATTATACTTACTAAAAAATATAATGAATAATCATAACGCTAAGTGCGTGTGGATATATATATATTGGACATGCCATGTGATTTGCAACAACATCTATAGTGTGTTATACGGCGTGTTGTTGTCCTCTGTACAAAGTTAACAATCAAAATAACTTTTTTATCAGTAATCCAATTTAGAAAAGTAATATAATTGAAAATATGAATTGGATGAACAGATCAGTCACGTTGGTTCAAGCTCATAGCCACATCTATCTTCCCCTTGTTGTCCGACCTACCATGTCATCTAGCATATGATGGCACAACCCAACATCAAAACCATCAAAAGACCAACTAATATATGTGTGATATAACACATAAAAATTAAAAATATTAATTCATAATTCATTTTCAATCACAACAATTGTTGCTCCTATGTCTTTCCAAAAAAATTTTAGAATGTGATCTTTTTTTATTTTTTGGGTAGATTACTTTTAATTATGATTTCAAGCACATTTTTGTAATTGGAGAATTATATTGTAAATTCGAGTTTTAATTTTATTTTGGAATTTTTGTGTTTTTAGGAGTTATTTAAGATTCTTGTTTATGTTTAAACCTTATTCAATATGTATCATTTGATTTGATTATTTTGGAAATTAGATGATTTTGTGTGGGATTGATTTAATTGTAGAGCTAAATTTATTTAATTTGAAGGTTTTGCATTGCGATTTAAATATACAGTTTTGGAATTCAAAAATTTTTGAACAATACATGGCCAAAGCATGTGGTTAGAAGTAGTGGCAAAGCCAGGATTTCGATTCATAGGGGCAAGATTAGAAGACAATATTAAAAAAAATAACCAAAAAATATTAATCTATATTAACAACAAAATAAATAAACAATTATAAACAACTATAAGTGCCATACAAAAACTAATATAAATGTAAACTATAGTTAGACATCTAAGCTAATACAATAAAAAAAGTTGCGAAAATAAATCAATTTGAAAATATTATGAGTATAACAATTTACTTGCAAAGTTGTATATATGTCTCATTGTCTTGATTGCCTTTAAAAATATAGGTAAAATTCAACTTTCTATTTATTTTTCAAGGTATTCAAAATTTGGATTCATAACATAAACTCACAGTTTAAAACCGAAATGTCAAGAAATTGAGAAAAAGGGGAAAATTCTGTGTAAAATATAGGACTATCAACTGAAATACTATTAAAAAAAACACTAAAAAATTGCATTATGTTTAAGTGCCTAAATAATTAAAAGGTAACAGACAAGACAAATCAAAGTTTTGGTGCGTGTTATTATGCCTAAGGCAAAATTTTCCTTTATTTTCGCTTGTGTCAGTAAGCTTTTTACCTATTTTGTGTTTTCCTTTTCTGCATTAGGTAAGCTTGTCATTTTTCCTTTATTTCAATGGGGTTAGGAAGCTTTTTTCCTTGTATTTATTTTTCTGCATAAAAAAGGGTAAAGCATTTAAAAGATTCATAATAGTAGTACATCTGAAATATTTTAGGAGGGGTCAAGGGTCAATTGACCTTGCTCGCTCCTCTTTGGCTCCACCCTGGTTAGAAGGTTAGGGAAGTGTACAAGGTGGCAAATTGGAAATGTAGTGACCGGTGGTAGGAGATTTTGTGGCAAACTAAAGGGTGGAGAGAGAGAGAGAGAGAATATGGAATTTGAATCACAAATATGGGGCACGGCACCATAAAGAATGCCATTGCCACATGACCATCACTTGAATCTAAGAAACTCAAAAGAATTGAGATTTTCTTTTGATATTTAAAATAAATATCTATTAATAAATTAAAGCCAAAATCAAAATGGGTGGGTTTTACCATGTTCTTCCCTTGTATATAATGTCAAATCAAACAAACAAAATATAATCATGATGCAATTTCCTATAAATAATAAAAATAATAATAATATAGCGAAATTAGACACAAATACACACCTTTGAATCAACGTGATTGTAATATTTTGGGCACTAACTTTGAATCAATGTGAGTGCATTGGGGGAATGAGTTGTTAGTTTAGGAAATGATTGTGAATCAACAATTTGATTGCAAAAAATGTTAGGGTTTACTTTCTTGAGAAAGGGGTTTCCACACCATTCACAAGAGCAAAAAACTCGATCACATGACTTCATGTGTGTGTGTGTTGAGGGATGTGATTAGTTAGTTTAGGTGAGCCCATCCGCATTCCCACTCACACGCATGCACCCCATGTGTGTATTAGGGTTGCTTTGGTTTGTTAATGGAAGTCACCTTAACATGAAGTTAGGCAGGCAAGCAAGGGGATATGTACAGTTAGTTTGGGTGAGCCTATTCACATTGCCACTCCTTAACATGAGCTTAGGCACAGAAGCGGAAAATAGATAAAAGTTTGGGCAATGGATTAATTAAATTGTTATTGTCAAATTACTTTTTTCTCCGTAAGTAATTAAGAAGAAGGAAAGGAGTAGATAATCAGACCTTATAGTTGTCGTAAGTCCTAAAGCTAGAGAGAAATGTGATCAAGTGACTACATGTGCTTGTATTGGAGAATGTGATTAGTTAGTTTGGGTGGGTTCATCAATAGTAACACCCACACAAGCACTTCATGTGTATATTAAGGATGCTTTGGTTTTTCATGTCACATTAATGAAAGTCACCTTAATATGAGGTTAAGAGTTTAAGCAAGGGGATGCGAGTAGATCATTTGGGTGGCCCCATCCACATTACCATGTTGCACATGTGCCCCATGTGTTTTTAAGGATGCTTTGGTTTGTCGTGCTAGAGTAATGCAACCTTAACATAAGGTTAGCCACGTAATAAAATCGTTATAATTTAAATACTTTTTTTTTACCGTAATTAAAGAGAATGTGAGGATTAAATAAATGCCTTTTAAGTATAAACTCTAAGCTCATCCATAGGATTAAGCTCGTAAGTGACTTTAGGTTTGTTTGTGTTAAAAGTATTCTTTACATGATTAAATTTATTATATTTCAATAACTTAAACTTTTGAGACAATCAGTAATTTAATAATTTATTTGTTCATTTTATTTTTTATTTTTTTCATCTACTAAGTAATTAAGGAGAATACCACGAATAGATGAACACCTTATATTTTAAATACATAAAAACCAAAGTTAAAGTTTTTAATTCCTAGCCATTGAAATCTCACTTTTTCTATATTTCAAAGATCAAAGTAATATATTCTATCACTAAAAACAAAAAGTATTATATACAAAAAAAATATATATTTGTTGGAATTTCGGAAAATGAACATTTTATTTTTCTTTTGGGTCAGAAACTAAACGGATAACACATCACATCTATAAAGACTGCTAATCGGGCCAAGCCACCATCAAGCCCAATGATTTGGCACGAAATTATTTGAGTGGACATTGATATTCTTGTGACCTATAAGGTAGTGGAACTTGGTTTTTTATTTTTTAATGGGTAAGAATATATTAATTAGAATCAAGGAGAAGAAAGAGAGGAGACGGAAATTGACTCGTTTTAATCACAAAATGCAGCCCAGCCGGTCATATTGTGAAACAAAAAATTTAATAATATACAACCTGAGAAACAAAAATAAAAACCTAACAAGAGAAGAATGTAAAGTAGCTTTCAATTTTGAAAATAAAGAAGCTATAAATCAGGAGGTGGAATGTAGATTCAACAATGCTTTAATGCACCTTTGGAGTCCCCTTCAAAAATATCGTATTGGAACTTATGGAACACTGCATGTTTAATAGCTTGGACGATAGCTTGGGCTTCTCCTTGTGTCAGATCAGTAGAAAGGAAGTGGCTAGAGTCGGATTAGTTAGATTAGTGGAACTAATATCATTCACAATAAACAAGAAATTCAATTACAAGAGTAGTGATTCCTTAATTTAGTAGGCGTTTTAATTTATCTAAAATCCAACAGATTCTACAACTTTTCGTTTATTATATTTATACTAGTGTATAGTTCCGAGCAATGCACGGATACAATTAAAAATAATCACAATTATATGGTTCAAATTATACAATTTTTTTTAGAAGATGTTCAAATTATATATAGCATTAGCCTACACTTTTTTAAACCATACATTTCTAAAATATATAATGGTCTATTATTATTATTATTATTATTATTATTATTATATAATTTAAAATTTAATTGGTTTTAGAATCTTTAGTTTTTCCACCCAATAATTCACTTGCCATAAAAATTAAAAACTTAGATAAACACATAATGAAAAATTGGACTCCAATTGAAATCCAATATATATATATATATATATATATAGATTACTAGTAATTACAGCAAGAAAAGAAAAAAGTAAAGAGAAATAAAAGAAGATCCCCAAAATTTTCTCGAGAATAATACGATTTTTAGAATCCAAAACCAAAAAGCAAAAAAAAAAAAAAAAAAAATCAATTAATTAATTGAATGGAAAACTAACCTAGTGAATCGGATCCACAGTGTGAGCATCGGATTGTGAAGAAGATGAAGACCAAAAGTCTTTGTTAGGGTTTGGGTTAGAGAGAGAGAGAGAGAGATGTGGTGGTGGGTTTGGTAATAGAAAATAGGAGATGATGAGGTTTAGAGAAGGTTGGATCGGCAATAAGGGTTTGGGAGTCAAAGGGAGAGACTGTTGAGTGAGATTGGGTTAGGGTGTTCGAATAGCGATAGAAAGTGGAATAGAGGGTTTTTTCTTTTATTTATACCAAACCTTTAGCTACATTTTAAAAAACATAGCTATAGCCATTATTTAGGCCACGTTTAAAAAAACATAGGCTATATCTGCATTTTTAAAACGCAGCTATAGGCCTTTTAAAAAAAAAAAAAAATTTGTTGCTCAACCTATAGTTGCGATTGAAACCCACGGCTATAGAGAACACTGTAGCCGCATTTTTGAAAAATACGGCTTTAGGTGTTCCTATAGCTGCATTTACCAAACACGACTATAGGACATCTTTTAAAAAAAAAAATTAATTCGATTGTGCCTATAGCCACATGTTTTAAAAAACGCGGTCATAGGCCCTACCCAATAAAACCCCATTGCAAACATGATAAATGCAACTATAGAAATGCCCTATAGCCATGTATTTATAAATATAGCTCACGTCTTTTGTAGTATAAATCTCATCAAGTACAATTTTTTTTTTTGAGAAGGGCATCTAGTACAATTGGAATGAGCTCTGCATCAAAAAAATATAATAAACATAAAAAATTATTATTATTTTGTTATTTTGTCATTAATTTTCTTATAAATATTGATATTGTTATTTTAGTGTTTATTGTGATTTTTATTGTTATTGTTTGCTGTTTATATTTTAAATCTCTTTTTTTTAACAATATTGTAAATCTTTAATACAATCATAATACTTACATGAACAAAAAAAATGATAAAATTGTAACATCTCCCGTGTGCATAATTGTATGCATAACTCGCTAATTAATCATAGATGAATTTTGATAACGGTTTTTTTACTCAATTATGGTTTAAAATCATTGGCAATTTCATTTTTGGATTATTTCTAGTACACTATATTGATAAAAAAAATTAAAAATTAAAAATTAAAACTTAAAAGGAATGAACGTCACCCTTTTCTTTTGTCATTAATTGTGCAGTATTCTACAGTGTTTCATTTCTAGTTACAGTGTCAATTTTTATTGGGCTTTTGAAGCAATTGAAATTAATGGATAATTTCATAATTCTACAATATATTTTTAAAACTGAGTTTCACTTTCTTTATATTACTTAATAAAATTGAAGATTCCTAGTTTTAATTATATTTTCAAATTCATTTTATCTCTTATTTTTATACAAAAATAAATAAATAAATTCACCTTTTGAACACCCATTTTTTTCACATAATTCATGTCTGGGGATCAAATGTATTCAAATACCTTTTTCGGTTCTTTTTCGGTTCTTTTTCTTTTTTCTCTTTTGGCAGCTATAATGGGGATATTTATATAGTCAAAGGGGGAGAAAACATAAGGATAGAGTAAATAACAAAATCATTAAAATCGACTCCATGAAATCTATGATGATCATAAAATGGCTAGCAGGGAGATGAATGAGATGAGTTTGGTTAGAAGATAAAATTCTAGATTTGTTAATTGGTGATGTTACTTGTACTTTTTATTCTATTCAACCAAGATAGTGGTTCATAATAATAATAATAATAACTTGAAGAAACAATAATTTATTTATGTTATATCAGTAATTTCAACAATTACAATATAAATAATTATAACATGCAACAACAAAAAACAGAAATTTTTTAATGCTTATTTTAATTTTTTATTAAAAAAATTCATTGTAACTTAAATTAGTGAGAATAGATAAAAATAATTATTATGTATAAAAAAACATAAACTTGTAAAACTCGGTGGATTTTTAAGAAAAATAATCATTTATTAAAAAAATAAAGAATAAACATAACAAATATTATGTATATTTTGATTTTGTTTGGACATGCCATGTGATTTGCAACAGTATTATGTTTAAACATTAAATCATTATCATTTAAATACTTTTTTTTAAAAGCAATTAAGGAGAATGAGAGGAGTAAATAAATGTCTTACGAGTATAAACCCCAAGCTCACCCATGGGACAAAACCCACAAGGGACCTTAAGGTTTGTTTGTTTGTTGGTTTTTTTTTTTTTTTTTTTTTTTCCACTAAGTAATTAAGGAGAATAAAAGGAATAGATGAAGTCCTTATTTTTAAAATATTTAAGAATCAAAGTTAAAGCAGGCATTAAAATTTCACCTTTTTTTTTTTTTTTCAAAGATTAGAAGTAATATATTCTATCTTCTTTTTTCTTTTCTTTTTTTGAGGAAACGGTAATACTTATTAGAACACACGAACATGAAATTAGTATATAAAGTTTTTTTAAACAGACTTATAATATATTATATAACCAGAATATCACTTCAAAAGCGAAAAGAATATGTTAAAAAAAAAAAACCATTTTTTAGAATTTCGAAAAATGGACATCTTTATTTTTCTTATGGGTCCGAATGATTTGGCACGAAATTATTTAGGTGGAGATTGATATCTTTGTAATATAAAGTAGTGGATCTGTTTGTTTTATTTTATTTTATGTACAAGAATATATTAACGAGAAAAAAAAAAAAAAAAAAAAGAGAAGAAAGAGATGAGATTGAAATAGGTCCATCTTAATCACAATAGGTAGTCCGATGGGCCACATTGCGAAACAAAAAATACATTTCAATAAATAAAATTGAAAGCCCAACAAGAGAGGGAGTGTATTATATTTGGAGAAGAAGCTAAAAGGTAAAAACCAAGGAGTGGAGTGTAGATTCAAAATGCTTCAATGACACCTTTGGAGTCTCCTTCAAAATCATCATATTGGAACACTGCAAGTTTGATAGCTTGGAAGACAATTTGGGCTTCTCCTTGAGTCGGATTGGTCAGATCAGTGGAACTGATATTATTCACAATAAATAAGAAATTCAATTACAAGGGTAGTGCTCCACCTTTATCACGCTTCGAGTTTTTTCTTTTAGTCACTTAAATGCTAAAATCAAGGCATTACAAAACGCCATAGCATACACAAAGACCTTAATCTTCCAATGAACCAAAACGCATTCAGATAGCTGGTGGGTGGATGATACCACCAGCATAAACTGTATTACCAAGAGCAACCATTTCAGCATTACCACTACACACCCTTCTTTGATTATAAATAACATAAAATATCTTGAAGTTGCACATTCTAAGAAGTGAATAAGACAATTTATAATATAAGCCTATCTTGATCTAAAGGCAACCAGTAATTGAGGATGGAAGACAATGACTCCACCTTTCTACCTGTACTAGTTCATGATAAATATCTTGCAAACCAAAAGTAAAGGAATACAGCAACATAGAAAAATACCTTAATGAATAGTTGCACATTTCAGAAAACACAAAAATTGCCAACAAAATCTAAAATTAGATAATGATTTCTAGATCGAAGCTGTAAAGAAGATTGCGTCCTCAGGATGGCAAACAACAGCTCTTTCAGAACTGTTGGAGTAATTACTGGCAAAGCTGCTCAACGGCTGTTACAATCTGGGCAGGCTGAACCACGGTCCACTCCTCCAATGTCCCAGCATATGGAGTTGGCACATCCTGTGAAGACAAACATATAATGGGGGCGTCCAAATAATCATTGAAATTCTCAGTGATAGCAGCTGTCAAACTAGCACCAATACCACCAGTCCGCATGCACTCCTCCACAATCAGCACACGATGTGTCTTTTTCACTGAATTCCCGATTGTGTGAAGATCAAAAGGTTTCAGTGACCTGATATCAATTACTTCAGGATCATAGCCCTTGTTCACCAAAGTTTTAGCAGCCTGCATTACATGATACCTCATCCGGGAATAGGTTAAAATAGTGACGTGCTCCCCAGGCCTAACCATTTCAGCTTCTTCAAGAGAACATACATACTCTTCATCTGGAATTCTCTCTTTGAGGTTGTAAAGCAAAACATGCTCAAATAGTATCACTGGGTTCTCACTTCGAATTGCGGCTTTCATCAAGCCCTTCGCATTGTATGGGGTTGAGCATGCAACCATTTGAATTCCAGGGATTGATTGGAAATATGACTCAAGACGTTGGGAATGCTCAGCCCCAAGTTGCCGACCAACTCCACCAGGTCCACGAATAACAATCGGGATTTTGAACTGACCACCAGATGTGTAGTGGAGCATGCCACAGTTGTTAGAGATCTGGTTAAAAGCTAGAAGTAGAAATCCCATGTTCATTCCCTCAACAATTGGCCGCAGACCAGTCATGGCAGCTCCAATACCCATACCTGTAAAGGAGTTCTCAGCAATAGGAGTGTCAAGAACCCTGAGATCTCCATATTTGGTAGCAAGGCCCTTGGTCACCTTGTATGATCCTCCATAATGACCCACATCTTCACCCATTACACATACAGTGGGATCCCTGTCCATTTCTTCTTCCAAGCCTTCCCGTAGGGCCTCAAAAAGCAGAAGTTCATGCCTGAGGATATTACGAAAACTGATTATTACCCTGAAATAATACTAAGAAAAATAATGAAAATATATGGATATATTAATATGATGCTATTCACATAGTTCTGTTCAGCACATACGAAATAGAAATCAATTTTAGTTACTACCTACTCATGAATCTCAGTAGAAAAATAACCGCAGAGACATGGCATGCACATAAAAAGAATTTTCAAATCAACACTATGGAGATAACTTTTTTTTTTTTGATAAGTAATAAAGATGTATATTCAAAAAACTACCTCATGCATAATGGCATAAGACATATCAAAGATTACAAAAAGAGAGAAGAAAAAACAAAGAGAAAACTAATTACAAAAGAGAGAACTAAGAAACATGGGGAGAGATCACTAGAGATGAGTCCCCAAGCCCTAAACCAATCGAAAAGGGAGCTACTGAAAGAAGCGAGCAGCTGGTCATCAATGCTTTCCAAGTCCTCAAATGTCCGCCAATTTCGCTCCCTCCAAATACACCACATTAAGCACAACGGAGCTAAATTCCAAATGCTAGACGAATGTTTTCCCAACCAATTCCACCAATCAAAAAGAGTATCTGCAACCGATCTTAGCAAAACCCATGAAATCCCAAAAGATCTAAAAACTAAGCTCACAGCCGATAAGCCTTTCTACAATGAAGTAACAAATGGTCTACCGTCTCCCCATTACAACGACACATAATGCACCAATTAACAAAATCAAACCCTCTATCTCGCAAATTGTCACTTGTAAGAATCTTGTCCTAAACGATGGTCCAAACAAAGAAAGAAACATGCCGAGGAGCCTTAACCTTCCAAATACCTTTCCAAGGAAAGATAATAGGCAAAGGATCTCATAGATTATTATAAAACGAGCGGTTATCAAAATCCCCATTCTTTGTTAACTTTCATCTCATACAGTCTCCATTCTCAGTTGGAGGTAAATTAGAACTCAAAGCACAAAGAAAATCATCCACAACACCCATCTCCCAGTCATTTGGTCTCCAAATGAAGCGAACATCCCAGCTTCTCCATTCCTCTATCTCCAACCATTCCAGACAAGAGGCCACAAAGGCTGCTTTATTGGAAGCAATCACAAATACAGCCGGAAAGGTCAGCTGGATTGGTGAATCCCCACACTACCTATCTGTCCAAAACTTCACTCTATACCCCACCCCTACCTCAAACTAGATATTTTTGCTGAAAACCTCCCAACCCATCCGGATACTTCTCCACAAACCACACCCATGTACACCTCTACCTAACTTGGATGTCCATCCCCCCCACTCTTCCCCAAACTTCAAAGCTATAATCCTTCTCCAAAGACTTCTCTCCTCAACCCCAAACCGCCATAACCAGTGCCTCGGTTCCTTAAGAACCATCAGTGATATGCTGTTGCTTAAAATAGCAGTCTTAACACATCTGTAATCTAAATGATTTAGGGGAGAAAAAAGGACAATGCCACTTGCCTGATTACAACCACTCTTAATAGAAGATTAAAAAAAGAAATAACCAACACTTTTGATACAGAACATACCGAGCAAAAGAGGTTTTTTTTTTTTTTTTTGGGAAGAGGGGGGGGGGGGGTTGATGTAGTCTTTATCTATAAATTTGTAGCAATATAGAACATCTTAATCAGACCTCAAACGTATTAATCAACATCTTACAATTCAAAAATGAATATACAGAAAACATGATTATCACATCTGAATTAGTTCTGACTGAGACAGCTCTTTAAGGCATCTGTGGTTTGCTAAAAGAAGCACATATACTTTTAAAGAGAGCCATATTGATATTTATCTTAACCCCTTGACATGAATCTAATATTGGTAAAAAAAATTGAGTTATCAAGCATAAAAAGTCATATCTTGCAATTAAAAACAATAAATTATATGAATAACTTCACTATCAAATCTGCTTGAGAAACTTTGTCAGGGCATTAATGATTTGTCAAGCATTAGTACAAATGAGAGATTGCTGAAGTTCTAGCTCATGCACCTTGATGCATTAGGTTTTAAATTTAGAATAGAAACCTCTCAACACGAGATGAAAAGTCATAATCATTTGAAATATTTGAAAGAGGCAAGAGAAAAATGTCCAGCAAATTTAATGCATTTAAAAGATGTAATTGAAAAAATGTTTGCTCATAGAATCTTTTACAATTAGTTTCATGGCGTCAAACATCCATGGTTTCTTTTTCTATTATACATCTGGTGCATCAAGAGCCCCATCCACAACCCTCCCTCTTTCTCACACACATAAAAAAAAGGTCTTACAAATCTGGAAATATTAATTTGTATGTTGGTGTATCAAAGTTCTGTTAATGAGAATGGAATGAGCCAGATTCAAACCCATATCTGACCCTAGCCCTTTGGCAATATCTACAGTGAAAATTAGTTGTTTAAGTATAACCTAAATTGGGCTCAGTTTGAACCAAAAACCTTATATTGAGACTGTAGACCATATATTGAAATATTACTGTAAAAACATATTTTCACCCATCTTGAAGAGCACAACTATTCTTAATGAATAGCCATTTTTTTGGTTTTCTGAAATTCCAAGTAGAAGCATCTCAGATTGAATAGTTTGAGCACTATCATAAATGAAGTAAAACTCCCCATTAATTTTACCAAATTTTGAATTACATCCATCTTAATTATGAATCAGAAAACATGAAAGAATTAGCCGATTCATTCATTAGATTGACTAAACACTGAAGGCCTTCCCCCAGAGGTCCAGTGTGTTCAGGTAATTTTCATAACTAAAACTGAACTTTTTCACAAGCAAAGAAATCATTGTAATAGAAGTAGTAAATAAAGAACTTGAATCATATAAAGAAGGGAGTCATGGTCCCAAAATAATAATTTCATTAGTATCATAGAGGTAATCAATCCATGGTCCAAAATCAATGATTGAACATCATTGATAAAAACCAAAACATGGTAATCATAAGCAGTGCTACCATGGTGCAAACTTGTGAAGCATAAACCACTCAGCTATCAATACAAAACCCCACTATCTGTTGCTAATGTAAATTATGGTTGCCTTGATTAACAAATGAATTAGAACAACCAAGCAGTCCACATAATCACAAAAAACGAATCATACCCGGGTTTTGAAGCTGTAGAAGCCGCAGAAGTATCCGCCTTAGTCTACAAAAATAAAAAAATCCCACAACCAGAATCAAATTTCAATGCCCACAAAAAAAAAAAAAAAAAACCAATTCCCACATAATTCCACACAATTTTATTCAAAAACATGTAAATAGAAGAAAGTGAGAGAAAGATGGTTAACTGCAACTGCGTTAGCAATCAATTTCTGAGCCCTGTGAGCTTTATGGACCACACTTCCATCAGATCTGACAACCAAAAAGCTTCCTTTCCTCTCTGAATCAAACACAACATAAACAAAGATTAGATTTTAACAACAAAATTAAAAAGTGTGACTAAGAAAGAATACAACAAACGGCATTTGGGTTTGAATTACCTGAGACTGAGAGAGATCTGCGAGATGGGAGGTGGAGTTTTCTGGAATTAAAGGATTTGGAGGCTGATAAAGCGGTGGCAGCTCCAACAATGGTGGCCATTTGACTTGACACTTGAGACTTGAGAGAGAGAGAGAAGGGGAAAAGAAATGAAGAGAGAAAGAGAAGTGGGTATGAATTTATATTAAGAAAAATGAGATTTGAGAGAGAGAGAGAGAGAGAGAGAGAGATAGAGAATGGACGGAGAAATTGAGGAACAACAACACTCAACAGCAACAAAAGGCTTCGTGTGTATTTGTATTTATATTGAATGTGTGTTTGTGTTAATTGCTAGCTATGTCTCTGTGTGTTGTGTGTGTGTGTTTCTCAATTCTCACCAGTTTGTGCCATATTGGTCGGCGATTTATTTCATACGATTTGAGAGACAGCCACTTCTTTTAACAACCAGCATAGTTTCCATCGCCACTTCTCTCTCTCTCTCTCTCTCTCTCTCTCTCTCTTTTGTGTTTTTTTAGGTTTATATTGTCTACATTGACAGTGTAATTGGGAGACAAATAAAGATAAGCCAAGTGGCATTGAGAAGAGCAGTAATGTCATTTCATCTGGATTTTATAACTCCTTTTTATTTTTACCATTTTCTATCTTTGCTGGCTTGGTTAGGTGGAGAGTTATGGTTGGGTGCAAAGGGAAAGGGAAGCCATTGAAAAATTCTATCTTATTTTTAATTTTTTTTAGTGATAGTTTCGTTGGTGCCTTGGTGGCCTACCTGAACCAACCCTTAAGTCCCTAAGCAGGTAACAAGCTGCTCATTACTGTCACGTGGGGGAGATCTGGTTCAGGTGCTAAAATCAAACCATTAATCTAAAACCCACTAAAAATGTAAAATAGATAAATACTATGGTGTAATTTCACCCAAAAAAATTATCAAAAATAAAAAAATTACACACAGAAAATGCTCCTACATAAACTATTCAAAATTATACAATTTGCTACAATATCATGTAAAAATAGATCACGATTATAGCTTCTTAGCCTATATATAACTTTTGTAGGGGCCTTTTTTGGTGGGATTGGGCTGCCTCATGCGGTAATGGGCTGGGCTGCCTCCTGCGATGATGGGCCCTAGTATTTATGAGTAAGGGAGCTGGGGCCGGTCCAATTGTAACTTTGTGCACAAACTTATGCCATGTCTGCCAGGAGCAAATTTATGACAAGCAGAACTGTAGCAGACAAGTTATAACAGGCTGAACTGTTGCAGACAAGTTATGGCAGGCTGAATTGTTGCAGACAAGTTATGGCAGGCAGACATAATAATAACTAAAATAGAGTATTCTGCCTATTTAAATAAATTGCTATGTATTCCCTGCTAATAAAGCATGATTACAGTCATAATAATATTAATCACAAAGAAAATGAAGAGAATAATATTGGCTAATTTAAATGGGCATAAATTAAGTTTTAAGTTTAAAATGAAGAGAATAATACTGGCTAATTTAAATGGGCATAAATTAAGTTTTAAGTTTAGTTTACCGCAGCAAAGCTAAAGAGGAGAGAACGCCTCTTCTCAATGCAAATAACCCCCCCAGGAAAAAAGATCCTGCCGTGGGGATTAATGGCTTTGAGGGAGTTGGACCTGAATGGTTATTGCCCCAAGAGAAAGAGTCCTTGTTTGAGTTTTGGAAAAAGGTAAGATTTGAAGGGGGAGAAAGGGAAACCAATCTATTGGTGCATGCCCATTGAGCTAACTCTTTTTTTTTCTTAATTTCCTTTCTTTTCTTCTCTGTTTTCTTTCTTATCTTTTTTTCTTTTCTTCTTACTCTGTTTTTTTTTCTTTTCACTTCGTAAAATATACTCTGTTTTTCGATCCCCTTTACAGGGCATGACAAGGGCCTTTTTATAGCCCCTGCCGTGAGTAGTGTTTTACGGTCTTGCCCCTTAACCGCCTTTGTCTAGTCTGGGTGTACTTGCCGACCACACTGTGCGACACCCACCCTCGCCAGACAGAGGCAGACTTGTTTTATTCCTCTGTCTGTCATAGCATTTCTTCCTGCCATGTCATTAATGCCTTCTCTCTCCACTCTCAGAGCATGCACCCAACGGTTCCCTCTCAAATTGCCTCTTTTGGGTAGTCTATCATCCCAGCAGGACGTACCTCCCAAAAGGGGCTTGGGCAGGAGCCGTGAATAGATCACCAAACCACACCCCCCTTTACCTTTTACCTCTGGCCCATGGCCTTACCATGTCCTATATTGGCTGGGTACAGGCTGGTGGCGCCTGGGGCTTGCGCATGCTTCCTTTTCAAATTTGTCCAAGAGTCTGCCTGCTACTCATGTGTCTGCTGCAACCTGGAAACTCTCTGTCTGCGTTTCCTAGCCTTTCGTGCAGACTTTCTTTTGGTTTTTTCGCTCCATTCAGGAGCTGGGCCTCGTATGATAACGGGCTTTACATTTCTTTGGCCCACTTTTGGTTTTCTTCACTGCTTACCACGTTGAATTGTTATTCCTGTCGTAATGACTTAATCCTGCTGGACCCCTTTTTGGGCCAGCCGTTTATCTCTTTTCTCAGTGGCCTATCACGGGCACTGTTGTGCTTTTACTCATGGGCTCCTATGTCCCTTTGGGCTTCCCTTTGGGCATCCACAGCCCGATTGCTTTCTTTGGGCTTCCTTGGCCTATTTACTAATTCCACACTCCCATGAGCTTTTTACTAGCTTCATTGGGCTTCCCCGGCCCAATAACCTTATCCTTATCTTTGGGGTTCATGAGCTTGCCATAAACCCCTTACTCTCTTAGTTTACACTGCCTTGGGCCTGCGGCGACCCTTTCTCACTTTTCTAACTCATACTCTGCCCATGGGATGCTATTTCTTTCTTTCCTGACTTCTTTGAGCCCGCTTGCCTTTTCAAGACTCATGTATATATTTGTTGGGCCAGTGACCTATTATTCCTGCCGCTTGGGCCTAATGGGCTTTTTTGCTATTTGTCCTGTCAATTCTTTGTGGCCCTCATCATTGGGCTCTTCTGTTTGCTGGGCTTCCACAAATGGCCCTCAACATTTAGCCCCCTGAACATATGAAACGTTTCTGCGATTCATATGTGAATGAAAAGGCGCTTCTGCCCTTCTCTCATCTTCTCCTTTTTCGCGGGTCTTTTTTTTTTAAAGCTGTGGACCCCTTCTTATTCATACATATATCCTCCTTCCTGCTGCGAACAGGGTTGTCTCTTCGAATTTCCCAGTTTGGCAGTTATTTTCAAAACAGAGCCGCCGCTTCATTAACTCCATTCCTTTCTGATGGCTGACCCTTCACCTCTTTTCGTGCTGACATTAATGACTTGGGTATTTAAAAAGGAATCCTTCTGCACTTTAATCACAAACTCCTTCCTCTCCCAAAACACACGCTCTCCATCTCTTACTCTTCTTCTTCCTTTCAGCCAACCATACCCACTTTCTCCGACTAAACTTTCTCACCATGTCTCCAGTGAAAAGTCCAAGTTCTTCTCGTCGCAAGGGGAAGACGGTTGCCTCCGATTCCCCTGCCGTTCCTGAGGAGGTGGAACGTTCCGATTCGGAGCGGTCCACTGAGGAGGAGACGGAGCGCGACCCCGACAGCGAGTGCGCTCCCTTGATCGATCCTTGGTATGAAATCAACCCTCATTTCCCAAAAGTCCCCGGTGAATATGTACCGCCGCCGCAGGGCCGTGTATTGATTACCCTTGTCTGGCGAGACCCCTACGTTTCTTGGGCTCCTTTGGCCTCTTCAGTCCCCGATCTATCCATTCGCCAAGGTGTTTCGCTTCCTGTACCCCTTCATTTCGAATTTGGGTCCGGCGCATCCTTGGGTTGGAAGGAATGGGTTGACAGCGAGCCTTCCGACACGGGTTTTATGGGTTTGTTGCAGCGGGCCGGCGTTCTGAAGGCTATAGTCTTGTCTCGCTGCTTGTCGAATTTTTGTGACCTCTATAACCTCCGTCACTTGGTTCGGCGATGGTGCACTACCACCCACACCTTCTTTTTCTCGTGCGGCGAACTCACCGTGACTCTCGAAGATGTGGCTGACCAGTTGCTTTTGCCCATTCTAGGCAATACCGATCTTGCCGCCTTAGAGCTTTCTCCTGAGAAGGAGGCCATTGAAGTTAAACTGAGGAAAAGGATGACCGGAAACGCCAAATTGTCCTACTGGGTGAGTTCCTCCTCTAAGTTTTCTGCTGCCGCCCACCGCGCGGCTTTCATTGCTTTTTGGCTTTGCAAGTTTGTTTTTGGGTCCCACCCCCACTATGCCATAAAACCTTTGTACTTTCGTTTGGCTATCAAAATATCTGCGGGGGTGAGCCTGCCGCTGGCTCCTATGTTTCTGGGGCACTTATACGTTCAGTTAGATATCCTTCATAACGATGAGAATCAGGCTGGGTCCTGCCACATTGTCACTTCTTCCGTTCATTGCACCATACTCCAGCAGTGGTTGTTTGAGCGTTGTGCTCAATACTTGACAAAATGTAGACCCGCTCGGTTTGCCAGAGAGAAGTACCAGAGTTGTCCGAGAGTGATCACCGATTTTTGTGGTAGGTTTGAATCTGATTTCCCGCTTGCTTTTCGTTGGTCTGGTTTGAAGCCGATTGGCTATTCTGTGGTTGAATCTTTTGATGAAGGTGTGGGTTTCTCTTGGAGAGCCTATAGAAATTTGGGTACCGGTTACACTTGTGCGGACTCTGTCATGGGTTCGTTTGTTGACATCATTGGGACTACTACTCCATTGGTCAGCTTTGATGAGACTGGGATCACCTATCTTGCCACTACCAGTGCCGGATGGCTGCCTTACCTAGCCGATGAAGGCATTAGATTTGTTCACTACCCTGCCAACTAGGTGAAAAGGCAGTTTGGACTGGATCAAGACATCCCTGATGACCTTCCTTCCCTCATGAGAGCTCCTACTTCAGTCCGTCCTTTCCTGCGGCACACTGCCTTTGACTTCTGGATGAAGCGTTTTGATGCCGTTACAGTTCCTGGTTCACTAAGGGAGGGTGTCTGCACTTTTCGCATGCATGGCTACTGGCATGCAGTGATGGATTCATTTGTGGCTGAGTTAGCGGGGAGTCGTGGCTTCTCCCTTATTCCTCCCGAAGGGTTGAGTACGGTTGTCTCGGTTAACCCTCGCCTGCTGCTTCCCTCAAGGTCCGTTTTGGCGTATGTTAGAAAACAGAGCCGGTCAGCCATTTTCGAATGGGACGCAGAGAAGAAAGGATGGTTTTGGCACGCTGGCGACTATCCCCCTAGTTGGGAGAAAAAAGTTAAGGTAATTAATCTTCCTGTTACGAGCGAAAAGGCGCCTGCCAAACCCAAGTCTGCTGCCAAACCCAAGTCTGCTGGCAAAACCAAGCCTGCTACACCACTGCCTCTTGCAGGTGCTCTGTCGGCTAGCAGGACTCGTGGTAGCAAAAGGAAAACTACTCCTCACCCTGTATCTGCCACTGAATGGAGGGTAAGTTATTCCTCCTTTTTTTCCCCCTTTTTTTTTGATAAAATTTCTTAATTGTCTTGCGGTTAACTCGCTAATTTCTTCTATCTCTTTCCTTTTAGTCCAAGCATAAGGAAGACTCATCAGCTGCTTGCCCCATTTTGCTTGATGATCCTGAGCCTGAGGTGAGTCCCTTTTCTCCACTTCTCTCCTCTTTCCTTTTCGCACGCATCTGCCACGGGTCTTCTGCCCCCTTTTTTTTTTTCACTTATTTATTTATTTATTTTTTTTTTACTTAACAAAAATTTTCTTTTTAAGAGGAGCCCGAGCCTCTGTCCGTATATCGCCCCACTGCCGAGGAGATTTCTGCCTCCATGGGTGTGCCTATGGAAGGCTTCTTTGATGGGGCCGAGGTGGTATTAGCGACGCCTGCCCCTCCTGCTGCACACAAGGCTCCTGCCAAAACTCCCACCCCTTCTGCCGAGCCGGTACCTAGAGAGGGTACTCATGTCGAAAGGGTTGGCGAGACTACACCCTTGCCTGTTGAGAGATTCACTCCTTCAGAGGGTGCCATTCCTTCTGCCGTTGTTCAAACCAAAACTACTTCTCCCGTTCTGTCGCTAGTGATTTCGACTAGCGATCCTTTTGCAGATATTTCCTAGGCTGCGAAGGGTAGTGCTTCGCTTGTTGTTACTCCTTCCTCCATTCTTGGCTCCGCTACCCGTGGTCCTGATCTGGACCTATTTTCAGAGGGATCTGCTGACATTTTTGAGGATCCTGATGATGCACCCGTGCTAAAAAGGACAATTTCTGACTCTGATGAAGAGGGTAGTGCTTCGTCCGAGCCTGACTTTATGGGTATGTATCTTCCTTCCCCTTTATCTTTTTTTTTTTTTTCTGTATTTGCGATTCATTTGCATACTTATCTCCCCACTTGAAGAAACTTCTGAGAGGCCAGAGATTGCAGCAGGCGTGGGAATGACTGCTCCTGCCGCACCTGTAGTGCCTATTCCTGCAGCACCTTCAGTACCTGTTTCAGTCGTACCTACTGCCCATGTTTCTTCTGTGCCTGCAGTACCCTTTCCTGCTATACCCGTAGCCACCATTCCTGGTAATTTTGGCACTCTTTCTTTCTCTTCTTACTTCATCCTTTTTTTCTTTTGCAAGTCTTTTCTTCCCGCATCATCTCTTTTTTTTTTTTTTTCATCTTGCCTTGCGTTCCACTCCCCTTTTGTTGTAGGTCCGCTTCCTACTATTCCTTCTCAGTTTGAGGCGGGTAGTAGTTCTGCCGCCGTCCCAGATGATGTTGTATCTTTCTTTGTCCGTTTTGACCAGCTGGAAGTTAATGACCTTGGTCCGGCAGAGTTCTGGGCTTCCGGTCCTCCCTATGTGGACTTTTATGGCTTTCGAGTCCCTGAGGATTGTGTTTCTCACTTAGTGATGATCTACAGCAGTCACGGCAACTTTATGCGGGACTTTCGTCTTGGCCGTTCTGCCAGGGAGCATTTCTTGAAAATGTTGGGGTGTGTGCTGAACGACATTGAGCATAATTTCATCGACACTATTTCTGTCGAGAGAATTCTGCAGTGGAGGGCTGCGGTACAGGAGCTCATCAGTGTGGGTTTCGCTGTGGAGTTTATTCTTGAGCATCTACGTGAGATTGCCCGAGCCTTTTTTTATGAGGAGAGTTCGTCTAGCCGTTGAGGCCATAGACGTCCATATTGAGCTTTTGAAGAAAGAGGTGGCTGACTTGGAGGGTCGCCGCGAGCGTCTTCTTTCCGGCATTGGTGGACCCAGTCGCTTCGGGAATCAGAGTCTCATTTCTGGACTTCACTGATGATAGCACTGTTTCCTTTCCTTTTCTTTGTTTCTCTGCTTTTGTTATGTCATACAGAGCACTTTTATGTTTCCTGCCGTAGTTACTTGGCTTGTGTTTGCCACAGTTTGAGTTTGTAATAATGCTACACTTTGCTATTTCCCTTTTTTTTTTTTACTACTGCTATAACATGATGCTAATACTTCATACTTTTTTTTCATTGCACACTCATGAAAGCACGTTACAACTTTTCTTGTGACAAAATCAGTTGGAGGAATAAAAGAAAAGATTCAATAAAGGAAGACATAAACAAATAGCTAAAGAAAGGTGGTCAACTGCATAACTTCCTTCTCTAAGCAAAATAATGCTTCAGCCATTTTCCATTGACGGGGTCGATCAAGTCCCTGCCATCCATTTGAGTTAGGCGATAATACCCACTTTGATGCGCTTCTCTTATCACAAGGGGTCCCTCCCATTTTGGTGCAAACTTGGATGGTCCTGCCAGACCTCGCCTGACATAGTCTGCCACTTTTAGCACTAGTTGTCCTTCCGCAAACACTCTTTCCTTGGTCATCCTGCCGTAGGCTTCAGTCATCTTCTGCCTGTATCTGCGGCTGTGTTCCTGGGCTTCTTCCCTCTTTTCATCAAGTTATTCCAGGTTCTCAAACCTTTCTGCCGCGAAGACTTCTCCCTCTTTTTCTTTTTCTTGCATCTGCATAACCCTTAGGGACGGTGTCATTATTTCTGCCGGACTCACTACTTCAGTTCCTAGACTAAGGAAAAGGGTGAAAAGCCTGTGGATGACTTTGGTGATTTTCTGTATGCCCAAAGAGCATCTGGCAGGTGCATTGCCCATCCTCCTACATACTCTTGGCTCATCTTGCTGATGATTTTTATGAGAATTTTATTTGTTGCCTCTGCCTGCCCGTTCCCTTGAGGATAATAGGGTGATGATCTGTGGTGCTTAACTTGATAAAACTCTAGCATTCTCCTCACATCACTGTTGACAAATGGTGTGCCGTTGTCGCTAATGATCTTGTGGGGCACTCCAAACCTCACAATTATATTTTCTTTGATGAAGTTTGCCACTACTCCTCCTATAGCCTTGCGGAGTGGTACTGCCTCCACCCACTTGGTAAAATATTCTGTAGCTACCAATATCCATATGTACCCACATGATGGCGGGTTAACTGGCCCTACCAAATCTAGCCCTCAAGTGTGAAAGGGCCATGGGGTGACCATGCTGTACAAGCCTTGTGGATGGATATGGATTAAGTTGGCTTGTACCTGACAGCTGTGACACTTCTTTACAAATTCTGCCGCATCTTTCTTCATGGTTGGCCAGTAGTAGCCCATCTGCAGTAGGCATCTGTAAAGCTTTTTCTTCCCCTGATGTTTACCACATTCCCCGAAATGTACTTCTTTTATCATTTCTTTAGCCTCTTCAGGACCCAAACACCTCAAAGGGTCTCCATCATATCCCCTTTTAAAAAAGACAGTGTTGTGCAAGAAGTAACGTGTTGCCAACCTCTTAAGCTTGTACCTCTCGATGTGTCTTTGTGGCAGGACGCCTTCTGCTAGGTATTGCATGAAAGGGCTCCTCCAATCCTCGCTGATGAACACAGCATAACTCTCCTCCCTGTCTGCCACAAGCTGGCAGGTCCCACACTGGGTTTGGACTTGATCTATGTCCTTACCCATGCTTGGCCAATAGAAGCCTGCTCTCTGGAGTCTGCGGTAAAGACTGACTTCCCCGCAGGACCCACAGGTCTTATCATGTATTTCCTTCAATTTTCTCTAGGCTTCCTCCTAGCCCACGCATCGGGATAAAATCCCGCCTGGCATCCTGCGGTACAGTTCTCCTTTTACCAAAGCATAGTCTTTCAATATCTTCAATTCTGCTGCGTCGTCTCTCTTCACCAAGGTTTCCTTTATGGGGATTCGCCAATCCCCTTCGCCCTGTTCTTCCTGGAACTTTTCCTTCAACACTTCAATGATGGATTCCTCCCTTTTGCTGACTTCTATGTTAGTGCTACTCCCTTTAAAGATTATTTGCGAACCCAATGCGGCTAACGCATCCGCAAACCAATTTTCATTTCTCAGAGCGTGTTCTATCTCAAAGGTTGAGAATTTCTCTTCCATTCTCTGGGCCATTGCTCTATACGGAGCTAAGCTGGGTTCTTTTAAGGAAAAACTTCCTTCGGCCTGGCAGACGACCAAGTTCGAATCTCCCAGTACTTTCAAATGTTTGACTCCCATTTCGAGCGCTGTGGCAAGCCCAGTTAGATAGGCCTCGTACTCCACCGTGTTGTTTGAACAGGGGAATTCCAACTTAAACGATAGTGCCACTGCCTTGTCTTCTTCATAATACAGAACTACTCCCACCCCTCCGAAATGGGTAGTAGAAGACCCATCAAATTTCATTACCCACTGTTCCCTGACCTCCTCTGCCACAGCTACTTCCCCTGGAACTTCATCATCCAGTGGGAATTCTTCCTCTCCTGGAAACTGTGCCAATAAATCCGCTATAGCCTGACTTTTCACCGCCTTAGGTGTCCCCATTCTCAAGTCGTATTGTGATAATTGTAGCAACCACTGGGATATCCTGCCGGAGAGAATCGGCTGTTGTAACAAAGCTTTAATGGCATGTGACTTGGTCATCAGCCATACTTCGTATGCCAAGAAATAGTGACGCAACCTCTACGAAGCATACACAATGGCTAGGCACGCTTTCTCTGCCCTTGGGTAACGAGTTTCGGCGTCTTTTAAGGCGCGGCTGATATAGTATATTGGCTGCTCAGTACCACCTCCGTCTTCCTGAGCGATTAGTGCGCCAATGGCGTATGAGTTGGTAGCCAGATAGAGTGGCAGTGGTTTTTTGTGAATAGGAGCATGCACCGTGGGGAGGTTCATCATTATCTGCTGCAGCCTCTTGAAGGCCATCTGCTGCGCTTCCCCCCATTCAAAACTTTGCCCCTTCTTAAGCAACTTGGTGAAAGCAGAGGTAATTGATGCCAACCCAGGGATGAATCTCCGGATATATGAGACTTTTCCTAAGAAGCTCTTCAGTTCTTTTACTGTGGCAGGAGGTCTCATAGTTGCTATGGCCGTGGCCTTGGCTGGATCCACGTCTATGCCTCTGCTGTGAACCAGGAAACCCAAAAATTTCCCAGAGGATACTCCGAATGCGCACTTGAGGGGATTCATTCTTAACTTAAAAGCTCTGCATCTTTCGAATACTCTTTTCAGCACCCAAAAGTGTTCTTCCCTTTTCCTTGACTTAACCACTATGTCATCCACATAGTCTTCCAGCTCCTGGTGCATCATGTCATGGAATATGGTCATCATTGCCCGCTGGTAGGTTGCACCCGCGTTTTTTAGCCCGAAGGGCATCACAGTATAATAGAAATTGCCCATGGGTGTCCTGAAGGCAGTTTTCTCTGCATCTTTTGGCGCCATCTTGATCTGATTATATTCACTGAAACCATCCATGAATGAGAACATGGCGTTTCCTGCCGCAGAATCTATCAGCAAATCCATGTTTGGCAATGGAAATTCGTCTTTTGGATAAGCTTTGTTGAGATTCCTGAAATCTACACAGCATCTTATCTACCCGTTCTTCTTTTTTACCGGTACTATGTTGGATAGCTAGCGGGGATGCTGGATAGGCTTGATGAATCCTGCGGCTAGCAACTTCTGTACTTCTTTGGCTATTTGCCCTTCTATTTCCGTGTGGAATATCCTGGCAGGCTAGGCCACCGGCTTGGCCTCTGGGTCCACATTCAACGTATGCGTAACAAGCCTGGGATCGAGCCCTGGCATTTCATTGTAATCCCAAGCAAAGACGTCTTTGAATTCTTTCAACAGTAGTATGAGTTCTGACTTCTCCGTTTCCGTTAGGCTTGCACTGATTGAGATGGGCCTTGGTTCTTGCGAGTCAGACCCCAAGTCAACCTCTTCCAATTCTTCTTCTGCCATAACCTGGATGTCCTTTTCTGCCGTAACTGCCTCATCCTTCCCTCCTTCTTTTTCCAAACTTCCTTCAACGACGCAACATGCCAAACTCTTGTGTTGCCCTTTTTGGGCGGGACCCACTTGCATCTCATCGGTGGGTCCCACGCACCTTCATAATTTGTATACAATCTTGCCATCAAGGCCTCGGACCCTGACGCACTGAGGTACTTCATCCGGCTTTGCGGTAGGCGCTTCTTTCCTTTTCTTCTTTCGTCCCAGTAGCTCTCTTAAGTTAGGTTCTGGGTCATCTTGAACATCTTTCCACCTAGGCACAAAGGTGCCTTGTGGTTTTGTGACCACATTTTCTCCAGATGGAGCCCATTGATCATAAAACATGGTTTCCACCAAGTGGGCCTCTGCCTGCTCGAACGGCGAAGGGTTCGCCGCTATACGTATCATTCTGCCATTCAATCTTCCCTTCACACATTGGTGGTAGGTGGACGGGACTAGTCGGTGTTTGTGTAACCAAGGCCTTCCCAAAAGCACATGGTAAGATACTTCCGTTCTGACTACGTGGAAGCGAGCTAGAGAGGCTATAGGGCCTACTTTCAACCATAACTGAATGTGGCCTGCAGTGTATTCACGTCTCCCACCGAATCCCGTTACTTCCATCGGGCATCCTTAAATCTTTTTTTCTGAAATTCCTACGGCTTGCAGGGTGCTTAATGGGATAAGATTTACGGAAGCACCTGTATCCACCAGGGCCCTCTTTATGGGGATTTGATTTATAGATGCTGCTAAATAGAGAGGCCTCCGATGATCTGGGTGCCTTACTTCCATATCTTCACTGCTAAATGTGATTTCTGTTGATTCCTGCAGGAGGGCCCTGTCTTCTGGCATCTCTGCTGACAGGCATTCCACCCCTGCTCTGGAGGTGATGCTTACCAAAGCCTCCGTGGCTATTTTTCTTTCTTTTGCCGTAAGTCTCAATTGGTCAAATAGATTTTTGAACTTGGCACTCTGCTGAAGAGTGGTAATCGCCGCGGCAGGCAGGGCCAAGTTTTCTTCCTCGTCTTCTCCTGGGTCCGCACATATCACTACTGCTGCCACACCCTTTCCTTTGTGGTTTGGGAGTGGGTTTCTTTGGACTTCCTGCTGGGTCAGCTTTAATGTGCCTTCTTTGATCCTGCGGTGCACCAGCCTGCGGAGCGCCCAGCATTCTGCGGTGGGGTGTTGTACATAGTTGTGCAAGCGACAGAAGCGAGGATCTCTCCTTTCTTCCTCCGTTGGCTCTCTAGAAACCTGGTTGGGTTTAAAGATCCCATCCGCTATCTATTTGTCAAGTAGCATTTCCAGCTCCTTAGGAGTGCATGGTAGGGGTGGAGGTGTATCATACTCCCTCCCCTCTGTTCTCCTTCTCTGGTTTCCAGTGGACACGGCCATAGCCTGCGATGCGTTCCGCTTGTCTGAACTGGGTTTCACGAACTGAGCCGTCTTTCTAGCTTTTTGCAATAGCTGCGCAAACTGGGAAATCTCCAGATTCTCCAGAACAACTTTGAACTCCCGAATCATATTAGTCATGCACATTTCTACCAACGTCCTCTCCTCATAGTGATCATAGCAATCAAGTGCTATGTCCCTGAACCATTTGATGTACTCCATCAGATCTTCTTCGTTCCTTTGCTTTGTCGCCTGCAGAGTTGCAAGCGTCACCGTTTCTTCCCCGTGAAAGTATTTAGTGCAAAATACGTCCACCATGTCATCCCAAGTTGGGATTGATCCTGGTTTTAAACCGATGTACCAGGTGTATGCCCGGTCACATAGTGACTTTGAAAACTCCCGCAGGCATAAGTCTTTGTCTGCCGCATAAGGGCCAAGGGTGTCAATGAATTTGCTCACGTGCTCTACTGCGCTTCCCTTCCTACCATCGTACTGGGCAAAGGCCCTTGGTTCATACCTCTCTGGGTACGGCTTGCTGAGCACTTTTAGAGGATAGGGAGGTCTCCTTGCGTAAAATCTCTCCTTTGGTGTTCTGTCTCTTTCTTGCTCCAAGAGAGCCGCTACCTCGGCCATGGTGATGAAACGCTGTCCTGTGTTCCGAGGGGCACCTCCTGCTAGTGTCTCTACTCCGTCTGCCGCATGATCTGGGTCATGCTTGCTGCCTTTTTCTTTTGTTTTGTCTGCCTTCAGTTGACAGATCTCTTCCATCATTTGTTGCTGCGAGTGCTGCAATGATTGCAACACTTCGACGAAGGTGTTGACATTGTCTACGGGGACTCTTGTTTGAGGCTGAGGATCAGCCCCCGTTCTGTTGGCACCTTCTGTCTGGTTAAGTTGCTCTTGGTGAGGCGTCGTCGGCCTAGATTCTGCTTGTGAGGGTATGGCACTCATATTTCGTGTCGTTTTGGACTTGGGTGGCATTGTTTGCGAGGGGCGTTGTTTTCTTTTCCTTCGCCCCTGTCTGCTTCCCAACTCCCCAGCGGAGTCGCCAATTTAATGTAGGGGCCTTTTTTGGTGGGATTGGGCTGCCTCCTACGGTAATGGACTGGGCTACCTCCTGCGATGATGGGCCCTAGTATTTCTGAGTAAGGGAGCTGGGGCCGGTCCAATTGTAATTCAATTTGGGCCGGTTTGTGCACAAACTTATGCCATGTCTACCAGGAGCAAATTTACGGCAAGCAGAACTGTAGCAGACAAGCTATGACAGGCTGAACTGTTGCAGACAAGTTATGGCAGGCTGAACTGTTGTAGACAAGTTATGGCAGGCAGACATAATAATAACTAAAACAGAGTATTCTGCCTATTTAAATAAATTGCTATGTATTCTCTGCTAATAAAGCATGATTACAGTCATAATGATATCAATCACAAAGAAAATGAAGAGAATAATACTGGCTAATTTAAATGGGCATAAATTAAGTTTTAAGCTTAGTCTGCCGCAGCAAAGCCAAAGAGGAGAGAACGCCTTTTCTCAATGCAAATAACCCCCCCAGGAAAAAAGATTCTGCCGTAAGGATTAATGGCTTTGAGGGAGTCGGACCTGAATGGTTATTGCCCCAAGAGAAAGAGTCCTTGTTTGAGTTTTGGAAAAAGGTAAGATTTGAAGGGGGAGAGAGGGAAACCAATCTATTGGTGCATGCCCATTGAGCTAACTCTTTTTTTTTTTCTTAGTTTCCTTTCTTTTCTTCTCTATTTTCTTTCTTATCTTTTTTTCTTTTCTTCTTACTCTGTTTTTTTTTTCTTTTCACTTCGTAAAATATACTCTGTTTTTCGATCCCCTTTACAGGGCACGGCAAGGGCCTTTTTATAGCGCTTGCCGTGGCTAGTGTTTTACGGTCTTGCCCCTTAACCGCCTTTGTCTGGTCTGGGTGTACTTGCCAACCACACTGTGCGACACCCACCCTCGCCAGACAGAGGCAGACTTGTTTTATTCCTCTGTCTGTCGTAGAATTTCTTCCTGCCACGTCATTAATGCCTTCTCTCTCCACTCTCAGAGCATGCACCCAACGGTTCCTTCTCAAATTGCCTCTTTTGGGTGGTCTATCATCCCAGCAGGACGTACCTCCCAAAAGGGGCTTGGGCAGGAGCCGTGAATAGATCTTTTTCCCTCTCCCCACCACCAAACCACACCCCCTTTACCTCTTACCTCTGGCCCATGGCCCCACCATGTCCTATATTGGCTGCATACAGGCTGGTGGCGCCTGGGCCTTGCGCCAAGAGTCTGCCTGCTGCTCATGTGTCTGCCGCAACCTGGAGACTCTCCGTCTGCGTTTCCTGGCCTTTCGTGAGGACTTTCTTTTGGTTTTTTCGCTCCATTCAGGAGCTGGGCCTCATATGATAATGGGCTTTACATTTCTTTGGCCCACTTTTGGTTTTCTTCACTGCCTGCCACGTTGAATTGTTATTCCTGTCGTAATGACTTAATCCTGCTGGACCCCTTTTTGGGCCAGCCGTTTATCTCTTTTCTCAGTGGCCTGTCACGGGCACTGTTGTGCTTTTACTCATGGGCTCCTATGTCCCTTTAGGCTTCCCTTTGGGCATCCACGACCCGATTGCTTTCTTTGGGCTTCCTTGGCCTGTTTGCTAATTCCACACTCCCATGGGCTTTTTACTAACTTCATTGGGCTTCCCCAGCCCAATAACCCTATCCTTATCTTTGGGGTTCATGAGCCTGCCATAAACCCCTTACTCTCTTAGTTTACACTGCCTTAGGCCTGCAGCGACCCTTTCTCACTTTTCTAACTCATACTCTGCCCATGAGATGCTATTTCTTTCTTTCCTGACTTCTTTGAGCCCGCTTGCCTTTTCAAGACCCATGTATATATTTGTTGGGCCAGTGACCCATTATTCCTGCCGCTTGGGCCTAATGGGCTTTTTTGCTATTTGTCCTGTCAATTCTTTGTGGCCCTCATCATTGGGATCTTTTATCTGCAGAAGGATTCCTTTTTAAATACCCAAGTCATTAATGTCAGCACGAAAAGAGGTGAAGGGTCAGCCATCATAAGGTGCCTTGTGAGGTCTAGAGGATTTTCTTTGAGGTTGTGGCAGTGATGGAGAAATAGGAGCGGAAGTAACAAGAGGGACAAAAGCAACAGGAGCAGAATGAGACTGCTCTAAGTCAGAATGAAAAGGCACAAGATCAGGAAACTCATTAGGAGGGGTTGCAATATTTGTAGTAAAAGTAGGAGTGAATTCTGCAGAAACAGTAAGTGTAGGAAGCTCTGCAGAAACAAGTGATGTAGAAGACTCAGGTAGACTCAAGTAGAAACATTGAATGAGAAGTTGGGAAAGAAGGAATGCAAGTAGATTTAGTAGTCCAGTGTTTAAAAGGGAAACATGACTTTTTGAAGATAACATCCCTGGAGACAAAACAGGTTCTAGAAGCTAAATCATAAACTTTGTAAACTTTTTTACCAAATGGATAACTAAGAAAAATACATGCCTTTGCCCTGGGATCAAATTTGGACCTATCTCTTGCCAAGGTTGAAGCATAACAAAGGTAGCCAAATGATCTAAGATGACTATAGGAAGGAGGATGACCCAATAACATTTGGAAAGGAGTAAGATCATGCAAAAGGGGACTAGGTATTCTATTAATGAGATAAGTGAAAGTGAGAACACAATCACCCAAAAGCTTTAAAGGAAGATTGGCTTGAAACCTCAATGCTCTAGCAACAATAAGAAGATGTTGATGCTTCCTTTCAACCACTGAATTTTGTTGTAGTGTTTCTACACAACTAAGCTGATGTATGATACCTTTAGAAGCATAAAAGGAGTTTAAGGAAAACTTAGGTCCATTATCGGATATAAGGATCTTGATAAGAACCTTATATTGTGTGAAAATCATATTATAGAAGAATTGAATTAAGCATGAAGTTTTAGATTTGTGTTTCATTAAGTAGACCCAAGTACATTTACTATAATCATCCACTAAAGTAAGAATATACTTAGATCCATTTAATGAAGGAGTAGAATAAGGCCCCAAAATGTCAGCATGAATTAATTCAAAACAAGAAGATGAAGAAGAAACAAATGAGGCAAAAGGGAACCTTTTTTGCTTGGCAAGAGGACAAACAGAACAACCAAAACTTTTATTAATATTGCATGTAATGACATTTGGTACAAGTGATTGCAACAAGACTAATCTTTGTGGGGAAGGATGACCTAACCTACAATGCCATAAGCTAGTTTTATCAACTTCAGAAATACAAGAGTTGAAACAGAAAGAAGAAAACCTAGACAGCTTAGCAAGAAAATCAAAAACAGATGTTGGCAATGAAACAGAAGAGTTGCTTTGCAGTGTATAAAGACCTCCTTGCATCTTACCTAACCCAATCATCATTTAGAGCTGTAAGTCTTGAATGAGACAAAATTGTGAAAGGAAAATACAACAACAAGATGAAGTTTGAGTTAGTTTACAGATAGAGATAAAATTGCATGAGAAACTAGGAATGCAAAGCACATTTTCTAAGAGCAATGTAGGAGAAACTTGCACAGTCCCAACATGTGTAACCTTAGCCATATCACCATCAGGCAACCTAACAGAGATTTGAATTATGGAAGTTATAGAAGTAAAGAATTGAATTGAATGTACCATATGGTCTATGGCACCACTATCCAGAATCCAATTAACGGAACTAATATGAGTTGTGACAGCACTAGAAGAGAAAACAAAATATTCTAAAGAAGGAGCTGACTAAATACATGAAACCTCATGTTCTTAAAGACCAATGGTAGGTTGAGTGATGATATTGGCAACTTGGTGTATGTCTGAACCTCCTTCTTGTGGTGCTTAAGTACCAAAGTGGTTGTGAGAATTCAACAAACTAAGCAATTGTTGATATTCTGAACGGGTCAAATTCACACTTTCATCAAGAGAATTGTCAGTTGCTACAACATTATTAGCAAAGGAACTAGCTTGTGAACCCTCGGTCTTGAACTTATAATCAGGAGGGCACCCATGTAGCTAGTAGCATTTATCAGCTACATGTCCCCAAACTCCACAATGAGTACATTGAGGTCTCCTAGATTTGGCCTTGTTGAAGGATTTAGCAGAAGCATTAGTCTTGACTGCCAGAGCAGATTTGAACTATGGAAGTTATAGAAGTAAAGAATTGAATTGAATGTACCATATGGTCTATGGCACCACTATCCAGAGTCCAATTAGTGGAACTAATATGAGTTGTGACAACACTAGAAGAGAAAACAAAATATTCTAAAGAAGGAGCTGACCAAATACATGAAACCTCATGTTCTTAAAAACCAATGGTAGGCTGAGTGATGATATTGGCAACTTGGTGTATGTTTGAACCTCCTTCTTGTGGTGCTTAAGTACCAAAGTGGTTATGAGAATTCAACAAACTAAGCAATTGTTGATATTCTAAACGGGTCAAATTCACACTTTCATCAAGAGAATTGTCAGTTTCTACAACATTATATGGTAGGCTGAGTGATGATATTGGCAACTTGGTGTATGTCTGAACCTCTTTCTTGTGGTGCTTAAGTACCAAAGTGGTTGTGAGAATTCAACAAACTAAGCAATTGTTGATATTCTGAACGGGTCAAATTCGCACTTTCATCAGGAAAATTGTGAGTTTCTACAACATTATTAGCAAAGGAACTAGCTTGTGAACCCTTGGTCTTGAACTTATAACCAGGAGGGTACCCATATAGCTTGTAGCATTTATCAGATACATGTCCCAAAACTCCACAATGAGTACAGTGAGGTCTCCCAGATTTGGCCTTGTTGAAGGATTTAGCAGAACCATTAGTCTTGACTGCCAGAGCAGAAGACTCAATGGTGTTCTTCTTTCCAACCTTCCTTTACTTCTCATCTTGAAGAAAAAGAGAAAACACCTTGCCCAAAGAAGGAATAGGGTCCATTAACAGAATCTACCCCCTAATTGTGGTATAGGTTTCATTGAGACCCAACAGAAAAGACACGACACAGTCTTCTACCTAATGACCACAAGAACAATTCCTATAATCTGAAAGTTCTTGCCATAGTGACTTAAATTTGGTGTAATAGCTACTGAGGTTCAGATCCTCTTGAGCTAAAGAGCAAATTTCCTTTCTCAACTAAAAAATACATGGCCCATTGCCTTAAGAAAACCTGTGTTGTAAATCCAACCAAACCTCTCTAGCTGTTTTGAAGTAGACCACACTAGGTTGAAGATCATTTCAGATGGAATTAAACAACCAAGCTAGAACAGTACTGTTACATTTGCACCAAGCAGTGTAAAGAGGATGATCAACTGATTAAGACTTTAATAAGGAACCATCAATGAAGCCTACTTTGGATTTAGCATCCAAGGCAATAAGAACAGCTCTACTCCAAGTGCTGTAGTTCTCTTTAGTGAGGTGCTGAACAACAAGTGACACACCAGGATTGTCACTATTAGACAAGAAATATGGGCTAGAAGAATTTTCCCATGGCTAAATGGTTGGAACAGAGGTACTTGATGTACTGTCACTCATTTCTTCAAATCAGAGTTTGTCTAATCAAAAACTGATATACCACAACCAAGATTGATGAACTCTAAACCAGAATTCCACAAGAACAGCAACTAAAGCTTCAAGATTCTTAGAACGAGAATTGAATCTAAATCCACTGAACAAGTGAAGATTTAGATGATGAATTCAACTACATAAACCCTAAGGTTCTCTCACAAGAAATGCAAATTGAATTTTCAATGATCAAGTTAAGATCCAAATGAAATTCAATTACTAAAACCTAAGTTCTGAATTCAATTTGCTAAGGATTGCAAAAGAAAGCAAAACAGAGAGGAAAGAAAATGTACGAGAATCAAGAGAAAATGTAAAGGAAAATTTTCTACTTGATCTGAAACTAAGCACAGGAAAAGCAAAGAATTGAACTAGCAATTTCAGAGAGTACCAAGAACAAAGACTTTGAATTAGCTCGGCTCTAATACCACGTTAAAATTCAAGCACACATACAATCTTCATCAATGGAGGAAATCAAGCAAACCATGGGAGAGAGATGAGAAAACTGCATATGCATATATTGATAAATATCTGAGCTTTGCCTTTATATACTAGGATCAAAGGTGGGAAAAAACTAAGAGCAGTAACTAACTTCTAATCTAGCCAATACAAAACTAACAACTGAATTCTAACTAATTCTATATACAAACTACTTGTAGTTTAAGCATATCTATTCTAAAACTATTTGTAGCTTAAGCAGTTCTCTTTCATTCTTCACTTGTACACAGTTTAACAGTTGATCTAAGTAGATTGATTTGCTGTCTCTCTCACGTCTGGATTCGACGGGGATTTTGATGGGGATTTCACCAAACAACAACTTCAATTTGGGTGGCAGTAGTATTGTGTTTTGCATTTGGTGTTATTGACGAAAATGAATGTTTTAGGTTTGTTATAGGTAAAATAGATGGATTTGTGGGGTGTGGGTGTTTTGGATCTGTGATGGGACAAAATATTTTTAAAAATTATTTATTTATAATATTTTAATAAGATTTTTGCACTATAAAGAATAAGACGTAATATATATTGTAAAACTAAGTAGTTAAAGTAAATAAAGTGACATTTTGAAAATACATTTTGGGTTTTTTTTTTTTTTTAAACATTCTTGGATTAGAATGTTCTAAATGGGTCACCACATTAACCCTATAGTGGGGTATATAAATAGTGGGATATGCTCCTGTGTAAGTTTGGGCTTAGTAGAAATCCCATTGATCATGGCTATTAGATATGTTGGAGTCTAACTCTCTATTCCAGTAAAGTCACCATTGTGAGTGGCCTAAGGTGTGACTCGTGAATACCATGCACATTTGCCATTTGAACGGCTCACTTGGGTGTTGTGCAATGTGAACTCATCCTAAGACTTGGATCTGATAATATAGAATAAAGTCAGTATCTGGTTATAAGTTCATGAACTACCTTTAACCCCTACGCAGAGGTTTAACACAGCTAAACTGTGAGTCTAAGTTTAGAGCACGTGCTTGGGAAGGTGACATTAGGTAACTAAGCCCGTCTAATCAAATAGATCAACATCCACTTGTACTTCATAGCCATGTTCTAATCAAGGCCAATCTAAACGGGATCCGTCCTAAGCATGCATAAATAACTTTAAATGAAAGGGGAGCTAGGAGTTGATATGACTCAGGATTTTGTTGCTTCTGTTTATTTCCCGGATTGTATTATTAATCAAATTAGCATAGTTTTAAAAACCGGATCGAACCGGTAGGTTCAACTAGTCCGACCGTGAACCGGTACACATACTGGTTCGGTTATTATAAAAAACCGAAAAAACCTATAAAACCGCGGTTCAACCAGGAAACCCGAGAACTGGAACGGTCAAACCGTTTCCCAACGGTTCTCTAACTTAGCTACAAAACTGCTTTAAAAAAAAAAAAAATTACCAAGCCAGCATCACCGACCACCTCAAGAAAAATGAGCAAATTGGAAGTCGGATCTAATGTCTTTGATTGAGAGATATTTGTGCAAAGCTTTCAAGTTTCAACTTTCAAGTTAAGAGATACAGAGAAACCAAAAAAAAAAAAAAAAAATGAAGTTTTGAGGGAAGAAAAAGAAGGCTGTGAATACTTGGGTCTTGGTACCGTACTTGCACTAGTGAAAATCCAACCCATAGAACTACTGAAAAAACTCAAAAACCAAGTATCAATGAAAGGCATAAAAGGCATCTAAAGTATTAGTGCTTGGCAGTTGACACTTGGGAATTGGGTTGGGTACTTTGGTAGATGTACAACCACGCATGTTAGCCAGGTGTTTCATTTTTTATTTTTAGTGTGTACTATTTGGTTGTGTTATTTCTTTTTTTTGCTGAATAACTGTGTTAATAACTTAATTTTGATTAATAAAAGATTACAAATACAAACATATTTTTTAAACAATAAAAAAATGATTTGTATTTTAACATTTAGGCTACTATCATCTAATTAAAGACCCTTTTATTTAGAATAGATCTTTAAAGTACAATTAAATTACTTATTCTTAATACCATTGTAAAAAA
Source organism: Quercus wislizeni (assembly GCA_023055345.1). Taxonomy (NCBI): domain Eukaryota; kingdom Viridiplantae; phylum Streptophyta; class Magnoliopsida; order Fagales; family Fagaceae; genus Quercus; species Quercus wislizeni. The sequence goes on from JALGQJ010000002.1 coordinate 20,771,269, forward strand.
AATGATAAATAAAAAAAAAAAAGATATAACATTGCTATTATTTTTGTAATGTTAATTTTGATTATTTATACTTTCTTTCCCTTTACCATCTAATATAAGATATGAAACTCATTTTTTTTGGATATATTTGATGAGTTGTTATTTATTTTATAATTTTAAACTAATTAATTAAATTATTTATAGCACCATCGGTTCAACCATCGGTTCGACCCCGATCGGACCAAAAAACCAAAAATCACTACTTTTTCGGTTCCGTCATCGTTCCGGTTTTTAAAACCATGCGAATTAGACTTGATGCCTTAGGCACTGTTTATTGTAGGCACTGCTACGGCAATGCCATAACTCTATAGTTTCTTTTCTTGTTATATTCCATTAAACTAAAATAATAATAATAATAGTAATCATATTCCATTAGGCAAATTTTTGGTAAACTCTACTCTATTTCTCCTCAATCTAAATAGACCATAAATGAAAGCAATTTCAACAAACACATGGGCTCACCCAAAAAAAAAAAAAATCATATATGAAGGTGGTGTCCCACTTCTAAGTTTCATCCTAATTACGGGGACTAGGTGTCCAAGGAGGATTAGGAATCCCACCTAGTCTCCACACTAATAGTATGTTATTATCATATGGAATTTAACAAATAAAAGGAAAGATGAGAATGTACCCAGTCTTATATATATATATATATATATATATATATATATATATATATATATATATATATATATATATATATATAAATAAATGGAGAGAATGTACCCCAGTACCAACACTATGCATATTCAAAAAAAAAAAAAAAATCCTAAAACATGTTTCTAATTTCTGCACATCACAAAACTTATTTTAGACCTATTATCACTCAAAGAGTTATAAAATATTCCCAGTGACATACTAAATTATAAAAATAGATTAGATTCTTTTGCAATACATGTATCATTTAGGAAATTTCATTGAAACTATTTGTTATTGTTTCTTCAGGAGAAAGAAATTTTTTGGAATTAAAAATTAATAAGCTCCTAAGTAAAATTCATTATGTCACAATAAAGAATAAAGATAATACCAATTAAAATGGAAAGCTTAGCCTAAGGTGGATAGAAAAAATTTAGTCACTAATTTCGAACTCAAAAGGTGAGAATTAATAATGGATTTTTTTTTTTTTTTTAATGAGAAAATTTCTATTAAAGGCAGAAAAAGCTACAGCAAGGCTCAAACAGCATCACCAAATTACAAACAATCCAAGTGCATCAGGGTCCTAACTACAGGAGGAGAAACACCTCTCCACAAATGACATACATTATAACATCGAGCAAACTTGGCAAGCTCATGTGCAACCCTATTAAAGTCCCTTTTCAGATGCCGAATCTGCCAGCAAGCAAATCCATCGAGGAGACCCACAGTGCCATTAACAATGTGACCGAGACCCCCACTGAAATCCTTGGACAAAATGCGCTGAACAGTAGATAAAGAATCCGATTCAATGATGATCTGTTGAAGGTCCAATTCTCTTGCGAGAAGGATTCCAGCCTCAATAGCCAAAGCCTCAGTCTCATCCACTGTGAAGCAGCCAGGAAGAACACGGCAAAGAGCAGCCGCTGCCTGGCCTCTGCAGTCCCTAAAGAAGAGAGGTGAGAATAATTTCACTGTAACCCGGGTACTACCAGCGTAGAATGGATTGGGTTGGTTTTGCTGTAGAGAGAATCTGCTGGGCTTAGTTTTAAGGGCTTTGAGTGGATGGCTGAAATTCTAGCATCACGGCCCAACTGAATAAGTCCTCGGAAAGTGTATTTTTCTTGATTTTATTAGGTCATGGCCATGGGCTAGAGTTCTATTTTGATAGTACCATGCGTAACACAATCATAATAAATGTCTAATACTAGAATATATAATTACCTATGTAGAAACAATCATAATAAATATCTACTACTATTAATAATTATCATAATTATTAAATTTCATATATAGACCCAAAAAAAAAAAAAAATCATATTACGTGAAACATTCTTGTGCATTGCACACATTATCAACTAGTTATATATAAATTAGTCTCATGTACATATATATGAGAAACTTTTTTTTTTCTTTGAAAGTAGTAGTTTTTTTATATAAATAAATATTTTTTTAGAAAGTTTTTGACACAGGACAACCAGAACAAAATTAAAATAACAGAAAAATAAAAGATATGACATAGGAGTCAGCAACTAGGCCTTACTTGGAGTTAGCACCAAGTGGGGAAACCATTAGGAATCAGCACCTAGTAGGGGCGGAGGCAGCATGGGGCGACAGGGGGCACTTGCCCCCCCCTAACTCTCTAAAAATGCCTTAAAATTAGTGTATTGGTTTAAAGAATTTGCCACTTTGACCCCTCTAATAAAAAATAAAAAAAAGTAGCCCCACTCCCACCTTAAAGAATCAGTCCAAAGTCCTAGCCTCTGACATGCCTAACACCTAACCTCAAATTATTTTTTTTCTTAGTTTTTGTATTGTATACACGTTTATTTTTTTACCTATTTCACTATTCACAATACTTGCCTTTCTTGCTTTAATTATAAATAACTTATCCCATAAATGAATAATGAAATGCCATTATTTCTTAACTTTTTTACAATTTTTAAATCTAAATTTTTGTTATAAACTTAAATTTTAAATACTTAGAAGGATAGAGAAATAAATGTTGAATTTTACATATTTTAAGAAGCAATCAAACAATAAGACATATATACAACTTTACAAGTATTTGTTATATTTTAAATATTTTTAGATTTCAAAAAATAAAATAAAAAACTTATAGATGAATTTTTTTCTTAATTTATTTTAAGGAATCAAATTAGATGTCTAAACTTTATGTACTTATTCTTCTAAAAAAAACTTTATAGATTTACATTAATCTCTTCTTTCAATTGTTAGTAACTATGAATTGGTTATTTTTGTTTCTTTCTTTTAACAATAAGAAAAATATACTTGTAATTACAATTTTTTATTTACCATTTATTTTGTTATTGTTATGGATTAATATATTTAAATTATTTTTCTTTTAATATTGTCTTTTAATCTTGCCCCCCCAGCCTCAAATCTTGGCTCCGCCACTGGCACCTAGGGTGGACCTAGAGTTAGCACCAAATCAAAGAAAGACCAAACGACCATTGTTTTCATTCATCAAAATATCAACTATCTCCTCAATGAGTATAATAGGTTGCTTATAAAGGATTACTAAACCCTAGTTTTAATTGGCTATGAAACCCCAATTGTCTTATTACAAAAATATCCTTACTTCTAAATTAAAATACTAATAACCCAATAAACTAATAGGACCTAAAACATAAAAATACAATTGACTAGCAAACATAAATAATACTAAATAATAATTTTCTTGCATCTCCCGCATTAGTTTCAATTTATAGCGCCTGTTCCTAATGATAGTTCTTTATCATCATAAATATGAATAAAACACTAGCCTCATGCACACAAATGATGTGTTGAGTGTGAAGTCAAATGGGATGTAACACCTTTATTGGGAGGTAACACCTTAAAGTTGGGTCCATAACTCCGTCTGATATTGATTCCATGCACTAATTTACACATGCACCCTACACATGGCTGAAGACATAGATAGGTATTCAATCAGGGCATGGTGAGACTTTGAGAGCATGCATGTCTTGCATCATATCATCTACAATTATTGCTTAATTTGTACATTCTGTTTTGGAAGTTATACTGAAATTACCCACTTTTGAAATTTTCTTAATACAATTTTCTTTCTTATTTTGCTTATCAAAAAGGTAGGTTTTTTTTTTTTTTTTGGAGGAATGAGAAGCTAGCTAACAATTCAAATCATAATTTTTATCATTCACTTTGTTCATTTTAGTTTTAAAATTTCGTCAAAACCCAGAACAACTTTTATGCAATTGTCTTAATCAGATTAAAGCCAAGGCACATAGTTTCTGATTTGAACTGTGTAACATAATTTCTATATCTAGTAAAGAGGAAAAACTTGTAGTTGTAAGTTGTAACCAGCATAATTGTTCCAACCCTTTAACTACATTTTTTTGCTTTTGCTGGAAAGAAAAACTTTATAATTACCAGAAAAAGAAACTACAACAACATAGCCTAGGCAGCTTCGACCAAGATGAGATTAGCAAAACTAGGTGAGCTGAACCCAGGTCAAAAGAGCCAAAAAAAAGAACTTCCTAATACCATGGTTCTCTCTACCATATAATTCTGACACTCATCTACCACACTCACCCTTATCCCCTCTAATCACTCCACAGTCCATATCCTATATTTATAGCTACTTTCAGTTCTAAAGGAGCACAAAGATAAGACCAACCCTCTCAGCCTTGAAGTTCTAGTGGAACTAGGCCCTGCAACCATGACTACTAATGTTACTCTTACTGCAAACCACACTACCTCTTCTGCCACCATTAAACTCAAAAGTGTTAATACAGCCACCAATACTACTGCCAACACTTCCACCGCTGCCACTATCACAAGGACTAAGGCTAAAGATGATTTTGACAGGAACTGCGTATTGATCCTCCTGATTTTAGTTTTTGGAATCATCTCGCTATGTGTTTTCTTTATTGCAAAGAAGTTTCACGGTTCTTATGATAATCTCCAACCTGAGGTCCAAGTGAACTCAACCTCTTTCCTATCAATTTCCAATATTTCCTACCCACAAACCACCACAACATTTAACATGGCTTTCTCCTTTAGAATTGCGTGGCCTCATGCAAATTACTCTTTAATATTGGCAACCATGTACCTGCATCGTGATCACAAGTATCTCTCTGATAAAGGGCTTCCATCTTTTGTTCTAAAACCCAGTGAAGAGACACAAGTGAAGGCTAAGTTCGGGCTCATTGACAATTTGCTTGCAAGTGATTTGGCTGACGGGGAAGTGAATGCTGAGGTTGAGCTGATGTTTGCTGTTGTATTTAAGCTTCCCTTTGATGTTGAAGCGATATATTTGGGAAGGTTTGTTTGCTCAGACCTTAAGTTTGCAAATTCTTCTTCCAAGGTTGGTCGGAAATGGACAATGCTGGGTGGTACCAAGAATTGTAAGGATGTGTCAGAGTAAGTTACTTAACAAGCAGAAAATAACCAAAGTAGTTTCAAGTTGTTATGGCCTTCAGGCAAGTATTAGTATTAAGTTAGTTTTACCTTTAAACTTATCTCTTTGTTTTAGATTATTAATTAGAAATGTGATAATGAAGTAGGTACAAAGTGGAATCTCCCACTTCAGTATCCCTTCATCTTGTAGATCGAACCTGTGCAGCCCTAATATAAGGCTTTTGGATTAGACCTGACTTGGGCTCACAACTTACTTGTATAGTGGGTTTGAGTTTCCTACTCTGGGTCGTTCTCGGTAGAGACTCAACGAGTTCATTTTTCTCTCTCTTTTTTCCGGCCTTTTTCCAATCACCCTTTCTTCTTCTCTTCCTCTCATATTTATAGCTAATTAGTAGTGGGATGATTATGATTACTTTTTCAATTAGTGCAATGAAAGGTCCAATGTTGTTAATGGTAAGTGGGCTTTTAGGTGAGAGTGGCTTTGGAAATGGTTCCCACTTCAGCAGATGTGCTCGGCATCGATATTCCCAAGGGTTTGCCGAGCAATTGAGAAACTGTAATGCTGAGCAGGGTCACCACCTCTCGTGGAATGGTTGATTGGGTATGGGTTAGGACGAGGGGCGATGTGAGCTAATTAAGATCACTTGTCCAAATGGGCTTAAGGGAGGCATGAGGCCTGGTCCTTGTGATGATGCTATCATGTTTGGGCCTTAGGCCCAAAAAGAGGGTCGGGGTATTTTTGGCCCGTACATTAGCCCCCCCTTGATTCATGCCCAGTTCTCGGGGATGAATCAAGGAACTCAAGAGACAGAAAGTTTAGCCGAGAAGTCCAACATGTAAAAACCGGGCGGTTGAGGTGCTCATTAATGCGCCCTAAAAAGACATGCCGCTACTGGCGGGTCACTCAACCGTCATCATTGTCTGACGGTTCGTGAACCAAAGCGGTATGCGTGTGGCATTAATTGAGGGTTCGTTAGGTTTCCCGCTTCTTCATTGTGGAGTGATACATACCTTTCCCTATAAATAGCCCTCACTGAGTCTTTTCTTCACTTTTGCTTCATTCGTTCTTTAAACTTTCACTCTGCCGAGCATATATTCTTAGAGCATTTTCATCTCCTAGTCTCAGATCATCCTTCCTCCTTAGAGCCCCCAATAAGTTCTTCCTTCCTTTTTCTTCTTCTTGCTTTGTTTCTTTCCATATTATTGCAATCGTAGTTTTAGGAATCATATTTTAGAGAATGGGCTACTCTCATCTTTTATCCTTTGAAGCCTCTCTGGCCACATTTAGGGCTGCGTAAAGCATCCTCGAGGATGTAGATATTGCTTACTGTCACTAGGGTGGTATCGAAATCCAAAGGCGTCGTGAAACCAATACGGTTTTCTTCCCTCTAATGGCAATTCTTGAGGGTGGGATTAGATTCTCGGTTGATTCCTTAGTCATAGGTACACTTAGGTTTTACGGTCTTTGCCCCGACCAACACCCCCCCAACTTTTTCCGAGTGGTGAGTTATGTCAGTAGGTTTAACCAGTTGCTCGACCTGCAACTGGACCACCATGACATTAACTTCATGTACAGTCTATGCGGCAATATCAAATCTGACTATTACTTAAAAACACGAGACAACAGGGTACGACTCATTTCATGTCTACCCAACTCTAATAGGATCTCGGCTGGAGAGTTCGTACGAGTGAGCGACAACTGGCTTATTAGGGAGCTCCCTTGCGCGTGTAAACCACGTGATGTTGGTCGGTTCTGTGTACCTTTTCACTTCCATTTTACTAATTTGTAAATTTCAACTTGTTCGGTACCTTCTAACCATTTTTTGCATGATTTCTGTGAAGATACAAAAAGATTTAAGAAGGATCTTAGAGTAGTTCACGTTCGGGACCTGAATTTTATGCTAAGGTCAGAAATCTTTGTGCATTGGGACGGATAGCTCTGAGTGTCCCACTTAATCCTTGGGCTTGAACCCGTGTACTCCACTTGGCAAGCGTTCAGCCAAGCCTTGTTAGTTGACAGCCCCCTCCTTTCATAGATCGACGTTTGGCATGCAAACTTCCTTCCTCCAAAGTTGACAGTAGGTGAAGCGCGCGATCTCGGACCACGTTATACCCGTTCGGACGAACTTGCACCCATTAGGGACGAATATGCCAAGTGTGTGTCTCATCGTCGCCGAGAACTAGCGCATCAGCAAGTTAAGCAAGAAAACCCTCCCCCAGCAAAACCTGAGGCTCTCGCTTAGGAAGAAGAGGCAGCAGCTGAATCAGTCCATTCTTCGGAGGCCGAATCCGAAATGGTGACCAAGAAAGTAATGACAATAAGCCATTTTGTGCCCAGCGCCCAAATGTCCGAACAATAGCAACCCCCTCAACTCAAGCTCAAACTCCCCCTCCTCCTCCTCCTCCAAGTCGCACTTGAAAAAGGCCACGCATGGTAGAACAAACCTAACCTGGCTCGAGAGATGTGCTGACAAGAACCCCTCATCGGCAATCTGGGGGCATTACAATCCAAGAACCAACTCCTCCAACCGCCCTGAATATGGCATCCTCCTCTCAGGCCACCTTGGCATTGCAACCCTCATTTGTGCTAGATGGCAAACCTCTCCTTTCTACTGCAAATGTATGGGTATGGGAGAAAGGTGAAGGGGGTCATGTCGCACAAAGTTTAGTGCACGGCCTGCTTTTGCCCAAGGACATTCATACCTTCGAGGATGGAACGGACGAGTCGTTGGGCAGGCGGCTGCAGTGGCATACTATTGCGGTTACTCCGAGCTCCCTATTCTTTCCCCAATTTTATATTATTTTATTTTATTTTATTCATGTATATATGTATATTTTATTATTTATTATAACTATACTATCCTTGCATTTGTACTTATTGTTGTTAGTTTGTCAAGTTGCTCAACTGACCCACATCCTCGAAGGGCAGGCGAGGGAGCTTGCCGAGGACGCCGAGCGAGAGAAGGCTTTGAAGGATGGGGCAAAGGCTACGAGCAAAGAGAGAAAAAAAATTGCCGCGACCATGGAGAAAAAGGCCGCCGCGTCCAAGAAGGCCAGAGTATCAACAGAAAAGAGGTTTTCGGATTTAGAGGCCAAACTGGGGGAGACCGAGCTGAAATTAGTCTAGGCGGCGAGTTTGAACACTGCACGGGCAGAGGAGTTGGCTGACCTGAGAGCAGCTTTTGAGGGTTGCGAGAGTAAATGATATGATGAAGGCTTTGCCGATGCAGAGAACTCGATGGAGCCCGTCATCAACGAAGCTCGGAAGCTGGCTTTCAAGAAGGGATGGTTGGTGGCTTTACAAGCCGTAGAGGTCCCTGAGGACTCCCCTTTAAGGGATCCAAACCAAATCCCACTCCCTAGCCTCCCTATTGCCGCCCAGAAGACCCATGTTGTTGCTGATGAGGAAGAGATGACCAGTTTGAAGGAGTTGGTAGATCAAATTGACGCCCATGTCGAGCCAATTGACTTGGAGGCTACCAGCAACCCAAACGCTGAAGATCAACACGGCGGGAATGTTCAGCCGCCCCTTGATACCTAGCACGCTCCTGAGGATACCGCCCAGTTTCAGTTTGTGGACCTTTCTCCTTAATTTCTGGATTCAATTTTTACCCTTTATTTTTATCTCTCATTTGTTTAATACATTTTTGTTTATGAGTTTGCCTATGTCACCGAGCTATGGTGACTAAAAAATTGTTTTCATTTCTCTTAAATTTCCTGAAGTTGCCGGGTTTTGGCAACGAAACATTGATTTCAATCACATTAGTTTCATTTGAATGGGGATTAATTGCTGAATAATTTATTTAATCATGCTCGTAAATGTTTATTGTGTGGTTTTCTATGCCGCGTTCTCTTCTCCGTGCATATGTATTTTTCTAATGGTTTCTATGGGGGAATTACTCCTAAGCTAGTTTAATGGCCAAGGCCCATTTGAAGGGTGAAGACCGAGGCTTTCGTTTTTTCCTGAAATATCCTAATATCGGATTTCTTCCTGCTCAGCGAAAATGATTGAACTGAGAGTTACGTGTTTGTCCTTAGGATACTTTCTTTAAGGTTCCCAGCTGCTCGATGATGGTGATCGAACCGAGAGCTAGGTGTCTGTCCTTAGGATATTTTCTTTAAGGTTTCCACCTACTCGGTGATGGTGATCGAACCGAGAGCTATGTTTCTGTCCTTAGGATATTTTCATTAAAGTTTCCACCTGCTCAGTGATGGTGATCGAATCAAGAGTTAGGTTTCTGTCCTTAGGATATTTTCATTAAAGTTTCCATCTGCTTTGTGATGGTTATCGAACCAAGAGTTAGGTTTCTGTCCTTAGGATATTTTTATTAAAGTTTCCACGTGCTCGGTGATGGTGATCGAAACTGAGAGTTAGGTGTTTGTCCTCCTATCTTTAAGGTTTCCACCTGCTCGGTGACGGTGATCGAACCGAGAGTTAGGTGTCTGTCCTTAGGATATTTTCTTTAAGGTTTCCACCTACTCGGTGACGGTGATCGAACCGAGAGCTAGGTGTCTGTCCTTAGGATATTTTCTTTAAGGTTTCCACCTGCTCAGTGATGGTGATCGAACCGAGAGTTACGTGTTTGTCCCTAGAAAAATTTAGTGATTTCGTCTACTGAGTATAGTAGTTTAAAGTTAATAAGGTCGAATACACCAAATTTGGTAAACATCACAGTAGTTAAAGAACATTTCTAGATTACATTTGTTCCGCACCCTCGTGTACAATTGATTAGTGATAAAAAAATTTTCAAGTTGTGAACATTCCATGGCCGAGGCAACGGCCGCTCGTCCATGCATTCCAAGTAATATGCCCCCACGCCCGCTATAGCAGTTACCCTATAAGGTCCTTCCCAGGTAGGGACCAGCTTTCCTGCATTTGCGTCTTGCATATTGCCTACTACTCTCTTCAGCACCAGGTCCCCGGAACTGAATTCTCTTGTCTTCACATCTCAGTTATAACACCGAGCAAGGCTTTGCTGATATTCGGCTAACCGAATGGTCGTTGCCTCCCGGCATTCATCTAGCAAATCCAAATGTTCTGCCATCATTAAGTTGTTTTGGGCGAAATCAAATCCATCTACCCGTGCACTGCATAGATTTATCTCAGCTGGTATCACAGCTTCTGCCTCATATGTCAGGGAAAATGGAGTTTCCCCTGTGGATCGCCTTGGAATTGTTCGGTAAGCCCACAACATATTGGGCAGCTCCTCGGCCTACCTACCTTTCACACCGTCCAATCTTTTCTTTAGGCCATTCAAAATAGTTTTGTTAACAGCTTCAGCTTGTTCATTGCTTGAGGATATGCCGGGGTAGAGTACTTGTTCTTGATGCCGAGATTGCTACAAAATTCGCGGAAGGCCCTGTTGTCAAACTGTATCTCATTGTCGGATATAAGAGAGTCCGGAACTCCGAATCTAGTAATTAAATTTTTCCATACGAACTTCTTGACATCCTTCCACTTCTGCCTATTTGGTGAAGTAATCCACAACCACTACAACAAATTGTTTATTACCCGTTGCTCGAGGAAATGGACCAAGAATATCCAACCCCCATTGTGCGAATGGCCAAGGGCTGCTAACTGGATTCAAATGTCCCGCTGGCTAATGGGTTAGGGGGGCATGTTTCTGACATTACTCGCATCTGCGTACATATTCTACGGCATCCCTTTGCATCCGCGGCCACCAAAATCCCTGAGTCATTGCCCGGTAAGCCAAGGAGCAACCTCCCACATGACTGCTGCACACCCCCTCATGCAATTCGGTCAAAACTTCATTTACCTTCCCTGGATGTAGGCATAAAAGGTATGGCCCTCCGAAGGACCTCCGATATAGCTTCTTATCTGCCAATAACCAATAACGAGAAGCTACCCAACGAACTTTGCTAGCCTTTTTCTCGTCGTCTAGGATGCGATCTTCGGCTAAGAAGTCAACGATAGAGTCCATCTAACACAGCTCGACCATTGAAACTACCGTGACACAAATTCCGACGATGCCAACATCAGTCATTGTATTAATGCTTGGCTCGGTTATAAGATCTACCTTGATTATTTGGGGGAAGTCTTCAGTCATGGCCGAGGCTAGCGTAGCTAAGGAGTCAGCATGTCTGTTCTAACCTCGGGATACTTGGATCACCTTTGCCGTAGAGAACTTGCCTATGACCCGCTTTACCACTTGTAGATGCTCTTTCATTCGTGAATCACGGGCCTCAAAACTGCCCTGCACCTGATTAACCACCATACGGGAATCTGAGTAGGCTTCAATGTCCTGAGCACCTATGCCTAAGACCGTCTTCAATCCGGCAAGCAAGGCCTCATACTCAGCCTCGTTGTTGGAGGCCCTGAACCGCAATCTAAATGAATGCTCCAACCGTATTCCTTCTAGAGTAATAATTACAATCCCAGCACCAGCTTCCATGGTGCTCGAGGCTTCGTCCACAAACACCCTCCATGGACGGCATTCCACGTGAACAACCAACTCTCCTTCACTCCTAGGAGAAAATTCAGCAACGAAATCTGCCAACACCTGCCCCTTCACCAAATTCCTCGACTTATACCTTATGTTAAAGGCCCCGAGCCGGGTCCCCCATTTAGCTATCCGCCCCGTGAAGTCAGACCTCTTTAACAACGACTGTAAAGAATACTCGGTCAATACGTATATGGTATGAGCTTGGAAGTAATGGGGCAACTTTTTGGTGGCGTGAACTAGAGCCAATACCAACTTCTCCAGAGGCAGGTATCTCGTCTCGACGTCGACCAGGGTTTTGCTGATATAATATGAAAGACGCTGCACTCCTTGATCTCTCAAGAGCACGACGCTTACAGCATGATCGGAAACTAATAGGTACATGAATAGGTCCTCCCCAGGGTCCGGGGCCGTTAGCATAGGTGCCTGCGTCGGATACTCTTTCAAGTCCTGGAAAACTTTTTCACATTCGTCATCCCATTGAAATCCCTTCCACTTCCTCAAGAGTTGGTAAAATGGCCGGCAACGATCGGCAAACTTAGAAATAAATCGGTTAAGGGCGGCTAACATACCGATCAACACTTGCACCTCTTTGGGATTGCTCGGAGGTTTTAGATGCTTCACGGCTTCCATCTGGTCGGGGTTGACTTCTATTCCTCGACCAGTGATTAAATATCCTAAGAACTTGCCGGCCCTTACCCTAAAAGCACATTTCTTGGCATTAAGACGTAACTTATGCTGTCGGAGCACATCGAATACTCCCTGGAGATCCTCAATAAGCCGAACTTCTTGTTTACTTTTTACTACCATGTTGTCAATGTACACCTCGACCGTGCGCCCTATCTTATCTCGAAACATTCTCGTCATCATCCGCTGGTAGGTGGCCCCAACATTCTTTTACCTAAAGGGAATCACAGTGTAATGGTAGTTGGCATCTAGAGAAATGAATGCGGTCTTTTCTCGATCTTCGGGTGCTAGGGTAATCTGATGGTACCCTTGAAAGGCATCCAAGAAGCTCATCCTAGGGTGCCCGTACGTGGAATCCACTATCTGGTTAATCTTCGGCAAAGGGAACGTGTCTTTTAGACATGCTCGGTTCAAATTCGTGAAATTTACACATACACTCCATTTGTCGTTCTTCTTCTTCACCAACCATTCCAGGAAATAGATTTCCTTTATTACCCCAGCCTCATTCAGCTTTTGAACCTCCGACCTTACCGCTTCGATATGCTCCCTAGCCGATCTTCTCGATTTCTATTTCTTAGGAGGAAATGATTGGTCTACGTTGAGCCTATGGACAATGAATTCAGGGTCAACCCCGGGCACTTCATACGGAGACCATGCAAACACATCCACATTTTGTATAAGTAGCAGCAACATCTCCACCTTATCCTCGCCAGATATTCGCCCCTATTTGAAAGTACCTACTAGTGTCAGGTAATATTTTGACCTCGATCAGCTCCTTGGCATAACCAGCCCTCATTCCCCTCTAAGGCTCCTGTAATTGCTATAACAATGCTGCCTCTAAAGTTGGTTTTCGTTTAACCTGCTTGTCCTTCCAGCTAACCGCAATGACCAGGCATTCTTAGCATCTTTCTGACTTCCTCGAACTACTGCCACACCTTGCTCGGTATGAAACTTGACCTTTACATGTAATGTGGACGGTACAGCCCCATGGCGTGAATCCACGACCTTCCCAAGATTGCTGTATACAGGGAAAATGAATTGACCATGATGAAGGTTACCATCACTTCCTTTCCTTCCATATTCACTGGGTGGGAAATTTGACCCTCGGGAATTACAACCCTTTTGTCAAACGAGACTAATGGGGTGTCATACTTTATCAAATCCTGATTCTTCAACCTGAGTCCCTTGAATAAGTCTGGGTACATCACGTTGGCCCCGCTTCCCTGATCTATCATCACTCTTTTCACCAAGAAACCACTTATCCGTGCATTGACTACCAACGCGTCATCGTGTGGTTGGATCGTTCCCTCTAGATCCTCGTTACCGAAAGCGATTAGCTCCCGATCAATTCTCACTTTCTTCTTGAGTGGCTGTTTTATTGTGCAATCCCCTACCGGGGCTATGGTCAACACTCCTTTTCTGGTCATTGTTGAACCCTTCGAGGCCGCATGAATGACTTCAATCACTCCTAATGGTGGTGGGAGAGGATTCCCTCTACGTGTAGTACCTTGTTCGGCAGCCTGGTGTCTGGGGTCTACTACAAACTCTTTCAAATATCCGACCTTAACCAACTGCCTGAGATGATCTTTTAATACTCGGCATTGTTTGGTGGTATGCCCCTTATCTCTGTGATATGTACAGTACAAACTTTGGTTCCTTGGAGAAGGATCGCCCCCCATCTTATTCAGCCATCTAAAGTACAGCTCGTTCTTGATCCGGTCCACGATCTTGTGCACTGGCTCCTTGAATGCCACGTTCACCTCCTCCATTTATGCTCCCGACTCATGTATCTTTAAGTCCTTTTGTGGCCTTAAGGGAAAAACGCTCTGCCGAGAACGATTTAACAACGAGGCCTTGCCCTTACTCTGTAGCCGATCAACTTCGAGGCGTTTGTACTCCTCAATGCGTCTCATAAGTTGTCTCATATCCTCGGGAAGCCCCATTCTAAAGGTACTGGCTGCAATCTTCTCATTGCCGCCACCAATCTCATTGTAGAGCTCCCAATACCGACTGGCATCATTGCGTAGGGTTTCGCCGATCCTCATTTCATGGAAAGTAGCGTATCAATCGGTTATGGCACCCGGCTAGATGTTATGAACCGAGCACCGAATTCCTGGATTAGCTTGGCAAAACTGTGGATGGAACCTTTTCGCAGTCCATTAAACCACCTCAATGCTGTCAGCCCGAGGCTTGAAGGAAACACCTTACACATCAGCGCATCATTGTGGGTGTGAAGAGACATCATATGGATGTAATAACTAAAGTGCTCTACGGGGTCTACCTTCCCATCATAAGAATTAAACGGTGGCCGTGTAAATCTACTCGGCATTTGTGCCTGTTCAATTTCGCTTGAGAACGGCAACCAAGTTGCTCTCCATAAGGCTCGGCTCATGGCGTCCATAACTGCATTGTGGGGACGTTGCTCTTCTAGGGAATTCGAACCCTGGTCAGCATACTCGTGCGAATGTGAACGGTCTCGTCGCCAGCATGATTCTGAAGAATGAGAGTGACTTTGTCGACACGATTCTCGAGAGCGAGAACGGTTCCTGCGTTGGCATGATCCTCGAGAATAAGAGCGATACTGCATCGGCCGGACTCTTAGGAATGGTCTCGACGTTGGCGTGAGCCAGATTGACAGGATTCCCCTCTATAACAGTCCCCCACATTGTCATCCCTCCTTTCTCGGTTATTTTGGTCCCTTTTCTTACGCCTATCTCTCGCCTCCAACTCCAAATCTCTCACCAGTCTACACAACCGCTCCACCTCCTAGTCTCTTTCCTCGAACTGTCCATGCCCTGTGGCACCTGATACTGCTCGGAGTGTTTGATATAACCCCTTTCCGAGACCAGATTGTTCCTCTTGTTGCTCGTGCTCCCTGTCTTCGCGTCTTTTTTGCCTTCGTTCTCGCCATGTGGATCCCCGAGAAGACCCGACGGATCCGCTCTCGGCATGTTCTCCCGAACGTCCTTCAGACATTTTCTCTGTGCGTGAGTCTCTGTTGAACCACAGCTTTGTAGGAGATCCCCACAGACGACGCCAATTATGCGGCCCCAATATAAGGCTTTTGGATTCGACCTGACTTGGGCTCATAACTTACTTGTATAGTGGGTTTGAGTTTCCTACTCTGGGTCATTCTCGGCAGAGACTCAATGAGATCACTTTTCTCTCTCTCTTTTCCAGCTTTTTTCCAATCACCCTCTCTTCTCCTCTTCCTCTCATATTTATAGCCAATTAGTAGTGGGATGATTATGATTACTTTTTCAATTAATGCAATGAGAGGTCCAATGTTGTTAATGGTAAGTGGGCTTTTAGGTGAGAGTGGCTTTGGAAATGGTTCCCACTTCAGCAAATGTGCTCAGAATCGATATTCCCAAGGGTTTGCCGAGCTACCAAGAAACTGTAGTGCCGAGCAGGGTCACCACTTCTCGGGGAACGGTTGACTAGGTATGGGTTAAGACGAGGGGGGATGTGAGCTAATTGAGATCACTTGTCCAAATGGGCCCAGGGGAGGCATAAGGCTTGGTCCTTGTGATTATGCTATCATGTTTGGGCCTTAGGCCCAAAAAAAGGGTCGGGGTATTTTTGGCCCGTACAGAACCTATTTGTACTTATTTGCAAAGATTCAATTTACAACTATTTTGCTGCATTTTTATGATATTTGGGCTCAAATTTAACTTTGCAAGTTGCAAAATCTAGGATTAGACCGGGATAGTAAAATATTCTTAACTATTTGGTGTAATTTTACAAAGTTAAACTCTACATGGAACTTACTCCAAGATGAGGGTATTGGATTACATGGACTATCATATGGATGAACATTGAATTTATCTTCACTAGAATATTGCTCCTATTCAATGAATGATGATTAGAAATCAAAAATGTTTTGTTGAACCCAAAAACATTATAACCATGTTCTTTGCTACCATTGCACCATTTTACTCAATGGTCTTACTCCATTTCAAAAGCAAATAAAGTACATGTTAATAGTTTTTGGATTTGATAGCCACGCATGTTATGTATAAGAATAAGCAAAACTGCTGAACTCTTGTTTCCAGGTAAAGCTTGTGCCTCATGCTCAGGCAATGAATGAATCCTACCAAATTGATTAACTCTTTGTGGTGACCAAGATTCACCATGGTGTCAATATGCATCATGAGACTTCTTGCAATGGTCAACCAAAACTAAGAGATTTCTTACATGTTACTGTGGGCTCAAAGGAGAGTACGCCCCGACCGAGTGGACCGTAGCGGAGAAAAATGGAGTCGCCACCTAGATTAGGTTTAAGAACTATATTAGATCATTTAGGCCAATCAATTACATACGTGGGTCCACCTGCCAGATTATAGTTCTAGAGTTTGGTATGGCTTGAGAATGTGTTAGGCACCCAAGATCGCCCAGTTCATGGGCCAACCTCCATTATGTATTGTTACGTCATATTTAATTAAAGAGTTTATTAAGAGAGCCCCAATCCTTAACTTAAACATACATCTTGCACTTAAGGAAATAACACACACAACATATTAAAGATCACATCACAATATAAAGATTACTTCATAATATATATCCAAGGGTAGCAAACACATCATAAAATAACAACATCAATAAGGCATTAATCAAGTATATTCATTATGTTCATCATCAAGAAAGTTCATCATGTTCATCAACCAAGTCAAATGCATGTTCATGTAATTATGCATGACTTACCACACTTAACTTGCTTCACCATAACACCTCAGCACCTATACATCAATGCATGTTCAAATTTTCATGAATGTTCATTTGATTATCAAAACATAAACCCTAATCATCAATTTATCAATTCAAGCATGTGAAATATGTTATTCTACTAACCCAAGACCTAAACATATGAAAGTTAGACTCAACAAGACCTAAACAGAGGATTAAAACTAATCAAAACACACAAAATAGCAAGAACCCTAAATTTGTGTTTCTGGGCACGAGTATGCGTGCGTATACATCAAGTATACGTACGCATGCCTAGAGAATGTGTATGCATACATAAGCATGCACATGCATACATGCCCAAAAACACAGTTTTAAAGCGGCAACAAAATAACAATCAAACAAAACCTAGCATGCTTCTAATATCCAATTCAACCGTTCATTCAAAGCATGTTAAGAACAACAAAACAAAATCAAACAAAAAAAAACATATTTCTAAGCATGTATAACAAATAAAACAAATTAAGAACCATGTGAATCCTATATAACAAAGTGAGAAACCATCGGAAAAAGGCTCACCTTGCTTTAGAATCACAGATTTGAAATTGATTAACGACCCCCCATTGCCTACAACACAAAGATTAGACTGAGGACAAGAATAATCAAAAGAACACAACAATAGTTAGTAATCACAACTCAAGAACAAAAGATTTTGAAAAAGGTTTTGAGAAATCAATTTAGAAAAATAGTTTTTGTCTTAGAACTAACTAAAGAGAGGTTTTTAATTAGTAAAAAACTTACAAAGGTGCTGTGTTATGGGTTTGGAAAAGAGAACTAGGGTTTTAAAGAAGATGGAGACCAAAAATCACTCTCTCTAACTCGGGTTTTGATTGAAGGCATAAGATAAGTATTTATAAGTTAAAAATAAGGGGTTTAGGGCTTTTTAATGGTCTTTGTATGTTCCTAAGGGTCTAAAGGCCGGCCCACATCAAAGAATGATATTTTGGGCCCTTAAAAAAGAATTTCTAAAACCCAAAAGATTGACCTGCGTATGTAGGTCCCAACCATGCGTACGCATGCTCCCCAAAAACCCTAAACTAACAGCTCTAATGGCCCAACTACAAACGGCCATAATTCACTCAATTTAAATTCAAATTAGGCAAAATTTGCATTCAAATTGAAGCTTGAATGTTTACTTTCAATGAAACAAACCTCACTAAAAAATTCTTTGTGGATCAAAAGTCATGATCAAAACAGTGAGTAAATGTCATTTTCATAATCGTTTTCAACCCAATTTGAGCACTTTTGAGTTGTGATTACTTCCAAACTATTGTGAACTCTTTAATTATCCTTGATTGACATATATCAAGCTCATCATTAGGGTCAGGGACCAAAATTTGTTAACGGGTACAAAATGTGATACCTATAGTTACAAGTTTGTTTTGTTTTGTTCATTTGTTTGTGTTTTTTAAAGGGTACATGTCACAAGTTTTAGGTGAAAGTCATATCATAATTCTAAAATGGATAGAATTTTCATCTAAATCAATTTGGAGGACAATCTTTCCTACTTACTATGATGTCCATGTACACATTGCCCTTGAATGCCATGTGCAGTCTCGCCTACTCTTTCAGGTTCCAGTGCATCTTAGTGTATCCAAGATTGAAACTGCTTTTGCATGTTTGTTTCAGTCCATAAAGCCAACAAAGAAGGTGATGTTGATCTTTCAATAACTAAAGAAGCCACAAGAACCAAAAAATGTTGGTCTTGAATAAGAATCAATGAATGCAAACTGCACATATGCTATAAGGGAAGTCATAGACAACATTTTTGATTTTTTGTCATCTAGCTCTTTCAAAAATGGGGGGGGATCCATTTTACTATGATGGCAATTCATGAGAAAGAGGACAAGTTTTTGGTGACAGCAGTACCATAAATGTCAGGTTCTATAGCCAAGCCGATCACAATTTTTTTAAGGAATCAGGTATGAATTGGGATCAATGTTCTAAATTTGATCGTAATGAGATAATTACTTATGAAGAAGTTGCTCTCATCAAAGAGAAGGAATTAAAGAAAGTATTTTGGGGTCCTAATCATCAAGCTAAGGTCCCTAAATGTACTGATGTAGTTTTAAGAAATGATTTGAAGTCATTAGGGACATGTATGGCCTTTGCAACAAGAAAAGTGTAGGTTCTTAATCGAATAGATCCTATTTTTAGGGAAGGGTCAGATTTATATGGATGTTAACTTCTAAGTTCTGCTAAATGTGTTAAGAAGCGATTGAAGATTGAACTGGCAGTGCCATTTCCAATGTTTAATGGTGATGTTTTGGAAGAAGATCTAGTGGGATGGATGATGAGAAGTGTGATATAGCTCATTTCTTCCAATTGGACTTATGGGAATTGGACAGAAGGAGTTGATCATTTTTTCATAAAAACAAGGCTTTTCCCTAAGGAAAATGCTTGGAATTTTGAGAATTGTACAACTAAAATCTATGATTACAAGTGTCACAATCTTTAGCTTATGATGCATGGTTGTCCAAAAAATATTTGGCCATTTGCGTATTTTTGCTTGGATGGAAACATTGATCAGGCATACTGTTGTTATCATGAAACATATTATCATAGAGCAGCCCATTCAATTGGTGGCTGTCCAATTTGTGTCAATCAAACACTTCGAGTCTTGAAAGAACTTCTTGGAAAATCCAACCATAAATATTCATGTGGGGGTTTGGACAATAATGAAAACTACTAACTTAAGTTATGAATTGTGATTAATTGCAGTGGAGTTCTTGGTGTGTTCGATGGTCAAGATGCCTTGGAGTATTGGTGTTGTGGCCAATCACCCCTCATGGATATTACAAGAAAACCCTAAGGACAAGGTTTTGTAAAGGGGAGGAAAATGTTCAGAACCCTATAGGCATATAAATAATCATTGTTATAGTGTTGCATTTAGTTAGTTAGTTAGTTGTAGGATTGCAACAAGTTAATTACAAGTTGTTAGTTGGTTATTTGGCTAAGCAACTTGTATAAATACTTATAATCCATATCGTTTTGGATATTAAAGAATAAATCAATTGCTTAGTGCATGTACATAACACCATTAAGGCATGTGAGAATGCATGTGTGGTTGGATCTTGACCTTACACGTGGAACGACTGTGAGCAAAGGAAGAGAAAGCGTTGGCTAAGGGATATTGTTCTTGGTCCATGCTAAATGCGTGACTGCCTTGGAAAAGAAGTAAGGTATGCACCTAACATGGTACTCAAGCACTCACAAAAAAGGAGATAGTGACTTTCTAAGGTTAGCAACTATAAGGACACCCTTTATTGGTTGAGTGCATGTTAGACCACTTCAAAGATATGTCTATCATTCATAGTACGCCTGATGTCCCTTTCCCTCTCAATGTCCAATGGCTATTCCCTGAGCAGTGGCAAAGCCACCTACGCACAAGCCCCAGTGCCACATTGGCGCAATTCCTATCCTCTAGTCAGCAAATAACATCATAGTTGTGAAAATGTCCAAAATAAGAAAATGATGACTTGACACCTGTCCTTGTACTCAGCCATATTCCTCAGATTATAAGAGGAATATGCAACTGTATTTTATGGCAAGAACCCAAGGAGATATTGTAGAGAAAAGAGTAGAAAGTTGATAAGATAGAAGACAAAGTCTCTCTTTAAGGAAGAACACCCTTACTGTACAAGAGATACCTCTTTTCTTCACATAATACAAATTTGAGCAGGGCAACTTGCTCAAACTGTGGTTTTTTTATCCCTTCGCTAGGGTTTTTCATCTACATCTTGTGTCCTTTTCTCATTTTCACTATCACTTTCTTCTTCTCTAATGTGTATCATGTTAAAACTAGCATCTTTTCAAGCTTTTTCATATAGATGTACTGTTAGATAACTTATTTTATTCCTCTATATAAGCTTAAATCTAACTTGCACGTATTGTAATGCCCCAAAATCATAAGCAATAAAAGTCTATTTAATCTGAATAATCCATCAAAATATTAAATAATAGAAACCAGCAACCTTAAATCTCATCACAGATGTTAGAGCTCTAATCCACCAAAACTAAAACATCCTCAAAATAATTCTCCAATACAATGTTTAATGCCATAAAAATAATAATAAAATCCTCAGTTCCACAAAATAGTTTGTAACTGCTGTCTCCCAAGAATCTCTACTCCAATAATCTCTCTAATGTATCTGTAATGAGAATTAAAGAGAAGGGGGGGAGGGGTGAGATAACTTAATAAGTGAAATTCACTAACATTGAGGTGTGGGAACAAACCTTTCAAATAAATAATTCTTACAACAATTTCATAACTTGTAACTCATCAATATTTATCATCAAATACTTATATATATATATATATATATATATATATATATATATATATATATATATATATATATATATATATTGTGAGCCATCATAATATATATATTAATACCATCACATAACAATTTCCTAGGCTGTTCTCATGGTCAACGTTTACGTCCCGTTGACAGGGTTGTGTTGTCCCCTTTTTCGGACTAGAACCTCATTTTCATCCCCTTTCTTAAGGATGACTCATTTCGAATCTAAAGGTGCACTCCCTTGCTAAGGAGCTTCCTTTTTGGATCCTCCTTTTTGGATCCTCAATAGTATACTCCCTTGCTAAGGAACTATCAAATGTACACTGTCCCCTTTTTTGGGACCGTCCCTTGCTAAGGACTAGCTGCAGTATGATGGTCCCTTGCTAAGGACTAAATACAATACTGAACTTTTAATCATGACTTTCCATAGGTTTTCAAAACACATTTCAATATGCTCACAAAAATAACACATTCATAATTCCCAAAATATAAAGATATATTCACACATACGAGTTTAAATAAATTCAGGTTGTCCCACAAGTTTTTCATAAAACGAATAGTCAATGTGCACATCAAACATTTATAAAATATAAGTTTATATATAGAATATCAACATATTTCTTTGATATATAATAGTTTAATAATCAACACTGTTTTGGGAAAACCCCCAAAATTAGTAAACACCACTTACCTTTTAGTTGCAAAATAAAGGAAATCAACCTCCCTTGAATCACAACAATTCAATAGAATTAGAATCTAGCAACACCAAAAATAGGTTCATCAATACACAATTTCCCACCTAAAAATCTATTTTCACACCTAAATGGTTTTATCCTAGACAATATTGATATATCCAAAATTTTACATTTATTTACGTAGCTCCTTAGTTCACTTTTAGCTTTAATCTAATGGTTTTAGTTCACGTATTTTTACTATCCATTAATAAGCATGATTGTACTGCAACTCTATAACACTCTAGCAAGTCACTATAGGTCCAGCCATCATATATTCTACTATTTCTTAGAAGCCACATGATATATAAACCTATTTGATCAACCTAATATTTATATCTATTAGTCCAAAGTAGAAGCCACATAATGTAGTACTGCCAAATCAATCTTAGAGCCAATGGAGGACCATATGGCTATACATACTATTCATACGTAATCAATTTCAAAGCCTGGACTATACTGTTATATATATATATATATATATGCAATTCCTATTATAATATTATAATCATCCTAGTCGGCTTTCCCATCAATATAGATGATAGGTTTAGATTGTTGGTTGTTTTACTTAGTACTAAAAGAACAAATGCACATACCCATGGAAGACCATACGGCTATATATATACAATTCCTATTATAATATTGTAATCATCCCGGTCCGCTTTCCCATCAATATAGATGATAGGGTTAGATTTTATGAACCCAATTCCAGTTGTTTTACTTGGTACCAAAAGAACAAATGCACGGACCCATGTGGGAACAATTATTAGCCATAGAATAATTCACACTCTCTAGATCTTTCAACTTTCTAAAATTTCAACAAGACAACCATACTTGAATACTTGTACATAGCTGTAGAGAAGAAAGGAAACAGTTCAATCATGTGTTGCAGCTGAAAACAAAAAGGTTCTTTCTTATGTACTTACACGTGTAACTTAAAAGGTAAAAGACTAAGGTTATCAAGGCCCATATATTTACTTATGTCACCTCATTTGGGCTTCACATCCCATAGTATTTATCTTATTTTTAATATCTTAGGCCCAAATCAATTTAATCCATTTAATTGTAGGCCTCCTTTATAATTTACACATAGTAATTAAATTGATATCAAAATTATGGGGTGTTACATCCTTCCCCTCTTAAAAAAAAATTTTGTCCTCGAAATTGTACATACCTTCATTAACGAATAACTTTGGATAATTTGATTTCATCTCATCTTCTCGCTCCCAAGATGCCTCCTCCACTATGTGGTTCTTCCAAAGGACCTTAACCAATGATATGGTCTTGGTGAGTAGTACTTGATCCTTGCGGTCAAGAATTTGAATTGGAACTTCCTCATAAGTCAAGTTGTCCTTAATCTTGAGTGGCTCATAGTTCAAAACATGTGAAGGATCCGGGATGTACTTCCTTAACATGGAAACATGAAACACATTATGCACTCCTACAATTGTAGGCGGTAAGGCCAACTCATAGGCAACTTTACCAATGCATTTTAGGATCTCAAATGGACCAACAAATCTGGGGCTCAACTTCCCTTTCTTCTCGAATCTCATCACACCCTTCATTGGGGCAACTTTCAAAAATATCATATCTCCAACTTCAAATTCTAATTTCCTTCTCAAGTTGTCATAATAACTCTTTTGTCGACTTTGTGCCGTTTGCAATCTTTTACAAATCAAATTAATCTTCTCAAATGTCATCTGAATGATTTCTGGTCCCAACAATTTCCTTTCACCAACCTCTTCCCAACAAAATGAGGACCTGCATTTTCAACCATACAAAGCCTCATAGGGAGCCATCTCAATACTAGAGTGGTAGCTATTATTATAGGCAAATTCCACTAAAGACAAGTATTTTTCTCAACTCCCTTTGAAATCCAATACACAAGCCCTTAACATATCCTCCAAAGTACGAATAGTCCTTTCTGAGAAACCATTTGTTTATGGGTGGAAAGCTGTACTAAAGCTAAGATTAGTACCCAAAGCTTTATGCAGGCTTTCCCAAAAATTTTGGATGAATCTTGGGTCTCGATCAGACACAATTGATGCTGGAACTCCATGAAGACTCACAATCTCATCAATATATATCTGTGCTAGCTGATCAAGTGAGTAAGTCATCTTAACCGGAATAAAATGTGCTATTTTTGTCATCCTATCCACAATTACCCAAATGGCCTCATGTCCCTTAGGAGATCTTGGCAAACCAGTCACAAAATCCATACATATACGCTTCCACTTCCACTCAGGAATGGGAAGTGGTTGCAGCAGTCCCGAAGGTTTCTGGTGTAGTGCCTTAATTTGTTGACAAGTCAAGCATTGCTCCACAAACTAAGCTATCTCTCTCTTCATGTTATTCCACCAATAATTTTCTTGAATGTCACGATACATTTTGGTGCTACCAGGGTGCACTGAGTATGGGGTACGATGGGCTTCTTCCATAATCTCCTTCTTTAATGCAAGATCATTTGGCACACAAAGTCTTTTTCCAAACTTCAAAACACCATCATTAGGCACATTAAATCTTGGTCTCTTCCCTTCTTGTACTTCTTCTATGATCTTTACAATTTGCGCATCATCAACCTGTGAACTCTTAATCTTCTCAATCAAAGTGGGTTGTATTGTCAAACTGACCATAAGGACTTGGGAATCACCCATGACAATTTCAATTCTCATTCTCTCCAAATCCTTAATAATCTCTTTTTGAGTAGTTAACAAGACAGCTGAGAAACCGGAAGACTTCTGACTAAGTGCATTAGCTACCACATTAGCCTTGCCAGGATGGTAATTGATTGAGCAATCATAATCTTTAATCAACTCAAGCCACCTTTGTTGTCTCGTATTCAATTCTTTCTGAGTAAAGAAGTACTTCAAGCTCTTATGATCTGTATAAATCTCACACCTTTCACCATACAAATAATATCTCCAAATCTTCAATGCAAATACCACTACAGCCAACTCCAAATCATGAGTGGGATAATTCTGTTCATAACTCTTTAATTGGTAGGAAGTATAAGCTATGACTTTACCATGCTGCATCAACACACAACCAAGCCCTTTTTTTGAAGCATCACTATAAATGACAAAGCCTCCCAAGTTGCTAGGGATGGTTAGTACTAGTGCAGTGACCAATCTTTGCTTAATTTCTTGAAAACTCTTTTCACATTCTTCTGTCCACACAAACTTGGCATTCTTACGAGTTAGTTGAGTCAATGGGGCTACAATACGAGAAAATCCCCCCACAAACCTCCTATAATAGCCAGTAAGGCCCAAAAAGCTTCTAATCTCACTCACATTCGCCGGTCTTGCCCAATCAACCACAGTTTTAACCTTACTAAGGTCTACAGAAATCTCTGCCTTAGACATCACATGTCTTAGGAACACCACTTGATCAAGCCAAAATTCACACTTCTTAAACTTTGCATATAGCTTTTTCTCCCTCAAAATTTGAAAAACAATTCTCAAGTGCTCTTCATGTTCTTCCATGCTTTTGGAGAAGATTAGAATGTCATCAATAAAGACAATAACAAAGCGGTCTAAGTACTCATGAAACACCCTATTCATCAAGTCCATAAATGCAGCAGGAGCATTGGTCAATCCAAAAGGCATTACCAAGTATTCATAGTGTCCATACCTCGTCCTGAAAGCTGTCTTGGGTATGTCTTCACCCTTGATTTTCAACTGGTGATACCCATAACGAAGGTCAATCTTAGAGAAGACTTGTGCCCCTTGCAATTGATTAAATAGGTCATCAATACGAGGGAGAGGGTATTTGTTTCTCACAGTAACCCGATTTGACTCACGGTAGTCAATACATAACCTCATAGTCCCATCCTTTTTTTTCATAAATAAAACTGGTGCACCCTAAGGAGATGCACTTGGTCTAATGAACCCCTTATCAAGGACTTCTTGTAACTGTTCCTTGAGTTCCTTAAGTTCAGTTGGTGCCATCTGATATGGTGCTTTCAAAATAGGAGAAGTTCTAGGGAGCAAATCAATAGAGAATTCAATCTCCCTATCTAAAGGTATCCATGGTAGGTCTTCAGGAAAGACATCAAGAAGCTCCCTTACAACAGGGATATCATCCAACTTCAATACCTATTTCCTCGTGTCCACCACATGAGCTAGGTACCCTTGGCATCCTTTCTGTAATAGATGCTTAGCTCGAAGGGTTGATATCACCCTAGATAAAGCATGCATCCTAGAGCCCTTAAACTGAAATTCAAGTTCTCCTAGAGGCTGAAATACCACTTCTTTTCTAAAACAATCTACACTAGCATGATAAGCCGCCAACCAGTCCATTCCCAAAATTACATCATGGTCATACATGTCTATCAAAATCAAGTCTGCTAACATTTCCTTATCCTCAATTTGGATGACACAAGACTTAAGCATAGAATTACACACCAAAGAATCACCTATAGGTGTGGCCACAAACAAGTCATAATCCATAAGTCCAAGTTTCTTATCACATAACTTAGCATATCAAGAGGAGATAAAAGAGTGTGTAGATCCAAAATCAAATAGAGTTTTAGCAAAGTTTAAGAATAAAGGGAGGATACCTGTAACCACAGTATCCGAAGCTTGAATGTCTTGTGGTGTGAGTGCAAACATTCTCCTTTGTGCTTTCCTCCTCTGATCATTCTTTCTAGGTTGTGCCATTGAGTTTTGTTGAGGAGAAGTACAGCTTCTAACTAAGTGTCCTGTCTTCCCACAATTATAACAAGCCTTTCCTTCAAAGAAACACGGCTTATCTCCATGAAACCTTCCACATGTAGGGCAAGCATTCGAACTTCTACCTTGAGCATTCTGGGGTGGATTCTTATTTTCTGGCTTATTTGATGATGAATTATTCCCAGACCTCCCAATAGATTCTTTCTTGTTCCAATGACCTTGAGCACTACCTTGTCGAAAGCCTGTTTGTCCAGTGTTTTTAGGTAGGTTCTCCTTCCTAACATTGTTCTTGAAATCTTCCTCCAGTCTCATAGCTCTCTTAATTGACTTTGCCTAATTATCAACCCCTGATGTAATCAGATGGTGTCGAAGTCTCTCATCCAACCCCTTTTGAAATCTGCTTGCTTTCTTTGCCTCAGTAAGGATCAAGTGGGGTCCAAAGCGAGATAACTCGATGAATTTAGCTGCATATTGCTCAACAGTCATGCTTCCTTGTACCAAATCAGCAAATTCCCTCTCTTTTCGTTCCTGAACCACCTTAGGGAAGTAGTTATCATAGAAAACCCCTTTAAGTTTCTCCCAAGTGATGGGGTTTCTCTCAGTGTCCATTCCCTCCAAAATAGCCTTAGTGGATCTCCACCAACGCTCAGCTTCTCCAATCAACTTGAAAATTGCAAACCGCACATTCTAAGAGTCAGTGCAATTTAAAGCTTCTAACAACTTCTCCATCTGCAAGAAACTGTTCTTAGCTTTCGTGGGATTTGGCTTCCCATCAAAAGAAGGGGGATTCTGCTTCATAAAAGTCTCAAAAGAGCAACCAGCCCTTGCCTCTACTCTACCTCCTTTACTAGCAACAGGGGCCAACTTGTCCAACAGTCAGGTAGCAGCTTCATCCAAAGGATCAGTGCGTATCACCCTAGGACGTTCATTATTTCTCACGTCTTGAGTGACTTTAGCCTCAGTATCAACCCTTGCTTTGGTTTCCCTTTGCAAATTAACAATAGGTTCCTCACTATTGGAATTAGCTACTCTCTTCTTTTTGGGTGGCATGATACCTAGTTAACAAAGAAATTAAGAAATATAGATGGTGCAACAATTATTATTACTAAACATAAGAAGTAACATTGCCAAAATTATTTAAAATATCTCATCAAACATAACGTAAATACCAAATGCTTTGACAAAAAAATCAAGATCATAACCTAGTTTCAAGTGTCTACAGGATCATGACCTAGTTTTCAAGTGTCTATAGAATCATATCCTAAGCTATGATACCACAATTGTAACGCCCCAAAATCATAAGCAATAAAAGTCTATTTAATCTAAATAATCCATAAAAATATTAAATAAAAGAAACCAGCAACCTTAAATCTCATCACAAATGTCAGAGCTCTAATCCACCAAAACTAAAACATCCTCAAAATAATTCTCCAATACAATGTTTAATGCCATAAAAATAATAATAAAATCCTTAGTTCCACAAAATAGTTCATAATTACTGTCTCCCAAGAATCTTTGCTCCAATAATAACTCTAATGTATTTGTAATGGGAAATTAAAGGGGAGGGGGTGAGATAACTCAATAAGTGGAATTCACTAACATTAGAGTGTGGGAACAAACCTTTTAAATAAATAATTCTTACAACAATTTCATAACTTGTAACTCATCAATATTTATCATCAAATACTTCATATATATATATATATATATATATAAATATCTTTATATTGTGAGCCATCATAATATATATATATATATATATATATATATAAATACCACCACATAAAAATTTCCTAGGCTTTTCTTGTGGTCAACGTTTACGCTTCGTTGACAGGGTTGTGTTGTCCCCTTTTTGGGACTGGAACCTCCTTTTTATCCCAATTCTTAAGGATGGCTCATTTCAAATCTAAAGGTGCACTCACTTGCTAATGAACTTCCTTTTTGGATCCTCAATAGTATATTTCCTTGCTAAGGAACTATCAAATGTGCACTGTCCCCTTTTTTGGGACCGTCCCTTGCTAAGGACTAGCTACAGTATGATGGTCCTTTGCTAAAGACTAAATACAATACTGAGTTTTTAATCACGACTTTCCATAGGTTTTCAAAACACATTTCAATATGCTCACAAAAATAATCCATTCATAATTCCCAAAATATAAAGATATATTCACACATACGAGTTTAAATAAATTCAAGTTGTCCCACAAGTTTTTCATAAAACGAATAGTCAATGTACACATCAAACATTTATAAAATATCAGTTTATATATAGAATATCAACATATTTCTTTGATATATAATAGTTTAATAATCAACACTGTTTTGGGAAAACCCCCAAAATTAGTAAACACCACTTACCTCTTAGTTGCAAAATAAAGGAAATCAACATCCCTTGAATCACAACAATTCAATAGAATTAGAACCTAGCAACACCAAAAATAGGTTCATCAATACACAATTTCCCACCTAAAAATCTATTTTCACACTTAAACGGTTTTATCCTAGACAATATTGATATATTCAAAATTTTACATTTATTTATGTAACTCTCTAGTTCACTTTCAGCCTTAATCTAATGGTTTTATATCACGTATTTTTACTATCCATTAATAAGCATGATTGTACTGCAACTCTATAACACTCTAGCAAGTCAGTATAGGTCCAGCCATCATATATTCTACTATTCTTTAGAAGCCACATGATATATAAACCTATCTGATCAACCTAATATTTATATCTTTTAGTCAAAAGTAGAAGCCACATAATATAGTACTGTCAAATCAATCTTAGAGCCAATGGAGGACCATATGGCTATACATACTATTCATACGTAATCAATTTCAAAGCATGGACCATACTGCTATATGTATATGCAATTCATATTATAATATTGTAATCATCCTAGTCGGCTTTCCTATCAATATAGATGATAGGTTTAGATTGTCGGTTGTTTTACTTAGTACCAAAAGAACAAATGCACATACTCATGGAGGACCATACGGCTATATATATACAATTCTTATTATAATAGTGTAATCATCTTGGTCTGCTTTCCCATCAATATAGATGATAGGATTAGATTTTATGAAACAAATTCCAGTAGTTTTACTTGGTACCAAAAGAACAAATGCACGGACCCATCATTCGCTTCGTGCATCACACCTAAGTTTGATTCCCGCTACCTACAAGCTTCCGTTGGTGGGCAAACTTAATGAGGGTTGGCCCCCTCACACAGTATTGGGTACGGGGCCTTCAGCTGTGTCTGGCCTGATATTGGCTCCCTACTCAGGTGTAATATAATCATAAAAACTCCAATTTTTGTTTCTAAGAAAAAAAAAAAAAAAAAAAAAGAACAAATATACGGACCCATATTAAAACAATTATTAGCCGTAAAATAATTCCTACTCTCTGTATCTTTCAACTTTCTAAAATTTTAGGACGTTGACATTTTGTTTTTTTAGAGTGCTGACACTGGTGCTCTAGCCTAAATGGGAATAAATATCAAAGATGTTATGACTGGCAGTTAATTTAGGAATTACACATCAATGGAAGCATTCTATCTCTTGGCCACAATTCTCTCCAACTTCCTCAAATCCCTCACTCTCTCTCTCCTCCTCCTCTTCCGCACTCTCCTCCCCCGCCATTGGTTTTCGCGCTCCTCCTTTAACTCATCAGAATCTGTCTCTCTCTACGAAGGCACCGTCTGGCACGAGCGCCGTCGCCCCGTCCGCCATTCCTTCCGGTACCCAGTTCGCTACGCGCTTTATAACCTCGACCACGCGCCACACGCGCCTCCCGACCACCTCTCCGCCTACCAAGCTCGCCAAATTGCCTCCACCAACGGACAAGTGTATGTATATGCTCGTCATAGTCACCCTCATGTTAAATTGTTTTTGTTTATGTTTTTGTCAGTGACACTATTTTGAGGTTTGAGTTTAAGGTTTATCGAGTTATGTCACATGCTTATGTGTAAAGGTGTAAACTTTTTTTTTTTCTTGGGTCAGTTTGCTTTTGACAATACCTCCGAGTGTGGGATACGAACAAAACCCACTGAGTGTGTATTATTGCTACGATGTTGAAGCTGAAGCCCACGCCTCTGCCTCTACTCAGCTTTTGAAGAAGTGCATTGCTGAGGTGTGTGATTATTTACAATTTACTTGGATTTCTAGCTCATATTGTTGACTTCAAATTTATGTAATGCACACCTGTTGTTGTGCTTTCTCTCAAAATTCTTCATTTTTTTTTTTTAAGAATTGGAATTTTTAAGATGTGAAAATGTTATAGACTGTGCATGGTTTTATTGGACAAACTGTGGTCTGGCATAAAGTTGAGCATTGTTTACTTGACTAGATAAATTGTAAAAGTAAATTCTAATGCAGAAGAAATCCCCCATGTATATAAGAACTAATTATTAGCAAATGTTGAATGTTATAATTAGCTAGCTAGCCTAGCTTGAACATACTGAAAGAAGAAGTTAGGATCACAAAGTTGATGCATGACATATACTATTGTAGACTTTTGAAAGTTGATCATGACGTTTTCTTTGTGTTGGCATGTAAGGAAATATTTCATCAATATGATACTCTTTTTGTAGCAACTAATGGAACTAATTCACATTCTTTTGTATAAATTCTCATTGTTGTTAGCTCTGAAGATTTATTTGACCAAAATATGAAACGCATCAAGGCCGAAGTTACCCTGTTCCTGTCAAAAGTCTTATTTTCATGCTGCTTAAGTGTTTCTTTTTTTTTTTTCTTTTTTAGATTTTAATCTCATGTTGCTTGAGGCCTTTAGGCTAAATGATGATGGTGTTGATGATTTCTTGTTTCAGGTAACAAACACACCATGGGGTGAAAGAGTAACATTTGTTTTCAATCCAAATTCTGATTTAGTGGCAAAGTCCTTACACGTTAGTCCCTTTATGGTATGTCTCAGAAATTAGTTTGCTCTTGTTTTTTTTAGTGACTTGCTTTTCCTCATACCTTATAGCACCATCTGACAACCAGTTGTGAGATAAACTTTTTTTTTCCTAAATAATTTTGGCATTGAATTGATGTACTTCTTTGTGTGAATGTTTGATGTGTCCATTCTTTTGGATTCCTCTCTTGTGAGATAAATGCTGCAATATATATGGTGCACTCTATGATAAACTGTTGTCCAGTTGGTGCTTTCTACAGAAACATCTTGTCTTCTAGTTCTTAATTGTTTCTCTGCATGGACAAATGAGAGAGAAAAGTTCATTCCTTTTTTTCCTGTGTTATTTCTAAGAATCTATAGCATTGGACTATAAATGCAAAAATGAAATGGGACAACTATCTGACATTGATGCCTGATCATTCATTAGGCAGTGATTGGAATCTTGATATTCTATTCTTGAATGGCCAATCAGTTAATAGGCTTCTTTTTTCCATTTTGCAACTCTTCATGCTATTTATACAGTTTGTCGGAAGGTGTTTAACATCACCTTTTGCACCCAACCTGAATCTTATATGCTGGAAATTTTCTGGCAAATGATTGATCAGTCGATGGCTACTTTTCTTTTTCCTTTTTCTTCACACTGTCATGCAATTGAATGAGAAGGCATTTGAAACATAGCCTTTTGCAACCAGAATAAATATATCGTGCTGGAAATGATTGGTATAAATGTAATACTGAAGCTTGTATATCTAATTTGGAACAATTTACTAAATTTTATGCACGTTTTTGGAAAATTGGAAGTATTTATGTTCTTTGAGACTTTCAACTTGGAAGTTGTGAGCCTTCAACGAGGCCATTCTTCTTGTATGTCATCTTGAACATTGTCTTAATTAGCCAAAGTTCTGCTAAGATCTGAAGTAATTCCATTTAAAGGTAATATCTATCTTGGTGCTACCTATAACAACATCTGAAAGAATATGGGTGTCCAGGTATAACCTATTATAAGGACAGTCTTCTTCAATTCAGGCATGCCCATAGATGAAATGAAGCCTCTAGGCTTAAAAATTCATCAAGTATGGTAGAATAACAGACTTGCAAGTTGCAACCATGATTAAGGATACAAGAAATAGAAATAGAAATATTAAGGTGTGCTGGAAAGTTGGCATCTCGCTGTCTTCCGACTGAAGACGAAAAAGGAAAAAAGTTGGCATCTGAATCTGTATTTCACTATGTTCTAAAACTTGATGGGTTAGGGGAAGCAAGGATGTTTTATAGGGAATACTTCCTGACATAGATTTTCATCCTAAATAATGACATGATGCTGATACTTTGGCTGAATATTTGATTGTACTTTTTTTTTCAAAAAAAAAAAAAAAAAAATCAGAGATACTTTGGCTTTAGTTTATAGTGATCAATCTTAATGTGCTTTGATTATCCAAACTTTTAATATGGAAAGATTTTTTCATTCTTTGAGTAGTCATTTGGGAAACAATTGCAGGATATGCTTGGGAATTGGAACATGAGAGCAAATGCTCCTGGAGATAATCTGTATGTGACAATCTCAGTTCAACACCCCAAGCTTGGTGACTATTTTACGGCTGTCTTGAAAGCAAAAAGAGTTTCCTCATCCTTAGTTTCTGATCATGATATGTTCTTCTGGTTGATGCCTCACAAGGTTGCAGTGTGGATCTACTGGCATGTAAGTAGAATTGGGAGCTCTTTAGAACTTAGTTTCAGTAGTATTTATTCAAATTAATTCAACAAGCTTTCATTACAGCTACTTGGGCTGGTACCATGAATCCTTTTCACTTTAATTTGGTTTTTCTTCACCTTGAGAGTATGATATTTGAAATTCAGAAAACTAACTTGTCATTGTGGCTCAGGATTTTCATTTCTTTCCCCCTTTTTCAAATTTGGGAAAGAGGCAAGCAACTGGAAAGTTATTTTTGGCTATATAAAGTAACTCATGCACCCACACACATAAGCAGGATCTAACCACGGACAGAAGCCACCAACTATGTTGGAATTCCAGTTGGGCTGTCTGCCCATTTGCGCTAGTCGTAGTGAATGAGTGAATAATAGTCTAATAAAAATTTGAAAACGTAATACTAGATGATGTTATAGAAGAATGGAGTTTTTTTTCAGGGTGCTTTGGGATAAATGACATTGCAAATGCACTGTACATATTATTATAGGGTAAATTACATTTTCCCCACTTATGCTGTAAGAGGAGTTTGGTTGCCAGCCTATGGTTTAAAAGATGGGGTACTTACCTACCTGAGGTTCACACTATTAGTATCTGTCAAACTATGCCATTAAAACATGTATGAGCTAATAATATGCTTTGTTTAAAAGTGGCATTGTAGCCACCTGTGGTTTATAAAGTGATACTTTATCCACCTGTGACTTATAGAAATAGGACTTACTCACTTGTATTGTACATAGCTGTTAGATGCACAGTAATATTTAACAGCAGAATCTAATGGATGCTAATAGATTGTACCATATATTCATAAAGTGTTACTTTCTAAAGCCCAAGTTGAAAAACCAAATTCGCTTCATATCAAAAGTAAGCAAACCGTTTCCTGATAATTTATAATATCTGAAATTCTGTCATGTCTTCTAAAGCATTCTGTTAATGATGAAAAATTGATTGTGTAACTGCAATGATTGGAAGGCAAATCTTTTTGGTTAATTTGAGTTATATAAGGGTAGATTGATCTCGAAACTTGTATCAAAGCATAAAGTTGAAAACCCATATAAAACAGTCTAATTTAAATAATAATAAAAAATATGTGTGTGTGTGCGTGCGCGTGTGTAGGTTTTTCTTTTTAGTATATGGTGACAATATGGCAAAACTTAAAGGGTGGTGTCAGACCAAGTAAAAACAGGGTGGCGAATGCTCACTTTGAACTTATGCAAGCTTAGACAGAATAATTGAAATTTAAATTTGCATTCTTGATGAAGTTAGCTGAAATTAGCAGCTTTATTTGAATTCCCAGTTTCCCACGAACCGGCCCTACCTTATGCCCCTAGATGATCAAAGGCTAACTCATGCTCCTTGATTTGAATTTAGCTGTTGTTTCTAACTTCACTAAGTGGCTTCTCACAATATCTATATTTGTTTTTCAAATGTTCATACTTCATATGCAAACTTGTCAATTCTGTTCCATTTTAGCCGGAATGGCTGAAATATTTTGTTTGAGAGAGGGAGAGAGAGAAGTCAACTGACATGATTATTGGTCTCAAAGATCATGATGAGAATTTTTTGTCAATCACCATTGGTTGGTGGTTTGTTGTCAGTCAACTGACATGGTTTTTGGGCTCAAAACCACCCTTACAGTTTGTTGAGAGCTGTATGTTTCAATGATGGAATTGCTTCATCTCTATAGATAGATGAGAATGTTGTTTAGTTTGACTTATTTAGCTAAGCTTAGACCTTTTTCTTTATGTTGAATACTTTTCGCCATTTTACATTATTTAGTTTATAAATGGTGTAAAACTTGACCCATGTCTAAGAAACTCATTATTACATAACAAGTTTTGTACAAAATACATATATGATATATCACAGCTGAAAAGAAAAAGAGTTCACCAAGCAATATCTTAACTGAAAAGAAAAAGAGATAGACAGGTTTGGTGAAAATTTTTGAAGGATGAAAACTGCTTTTTGCAATCATGTCACGGATGAGGTCGATCCTAATGTCAATATTTACAGTGATACCCAATGAAATTAGATATGTATTGTCAGTTAATTGTGGTTCTTTTGTTCATATGTGTTATTGGCATTCTTGAAACAATCAAATTGATTCATAGAAAACTTCAACTTTTAGTTCATTATAAGTATAAACAAGGTTCTAATTGGGTTTTAGAGATGTGTGTGCTTGATTAAAGAGGCCTCAGCTAGTTGAACATGACCCTTGTGTAGTTATTTGCGTGCTTAGCTTAGTGTGTTCTTTCCTTGTTTATTTTTCCCCAACAGTACATAGAATAAGCCAACAAAATAAACCATGGAAATAAAGCTATGCTATGAAAATTCTTCATAAATTCCGAACTTGGGCTATTTGACTTTCTGAGTTCCGGTTATGGTTATGTAAAGAGGTTGATAACATGATTGGTTGTTGACCGTTTAAAACATATACTGTCTTGCCTTCTCATCCTTTTATAAACTCATATTGGATAAAATTCCAAGATAAGATTACTTTGCTTTGAATTTACTTTTCATTCTCTTAAATCCATGTTTTTTCTACAGGCTTTGAAGCTGTGGTGGAAAAATGTATCATACATCCAACACCCTATGTATACTAACCCAGCATATAGGGAGGAAGCTTCGATACGTGACCACAAAATTCAATGCTGTCCAATAATTGGATCAGACAAAGACAAACACCTGCAATTCAAAGGAAGCGATCAAGGGTATTTCCTGGACAGGAGTTGCGAGATTCGTCAGTTCACATGGAGAAAGGCTAAGTGGCCCTGGTCTTGAATACAGGGGGAAAGAATTTGTGTTGTCATTTATAGGTATACAGTAAAAAGCAATAAATTTGAAAGAAGAAATCATCGGTGGTTAATAATTATTTCAAAGAAACCATCACACTTCACACTCAATTCTTGTGATGATTTCAACTCTTGTGAATGGAGTTCAATCATAAATGGTTCAATGGAAAATCTTTAAGTCGCATTTAAAAAAGTCATTATCAATCGAACATCTTATTCTCTATTGCCTCTTGTTAATTGTTATTCCCCTCCTTCCTTTTTCTGGTCACTGTTGTCAGACTGATAGAGTTTATTCCATCTGATAAAAAGAGAAAAAAGGAAAAAGAAAAAGAAAAAGAAAAAGAAAAAGAAAAAGAAAACATGGGTTAGCACTTGGCAGTGGCAAATGAATTAGTTTGATTGCAACTATAAAATAGCACAGAATTCAAATGAATCAAATCAAAGGAACTCTTTAGCACTTACCACACAAATGAAGAGAAAACTAAGGCTGCTGCTTGCTAAGCAGTGCAAAATGCACATTT
Source organism: Quercus wislizeni (assembly GCA_023055345.1). Lineage (NCBI taxonomy): Eukaryota > Viridiplantae > Streptophyta > Magnoliopsida > Fagales > Fagaceae > Quercus > Quercus wislizeni. Next base: position 20,807,873 of record JALGQJ010000002.1, read on the forward strand.
TTCTTTTTGGCTAAAAGCACACGATAAATTCATTTATGAGAAAGTCTTGATTTTAGTATAGCTGTTGTGGACCCCTACATTATTTTGTTGAAAGTTCAAAGCTTTGTTTGGGGGTACTGATTTGGATGGTTGGGAGAGTAGATCAATAATCCTCCATTTACTAATTTTCACTCTCAAATCTCAATCAAGCCTAAGATTAGCATGACTTTGCCATTTCATGTTGGAACGGTTGCAATCCAAAATTTTAAACATGCACACCCTATAAATACACACGTTCATTCGAAAAAATTATCTTGTGAAAATTATACTAAGTTATCTATGTAAAAATGCAATGAGTGAATGTCATGTGATTCAATTTTATACTACTTTATTAGAGCTTGTTTTGCCAAAGTTTTACATGGTATTTACTTATTAGGTTGTGACATAGATGATTTAGTATAACTGTTGCAAGAAATATTTTAATTCATTTGCTTTAAAATGTATAGTCCATTTTATGATAAAGATTTGGTAATTAAAAATCTACATATAAAAATAGTGCAACCTCATTTAAAATTTAGTTATAATTTTTTATTGGGTTAATGATAATTTATCTCCTTTGAATTGGCCCTTTCACAATTAATTCATAAACTTCCAATCCCCATATTTTAACTCTCTAAGATTTGAACTAAAATTAAAATTTTTCTTTTTTTAATTAACAAATTTCATATTTTGTGTTGTGACTTAATTATAGCTTAATAAATTCTCTCAATTTCAAGACAAATGAGTGGAGGACAAGATCTTCGCACGGCTCGTTACATTGGTATAAAAAAAAAAAAAAAAAACAAAAAACAAAATGAGACTTTTGGATGAAATTATTTGAGCAAAATCACTTTGGAGTTTCTAACTTATATGTTAGCACTTAGCAGATTATGATACGATTTGCTCAAGAAGATTACAAAATTATTTGCCAGCTTATAATCTAATGAATTAATGTTGCAATCTCATTAGGTATACCTCGTGCGCGTGCAACTAATTTGAGTGAAGTTCTCCTATGTTATCAAAAAAAAAAAAAAATGTATACCTCGCACGCGTGTGTGTCTATATATATATATATATATATATATATATATAATTCCTCCTATTATTTATGGGTGCGCCATGTGCAACTCATGGGCCACACATGAAGGGTATTAATTTGTATGTTACACATGCATAGTCTCTATATATATCTCCTTATAAGTACCCTCCAACTTGTAATATATCAAATTAATTGATGAAAGATCAATAATTATTCCATGTACGAAATGTTTAAATTTCAAAACTTTTGCAATTGAAAATTATACACAAAACAAAAGTTTTTGATAGGGAGATTTCAAAATATTACTCCTATAAAAAGTTAATAAATGGTATAAAAAATATTGTTTTATTCAATTTGTAATTTTTTTTTTTTTTTTGAAATTCATAATAATAATGCTTTAAATAATAGAAGCACTTCATATGATCCTATAAAATTATATTGACTAGTTTATGTATGACCTTAACCACCAAAGAAAAGACAAGAAAAAGTCAAGAGATGACAATTTTCCCCAAACCCAACATACAACTTCCATGTAGGAGTGTTCGTGTGGCTATAAATGAATTGAGTTGTTTATGAATAAGTTGAACTTAGCTCGAGAAAAAACTTGTTTATATTCATTTATTTAGCAGGAGAGGAATCAATGAAGAATTTATAAAAATAAAAGCGCTTTTACGATTGCAAAAGCTCCTCAAACCTGTCCGCACGTTTTGGCCCAATTCTTTGCATTTCAAAACATAGTTTTTTTGAGAAAGCATGTTTTGAAACATTACCAAACGCCTGATTTATTTTTTTGGTTTTAAAAATCGCTTTTTGTTGTCTAAAAGTGCAAACAAACGGGCACTGAGTCTCAAGCCCACCCCAAAAAGAGTACTTAACTCCTAAGGTAGCTTGGGCCCTTATAAAGCCAATCTCCAACTCCCTCTTTATCAATGTTGAACAAAGCCCACAAAGGACCTTTTAAAGGTTTTTCTTCTTCTTCCTTTTATTAAGGAGAAAGAGAGGGGTAGATGAAAACTTTATGTGCGTAAGCCCCTAGTTCACCCCAAAATGAGTACTTAACTCTCAAAATATCTTATAAAGCCTACTTCCAAGCTCTTAGCAATATGGGACAAACCCACAATTATTGTGCATACAAACAATGAAACAAATCACTAATTGAAGCAACTGTAACTAAGAAACCGAAGCCTACTTTCTATCCTACGAGCTAGTCAATAGAATTAGCTTGAGGGTTCGTCAAAGGTTAAGTTTGTAATGGAATGAAGCAATTAAAAAAGGATTTTACTAATGTGTGCCCTTAGGGCACACATTAATTTCCATTTTTGGAAAAAAATTTCTCGAGGATTGAAAAAGTAACGACAGCTTTTTCAATTCCCGAGAAAATGTTTCTAAAAATAGAAAGCTTAATGTGTGCCCTAAGGGCACACATTAACCGGACCCATTAAAAAATAGATAAGAATTGGTTTGTGTGTATGGCTGGGAAAAAACCATACCACATTTGTGGGGCATTTAAAGTGCTTTCTTAGTGGGGTTGGTAATCAGTACCCAATTAAAGGGGAGAAATGGTTAGGATGACATCCCTTTAAGTTAGTTGAGACTTGAGAGGACTTACTCCTAGAGTCCTAGGGTACTTGCTCATTGCCTGCACTTTTTGCGAAGTGGATATGTTTGGTGACCGCTCACAACGTGATGCCTACGGTATTGGCTTGGATTGCTTGGGGTGGTGCCCTTATTTGATACCCCGTTCTATTGTTCCCCTAGGGGTTTGTACATTCAGTTGTTAATCGGGCAGCTAGTTAAGCTTGTTCCTAGGCCGACTTCCACTTCCATTTTTGTTTTAAGAGCATTAACATTAGTTGTACTAAAAAATTCTATTTTTACACCAAAAAGTTATTTTATCTATTTTAACACATCATTTTACAATACATTATAGAAATCCACAATTTCACAAAACCACATCTGAATCATTTTTCTTCTTTTTCCTTTATCTATCTCTAAAGCTTCCATCTCTCTCTCTGTCTCTCTCTCTCTCTCACACTCAACAGTTCCATCACCCCTACAACAACTGTCGCCGTAGAGCTCAAGTAAAACAGCAGTGCTTTAGCACTTATTTCACTCTCTCTCGGTCTCTATTTATATTTCTAAGCTTGGTTTCTCCTCTCTAACCTCAAACCGTGTCAAGGTTACCATGAGAGTGGCTTTTACTCGTTTTTCCCTCTCTTGATCCCACTCTCTCTCTCTCTCTCTCTCTCTCAACGGCCACCAAAAGCCACAATCTCTCTTTCTAGATCAGACCTCTCTCTAAACTTATTGACTTGGTCCGTAGGGTTAGGGGCCGGCCCTAGACATTTTGGGGCCTCGGGTGAGGACTAAAATGGGACATTCTCCAACTCCACTTAAAATGAATAGTGCAATATCCTACCAATCCATGTATTCAAAACAAACTTATCATTTTTTATTTTTTAAGAACAATTATGACACTAGACTAAAAAAAAAAAAAAAAAAAAACTCATCACATGTGCAAAGCGCATGTGATAAGGCTAGTATATATATGTTAGAGTAATTAATATTACTTTTTACTATAATAGATAAATTATATAGATTAATGAATATAATTTTTTAATTTTATATATATATATATATATATATATATATATATATATATATATATAAAATAGTGTTTTAAAATATTCAAAATAAGTGGTTAGATTTTTTTTTTTTTTAAAGAACAAATTTGGTTATTCAGCAAATAAAACTACCTTCCTAGTTCCTAGAACTTTCATTTCAAATTATTTTTCTCATTCCCAAACTCCCACCCATGTGGCCACCTCTGCTCCTCAACTTTCTCATTGCATATATTCTCTCATATATTTATTCGTTACTTTTTTACAGTATAGTATGTTTACAATGCTTCTTTCTTCTCAGTTCTCCAGACTCTCAACTTTGTCTTCATCTTCTTTCTTCTCAATTCTTCTTTCTTTAGAGGTTAAGGATGATATTTTTGAGATAATTAATTTTATTTAGGCCAAATAATTTTTAGGTACCAATATTTATGAGGATGCTCCAGATTTTTTGTTCTTTGATCACAAAGATGTATCAGATTTTTTGGAGTTTCATCTTAAACTAAATTTATTTTTTTCTACTACCCCTTCTTTTTCAAAAATTTGGGGCCCCCTTTCACTTGGGGGCCTTAGGCAATGGTCTAATTGGCCTAGTGGAAGGGTCGGCCCTGTGTAGGGTGTGTGTAGTCGGCTTGTGGGTCTCACCCATGAAATGGAAAGTCTAAAAGGTTGCAAATCAATGGCGCGTGGATTTGCAGGTGGTGGCGGTGTTGGGTTTCATTTTCTGGATTTGGTTGTAGTTCCAAAAGCTAGGTTCTGTTGTTATTGGGTTGTACTTGTGTTTGCTTGTAATGGATACGGTAATTGGCAATTTTTTGGATGGATAGTTCAAATTAATGTCGAGGATCTTGGGTTGAAGATGAAGTGCATGACCTAAAGAATGTTATCGTTGTGCCTTCTTATTCTCCTTCTTGAGTGGTGTTGGTGAGCCAGAAATTGCAAGAAAGAAATGAAATTCTGTTTGGTTAGCAAGAAAAGAAAGTAAAAAAGAAATACTAATTGGATAAAAAAAAAAGTGTAAGAATATTAAAAGGATAAATAAAGAAAGGAAAAAATTGGTAAAGAAAATAAAATATTTTTAAAAGCTTATGTGGATTTTTTTTGCCATCTAAAGTGGTGAGGTGATCGCTAAAGTTTAGACACATCATCATCTCATTTAATCTTTTAATATTAAGCATGCCAACAATGAAAACCATTTGCCACGTATGCATTTTCCGTTAGTAAGTTAACAGTAGGGACCAAATAACAAGGACTAAATTGAAAATAACAAGGACCAAATTGACTAAAAATTGAAAATAATAGGGACCAAATTAACTGTGACCCCAAAATATAAAAAACAAAATAGTATTTTCCATAGTTGTTAGCATTGTACGATACGTAATATGTACCGTATCATGTACAAAAAGTTGTTGAGGGCCATTTGTGGAAAGCCCAATGGAAAGAAAAGCCCAATGATAAAGGGCCACAACAAATTGACTATGAATAGTTAAAAAAGACCATTAGGCCCAAGCGGCAGGAATAATGAGTCACTAGCCCAACAATGTATACTTGGGCCTTGAAAAGGTAAACGGGCTCAAAGAAGCCAGGAAAGAAAGAAATAGCATCCCATGGGCAGAATATGAGTTAGAAAAGTGAGAAAGGGTCGCTGCAGGCCCAAGGTAATGTAAACTAAGAAAGTAAGGGATTTATGGCAGGCCCATAAAACCCAAAGATAAGGATAAGGTTATTGGGCCGGGGAAGCCCAATGAAGTTAGTAACAAAGCCCATGGGAGTGTGGAATTAGCAAACAGGCCGAGGAAGCCCAAGAGAATTAGCAAATGGGCCGTGGATGCCCAAAAGAAGAAAACAAAGGGACATAGGAGCCCATGAACAAAGGGAAACAAAACAGTGCCTATGGTAGGCCACTGAGAAAAGGAATAAAACGGCCGGCCCAAAAAGGGGCCCAGCAGGATTGAGTCATTACAGCAGGAACTATAAGCCAACACGGCAGGCAGCAAAGAAAAACAAAAGGTAGGCACAAGAAATATAAAGCCCATCATCATACGAAGCCCAGTTTCTAATTGAAGCAAAGGACCAAAAGAAAGCCCACATAAAAGACCAGAAAACGCAGAAGAAAAGTCTCCAGGTCACGGCAGACACATGAGCAGCAGGCAGCCTCTTGGACAAATTTAAGAGGGAAGCACGCGCAAGGCATAGGCGCCACCAGCCTGTACCCAGCCAATACAGGACATGGTGGGGCCATGGGCCAGAGCTAAGAGGTAAAGGGGGTGTGGTTTGGTGGTGGGGAGAGGGGAAATGATCTATTTTCGGCCCCTGCTCAAGCCTCTTTTGGGAGGTACGTCCTGCTGGGATGATAGACCACCCAAAAGAGGCAATTTGAGAGGGAACCGTTGAGTGCATGCTCTGAGTGTGAGGAGAGAGGAAATTAACATCGTGGCAGGAAAGGCCGCGGCACGCAGAAGGACAAAATGAGTCCGCGGTGCACAGAATGGACAAAATGGATCCGCCTCTGTCTAGGCAGGGGTTTTGTACGATTGGCAGACATACCCAGACCAGACAAAGGCAGTTAAGGGGCAAAACAGTAAAACACTGGTCACGGCAGGCACTATAAAGAGGCCCTTGCCGTGCCCTGTGTAGGGGATCGAAAAACAAGGGATTTTTCACAACGTAGAAGGAAAAACAGAGTAAGAGAAAAAGAAAAAAGATTAGAACGAAAACAGAGAGAAAAGGAAAGAAAACTAAGGAAGAAAAGAGAGAGTTAGTTTAGAGCATGCACCAATAGGTCGGCTTCCCTCTCTCCCCCTTCAAAAATCTCACATTTCTTCCAAAAAAATGCAAAACGAGAACTTTCCCAGTGGGACTATAACCATTCAGGGCCGACTCCCTCAAAGCCATTAATTCCCGTAGCAGGATTCTTCCTGGGGATTATTTGCATTGAGAAGAGGCGTTCTCCCCTATTTGGATTTGCTACGGCAGACAAGACTTATAACTTAATATTTTGCCTATTCAAATTAATCAATGTTACTCTCTTTAATTTTCTTAATGACTGGTATCATTGTAACGATAATCATGTTTTACTAACAAGAGATTCCTAGCCATCTGTTTGAATAGATAGAATACTCTGTTTTTTTTTAGTCATTATTATCTGCCTGCCATAACTTGTCTGCAATAGTCTAGCCTGCCATAACTTCTGTAACAATCTAGCCTGTCATAGTTCGTCTGCTACGATTTTGCTTGCCGAAGAACTTGCTCCTAGCAGGCGTGGCATAAGTTTGTGTACAAACCGGCCCAAATTGAGTTGCAATTGGACCGACCCCAGCTCCCTTACTCAGAAACACTAGGGCCCATCACCGCAGGAGGCAGCCCAGCCCATTACCGCAGGAGGCAGCCCAATCCTACTCAGAAAAGGCCCCCACATTAAATTGGCGACTTCGCTGGGGAGTTGGGAAAAAGACAGGGGTGAAGGAAAAGAAAACAGCACCCCTCGCGAACAATGCCACCCAAGTCTAGGACGACACGGAATATGAGTGCCGTGCCCTCACAAGCAGAATCTAGGCCAACAACGCCTCATCAAGAACAACTTAACCAGACAGAAGGTGCCAACAGAACGGGGGCTGACCCTCAGCCTCAAACAAGAGTCCCCGCGGACAATGTCAACACCTTCGTAGAAGTGTTGCAATCATTGCAACACTCACAACAACAAATGATGGAAGAAATCCGCCAACTGAAGGCGGACAAAACAAAAGAAAAAGGCAGCCAGCATGACCCAGATCATGCGGCAGACGGAGTAGAGACGCTGGCAGGAGGTGCCCCACGGAGCACAGGACAGCGTTTCATTACCATGGCTGAGGTAGCGGCTCTCTTGGAGCAAGAGAGAGTCAGGACACCGAAGGAGAGGTTTTACTCAAGGAGACCTCCCTATCCTCTAAAAGTGCTCAGCAAACCATACCCCGAGAGGTATGAACCAAGGGCCTTTGCCCAGTACGATGGCAGGAAGGGAAGTGCAGTAGAGCACGTGAGCAAATTCATTGACACCCTTGGCCCTTATGCGGCAGATGAAGATTTATGCCTTCGGGAGTTTTCAAAATCACTATGCGACCGAGCATACACCTGGTACATTGGTTTAAAGCCGGGATCAATCCCAACTTGGGATGACATGGTGGACGTATTTTGCACTAAATACTTTCACGGAGAAGAAACAGTGACGCTTGCAACTCTGCAGGCAACAAAGCAAAGAAGCGGAGAAGATCTAATGGAATACATCAAACGGTTCAGGGACATAGCACTTGATTGCTATGATCACTGCGAGGAAAGGACATTGGTAGAAATGTGCATGACCAATATGATTCGGGAATTCAGAGCTGTCCTGGAAAATCTGGAGATTTCCCAGTTCGCACAGCTATTACAGAAAGCAAGGAAGACGGCCCAGTCCGTAAAACCCAGTTCAGACAAGCGGAACGCACCGCAGGCCATGGCGGTGTCTACTGGAAACCAGAGAAGGAGAACAGAGGGGAGGGAGTACGATACACCTCCACCCCTGCCATGCACTCCTAAGGAGCTGGATGTGCTACTTGACAAGTGGATAGCAGATGGGATCTTTAAGCCCAACCAGGTTTCTAGAGAGCCAACGGAAGAAGAAAGGAGAGATCCTCGCTTCTGCCGCTTGCACAATTATGTGCAGCACCCCACCGCAGAATGTTGGGCGCTCCGCAGGCTAGTGCACCGCAGGATCAAAGAAGGCACATTAGAGCTGACTCAGCAGGAAGTTCAAAGAAACCCACTCCCAAACCACAAGGGAAAGGGTGTGGCAGCAGTAGTGATATGTGCGGACCCAGGAGAAGATGAGGAAGAGAACTTGGCCCTGCCTGCCGCGGCCATTACTACCCTTCAGCAGAGTGCCAAGTTCAAAAATCTATTCTACCAGTTGGGGCTTACGGCAAAAGAAAGAAAAATAGCTACGGAGGCCTTGGTAAGCATCGCCTCCGGCGCAGGGGTGGAATGCCTGTCAGCGGAGATATCAGAAGACAGGGCCCTCCTGCAGGAATCAACGGAGATCACATTCAGTAGTGAAGATATGGAAGTAGGGCACCCAGATCATCGAAGGCCTCTCTACTTAGCAGCATCCATAAATCAAATCCCCATCAAGAGGGCCCTGGTAGATACAGGTGCTTCCGTAAATCTCATCCCATTAAGCACCCTGCAAGCCGCAGGAATTTCAGAAAGAAAGATCCAGGGATGCCCGATGGAAGTAACAGGATTCGGTGGGAGAGGTGAATACACCGCAGGCCACATTCAGTTATGGTTGAAAGTAGGTCCTATAGCCTCTCTAGCTCGCTTCCACGTGGTCAGAACAGAAGTATCTTACCATGTACTTTTGGGGAGGCCTTGGTTACACAAACATCGACTAGTCCCATCCACCTACCACCAATGTGTGAAGGGAAGACTAAATGGCAAGATGATACGCATAGCGGCAAACCCTTCGCCATTCGAGCAGGCAGAAGCCCACTTGGTAGAAACCATGTTTTATGATCAATGGGCCCCATCTGGAGAAAATGTGGTTACAAAACCACAAGGCACCTTTGTGCCTAGGTGGAAAGATGTTCAAGATGACCCAGAACCTGACTTAAGAGAGTTATTGGCACGAAAGAAGAAAAGGAAAGAAGCGCCTGCCGCAGAGCTGGACGAAGTACCTCGGTGTGTCAGGATCCGAGGTCTTGATGGCAAGATTATCTACAAATTGTGAAGGTGCGTGGGACCCACGGGTGAATTACAAGTGGGTCCCGCCCAAAAGAAGCAACACAAGAGTTTGGCATGTTGCGTTGTTGAAAAAGGTTTGGAAAAAGAAGAAGGGAAGGATGAGGCAGTTACGGCAGAAAGGGACATCCAGGTTATGGCAGAGGAAGAGCTGGAAGAGGTTGACTTGGGGTCTGATCCGCAAGAACCAAGGCCCATCTCAATCAGTGCAAGCCTAACGGAAACAGAGAAGTCAGAACTCATATCACTGCTGAAAGAATTCAAAGACGTTTTTGCTTGGGATTACAATGAAATGCCAGGGCTCGATCCCAGGCTTGTCGCGCATACGTTAAATGTGGACCCAGAAGCCAGGCCAGTGGCCCAGCCTGCCAGGATATTCCACACAGAAATAGAAGGGCAAATAGTCAAAGAAGTACAGAAGTTACTAGCCGCAGGATTCATCAAGCCTATCCAGCATCCCTGCTGGCTATCCAACATAGTACCTGTGAAAAAGAAGAATGGGCAGATAAGATGCTGCGTGGATTTCAGGAATCTTAACAAAGCTTGTCCTAAGGACGAATTTCCATTGCCAAACATGGATTTGCTGATAGATTCTGCGGCAGGAAACGCCATGTTCTCATTCATGGATGGTTTCAGTGGATATAATCATATCAAGATGGCGCCAAAAGATGCAGAGAAAACTGCCTTCAGGACACCCATGGGCAATTTCTATTATACTGTGATGCCCTTCGGGCTAAAAAACGCAGGTGCAACCTACCAGCGGGCAATGACGGCCATATTCCATGATATGATGCACAAGGAACTGGAGGACTATGTGGATGACATAGTGGTCAAGTCAAGGAAGAGGGAAGAACACTTTCGGGTGTTAAAAAGAGTATTCGAAAGATGCAAAGCTTTTAAGCTAAGAATGAATCCCCTCAAGTGCGCATTCGGAGTGTCCTCTGGGAAATTTTTGGGTTTCCTGGTTCACAACAGAGGCGTGGATGTGGACCCAGCCAAGGCCACAGCCATAGCAACCATGAGACCTCCTGCCACAGTAAAAGAGCTGAAAAGCTTCTTGGGAAAAGTTTCATATATTCGAAGGTTCATCCCTGGTTTGGCATCAATTACCTCTGCTTTCACCAAGTTGCTCAAGAAAGGGCAAAGTTTTGAATGGGGGGCAGTGCAGCAGACGGCTTTCAAAAGGCTGCAGCAGATAATGATGACCCTTCCCACGGTGCAGGCTCCTATTCACAAAAGACCACTGTTACTCTATCTGGCCACCAACTCATATGCCATTGGCGCGCTAATCGCTCAGGAAGACAGATGTGGTACTGAGCAGCCAATATACTACATCAGCCGCGCCTTAAAAGACGCTGAAACTCGTTACCCAAGGGCAGAGAGAGCGTGCCTGGCCATTGTTTATGCTTCACAGAGGTTGCGTCACTATTTCTTGGCATACGAAGTATGGCTGATGACTAAGTCACATGCCATTAAAGCTCTGTTACAACAGCCGATTCTCTCCGGCAGGATATCCCAGTGGTTGCTGCAATTGTCACAATACGATTTGAGAATGGGGATGCCTAAGGCGGTGAAAAGTCAGGCCATAGCAGATTTGTTAGCACAGTTCCCAGGAGAGGAAGAATTCCCGCTAGATGATGAAGTTCTAGGGGAAGTCGCTATAGCAGAGGAGGTCAGGGAACACTGGGTAATGAAATTCGATGGGTCTTCTACTGCCCATTCCGGAGGGGTAGGAGTAGTTCTGTATCATGAAGAAGACAAGGCAGTGGCGCTATCGTTTAAATTAGAATTCCCCTGTTCAAACAACACGGCGGAGTACGAGGCCTACCTAACGGGGCTTGCCACAGCGCTCGAAATGGGAGTCAAACATTTGAAAGTGCTGGGAGACTCGAACTTGGTCGTCTGCCAGGCCAAAGGAAGTTTTTCCTTAAAAGAACCCAGCCTAGCTCCATACAGAGCGATGGCCCAGAGGATAGAAGAGAAATTCTCAACTTTTGAGATAGAACATGCTCCGAGAAATGAAAATCGGTTTGCAGACGCGTTAGCCGCACTGGGTTCGCAGATAACCTTTGAAGGGAGTAGCGCCAACGTAGAAGTCAGTAAGAGGAAGGAATCGATCATCGAAATATTAAAGGAAAAGTTCCAGGAGGAACAGGACGAAGGGGATTGGCGAATCCCCATAAAGGAGACCTTGGTAAAGGGGGGCGACGCAGTAGAATTGAAGGTATTAAAAGATTATGCTTTGGTAAGAGAAGAGCTGTACCGCAGGATGCCAGGTGGGGTTCTATCCCGATGCGTGGGCCTGGAGGAAGCCCAGAGAAAATTAAAGGAAATACATGACAAGACCTGTGGGTCCTGTGAGGAAGTCAGTCTTTACCGCAGACTCCAGAGAGCAGGCTTCTATTGGCCAAACATGGGTAAGGACGCAGATCAAGTACAAACCCAGTGTGGGACCTGCCAGCTTGCGGCAGACAGGAAGGAGAGTTATGCTGTGTTCGTCAGCGAGGATTGGAGGACCCCCTTTATGCAGTACCTGGTGGAAGGTGTCCTGCCACAAAAACACAGCGAGAGGTACAAACTTAAGAGGTTGGCAACACGTTACTTCTTGCACAACACAGTCCTTTTTAAAAGAGGATACGATGGAGACCCTTTGAGGTGTTTGGGTCCTGAAGAGGCTAAAGAAATGATAAAAGAAGTGCATTCTGGGGAATGTGGTGAACACCAGGGGAAGAAAAAGCTTTACAGATGCCTACTGCAGATGGGCTACTACTGGCCAACCATGAAGAAAGACACGGCAAAATTTGTAAAGAAGTGTCATAGTTGCCAGGTACAAGCCAATTTAATCCATACCCATCCACAAGGCTTGCACAGCATGGTCACTCCATGGCCCTTTCACACCTGGGGGCTAGATTTGGTGGGACCAGTCAACCCGCCATCACGTGGGTACATTTGGATATTAGTAGCTACAGAATATTTTACCAAGTGGGCAGAGGCGATACCCCTCCGCAAGGCCACAGGCGGAGCAGTGGCAAACTTCATCAAGGAAAATATAATTGTGAGGTTTGGAGTGCCCCATAGGATCATCAGCGACAACGGCACACCGTTTGTCAACAGCGATGTAAGAAGAATGCTTGAGTTCTACCAAGTCAAGCACCACAGATCATCACCTTACTATCCTCAAGGGAACGGGCAGGCGGAGGCGACAAACAAAATTCTCATAAAAATCATCAGCAAAATGAGCCAAGAGTATGCGGGAGGATGGGCAATGCACCTGCCAGATGCTCTCTGGGCATACCGAAAGTCACCAAAGTCAGCCACGGGCTTTTCACCTTTCTCCCTAATCTACGGAACTGAAGTAGTGAGTCCGGCAGAAATAATGACACCATCCTTAAGGGTCATGCAGATGCAGGAAAAGGAAAAAGAGGAAGGGGTTTTCGCGGCAGAAAGACTTGAGAACCTGGAAGAACTTGATGAAAAGAGGGAAGAAGCCCAGGAGCGCAGCCGCAGATACAAGCAGAAGATGACTGAAGCCTACGACAGGATGACCAAGGAGCGAGTATTTACGGAAGGACAGTTAGTGCTAAAAGTGGCAGATTACGTCAGGCGAGGTCTGGCAGGACCATCTAAGTTTGCACCAAAATGGGAAGGACCCCTTGTGATAAGAGAAGCGCATCAAAGCGGATATTATCGCCTAACTCAAATAGATGGCAGGGACTTGATGGACCCCATCAATGGAAAATGGCTGAAACGTTATTTTGCTTAGAAAAAGAAATTTTGTGGTTGACCACCTTTCCTCAAATATCTGTTTATGTCTTCCTTTTCTTTTGATTTCTTTTTATTCCTCAAAGTGATTATGTCGCAAGAAAAGTTGTAACGTGCTTTCATGAGTGTGCAATGAAAAAGTACGAAATATTAAGCATCATGTTATAGCAGCAGTGAAAAGAAAAGGAGAAGTAGCAAAGTGTAGCATTATTACAAACCCAAAGTGTGGCAAACACAAGCCAAGCAACTACGGCTGGAAATATAAAAATGTTTTGTATGACATAAACAGAGAAACAAAGAAAAGGAAAAGGAGCGGTGCTATCATCAGTAAAGTCCAGAAATGAGACTCTGATCTCCAAGGCGACTAGGTCCACTAATGCCAGAAAGAAGCTGCTCGCAGCGACCCTCCAAATCAGCCACCTCCTTCTTCAAAAGCTCGATGCGCGCATCTATGACCTCAATGGCAGGACGGACTTTCCTCATAAAGAGGGCTCGGGCAATCTCACGAAGATGCTCAAGGATAAACTCCACGGCAAAACCTACGCTGATCAGCTCCTGCACCGCAGCCCTCCACTGCAGAATCCTCTCGGCAGAAACAGTGTCGACGAAGTTATGCTCAATATCGTTCAGCACACATCCCAACATTTTTAAGAAATGTTCCCTGGCAGAACGGCCCAGACGAAAGCCCTGCATAAAGTCGCCGTGACTGCTGTAAATCATCACTAAGTGGGAAACACAGTCCTGAGGGACTCGAAAGCCATTAAAATCCACATAGGGAGGACCGGAAGCCCAAAACTCTGCCGGACCAAGGTCATTAACTTCCGGCTGATCGAAACGAACAAAGAAAGATGCAGCATCATCTGGAATGGCAACATGACTACTACTACCGGCCACAAATTGAGAAGGAATAGTAGGGAGCGGACCTGCAATAAAGGGGGAGTGGAACGCAAAGGAACATATAAAAAAAAATGTGAATGAAGAAGGAAAAGGGGATGAAATAATAAAATTTTTTTACCAGGAATGGGGGCCACAGGTGTAGCAGGAAGAGGTATCGCAGGCACAGAAGGAACAGGGGCAGTGGGTATGGCTGAAACAGGTGCTGAAAGCGCTGTAGGAGCAGGCGCTACAGGGGAGGCAGGAGCAGTCGTCCCCTCGCCCGCTGCAATCTCTGGTCCTTTAGAAGTTTCTGCAAATGGAGAGATGAGTATGCAAACGAGGCGCAAATACAAAGAAAAAAAAAAGAGAAGGAGGAGGGAGGATGAAGAGGAAGGAAGATACATACCCATCAAGTCAGGTCCAGACGAAGCACTACCCTCCTCATCAGAGTCAGAAATAGTCCTCTTCAATACAGGTACATCATCAGGATCCTCAAAAATGTCAGCAGACCCTTCTGAAGATAAGTCCAGGTCAGGGCCACGGGTGGCAGAACCAGGGATGGAAGAAGGAGTAACAACAAGCGAAGCACTACCCTTTGCAGCCTGGGGAATATCTGCAAAAGGGTCGCTGGACGAGATCACTAGCGGCAGAACGGAAGGAGAAATCTCGGTCTGAGCAACGGCGGAAGGAGTGGCGCCTTCTGAAGAAGCAAATCTCTCAGCAGGCAAGGGTGTAGTCTCACCAACCCCTTCAACATGAGTACCCTCTCTAGATACCGGCTCGGCAGAAGGGGTGGGAGTTTTGGCAGGAGCCTTGTGTGCAGCAGGAGGGGCAGGCGTCGATAATACCGCCTCGGCCCCATCAAAGAAGCCTTCCATAGGCATGCCCATGGAAGCAGAAATCTCCTCGGCGGTAGGATGATATACGGATAAAGGTTCAGGTTCCTCCTAAAAGAGAAACTTTTGTTAAGTAAAAAAAAATGATGTGTGTGAAGGAAAGGGGCAGAGGGCCCATGGCAGACGCGTGCAAAAGGGAAAAGGGGGAAAAGAGAAGTAAAAAAAAAAAAAGAGACTCACCTCAGGCTCAGGATCATCAAGAAAAATGGGGCGAGTGGCTGATGAATCTTTCTTGTACTTGGACTAAAAAAAAAGGGGGAGGGGTTGGCGAGCTTGCCGCAAGATAATTAAGAAATCTTATTAGAAAAAAAAAATAATAATAAAAGGAGGAAAAAGGGACTTACTCTTCGTTCAGTGGCAGATACGGGGTGAGGAGTGGTTTTCCTTTTGCTACCACGAGTCCTGACAGCCGGCGGAGCACCTGCATGAGGCAGTGGTGTGGCTGACTTGGTTTTGCTGGCAGACTTAAGCTTAGCAGCAGACCGGGGTTTGGCAGGCGCCTTTTCACTTGGGGCAGGAAGGTTAATCACCTTAACTCTTTTCTCCCAGCCAGGGGGATAGTCACCAGTATGCAAAAACCACCCTCTTTTCTCTGCATCCCACTCAAAGATGGCCGACCGGCTCTGCTTCCTGGCATACGCCAGAACAGACCTGGAAGGAAGCAGCAGGCGGGGGTTAGCCGATGCAACTGCACTCAACCCCTCAGGAGGAATGAGAGAAAAGCCACGGCTCCCAGATAACTCGGCGACGAACAAATCCATCACCGCACGCCAATAGCCGTGCATGGGAAAGGTACAAACACCCTCCCTCAACGAACCAGGAACGGTGACAGCATCAAAGCGCTTTCTCCAAAAATCAAAGGCCGTAGGCCGCAGGAAAGGGTGAACCGAAGTGGGAGCCCTCATCAGGGAAGAAAGGTCTTCAGGAATATCTTGGTCCAACCCAAATTGCCTCCTCACCCGATTGGCAGGATAATGGACAAACCTGATACCTTCATCCGCTAAGTATGGCAGCCAGCCAGCATTGGTGGCGGCGAGATAAGTAATTCCGGTTTCATCAAAACCTACCAACGGAGTGGTAGTCCCAACAACATCAACAAACGGACCCATGGCAGAATCCATACAAGTATAACCAACGCCCAAATTTCTATATGCCCGCCAAGAAAAACCCGTGCCTTCATCAAAAGAGTTAACTATAGAATAGCCTATCGGCTTCAGACCACACCAACGAAAAGCAAGTGGAAAGTCGGATTCAAACCTGCCGCAGAATTCGGTGATCTCCCTTAGGCAATTCTGGTATTTCTCCTTGACAAACCTGGCAGGCCTACACTTCGCCAAATACTGAGCACAACGCTCAAACGCCCATTGCTGAAGTATGGTAGAGTGAACAGAAGAGGTAACAATATGGCAGGACCCAGCCTGCTGCTCATCATTATGGAGAATGTCCAGCTGGACGTACAAATGCCCCAGAAACATGGGGGCTAGCGGCAGGCTTACCCCTGCAGATATCTTAATGGCCAAACGAAAATATAAAGGCTTTATGGCATAATGAGGATGGGCCCCAAAAACAAACTTACTAAGCCAAAAAGCAACAAAAGCTGCGCGGCGAGCGGTGGCAGAAAACTTGGAAGAAGAACTCACCTAGTAGGATAGCTTGGCATTTCCGGCCATTCTTTTCCTTAGTTCAGCTTCGATGGCCTCCTCCTCAGAAGAAAGCTCCAAAGCGGCAGGATCAGAATCACCGAGAATGGGCAAGAGCAACTGGTTTGCCACATCCTCAAGGGTTACAGTAAGTTCGCCGCAGGAAAAGAAAAAAGTGTGAGTAGTTGTACACCACCGGCGGACCAAGTGGCGGAGATTATAGAGGTCACGAAAGTTTGACAAGCAACGGGAAGAGACCACGGCCTTCAGAACGCCGGCCCGTTGCAATAAACCCATAAATCCGGTGTCGGAGAGTTCGCTATCGACCCACTCCTTCCAACCCAGGGAAGCGCCGGACCCAAATTCAAAGTGGAGGGGTACAGGAAGTGAAATACCTTGACGGATGGACATATCGGGGATGGAAGAAGCCAACGGAGCCCAAGAGACGTCGGGGTCTCGCCGGGCGAGGGTGATCAGTACACGGCCTGGCGGCGGCGGTACATATTCGCCGGGAGCCTTTGGGAAGTAAGGGCTGGTTTCGTACCACGGGTCGATTAAAGGAGCGCACTCGCCGTTAGGGTCGCGCTCTGCCTCTTCCTCGATGGACCGCTCCGAGTCGGAACGATCCGCCTCCTCGGAGACGACAGGGGGGTCGAAGGCTACCGCCTTCCCCTTGCGGCGAGAAGAACCAGGACTTTTTGCCGGAGACATGATGGGAAGGTTTAACCGGAGAGAATGGGTATGGTCGGCTTGAAGGAAGAAGAAGACGTGAAGAGTGTGCGTTTTGGAGAGAAAGGGATTTGTGTCCAAAATGCAGAAGGATTTCTTTTTTTAAATACCCACATTAATGACCGCATGAAAAGAGGTGAAGAGTCAGCCATCAGAAGGGAATGAAGTTAATGAAGCGGCGGCTCTGTTTTGAAAATAACTGCCGAAATGGGAAATTCGAAGAGACAGCCCTGTTCGCAGCAGGAAGGAGGAAATATGTATGAAAAGGGGTCCACAGCTTAAAAGAAAAAAAAAACCGCGAAAAAGGAGAAGAAGGAAGAATATGAGAAAGGGGCAGAAACGTCCTTTCATTCACATATGAATCGCAGAAGCGTTTCACATGTTCAGGGGGCTAAATGTTGAGGGCCATTTGTGGAAAGCCCAATGGAAAGAAAAGCCCAATGATAAAGGGCCACAGCAAATTGACTATGAATAGTTAAAAAAGACCATTAGGCCCAAGCGGCAGGAATAATGAGTCACTAGCCCAACAATGTATACTTGGGCCTTGAAAAGGTAAACGGGCTCAAAGAAGCCAGGAAAGAAAAAAATAGCATCCCATGGGCAGAATATGAGTTAGAAAAGTGAGAAAGGGTCGCTGTAGGCCCAAGGTAATGTAAACTAAGAAAGTAAGGGATTTATGGCAGGCCCATAAAACCCAAAGATAAGGATAAGGTTATTGGGCCGGGGAAGCCCAATGAAGTTAGTAACAAAGCCCATGGGAGTGTGGAATTAGCAAACAGGCCGAGGAAGCCCAAGAGAATTAGCAAATGGGCCGTGGATGCCCAAAAGAAGAAAACAAAGGGACATAGGAGCCCATGAACAAAGGGAAATAAAACAGTGCCTATGGTAGGCCACTGAGAAAAGGAATAAAACGGCCGGCCCAAAAAGGGGCCCAGCAGGATTGAGTCATTACAGCAGGAACTATAAGCCAACACGGCAGGCAGCAAAGAAAAACAAAAGGTAGGCACAAGAAATATAAAGCCCATCATCATACGAAACCCAGTTTCTAATTGAAGCAAAGGACCAAAAGAAAGCCCACATAAAAGACCAGAAAACGCAGAAGGAAAGTCTCCAGGTCACGGCAGACACATGAGCAGCAGGCAGCCTCTTGGACAAATTTAAGAGGGAAGCACGCGCAAGGCATAGGCACCACCAGCCTGTACCCAACCAATACAGGACATGGTGGGGCCATGGGCCAGAGGTAAGAGGTAAAGGGGGTGTGGTTTGGTGGTGGGGAAAGGGGAAATGATCTATTTTCGGCCCTTGCTCAAGCCTCTTTTGGGAGGTACGTCCTGCTGGGATGATAGACCACCCAAAAGAGGCAATTTGAGAGGGAACCGTTGAGTGCATGCTCTGAGTGTGAGGAGAGAGGAAATTAACATCGTGGCAGGAAAGGCCGCGGCACGCAGAAGGACAAAATGAGTCCGCGGTGCACAGAATGGACAAAATGGATCCGCCTCTGTCTAGGCAGGGGTTTTGTACGATTGGCAGACATACCCAGACCAGACAAAGGCAGTTAAGGGGCAAAACAGTAAAACACTGGTCACGGCAGGCACTATAAAGAGGCCCTTGCCGTGCCCTGTGTAGGGGATCGAAAAACAGGGGATTTTTCACAACGTAGAAGAAAAAACAGAGTAAGAGAAAAAGAAAAAAGATTAGAACGAAAACAGAGAGAAAAGGAAAGAAAACTAAGGAAGAAAAGAGAGAGTTAGTTTAGAGCATGCACCAATAGGTCGGCTTCCCTCTCTCCCCCTTCAAAAATCTCACATTTCTTCCAAAAAAATGCAAAACGAGAACTTTCCCAGTGGGACTATAACCATTCAGGGCCGACTCCCTCAACGCCATTAATTCCCGTAGCAGGATTCTTCCTGGAGATTATTTGCATTGAGAAGAGGCGTTCTCCCCTCTTTGGATTTGCTACGGCAGACAAGACTTATAACTTAATATTTTGCCTATTCAAATTAATCAATGTTACTCTCTTTATTTTTCTTAATGACTGGTATCATTGTAATGATAATCATGTTTTACTAAAAAGAGATTCCTAGCCATCTGTTCGAATAGATAGAATACTCTGTTTTTTTTTAGTCATTATTATCTGCCTGCCATAACTTGTCTGCAATAGTCTAGCCTGCCATAACTTCTGTAACAGTCTAGCCTGTCATAGCTCGTCTGCTACGATTCTGCTTGCCGAAGAACTTGCTCCTAGCAGGCGTGGCATAAGTTTGTGCACAAACCGGCCCAAATTGAGTTGCAATTGGACCGGCCCCAGCTCCCTTACTCAGAAACACTAGGGCCCATCACCGCAGGAGGCAGCCTAGCCCGTTACCGCAGGAGGCAGCCCAATCCTACTCAGAAAAGGCCCCCACAAAAGTTTCGTATTGTAAGAGCATATCATAAGTGCTTATGAATCGTCCGATACATAAGTGCGTATCGTATGAATCACATTGTATTGGTGAATTATACGTATAGTACAATACATAGACATGTGGGTTTTAAATGATTTTTTTTTTTTTTTTGGGTTAAAATTTGTGGTTTTATTTGATTTAAACAAGTTATTAGACTTTTTTAACCAAAAAAAAAATATATATATATATATTTATTGGGAAACTTAATTAAGTCTAAAATGGCAAGTCCATGAGGTTTTTTTTTTGTCCATTTTCTTTCTCCTACAAAATTTAGATTATACTCATAACACTCACTTTCATATTGACAAATTTATTTTCTATACTATTAATAATATATTAAATGAAAATATAATTTTTTTTTAGTTTTTTTTAATATTACGAGTCTAAAAAACTAGAATGCCAAGAAAAAAAAATACAAAGAATAAATTATTAGAATAAAAAAATAAATTTTGATAATAATGAAGAAAATATCCATGAAAAAATAATTTTGCAAGATGTTGAAAATGATGATAACATTGACTTAGATGAAGTTAATTAGTTAAGACGAAAATATTATTATTTTGGTTCAATATTATGTATTCTTACTTCTGAATTTAATGAAATTGAACGTGCATGTTATACATATAAGTTAATTTGATTTATTTATTTAACTTTGCTAAATTTTATTGCATAGTAATTAATATATTCATTAGTTGAATATATTTAGAATTTATAATGAATATACTTTTTATATATGTATATATATAATTATTTTATAATTTTATTAAATATTTATGTGTTTTACAATAAATAATTAAAAAATTAAAAATTAATCTACGATACAATTTTTTCACCTATTTTTTATAAATCGATAATTATAACAATAAAATAGACAGATTTTAACCTTGATTCCAAAACGGGGTTGAAACTTTTGATAACATCAAAACAATATAAGCATGTAAAACATGCACAAATCCCGAGTGTGCATGTGTCCTGAAAGCTGTCCTGCAAGCGAAACGAAAGTGTCTTCTTTATAATTTCCATGAAAATCTTCAACTTCTATACAAGTCGTTGTCAATGATAGGACATTTCAGCTGGCAAAAAAACCATGCTTTATGCAAAGCCGCAATCTCTTTACTGTAGATCACAAGCACATGGCGCACTCAGATTGTCTAGAATTGTAAAACCAGCAACCGAAAGATCACGTGACGAAATAGAACATTGATCACGTGTCCATTGTTTCTGAGTTTTTTTCAGACTTGAAAGTAGGTCACCGATTGATGATTGATATGTATTTGACCTTAAATTTATTGTAATTTAAATCTAAATTGTAATTTCCACCAGCTATTCTTGACTTATTTAGTTCACATGAAAATATGAACTTTCCTCCTTTTTTTTTTATTTGACCTTAAATTTATATTTGGCTCAAAAAGTGCTCAGAAGGAAGGAGATTTCATTTGAATACAGAAACAAAACAAGAACAGCGAACCTTAACAACTAGTACTTGACCTTAAAAAAATTTATAAATTGAGCAACTAGTACTTGAAGAGTTTGTGACATGTGAATGAATTGCTTGGAGTCGACGAAGAGGACGAAGAGTTGAAGTGAGATTGGAGAGAGAGAGAGAGAGAAGGTTTGATTTCAACTTTTGCTTTTGAAGCTGTTGCAATTTCTCTGGTTTTGGAGCTCTACTGAAGCGGCTACAAATACAATGTGCATTTTGGTGTAACAAGATAGGTTTTTAGTGTTTGAGATGGACCGCTATGATTCGCTCTGGGAAAGAAGTCACGCTACATCTTTTAGGGTTTTGTGGTGGGGCCAAATATTTAAGTGTTACGGTGAGATGGGCTTTTTTTTTTTTTTAATGGGCTTTGGTATGTTACCTTGGAAGGTAGCTGATGTGTTTAGTCTATGAGGCCCACCCAATGAGAAAATTACTACTAGAATGACATTGCTTGCCATGACCATTTTCATTTTTATTTTTGATATTATTTGATGTTTATTATTTTTAATTGATGACTTTATGTGGTATAAATTATAAAACTATATATATATATATATATATATATTAGCGATAATCCTAAAACATCTTGAAACAGTACGCTGAAACAGACCGATATCAAAACATTTCATTCGAATGAACAAACCGAAATGGGATCCAAAATAATATTCATAACAACTAGTACTTTAAAGTTTCACCAATTGCTCATTGATATCGACCAAAGGCTTTTTGAAGTTTCAACTAGTAGTAGTACTTCAAAGCAAGGAAGAAATAAGAACTTAGAGTTAGGGGGCAGCTTTGCTACTAGTTGTGTACAGTGACTTTGGCTTCCGACTCTGCTGCTGCAAAGCCACTGAGGGTTTTTTTTCTTCTTTGATGTGTGCGATGTTGGATAATATATATATATATATATATTTTTTTTTTTGGTTTAAAATTTTTAAAAGGTCAAGTTGTTTATTTTTGGTAAAATTGGTTGACCAGACTTAATTTTTCTAAATTTTACTATTGGTAATTTTTTTGGACTTGTATATTTTGTTTTAGATTTTAGACGTATAATTTTTTTTATGGTCTTTAAAATGAGGAAAATACTAGAGTTATAAATCTTTCTTTTATAAATTGCTAATGTGATGAGTGATTATTAATAAGTAAAAAAAAAGTAAGTGGTGGCCCAAATATGAACCACTAAAATTTTCCTACCTTAATAATTTGTAAAAATAATGTTGAAAAATTTGTGACTATAACAATACTCTTAAAAGAATCAATAATATTGTTAAAGGTAAAAGTGTAATTTTATAAAATAAAATTGCTAAAATTAGTATCCATAAATATAATAATATTTTTTTTAAAGAATTGTTGGGGGGGGGGGGGGGGGGAGGGGAATTGCCCCCAAGTCCAACCCTGGCTCCGTCAAAGTACTAATACTTGACCAAAAGGCTCTCATAATTGGTATTGGTATACTTAATAACTTTGCGTTAAAAATTTGATAATTCAGTGTTTTTTGGGGTCTAAACAACCATCATCATTATTAACTTGTAGTAAAAGTTAAATAACCCTCATTGTCTAATATATGATACTTTACATGTTTCCATTTTTATTTCCCTCCGTTTTCTCTCCTTATTTTCTTTTACCATGTGTTATAATTTTGACATGTAGAATTGTAATTTTCTTTTTTTGGTACTATAAGTGGGAATAAATTGAATCTAAAAAGCTAGACTTCTCGAACGTGTATTTGACTATTCTGGTTGTCGCATTTGTACGTAGACATAAAGATTTGCCTTCTCAATCCATGTTTCTAGCTAAGTTCTCTAAATTTAGAGAGATGACCCATATGTACCATAGGATTTGGACAGCGAAACCAAAATTTTCTTAATTGTGACGTTATTGCCTTGTAGGTTTCCAGTTCACTTCCGGATAGCCTTTAAGGATTTTCCATCTTAATCCATTTTAGAGCCAATCATTGGTTTCCAAATTTCAATGTGATCCATATTCAAGATAAGGTTTGGATTAGTGAAATCGAAATACTACCATGTCACCTTAGAAAAATTATTAGATACTTCAGAAGTACTATAAATGCGTACTTTCTCCTCTCACATGAATGGTGGGTCTCACCATAAATTTAATTAGTGGGGTATACCATTCATGTGAAAAGATGGAGTACGTATTTATGGTACTCCAGAAGTACACAATAATTTCTCGTGACGTTATAGGTAGGGGTGGCAATTTATGTTTGCCTGTCAGATTCGTGTCATGTTAGCTTATGAGTATTCAACTATATGGGTTAACGCTAACCTAACATGTTTATTAAACAGGTCAGGATTCCTTAATCCTAACATAACTCATTTATTAAACGGGTCAATTGTGTTGATCTGTTTATTAGATTTTATCTTAAAAAAAAAAAAAAAACTAATTTTAATATTAACCAAATTGATATGAATTATAGGGTCACAATTTGTAGCCTAAATCCAAAAGATTTGGGATATGAGCTTAATGAGCCCAATACAATGAACTTGTAGAGAGTGGGTGAAAGAATTGAGCTCCTAGTAAATGGATTAACGAAGAACAAGGATTTAAAAGATGAACAAGCACAGAAAAACACAGATAAAACTTGATGAACTGAATATCCGAGGAGGTGAATTGTTATTTGAACAATTGATTTTGAGAGCTAATACAACCCTTAGTGCTACGATGATTCTTTTTCTCTCATCTCTCTCTCTATTTTCCGATCCACACTTTCTGGGAGGTCTTTCACATTATATAGTTTCTTTTTAAACTATCCTGATCGTACACTTGTTCATCATCTAAGCTCCCACTTGAGTATATGTCCCATCAACCATCTTCTTTGACTCTCCATAAATGGTGGTGGTTGAAATTACACTGTTCAGAGGTCTTCTCCATATAAATGTGGCCAGATTAGTTGCTACAGTGCATTTAATGCAGTAGTAACAGCCTTTGCTTCCAAATATTTCTATATTCTTATCATTTTTACATGTGCTTGAAGTTCATTCTTATCACTGGATCCTCCTGGAGGGTCACCTAGATTGCCTAAATATCTGCTTGACCGATATTCTTTGTATTCGAGGAGTATAAACTCCTCGAACTATATCCCTTCATCTTTTCTTTACGTGATTCTATACTCTGAGCATCTCCTAATCATCTACTCCTCCTCGGACGTATCCATGTCCTGGAATAGGGCTCAAGGCCCATTATACCAATTTGGGCTCTTACCCCCACATGAATTATGAAAAACCAAATAAATAAATATTTTTAATGTAAAATTCAGAACTAACGAGTAACTGTGTTACAAATAATAATTTAAAATTAAAGCATATCTCAATACCACAAATAATCAATCATAATATGTCAAAATAAAATAAACCACAACAACTAATAAGTCTATATACCTAGGGTTTGAAGGATATATTAGTAAAATGTCATTTAATTAAACGAGTCAAACAAGTCAAATAAGTTCCATGTGATGGACACTGACCAAACCTATTTATTAAACGGGTTAGTTGTGTCAACCTGAATATGACATGAACCCATTAAGCCTCAACCCATAACCTACTAATTTCGTGTCGTGTCGTGTTGAGTTCACGGGTTGTATCCAATTTTGCCACCCCTACTTATAGGTATCTAGTTTATCATGCTTCTTCATTTGGGCTTGAGGATTTAAATTTAAGAAATGTGAAAAACAATTACTAGTATATTAATAAAGTTTAAATAAGTTAAATCCCTTCAAAATTTCATCAACTGGAAGAAAAAAAAATCTATTTTTTCATACTTTATTCAAGTCTTATATATATATATATATATATATATATATAGAAACCAAGTCGTTTAAATTAAAGATTGAAATTCAAAATTTTCTGATTAAATTCCATCATCTAGACTAACCATAAATGCATGGTTTTGAGTTGACAGTTAAATCTCACAAAAAAAAAAAAAAAAAAAAACACTTTACTTTTCCTTGGAATTAATAAGCTTCACTTTATGTTATATTTTTAATCTAACGAGTAACAACACACAAATGTTTTCAATCATACGGATCAAAAATCAGATCTAATGAAAGATGATGATATTGAAGGGATCTAATGTTGAGTAAAAAAAATAAAATAAAAAAAGATAGTCTAAATGACACCAACAACTTCAACTTGCTTTACTAGTTGCATGATTCAATACCACTCGAAGTAATATCGACACACCCAAATTATTGCATATTGATGATTCTTTTTTTTTGGGTTATATTATGAATGGCAAAGATTAGATTCAGTGTTCAGTTGCACTTAATCCATTAAGATAATGTAATATGTCCACTATTTGACATGTGTCATTATCTGGATGAATCTAATGCAATTAGATATGGGACTCAATCCAAGTGCTATTAGGAATGGGTATCTAGGGAGAGGCTTCTATCTAGTGGTCAGTTCCACTGGATACGTTAGGATATGAACATGTGTGTAAAACTGGATACGTATCCACATCTCAACGTGTCCAACAAAATTGGTCACTGGACACAAGCCCAACCTGGCAATCTAAACTCACACTACACATAACTCAGGTAAGAGGGGTTCCCGGTAGGTAGTGAGCTGATGGGTAGGGCCATAGGGGATAAGTTTTGATAAATCATAAATGGCTAACATATCACAGTTTATCACTAGCTCATACACCATGTTGGACTGTGATTTATTGGTCAATTAATGCATTTCCTTAATTTCTCAAGCGGTGTGGTTGAATTTAGTCGAAAAATCTAAAAATAAAGTATTCAATGAATCATAAAGTTGCTGATGTATCTGTACTTAACAAACTTCCAAGCACATGTTGCATTTCAATGAGAAGAAGCACCCTAAAGTGAACTGCGAAAGCGCACAAAGCACAATTTAGCCACCACATATCTGCCATTCCACCACGTGTATAAGGGATAAGCTCAAAGTTGTGATATTTCATTACTTATACATGCCATTCAGCCTTGTAAAATCAGCTATGTTTTAGGCACCGTCAAAAAGTGAACAGCCCTTATATACATTATAGATTGAAGTACTCATTTAGGGGATTGAGATCAGGTCCTACTGAATTGCACAATATCTAAATACTTTCAATCTCAACTGTTTAATAAATAAAAAAGTTCAAAAAGATAAAAAATGTAAAATTAAAAAGTGAAATATATATATATATATATATATATTTTTGAGTAAAATGAGAGTAATTACTAATTACACATTGTGCAATATTTTAAGTATTGTACCTAATCTTAATCTCTCAACTATAATGACTAATAAACAATGGATAGTTTTATTAAGGTTTTTTTTTTTTTATATGAATTGAAAAATACTTAACAAATTAATTAATTTTTTTTTCAAAGCCATTAGAAATTTAGTTTCTCTTAAAAAAATAGTAAAAAAAAGAAGAAATTTAGTTTCTTTTTCTCAAATTAAGTTTTGAGTGGAGCTCTTCTAAAAAAAAAAAAAAAAAAGTCTTGACTTTTGATTGAAGCATTGTTGACTTTTTATAATTCTTGAACAACAAGTTTATCGTAGGGGCACTGCAAAAATATGAATACAACAATTATCACTTTAATGTCTCAGTCTCATAATATATATATATATATATATATATATATATTATGAGACTGAGATATATATATATATATATATATATTACTTTATAGTTTATAGTCTTTAAAGAAACTTAAAATATTCTATAAAAAAAATAAAGAAACTTAAAATGGTTTTATCTCAGAATTAGATATGTAACCATATTGGGAGGAAAAGTTGGCAAATGAAACAAAACAAGCAAAATAGTTAAATATGAATTGAAGTTAAAGAGCACATAATAAGTGCCTAATCAAGAAAGAAGTACGGCCAAAGATAATTAACTAAAAGAAAAAGAGAAAACGGAAGGCAAATCGCACTCAAAGTTAATTTTCTACTTTAAGCGCATCTGTTATATAGCTTAAAATATTTATGTAAACGAATCCGTGCAATTTAGCCTTTAATATTCAAATACCTTGTATTTATTTATTAGGTATCGATTCTTTTGGTGGTTAGAAGTATTATTGTAATGATCAATTTATATAGGATAGTGACTATTGGCTTTTCCTCTTTACTCTTTTATTAAAAAATAAAAACTTGTATTCAAATGCTCCTAAAAGAAAATTAGTTCTGTGAGTTTCAGTTAGTTTAACTGATAAAGTTTTTTTATGGTTAAATAAGAGATCTGAGATTTAATTTCCGTAGGAGCAAACACCATAAGTTGAAATTATCTCTCTCTCTCTCTAAAAAAAAAAAAAGTTTCAATTAATATGATTTTTTTAAGAAAAGAGTCTTGTATTTCCGTGTACAGTTCTTGGTATTTTTAATGGAAATCTATCTTTTTCAACTATTTAATTATATAAAAAAAATATTTCTGTCAAAAAATTTTTAACTCAAGGATATTACATATTTTCATTTTATAGGAAGAATTAATGTTTAAATCCTCTTTCTCCTATTATTGCTTTTTTTTTTTTTTGTATAGGATTCTCCTATTATTGTTAATAGCGAATTATCATGATAAAAAAATGATTTATTTATTTTTAATGTTGGTTGTGTGACTTGTGTCACATAAATGGTATGAACCTTCTAGTGAAATTTGGCCATAGAAAACCAAAAGAAAGTTAGAAAACTTTTCCAGTATCAAAATCAAGCTGTTAACATGCAATTGGTGTGTTCAGGCTAAAAAAGAATTCAGCCGACAACAAAGGTACCGAAGGTCCGAAAGCCATAACATAAGGCAATCCAAGAAAATAGTACTAGAAAAAAAAAAAAAAAATTTATAATATTTTCACAATAAATTTTAGAAACACTAAAAATATAATTCTAAAAAAAAAATTACATTTTTTTTCTCATAATATTCTTACTAATAAATAAAAAAAGTAATTTAAACGGTAATATAAATTAAATATTTTAAAAACTTAACACTTAAATTTTGTTGTGAAATGTGGTAGAGGTAACATTTCTTCAAAATAGAAAGAAAAGATAATATAAATAGAAAACGTATCTAACAGCTATTTTATTGTTTATAAAAATAGAAAAAAGATAATATAAAAAAAGAAAAAAAAGAAAGAAAGTCATGTTGCAACTAAAAGCACGTGAATGAACACGAAAGCAGTTCAAACGCAAAGAAAACAAATACTAAAAATAAAGGTGGCGGTATTTTGGGGGACATGTACAGTGTAGCTGTGAGAGGCAAGAAAGAAAAGAAAAAAAAGAAAAAATCGTTTTCCTCGTGCATTAAATAAAATTAACTTGTTCCGCTTACTGGCGTATTGGCTGTTCCTGTGCGTTTTTGTGTGCGTTACGTGTTTGAAGTACTTTTCCAATTTGCTATTGTGGGGCCACATCATATTACACCACACATAAAATAAAAGCCTATTGAAATATCTTTTAGTATATATAAAACCAATCTCTCCTATCTTAGTTTGTCATAGCATTTCCTGACACCAAAATAAGAAAACAAGAAAACTTTGTCATAGCATTTGATATCTCTCTCTCTCTCTCTGATCAATAGATCTCTAAATCTTGTAGAATCTAGAAAATGAAGAGGAACTGCAATTTGGAACTTCGCCTTTTTCCCTACTCTGCCTCTCTTCCTTCCAATGATTCAGGCGACGACCACCAGCCAATGTAAGCTCTCTCTCTCTCTCTCTTTATTTCTCTAATTCAATAATTGAAGGACGGATTTGAATCATAGATTTCGATAAAAACACTAAGAGATGTCAGTTAAATTACAAAACTCTCGACAGTTGTCTTTGACTCTTTTACTTTTTTTCTGATTATTGTTGTGTTTTGTGTTTATGTAGGATGGAAGAGCGAAGAGGAAGCCCACAACAGAACCAGCAACCGCAACAGCTGACTATTTTTTACAATGGCAAGATTTGCGTTTCTGATGTTACTGAGTTTCAGGTATGTTTGTGAACTAGTTAATTCTTTCTGTCTTCTTATCTCTTTGCATGGTTTTCCTTTGTGAAATGCATGCCCCAAAATTGTTGAGTTCAGTTTGCCTGTAAAATAATTTAAGAATTGCTAATTTTGGTTGGTGAAGACTGAAGTCGGCTGCTTTAACTTCTAGCTAGTTGCGATTTTTTGAATTTTAATTTTCAAATCATTGGCCTTTATTCTCCTTTATTTTTTTGGTACCGCGTTGTACCTTTGTGACAAAATTTTCAAAGTCAGCGTCCGATAGTGGAGTAGTACGTAATTTAGAGGCTGCAACCATGGAATTGTTAGGAATTGAGAATTTAAGATCGGTGCCGACAAATTGTTAAAAGTTGGTGCTTTTACTGTGGACATAATTTTTTTTTAATTTTCTAAGTCTTATTTTCTACCGTATATAACATGATGGACTAGAATGATTTCATAGATTTGGACTAGAATAATTATTCCTATATACATGTGTCAATTACAATATTTTTATGCCAGAAAGAAAACACATTAAAAATATTTGCCAATTAGTAAAGCAATTTGTTCATATATTTCAGGCTAGATCCATCTTAATGCTTGCTACAAGAGAAATGGAGGAAAGGCTGAAAACTCCAACGGGGTCAGATCTATCCTCACCAACACTGCAAACTGAGCAATACAGCCCTAGTACTGGTCTTTCCATGAAGAGGTCACTGCAAAGGTTTCTCCAGAAGAGAAAGAATCGGATCCAAGCAACATCGCCATATTGAAAAGTTTACTGTATTGGAGAGAAGAAAAATTATCTTGTCAAGTTTCTACAAAATTCTTTTGTGTCGAAAGCAGATTCCATAGGGTGAACTAGTTTGTGCAAAAAGATTAAATACTGGCATGGTCTTCTCAATGGAGGCCCCCAAAATTACAAAATGGATATCAAACATGGCTCAAGACTCTCGATCTATATTTTGTTTATATCTTTAGTTCCCAAAGTAAACACTCTAGTTCCACCCCTAGTAGGTTCTATGGGGCTTGTAAATTATTTATTTAATTAAGGCTTTAACATGGCCAAACATTTCATTACTTGAATAAATTTACTTTATATTCTTTTTTTTTTCTTTTTTCTTTTTTTTTTATTATAGAAAAAGCCCCTAAATGTGGGTGTTCTTTTATATATTATATTATATTATATTTTTGAGAGAATATTCTTATATATAGTTATATTTGTTGTTCTTTCTTATTTTTCTTTTTATGAAAAGGGGGGTGGGGGGAGATAATGACATTTTTTATTTTTTTTTTTGAGAAGAAGATAATAAAAAAAATTAAGTAGAGTTTGTGAGCATGTTTCCTATTAATATTGTTAAGTTTTTTTTAAGAGCAATCATAATCTATGATATTAACTATATATTTTTAATGAGTAAAGCTACAATCACAAACTATTTTACAATATTTTTACAAAATGTTGATGTAATCAACCTTTTATTGATTTTCATCTAGGTCTACCATTTATATTACTTTTTCATTTATCAATAATCACTCACTACATTAGCAGTTTGTAAAAAATTTTGTAAAATAATTTGTATCTCTAGCATTATTCATGTTTTATATTTCTTTTTTTTTTTTTTAATTCTAGACAACGTTTTTAATTCTGCAACCTTTACCTAAAATGTGTTAACTCCACGTCACTGCTCCTCAAAGTTGGAGAGAATGAATAATCAATGATAATATACTAATTCTAAATCTTTTATTAATTTCTGGGGACATCAACGTTTTTCATTCTCTCCTTAAAGTTGGAGAGAATGAATAATTAATTATAATATAATAATTTCTAAATATTTTATTAATTTCTGGGGAGATCAGCAAATCTCTGAAAGTTGGAGAGAATATTTAGCAAAAAAAAAAAAGTTGGAGAGAATGAATAATTAATGGTAATATAATAATTTCTAAATCTTTATTAATTTCTGGGGAGATCAGCAAATCTCCCTGAGTAGGAAATGCTTCAGTTAATTGCCCAACTGATTTTTTTTCCCCCTTGAATAAGTGCCCTGTGCTATATACATAGATCATTGCTTCAATATAACAGTTTAAGAATATCCCTAATATGTTGTTAGTGCCATGAGTTCTAAATAGTTTAATTGATAAAATATTTTCTTGTTGAATAAAAGACTTGGGTTTGGATTACATATATGCTAATTATGTGTGTGGATTAAAGATTTGCTATTTACATAGAAATTGACACATTAAGAAATTTAAAGACTCAATATTTACAAAATTCTTTGAATGGATGATGAGATTTTAAATTCATTGTCTCTAGAAAATCTTGGCCTAAGTTTCTCCAATGCATAAGTTAGAAACTCACTAGTCACTAAATAATAATAATAATAATCAAAATAACTACACACACCACAGCCTTTATCTTCTTCTCAAAGAAGCAAAATGGTTATGTTCTTGAAGTTGCAATGTTCTTGTATAAGTGCTTGCGAGTGACCTTAGTTAGGCCTTAGGGGCGCGATGGTTGATGTTCTCTTTCTCTAAATCATGTTTGGATATTTTTCTTACCTGTAGAATGAAAAATATCAGCAAGTATGAATTCCTTCTCTTTATTTATTTATTTATTTATATTTTTCTTACCTGTAGAATGAAAAATATCAGAAGTATAAATTCCTGCTTCTTTTTTTCCCTCTCATGTCTATTTGGCTTATTAGGAGATATGAGGCCTTTTTAATTTCTTCTAAAAAAAAAAGTTGTTTTTAATTAGTTTCCTTTTTATTTTTTTGTAAGCTTTTTTTTAGTAAAAGAAAAAAGAAAAAAGAAAAGGTCTTGTTGGGAAGGACCACAGGCCCACAGCTGTTTGGTCAAAAGAAGAATTCCCACCAAGGAAGCTTCAAAAGAGAAAGAAAAAATACCCACATTCTGAAAATCGTTTATATTGAGCAAAATATTCGGGCCTGCGGAGCTTGCCAACTTTTACAATTTTTCTAGGTTCTTTTAGTTCTAGGACCATACACTTTGTTACTACTTATTTGAGTGTCAATTGTTAATTAGATTATATAACTTACATAAGTATTCACCCCTTAAAGTAATCCAATCAACAATGGACATAAACAGATTGTCGAAATATGTGTCACTAGTGTAGACTCTTTGATTTTTTTTCTATGGCCAAAAGGTAAAAGAATATCGATTTCTCACAAGGAAAAGTTAATTACATAGAATTTTTAAAAAAAGTATATAATAACGTGTATCGCTATAAAATATTAATACTTTTTGGTGTTTTCAGTATAGACATCCAAAATTAAATTTCCCTAATACTAACTAACTATATATATATATATATATATATATATATATATATATATATAAAGATACACTATCTATAACAGGATTTCCCTCTTTGGATTTGACTTTTATGTAATTTAAAAATATTCTTAGACCTTACATTTAATAGTGACAAAACTTGAGGACAATTCAATAATATATATATATATATATATATATATAACTCTACTTAAAATGCTTATAAAATAGGACACTGTTCTATTAATCTATGTCCTCAAAACAAATTTATCCAAATATTTAAAATTTAAAATTTAAAATTTAAAAATTTTCTAAAAATTGAGATAAATGAAAAATTATGGCACTAGAATAATAATAATAAAAAAGAGCCTCATAACATGCGTGTGTGTCTATATATATATATATATATATATATATATATTTATATTTATAAAAGAAGATAGATAACATGCATTGCTAGGTGGTATCATTATAGTTATTACAAAATAGATTCTAAAAACCAAAAGTCATTACTAAATATACTGTGGTGGATATTAGAAATTAGAAATTTGTAACTTATGGTGGACATTACAAATACCGCCAATGATTTAAAGTGGTTTCTTGTAATTAAGTCAATACTATTTACAGGAGAGACTTGCAATCAAAGATCAAAGCATTACAGGGGTGAGATATCAGACAAAGTATCATGGGATGTAGGCATCGTGGAGCTTTCAAGTGTTAGGGTTGCTAACTAAGGCAAGGACATTGCGGAGGACCTAGAGTTCTGCAGCCATGGAATGAGTGAACCCAATACTTCTAGAGAAACTTCGAATCTAGGAACCCTTGGCAATTACTAATGAGCATGCCTACACTGGCACTACCTGGGTAATTGCCACAAATTGAATCATTAGTGTTAAGTTTGAAGAAGCCTGTGGGAGAGAGTGTCATTGCGTGCTTCTTGGCAAGGAGTAGAAGAATTCAATTAAACTCCAAACACCTGGGGCGGCTTGATGTATTTGGGAGGCCTAAGGCGAAATTAGAAATTGAAATCTTTTATATATTTAAATATAACTTTAAAAAAAAATTTTAATATTATTTTAAACTCTATTAAAAATTATTACAAATTAACATGAACCACACAATTTTATTATTATTAGAAAGTCTATAAACACAACAAATTTGACAAACTTTTCACACATGTCGATGTGATAGAATGAGAGTGGTAAGTAAAAAAGTGACGTTAGAGGTGGACCTAGGTGAGAACTAGTTAAAATTTGCCAACTCAACTGTTGTGAAAAATGTTATGAATTTTTTTGTGTATTGCACTTTTTTTTAAGAAGTGTTATATTCATAATATTTTTCACAACAAATACTAGGTATTAAGTTGTTATGGGTTTTAATTTGAACTCATCACTAAAATTATTTTTTAATTATTAATTACAACTTGCTACTTAAGATTTGTTGTGAAAAATGTTGTGAATGTAGCAGTTTTGTTTCTTTTTTTTTTTGTTTTTCATTTGATAAAAAATATTATTTTATTTATTGACTAATATTTAGACTTAATTAAATTAAAATTTGGGGTCTTAAGTGACTGCATCAATAGCTTATACCAATAAGCCAGCACTACAAACACCCATTCATTCACATCTAGTAACTTGTGCAAATTCTCACCAAATTTTAAAGTAGAAAAATCCATTTTTATTATAGCTATTCACTTTTAAAATATGCCTTCCATACCAACTTTTTTTTGGTTGGTAATACATCATATTAATATATATAATTATAATTTGATTCTTTCGTTACCACACTCACCCCCAACTCCCAGTGAAACCTGACCCCACCAATTGGCCACCACTGTGCCTCATTGCCTAGGACGCCTAAAGACCATCCTAGCAATGTTCAACGGAGAGAGAGAGAGAGAGAGAGAGAGAGAGAGAGAGAGAGAGAGAGAGAGAAGCATATGTACAAAACTAGAGTTGTTGGCATTGTATCGAGAACAATCTTCTTCTTCTTCTTTTTTTGGCAAAATTATGAATAGTGATGCAAAGCCAATCAAATTCTCAATATAAGAAAATGCATGAGTTATTATATTTTAAAAAATAAAAAGCATGGATAAATGATGAATTCATTTATGGAAAGAAATTTCATATTTTAGAAATTGGCTAAATGTATAAGGTGCTTGCTTTTGGTGGATATGAATATTGTATTTTCACTTGTAGTTACAAGGAAGCCTAGTTCCATATGGGATTGCTGTATTGAGAAAATTCTTGTCCCATTGGGAAAATGCATGGAAACAATCTGAATTTGCCCCTAAGAAATTAAGAATAAGATATAGAACTATAAAAAATAAATAAATAAGATATACAGAAATGGGTTTGAAAAATGAGTGAACAATATCACCAGAGAGAAACATCCAGGAAATTACACATGCAGTACTTCAACAACTAGGATGCAACAAATGGTGAAAATGACACATGATATAAATTAAAAAAAGTTGACAATTTCCACCGTACTTTCATTTGAAACTATTTACATCTAAGATGGCGGTGAATCGGTGATCTAGATCTTAATTGAACTTTTTAGTTGATTATCAAATAATATATTACGTTTGATTAAAATGAAGAATGGGGTACCGGTCTACTTGCCTTATCAACCTTTTTTTTTTGAGAGGACTTGCCTTATCAACCTAGTGTTTTATAATGAATCTATAATAATAATAATAATAATAATAATAATAATAATTGGTAAAACTGAGAGAATATCCAATTAGATTTCAAATTGGAATTAAATTAGAGTTTAATTTTTACTACATGTATCCCATCTAATCTAAGTTTTTTAAATTTTTGTGCTAAGTGAGTTAATTTAATATAAAAGTTGAATTTTAATTAGAGTTTAATTTGTGTCATGTGTCCCATTTAATCCAAGTTTTTTTAATTTTTGTGTTAAATGAGTTAATTTAGTGTAAAAAAACAAAGAGTTCAATATAAGTAAACCATAAAAAATATAATTTTTGAATGATTTTATATTTATAAGCCTTTTTTTAGGGTTTGGCTTACCTCCAATACTTTTTTAACTAGAGGTGTCCATTTGTTTTAAATACACAATAGCAAGTGATACTGAGTTTTAATTTCCACCCTTTATTTAGTTAGTGAGTGATATGACAGTTTTTCATTAAAACAAAAAGAGATTCCAGTTAAAAAAGTACTGGAGGTAAGCCAAACTCTTTTTCCGTATAACTAAAAACAATTCAAGTTTGTAAGTCATATATATATATATATATATATATATATATATATTAATAGCCAAATCTAAAATAAAATCCAATTAAATTTTGCGACACGTGTCTCATCTAATTTTTAAATTTGTGTTTCAAGTAAATTATTAGGTGCAAAAATTAAATAGTCTAAATTCAAATAGATTTTAAATTGAATTTTAATTGGAGTTCAATTTTGCGCATGTGTTCCATCTAATTTTTTAATTTTTTTGGCAGATAAATTATTGAATGCAAAAACAAAAGAGTCTAGCTGTAATTAGATTTTAATATTATATATATATATATATATATGTGTGTGTGTGTGTGTGTGTGTGTGTGTGTGTAATTGTGATTGTTTTTAAATGTATCTGTGCACATACATGGGATTATACACTAGTTTCTTATAATAGATCAATGATTTTTTTTTTTTGGTTGAAATTTTAAAACTAATAATTTCTTTTCCTTTTGTTTTTACTTTTTTTTTTTTTTTTGAATTATAACTCTATAGTTTAATAAGGGAATGAGAGATTAGATTTTGAACAAATTTGTTGAAAACACAAAAGGTGACCGTTCAATTATAGGATTTTTAACTTTGTTTTTATTAAGTAGAAGGAGAATAAAAAGAGATAAAATTATGTGAATTAAAATTATAAATTATAGAATCACAACATTTTTTGTCATAATTTTGCTAATCTATTATTTTCAAATAAACTAACTATTTTTCTTCTATTACTCACAATCTACCGCATGACTTGCATAACTATTATGTGGCAAAGTTGTAAGATGCAGTAAAATTGTGAAAAAATAGTTGTGTTACTATATTTTTTCTAAAATTATTGAAGCACTTTATTTTGATTAGCAAACTGCCGAATGAGTAGTTTCAGGCTTGGGACACGAGTGCTTAGCCGTCAACATGAATTGAAATGAAACGTTTTACATGCTGAATAGCACCGTAATCGCGATTATGGTAAACGCGTAATGATGAGGAAAGACATGATGGGACAAGTTCTGCTTTCCCCTATCCTTTCTTTCACACTATTTCAATTTCTAAACTATTTCTCATTCTTGAAAGATTCTTGGTCCAATATTTTGGCTAGAGTCTAGATGCTTGTAGCAGGATAACAGCTGAGAGATATTTATGTTGCTTTGGATTTTCCTAAGTCCAAAGCAAATCACATCGAAGTTTGTTAATAATAAAAAAAGCATTGATCTACCTGCAATCACACACCGATTAAGATAAAAATTAAAATAATCACACGCAAATTGTTTTTTTTTAAATAACTTTTCGTTAGAAGATTCTCGAAATTAAGAGTCCATTTGATTGAAAAGGTAGAAAAGTGAAAAGATAAAAAATTGTAAAAAGATGAAAAAGTGGAAGGATATAAATTATTTTTAATTTTCCTCCTTTTCGTTTGGTTGAAAGTAAAAAAATAAAAGGATAAAAAAAGTGAATTTGTATAAATTTACGTATATATTCTTATTAAAAAATAATGTCCAATTAAAATAAAAAAAGTGATAAATAACCAAAAAAAATTAATCACCTAAGTTTATTAAAAAATAAAAATCATGTCCATTTAAAAAATCACATCTAAACCCACAAAAAAAAATAAAAAACACAAAAAAAAGCAAAAAAAAAAAAAGAATACTAGACAAGCCTGCCTAGTAAATCAAAAGAAAATAAAAAAAGAAAAAGAAGAAGAGGCAGGCAACGTCCAAGAAAAAAAAAAGGCAAAAAAAAAGGCAACGTGGATGAAGAAATGAAGAAAAGCAATGTTCGTCCAAAAATAATGTCCAATTTCTCCTTTCAATTTTCTCTCCATTTTAGAGAAAAAACTTTTTGGTAAGTCTGGGAAGAAAACACCTGAACCCCACCATTTATTTTCCTTTCTCCCCACCCAACAAAACACACTCAAAAAAGTTTTCATTCCTATTTTCTCTCCAAGGTTTTCCATCCACCTATTTCACCTCCAAACAAACACACCTTAAGAGAGATGCAAACTCTATGGTCCTTTGCGAAATATTAAAATGAATGTTATTTCTAGGAAGAGGAGGTAAATCTAGAGATGGGTTTGGGGTTTGGTGTAGGGGAAAATTGTGTTTCTATCTTACCTTGTTGTGATCAATCTTAGTTGGAAAATAGTTTACAGTTCTTATAATAGGATTTGTTACTGTTGGGATCTTAATGTGTTAGCATATTTTGTGTCAAATTTATGCATTTTTACTTCTTAATTTTATTATACTTTATGTACAATTGTGGGTTAGTATTTTGTAATTGGTTGAAAAGATCAAAAGCTGAAATTAGAGCCATAGTCTATTGAATCTTGGTCAAGCCAATTTACATGTGCCAAGTGACATGTCAAGTAAGGACTTGAAGTTAAAGGGGTAGAAGTATAAATAAAAAAGAAATCATTATGAAAATAAGCGTCTATTTAATTAGAGTTAACAAATAGTCAATAAAAACAAAGACACAAAATAATTATGTATATATTACAATATAATCACTAATGAAAAGGGAACTTTATGATGTATTTTTGATGCATGTATCTATTGCTGGGTAAGAGGAAAACTATTCTGTTTAAAATTTTTTAAATGACCAAATTATTTGTTTTGAGTAAAATTGATTGATTGGACTTAATTTTTTTAAGCTTTACTATCAATAATTTTTGTTGTTGGACTAATTTTTTGGGGCTTATTACAAAATAGATTTTAAAAACCAAAAAGTCATTACTAAATATACTGTGGTGGATATTAGAAATTAAAAATTTGTAATTTACGGTGGACATTATAAGTATTAATACCGCAAATTTAAAGTGGTGTCTTATAATTAAGTCAATACTATTTATAGGAGATACTTACAATTAAAGATCAAAGCATTACAGGGGTGAGATATATCAAACAAAGTATCATGGCATGTAAGGATCGTGACCACAACTTTTCTCTCTATCTCAATGTGGAGTCTTCTAATGTTGGGGTTGTTAAATAAGGCAAGGCCATCAAGGAGGCCCTAGAGTTCTGCAGCCATGGAATGAGTGAACCCAATACTTCTAGAGAAATTTCCAATCTAGGAACCCTTGGCAATTCCTAATGAGCATGCCTACACTGGCCCCACGTGGGCTGCCACCATTAGTGTTAAGTTTGAAGAAGCCTGTGGGAGAGGGTTTCCATCCAATGAAGATAGTGTCATCGCGTGCTCACTTGGCCAGGAGTAGAAGAATTCAATTGAACGCCAAACACCCATCCATTCTGCTATGTCTGCATTCACATCTAGTTGCTTGTGCAAATACTCACCAAATTTTAAAGTAGAAAAACCATTTTTATTTTAGCTATTCACTTTTTAAATATGCC
This sequence comes from Quercus wislizeni, assembly GCA_023055345.1. Lineage (NCBI taxonomy): Eukaryota > Viridiplantae > Streptophyta > Magnoliopsida > Fagales > Fagaceae > Quercus > Quercus wislizeni. The sequence continues at coordinate 20,846,928 of JALGQJ010000002.1, forward strand.
TTCCATACTGATTTTTTTTTTTTGGTAATACATCATACTAATAAATATAAATATAATTTGATTCTTTCTTTGCCACACTCACCCCCAATTCCCAGTGAAACCTGCCCCACCAATTGGCCACCACTCCCATGTCCTAGGACGCCTAAAGACAATCCTAGCAATGGCCGACACCCAATGAAACCCTACAATCTGAGCTCAATGGAGAGAGAGAGAGAGAGAGAGAGAGAGAGAGAGAGAGAGAGAGAGGCATATGTACAAAACTATAGTTCTTGGCATTGTATCGAGAACAATCTTTTTTTTTTTCTTTTTCTTTTTCTTTTTAAAAAAAAAAATTATGAATAGCAAAGCCAATCAAATTCTCAACATAAGAAAATGCACGAGTTATTATATTTTAAAAAATAAAAAGCATGGATGAATGATGAATTCATATTTTCATATATGGAAAGAAATTTCACGTTTTAGAAATTGGCTAAATGTATATATGGTGCTTGCTTTCGGTGTATATGAATATTGTATTTTCACTTGTAGAGTTGTATTTACAAGGAAGCCTAGTTCCATATGGGATTGCTTTCTTGAGAAAATTATTGCCCATTGGGGTTTGAAAAATGAATAAATGAGTGAACAATATCACCAGAGAAACATCCTGGAAATTACGCATGTAGTACTTCAACAACTAGGATACAACAAATGGTGAAAATGACACATGATATAAATTTAAAAAAGTTGACAATTTCCACCATACTTTCATTTAAAACTATTTACATCTAAGATGGCGGTGATCTAGATCTTAATTGAACTTTTTAGCTGATTGCCAAATAATATATTACATTTAATTAAAATGAAGAATGGGGTCTACTTGCCTTATCAACCTGGTGTTTCAGAATGAATTTCTTATAATAGATCGATGATTTTTTTTTTTTTTTTGGTTGAAATTTTAAACTAATAATTTCTTTTCCTTTTGTCTTTACATTTTTTTTTTTTTTTTTGGGATGATAACTCTATAGTTATAACTTATAATAAGGGAATGAGAGATAAGATTTTGAACGAATTTGTTGAAAACACAAGAGGTACTAGTTGAGTTACAAAATTTTTAACTTTGTTTTTATTAGGTAAAAGGAAAATAAAAAGAAATAAAACAGTGTAAATTAAAATTATGAATTATAAAATCACAACTTTTTTTTGTCATAATTTTGCTATAAGTAGTTTCTCATTATTTTCACATGAATCAATTATTTTTTTTCTATTACTTACAGTCCACCACATGATTCGCCCGCATTACTGTTGTGGTGGCAAAGTTGTTCGATGTGGTAAAGTTGTGAGAAAAATAGTTGTGTTACTATATTTTCTCTAAAATTATTGAAGCAGTTTATTTTGATTAGTAAAATGCCAAATGAATAGTTTCAGGCTTTGGACATGAGTGCTTAAACCGTCAACGTGAATTGAAATGAAACATTTTACATGCTGAATATATAGCACTGTAATCGCAATTGTGGTAAACGCGTAATGATGGGGAAAGACATGACATGTGAGTGGCAAGGCTGATTGGATAAGTTATCTTTTTACCCATCTTTTTTTCTTTTCTTTTTTTCACACTATTTCAATTTTCAAGTTTTTTCTCAATTTTGAAAGATTCTTTAGTCCAATATTTTGGCTGGAAGCCTGTAACAGGATAACAGTTAAGAGATATTTATGTTGCTTTGGATTTTCCCCTTAAGTCCAAAGCAAATCACATCGAAGTTTGATTTTAAAAAAAAAAAACATTGATCTACCTGCAATCACACACCGATAAGATAAAAATTAAAATCATCACACATTCACATGATAATTAGGAAATAGTTTACAGTTCTTAGAATAGGTTTGGTTACTGTTGGGATTTTAATATGCTAGCATATTTCATGTCAAATTTATTTATTTTTGAGTTCTTAATTTTATTGTATCATGTAAAATTAGTGTACAACTTCATGCATATGCATAAATACAATTAAAAATAATTACAATTATTTTTAACATAAAGGCAATTTGCCATATATGGAGCTGTGACAGAATGTATTTTCTAAGTTAAAAACCCTGCACATCTACAATTGTCACAAGCTTTATACATACTCACATTTGATTTGTTATCATGCCTTCAAAATGTTGAAGAGGTTGAGGTATGGAATTGTCATTCAATAGAGGAAATCATTGAAGGGGAGGAAACCAATGGGGTAAATACCTATAATGATTCCTAGGTTGCGTCTCCTATGCTTATTTTCTTTACCAGAATTGAAATTCATTTCCAAAAGGGTATTAATTTGTAACTCATTAGACTCTATTGATGTAAGGGAATGTGAGAAGCTAAAGAAGCTTCTATTCTTAATAGTAATGGACAACCTGCCTTCTTCCCTCATGCACATCAGCGGAAGTAGAAAGTGGTGGGATGAGTTGTACTGAGATGAGCCTAGTTGTAAGAGTATTACAACCTTTTTTCAAGGAAGATAAATTAAAAGAATAGCAAAAAATACTGATTGCCTAGGCACGGGGCAAGTCCTTCTATATTGTTATGGACATTTCATCTGACAATGAATTACCATTTTTTTTTTTTTAATGGAGAAGAAACTGCCAGTTGATTGATGACTTCATCAACATGAATTGAACGGGTCATTCTCCTGTACCCTCTCTTTTTTTTAGGGGTACAGTACCCTCATAAGTTTTAGCCAATAGATTTACTTATTTTAATCTTAACCGTTTATGAAGTAGGTTCTTGTGGATCCTTCATTGTAGAATTCTTTTTTTAATATTGGTGCACTTATACAGGAATGCCTAATAAATTTATGTTTGTTTCTTTTCTTTATTTTAGAAGAGAGAATTATATTAAGATTTGGTTCCACTGTTGTCGAATAATTTTTAATTACACGTCTCATTATTTTGTAAGAGGACTTGTTGGAACTTTTTCAATACAAGTTGGCAGTAGAGCTAGTGCTTTCAAAGGATAATAAACAACAATGTTTCAAATTATTTAAAGCACTAAAAAATAGAGCTTTTGGAAATTTTTTTTTTTTTTCAACCTCTCAAATGACAATGCTTTGTATAAGTGTGAATGTGAGTCCTTATCTATTAGCAAACAAGAGCACTGTATACATCATCTAGATAATACACAACCTTCAATTTTGAGTTTTGACATTTGTAGTTTGTACTAAGATAAAAGTGTAGGTGCGATAACCTTCTCTATCTGTGGTATCAACCACAATGAATTTCTTTTCGTTTATTATTTCTTCATGAATCATATTGAATCATCTTCTATCTTCTTTTGATTTGATTTCTCACGTTTGCTTAAGGATATTTTTTTGGAATAGAATGATAAAATATTCTCTGACCCATTTGCCCTTTAATTTCATTATAAAATAAAAAAATAATCTAAAGCATTTCTCTAGCTTTGAGACAACAATGATGATATTTTGGAACTCATACGACATTATTATCAAGTGTTTCACTAAAATTGACAAACAATGACAATTTGAGCCATCCATTTGAAAGAGTTACTTGGATAGGTAAAGATAGTGAGAGAGATTGAGACTCTTTATACAATCCAATATCTTTTTATTAAAATATGTAATTGAAAATTTCAAAATATTTTAAAATATCTCAAATGCAGAGGGTGAGAGGGATTCTAAGACTCACTAAGAGAGAGAGAGAGAGAAGAAGCTCGAGATGAAATGCAGTCTATCTTAAAGCTTGGACAAAAAAGTTTAATTTCAATGGTCTTTTAATGACAGAAGTAATGGCCATTTTATGGGTAGCATAGTTAGCCAAGATAAGGGAATTCAAGAACTTCATATTGAAAGAGGATGCCATATCATGCTTTCATGCACTCAATGGAGCTTCGGATTAAATGTTATGGTTAATCTCAACACTATGTAATGATGCAAGGGTTATCAATAGAAAATTGTATTGGTTTCGTATATTAGTTCCCAGAAAATTGTGTCAAATCTATATAGCATTTTCTATAAACATTTGAGAATGGAACAATCAAATTTGAGGAAAAAATAAATAAATAAATGAACCATTATATGTGACAGAAGAACTGTCAAATTTGATATTGGAATTGCACAATGTGATAATGGAACCATCAAATTTGAGAAACAAATAAAGGAACCACTAAATATAACAAAAGAACTGTCAAATGTGATGTTGGAATTGCACAATATGAGGATGAAATTTTCAAATGTAAGAAAAAAAAAAAAGGTAACCACCGAATGTGACAAAAGAACTGTCACATGTGATATTGAAACTGCATAATATGGGAATGGAAGTATCAAATGTGAGAAAAAAAGAGAGTAAGGGAACCACTAAATGTGAGAAAAGAACTGTCATATATGATGTTGGAACTGCACAATGTGAGAATGAAACCGTTAAATGTAAGAAGAAAAAAAAAACGAAACCACTGAATATGACAAAAAAACTGTCACATGTGATATTGGAACTACACAATGTGAGGATGAAACTGTCAAATGTAAAGAAAAAAAAAGGGAACTACCAAATGCGAGAAAAGAACTGTCACATATGATGTTGGAACTGCATAATATGAGAATGAAACCATCAAATGTGAGAAAAAAGTAACTTTGTATAGCAGGTTACCTATTGGTGGGTACCGTACCCCCCCTCTTTTTGGGGCTACTGTAGAATTTCCCGAATTGAACATGTACAACTTCAAATATATATATATATATATATATATATATATATATATATATATATAACGGTTAAAAAATACTCTAATTAATTCAAATATTCTGATTGATCTGATTTATTATTCTTTATTTTTAACATTCAATTCTTATCTCTAAACCCAAAAAAAGTGTTTACCTCTTTCTCTCTTTTTCCTCCAACACTTTTCCTTTCAATTTCAATTTTTCTGAGATTAAAAAAAAAAAAAAAATTGAGTTTTGTCAATGACCCTTCTTGTCCCTGCAAAATAAATTGAAGTGTACGTTTTAAGTCTTTCACAATTAGCTATAAGCAATAAAGGTTTACATACCATTACTAAAATCATGATAAAAAAATAAGGTCATGGCATGTTGTAACCACGGTCATGTGTCAAAGTGATTCCAGCAAGGTCATTGGACATAAACATGTGTCATTGGTAGGATTAGTTGCAAATAGCTACAAATAACCTGGACATACGATTACTACAAATAACCTGAACATGTGTCTATTAGTGAAAAAAAAAAAAAAAAAACCACGCCCGAGATTATAGGATTAGTTGCAAATCAAAGTTCCCTCTCATCAAGCTCAAGGTTTAAACATGCAATGGAGAGAGAGAGAGAGAGAGGGGTAAACACTTTTTTTGGGTTTAGAGATAAATATGGAATGTCATAAATAAGGAATAATAAATCAGATCAATCAGAATATTTGCATCAATTAGAGTCTTTTTTTACCATTATATCTACTTAAATGTGTAACTCTATAGAGTTACACCAAGTATATATTAATGAATATGCAAATTGCAAGAAGTTGCATTCAATGATAACTTGTGGTTGACTTGTGGCATCAAATTTTTTTTCCAAAATAACCCCTATTTTCAAATAATTTTGTTAGTTAACAATGTTTCCAAATTATTTTGCAAACTAACATCTCACGCCTTTTAGACTCAAGTTCACAGTAGCAAATCGAGCATAAAAGACTCGAGTTCTACAAGGAACTCGAGCTTATGAGACTCAAGTTCCTTACAGCCCAATTCCTTCTTCAACCTTCAATTCCTACATAACCAACTCCTTCAAAACCTTCCTCACAGGTTCGATCTTCTTCAGAGGTCCACTCACATGTACAATCTTCCTCACAAATCAGATCTGATCCAAGCAAAATCTTCATCTAAGCAAAATCTCCACCACCTCATACCGATCTGATCGAAACCTTCCTTACAGGTCCTCACAAACATCTCACCAGCAAAACCAAACCCAACAAAATACACAAAGCCAATCGCACCACCACCTCATCTCAATTGGAACCTGTAAACCCAAACCCAACAATCGCGCCACTACCTCATCCTGATTGGAACCTGCAAATCCAAACCCAATAATTGTGCCACCACCTCATCTCGATTGGAACCTGCAAACCTAAACCCAACAAACACTATTCATCTCGATTGGAGGTGAGTTCTGGTGGGGAACAAGAGATATGAACAAGACAAAAACCTTGATGATGAGCTTCGGTCTTGGAGGCCTGATTTGGGCTTTGATATAGAAAAAAAAAAACCAAAGAGAAGAAGGTTGAGAGAGATAAGAAGAAATTAGAAAGAAGAAAGAAATAGGCAAGAGTTTTTTTATTTTCTGGGTTTCTTTTAAGGAACTCAAGTCTATGAGACTCAATTTCCATTGCTAGAATGTGAAACTTGAGTCTCTTAGGCTTGAGTTACTATAGTGAACTCGAGTCTTTTAGACTCGAAATGTTAGTTTGTTAAATAGTTTGGAAACGTTGTTAACTAACAAAATTTTTTGAAAATTGGTGTTATTTTGCAAAAAAATCTTGTGGCATCTACAACATTGTGAATATATCGAAATGCTTATGGCTTCATACTTTCCAGGCAAAGTTAAGGCAGTGCCTCTCTGAGCAAGCAACTTTTCAATGCTCCCTTGTATCTCACTGAGACCAGCCTAGCCTGATTCAATAAGTGATGCTTCTCTAGACCGCATGTTTACCACTCAATAGGATGAGGGATTGACTTGTGAGGATTGGATCATCAGGCTGCCTGTTACATATGCTTGAGTCAATCTAGGTGTACGGACACACAAGTGTACAAAAAATTGAAACTGTGAATTGAAAATACCATAAAAACTAATTCACTATCAAACATATATTTGTTATTGAAACAATGATACTTGTTGCACATTAGCATGTACAAATAGACAGGCGTGCAAACAATTGAAATTGTGAGTTAAAAAAACCATGACAACCAATTCACTATCAAACATATATTTATTATTTAAATGGTGATACTTATTACACATTAGCATGTACGATCAAACAAGTGTATAAACAATTGAAATTGTGAGTTAAAAATACCATGACAACCAATTCAATATCAAACATATATTTATTGAAATTGTGAGTTAAAAATACCATGACAACCAATTCAATATCAAACATAAATTTATTACTAAAATGGTAGTACTTGTTGCACACCAATATGTACAAACAAATAGATGTGCAAACAGTTGAAATTGTGAGTCGAAAATACTATGAAAATATATGGCTTGTTTCTAGTCTTCTGAAACCAAAATGTTGGATATACAATTAAGAGCACGTTTGGTAGATTATAATAGACATTGTAATGTAATAGATATTCTTATGGTATAACTATTTAGTTGTTTGGTTATGTTTTTATTACAATGAACAGTTATTCCTTATGAATAGCTATTCTTCAAAATGAGAAATAACTATTCCTTATCAAAAGTACTGAATATCTATTCCTTCACCTTATGTAATAACTTTTTAAAAAAATTTCCTAAAAAGTCATTAGTTACCACATCTTCAAAAGGAAAGACAGTAAATTTTCATTCTTGTTAATTATTAGCTCTATTTTAAACACTCTAAAATAAGTGTATTTTAGGAAATTTGACTTAAAAATGATTTAATTACACATTCTTTTTATACTTTACTAAATTGTGGATGCATATTTAGGATTCTATTCCTAAATGGTCACCAAACTGATGAATAGTAATACTTATTACATTCGAACTTAATGTATTCCTTGTAATATTTATTCCTATTCTCATGTAATAATTATTACAATCTACCAAACGTGCCCTAAATGAACTTAACATTAATGACTAATGAGCACAAAGCTCAGGCTTAAACGTCCACCAAGATACTATGGCAAATAGGATTCTCTAAAGACCCTGAGAACAAACTCCTCAGTGTTCAGAGGAATGACTAAGATAGAGAGTGTAAGAAGATTATGGAAACTGGTTAGCTCAAATACAAGGAAAGGCATAAATGAGCAACAGATTTACATTTAGAGTAGGTGAGGTAATCTTTTTGCAAGGAACTAAGGTTACCACATGCTACAATCAATTCCTCTATATGCATCAGATTCAATATTTAGAAAGTTTCTGGTGAACAGGTATTTGATGCTCATAGCTTCAAATAGTTTTGGGACTGTGTTGTCCAACTATCCAAGTGAAATTGAGATTAAATGATAGCATTAATCATATTTATAACCCATATCTGCAGACTTATTTACGCAAAATATTCTTAGCATTGAAGTCTATCAATAAATAAGACATGTGAACATTTGACAAGCCTATGAACAATATATAAGGTCACACCTAATACATATAAAAAAAAGAGGTCACAGTTAATGAATCTCATACAATAGGGCAAAACTTTAGAGGAACTTGTTTTATGGGTTATACAAAAATCTTAATTAACCTAAGAACAAAGAACTATAATTAAGAGAATAGCAACTCAAATCATGGTGTCCTGCCCTCAGTCACTTTCGTATATTACAAACATATTGTTCATCAAGTAATTAGGGGTTTCAGGATGGAAGAAAGAGGTTAAAAAGAGGCAGATATTGATAATAAGTATTATGTCAGGGTGATGCTTTACTAAAACAAAAATTAATAATAATAATAATAAATGTCAGGTGATGCAAGGTTTAATAAAGAATCATTTAATTTATAGTTTAATCAAGAATCAAATGTAAAGTATGCACCAATATTTATCAACAAACGTTATGGCTCCTTCTAAAAAAAAACATCATGGCTAATATATGGTAAATTTGCACATCTATTAATGACAAATTCAAATTAATGTGAGTTTGAACCATACCTTACAAACTTGTTTTCATGAGATTGACAAAAAATATAAAATACAGACAAGAAGACCAAATCACTTGAAGTAATATTCTAAAAAACATATGTATATTTAATATATATATATATATATATATATATTACTATAATGTTATATTATTGTAATCTTATATTAATGTAATCTTTATACAAGAATATAACATCACACTGTTTAGGAAGGTAATAGGATTAAAGTGATGTGATATATTTTGTAATCTTAGATTATGATAATATTAGAAAAAATAAAATGAATTAAACACTTTAATGTCACATCACATTCACTATAATATACATTGGCAGATCACAGCGAACCTAACACCTCCTAAGTGGGTTTTTTACAAAGTTTTAACACAAATCATATCATAAATCATTCAATTGACTTAGATCTATTCTTTATTTTTCTAGCATAAGAACTATAGATTATAGAGGGACCACACCAAGGAAAATAAAGAATATATATATTTATATATAGAAGGAGAATTATTGATAATGGTGACACTCTACCTCATAGCTATTGATTTTACCATATAAAAAGACAATGTGAAGGAAAAAAAAAATGATAATCTTTTGTATCTGTCCAAAAGTGGATAAAGTAGTAGAGAAAGATGTTGTATATGTATCTAAAAATTTGCTTAAGTAGTACGTAGAAGAAAAGTTGATAAAAAATTAAAGGTGGTATGTACAACAGAAGGGGAAGAGAGTAGAAGAAAAAGATAAAAATTGTTACAGTCCATTTACCCTGTCCAGAAAGAGATTTTCACCGCTTGGAGTTTTGAACAATGCTAAATGAAGCTCTTCCTACAAGATAACAAACATAAATTATAACTATATACAACTATTGATTAAAATTAAACCTTGTGAATATGTGATCAATGTTAATGTGTCAATAAACCATCAATCAATACCACTGCATACTCAAATTGGATGATGATCATGTATATAAGTGTTAAGTGCCAATTGATTATGTATGCCCTTTCTGCTTTTTTTTTTCTCCCTCTTTCATAAAAAAATAAGTTCACATCATCAGCCAAACCTAAATTTTTTGGATAGATTTGTCTCACTGACTCAAGAAACACTAAACCAAATCCTCCTCTAAACCAAGCCTTAACCCCCCACCAACCCAATAAAAGTCCAATCTGAAGTATTAATTTCAATTGTCATAACTTGGTCATCCTAATTATACCATGTATCACTGAACTTGTCAACTAATTACTCATGAAAAGGGAAAAACCATACTACCTCTCCATTTAGACACAACAATAAGTTTTATTTTCATCCAAAAAACACACACACACACTAGTCATATGTGAACTTCTAAGCTTAAATACTCATCTTAAATAAAAAGTAACTTATGGCAATCACAGGCCAAATGAAAGAAGGAAAAAAAGAAAAGAAAAAAAAGGAATCCCTGAAATGCATCATCCAGCAAAAAATTATCTAAACAATTAGTAACATCAAAAAATAACATAGACTGCCACTCAATGAGTTGGAAGAACTTTCAAAAAGTGCTTACAAATGGTTTCGCTGGCTAAGCGAGCAATCTCTTCAAAGCGGTTCTCGCAATTCTAGGCACTCGAAGCAACCCTTGAAAGTGAATATCAAACACTCAAATATGGCTATAAGCGGTATAAACGCCACACAGACACTCACATGCTTGCATATTGTCAAAGAACTCAATCCCTGTACAATAAACAAAACACATCATTCATATATATTATTGCATGAAAAACAGTAAGCCACCCCCAACAATAATAAAAACTAAAACCAACGGCGAAAGTAGGCGGCATTTACTGAGTAATCCATGTTTGGTAGAAAATTATTAATTACTTCTGAAGTACCATAAATATGTAGTCTCCCTTCACATGAATAGTGGGTCACACCATGAATTTAATTAGTGAGACCTACTATTCATGTGAGATGAGAGAGTACGCATTTATGGTGGAGTACACAATAATTTTCCCTAAATGGTATAATCTTAGTGCTTAAAAAATGGTATCTATTTGAACATTGAAATTTCGTTTTGTGCATTACAGTCATTTTTAAAGTTCTATGGTTATTTCACTATTTTTTTAGGTTTCAAGTGCATTACAGTCATTTTTTAGATTCTAAGGATACAACTGAATGTGACAAAATTACTAAGCTTTTCTATTCTGAGCCATTTTTTCAAATGCTTCCGTGTACGTTCTTGGTCTTTCTTTGTTGAGTACCCATAATTAAAATTTTTTTTTCTTGGCTTCTTTCAATGTTAATTTAGTTTATTAAAAAAAACCACCTATTTGGTTATGGGTGAAGTCAGAAGGGTTGAGAGGGGGCTTATTTAACTTGATGTACATAATTTAAGTTAACATGTGAGGTGGTTACTGGTTATACCTTAATTAGCCAAAGAATATAATGGAGATAAACATTGTGATTGTGTGTGATTAAGATTTCCCTAAATCCAGCATGTAAATGTGTTGAATAAAGTTAAAAACTAACACATATTTCACATTTTCAACCTAATTTTAAGATCAAAAGCATAATGTATTGAAGAACATGTGAAGAATAATCTTGAACATGTGAAAACACTCAAGAACATTCAAGCATATTCAAATAAATCATTAAACTAGCTTGCTTTGATCCTAAATTTATATTAAAACTAGCTTTTAACTTGTGCAATGCACGAGATTTATATTTAAATAATTTCAATATAAAAATTTAGAATAAATATTTTGTTTAGCTAATGCAATAAAATTTATATATAAAAAAAACACTTATTAAGAATTTCTTTTGAATACGTAAATAATTATCACAATCAAATTTATAAATCATTGAATTATAGTATTTTTATGATATTTGATAACTAATAAGCTAAATATGTACATATATATATATATATATATATATATATATTTAAAATTAGTTTAAGTTAAAACTGCAAAAGAGTAATTAAAAAATTTTAGAATTCAAAGTTAGCACCAACTTCGATAAGAAAATAACAATTACAGCCCATCGTCAAGAAAATTTCCTCAAGAGCAAAAATGTTTTAGAAACTACTTTAAATTAAGAAACTATAGAAAGCTTTAATTTTATTTTTTAAAATATTCAAGAATGGTGTGATAGTCTGATCAAATAAAAGCTTTATTTGAATCCATATAAGAAATTATATAACTCAAACACAATATAAACATTTATAACTCAATCCCAATTAATAATGTATTAATTAAGGCCGGTGTAGTAATCTCAATCTCCTTCGTTTATATGAATTTCCTAGGACACCTAAGGCTAATTAAGTGGTTTAGAATTGGATAATAAATGGTCATGATATTGTGACGTTAAAAGGAAAAAAAAGATTACCTACGGTTTTCCATTTCATGGACATTTTTCTTAAATTGGATGAGTATAGTAGGTGAGCAATTTATTAGCAGTAGCACATGAAATTTTCATCTAATTGGCTAAATAAAGATGCTTATGACAAGCTGGACTTGCCTTTTTAGTAGAAGTGAGCTCATATCATGTGCGAGGCCTGCATGCAAATAATGTATTGTAAGGTCTCTCACTCATGAGTCATGCATGAATTCATAATGGTGAACCTCATGAAAGATCTAAATTGAACTGTTTAAATATGAAAACAAAATTATTGTTATCAACTTTTTTGTTAGTGCGTCTCATAATCTCCCCCCCCCCCCCCCCCCCCGCCTTTTTTTTTTTTTTTTTTTTTGTTTTAATGTTGAAGTGTCACAATTTTTTTATATTTTATTTTTACATGGAAATACACTACAAGAAAAAAGACATAATACAACAAGTATTATTGCAACAAAAAAAATAATGGAGGTAATATATATACTATTGCATCTCTAGGTTGTTTTTGGTTGTAATAGTAACTAAAATTTATTACATCAATATGAGATTGTAGCAATAATTATTATGTTACATCGAAATGTGTTGTTGTAATAGGTAACTCTTTTTATACATTGAGATATGTTATTGCAATAGGTAATATTTTATTTCACATTGAACTATATTGTTAATATAGTTCCTATATATGGTTTTTGAATTGCAAAACAGGTTAATGAAAAAATTATTATTCAAGAAAATGATTTATTTTTTTAAAAATTTTTTTTGATAAAATAATCAACCTATTGCAATGAGATTTTTTCAACCTATTGCTCCAGAGTTTATTACAATGATTTGCATCAACTTTTTTGTCATTGCAATAACACCTATTATAACACAGATTTTCAAAATAAATTATTGCAATATGTGGTACTTATTGCAACGAAAATCTAATGTTGCATAAACCTATTGCCTCGAAGTTTATTACAACGGCTTGCATCGAATTTTTTATCGTTGCAATAACACCTATTACAATGACATTAGTTGTTATTGCAACAACTTATTTTGTTATATTAAGTCTTTTTTCTTGTAGTGGCACCTCCTCTATCATATGCAAGCTGATCTCTCTCCTTAATGTGCTCAATAATTTGTTCTACTTTGTCGCGGTAGCAATAACACAGGAGGCTAACAGCAACAGTTATCACTAACAAACTAGGTAACATTGCAGCAACAAGCACAATTTGTAGAATCTTATTCATTCTAAAAAGGCTTTGGCAGTCACAGACGAGGAATATTAGAGGTGGAGCGCTAGCTTATCTAAAAGAAAGAAAAAAAAAAATGATATAAAAGTAAGTTTATTATTGATTTGCAATTCAAGAAAAATACAGAGTATGATATATATACATGTATACATGTCTTCTTGCATTAGTTTTAGGAAAAAAAAAACATTAAATCTAACCAAAATTAGACTACATTTATAAGGAATAATATTTATAGAAATTAAATATAACAAAATCACTATAAAAAAACTATAAAATAAATAGCAGTTAAATTCAACCAAATTAGACTACTATAGTCAAAAATAAATTCAAAATCAATTTCATTCATCTCAACTAAATTCAAAATCAATTTGATTCCTACTAATAGTCTAATACTGTACCCTCATAGTCTCTCTACTCTCTAATGATTATTCCCACACCAGTACAACATAGGTCTTTGAATAGCTATAAGATATGGCCTCACTCAAGAAAAAAAAATGTGGGATATGCAGTAATAGTTTAAAAATAGGACCAATTGAGCGTTTTTTTTTTTTTTTTCATAACAGGGATGCCAACTTGGAAGCACCCCTGTTACATGGCTTTGAAACAGAGTGTTTCCCAACTTCTAAAACTATGCAGCAATAGCAAAATCTCAGGAACCACACTAGGCACTAACTATTGATAATGATGGATCAATCAATTAAAACATAACTTCCCTAATATGAAAAAAAAAAAATCAATATTAAGGTATAAATTATATACAAAACAAATAAAATCTATTAGTCTCCAAGGAATAAAAACTCAAAAACATGCAAGGAATCATGTATTTGACTCTTAAACGTTTAATAAGAGTGAAAACTTGTAACATTTTTGTTTAGAATTTGAGAAAATTTTTGATCAATACATTGGGATACTGATTCATGTATTTTAGTCTTAGTGTAGAGTCAGAGAGTGATCATCTCAGATCAGAGACGTGAGACATGAGAGAGGAAAAAAAAAAAAAAACTCATATTAGAGAGGAGACCATACTTTAGTTATTTTTATAGATTAGTGAGGGAATTCTGGTCATATTCGAGGCTTGAGTTCCTTAAGCAATCTTAAGTTTCTAAAATCGGAGATGCTAGTTTACAATATATTTAAAAAACATGCCAACTATCCAAAAACGCACAAGTAATAGTTGAATATATTTTAGAGAGAGAGAAATTAATATTCACACATAAAATCTCTTTCATCCAGAGCTTACAGTAAAGCAATAGACAAACTCTATTTCTTTACCAGTAACAAGGGAAACTTGTTATCTTTATAAATTTTTTTTTTTTCAATGTGGCTTTTATTCCACTACAAACTATTACTACAATTCAATTGTTGAATTGTTACTACTATCATAGCTTAATAACACCAAGCAATAAATTTGGAGCAAAATGCTCACACACTACAACAAAAAATGTTTATTACAACAAAAAAAATCGTTGCAATAATATCGAAGTTATTGCAATAGTTTATGTGAAGTGTTGCAATAAAATTTGAGATAATAAGTTTGTGCTACAAAAAAATTTTGTTGCAATAAACCTTAAATATTTTAATGAAAATTTTGATGTAATAATATATTTTCTATTGCAATAAACAATTTATTACTTCGAATATCTTGTAGCAATAGGCTATTATTTCATGAATTTTATTACAATAAATTGTAAAGAATTGACAAAATAATTTGGGTTCAAATTATTGCAAAGGTATATTTATTGTAATTGTTAAATTTTTCATATTTTTCATATTGCAAAGGTATATTTATTGTAATTGTTATAACATACCAACATAATAACATTTATATTTAATTATAATGACTCGCTTGCATCTCAAAGTGTCAAATTAATATCAACACTAAACATGCTAGGATGTTTATGTTAATTAATGTAAATAAGTAAAAAATTAATATCAACATCTAAACCTTACTATTGCATGAATTATGATTAAAATTAACCTAATATTTTTACTTTAACCCCAATAAATCATCCCAAATTTACAAATTAAAAACTACCCAAATTTATAAATAAATAAAAATTGAAAGAAAAATTCACTACAACACACACATAAATATATACACACAAAGAAACTCTAAATTCATTAATAACAAATAATATAAATTTCTAAACATTAAAAAAATATGGAATTAGAGTTAAAGTAAAGACACTTACATAAAAAATTTGGAATTAGAGTTAAAGTAAAGACACTCACATGAAAGTTGAATTAACTTTGACAGAAGGGGGAGGCAGGTGAAGTCATGTAGATTTTCACATCACCTTAAATATCCATTGTTTTTATATCACCCTTTTTATATTTAATCAATTTTCTGTCTCCATTCTTTGTGGAGTGATGTTCATTATCATGGTTTTCGATACTTAAATCTTGGTCTCATTACTACCTGTGGATATACATATTGGAAAAATCAGTAATTGTGCCTTACTTTGTCAATATTTCATATATATATATATATATATATTACAAATTAAAAGCTACCCAAATTTATTTCTAAAAAAATTGAAAGAAAAATATAATACAACACACACATAAAAATATACACACAAAGACACTCTGAATTCAATAATTACAAACAATATAAATTTATAAACATTACAAAAAAAATATAGAATTACAGTTAAAGTAAAGACACTTACATAAACACAGATTTTTCAAAAAGCGAATAAAATTTTTGTTAAAATTAATCCATTAGTTCTCATGGAAAATATAACATTGATTCTGAAAACCATATATAATAAGCATATAAATTAGATGAAATTTAACAAAAATAACTTAAACAAACGGCAACTTGCATACAAACCATATTCAATTTGATGAAAAAAAAAATTAAGGACAGAATTTTATGAAAAAACATAAAGAAGAAGGCAAATACATACATGCAAGTTTCATAGGTAAGGTATGAGAAGGAATTAATATCAACAAACCGTATAGTAGGAAAGGGGAAAATACACCAAACCGTATATATACTCCCACTTTTATATTAGATAATTTTAAGTTGTGAAGAAGTTGATAACTTGATATAAACAAAAAGAAAAAGGAGTTTACCTAATCAAGAAGTTTAGGTTAATTACATATATATATATATATATATATATATACATATATATATATATATATATATTTTTTTTTTTTTTACTTTGTCCCAAAAGATTAGTTAATGATATTAGCTAGATTGTTATTAGATTTTTTTTAAAAAAAAAAATTGTTTATGTTAAAGTTAAGACATATTACCTATTTTGTTTTTTGTTACTTTATCCAACAAAAAATAAAATTAGAAGAAAAAATAAAATTTTTAAATTTGTTACTATTAGAAAATAGATGGTGTAGGATAAATGTTTATCCCCTCCCCCCCCCCCCCCCCCCCCGGCCCAAAAAAAATACTAACGTAAGCTAAGAGTAAAAGTGTTACTTTATAAAATTTTAAAAAAAAAGAAAAGAAAAGAAAAAGCTGATACAAACACTTATTGTTACTTTATCCAAACTCTAAAGAAGTTGATAAGATCAAAAACATTTATTTTTAATCTAAAAACTTATTGTAGTTTGATGCAGTCACTTGACTCAACAATTATATATATATATATATATATATATATATATATTTCAAAAAACATTTTTTTTTTTTTTTTTTGCAATTTGGTGAAGTCACTTGGCGCAACCACGGCGTTTAAGCCCAACTTTTATTATATAGTATATGATATATATATATATATATATAGGTTAATAATTTTCTTTCAAATTTAGCAACTACGATTAATTTCATATGGAAGAGATGAGGTTGATCGAAATGAAGCTAAATTGAGAGAGTTTCAATAAATTGAAAAATTATAAATTGAATCCGAATGGGAGGCAGAGATTGTATTTGCACAGTTTTGTGTTTTAATGAAAATCTTATACTTTTTTTTATCCACATTCTACCATAATATTATAATCAAATAAAAACATACGTATACTATACAAATATTAGGTAATACGTAAGCTTTCACCAAAGAAAGAAAAAAAAAAAAACAAAAGATAATGATATGGAAAGGATAATGATAAGAAGATAAGGAAATGAAAAAGAGCCAGAGTCTAGAAAATAAGAATAAGCAAAATAGTGAAGAGCCAAACAAAATAAAGCCAAATAGAGGAAAACATCAAACTTTAAATGGGAGGCAGAGTTGGTATTTGCATAGTTTGCGTTTAAAAAAAAACTTGTACCATTTTCTTTATTGTTTTATTTTAAAACCGAGCTCTACCATGAAAAGCAACTTATACAATTAAAAAAAAATGATAGTTGAAGAGGACAAAAATAGGAGATAAGGCCTGACGAGCCCAACGGGTCCATGCCCATGGGCCAAAAGGAGGTTGAGCCCATTCTTTGTGTGGAGCCCCTGATAAAATGAAAGCTCAGACTTGTCCACCACGTTTCAGATCCCTAAAGACTTGCTCTACAAAGAAAAGACTTGTCCTACAAGGATAAGACTTGTCCTACAAGGATAAGACTTGCTCTACAAGGAAAAGACTTGGGCTACAAGGAAAGGAGGCAAGACCTCACTACTATAAAAGCCCCAACATCCTCCTCACATCAAGGTACGTGTAATTGACCCCTCTCTAGCACTCTAGAGTTGTAAGAAGATTTCTGACTTAGCCTTCGAAGGGTGTTTAGCCGGCTCCACACCGATGCCTTCTGTAAGGTGTTCTTGCTTTCTTTTCGTGTGTAGGTGACTCTTGAGCGCAAGGATCGTGCATCTCACTGGTGAGAATCACGACATCATCAGTTGGCGTCGTCTGTGGGAACGCGAGTTCGTGACAATTTAAGCCATTGTCGCATCCCGGACATAAGAGTTGCATGGTACTCACACGCTCAATGGCCACCACTAACAACGTTCAAGAAGACGAGCTGCCAAGGTCCACCGTATTAGAAAGACAGGTCCAAACCCTCGCGGCGGCGGTAGAGCGCCTCACAAAACAAAACCATGATTTGGAGGAGCAACTGTGACAGAGAGGCGCAGGACACAACATCCAGGAGGAAAACTAGGGGGATAGCTCCGAACGGAAGGGACCTGAAAGGTCAGAGGGCAGTAACGAGCCCAGTAGACCGGAGCGGCGAAACTTGAGCACACCCTCTCTCATGGATACAACCCCACCACCCATCCTTGCGGAGATGTAGGCGATGAAGGAACAAATGGAGGTCATGATGAACGCCCTCAAGGGACGCGTCTCCAGCGACCTTGACGATTTAGTGAACAGGACAGACTCGCCATTCACTATACAAGTCAACTCCTGTCCCCTGCCACAGAAGTTCCGAATGCCGCAGCTTGAGAGCTACGACGGGGTCAAGGACCCATTAGATCATCTAGAAACCTTCAAGACCATGATGCACTTCTAGGGAGTGCCGGACGAGATCATGTGTAGGGCCTTCCCTACAACACTAAGGGGCGCAGCAAGAATTTGGTTCAGCAGATTGACACCAAATTCAATCAACACCTTCAAGGAGCTAAGTGCCCAATTCACCTCGCACTTCATCGGGGGGCACAGATACAAGAAGTCTACAACATGCTTAATGAGCATCAGGCAGCGGGAGGATGAGACGCTGCGATCATACATAACTCATTTCAACAAGGAATCACTCTCTATTGATGAAGCCGACGATAAGATTTTGGTGGCAGCCTTCACCAGTGGCCTACGGAAGGGAAAACTCATGTTCTCCTTGTATAAAAAGGATCCGAAGACCATGTTTGAGGTACTTTACAAGGCCACAAAATACATGAATGCAGAGAACGCGCTGTCGGCCAGGGAAGACAAACCCAGGAAGAGAGAGAGACCGGAAGACGCCAGGCAGGACCATGGAAGGAAGAAACCGAGGACGGGAGACAGACGCGAGGAGAAGCGTTCTAAACCCCCAGGGGGAAGATTTACAAGATTCACCCCTCTGAATGCCCCACTAGACCAAGTGCTGATGTAGATCAAAGACGAGGGATCCCTAACGTTCCCAGGGAAGCTAAAGAGTGATCCAGCCAAGCGATCCAGAAACAAGTATTGTCGTTTCCATCGTGACCACGGTCACGATACTGCGGATTGCTACGATCTGAAACAGCAGATTGAGGCCCTCATCAGGGAAGGAAAACTGCAGAAATTCATCAGCAAGGAAAGGACGAATGCGCATACACGGGAACAGGCCCCCCGACGGGAGAACGACCATCTGAGACCCCCTGTCGGGGAGATAAGGATGATAATAGGGGGCACGGCAGCAACGGGATCGTCCAAAAAGGCCCGAAAGACCTACCTCAGGATGGTCCAGAATGTACAGACAACGGGTTCTGTACCCAAGATAGTGCGGAGGGAAAGCCCGATCATTGGATTCTCAGAGGACGACGCGAGACGCCTCTACCATCCACACGATGACGCCCTTGTCGTTAGTTTAAGGGTAAGAGATTATAATGTACACCGGATGTTGGTCGACAATGGTAGCTCGGCAGACATTCTATACTACCCAGCATTCCAGCAGATGGGAATAAATAGAGCATAACTAACACCAGCAAATGCCCCATTGGTCAGCTTTGGAGGAACAAGGGTACTCCCATTTGGAACAATCACACTCTCAGTGACGGTCGGTGACTATCCGTAACAAATCATTCATGACGTGACATTCTTAGTGGTCGACTGTTCATCCGCGTATAACGGTATAATAGGGCGACCCACACTGAACTCCTGGAAAGCAGCAAATTCAACAAACCACCTGATGATTAAATTCCCTACGGAGTACGGAATTGGAGAGTTGCGAGGAGACCAGGTGGCCGCCCGGGAGTGCTACATCGCCATGTTGGAAATGGAGGACCATCAGCAGACCATATGCATTGGAGAGAATCGGACCATCGCAGAGCCGGTAAAAGAGTTGGAAGAGGTCATGCTCGATGAATCGAGACATGGACGGACAACAAGAATGGGCACCTTGGCCAGCCCGACAGTACGTCAAGACCTGGCAAACTTTCTAAGGAAGAATCAGGACATATTCGCGTGGAGCCACGAAGACATGCCGGGAATCGATCCGTCAATGATAGTCCATAAGCTAAATGTTAACCCGGACTCTTCGCCAGTCCGACAGAAGAAGCGTGTGTTCGCGCAAGAACGAGATAAAGCAATGGCAGAAGAGGTTAGAAAGCTGCTAGAGGCGGGTTTTATCCAAGAAGTATACTACCCCGACTGGTTAGCGAATGTGGTCATGGTGAGAAAGAATAACAGAAAGTGGAGAATGTGCGTCGACTTCACGGACCTTAACAGGGTGTGCCCAAAAGACAGCTATCCACTCCCAAGGATAGATAACTTGGTAGACTCAACGGCCAGACACGAACTCTTGAGCTTCATGGACGCCTTCTCAGGCTATAACCAGATTAAAATGGAGGAGGAGAATCAGGAGAAAACCTCTTTTGTAACCAGCTAGGGACTTTTCTGCTACAAGGTGATGCCATTCGGACTCAAGAACGCGGGGGCTACGTATCAAAGGTTAATGAACAAAATGTTCGCGCACCAGCTCGGTAGGAACGTACAAGTCTATGTTGACGACATATTGGTGAAGAGTGTGCGCGAGAACGACCACCTGAGCGACCTCCAGGAGACATTCAACACCCTTCGGTCGTACAACATGAAGCTGAACCCAAGCAAGTGCGTGTTCGGGGTTACAGCCGGGAAATTCTTGGGCTTCATGGTGTCCCAAAGAGGTATAGAAGTCAGCCCAGAGAAGGTGCGGGCCATAATGGAATTAGAACCTCCGAAGACAGTGAAGGCAGTGCAGAGCTTGAACGGAAAAGTTGCGGCCCTAAACAGATTCGTCTCCAAAGCGACAGATAAGTGTTTGCCTTTCTTCCGAGTACTGAAGAAATCATTTGAGTGGACGGACGAATGTCAGAAGGCATTCGAGGACTTAAAGAAGTACCTATCGTCCCCACCACTGCTCAGCCCGTCCATGCCAGGAGAAGAGCTGTACCTCTACATAGCGGTCTCGCAAGCAGCAGTTAGCGCGGCCTTGGTACGAAACGACAGACGCTCGCAACGACCTGTCTATTTCGTAAGCAAGGCGTTCCGAGGAGCAGAAGAAAGATACCCCCGGATGGAGAAGTTGGCTCTTGCACTCATAACCGCTGCGCGAAAACTCAAACCATATTTCCAAGCTCATATAATTGTAGTTCTGACGGACCAACCTTTGAAGAAAGCAATGAGCAGCCCAGAGGCGGTAGGGAGAATGGCCTTGTGGGCGATTGAGCTAAGCGAATTCGACGTACAGTACCGTCCACGAACCGCAATGAAGGGGCAAGTAGTG
This sequence comes from Quercus wislizeni, assembly GCA_023055345.1. NCBI lineage: Eukaryota > Viridiplantae > Streptophyta > Magnoliopsida > Fagales > Fagaceae > Quercus > Quercus wislizeni. Next base: position 20,868,665 of record JALGQJ010000002.1, read on the forward strand.
GCAGATTTCATAGCTGAGTACACCCAGCCTGAAGACGAAGGGGCTGAAGGACAAAAACCGTGGATCATCCACACGGACGGGTCATCAAATCAGCACTCAGGAGGAGCCGGTGTAGTTATGCTATCACCAGAAGGGGATAAGATCGAATGCATGATAAGGCTAGATTTCCCTACAACCAACAACGAGGCGGAATATGAAGCCTTGATAGCTGGGTTGGATCTCGCAAAGGCCGCGGGTGCTGAGAACATGATCATACATTGTGACTCCCAGGTGATAACTAGTCAGATCAATAGCGATTTTGAGTGTAGAAACGAGAGGATGAAAAAGTACCTGGCAGAGGTGAAGGGTCGAATCGCCGTCCTCGAGGTCAAATTCGTTCAAATCCCAATGGAGGAAAACGAATGCGCCGACCGTCTGGTAAAAGCAGCCTCCGCAGAATTCATGAATGCGCCTAAGCAGGTATTATCTTTTGTACAAACCTGCTCGATTATTGATGACGGAAACAAATACAGGAGATAGATGTTGAAGAGGATTGGACCAAGCCTTTAAAAGAATATCTACAGTCGGGCTCTTTGCCAGACGGGAAGGACGCTGCAAGAAGATTGAAAGTCCGGGCGTCGCGATTCGTGCTGATCAAGGACGTCTTGTACAAAAGAGGTTTCTCTCGACCTTACCTAAGGTGTCTAAGCCGCAGTGAAGCAGAATATGTGATGAAGGAAGTTCACGAAGGGATTTGCGGGAATCACTCAAGAGCACGGTCTTTGGTGCACAAACTAATCCGAGGCGGATACTACTGGCCCACTATGCTCAAAGACACCTAATCATACGTGAAGGCCTGCGACAAGTGTCAGAGGTTCAGTAATCTAATCAGGTAACCATCAGAAGAACTCTTACCTATGACGGCTCCTTGGCCGTTCGCGCAATAGGGGTTAGACATCATGGGTCCCTTCCCAACGGCCTTAAGACAGCTAAAGTTTCTGGTAATCGGTATCGACTACTTCACCAAATGGGTGGAAGCAGAACCCCTTGCCACTATCACAGAGAAAAGCATTCGTACCTTCGTGTGGAAAAACATCATATGCAGATACGGGATTCCGAGGGTGCTTGTCTCTGACAATGGAAAACAATTCGACAACGGCGCGTTCAGGAGTTTCTGCTCAAAGCTAGGCATTCAGAATCATTACTCATCACCAGCACACCCGCAGGCAAACGGACAGGTAGAAGTCACGAACCGGACATTGCTGAAAATAATCAAAACCCGGCTCGAAGCGGCAAAGGGTATTTGGCTAGACGAACTGCCAAGCATCTTATGGGTGTATAGGACGACTGCAAGGACACCCACAGGGGAGACCCCATTTCGACTTACATACGGAGCTGATGCAGTCATCCCAGCAGAGATCGGCCTCACCAGCTATTGCGTACAGAGCTACACGAAGGACAAAAATGAAGAAGCTATGCGCCTACAGCTAGACTTAGTAGACGAGGCCCAAGCAATGGCAGAACAGAGGTTGGCGCGATATCAGAACCTTATGACAAAACACTACAACACTAGGGTAAGGCACAGAGATTTTCAGATCGACGACCTTGTGCTATGAAAGGTCATGGGCGCTACTAAAGACCCTACGCAAGGGAAACTCGGACCAAACTGGGAAGGACCGTACAGAATCACATCATGGTAGAGAAAGGGCATATACCACCTCGAGACCATGGACGGGAGGAAGCTTCAGCACCCATGGAATACGGAATACCTCTGGAAATACTACCAATAGAAATGACATTCGATTTCCCCCTATTCCCCAGTCCATTTCTATTTTACTAGTCTTTGATTATCTCTTGAAGCACTTACTAGCCTTTTGATTATTTTTGGCTTTTTGTATGAACAAGCCCTTGCTGCAATGGCTCTTTTAGTATCTTTTTAAGCCCACGAGGGCAGGTACTTTTTTCTACAGCTTTAAATCTAATGAAGGAACATTCAAAGACCATGCTGTGTCCTTACTACTAAGATTATTACCACAAAGTGGACGGATCCCACCAAGGGTCAACACGGTCCACAAAATGGACGGACCCAACCAGGGCCAAACTTACAAGTCCACAAAGTGGACAGATCCCACCAAGGGTCAACACAGCCCACAAAGTGGACGGCCATCAGGGGTCACGACCACATTCCACGGAATGAACGGACCCGACCAGGGATGCAAACATTATGAAGACCCACAACGGGGACGGATCAAATTAAGCAAATATTAAAGCAACAAGACGGATCATACACTACAATCATCGACGAAATATTAAAAGAAAGCATTTAAATAAATAAGTTAAATGTCAAATACAACGAATACAAAACGGCCCGGCATACAACGGGCAAAATCCAAATTGTTTTCAAAATACTTGAAAAAAGTAAATAATTATGTCTACACGTCAGGAATGACGGGATCTTTGGCCTCAAGGGCCTTTCCATCTTCAACATGAACCTCGGGGACGACGGTGACGGGCCCTTCCTCTGCAAAAAGTTCATTTGTATCATCGGAAGCATCGGGCTGAACGGACATAGCTTCCACGATATTGATGTTGACGGCTGAAAAGTCAAGCTTGGGATAGAGAGCTTTGGCTTGATGGAGGGCATCGTCGAAACCGTCGTTGTATGAAACTCCGAGCTCTGTCAAGAGAGCGTCGGAGTCACGATACTCCTGGACGGCTTTCTCTTTGGCTAGACGGAGTTCGCTCTCCTTGTCCTCCAGAACGATCTTAAGCTCCTCCGTCATCCTTTGGTATTCATCCCTCGTCCGTTCCGTGAGCTTGAGCTTCTGCTTCGTCACCACCTTCCAATTTTTTAGCTCAAGCAGCTCCTTATCCGCCAGCTTGGCCTTTTCACGGACCCTTTCAAGCGCCATCTCTTGGTGGAGAGCTCGGTCCATCAAGCCCTTCGTCATGAGCATAGCCTGACGACGAATTGGAGTTTTAGATAAAAAATGTATAAAATAAATAAATAAATAAATAAATAGCGACGGAATCTTACTTGGGCAATGCTGAAGAGGCCCGTCTCCCCCATAGCCTCCGTCAAGTGGTTGCCAAGGTCCTCATAGTTCTCGCTCCCGATAATAGAAGAAATCTTCCCCAAAGCATACTTTGGGTCTTCACGGAGAAGGACGGGCGGTTTCTTCAAACTACCCGGAGGAGGAACCATTGGGCCTTTGCCACCCCCAGGTTTGGCCGGGGTCACCGTCTTCTTACCTTCCGCCATAAGACCTATGACGGGCTCCGTCGAAACTTTTTGTTTCTTGGGAGCACGGTCCACCTTAGGCATTGGTCTCTTTGCCAAAGGCCTGCTCGAGCCCGTCCCCATCGCACCTTCGTCCGTCTCCTTATTCTTCGCAGTCTTACTTCTGATGGTAGCCCTTCTCTTCGCGTCGTCCATCTCTATAAAAATAAGAGTAGACGGGTAAACTTGAAGGGATTGGACAAGTTAGTTGTAAAGGGTGACGGACTTACGCTGATGGGTGCGCTCCTCGTATTTTATCGCCGCCGGAATGGGCTCGGGTCCGTCACAATACCAATGGATGGTGTTAAGATTAACCAACTTCGCCCACGTCCGTTCCTCTGGCTTTGTCTTTGAAAAAATCCTTTCCAAAAAATTGAACTCCTCTAGATCAACTTGCGGACGCCGTCACACTGAAAAATAAAAGGGACAAAATACTCAGGACGGTCATTAAAGAGTTAAAGAAAAATTACCTTCGTAACACGACGGAATAAGTTATACCAGACGGGTCCAAGATCCCCCATGTCTTGTCAACTGGCATGAAGTCCGTCTCCCCCGGGTGACACCTCCAGCCGTCACCCTCCAGGAAGAAGTAACGGCTCTTCCAATTACGATTGGAGTCAGGGGTCTCATAGATGACCTTTAAGACGGACTTCCTAGGGACAAAGCTATATATTCCCCTTGACTTGTCTATCTCGTCTGGACGATAGCAATGGAGGAACTCTCGTACGGTCAATGATCTGGAACCATTAGACATGGCTCCGTACAGGACCTCCATTGCAATAAAAACCCTCCAGGCGTTCGGGGATATCTGGCTGACGGACAAACCCAAGTGCTGGAGGAGTTCTCGTTTGAGTCTGTTCAGAGGGAACCTAAGCCCAGCCTTGAGTGCTTGTTCATACACCCCTAGGTCGTCCACTCCATCGTAATAGCATTTTTCTGCCTGGTAGGGTAGACGGATAGGGATGTGGTCGGGTATTTGGTAAATTTCCCTAATTGTTTTGAAGTGCACTTCCTTAATTGTGGACCTAAAGTTATTCACCGTCCACTCAGGTAGCATGACGAACTCCCTAAGTCCGTCAGCCCCAACTACTGACTTAATTCCTTTACCACCGCCGTCAGAACCTTCCTCTGGTTCGGCCAACTCCATATCCTCATTTGTTGAGGACGGTGAAGTGGCAGACGGAGTCCTCTCGCTTAGTTCGTCTGGATCTTTGTAACCTGACAGGTACAATTCCTCGTAACCCGCCCCGTCGCGGACGAACGACTGGTTACTCGACGCACTAGACATTGCCTATAATGTAGCGACAAAGCCTAAGACTGAAGGGTCTAAAATAAAAAAAGGAAGAGACGGATGCAAGAAATTTAAAGCTTTTACCATGTCAAGTATAAAAACTGAAAGTATATCAAAGTGAACGGATAGAATCACTTATCGAGGAAAGGAGTGAACGGATAAAAATTATTGCTGGAGGATGTGAACGGGTAAGCTCTGACAGGTGATGGACTCGCTCTGACAATGTAGTTTCTGCGTAAAGTAAAAGAAATGAAGGGGAGGGTGCTGGTTTTTATAGATGGAGTGCACGGAAGACGAAGCGGCACTCCGATCCAAGATACGAACCACTCGACGAGTGACACGTGTCATCGCCTTAAATGCCTCTACAGCTTGTCAGACCTCTATAGACCTGACGGCGTCATGCTCCATAAACCTCCCTTCGAGGGTCCTCGTCACCATCAACTGTAAAGTTCTGACCATCAGCTGTTAAGTTCTGACCATCAGCTGTTGAGTTCTGACCGTCAGCCCAAAAGTTCTGACCGTCACCACATTGACTACGTCACCAACCACTCAGTATTCGCGATCACCATCCTAGCTTTTCTTTGTCACCATTTGTATATATCTATCCGTCGCCCCCATGAACATAGAACCGTCATGACTATATTGACCGTCACTCCAATTGACCGTCTGCACAAAAGTGACGGACCAAATGGGGTGAAGGGGGCAGCTGAAGAGGACAAAAATAGAAGATAAGGCCTGACGAGCCCAACGGGTCCATGCCCATGGGCCAAAAGGAGGTTGAGCCCATTCTTTGTGTGGAGCCCCTGATAAAACGAAGGCCCAGACTTGTCCACCACATTTCAGATCCCTAAAGACTTGCTCTACAAGGAAAAGACTTGTCCTACAAGGATAAGACTTGTCCTACAAGGATAAGACTTGTCTCACAAGGATAAGACTTGCTCTACAAGGAAAAGACTTGGGCTACAAGGAAAGGAGGCAAGACTTCACTACTATAAAAGCCCCAACATCCTCCCCACATCAAGGTACGCGTAATTGACCCCTCTATAGCACTCTAGAGTTGTAAGAAGATTTCTGACTTAGCCTTCGGAGGGTGTTTGGCCGGCTCCACACCGGTGCCTTCTGTAAGGTGTTCTTGCTTTCTTTTCGTGTGTAGGTGACTCTTGAGCACAAGGATCGTGCATCTCACTGGTGAGAATCATGGCATCATCAATAGTGATGAAAAGTTAGAGTCCAAATAATTAGAATAAGCAAAATAGTGAAGAGTTTGCTTAGGGTCCAGACCAAATAAAAACCAAAAAGAAATGAATAGCAAAAATAAAAATACCCAAATTCAACAGAAACCTCTGCGGTTGATTTGATTTTTTTTTTTTTTAAACCAATATGGAAAAGAGTCATGTACATTGACATACCATTGAGCAGGAGCAAATAAAAAAGTTTGATGATGATGGTGTAGAGAAGAATGACACAAAATTGAGATAACTAAGGAAGAAGCAAACAAAATATATTTGAAGTTGATGCAGGAGCATAGTGGTAACTTATGTGGCAGCCACATAAGCAACATGTGTCATTTTTTTATTAGTCTAATTGTCTTTTATTTATCTTTATTATTCAGTCAAAGTTAATCATGAGTCTTGTTGGTAGTTGTTCCAACCTAATAAATTTGTTCGTAGGGTGATGTGAAGTTAGTCTTGGGAGTTGTCATCTACATTGGAAGTTGTCAAGCATTTAGTTGAAAACATTTATTCACATGCAATGTATTTACCAATAATTATCAATAAGAAATCAGAAGAAGACAGAAATTTTCTATTTAGAAAATCATTTGCAGGTGTCCTTGCTTTAGAGTTAAGTGATTCCTCTTAACAATCAAGTGTGTGACTTCGTTACATTGAGTAACATCCACGATTAATAGCATTGAGTAACATCAACGATTAGTAGCATTGAGTGACATTTGCTACCTCCGGTTTAGTGGCATCCCTAAACTATTCATCCTATCATTAGGTTAAATCTTTGATTTAGCCTATCTAGCAGGTCTTGGCCCACATCAAATTGGTAGTAGAGCTAGTATTCCTGTTGTTCTACCTAAGTTCTCGTTCTGTTTTAGTAAAGTCTCTTCATCTTCTTCGGTAATTCTATATAAGCTCATGAGGATTCTTTTTGCTTGCCAAATATGGTTGGAAAGATCTATCTTTCTAGTTTCTAGCAAAAAAAGCAAGTCATGATTTTGAGTTTTTCATAGTGAGATATTCGTGATTTACCGAGCAAACGTCAATCTGTCAGAAAGTTGCAAATTTGCTGGTTCTTATTCCAAAATGCCTCCAAGACGTTGAAGGAACACCAATAGTGGTGATGTACAATCTGAGCTTGCTAAATTGAGGCAATCTAATCAAGCTCTCCATCAAATGATGAATGAAATCCTTTATCGCCTTCCAACCTCTCTAACTCGTGAAGGAAGTGACCGCATTACTTATCACCAAGATGACTTTGGCCATGATGATCACTTAACTACTTCTAGTTCTGTTCCAGAACCTGTTGCTATGGTCTATGGATCATCTAGCTCAAGCATTAGAAAAGTTTAATCGAAGCATTCAAGTTAATGTTAAGGATTTTGAATGGAAGCTCAATGCAGATGAGTGTTGTGATTGGATAGCATCCCTACAAGCTTTTTTTGAGTGGAAGGATCTTACTAATGAAAGAAATGTGCAGTTTATGGCTACTAAGTTGAAGGGACATGCTCTTATATGGTGGCAGCAGTACCAACAAAGTAGAGATTGAAGGGGAATTCCAAGAGTCAATACTTGGGTTGAGTTGAAGTTGAAGCTAGATGAGAAGTTTCTACCCTTAGACTATTCTCAAGCACTCAACCAAAAGTTCCACCAACTGCACCAGCAAAGTGATCAATCTGTGACTAATTATATAGAGCATTTTTACAAGCTTTTGAGTTGTATCAATTTGCATGAATCTGATAATCAGCTTGTGGCAAGGTATGTGAAGGGATTGAAGTATAGCCTTAAAGGAGAACTTATGATTCACTATCTACATTCTCTTGAGGAGGCTTATCAAATGGCATTAAAAACAGAAGAAAAGTTGAAATGAAGTTCATATTGTAGGGGAGAAAGCTCTAAGACAACAAGGGAGAAAACAAAGAAAGGAGATTCAGGCTCTTTTGATCATCCAAACCCATAAAAAAGGGGGAGGAACTAAAGAGCGTGAAAAGGGTATGCCAACCTTTTCTAAATGTTTTCGGTGTGGAGAAATGGGGCATAGGTCCTACAAATGTCCCAAGAAGAATGCTAAATTGCATTTGTTGGAGGCTAGCAAATGGATGAAGGTAAAGAGCCAATTTATGATGATGAACCAGAGGGGGATTTGAATGAACAGTTGTGATGCTGATTGTGATGCAGAAAGTCTTGTAATCGAACATGTAATGACTTCCCAAGAGGATGAAAAATGGTTAAGACAAATTATTTTCAGAACTTATTATGTTTCTTCTAGAAAGAAGTGTGTTTTAATGATTGATTCGGGAAGTGTTGAGAATATGGGGTGAAAAGTAATGGTTGACAAGTTGAAGCTTTCTTGTGATCGTCACCCAAAACCCTACAAAGTGTCTTGGTTCAAGAAGGGAGGTGAGGTTATGGTATCTCACATGTGCAAAATAAAATTTTCAATTAGAAAATTTGAAGATTAAGCCTATTTTGATGTTCTTCCCACAGACGCTTGTCATTTGCTCCTTGGCAGACCTTGACAATTTGATAGACATACACAACATGATGGGAGGAAGAATACTTATTCTCTTATCAAGAATGGGGTGAGGTATGTGTTGAACCTAAGGAGAGATGTGTCCACTAGTGTGCCATCAAGTGTTCAGATCAACTTTCTTTCTTCTGAGAAATTCAAATTCTTAATGGCTTACTTGGTTGAAAATTTTGTTACTTCTAAAATAAATATAAACTAATTGCTAACCCGTGCGATGCACGAGAAAGTTATTGACTATGAAAAAAAATCCAACAATAAAAGAAGAATAGTTATCACATATGCAATGTTGTTGACAATGCTAAACAATCCTAAAAATTTTCGTTTTGTTGGCTTAGTAAATGAAAAATATCAATTAAAAAAATTAAATAAAAATTAGGATTCCAAACAACTAATATCCTCAATTATCCAATAAATGTTGTGATGTTAAAATAACAATTTGTAATCAATTGAAAGACAAAAAATATTTTTCATAATTTTTTGCGATTTTTTTTTTTTTTTTGGCAATTTTAAATAACTTTTTGTATTTTCTTCTTTTGTTGCTTCGTAGTAGTCATTGAATAACTCATTTTGTTCTCCTTGAGTGCAGATATTGGTGTGAGTTGAATATTGCCTTCAACATCAGTTTTTTGTAACTTTGTAGAATTACTATTCTGTTCACTTGACAAGTTGCTCTCACAATCATATGTCATACCACTAATATAAGCTAGTGAATGTAATAAAATATAACATGTGGAAGTAAAATACCAAATTAGTAATTTTGCTATATTAAATAAATACGTACTTTTGTCATTTTATCAAGCTTAAATTACTTTGTCAGATTCTATAATAGAGTTTATAGTCATTTAGTTCTGATTGGAAAATAAATGTTTTTCCATTCAAATTTTCCACTTGTATAAGTAGGATGAGCCGTTGAGCTCTTCAAGAACCTACAAAAAGTAATATTTTTAAACAAAAAGATTATTGTATAGTCATTTACACTAATCAAATAATATTATTTTAAACAAGAGATTATTTAATAAAGGACATTTTTAATTCTTTACAATGCATTAAATAAACTTACAAATCATAAAAATATCATTATAAATTAATAGTATCTAATAATGCACCTGGACTTTAATATGTTCAATATAAAGCTCTTGATCTAACTTCAAAATAAATTCTACAAAATAGGAATATAATTTTTTAAAATAGAAAAATTATTAAATTCATTAGAACCTCCTAATATCATAAAAATAAAGTGAACAAATAACAATGTTGTTTCCATTCAATGACACATATTAAGAGCATATCATGATTTTGAAACCTAAACTGTTCAAAGAACCGGAGAAGGAAAACGTTTAATGTTTTTAAGGTCAGATTGAGGTCTAACCAAAGTTGAATAGTGATGACATCATAAACTTAATATTTATTTAAAATATCAATAAATATATTAAATTAGTATAAAAAAATGACTAAAATAATTCAAATAAATATAAATACCATCTTTAAAATGTATTTTTTTTATACCACAACTTTCATTATAGTGGTTCAAAAATCAACAAAATATTATTAACTATTAAAAAAAATAACAATAAAAAGAAAAAAAATTATTTTACATTATACTATCTAGATAAGATTTATATAATAAATTAAAAAAAAAAAGTCTACAGCATTTTATATTTTTATGCAAATGTGTATAATATTATATATATTTTAATAAATATATAAAATATTATACATATTATATGAATTTAATATACCAATACATGGGTTTATAATATTAGCCATTAGAAATCAAAGTCCAGTCAGATCCAATAAATAATGCAGTTAAAAATGCAATTAAATGAAAAAAAAGCTTTAAAAAATTTCAAAGCAAATGAATGGTGACAACGTGGCCACATGTCCAACTTTTTCATTGGGAAGAGGTAGTGTTTGCTATAGTTTGGTGGTAGACAACTTTATTCCAAAAGAGAAAAAAAAAAACTTTAGGGTATATTTGGTAACTTTTTTTTTATCAGTTTTTTGTTTTCAAGAGCTATTTTTTGTTTCCAATCACAAAAAACTTGTTTGGTAAGCTCAAAACTACAAAAAAGAGAAAACAATTTTTGTTTCTAATTTATAAAGAAAAATGAAAACAATCAAAGGGCTCTTTTTAGTTTTGTGTTTTTTTAGGCTTGTGAAAACACGGGAAAAACAAGTTATTTTACAACTTTAATGAACTAGCTCTCTGGTTTGAGCTGTGCATCTAAACTTACTTTGATATATATATATATATATATATATATATATATATATTTTTTTTTTTTTTTTTCTCTTTGCCTCTACTTCACATAATTTTTTCACTCTTTGCCGCTATTTTCTACTAAAATTTCCTGCACAGATACTGCTATATATTTCTTGTTTTTTTGCTACGCCTCCAGTTCATCACAAAAAGGCTAGAGAACGAAACTAGAGACAAGGGTGCCAGGTAATAAAAAAATCCACTCCCTTTCCCTTTCTCCCCTCCAGTTTTATTCTTTGCGCCTCTAATTTATCTCTTTCTCTTTCTCTTTCTATTCCTAATTTCATATTTTTGTTTTCTATTAGCAAATTTGCTCAATCTTTTACAGCTTTTGGTGATCTATTATTCAAAGGTACACATCTAAAATAATATTTTACTATCTATATATATAATACCTATTTTAACTTTGAATAAACTAATGTTACAAGGACAACTAACTTTACAAAATCCATCTTAGGGATTGATGTGATAGAATAGTACGTTTGGTTTATTTTATAGGTATATAATAGTGTTAGCACATTTGGTTTACTTTTTAGGCATATAATACTGTCCTAGTTTATAAGATTTCAGTTTTATAGGTATATAATAGTGCAATTGTAGTGTGAGATTTAACAAGTGTCGTATGGTTCATAATATTTTTTTTTTAAAAAAAAAACCAGGTGTTGTATGAAATACAAAATATGTCAAGTTTAATAGGAGCTATGAAATACAAAATATTGCTTCTTCTTTTCTTTTCTTTTTTTCTTTTTTTGAATTCTATGATATCTTTTTATATTGTAATGAATTTCTTAACAAGGTGATTTCATATAATAAGCTATCCTTGTGCAGCAACTATGCAATGGCTTAAGTTTGTTCTCTTTTTCAACAGTTTATACATATTGTATCTAAAATTTAATGTCAATATCTCCTTTTATTTCTGTATTTGTTGATCTGGTGTTTTGGTATTTGTTTTGAGGTTGTTCCTTAGTTGTTTTCATGTTTCATTGTATTATAATAGATGAAAGGCAACAGTTCAATTGATGAAGATAACATTTGAACACCACAACCTGAGAAACTATTTATTGACATAATGCTGAAAGAGATCAATAAGGGAAATATGACAAATAGGCAATTCAGTTATGATACTTGGAAGAAAATGTTAGCTACATTGAATGAATTAGGTAAACGGAGTTTTACAATGACTCAATTCAAATGGAAGTTTAATAGGATGCATTTACTACACCGTGAGTTTTCTACACTTATAAATCAAATTGGTTTTGGTTGGGATGTTGAAACCAACACTATTCATGCACTTGAGGAGTCATGGCAAAATTATTGTCGAGTATAAATTGTTGAATACAATACAATGTTTTATTTTGAAACATTATCCACCATCATTTTTTTTTCTTACTAGATGTCTTTATATTTTTAGGCACATCCCAAGGCAAAGATGTTTCGAACCAAAGGACTTTCAAATTATAATTTGCTTGGACTTATACTATGGTCCTACATTGTGCATCCACCCTAGACCGTCCTGATTCAGATGAAGAGAATGCATTGGAAGAATGACTCATTCATGGGGGAGTTCATGTTAATTTAGAAAGTCCTACCCAATACCCTATCATGGCAATTCTTGAGTCTGACATTACAACCCGATTGAACAAGCGTCCTAGTGATAGTTGTGATAAGCGTCCTAGTAAGAGTAAGCGAGAGTTAATGAGCTCCCAAATGAATGATGCCTTACAATCAATGGCTGAGGCCGCTAAGGCTAGGATAGAGGCATCTAAAGCAAAGGCTGAGAGGTATAAGAGGTATACCATTGATGAAGTTAGTAGTAGCATTGCACCTACAAATGACTTCTCCTTAGGCAAGTGCATTAATATCCTTGAGACCATGGAAGAAGTCAATGATGAAATATTTATGAAGGATGTTGAGAAGTTCAAGCAGGTTCCTAACGATAGAGAGATCTTTGTTAACATGAGTTTTGCCAGGAGGATGGTTTGGTTGAGTAGGTTGTAGGGGATTATGTCAAAACAATAATTTCCTATTAGATTATGTTTATTTTAATGTCTTTGAACTATGATTTGATACTATTCTATTGTTATTTAATGTCGTTAAATGATGGTTTATTATTATTTTATGGTAATATATATATATATATATATATATTTTTATAATGTCTTATTTATGTTAATAAAAAACACTATTTGAGAACAAATTTGCTGTTTAATTCTCTAGGATGAATGTTGAGCCAAATTATTATAGTAGTTCATTCTCTTCAGATGAGGAAGAGGACAATGACATGTTCTTCCTACTAATGTTTGTTGAGAATAAAAACAACTATATTCCTAAAGAGCCTCAAACATATCTCTATGTTTACTGGTGATGCATTTATAAAAGAGATATTGAATGGCAATCATGTTATGAGTTATTTCGCATGGATAGGCCAACATTTACAAGTCTTTGTAACTATTTGAGAACACATAAGTTCTTAACAAACTTACGCTGGATCATAGTGGATGAGGCAATTGGTATGTTCCTATTAATAGTGGGACATAATGTGAGGATAAGGGTAACAGCAGATCGTTTTCAACACTTAACTGAGACAGTGGATAGGCAATTTAAGGAAATTGTAAGAGCAATATGCCGCTTGGGAAAATTAATTATACGTCCTTCTCAAAGCAGTGGAGTGCGTCCACGTATTGCTAACAATACCGAGTTCTTTCCATATTTCAAGGTAATCCCAAGTTATTGTTCATTTTATCATACAAATATTATTTGCTCGCATATGTTAATACTTGTGTTTATATATTTTTTTTCTAGAAATGTATAGGCACAATTGATGGAACATATATCAGTGCATGGGCTCTAGCATCAAAGCTAGTCAGCTATAGGAATAGAAAGGCCACAAACACCCATAATATAATGTGTGCATGTGATTTTGATATGAAGTTTACATTTGTTTACATGGGTTGGGAGGGTACAGCCAATGACTCACGAGTATTCTTAGATGCACTTCAAAGGCCATAAAATAATTTCCTATGGCCTCCATCTGGTAAGATATATTGTTGCCTCACTTACATATTTACAATTTTTAAGTTGAATCCATTCACTGTGTCATACTTCTCTCTATCTTATTATTATTTTTTGGTTAGGTGGCTATTATTTAGTGGATTCTAGTTATCCATGCACCTTGGGGTTTCTACCTCCATATCGTACCGAGAGAAACCATCTATAAGACTTTCGAGGTAGGGATCGTCCTAAAGGTGCTAAAGAGCTTTTCAATTATAGACATTACTCTCTTCGTAATGTAATTGAAAGATGTTTTGGCATTTTAAAGGCACAATTTCTAGTCTTAAAAATGATGCCCCATTATAAAACATGTCGATAAGGGAATATGATGAGAGCCTGTTGCATAATTCATAACTTCATTCAAATGGCAACAAGAAATGGTCGCTTGTTTAATCAATTCAATATTGATAACCTTACTGTTGAAGGTGAAGGTGGGGATAATTCGGGTGAGCCATCGTGCACTGTTGACTTAATTGATCAAGCTGCTGAAGCTATGGTAGCTTATAGGGATCAGATTGCATGATTGATGTTGGCAAATAATAGGCATCATTGATGCCACGTTATTTTTTTTTCTTTTGGATGAAATTGATTCCCCGGCATTGATGCCATGCAGTAAACTTTTTAGTTATTGATTGTCTTTTATAACACTTGATAATTGTTATAGTTTCAATCTTATCTATATGATTAAAGTTTTAGGCCTGAATATTATATGCAAAACAATTGATTTATAATTTCTTTAGGTGTAAGGATTTCAAATACTTTGGAGCAAACATGTTTTTGAATTAGAATAAATATAATTTTAAAAAAAAATTAACCAAAGAAAACAAAATTCAGCTTTTTCAAAAACAACTACCAAACAAATTTCCTGAATTTTGTTTTTGGAAAATTTGTTTTTCAAAACAATTAACCAAACGTGTTTTTCATTTTGAAAACAGAAAAAAAAAAAAAAATCTTTTTCCCTTGAAAACAAGAAAACAAAAATAGAAAATGAAAACTAGAAAATAAAAATAGTTACCAAACATGCCCTTAGACTTTTGGTTTTGGGTACCAATGACAAAAGAAGAAAGAAAATGCCTAAGAAGGAAGAAGAAAGAAAACGCAGAAGAATAGAGAAGAAAGAATTATAAGCTAAGTTTCAATTTAAGTTTTTATCCAAAATTTTTAAATTTTCATCAATTTTGGATTGAATTTTTGCATTACTTTTTAAACACACAATTGTGATTGAATTGTCACAAAGGGTTTTTATTTTTTTATTTTTTTTTAATATTCCTTTTCAATTTACAATCTCTCTCTCTCTCTTCAGCTCTTCTCTCTCTCTCATAATAGTTTCACCCCAAAGCAACTGATCTCTCTCACTTCCCATCTTCATTATCTCATGGCAAAGTTATGGCCTGTTTAATTAGTCATTGAAGGCCTGTGAATATGTTATGCCATATATGGAACCCAATGGACTTTCACTCCCTTGGACACTTGAAGTGAGAAAACCAATTGCCTTTCTCAGTCCTATGCCGTAGCCACACAGCCCACACCCACCAAGGCCCAAACAGAAGACACTCAATTAAAACCTCCAGAGTCCACTACCACCACCACACCATAAGTTGCACAGGAAGTCCAACCACACAAAGCCACAGATACAGCCACACCCACCAAGGCCTCTCTACAGAACGCAATCAAGGGAACAAATTGGATTCTTGTGTTTGTCGCTGATTGTGGGTATTAACTCAAATCTTCCAAATCGGTTGGGTTCTTGGTCATGTTTTGGGTTTTCATTCCAAGCAATAGCATTGTAATTTTTTTGGAGGATGTGAACGGCGGATCTGATAGGAGCATTGGGCAAAAGTGCTTGATTTTTAATTTTCTATGGGTCTGAGTTTAACGCAAGTCTAACTTATAATCTCTTGGGAGCTTTTTTCCACTTTTCGTCAAACACCTGGTGTGCAAAAGCAAAGACCGAAGGCCAACCATGCCAAGTAGAAAGAAAGCTTCAAAAAACGATATAGAAATCTCAAAAGCAAGCTTCCCTCCTCCTCAAGAGCAAGAGTACGTGAGCTTTTCTCTTATGGGTTTACTTTTTCTTTTCTTTTTTGGGTTGTCAACAATATTAGTATTTTTGTTTTGAATGAATTTGATGACTTTTTGTTGGGGTTGATATATATAGTTGCTACGAAGGGGAACGTCTCGCTTGTCTACTCAAATCTATGCATAGGTGAAACTTCAATCCGTTATCGATTATTTTTTGTTGCTGGTGTTTGATTTGACTTGTTAATGGAATTATATTCTCATGCTGATGCTGCAATATACACTTTCTTGATTTTGTTGCATTCTAAAAGTTGCCAATTGGGTTTGACTCTTAATGCTGTTCTGACTAGTTAGGCTGTGCAAAATGTATGTGAGTTATGGCTGACTAACTTATTGGACTTGTTACTTTGTCATTGAGTTGTGAACTCAGATTCTCATTCGCTGAATTTTAAATAATGTGCTTGTAATGTTGAACAGGGAGATAGAGTCAGCGAGACTCTTGGATGGAAACTCCTTGCCTGAAAAAATATGGTTAAAGGTTTTCTTTCTTTTATGTTTTCGATTTGGTGTTTCTTGATATGATGATTGTTTTAAATTGAAGAAATCTTATGCATGTCGATTTCTCTCTTTTTAGCAACAATTCTCTATTGGGGTCAATGATGTCACTCGCGTCCTTGAACGCATGGCGCCAAGTGCTCAAGTGGGAAGCTCTCCTCAACAGCCTTCTTCAATCAGGGACAATTGTAAAGCGCCTTTAGTTCAGCTTCAAGTAAGTCGCCTCATTGTTATGTTGTATTTTTCTATGAGATGATTTCTTCAATTGAACTGATAAACCTGCTGTCATAACAACTTATTCTCACTCTCACGCTCGTTACATAAATCTCATATTTTGCTATTTCATTTGCCAATGCATGTTTCTGTTCCATAGTTGACAAAAGATTTTGATGGAGCACTAAGTTATCCTAGATCTTTCTCATGTTCTCAACTCCAGTTTCAAGTCATTAGATTTTATGAGTCCGTGGATGACAGATTTGGTAGTGTGGACTCTAGATTACTGTGACTGAACAATATGTGCCATATCAAATTAGGTGGCGGTCAGCTTTTGTTTGGTATACTGTCCGCCGAAGAGAATGTAATTCTCTTATTGAGTGTTTGTACAATGGTCCTGCAAATACTATTATGTGAGTAGATATTCAAGCATTGTTGTGTGAGTAGATATTCAAGTATTGTCCTTTTTCTTTGCTAAGGTATTCAACTGCTTTCTTGTATAACATTTAATATGAAGTGGGCAATCACGGTGTACAATATTCTAACTAAGGCACATTGTTGGTCAAAACTTATTTCCAAAGTCGTCATTGCTAAATTAATTTTCCTGCAGATTTTTTGATAATTTTCTTTCGACAAGAACTTAGTAATGGATAATTGTTGTTTCACACTTGCAAATGTGAAATGTTTCACACAATGTCCACATTCTCACACCAAATATCTAAATTTTACACATGATTTGAAAGAATGTGGATATGATGTTAAAGAGTGTGGACATTGTTTGATGTGAAAAAATCAAAGCCCCTTAGTAATAAGGTAGTAAGGTTGCCAAACAAGTTCATGGATATACGTGACTATAATAAGAGAAAAAGGTTAAATAATGGACAAGTGAACAATATTCATTTTCAACTTATTGGTGACTGAATCTTGATGCATATATTATTAGGATTTATTATCATTTTTATCCTCTTCTTAGTTCACCAAACTCAGCAAATTTTTTTTTTTTTTTTGGGTCCAAAAAGTACAATATTTCTCTTTTTGAGTTTGTAGGCTGTACTGTTAGCTTCTGATTGCAACCCGCGGTGGCTGACAAAGCATCTGCCAAGCTTGGCCTCATCAAGGAGGGTTCCACTTATCTTTGTCAAAGATATGAAAGGAGGTTCTTTAAGGTTAGGTGAACTTGTTAAGCTCAAAACTGCAATCGCCATTGGAGTAAAGGTATGGATTTCACTAGATAGAGGATACATTTTTCTTTTCTTATTATATACCTTATTCTTATCAAAATTATATACTTTGCTTATCTCTCATTAAATACAGGCTAAAGGAAATGCCATTAATCAAATTTTTGAGAAAATTCTTCATGGTGATGAAGTAAGACAGACATACGGACATGATTCAACTAATATGAAGATTGAAGCCATGGCAGAAAGAGAATTGTTAGTCAAGAATTAGCTATTTCAAACAAACTGGCTCATTTTCATGGCAGTACAAACCTATAGCTTGAATTTTTTCCTCTGAAGATGCCAAAGAATCTTCACAATGATGAGTGCCTGCACACCTCAAGGACTTAAAGACCTCTGAGGGCTTTTTTTTTTACCAGTTTTTGGGTTGTAATTATCTTTTGATTAGATCTTAGGGATGTAGTTAAAGTTCTTGCATATCATTAGATATTCAACAAATGCTTTACAAGATTCAAAGATTCATGGATGTTGCTGTTCGAGTTTAGATATAGATCCACCAATGAGACAACAAGGTGGGTTCAAAATTTTCAGACATGCAATTTGGCAAGCGTTTTTGTGAGGTATTTATGTATGGAATGTTGATCTCCATGATATTATGCCTTAATACACTCTCTCTATCTCTGGTAGCAAGGTAGGAAGATGGTTAAAATGCCACATAAATGTATTTTGTTGTATTAAGCTCTAGACTAAGACTATAAATGACACAAAAACCCAAAATAGAAAGAATTTCATACGGGTGCCCTCTGAATATTTTGGAATGCAGTTAGCACATGGATATCTCATCTTCTTTTTCTAAAGGGAGGAGTTATATTTCATAGATGTTGAAAAAGCATTACATTAGACTGAAGTTGATTCCCCAGTATTGGGTATTTTAACCATAAGTCTTGCATACTCTGTTAAATTATGTGATACTTGGTTTTCATTATAACCAAATCTAACAGAACTAATTCTGATCCGTGCCATTTCTCCTTCACCTCCTCTATTAGGCAGCCAATCTTGGACGGATGCGTTGCCTGTTACTGCAATGCCGAGATGATTGAGCTAGCATCCCCTTCTAAAATCACGCCTTGTATCCCATTTCCAGAGCAAACTCCATTGTTCTCCTTGCTGCGTAGATCTCAGCTTCTTCCCCATCAGATATTGCTTGGCTCTTAGAATTTAGCAATGAGAGCAAGTTTCTTTGCTTATTTGTATGATGTTAACAATGCCTAATGTACACGGCTCCTTAAAAACTGCTACATCAAAGTTTATTTTGTATAATTTGTTCACATATGTTTGTTAGCCTTTGATGTTTTGGTTTTTATAATCCTTGATGCGTGCGTTTTCATTCTTAAAATATGTGATTTCACACAAGTGATACTTACAAATTATAAAAAGAATGATACATATATCTGATATATAAAATAATTATTGACGCTGAACATCATAGGAGCTTTCTTATACATTTATCATGTCATCTACTGTTTAATTTCTGTCTCAAACATAGCAATAAATAAAAAAGATAAAATATATATAATTGGTCTCAAAATTTTAGAATAAAGCAATTTTAATTCTTGAAGTTTAAAATATTCACTTTTGGTCCTTCACATGACCAAAAACATCGTCATTTTGCTAGACAAATTAGGAACTAAAAGCCACTATATAATATAAGTTTGCTTAGGTCTAAAAGTGACCTCTTTTAAATTTATTTGGTGGGGACTAAAATCGTTACATTAGGAATCCATAAGTTAGTCAGCCATAACTCACATACATTTTGCACAGCCTAACTAGTCAGAACAGCATTAAGAGTCAAACCCAATTGGCAACATATTAGTTGAGAGGGAAAAAAAAAAAAAAAAAGTGAAAGTAAAATATAGTAGATGTTCCGCAATAACTTTGTTCTAGTAAAAATTGTTGCTATATTTGTCATGTTTTATTAACTTTCTGTCAACCTCCTACTTCTCTTTGGAAAATTCAACTGCTGTTGTCTCTCTCTTCTGGCGACTGGCAAGTACGGAGCTGATCGGCATTTCATTCCAACTTGCAAGATTTTTTAGGTAACTTAGTCCTTTGCCATGAATCAATCTATGTCTTCTTTGTTATTGATATCATGTATCTAATCATCATCACCATCATCAATTTCATGTTCGCTTCCATTAGATAATTTGAGAAGTTCCCTTTAGGAAATAGTTGTGTTGTTAACACAAGATCATTTGAATATAAAATCTTTTCAATTTTCAATTTTTTATAGCTCACGTCTTTCTCTGTGTCTCTCTCTTCAAGAATATTGGTGTTTTTAGACATGCTGTAGTTCAAGAATTGTAGGCGTTTGACTTTAACCATTATCCAATCTATAAAATACCCGATCTGTAATAAGATTTCTTGCAAAAGCGTAGCCTTGATTTTCCAGTCTAACCCAGTTAATCTTTTAAACAAACTGTTCAATCAGGATACAAAGACACCAAGTTGTTCTTGGTATGGAGAAAGCTGTTAGAATTGAGTGAAGTTGTTATTTACTATTCTGTGTAAATAGCTGTACAGTTGTCTTATAGGCCCTTAACCTAGCTAGAGTAGTGTAAAGGTAAGGTAAATATGAGTACAGGTATTGAACGTAGGGGTGGCAATTTGTGTTGGTGGGTCATATGCATGTTGAGTTGAGTTAGGCATCGTTGGAGTCGTGTCAAGGTAGAGAGATTCAATTACATAGGTTGACACAAACATGATCCATTTAATAATCATGTCAAAAACCCCTCATTCCTAACATAACCCTTTTATTATGTGGCCAACATGATCCATGTACCATGCTTAATAAACAAATTGTGTTAGATTGACACATACATGATTCAATTCAAGTCGTTTAATAAATATGTTGTTTTGGGGTTGACATAAAGACAACCTATTTCACCTTTTTAATAAATATGACCCAAAAAATTGAAATGGTTAACATAATTTTATATTTTATAAGTACATAAATTATAATAATTGTAAATAAATAAATTCCATGCAAATTCATATTTCATAATAACATTGATTAAAGTACAATTAGCAGACCAATTCTATTTCTTTGATGAAATGAGTTAAGATTTCTTGTAAAATATAACTATTTTTTTATTACAAGGAGGGCAGTGCTTAACAATGAATTAATTTGTAGTTGTACGTCAGGTAAGCAAGTCATTATATAAATCCTATACTCGGCAAGGGTGTGTGAATTAACTAATCATAAGTCATACAGTCAGCCAATTATTGGAAGCTCAATTTTCTATTCGTAGAAAGTGTCACAATTATTGGAAGCGCAATTTTCTATTCGTTAGGAATAAGAATTGCAGCAATGAATGTTACCTCAGTAAGTCTTAATGCTGAAGGTAGGAATTGAGGTAGGATCGTTAGGAATTCAGCACTAAATTAGATTACTTGATGTGATCTTGAAGGGTTTTGAATAGGACTTGATATTTAAGGGTTTAGGTAATAAAAATATTGGATCTTTAACATATTTGATGGTTATTTTGGTATTAAAATGGTGAATAGAATTATAAATAAACAAAGATAAACAATCTCACCTAGGTTTTCCTAAGCAATCGCATTTAGGTAAGAGAAGGCAATTACCCTCAAAGTTTAAAAATAAGCTATTGGAATTTTATTAAAACTAATCTCACTCTGAATGCCATTGACCACAATAAAGCCTTTATACAGGCAATTAATGATTGAGCACTAGAACCAGCTTTCCCTTGCCTCTTATAAGTCTTCAAAGGGGGCTGCCAGTTATGTTCCCCATTAGGAATGTTTATCCTTTTTTTAGTGGAGCTGAAGGTTTGAGGAAAACTGCTCTTGAGACTTGGGTGCCTTAAACTTTACAGGGTGATCCATTAGATAACTCCTCTATCTCTTTAGTGGCATTTCCTTGAAAATTTCTACATAAGGCATTCAACTTGCAAGCATATTTTTGGAAATAAGATTAGGTTGTATAAGAAGCATAAAAATTCATAAGCTTTGTTGCTGTCAAATATTGAGCCTGTAATAAGGTTATAGCTTTTAAATATAACTTCAATATGTTATAGCTTATTTGATTTTGTTTAATTTATACTTGATCATAAATATGTGATTGTTCCTTCCTCTCTTCCTCCTCTATCTTTTCTCTTCCTCATTTCACTTAATGCAGTGACCATGGATATAGTTGGGGGTCTTGGGACTGTCATTGGGGTTGTTAATTCATCATGGGAAACCCTTGCCACACAGTTCTCCTATTTGAGAAATGTTCGGAAGCACCAAGAGTCACTTCATTTCAATATGGAAAAACTAAATGGTCGAGCAAATGACATCAAAATGGAGATGATTATGGGATTAACATACTTGAGTAAGAAGCTAAAAGGTGAGGTAGAGTTGTGGCTCAAACTTGTGGAAAAGGTAAACAATGAAGTGGATAGCTTAGAAAATGAAATCAGCACTACAAGAAGGTGCATGAATGGTGCTTTTCCTAATTTCTATTCAAGATATAAAATAGGAAAACATCTTTTACAAAAGATTAAAGAGGTGACTGAGCTTCAGGAAAAGGGAGTGTTTCCAAATGGTTTATTTATTGATTTATTGCCAGATATAGGAAAGTTTATGCCAGCAACACAGTTAATCAATAAAACAATACAAAGGGATATTTTGCATGAGATTTGGGAGTGTCTGATGGATGTCAACATCAATAAGATAGGTGTCTATGGTATGGGTGGAGTTGGAAAGACGACCATTATGATGCATATAAATAATCTGCTCAATGAAGCTCAAATATTTGATAATGTTATTTGGGTGACCGCATCAAAAACTTTTGAGTTGGAGATATTGCAAATTGAAATAGGGAAAGCAGTAAACCTGGATCTATACCAGGAGTTCTCATTCAATAATAATTTAATCAGGAGATCAACCATATTATTTGAGCATATGTTGAGAATGAAAAAATTTATTCTAATCATAGATGATTTATGGAGTAGGTTTACCTTAGAAGAGGTGGGGATCCCACAGCCAAATAAAGAGAATGCTTGTAAGTTAATACTCATTACTCGACTCATGGAAGTCTGTCGGGGCATGGAAACACAGAGAGAAATCAAGGTGGGCACGCTTTCTAAGGAGGAAGCCTGGAATTTGTTCACTGATAAAGCTGGAACAGATGACTTTCTTTCTCCTGAAATAGAATCCTCTGCAAAGCTGATTGTTAAAGAATGTGGTGGTTTGCCACTTGCAATCATCACTGTGGGACGAGCCATGAGGAAAACCAATGATGCAAGAGTTTGGAAGAATGCACTAGAAGAATTGAAAAGCTCAAGAGCTGAAATTGAAGGCATGGAAGAAGATGTTTTTGCACGTCTGAAATTTAGTTATAACCACTTAAAAAATGACAGGGTCCGGGCTTGCTTTTTGTACTGTGCATTATATCCTGAGAATTATAAAATTGATGTTGAGGAGTTGATTGAGTACTGGATGGCAGAAGGTTTCATAGATGAAGTGTGGGATAGGGAGCATGAGAACAACAAAGGCCATGCATTGCTTAAGGAACTCAAGGATGCTTGCCTGCTGGAGGTTATTGGAACAGGGTGCGTAAGAATGCATGATTTGGTGAGGGATTTAGCAATCAGAATCACAAAGGAGAGTCCTCGGTTCATGGTCAAAGCTGGTGTTGGATTGAAAACATTGCCAAGGACGTGGATGGAAAATGTAGAGAGGGTCTCTCTAATGGAAAACTACATTAAAATTCTTCCAGATCATCCCAATAGCACAAATTTATCTACTCTGCTCCTGCAACAAAACCCCCTAATGGAAAAAATACCTGATTTATTCTTTCTGAACATGCAAAACCTTAGAGTTCTTGACCTGTCTAATTCTTCAATAAAGTCACTTCCAGATTCCCTTTCCTGTTTACAGAATCTGCGTGCAATCATGTTACGCCTTTGTGAGATTGAAGAATTACCTTCACTAGCGATGCTGAAAGAGCTGAGGGTGTTGGACCTTTCATATACCTTGATCAAAGAGTTGCCTAGTGGTATCAAAGGCTTGGTAAATCTCAGGCGTCTTGATCTTTCTTATACAGAAGAGCTTAACATGTTTCCTGCTGGGGTCATCCCAAACTTGTGCCGCCTAGAAAATCTATCAATGTTTGGAAGCAAATGGAGATGGTCCTTGAATTCACAGGGAAACGGAGGAGGAGCAGATTTTGCAGAAATCAAAAACTCCTCACAACTAACTAATCTTGGTCTTTCCTTTGAGGATTCATACAGCTTCAACAACTATGTGAGATCTAGACATTGGCGGGTGCTGAAAAGCAACCATATTGGTATAGGACTTCTATCAAGCCTTTTGCCTATTTCCAAGGGAACTTACAGTGCAGAAGTTCAAGGCTGTAACCTCATCACCAATGGGAGTTCAATAGAGCTCCCAGACAATACTCAGGAGTTGGCATTGCAGGGTTGTGATGATATTGACATTCTTTCTAAACTGTCAAGCACATCAAAATTGGATGACCTAAAAGAGTGTTACATCTCCACTTGTAGTGGTTTAGAGTACATCATAATGGCAGATGAAAATTCCTTTCCAAGTCTAGAGAAATTGATCCTCCAAAAGCTACTTAACTTAAAGGCACTTTGTCATGGAGCTGTGACAGACACTGTATTTTCTAAGTTAAAAGCCCTGCACATCCACAATTGTCACAGGCTTAAATACATACTCACATTTGATTTGTTATCATGCCTTCAAAATCTTGAAGAGGTTGAGGTATGGAATTGTCATTCAATAGAGGAAATCATTGAAGGGACGGAAACCGGTGGGGTAAATAGCAATACTTTTCCTCCTATCATGATTCCCAGGTTACGTCTCCTATACTTATCTTCTTTACCAGAATTGAAATCCATTTCCAAAAGGGTATTAATTTGTAATTCATTGGACTCTATTGATGTATGGGACTGTGAGAAGCTAAAGAAGCTTCCATTCTTAATGGACAACTTGCCTTCTTCCCTCATGCACATCAGCGGAAGCAGAAAGTGGTGGGATGAGTTGTACTGGGATGAGCCTAGTTGTAAGAGTCTTTTACAACCTCTTTTCAAGGAAGATAAATAAAACAAAAAAACAAAAAATACTGACTACCTAGGCACGGGGCAAGTCCTTTTGAATTTTTATGGACATTTCATCTGACAGTGAACTGCCACTTATTTTATTTTTTGAGAAGAAACTGCCACTTGATTGATGACTTCATCAGCATGAATTGAACATGTGGCTTCAAATTTGGGAGTTCAGACATTTTGAGCCCAAAATTTGTGCTGACTCACAAGGCACTCCATTGTCAATATTTTTTTATGAATATGCAACTTGCAAGAAGTTGCATTCAATGATAACTTGTGGTTGACTCGTGGCATCTACAGCATTGTGAATATATCAAAATGCCTATGGCTTCATACTTTCCAGGCAAAGTTAAGACAGTGCCTCTCTCAGCAAGCAACTTTTTAGTGCTCCCTTGTATCTCACTGAGACCAGCGTAGCCTGCTTGAGTAAGTGATGCTTCACCAGACTGCATTTATACCACTCAATAGGATGGGGGACCGAGTTGTGAGGACTGGATCATCTGGCTTCCCGTTACATATGCTTGAGGGAATCTTTGGAACAATCAACATTCTTGTGCTGCTTTTATTTAATGGAAGAAAGGCTACAAAGTGGATGGTGTCCTCCCCTCAGTCACTATCGTACAGCATGTCAATTGAAATAGGAACCTTACTGATATCTGGGACCACAGTTACAAAATTTAAGATCCAAATGCAAGCTGCATATGCAATTGAGGGTCACAGAGGTGAGAATAGTCATCCAAATTGCTTTACAATCAGAGCTTTCATATCTTGTTGGTAGGTCATTGCTCACTGGCTTGCTGCTTCACAAAAGGGAGAGGTCATGGTATGCTTCTTAGATTGCTCACTCCAAAAAATTTGTGAAGGGAAGCAAGTCAGTGTATGCATGGTCTTTAGTTCAGTCTAGTAACAGATCTAAGGTTATGTAATGATACTAATGTCGTGGTTTGAACCATAACAGTTGAAATCATGGGATGGAGTTCTTTCTAAAGAACACTAGAACAAGTTCTCTTCAAACATTCTCTCCCTCTCTCTATCCGTTGGGTTCAGCCATGGACCACTGTCAGTGGCAATTCTTCCCAGTGCTACCATTGGAGGACCAATTCCCTCTCTCTCTCTCTGTTTGTCCTTCTAGTTTTTCTTTTTAGTCCATTTACTTATAATTTTTTTTTATCCTATCTACCTTTAATTTCCACCTTTTATTTATTTTATTTTATTTTTTCTCTTTTCTTTTATTTTGCATTATTTTCTCTTATTTGTTATTTTTTGGTGGATCATTGTTGATGGTTGTCTTGAAGGCCAAAATGGCCCAATACCACCATTTTTAGAAATTTTTAGCAAGAAAACACTGTTTCGGAAATAATTAACAAAGTACCACTTTTTCTAGTACTCGAGTTTCAGAAACTCGAGTTCCTCATTAGTTTTCCACCGTGGCATTGCTGAGTTGGATTTATGTGATTAAAAATTTTTTTGTGGTACTCGAGCTTGGTAAACTCGAGTACCATTTACACAGTACTCGAGTCTACCAGGCTCGAGTACCTTTTTCTTTAAAAAAAAAAAAAAAAAAAAAAATTTACACAGTACTCGAGTTTGGTAAACTCGAGTACTGTGTAAATTTTTTTGTGAAGTTTTTTTTTTTTTTTTTTTTTTTTTTTTTTTTTTTTTTTTTTTTTTTTTTTCTTGTTTGGGGATAATAAAAAAATAAACATAAAGATAAAAATAAGTAGCTTTTTTATGTTTTTATTTATTTAAATAGAGGCATTGTAAAATATAGAGATTTTAATTTCGAAATATGAATTTAATTTCTACATTAATTAAAACTAGTGTATGACCCGCACAATGTGCGAGTTAATTAGTTTTATTTATTTATTTTGAATTAGGATACTCTTATTTTTTATTTATGGTAAAATAAATAAAACTCTCTAATTTATAGGTATGGTATCTTAAAATTTTAAAGAAGCTCTATTAATATGGTATTACAATTTTCACTTATTTTATGAAGCTAACAAAATGAAAATGAAGTGACGATAATTATTTTAGAATACCTATCATCACTCACTTGAAGTGTCAATGCTAGGTTTGTAATGCCCTTGATAATAACAGCCTTCAATCTTCTATATGATCCAATCCTTAATACATATTGGGTTACACCTCACCCACATAAGTAATAACCACTAACCATATACTTAATAACCGCTAACCATATACAAAGTATATGGTAAACTTCATTCTCAAAAAAAAGAAAGTAAACTTAATAAATTTAATATTGTGTTTTATTTTTAGGACCCAATATATAATGATTGTTAATTTTTTAAGTGAAAGAAAAAATAAAAAGAGTGATTAGATTCTTATTAAAAATGATGTGCAGAGAAAAATTTTTATTAATGTAGAAACAGATTTTATCAATGCAGAAAAATATATTCGATTATTGTGAAATTTAACCATGAAAAAGCATTCAGATTTGGCGTTTAAATTTAGAAAACACGATTTCACTAGGTGTTTTATGAGAAAACAGTGAACAATTTTTTAAATAGTGAATAGAAAATAATTTCGAAATTAAAATGTAGAAATTAAATTCATATTTCGAAATTAAAATCTCTATATTTTATAATGCTTCTATTTAAATAAATAAAAACATAAAAAAAAAAAAAAGGAAACATATTTTTCATCAAATCAGGATGATTAGTACATTAGTACATAGTTTTAAATTGAATTTTCACGATTTTGTACATTTGATAACTTCAAATTTGGAAACAAATTTGGATGATCTGTACATCTAATGTAATTAATTTTCCATTAAGTTTACTCAATTTGTTATGTTCTTCAATTTTCATTTGAATTTTCACGATTTTACACAATCAACGAATTCAAATTTTTCAACAAATTCGTAGTATCTGTACATCTAATATACACAAATTTTCCTTGAGTTTTCACAGTTTTGTACATTCAACGAATTCAAATTTCTAAACAAATTCATATGATTTATACATTTAACGTACATACTTTTCCATTGAATTTTCATTATTTTGTATTTTCAATAAAATCAAATTTCTCAACAAGTCTAGACTATCTGTACATTTTATGTACACCTTCAAGATTTGGTACGTTCATTGATTTTCCATCGATTTTTCTAGAATTTCTACATTCAACTATTTCGAACTTTTTTACAAATTCGAATTTTTCGAGGCATTTACCATTAGGTGATTTATAAAAATCATTCATTTTTCTTTCATGAAGTTTGTCCATTATTCATATGGTTACATATTTAAAAAAACACAAAAACCATTTAAGTGCAATAATTGCGCCAATGCTAAAAACCGTTTATGCAGAAAACAGTGAACAATTTTTATGAGAAAACAGTGAACAGTTTTACTTAATAAAAAAAACATATTTTATGAATGCAGTAAGCAAATTCGAATATACAGTAAACATGATGTGTAGAGAGCAAATTTTATTAACGTAGAAACCGATTTTATCAATGCAGAAAAACAAATTCGATTATTGTGAAATTTAAACATGAAAAAACATTCAGATTTGGTATTTCTCTAACTATGTGCTTTTGGCAAAGAATTATCTTGTCATATACCAACTCAAATTTTACCTCCAGGGTCTGGTTAGCTCTATTCAAATGGTAAAATTCATAGAACTCAATGCCTAACCAACTACGACTAGATAGAGTTATATAATCCCGGGTTAGCGACTAGCTACTATATATTATAGCAGAAACCTTGCCCTGCAATTAAGGAGGAGGTTGTGACATGTAGGAAAAAATCTCACTTAAAAATCTGCCAAACTACCAGTCAAAAGCATGGAATAAAAAGCGAAACGTTGTGCCTTTCATGTCTTCAGGATTTAAAAAATCAAGCATTGCACTCCTTCGCCATTGAAAGAAAAATGCTTTAGGAACTGTTACATTTAAAAAATGCTTAAGCGGACTATTGTCTGCCAACTTTTATCAACAAACATCGCTCATAACTCTTTCAGCCAATTATAGAAATCCGAAACAACGTGATCTTAGGTAGTTGCGAAATTAACTACAACGGCCATCTTCCATTCAAAACCTCTAAACAGTGGTTATTACTTATGTGGGTGAGGTGTAACCCAATATGTATTAAGGATTGGATCATATAGAAGATTGAAGGCTGTTATTATCAAGGGCATTACAAACCTAGCATTGACACTTCAAGTGAGTGATGATAGGTATTCTAAAATAATTATCGTCACTTCATTTTCATTTTGTTAGCTTCATAAAATAAGTGAAAATTGTAATACCATATTAATAGAGCTTCTTTAAAATTTTAAGATACCATACCTATAAATTAGAGAGTTTTATTTATTTTACCATAAATAAAAAATAAGAGTATCCTAATTCAAAATAAATAAATAAAACTAATTAACTCGCACATTGTGCGGGTCATACACTAGTTTTAATTAATGTAGAAATTAAATTCATATTTCGAAATTAAAATCTCTATATTTTACAATGCCTCTATTTAAATAAATAAAAACATAAAAAAGCTACTTATTTTTATCTTTATGTTTATTTTTTTATTATCCCCAACAAGAAAAAAAAAAAAAAAAAAAAAAAAAAAAAAAAAACTTCACAAAAAAATTTACACAGTACTCGAGTTTACCAAACTCGAGTACTGTGTAAATTTTTTTTTTTTTTTTTTTTTTAAGAAAAAGGTACTCGAGCCTGGTAGACTCGAGTACTGTGTAAATGGTACTCGAGTTTACCAAGCTCGAGTACCACAAAAAAATTTTTATCACATAAATCCAACTCAGCAATGCCACGGTGGAAAACTAATGAGGAACTCGAGTTTCTGAAACTCGAGTACTAGAAAAGTGGTACTTTGCTAATTATTTCCGAAACAGTGTTTTCTTGCTAAAATTTCTAAAAATGGTGGTATTGGGCCATTTTGGCCTGTCTTGAAAGAGATCTCTTTAGAAGTTGAATGTGTTTGGGGCCCAAAGGCCCCAAACAAATGTGCATTGCACAAAGACTAGTCCAAAAAACACATACAAATGCTCTCGAAAAAATGCCCTACAATATAATATTGCCAATAGTGATAGATCTAAGAAACAATCTTGTGCTCATTCAAAAAATTAAAAAACCAAGTTCAAACATAAAAGAAACAGTCCTTGTGCTGATTCAGGAATTTTTTAATAAAAGTCAAATTCAAACATAAAATTGAGTTTAATCTTAAACTCAAGTTCCATAAAAATTAAACAAACCAAATTTTGAACATTTTAGTGCTCAACTTAACTTATATCAATGACTTTAAGTGATTAGAACTTACAAGTTGAAAATTGTCTAGAAATTATTTTTTATTTTTATTTGTTTTAACCCCTAAAATAAAATTTTAATCACCTCAAAACTTCTTCTTCTTTTTAAGCATATTTGAAATAATCTTAAATATGATCCTCTTACCAATGTTTGGCATTTTTAAATAAATAAATAAAAAGCCCAATGAAGTCCAATTTGATCTAAAACCATGAAAATAAAAATTAGTGGGTGAATATGAATGTGCTTTTAATTTGTTTATTTGTCAAGTGGGAACTGAGGGCATAGGCCTAGCCAGTCAGTGGGTAACAAATGTTAACACTAAAAGACAATTAACCATTAGATGATGCGTGATTCTTTACACACACACACAAGGGGTATGACACAAATCAAGAGTGATTGAGTGAAGATAAAGCAAATGTGAACGCAACAAATATTTTCCTAGTGTCTGTTTAGGAATAACTTATCTAATTTTTGCTGAAAGTAATGTAAATGAAAGGTAAACACTAAATAAAATAAGTAGAGACTCACATAGGATCTACAAACAATAGGGGTCAAAAAAAAAAAAAAAAAAAGCTAGCTACAATCAAGACTCAAACATACACTTTATATAATTGCAAAGAACAGTTGAGTTGGATTGTTAAATAAAAGAATTGTAAAGAGTAAAGACAAACTAATAGATAAAAGAATTCTGAGTAATAATAATTAAAGTTTACTTAATAACAATAATAAATATGTTTATTGTATTTGAAAACAATAGAAGATTTCTAAGATTTCATTTTAGCAACAATAATTAGATGGGACACGTGGCACAAAATTAGACTCTAATTGAATTCTAATTTGAAATCTAATTGAATTTTCTCTTAGTTTTGGCTTTATATATATATATGTTGGGTTCAAGTTATACTTGGTGTAGTTTTAAGCAATGTTACACTATTCAATATTTTTTATTTGGATGCAAATTTTGACAAATTCACCGTTAGATTACATTATCTTTTTATATTCTCCATTCTTGCAAAATTTCAAGGTAATTAAAGATCAATAGTCATGTTATCAATCAATTGTTTAAATTCAAGTTTTTGTAATTTAAAATAATGCATAAAAGATGAGATTATGAATTGAATGGTAAATTACATCTGATTGGCATGAATGTTAAGAATATATAGAATATTTAATATAATATTACTTAGAGTTACACCAAGTGTAATTTGAATCCAATCTTAGGCACTATTACACCACATAATAACTTATTATTAAATTCAATATTAGAAACGAATACCAAAATATTTTTATTTGTTGGCTGCGTTTGGTATAACTTGAATCCAATTTTAGACACTACTGTACCACCCAATAACTTATTATTAAATTCAATATTATAAACTAATACCAAAATATTTTTATTTGTTGGCTGGGTTTGCACTCTTATTGTTATATTTATGTTTGAAAAATGTTTACCATTGTATATAATAAACATCATTTGAGATGAACTTTGTTCACAGGGAAAATCATGAACCAGGTTGGTTAAATCGGTTTTGCGGATATGTGAAAACAGATCTGGAACAATTGTTTTTTGCATAAGAAAGTTGAGAATGGGTTGTGGTTATGAACCAGCTCGTCCTCTGCGCTCCATGGGCTCATGATATGATCCATTATGTGGGTTTTGTCGTTCTGGTTGTCAATTTTGAATTGGAGTTGAATGAGAAATTCAAATATGAGTGGCTTCGTTGGGTTTGCGTGCTTATATTATTGAAGGTCCCCAAAGGGACAAATGATTATGATTTAGTTCTATTAAAAAATGTGAGAGGTAAATTTGTTTTCCTCTGCTACTGAGAAGGCATAAAAAATTGAGTTATTCCTAAAAAAAAAAAAAAATACAAATTTTATTACATAAGTTTTACAAAATGTTGTGCCGTCAATTACAATATTACTCGTTTATTATCTTGTAGATGTTAAAGTGCAACCAATTACATTTTTTTATTTAAATTACAGATTAATAGTAATTTAACCAAATCATCATTAAGTGAATAAAATAAAAAGTTGAAATTACGACAAATTTTACTATAAAAAACTTACAAACTAATGTTATGTGGCAATAATATGATTGGTGTTGCTTAAACAATATATAAATGTCTCATAAAAATATAATAATATATAAATGTTTGAATCAATCTTTTTGATTGGTGACATGTCAATTTATAAGGTTTATGCAATTAAATTTGTAGTATCCCTCACATTGCTCAAGTAAATTAGTCCATTTTTTTAAAAGAAGAATTAGTCATATTAAACGGGGAGAATAAATTTTTTTTTTTCAAGAAATAATCAGGGAGAAGGATTTTAAATAAAAATAGTAATATAAAACATTAGCTAAAGTGATAGTTAAATAAACTAAATATAATGTTGTACACTTTTATGTAAATGCATACAATGTTATACACGTTTTTCAAATGTAATGGTATACACATTTGTTTAGTTTGTAATGTAAATCTTACATTGCTAATACAATGTAGACCAATAATTGGCCTATTCTTATATATATATATATATATATATATATATATATATATATATGAGTTGGGTTTAAGTTACAGCTAATGTAATTTTAAGTAATATTACACTACCTAATAACTTGTTATAGAATTCATATCTTGAAAATCTTACTGTTAAATTACATGTTTTATATGTTCTTAACAATCATGCCAATTTCCATGTCATTCGAATGTAATTTACCATTCGATCTATAAACTCATCTTTTATGCATTATTTTAAACTACAAAAACTTAAATTTAAAAAATTGATTGATGACATGACTATTAATCTTTGATCATATTGAAATTTTGCAAGTATAGAAAATATATAAAGATAATGTAATCTAACGATAGATTTGTCAAAATTTGCATCCAATTAAAAAATATTGAGTGAAGTAACATTATTTAGATTTACACAAAGTATAACTTAAATCCAACCATATATATATATATATATATATATATAGACACACACATACAAGTTAGGGTTGATTTCACGTTACCTACTTGTGGATTTAAAAATGTGTTATCGCTTGCATGGTTAAAGCATTAAAAATATAATAATAAACAGTGCAGTGCAATTACGATATGAAAGTAATATTTGCATAAATTTTGGAAGCTGCCTATGTTTGGCTAAAGAACACTAGAACAAGTTCTCTTCAAGCAGTCTCTCCCTCTCTCTATCTGTTGGGTTCAGCCATAGACCACTGTCAGTGGCAATTCTTACCGGTGCTACCATTGGAGGACCAAAACTCTCGCTCTATGGGTGTTTGTCCTTTTAGTTCTTTTAACTCCATTTACTTATAATTTTTTTTATTATCCTATCTACCTTTAATTTCCACTTCTTTTTTTTTTTTTCTTTTTTTTTTTTCCTGTTATTTTGCAGTATTTTCTGTTATTTGTTATTTTTTTTGGTGGATCATTGTTGATGGTTGTCTTGAAAACAATGTTATCAAGAGATCTCTTTAGCAGTTGAATGTGTTCGGGCCCAAACCAGTGGGCCTTGCACAAGACTAGTCCACAAAACCCATACTAGCCCTTGAAAAAAATGCCCTACAATATAATATTGTCAATAGTGATAGATCTAAGAAACAATCTTGTGCTCATTCAGAAAATTTTTTTTAAAAAAAAGTTCATACATAAATATTGAGTTTGATCTTAAACCAGAGTTCCATAAAATGTTAAGTCAAACCAAATTTTGAACACTTTAGTGCTCAACTTAACTTATATCAATGACGTTAAGTGATTAGAACTTACGAGTTGAAGATTGTTTAGAAATTATTTTTTAGTTTTGTCACCCAAAAAAAAAAAAAAAAAAATTTAACAAAGATGAATGGTCAAAGCTAAATGACGAACAAAGATAAGCAGCGCAAAATTGAAAATCCTAGCCCCCTGCAGGATGCAAAGAAATGCTATTTTACTTGAAGTGAACGGTCAAATTGCTATATATGATATGTTTTCTTCACCACCAGTTGCTTAGAAACAAAATAAAGCATTCTCTGTTACAAAAATATGCTGCATTGGTGCCTTAAGTTCATAACTCCAATCCCCAACTAAGTAGTTTGTAATAATCTCAGTATAATAATCTCATTTATTGTGTTACAGAAGTTCGAACTCTTCAATATATATTTTCAAACCAAATGTGAGAGGTGTTATTCATACAAAAGACAGGTTCCTGAAATAACTCCCACCATAATAATGAACAAGAAGCAGCATTATAATCTTACAACCTGGGTGAAAGATATGGACGGTCCCATTCAGTTACAATGTGGTCACGGGTAATCTCTTTAAGTGAGCGACAACCACTTAAAGCCATCGTTATTTCAAACTCATCCCGAAGCATCTGAAGTACTTTTCTTACACCAGCCTCGCCTTCAGCAGCCAATGAGAATAAAACAGGTCTTCCAATCTGATACAGGACAAGAGGATCATATGGATGACAATCAGCTAAGGGACCTGGAGCTTGTGAGTAACTATTCTTTCATGCTTCTTAATTTATACATCATTTGTCGGATTATTAATTTTATCCAAATTTCCAGGAAAAATGTCACAAGATCCAACATTAGGAAGTACCATTGCTAGTACTTTAAAGATGTTAATACTGTTAAATTGCAAATTGTTATTCGTATTCAGTAATATTAATGTAAGAATCTAAGGCAAGTAGAAATATCTCATTGGTCATTATAGGCAGCTATTTCTCTTTAATGGCCATATAGCATAATATTTACTCACAAATATGCCCGATGCTCCTAGAGCCAATGCTTTAAAGACATCTGTCCCTCGCCGGATTCCACCATCCAGAAAAACAGGAACTCGGCCTCGTGCAGCTTTGACAACCTAAGTCATCCCAATCAGAACCATAATATTAAAATATTACAATGCAACTTCCAACAAATTCTTTTGACATATGTACAATATCAAGATAAGGGAAAAGCAAATTTATGAAACAACAGAAAAACTCAGTGATACAATCAAAAAATTTGGAAAAACTGAATGATAAAAAAAATTCAGGAATAAAAATAAGCAAAAAAAAAAAAAAAAATCACCATATAAGTGAGGACAACAAAATCTCTTAGCACGCACACACACACACATAATCTTTATCTTCTAGCAGATTTATCAATAATTTGGAAAAACATTTGTTTGTGACTATAGATGAAGCATTGTTACATTTCTAGCATTTAACTTCAGGGAACTCGTGAGGAATATATTGAAAAGAAAGTAAACTATACAAATTAAAAGAACAGTGACACATGAATAACAGAACTAGGCATGATATCATTGGATTACCTGCACTTGTTGATTAAACATGCTTATATATAACCCATTATGGAAAATTGAAATGTTTATAAATGAACTACATCATGCTGGAGCAAAAAAATAAAAAATCTACCTCTTCCAAAGCCATAATAGTTGCAGGAACATAATCAAGTTGGCGGGCTCCATGATTGGACACGATGATTCCTGCAGCTCCAGCTTGTATGGCTAGCCTTGCTGCATTGTAGAACATGAGATGGGATTAAATTAGAAGATCGTTGAAAGTTCTAGATTTAAAAATAAAGGCGAAAACACCATTTTGGTCCTTATATTTTAGGGTTATAGTCAATTTGGTCCTTACATTTTCGTAGCAATCAATTTAGTCCATATTATTTTTAATTTACAGTCAATTTGGTCCATGTTGTTAACTTATTAACAAAAAACGCCTACATGACAAAGAGTGTGCACTATTGGCACACTTTAAACTTACGTGGCAACTAAAATAATAATATTACATGCCACATGGAAAAAAATTAATTTATCAGTTTTAAAAAAACAAAAAAAAACAAAAAAAAATCAGATCCGGGAAGAACGTGAACCTAGAGCAATCCAACCCAAATCCACTTCCACCATATTCTTTAAGCAAATCCAAAAATAAGATCAAACAAATATCAAATGGTTAACCTCACAGAGGATTTGGCTTTGTGGTTTCAACTTCACAAATGTTCACAGTGGGATTGACATAAGTGGGTTAATACAGTGGGGTATTTTATCGAGCACTTGGTAGTTGGCACTTGGTTAAGAAACAAAGGCTTAGAAAGAAGAGACGAGATTTTTCTGTATTGCTCAAGCACACAACTCTCTCAGTTGTTCAAAGAGCCAAGAACAAAAGAAATGAGAGAAAGGTTTTTTGACCTACATGGGTTCTCCCTATTTTGCTATCATTGTACTGTCAACTGTGTGTTTTTCATTTTGGCTAAGGCACTGCAAGGAAGAAAACTATCTCAGTGTTCTATTGTTAACCATTTGATTTTTATTTGATTTTATTTTTGGATTTGCTTAAAGAATATGCTAGAAGTGGATTTGGGTTAGATTTTTCTGGGTTCACGTTCTTCCCAAATTTGATTTTTTTTTTTTTTGGTTTGTTTCTTTAAAACTGATAAATTAAATTTTTTTTCTAGATGATGTGGCATGTAATATAACTATTTTAGTTGCCACTAAGCTTAAAGTATGCCAACAATGCACATTGTTGGCCACGTAAGCATTTTCCGTTAGTGAATTAATGGTAAGGACCAAATTGATTGCAAATTGAAAATAACAGGGACTAAATTGATTGCTATGAAAATGTAAGGACTAAATTGACTGTAACCCTAAAATGTAAGGACCAAAACAGTGTTTTTGCCAAAAATAAATGAATCAGAGAGGGATTTTTTTTTGGGTAGGGTTGGGGGGGGGGGGGGGGGGGGGGGGGAAGGTTTCTGTTCACATACTATCCTCAGCAGTAAGGACACCCTTCACAAGAATTGGTAATTGGGTGATTGTCTGAAGCCACTTCACATCCTGTTCAAACAAATGAGAAAATAATTCAAATTAGTACAAATTTCTCATTTTTCTAGAAATCTTATATATAAACAGCCATCTTA
Organism: Quercus wislizeni; assembly: GCA_023055345.1. Classification (NCBI taxonomy): domain Eukaryota; kingdom Viridiplantae; phylum Streptophyta; class Magnoliopsida; order Fagales; family Fagaceae; genus Quercus; species Quercus wislizeni. The sequence continues at coordinate 20,905,580 of JALGQJ010000002.1, forward strand.
CCTTCCAGCTGAGAGAGCGGTCAATTTGTCCAGCAACATAGGAAGCTAGTCCAGAATCATTGGTCTGCAGGTCAACCCCACGTATGATCATGGAGAAAAATATATATATATATATATATATATATATTATAGAAAATGGAAAATTATATGTCTGATATTAAAAAGTCATATTGGTGACCCACCTTATCCATCGTTCCAAGATTCAATCCATCAAAGTTCTTCAAAGTCAAAAACGGTGGCAAAACAAATCTGTAGGAGAACCCGTCAAACAATTAAGTTTCTTATGCAGAAAAGTCGAAGCTTATTCTTCATCATGTAAGAAATATTTGGACAAGCTAATCCTTTTTAATTGTTTTATCTTCCTTTATTTTTCAAATTGCACTTTGAAAAAATGTTCACCTGTTCTTGATGTCAGCCTCCCTGCGGCCAAGCCTTGGAGTGTCCACGGTCAGGGCAATTGCATTGAAACCAGCCCTTTCAGCTCTTCTTACAAGCTGTGCAACCACATTCCTGTCTTTATACACCTGAAGAATAACCAGAGAAAGCAATTTTAAGACAAGTAACAGTTAAAAAGAAAAACCCATTAAGCATCACACACTCCACTGAAGTTATTTCAGGACTCAATAAAAAGTAATGACTTCAAAAGTAGGAAGTAGGATGATCTCTTGAAAAATAGCCAGAGGGCCACTCTGTTGGAACGAAGAGAGCTTGAAACAGAAAAGAAACAGAAAACTGACAGGTGACAGGATTTATTAGAAAAAATATATCAATAAGAAGGTAAGTTAAAAATTAAAGGGCCCCAGAGAGGGGTGGGGAGAATATACAATTAAATCTGAGTTTGTGACTAATGAGGTTTTTATAATAACTCCTCAAGATGCTCAAGCCAAGATCAACAGCAGACAACAGTAAGTAAAAACACTGATTTTAGCAAAGGGAAGAGAAAGACAAATAACAGGAAATTAAGGGATGATCTCTTGAACTCACATAGAGTTGGAAAAAGCGAATGCCAGGTCCTGTTGAAGCAACCTCTTCAACACTGGAAGTAGCCCATGAGGAAAGTGTCTGAAAACACCAATCATGCATAAACATGTTAACATTGATTACAATTATTCTGGAAATCCACAGAGTGTGGCAGGCCCAGTTGGTTTACACATTGAAATCAACACTATCAAGGAAATACAAGAAAATTTTTAATTCAATTTAAATTTTAAAACACCCACCCCCCCCCCCCCCCCCCCCCCCCCAAAAAAAAAAACTGCGGGAACCAAAAAAAACAAAAAATGGTGGAAAAGCCAACCATAATAGTGCCAGCTGCTGATGCTGCTCTTGCTGTTGCATACTCTCCTGCATGAGATTTACCTTGTTAAATTTAACCTAAAATCTTTTTTATTTATTTTTTATAAAGAAAAAACTTTCTGATATGTACACTAAAAAAAATTAGCCATCAATCAAACTATATCAACATGCAAAAACTCTTTATGAACTTTTAAGCATGCATTTCATAATAAAAAGTATTTCTTAGAAAGTGCAGCTACACCATTCCCATGGATGATGTTAAAAGGAGCCACGTAGTTGGCCTATAAAGAAGAATGCTTACTCAAAGTTACCAACATATTCACCTTCTAATTTAAATAAGATATCAGAATCTATTTTTTGTGAAATAACTTTCAACTGCATTTAGAAGTACCTTTACCTCCATTTAGGGAAAAAATAGTTTGAATTTTTTTTCCTCTTTACCTCCATCAAAATAAATTAATGCATACTATATAACTTTGGAACTCTTAAAAGTGTCTAAGAGGAATGGTATAGTACAGCCTGACACTGTTGTGCTTGGTATTTGAAACAAAGACCAATAAAAAATTAAAAGGAAAAGGAAAAAAAAAAAAAAAAAAAAGATGACAGCAGAGTGTAGAAACTATTGTATCAAGATCCTCTTCTAAAGAGGTGAAGTTGCATATGAAATTTTGGAGATGAAAATTACAAGATATAATTCTTTTGAAACCTCTTAAATGAACCTTCTGCTTAGCTTCCTGGAAAAACAGGTGTTACATACACATACTTTTGTTTGAAGCAAGAAGAAGAAGCATACTCTCGGTTCCGAAATGAAAGTAGAACAAGTGAGCAAGTTACATATTGTAGCCAATAGGAAATTTATCTCTAAATTGTCCCATACGCACCCCAACATCATCTTTAAGGTATGAATAACGTAGGTATAATGAACATATTATGCACATATTTTGGATATATATAATATACATGCCTATTTTATATTTAACAATGCCATATATGTATATATGTACAAATGTATGAATATAACTAACACCAAAGGTACATACCTTCAGGGTGAGCCATCTTCTGCATGGCTGTAGGAGCAATCATGATGGGCATTGAGATTTTGAAGCCCAGAACAGTTGTGGCCATGTCTATCTTGCTTACATCAACAAGAATACGAGGTCGAAACCTATTTCCAATAAACAAAGAGAAATTTTGAGAGAAGAGATGCAACAACAAACCTAAGGTAAAGAAATAAAAGAATTAGGAACATAACCTACAATTGGGAAAAGGAAGAACTACAATATGTTTTCAGGAAAAAAGGGAAAATATCAAGTACAAAATAGATATTGAAGCAAAAGCATGGATCACGAGAGAAAAAGGCAAATGAAACACATCAGAGCAAAAGAAAACTATTTTTGGGGTCACTATAAAAGAATAGCTTACAAAATCCTTGAGAATGCATTTCGGTTCTCCTTAAGAGTCCATTGGTCCTCTGCACCTGATGCGTAGTAGTCATAAACCATCTTTGGCAATTTCTCCTTGGCAATTGCCTCATACTCCGTAACATTAGTTATCTCCATCTCTCCAAAGGATTTTTTATGCTATCTACAGAATATTCTGAAAGTGATTTTAATAATATTAAAATCACACAAATTCTGATAAAGGCAATAATGTGCAAGAACCTAAGTAAGAAGGACATGCTTAGAAATTGAGAAGAGTATCCATCAAAATAAAAGAAAATTTGAAGAACACAAGTATGCAGTATATCTAAATTTACTAAAACTAGATTCTATGAAACATTTTTCTGGCATATATAAGCAAATTCATAGAGCAAAATCTGCTAAAAGTAATGCAACCAATTTTCAAAGAAGTTCACTGATGCAGGACAACCTAGGCTTCCTGCCTAGATTAGTCCCACCTTAAACCATAGAATTCACCACCTAAAGGTTGTTTGGAATCACCACCAAACACAATGCAATTTTGCGCAAATAATCTCTTATTATTAATAATAATTGTCTGATTACAAAATAAATCTTCTGGAGCTTTATATAGAGCTTCCAGGATTTACAAGATAAAGATAAACATCCCTACAACTCAAACTAAACAAATAAAAACGTTAAAATCTGAAATTATAATCCAAAATAAAATATTGATATGGTTTCTAATTATGCTCCTGCATCATTCATAAACCACAGAGAAACAGGGCTTAGTCCCCTGAAATTGCACCTCACAAGTTTCTACCACCTTCATGCATTTATCCATTATAAGATTCATCAACACCCCTAGCTTGAAAATAGTGATCCTCCTATTTGTCATGCTTTTAAAAGAAAAGAATGGGCATCCACTGTATTTTAAAGACATGAAATTCCCCACCTTTATTACTAGGTAATTAGCTCAAGCATTCAAAGGGACTTTCACTTTTTTTTACACCGAATCAGTTCTGATTGGTCAGCTTACAAAGAATACAATTAAACTGCATGCAATCAAATTCTGTAAAAACCAAATAAGCCAAACACAACCCGAGACTAAAATCCCAAGTCATAAGAACTACAACAAATTAACATAAATCACAAACTGATTTTAAAAAACAGTCACAACCCGTTTCAATATAAAAAGTAAAGACCTTAACTTTTACATCTCAATCACAATCGTAATCAAAACCCAGATGCGAATAATCCTATAAGAAACAGAGTATACAGCAGCATACAGTGAAAACCAAAGTAAAAGAACACTGAATATGAAACAACGGTTAAGCAAAGAACACACCTTGGGCTCCTTAGGAGAAAGAATGAATGAGAGAGTGCCAAAGAGGAGTTGCACAGCAGTTAATGCTGAAGAGAGAAGCAGAGAGAGAGAGAGAGAGTGCGTGAACGTCCAAATAATACGATACAAAGAAGAAAAAGAAAAACCAAACAAATGGTGAGGGAAGAAGAGAGAGAAAGTATTGGTTCTGTTAAATGAAGACAAAATGGGTAGGGATGACACGAGAGAGAGAGAGAGAGGGACAGAGTGGATTGGCTTTTCGAGGTTAGCATTGCCAGCCAAATCTGTTTCATGGGATTTAGACTCGTGTTGTGTGGAGAGAGAATTTTGTCTTGTTTAGGATAGTCAGTTCACTTACATCGCCGCTGGCTCATATTAAATATGATAAATACTGTGTCTGTAATATTTTTACAATAAATCTTAAGTGGCAAGATATTATTAGTTATTATTGTTATGACAAAAAAATAATTTTAGTGTTAGTTTTAAATTTAAACTAATAACAATTAAACACCTGTGATTTGTTGTAAAAATATTATAAAAATATTATAAACATAGTTTCTCTCATTAAATATAGCAGCCATTCTTTGAACAGAACCATGACTCATTCGTGAGAGGGCATTATCATGTGTTATTTGTTTTGTATGCTTGGACTATGTATTATTATTATTATTATTTTTGAGGGAATGCTTGGACTATGTAATTATGTACATATATATCTTCTTCTTCTTTTTTAATGTACATGTGATGTCTATACTTTGACTAATAATATTTGTGCACGTGTTACTGTTAATGATGACCAAATAAGACCCTTAACCTAAAGGTCATTTTAAAAGTTTGTCAACAAGTAACAACGAACCCATCACAATTCTTGGAGGACCAACATAATTTGTTGCAATTTTTTACCATGACTTAAAGTTAGTCAATTTATGATTGGAATATATTATTTTACACATGGATCTACCATTGGTTCTTCGTAATAGTAATCCAATCATAACTCTGAGACATATGTAAATTGTGACAAAATATGTAGTAAAATTTATGCATCTAGATTTTTTTTTCATTAGCTTTGATTGTTTCGGCGATAATGTATTCTAGAAAATAAGTCATTTTTCAAAAAATATCTTCTATAAAATTATCTCATTTTCCTAAGTTTGGTGGCAATCTTAAATCAGTTGAAAAATAATCTCATAATTTTCTTTATTTAGCTTGTTATGAGATAAAGTTGTTTTCCGAAAATATTTAGTAAAAAACAGTTTCTAAAAATAAACCTTTTTTTTTTTGGTTGACTATAGATAGTTTTCTTTTGACTCATTTTTTCTTATACTACAAAATACTAAAAAACACAGAAAATTATTTTCACACAACATTTTCTATTGAAACAAACAGAGCATAATGTAATATCATTTTAGAGCCTTTTATTTTAAAATTAAAAATATATTTTTAGAGTTTAATGCCTAGAGGTAGACGTGGCAAAACGGGTGGATCAGGTCGGGTTAATCGGGTTTGCAGGTCAAATGGGTCGCGGGTCAAAATGGGTCATTTTTATATGGGTCAATTGGGTTACGGGTCAATCAGGTCGCGGGTCGAGTAAGGTCGTGGGACAGGTCAAGTTGACCCATATTTTTCAAACAAGTTTTTTTTTTTTTTTTTTTTTGAAATAAATGTAATCTGTCAATTGTTTCTAAATTCCTTAACTGTGATTAGATTTTCACTGGTGATACTATTACCATTTACCAATTGCCACTAAACACTTAATACCAAAATTTGGTGTAACTCATGTTCCAGCTTTCTAGAAGCTAATCTTGGTATAATTTTCGATTTGTTTAAAGTAGGAAGAGAAAATGAAAGTGGCAAGTAAAAAATGACAAATTATAATGGAGTACATAACATATTAAGTAAAGAAGAATAAGTAAATATTTTATAAGAATTACACCTCAATCTCAATCTACTCAACGTTGGTATATGTGGAAAAACGAGTAGGTTGGGTTGGGTTCAAGTCAGGTCAATCAGGTCACTGGTCAAAACGAGTCATTTTTAAATAGGTCAATCAGGTTATAGGTTAATCGGGTTGCAGGTCAATCGGGTTGGGTCAGAAAATTCTGACCCATTTTGCCATGTCTACCTAAAGGTGTTCATAGGTTGATTTAAGTTGGTTTTGACTCAACCAAATCACCTTGGGTGGAAAAAGATGAGATTCATCGTCAACTAAAGAGAAGCAATAGTTTAGTTTGGATTGGTTGTCTAGGGATGGTGGCCGGTGGTTGCAACCAAATTAAAACGACAACAAGAGCATTTTCAATAGATTTAGATGGAGTTCAAAAAATCTAGTCAAAGATTGCGAGATCTTTTTCAAATATTTGGGTTTTTTTTTTTGCGTCGGGTTTGGTTCATCGGATTCCTAACTGAGAAAACCAACACTCAAAATATTTGAGGCAGGTTTCTAGCTTTAGACCACCCAACCAATCACCAACTATCAAAGTTAGTGAAATTTGGATGGGTAATTAGGAGCAATATATACTATGAGCTAAATTTGTTCATAAATTCTTATTGGGATTGAGAGTCAGTGCAATACCATTAAAGAGTTGACATCCAAAGTTAAAAAGTTTACTTCTTTTCTCAACCTTATATCAGAAAAGGAAAAAAGTTTTTTTTTTTTAACTAAAAAAAAAAATATCAACTCTCAAATGACTTTTTAACTTGAACCACAACCCTTAATCGGCATTGCACCAAATTTCAATCCATCCAAAAAAGTGTACTTGTATTAAAAATATAAATCTCACATATAGTTATATATATATATGTGTTCCAAATGAAAATGATTAAAATTTTTCAACATTATCTTGCCTTTAATATTTTGAAAAAAAAAAAAAACACAAATATGTATTAAATAGTTTTATTCCTAAATATAAAATATATGAAAATGTAACAAGCCATACAACCTTATTTAGTCTGTTAGTCAAGACCATATATAATATCGGTTTATCAATTTATCTACTAATTAAAAAAATAATTTATGAGCCAAATTTAAGTAAAAATATTGAGACTTGAGAGCTTTGTAACTTAATTAATTGACACATTTTTAATTTTCAAGACATCTATAATTTAAATCTTTCCAATCTCTTATTGTAACTATCGAATTATTATTATAAAAAAATTAAAAAAAATCTAGATAGACCAAAAAAAAAAAAAAAAAAATTAGCAAGAATTTTTAAGCGGATTGAGTAAGAACTTGCCTTCAGTTCACCCAAATACTAGTCTATCTTGTGTTAGAAAGAAGAGATGGCTATCCGTGTAAAACGCAACCATCTATATCTTCTATAAAAGTCTGAATTCTGGTTTGCGGCTGATTAGTTCGTGCTTATCACGAGGCGCAGCACGAGTGAAAAACGGGGAATAAACTTATGTGAATATTTCCTCACCCAAAAAAAAAAAAAAAAAACTTATGTGAATATTAATAAGAATCCCACCTCACATCACATGTCACAGTATTCAAAGTAAGGACACTCACAAATCACAATACAAAAATTGTATAATAGCGCAATTATTGTACCACTTGTTGGAAATTAAGATTTCGAGAATGTTGGTGGAATTATATACTATTTAGAACATGTGAACACCTTACACCAATCAAACTTTTCTCTTTACGATTTCTTCTTCTTCTTTATTATACAGGATATCATTGCATCATCTACCACTTTTGTCTCTTTAAGCAAGTTGTTCTTGGTACTCGATTGGAGTTTGGAGATCTATTTCTTTTCTTTATAGGACGGATGAAATTTATAATAGTCAAAATATTCATATTACTTTGGCAAATGTTAACAAGCACCGTGCAGTGCTTATTAAGGTTAAAATAATGTGAGTCTCACTTAATAAAAAAACTGAATTAAAAAAGGAATGGGTATAAAGCTGACTCAAAAGTGTATAAAGCTGACAAAATACCGACATAAAGACGAAATATCTGACACAAAGTTTGGTGTTAACGGACACCTTACGGTGCCTATTAATACAATCCATATTACTTCGAGGAAGAGAATGAGGTGAATAGAAAATAATAGAGTGGTATCAAAAGGAATATAATTCAAGAATATACAAGTGTTACATCTATAACATTTTTATAATATTTTTACAAAAAATCTGAAATGGTAAGTTATTACTAGTTTTAATTTGAACTTATCACTAAAATTAATTTTATGCTCACCAAGTAACAACTTGTTACTTAGTATTGGTTTAGAAAGTGTTGTGAAAACACTGTAGACAAAAGATTTCTCATGTAATATTTCTCCTTTAGCTAGATCTTTGAAGGAATAACTTTTCAATGGCCAGAACAAAATATCACAACAAGTGAGTGTCAACTCAACATAAATAAATTAAATTTTTTAATAAAATATGTAAGGACATATGTGATTTGATGTTAGGAACATATGTCAATTTAGAATTGGTTAATCCTTTGACAAGACGCACTTTACTTGTAATTAGGTAGATATAGGATGTGTTTAATGCTTTAAGGAATAGGGTCTCAAGTTCTAGTGTTAAATCCATACAAATCTGTCCAAGAAACAAGTGAACAAGTGTTGGATTTTAAAACTCGACAACTAGTATCTATCAAGATTTAAATGCTGCTAAAGCTCGATGCTCGACAGCTATCTCAATAGATACCTTATCTATCAATATTTAAGGAATTCAAAACTAATTTCCATCTAATCATTGTATATATGTTTGGGCTTTCTTTTCTCACAACCTTAAACATATATAAAGATTATTTTAGGGGCCATCAAAGGTTGTGCAAATGTGAAACAAAGTTTTGTTCATGCAAATTGTGACCGGATATAGAATTTGTCCTAGTTAATCTTTCTCTTGAAGAAGCTACTGTGTTTGTACACCATAGGTTTTGTGACCAAGGAGTTTCGTGATCTTTATCGTGTGATAAACTGAAGAACTTTATAGCTAACATCTTTCTCAAGTTGGTGAGTAAGCCGCGTACTGAGGCCCGCGCATCTATTAGTTAGTCACGTACTGGGAGCCGTGTATTGAAAAGAAGAGATTGACCTACAGAACAAGTCCAATTGGGTATTAGGGTAAGGGTTCAACTGTAGGTTGGTATAAGGTACTGAGATTCTTTTACTTGTAACCGTTTGTTATGATAATAGTGAATTCTCGAGAATTGTGACCTTAAAATCATCCGGTGGGGTTTTTGCTGTGTAGGTTTTCCCCATTCGTAAACAAATCACCATGTCAATTTAATTTCCCTTGCATTTAGTTAATTGGTGATTTGTTTATGCTACCATGCATTTTGCATGTTAGTTGAATTAATTAATTAACTTGGCTAAATCAATTGGTTAATTTATCACAAGGAATCAATACATTCTTGGTCTATCAAAACAGGATTTTACTAGGACTCACATCATCAACTCAAAAGAAAGATGTTATGAAAATGTTTTGAAATTTTATTTCATTCCTAACATTTTTCTTGAAAGTATATAAATAGAATGAAAGAGAGTACTTCTTAAAGTGATATTTTGGTTTAGATTTATTTTCATATGGTTTACTAGATGTGGCTCCTTGAAGATCAATCAATACTACAAAAAAGATTGCTATTAGTAACGGCCAGAGTTCGTCACAACAACACAAAAAACCGTCGCAAATTAGTATTGCCGATGGCAAAAGGCCATCGACGGCCATTGAAAAAAGTCTTGTCGGAAATACTATATTACCAACGAGGCCGTCGCTAATACTCATTTTCGACAGCACAACTTCGTCATAAGTACTTGATAATTGCCGCCGTAGATTCAACTTCATACGAGGAAATTGGATAACCAAATACCTTTTGCGACGACCTTAGGCCATCGTTAATGCATAGTTTCGACGACAAAATGCCATGTAGTTATTTCATTTGTCATTGACAATACAACTTCATATGAGGAAGTCGTATGACCAAATACTTTCTATAACAAACTAAGACCATTGTTAATACCTTTTTTTGACAAATAAAAGCTATCGTAATTACTTGGTTTGTCGTTGACAATTTAACTTCATATGAGGAAGTCAGACAACGAAATACTTTCTACGACAAACTAAGGCCATTGTTAATGCCCTTGTTTTGACGAATAAAAGCTGTCATGAGCACTTGGTTTGTCGTCGAAAATAACTTTTGTGATGAACTATAGTTGTCATTAATGTAGTTTTCCAATGACTACAAGCCATCATAAAATACTTGGTTTGTCATCAACAACACATTATCAATGTGACCATTTACCTTTTTCGATGAACTTTGACATTATTTGCAACAAAATAACTCTGTCAATAATAAAAGAGAGATCATTTCTAATATTTTAATTGCGAGGAAACATAAATCTCCCAAAAGTTTCTCAATTCAAATAACAAGCACAAATTCATAATTGTCCAAAACTAGAAAGTGCATAATGCAGTAAAAAAAATATTAAAACATCTACAAAATATAATCAAATGTTCATTAATACAAGAAAGCTATAATATCTCACTAAACTTGAAAACATAAATATTGGAAGATCAATCATCATCTAAGTCCGTATTCTCCTTTTGAGAGCCATCTGAGTTAGTATTTTCCTCCTCAGAGTCATCTTCTGTGTTTTCGTCCACATTTTGATTTCCTCCTCCAGCATTGGTTTGCAATATTTTGATTAAACTAAATAAGTATACAAAAAAATTATTACTATGCAAATTATATTTACAATACATAATAAATATATTGAAACGTACTAATTTAACAACATCAACAACAATCCCCACAATGAATAACAATGTTATTATCAACATCAAAGAATACAGAATCCTTACTAACAAGAACCTTAGTTCTCCTGTGAATGAGAACTTCAAAGAATAAATTTGCCACCAATAATCACATTAATTAGTAACATTAATAACATTTTCATAATAAACACTACAAATCATGTACTTTGCATGGATAGGTAAAGAGATACTAATTTAAATAACATAATTTAAATTTAAATTTAGCAATCCAAATAATTGAAATCTATAATGAGCAACTTTACAACTTATTTCAACAACCTCAAGAAAATAGCAAAAAATATTAATGTAGATTATACTAAAAAATATATAAATATACCCGTGTAGTAGGTTCTTGCATAGAATTAAGGCCCATCTTTTTCAAAACATTTGCTATAATACAAGGAATTTCCTCTTTCAATCGATTGATTGTTCCTTCAAATTCTATTTTCTCAGCAAAACTTTTATCCTCTACTTCTTTCAAACGAAGCTCAAAATCCTCCTTTTTCTTTTAAGCGATCCCTTTGACATCGCTTACTACACTGGCTAGATGAACTTGGGCCATACACATCTCTAGGCTTGACTTTGGCACCCCTGCCAAGCACACGACCACGAGTAGGAGGGCCAGTCACTTCAAAAAATATTTGACTATCATTAACAATCTCACACTAAGATGCGACCTCTAATTTCCTTGCATCCATTTTTTCCTAAAGCAACATTTATTCTGTTATTAGATATATACAAACCTTAAATTCAATAAGACATTTAAAAATAATAATAACGATAATAACATACATATAATTTTTGTGCTTTTTCACTTGCAAAAGTAATGCCATCCTTTTTCATATGCATCGACCTAAAACATTCAATTGGACTTGGTTCACATCATTCTTCTCCTCCTATGACCATTTTAAAAGGAAAATCATAAGATAAATCAATTCAATAAATGAACTGATGTTATAGAAATTTAACATGACAATTTTATCGTACCAATTCTTTTCTACACTTAGCCATTGCTACAGAACCTGTCATCACAATGATAGCTTGATTTTCTTTGCGATTTTTTTTTCCTATCACTTTTATCCTGGTTACATGAAAAAATACACTAAAGGAGTTAATTTTTAAACATTTTCTTCTAAGAAAGATTTTAGAATAAATATATATTAAAAAAATTGTTGTTGAGGTCTAAAAATCACAACACCCAAGCCCAAAGAAATCACAAAAGGCCATAGAAAGTGAACCTAAGAAAAGGTGGTAAGCCCAAAAGGCTTGAAGCCCAAAAGCCATAAAGGGATAAGCCTTAAAGCCTACGAGGAAAGAAGGAAGAAAAAGAAAAAAGGACCCAGTTTGTCAAGATCGAAGGATTGAAGAAAGACCGGTGTAAGAAGTTGAGTCGAGATCCCTGGAGACTGCCAAAGGCTCAGGATCCCCGAGACATGTAACACAACTAAGTTAGGATTAAGACAGCTCAAAGGAAAACGCCAAAAGAAACACAAGAAACGAAGGGTAGAAACGTCCTTCTCAGGCACCAAAGGCAGCAAGAAAAGTAGAGAGCTTAGAGAAACCACTCATGATGCAAGGGAACGGTACATCGGGGAACCAGAATGAGGAATTATAAAAAAGGAAGTAGCAGCAAAGACCTTCGAACCAGCAAAGATGAATTCTGCTCACTTGGGAAAAATGACAAAGAGGAAGGAAGGCCAAAAGTTGAATCATAAGAGGTTTTAAGGAACGTGAAATTAGGGACAAGCGCACTCTGGAATGGAAAGTCAGCCATGGGCTTTCAAAGAAACAGCACCAAAAGGAGGAAAATATGAGAAACAAGGAAAGGCTCAACCTTCTGGGTGATAGGCACAAAACTGGCTCTGATACCAAGGAGCAAAACAGGGGAATCAATAGTTCCCCGAGACTCAAGATTTACACTATAAAAAGGGGGGAAAGCAATAGAAGAGGATAACAGAATCATTCTAAGAAAAATTTTGTCAAAAAACTCAAAGAAAATAGAGAATATCTCCCAGTATTCCAAAAATAGCCACTATAGCACATACTCGGATTCAAAAGGATTCAAACTTTGGAAGTCTTAGAGGCAAGGATAGCCATCAAAGTCTGTAATTTTTGAGCTTATTTGAACCTTGTATCACGTCTTAGTGAGCACATTGTAACCATAATTAAGGAAAACTAATGAAGTATTTCCAATTAATTTGAGGATCCCTAACAATTGCTTTTTTTTTCTTTCGTGTATTTCTTGATTACTTCGTATTCCCTTTTGCTGTCTTCATTTATTGTTCAATACAAATATTCTTGTTTACTAGTTTATGTGTATTGTAGGAAGCATGCCTTGTGCACAACTTGGTTCTTAAACAGCCCCTTTAGCTGCTGTGAACTAAGCCTAGTCCACCAAACCACAATCATTCAGCCCAGGATCCTTGGGCCTGCGTGCCAAAGAAAAAGCCACTCTCACAACTATTAATAAAGTTCAATTTATAATCACCTTCCACTTGCCATCATTCCATTTGCTGCACATCTCTTTCCAAATACTTGGAGTTACATCATCTGGGGGATGCTTGTACCATTCATCTCAAGGAATTTCATTTTTTACACATTCTTCTCTAAGGTGCCACATCCAATCAGGATAGCATCATTTGACATGCTCATCAAATACCTCTCTCTCAAGAACTAAGTCATATGCCTCAAATTATGCTTCTTTGTATAATTCATAAAGCATATTAAGTTGTTCTTAAGGGCATTTTGAAAAAGTTGTCCATGTCCCAGTAATATTTTGGTGAAAGAAAGACAAAGTACGTAAAATATAACATATATATGAAATGTAAGCCCTAAAAAATAAATGATTAAAATAACCAAAAAATAGGGAAAAAAAGACTTTCTATCATGTATCTCACACTTGCGGTAATGACCTAGATAAACACCCTTAGCGTTTCCCCGGCTTCTTTTCTTTTGTATAGTAGATCATACCAATAAGTAAATATAAATAAATAAGCTTTAGGCATACAATTGGTATATTAGCATATAAACTTTAGGGAAATATTAAGTAAGTATTACCTTTGCTGACCCCATTAATCGCACTATTAGAAGAAACAAGTGCTTCATTAGTTGGAGACTCAGATGATGAAGGTGCAACTTGTGATTGATTAACACTATCACCCTTATCTCTCACTTGTTCTATAGCTCACTTCTTACCTTTCTTTGCCATTCACCTATAACATAGTTAAAAAGAAAGCCACATCTTTGATAAGTTGTAATTATTTAGTCAACAAAAACATAATTAAAACCAAAGACCATATTAGAAATATCAATTAAAACCAAGGACCTATTATTACAATCATTACAAGGACATTTTATCTTCATATCCTCATCTTTGATACGTTGAAATGCATAATCAACAAACTCTATTACCCCATTTATATGTTCCACATGACCTACTAGAAAGATTGATCCAAGATTTATCAACTGACATTATATCTACACCCTTCAAAAATGACATAAATATCAACAATTATTCTTGCCTGAATTGTGATGAATAAACTTATTATAAAAACTAAAAACTAAATTAACAACACCACCACTAAATATATTGTAAATTAACTAACATGAAAAGCTTAATTAAATTTAAGAGGTCCACTAATTTAATTAAATAATTAAATACAAATAACATGCATGGTGCAAATCATGTTTATTTTTTTGTTTTATCAAATTGAAAAGTCGTAGACAAGCACCAATCCTATGGATGTCTCTAGTCTCCACTTGTAGCATTATAAACAAAATATTCAACAGTATTAATCTATATTATATTATTATATATCCACAACATAAATACACTAAACACCAACCATTCATTCAAATATAATTTTTTAATCAAAGTAAATTTCAGCCATTCATTCCAGTAACTTTTTGGCTCAACACCCAACCATTCACTATCACTTTAGTTCTATTCATTCAACCAAAACGTCATTCTACAGTATAACTCAAAACTGTACCCAAAAAAAAAAAAAAAAGAGCAGACAAAGAGAGAACGGAAGAGTAAGTGATACCAGTGACTCAGTGAGGCGATTGGATTGCCGCAAGTATGAAGAATGATGGTGTAGAGACAAGCAAGGACACTGACGGCGTGAGAGAGTAATTGTAAGATAAATTTGGGTTTTTTTTTTTTTTTTTTTTTTTTTTTTTTTTTTTTTTTGTAATTATGGATATGTTTACTGAAAATGAATTTTGTATATTTTTGGGTTTTTTGACTTTTTCTTTTTGTTGAGAAAATGAGTTTTTTTAACTTTGTTGTACCAACTTTATGGGTCAATTATAAAACTTTAAAGTATAAATTAAATTTTTTTTGATGAACTGAATTTTAAATTTGTGTTGCCAAATTCTAAAATTTGAGGGGGGGGGGGGGGAGTAAAGAAAATTTTAACCTATATTGCAATTTTATTCCATCTCAAATAGGAAGTTTCAAAAGTGAAGGAAATATAACCTCAAAATCGTGTACAAAAATATAACCTCAATAATAATAAAAAAATGTGTATTTTATTTGGCAAAACCATCCCATTTGAACGACATTTTCCACTTGACATCCCATTAACTAAATTTTGTTAAATTAATATTAAAAATATTTTGTACTAATCTGCTCGCAAGTTTTCAAAATTATCTTATTTCTTATTTAATATTCATTAATTTAAAATTTTAATTAAAGTTCCTCAAAATTTTTTTTACTTAAATAGTATTTAAAATATTTAGAATGACACTTTTTTTTTTTCAACAGGTTGTGGAGGGAATTGTCATTGCAAGTATTTTGGTGCTTGATAAACTTTGTATTATTATTCTAAAATTTTCAGTATTGTATGTACAATTCATTGTTGACCTAATATTGACCAAGTTTTACAAACTTTGACTACTCATTTTTCACAATCTGATCGTTTAATTGATGTCATACTTTGCCAACACCAATTTCTCACCACATTCTTCCCATCCAATGGTCAAATTTTGGATTTGAGTCTAGAGCATTATGGACATGTGTTGTAGTACCAACACACCAAGAAATTTTGATTGGTCACGTTCTACTAATTCAACCGTTTGATTGAGCTCAAAATTCATCAAAACCAATATTTTATCCTACTCTTTCAATCCAATTGGTCAAATTTTAAATCTAACTATGGCACAAGATGCATGCGTGTTGTATTTGCCTATAATGAAGCTTCAATAACTAAAAATATCCAATACTCTATTAATTAAGAGAGTTATACACTATATACATATTACTACGAATCAAGAAAATAATATGCAAAAAAAAAAAAAAAAAAAACCTAAAAAATGACCTTGAATGGATTTGCATGACTTTTGACTTTGCCATTTTAAAACTTGAAACTGATAAAAGCATAAAAACCAAGAAAACCTAAATACTGACTAATACCCAAAACCCACTCAAAGCCTCCCTACTCAACATAATTTGATCCTATCGAGTGGTCATAGACCCAACTTCGATGGTTGATCATGTTTGACCAAATATTGACTAAGTTTTGCGAACTTTGACTACTCATTTTTCACAATCTGGCCATCTAATTGATGTCATACTTTGCCAACACCAATATCTCACCACATTTTTCCAATCCAATGGTTGAATTTTGGATTTGAGTCTAAAGCATTATGGGCATGTGTTGTTGTACCAACACACCAAGAAATTCCGATTGGTCACGTTCTCTTAATCCAACCGTTTGATTGAGCTCAAAATTTATTAAAACCAATATTTTATCTTACTTTTTCAATCCAATGGTCAAATTTTAAATATGACTATGGCACAAGATGGACGCGTGTCGTATCCACCTATAATGAAACTTCAATCACTAAAAATATCCAATACTATACTAATTAAGAGAGTTATACACTATATAAGTATTACTAAGAATTGAGAAAATGATCTACAAAATACAACCAAAAGCCTACAAAATGACCTCGAATAGATTTGCATATGACTTTTGACTTTGCCATTTTAAAACTTGAAATTGATAAAAACATGAAACCAAGAAAACCTTAAAACACTGATCAATACCCAAAATCCACTTAAAACCTCCTTAAACAACCTAATTTGATCAAATCCTGTGGTCTTAGAACTAACTTTGAATTTGACCAAAGATTGACCAAGTTTAATAGACTTTGACAAAATTTCGCAAGATTTGACTACTCTGTTCTCACAATCTGACCGTCTGATTATCATTGTAATTTACAAACACAAATATCTCACCACATTCTACCAATCAAATGGTCAGATTTTGGATCTCCATCTGGTTTCATGATGGACATGTGTTGTTGTATCCACCCACTGGGAAACTTTGATTAAAACCCGTTGACACAATCTAACCATTCAAAATGGCTGAAAATACGCCATCAAAGCTAATAAATGACCAAAATACCCATAAACTTCTAAAGTGATAAAAGTGCCCCTAAAAGCTTCAAAATGATCAAGATACGTTTTACTTCTGAAATGACCAAAATAGCCCTCATGTACTTGAAGGGTCTTTTCATTTTTTTTTTTGTCTGTTTTCAAAATTAAGACAAAATTCTAGAGTTTTAAGATAAAATTGAGGAAAATTTACCATTCAAAGTAAATAATCATTTTTTACGGCCATATGTATGTTGGAAATCACTGTTATTGTGACAGATTTACCTTACCGTCATTAATAAATTTTTTTCTTAAGAAAATTTTAACTATTAACAACGACCACAACATCCGTCGCAAATAACAATGCAATATATAATGATGGAAAAAACCATCTAACACATGAAAAATGAGGGCATGATTTCCCCCTTTTAAAAAAATTACCAATGTCGACGGCGTAGGTCCATCACAAATATTATTTATTGGAAGGGATCTAATTCCATTACTAATACATTCTTTCTTTTAAAACAACTTAACTATTTATGATGGTCAGCATGTTTGTCGTTGTAGGGATAAGGGCCCAGAATCATGCGTTGGGCCTTGGGCTTTGTCTGAGGACGTTTAGGTGATCCGATGAGGGACGAATAGTTATAAGAAATTCCAATTTGAAGTCTCGCAAGGAAGGGACAAATGGAGGGCGGTCTGAGGGGGAATCCCTCCTCGGACCTAATCAACGCAGTTCAAGCATGTATTCTAGCCACTAAAACGGCCCTCCAGGAAGCTCCATTGATGGGAAAATGCCGCACAAGCATACCGGAGGAAAGGAAACCCAAAATATCTAAGAAACGGCTGCTACCATCTCATTAAATGCATTACAGCTGCTTTTCTGGCCGCATTTATGTGGAAAAGACCTTTGAATAGTACTGTTTTGGCTACCGCAACTCACAGAAAGTTAAAGAAGATATCTGATGGGACAAGTACTCAAGTAATAGCTCAGATGATCAACAAGTGTAGGATCAAGATAGTCCAGGAAGAGCTATATAATGTGAGAGACCTACCACGAAGAGGGGATGAGAGAAACTCTAGAAGGGACACTATAGCACTATAACTTGTAATGATACTCAATTCCAATTGATTCTTGTATAAGGAGAACCTCCTCGGACTGGTAACCTATACACATTTGGGTTTACTGCTATATTCATCTTACCTTTTAGAATTATATTAGCCATTGTCCAATTCATAAGGGCTCAGTTCTTCACCCCACTCTCTACAAATTTATTATTTTGGGCTCATTAGGTCAACATACCCCATATTTTCGAGTTTGGGCCACAAACTGAGATCCTACAATTGTAAATACAAAATCAGTTAAAAATAAAAAAATTAATTGCGATGGCTAAATGTTTTCACAAATGTGAAAAGGAACGAGGGAATTTTCCCTCCAAAATATTTTACCATTTTCAATGGCTTCATGTCTGTCGCTAATACTTTTTTTTTTTTTTTTTTTTTTAAAAAAATTTACGATAGAATAATGTTTGTCGCAAATAATAACACCATAAAAAATATATATTTTGTATTTTTGACGCACAAAGGCCATCACAAGTGTTAATAATGCCGACGGTGTTTCTTCAATAATACCCTCTTTTATATTTACAATGGAAGATTGTTTGTCGCAAATACTAACACCATAAAAAAAAATATATATATTTTGTATTTTCAATGTACCAAAGCCATCACAAGTGTTAATAGTTTTGACGGTTTTTCTTCAGTTGTCATAAATAATACTTTACTAGCGACGAACATTTTTATGCCGTCGTAAAAAATAAGGCGGGAATACTTCCCTCCAAAAAAAATCACATTTTCGACAAAAATAATAGGCATTTTCGACAAACTAATTTTGTCGTCACAAATACGTTAATATTTGACAAGTAATTATCGACGAAAGAGACTTAGCTAGTTTTTACGACGGCTTTTTGTAGTCTTTCAAAAAGTTTCATCGCAAATAGCAATTTATAAATTTGATCAATATAAAAAAGTCCGTGCTAATATATCATTATTTTCAATAAAACAAACCCTTATTGAATATCTTTCCTCAAGTATCGACTCAACTGTTGAAGATTTAGACTCAATGATGACATTCCACTCCAAGTGCTTTACAAATATACTAAACACAATGCAATGAAAAGTAAAGGGAAAAAAATGTCTCGTAAAATAACATATTATACTACAAGGCAGCATGAACAAGAATTTTCATATTTTGCAACATTTAATACTATTAGTCTTTTTATAAAATTCCCAAAAAAATTGTTTCAATTATATTTGTTGTATTTGATTGTGCCTTATTTGTATTTGAATTATTCTCTCTTTTTTATTTTTATTTCTACTATTTTCTAAAGTTAGTTTTAAAAACTTACTTTATTAAGAGGAAAACAACTCTTTCTTAGTTTTTATTTTTTTATTTTTTTTAATTTTTTTTACGTAAACTCTTTCCTAATTCGCCTTTAAAAAAAAAAATGTAGAACCCACAATTATTCCCATAATGTTAGTGTGTGGGCCAATTGAGCCCTGTGTTCAAACTGTATTGGAGGAGGCCAGGCCCAATACTAGCCTCATTCGTACAAATGGTGTAAGAAAGGGCCCGGCCCAATATCCAGTTTGAGGGCAAACGAATATCCGAGGATAGCCAATAAAAGAATGGATAAAATTACCCTCCGAGGAGAGGTGGAGCATGCTTGTGAGGAATTGGGCCATATCCGAGGACGATGGTCACCTCGGAACTTTTGTCCAAGGTATCTGGTGAACTTATTAATCACTCAGAGCAACGCCTGGGACAAACCTTACAACAAAGTGAAGGGGAAAATATCAAATAAAGGATAATAGTAAGAAATAACAAATATCTAAGGGTACTGTCACCTCCGCATTAAATGCCTCCCAGCTAACCTTCTGGCCGCATTAATGTGGAGGTGATACCTGAACAGTGAGCGGGCAGCCTTCCAGCTAAGAATGGAAGATTCAAGAAAGGGCAAGAGAGATGGTGAAAAAGAACTTTGAACGCCAAGTCCACACGTGGATGATGAAAAAGGTAAAAAAGCCATAGTATATAAGACGAAGAAAGGAGAAGGAAAAGGACGACGGAAAAACAATTCTAAAATCATATCACTAGAGCATGTCCGAGGATACTCATTGTTTAAACTACGCTCATAGCTCTAGCCTCTTTACGCTAAAATCCAATATCTTAGCCCAAGATTCAGACTAGCTTTTTCTCCCGCTCTCTATAAATTTATTGTTTGGGCTACGTGGACCTGGATCCATCCATATTCTGGATTCAAGTCAAATTTGGTCCTTACAATTGGCGCCGTCTGTGGGAAATTGCTTGATCTGATCAAAAAGAGATTTGGGTTTAGCGCATAAAATGGAAGAATCAGGTTCGCATCAACCAACGGTAGGGCCACATCAGGATAATGACAATCCGCACCAGGCGGCATCAGGAGGTTCGCAGCATAACTACTCGGGGGTCCACCCTCAACAGAGGGGAGGTCGTGAGCAAAGTGGGCAAACCACGCACACTAATAGAAGTCAATCGCGTGGGAAAAGTCATGTGTCCCATGCAGAGAATGAGAAGGACATGCAACATGAGATAGATGAATTGAAAAAGAAGTTACGTCGCGCGCGGCGGAGACGGGCACCATTTGAATCTGAGTCTTCCTCTGGGGATACAGAGGATGATACATATAGGCAAAGATCTAAAACTCCACCTAGTGAAACCTTCTCCGGTGATGAAGAATACAGTAATTATAGGTGGAAGAGCAAAAGTACCATGCATAAGGGCCTAGGGAACAAAGCTATGAACGAGGCCTTGAGTCAAGTGGCCAAATCGCCTTTCACACGATGGATTGAGGGTGCCAGCCTTCCTCGGCGATTTAACCAACCAACTTTCTCTCTTTATAATGGCTGAACAGATCCAGTGGAGCATGTAAGCCATTTTAATCAAAAAATGGCCATCCATTCGAAGGATGAGGCTTTAATGTGTAAGATCTTTCCGTCCAGCTTGGGTCCAATGGCAATGAGATGGTTTAATGGCCTTAGGGCAAATTCCATTGATTCTTTCAAAAAACTTACCCAGTCTTTTGGAGCACGCTTCATCACATGCAGTAGGGTAACTTTGCCATTAGGATCTTTGCTATCAATCTCCATGCGTGAGGGAGAGACCTTGAAGGCTTACTCGGACAGATATTGGGAGATGTTTAACGAGATAAATGGGGACTATGATGATGTGGCCATTAGTACATTTAAGGCGGGGCTGCCGGCGGAGCACGATTTGAGAAAATCACTTACTGGCAAACCTGTCACCAGTGTACGCCTGTTGATGGATAGGATTGATAAGTATAGAAGAATTGAGGAAGATCAATTGCAAGGTAAAGGAAAAGCGAAGGTGATTCCTCAGGAGAGGAGGGATTCTAGGTCGGATCGGCTGCAGAACAATCGTCCTCGGAGAGACTTTTTAGGGCAATCTGCATCTGCCAATGCTCAGGCAGTCAATGTTGTGTTTCGAGAGCCAGTGCAGAAAGTTTTGGAAAAAGTAAGGAATGAACCATTTTTTAAATGGCCGAATAAAATGGCAAGAGATCCAAGCAATCATAACCAAAACCTGTATTGCCAATATCATCAAGATCATGGTCATGCTACTGAGGATTGTCGGAACTTATGGGACCATTTAGAGCAACTAGTCCAAGAAGGGAGGTTAAAGCATCTATTGCATCATTCCAGTGGCTGAGGAGGTCAGACAGGTACAACGTTTCAGGGAAATCCTGCATCCAAGCCTCCTCTGGGAACCATCAATGTTATATTCGCCGCCCCAGGGAGGACTGGATCCTGCCCAACCAGGATAATGTCAGTATCACATTACACCGATGATGAGCCTAATTCGATGCCGAAGAGAGCCAAGACGAATGTCCCTCTAGTGCTGAGTTTTTCAGAAGCGGACAAACAGGGAACCATACAGCCACATGACGATGCTCTGGTGGTTACCCTTAGAATTGGCGGATACGATGTGAAGAGAGTCATGATTGACCAAGGAAGTGCAGCGGAAATTATGTATCCTAACCTCTTTAAGGGTCTGGGTTTAAAGCCCGAGGATTTATCTGCCTACAGCTCGCCTTTGGTGAGTTTTGAAGGTAAGATGGTGGTCCCTAAGGGCCAGATCAGACTGCCTGTGCAAACTGGATTGGATGTGGTTGAGGTAGATTTTATCGTGGTAGATGCCTTCTCTCCGTACACGGCCATTATGGGTAGGCCATGGCTGCATTCCTTGGGCGCCGTTTCCTCCACCCTTCATCAGAAAGTGAAATATCCCTCTGAAGGTCAAGTGCTGGAGATAGTGGGGAGCCAGTCTATGGCTAGGCAATGCTTAATTGCAGCAATTCAGCACAAACCAGAGACTGGCGCCTCAGCCAGTAAGGAAAATGACTTATAGCAGTTAGGGGCCTCGTCGTCACTACGTGGGGGGCCAGATGACGAGATGAATTGTCAGGGCCTGGAAAGGGTGATTATAGGGGACGACCGTGAAAGATTCTTCCAGGTTGGGGCTCGGCTGCCCCTACAGGAGAAGGAAGAGTTGGTTGAGCTTTTGAGGGGAAACGTGGACGTTTTTGCATGGGACGCCTATGAAGCCCCTGGTCTGAATCTAGAATTCATCTGTCATCGTTTAAATGTAAATCCTTCAGTGACTCCAAAAAAGCAACCTCCTCGGCGACCCTCGAGTGAACACGTGAAGGCAATAAAGACTGAGGTGGTTAAACTCAAACAGGCAGGGGCTATTAAAGAGATTTTCTACCCCCAATGGTTGGCTAATACCGTAGTGGTGAAGAAGAAGACAGGAAAATGGCGCGTTTGCGTAGACTTTACAGACCTTAACAAGGCTTGCCCCAAGGATCCTTTCCCTATGCCGAGGATAGATCAGTTGGTAGATGCGACAGTAGGCCATCCTCGGATGAGTTTCCTGGACTCCTTCCAAGGTTATCACCAAATACCATTGGCAATGGAGGACCAGGAAAAAACGGCTTTTGTCATTCCTGTGGGGAACTACCACTACAAAGTAATGCCTTTTGGCCTGAAAAATGCAGGATCGACCTATCAACGGATGATGACGAAGATGTTTGAATCACGGTTGGGAAAAACTATTGAGGTCTATATTGATGATATGGTGGTGAAGAGTAAGTTAGCATCTGAACACTTAGCAGATCTTACCAATGTTTTCGAAATTCTGAGGTGGCACAAGTTGCGTCTGAATGCCTCTAAGTGCTCCTTTGGAGTAGGGTCAGGGAAGTTCCTAGGATACATGGTGACTCATAGGGGGATTGAGGTAAACCCAGATCAGATTAAAGCAATCAATAGCTTGCAACCACCTCGGAATCCAAAGGAAGTCCAGAAGCTTACTAGGATGATGGTAGCATTAAATCGGTTCATATCCAGATCAGCAGAAAGGTGTAGACCTTTCTTTCTTTTGTTACATAAATGGAAAGAGTTTCAATGGTCCGAGGAGTGTGTCAGGGCCTTCCAAGAACTTAAACATTACCTATCCCATCCGCCTATAATGTCTAGCCCAGTGGTGGACGAAGTCCTTTTTTCTTACCTCACTATTGCCTCACATGCCATAAGCCTTGTGCTCATACGGGTGGACGATGGTGTACAACGACCAGTTTATTATGTGAGCAAGTCGCTTAATGAGGCCGAGGTGCGCTATCTACCACTGGAAAAAGCGATATTGGCTGTAGTACATGCCACGAGGAAACTCTCCCATTACTTTCAGGCGCATACTGTGGTCATCCTAACTCAACTCCCCCTCAAGTCAGTGCTCAGGAGCGCCGATTATACAGGGAGGGTAGCCAAATGGGGTACGATTCTAGGGGCTTTTGATATAAAGTACATGCCCTGTACCTCAATCAAGGGACAGGTGCTCGCTGATTTGGTGGTTGAGTTTGCTGAATCTCCAGAAGAGGTGAAAAGGGGAGACGAACCAGTGGAGAGAAGATTGGTAGGCGTGGCCTCTATTCAGGGCCTACAGTATTGGGAATTGTATGTTGATGGAGCAGTCAATCAGCGGGGATCAAGAGTGGGGCTAGTACTGGTGTCCCCTGACAAGATTACCATAGAGAAGTCCTTTAGACTGAATTTCTCCGTTACGAATAACGAAGCAGAGTATGAAGCTTTGTTGAAAGGAATGCAGATGGTGCAAAAACTGGGGGGAAAAGCAGTGAGAGTTTTTTCGGACTCAAGACTGGTTGTGGGATAAGTAAGAGGTGATCTAGAGGCGCGAGATTCAAGGATGCTAGAATATTTATGTCTGGTCAGGAATATACAAGAAAAGTTTGAAGTTTTTGACTTGTCTCATGTTCCTATAAGTGGGAACACCCATGCAGATTCGCTGGCCACCCTTGCCACGTCCTCGGCTCAGGATCTGCCTCGGGTAATCCTGGTGGAAGACCTGTATACGCGAGCTCTGACGCATCAGGGTGCACCACAGATACATCAGATTACGCTGGGTCCCAGCTGGATGGATGCCATATCGCTGTTCTTGGAAAAAGATGTACTACCTGAAGAAAAATCCGAGGCTGACAAAATACGGAGGAAAGCTCCTCGGTTTTGGTTGTCCGAGGACAAAAAATTGTACAAGCGTTCGTTCTTTGGGCCTTACTTATTGTGTGTGCACCCAAAGGCATCAGAGACACTTTTGGAGGAGTTGCATGAAGGGGTTTGTGGAAGTCATACAAGGGGAAGGTCATTGTCTCACATGGCTCTTACCCAAGGATATTGGTGGCCAAACATGCAAAAGGAGGCGCAAGAATATGTCAAGAAATGCGATCAGTGCCAAAGATTTGCACCGAATATCCACCAGCTTGGAGGAACGCTCAATCCGCTGTCTAATCCGTGGCCTTTTGCTCAGTGGGGCCTAGATATTGTGGGTCCTTTCCCCAGAGCTGCGGGGAACAGAAAATACCTCCTGGTATGCACAGACTATTTTACCAAATGGGTTGAAGCTGAACCTTTAGCCAATATCAGGGATATGGATGTCAAAAGATTCATCTGGAAGAATATAGTTACACGGTTCGGTGTTCCCAACGTCCTCATCTCGGATAACGGTCTTCAATTTGACAGTAAAGCCTTCAGGAAGTACTGTTCTGATCTGGGGATAAAGAACAGGTATTCCACTCCAGCCTATCCGCAAGGAAATGGGCAGGCTGAGGCCGTTAATAAGGTCATCGTGAATGGACTAAAGAAGAGGTTGGATGACGCCAAGGGAAGATGGGTTGAGGAGCTACCCCACGTGCTGTGGACCTACAGGACAACGCCTCAGAAGTCTACTGGTGAGACCCCCTTCTCAATGACGTATGGGGCTGAAGCTATAATACCACTAGAGAGCGGTTTCCCTACAATGAAATCTGGTGGATTTACTCCGGATGGAAACGAGGAATTACTAAAAAGGAACCTGGATCTAATTGAAGAACGACGAGAAAACGCTATGGTGCAGTTAGCCTATTATCAACATAAGCTAAAGCAAGGTTACGATCTTAGTGTGAAGTTGAGACCATTGGCCCCAGGAGATTTGGTTTTGAGGAAAGTTGTGGTAAACGCTAAAAACCCTGCTTGGGGAAAATTGGGGCCCAATTGGGAGGGGCCGTATCGCATCACGACAGTGGCAGGAATAGGAGCTTATTACTTAGAAGATTTAGATGAGAGAGCTGTACTTCACCCTTGGAATGTAAATAATCTGAAAATGTATTACTATTGATAATAAAAGTTATCTTGGTTTCCTCTTGCTTCTTTTTATACTATAAACATCTATTGAAATATTGAACAGAAACTAAGTTATGTCAGGTCCTCGGACCACAGACTTAGTGGAAATTAATATCCTATGACATCTACTGAAATATTAAACAGAAACTAAGTTATGTCAGGTCCTCGGACCACAAACTTAGTGGAAATTAATATCCTATGACATCTATTGAAATATTGAACATAAACTAAGTTATGTCAGGTCCTCGGACCACAGACTTAGTGGAAATTAATATCCTATGACACCTACTGAAATATTGAACAGAAACTAAGTTATGTCAGGTCCTCGGACCACAGACTTAGTGGAAATTAATATCCTATGACATCTACTGAAATATTAAACAGAAACTAAGTTATGTCAGGTCCTCGGACCACAAACTTAGTGGAAATTAATATCCTATGACATCTATTGAAATATTGAACATAAACTAAGTTATGTCAGGTCCTCGGACCACAGACTTAGTGGAAATTAATATCCTATGACACCTACTGAAATATTGAACAGAAACTAAGTTATGTCAGGTCCTCGGACCACAGACTTAGTGGAAATTAATATCCTATGACACCTACTGAAATATTGAACAGAAACTAAGTTATATCAGGTCCTCGGACCACAGACTTAGTGGAAATTAATATCCTATGACACCTACTGAAATATTGAACAGAAACTAAGTTATGTCAGGTCCTCGGACCACAGACTTAGTGGAAATTAATATCCTATGACACCTACTGAAATATTGAACAGAAACTAAGTTATGTCAGGTCCTCGGACCACAGACTTAGTGGAAATTAATATCCTATGACATCTACTAAAATATTGAACAGAAACTAAGTTATGTCAGGTCCTCGGACCACAAACTTAGTGGAAATTAATATCCTATAGTACTTCTAGAGTATTACACAGTGATTGGCTTGAGCTAGATTCACCTACCATCGACTTGTTGAATGTAGGAATTCAAGAAATTTCTTTGAAATGAGAAAAAATAAAACTCCTCTGTACCATATCCACATGTCATGATCGTTGTAAAAGTGTTTAATCTCAAAAGATACCTTTAACGGACTATAAGTTGTATCAATATTTTCAAAGCGTGATACTTAATGTAAAATGTTAATTCTTAAGCTAGGCATTGCCTTATTTTTAAGCCATATGTTAGACTTGTAATTAGCAAATTAAAGGTCAGTATGGTTCCCTGTAGTGATATTTTGTTCGTCAAACGAGTGTTGAAATGAATAAGTCAGTAAATATGACGTTATAACAAGACTTGATGATATGTCTTACTAGTGCACTACATTCCTTAAATAATCTACGTAGAAGATAGGACGAAAAACAAGAGGAAGAAAAGACCATACATTCAAGTAAAATAATGTCACCAAGAAATATAATAAGAAGTAAATAATATTGCTTCAAACGTTACAAAAATCTGTCTTTCAAATATAACAGAAAAATATAATGATAAATACATATAACCATAACTACACTACCACTATCGTCCAAGTCATAAAACAAAGGAAAAATTACAAAAGGAAAACTGGCATAAAGCTCATGGTTTCAGCTTGATCTGGAGCTTGTGCTTAGGAGCCTGGTCAGCTGCCTCAGGGTTGGTCTCTTTCTTTTTGTCCTTAAGAGACTCCTGCGCAGGTAAAGTGACTAAGGCTAACTGCTTCTCAAAATCCTAAGAAGCTGTCCCTGGTTGAGGGGCTTCAGTCACTTCACCTGAAAGGGGCCCCTTTTGGATTTCTTTTTCTTTACCCGGGTCTGGCTGGGCAGCAGAAGGAAGGGGCTGAGAGGAGGCTTCGGCAGTTGGCTGAGGCGCGAGAGGGGCCGTCTCAGCCTGCTTAGGAATTTGCAGGGCTGAAGGGAAGATGATACTTTCTGGCTTCCTCAGCCCTGATGAGGCTTCAACCCCAGCCTGGTTGAGAGCCTCTTCCCAAGTTTGGGCGCAGTAGGCGCGGCAGACGGCAGGGACCTCAACCCGAAGAGCGTCTTCGGTCTCAGCCACGCCAACGTCATACCCATGCTGCTCGGCCTCGTCTCTCTCCTTCTCGGCCTTGAGTTTATCCTCCTCAGCTTGCATTTTTGCTTTTTCGGCCAAGGCTTTGAGCTGGTTAGCCTCCTCCAGTTGCTGCCTTAGAGTTGCAATTTGCTCCTTGGCTGTAACCAATTGCCCTTTGACCTCGATGACCAGTTTCCTCTGGCTCTCAGCTTGGGTCTCAGCCCCTTTCAAGGCAGCCTCAACACTCTTCTTTAGCTGCTCCTCAGCCTTCAATTTCTCCTTGAGGTCCTTGTTGCTGTTCTCGGCGATATTCAACGTCTGCACAGCAGAGACCCTTCTTTGTCTTTCATCGTCTAACTGTTGTGCGACGGAGTGATATATCTCATCCATTCTGAATATGCCTTGAGCAGCCTGTTTAAAAAAAAAAAACAACAACGGCAACAAAACAGACGTAAAAGAAAATGTGTAAGGATAACAATGTGTGTATATACAAGTAACATGAAATAATCATTATGCTAAGTGAAAAGAAAAGAACAAAGGTTGAAGAGTAGCAACACATACCATGCCTAGAGACCGCTTGGCTTGGAGAACTACTTCATTCCTCCTTAAGCCTCGCAGCTCTATCATATCTCTGGGGAGCAGGAGTGTTTCCTCCAATGCCGAGGCTACCTGGCAGCCAATGCCCCCGTTGTAATCTCTGATCGAGGCATCATCGGTCAGAGGTTCACCCCCTAGCATGGGAGCTGGAAGCCATGCCCAGGGTTCAGACTGTTGAACCTCTCCCATCTCTGGTCCTCGACTGAGGGCATGGCCGATCTTCAGCTGCTTTGTCGGCCTATGGGCCTCCTCTTCACTAGAAGAACGAGTCCTCCCAGTCTCCACTACCTCCTTACCCTTGGGCTCCCTTCTCCTCTTTGGATCAGGTTGTTCAGCCCTGGATAGAGGAGCTGGCCGAGGGGCACGAGGAGGAGATTTGGGAGGAGGGGGAGGAAGTTTTGGTTGGGTGGGCCTTCCAGCCTCCCCCCTTCCAGGTTGGCTCTCCAAGAGTTCCTGGAGGCTACGTTGGGCTTCCTCTGGATGCCCATATCTTCGGGAGTGTTGGGTGATGGAGTGAGTAAGTCAAAGACTTCGTAGTCGTCTGTGGCCGAGGCTAGGTCCACAAAACTTTCTTCTTCTCGTTCAGCTTCTTCTTCCTCCTTTACTTGAGAAGTGTGGGGAGAAGATGGAGCAACTTCTGCGAGATTGGCAACGAGCAGTTCCTCGATGTGCTGGGAGTATTCTGGAAGAGGAATGCCTTGGGGAACTACGAATCCTTCGTAAGCAACGCTGATTCTGCGAAGCCGAGGATCCTTAGCCTTTATCACGCACGACGGGGCTTGGAATGCGCGTGATATAGGGTTGTAGCCGAGGATGAGATGAGCTGCTCTTAATTGACCGTCTGATGGGTTGACGTAGATTTCGGCTCGGAGAACTCTATCCAAGCTGGCTTTGCTAACTAAGCGCAACGATGGCGTAGTAGCGCGGGGATCTGCAGTGTCAGTAGAGACAATAAAGAGTCGCTTTAGTGTCAGCCGCCGACAATGGGAATACTAGAATATGAAAAGTTAAACGTAAAGATTAAGTAAGTTAGATCCCCACCTGGCTCACCCTCTTTAACTGGGCATGGTAAGCCATCATGCCACTGCCCAGAGAAGATTAAGAAATCTTCTTTTAATCCCTTATTAGATTGAGGGAGACACTGAATCATCCTGACCTCTGCCTGTCTGGATTTTAAGTAGTACCCTTGATTTTTTAGGTGCTGGAGGTTGTAAATCCAGTTTATATCGTGGTGGGTCAGGTTCAAGTTCATTCTTTCGTTCATGGCTTCTATACATCCTAATACCCTGAACATATTCGGCGCGCATTGTGTGGGGGATAACCTAAAATACCTAAGGTAGTTCCTAGTGAGGGTGCCCATGGGAATGGTCATCCCCCCTTCTATGAAAGCGATCATAGGAATGACAACCTCGTTTGTTTTTCTTTCATCATACCATTCGCCCTATGCCGCGTACCTAACGCCCACATGAGGAGGGATGTTATACTTAGTCCTAAAATTTCTCATTCCCTCATCGGTATCAACTAACTCCTTAAATCTACCCATTTTCTAAGAGGCCCTATAGGGGAGATTTTACAATAAAAGGAATAAAAGTTGAAGATAGTTTAGGAAGACTTACAGGTATGAGAAATGGTCCTCGGACAGGATTTATGTATTTATAGACGCGCAAAGGAATGAGAGAAAGAAATAAAGTATCAGGTTCTAGAATAGCGCAATCGTTCAAAAGTGACAAGAAATTGATTTGAAAGTCTACTTATAGTTGCGCAAAAACTAGAAGCGGGAGTTCGCCCGCCCAAATTCCCAGAAGGCTCAACCACCGTTGGATTTTCATCTCACCGTTGAACGTAGGAGACAAAGGGGTTGCCAAAATTAAATAAAGGCGCTTCCTGGACACTGAAGAGTCAGGAGTGAGTCGCGAGAAGATAAACACGTGCTGCTATGATTTGACCCAACAGAACCAGATCATAAGGGAGATCCGAAGAGAGAATCAAAATCCTCCTTTTCTCCCGAGGAACCGAAAAGCAAGATTTTGAGGGGCTATTGTGTGGGCCAATTGAGCCCTGTGTTCAAACTGTATTGGAGGAGGCCAGGCCCAATACTAGCCTCATTCGTACAAATGGCGTAAGAAAGGGCCCGGCCCAATATCCAGTTTGAGGGCAAACGAATATCCGAAGACAGCCAATAAAAGAATGGATAAAATTACCCTCCGAGGAAGGTGGAGCATGCTTGTGAGGAATTGGGCCGTATCCGAGGATGATGGTCACCTCGGAACTTTTGTCCGAGGTATCTGGTGAACTTATTAATCACTCAGAGCAACGCCTGAGACAAACCTTACAACAAAGTGAAGGGGAAAATATCAAATAAAGGATAATAGTAAGAAATAACAAATATCTAAGGGTACTGTCACCTCCGCATTAAATGCCTCCCAGCTAACCTTCTGGCCGCATTAATGTGGAGGTGATACCTGAACAGTGAGGGGGCAGCCTTCCAACTAAGAATGGAAGATTCAAGAAAGGGCAAGAGAGATGGTGAAAAAGAACTTTGAACGCCAAGTCCACACGTGGATGATGAAAAAGGTAAAAAAGCCATAGTATATAAGACGAAGAAAGGAGAAGGAAAAGGACGACGGAAAAAAAATTCTAAAATCATATCACTAGAGTATGTCCGAGGATACTCATTGTTTAAACTACGCTCATAGCTCTAGCCTCTTTACGCTAAAATCCAATATCTTAGCCCAAGATTCAGACTCGCTTTTTCTCCCGCTTTCTATAAATTTATTGTTTGGGCTACGTGGACCTGGATCCATCCCTATTCTGGATTCAAGTCAAATTTGGTCCTTACAGTTAGCATTAAAGTTTGGTTACAAACTTGATTGTAACTTAAAGCTACAACTTCACTTAATATCTTTTTATTTGATGTAAATTTTGACAAATCCACTATTGAATTACATTTTCTTCTTATATTCTTTATACTTGTGAAATTCTTAGGAAATTAAATATCAATAGTTATATCATTAACCAATTTTTTAAATTGCAAGTTTTTGTAGTATAAAATTATGCATAAAAAATAATTTTATGGATCATATAGTAAATAACATCTGATTGCATAAAATTTGACATATGTGTTAAGAGTATAAGGAACATGCAATTTAATGATTAGATTTTTAAAATATGTAGTCAATAATTTTTTTCAATGGAAGTTGTAATCTTAGACAATAACCAAGTTTGTAGCCAAACTTTACCCTAAATAAAAATGTAAAGTATGTATGAAAAAATATATAACAATTAATCACTCACTTTTTTTAGAGCGAAAAAAAAAAAAAAATTAGTGTCTTGGTCTGATGATAAAGAGTATCATCAAGAGCAGACGTCATAGGTTGAAACTCTTTCAAAAAAATAAAAAATTATGCAAAGACCGTGGTCATTCTTTAGGAATGTTGCACAATAATAAGAGTCATTCTTTAGGTTGAAGGCTAAAATGTAAGCGTAATATGTAGCCTTAGAAACAAACTACAATGGACTATTGATTGTCTGTTCTTTGGGTAGCTAAAAAAAAAAACACTAATGCGTAAAAGATTATTGGAATGAGAATAGAGACAACGCGCATATATATTAGTAGTCATATGAAAAAAAATAAAAAATATTACTATCATTTATACCCTAGCTTTGCTAGTAGGTAGTAGTAATAATACTAATAAAACAATTATTTTGATCCCTAATTAATGTTGGACAGAAGGCAACAACACCCTATCCAAGATTCCATGCAAGATCGTCTCAAATTACAATATGGCATGTACAGTAAATATCAAAATATATGTATTTTATTTGTTATTTATATTTAAGTTATTTTGATTTTATTTTCAAAATCTAACGAGTTCTGCAACTTTCTGTCCATTATGTTTATGTTTATAGAGAACAATTATTGTTTTTTTTTTTTTTCTCTCTCAAATAGTTTAGTTAGAATAGATTTTTCAACCAAAAAAAAATTATCATAAACATAAAAAAAAATGTTTCCTATAATTTTTGTTGCAATTGTTGATGTCGTCCTTGCATTTATAATTATTTTTAATGTTATTGATACAAAAAAAAATTATTATTTATTATCTCTCCCATACTTTGTCACATTTTTGGAAATTTTCTAAAAGACTTGTGAAACTATTTTCCCCCTAGTAAACGCATTACAAGATAGGCCCTTTTAGCTTCAAAAAATAAGAAGATCTAATTTGAAAATGCCACGTAATTAAACTGTAGTAGCTAAAGCCCTTAGATTTAAATGAAAATCTTGAAATAAAATAAATTATTATTCAAACTTGCAATATTTTAAATCTTTAATATCATAAGTGTGGAGGGACGAACTTCTCCCTTAGAAGGTTTGTCCACTTTGGGAATGGGCCAAAGAGGCCAATGCCACCCACACGGATTTGCTTAATCCCACATCAGGGAGAGACGCCTCCCACCCGCAACTTATAAGCACTTGGTCTAAGGAAGGGTGTACCATAATGTGTGTGATCACACACTATGGTACACCCTTCCTTAGGCCAAGTGCTTATAAAGTAAGGGTGGAAGGCGTCTCTTCCCGATATGAGATTGAACAAATTCGTGAGGGTGGCATCAGCTCTTTGACCCACTCCCAAAGCGAACAACACCTAATTGGGGAAAGATTCGTTCCTCCCACAATAAACATATTGAATAATAAAAAGGAGAAGTTAAAATTGTAACATCTTTGATATATGTAACCTTTTAATTAATCATAGATAAGTCTTTTATGTTTCTTTCATAACTCTTAATTTTAAATTATTTCAATTCATTTTCACGGTTCTTATAGATAAATAATTGGCCGCGGTGATAGATCTTTGTTTGATTTTTTTTTTTTTTTTTTGGGGGGGTGGGGGGTTAAACTAGGAAGAGATAACTGACAAAGTGTATTACTAATTTTAAAGAGAAAATTGAGGGTTGGAACACTAAAAGAAGTGGTCTTTACGAATAACTGTGGATAAATAGCTTGGGAAAGTAAAAGAAGTGGTCTTTACGAATAAGAGGGGATAAATTGCAAAGAACTAATCATGACAAAAAACCAAATGATAAAATAATCAAACATTTACCTTTATTAAAAAAAAAAAAATCAATTGTAATTTTTTATAACTTGGCATTTTGAAAGTATATTTTTTGATTTTTGGTGTGCTAAAGAGCCTATCTTGTAGTGCATATGGAAAAAATAGCTTTAAAGGTCTTTACCAAAGCTGCCAAATACGTGACAAATTTCAAGTGAGAGTTAATTAACAATAGCAATAACAAAATCAATAATTATAACAATAAACACAATGCAAAAATTATTAATTTTTTTTTTAGAGTCTGAATTTGGTAAGGATGGGGTGTAAACTCCTGTTTTACACATCCAATAATAGATTGCCACATTTGCCTTTTATTTAATGAGAAATACACCCTACCACACCTAATAACATCTCAATTAACTCCCACTTTCATCAACGTCTTTGATTTCTGAACAAACTTAAACCCAAATCTCATCATTTCCAGCATCGTTGCTCAAGTTTTAATTTTTCAATTTGAAATCTCATCGTTTTTGCAGGTTTGCTCAAGTTTTAATTTTTCTTGATTTCTTCTTTTTCCCAAAATCATTCTCAATTGTTCCCACCGTTTGCTCAAGTGAATATTGTTGAGATTTCTTATTCATTTCAACAACATCGCCCCAATCGTTCGCTCTACCACGCTAGCCGCTGAAGTTGTTGTCTCCTACGTTTCTCAAGGTTTATTTCTCTTGATTTTATTTTTCTTTTCTCCCAAAATGGATTTCCAGATATTGAGGGTTCTTTTGGTTAGAGATTTCTAGTATTATTGTTTAAGTATTATGGAAATACGTGTGGGTTAAAAAATATTGTGGTAATACATGTAGGGGTGTTTAAACACCGAAAACTATTGTTTAAACACCTCTACCAAACACCTCTTGACTTTTGAAAAATTGCTTTTAACCTTGTGGTCCCTGTCATTTAGAAAGCAGACCGTCGATTGCCATATTTCACTGTCAAGCGTTGAATAGCAACTCCGACGAATTGATGTGGTGAAAGAGTGGAGGTCTAGCAAGGTATGTAGCGGTCCAACGAGGTTTGTTGTGGGAGACAGAGGAGCTGATGAGGGAGATGAGATTGTAGGGACTCTTTTTCACATCTAGTATGACCATGTGAGATAGACTTTTTTATTTTTATTTTATTTTTTATAAAGATGTTACTAGGATGTATTGCTTTTATAACGAGTCTTAAGTAAAAAGTTGATTTGGCATGTTTTTATTAGCTGGTGTAAACCAAAGGGTTTACACCCCGTCTTCATTGAATTTATTCTTCTTTTTTTTTTATTGTTTATTATCATTATTTTGTTGAAAAACTATTTGGTGATAATAAACATAATAGTTATTATGTGTAAACATGGTAAATAGAAATGTGTAGAATTCTATGGATTGTGAAAAAAATCAAAATGATTTATAAAAAAAAAAATATTGAAGATCAAACATAATTGTGGGGGCATTTTTTGCTTCAAGGCCAAGGGCTAGACCGGTTGGAGCCTTGACATTTTTTTTGCTTGTCCCACATTGGAAAGATTTCTTCCTTACAGACGGCGCCAATTGTAGGGTCACAATTCGTTGCCCAAGCCCAAAAGATCTGGGATATGAGCCTAATAAGCCCAATACAATAAATTTGTAGAGAGTAGGTGAAAGAGCTGGGCTCCTAGCGAATGGATTAACGGATAACAAGGATTTAAAAGATGAACAAACACAGAAAAATACAGATAAAGCTTGATGAACTAAATGTTCGAGGAGGTGAATTGTTATTTGAACAATTGATTTTGAGAGCTAATACAACCCTTAGTACTATGATGATTCTTTTTCTCTCTTCTCTCTCTCTATTTTCCGATCCCTACTTTCTACCTTATTTTCCGATCTCTATTTTCCGATCCTTACTTTCTACTCTAATACCATTAGCTCATCCCTTATAAGGTAGAAAGTAAGGATCGGAAAATAGAGAGAGAGAAGAGAGAAAAAAATCATCGTAGCACTAAGGGTTGTATTAGCTCTCAAAATCAATTGTTCAAATAACAATTCACCTCTTCGGACATTCAGTTCATTAAACTTTATCTGTGTTTTTCTGTGCTTGTTCATCTTTAAAATCCTTATTATCCGTTAATCCATTCGCTAGGAGCCCAGCTCTTTCGCCCACTCTCTACAAATTCATTGTATTTGGCTCATTGAGCTCATATCCCAGATCTTTTAGGCTTGGGCTACGAATTGTGACCCTACAATAATTAATATTATGTTTATTTTTATATTTTCTAAATATATTGGTAATATTGTTTGGAAGTTGAATGAAAATTATATAGTGGAAACAAATTTTTTTATAATAACATTACTATTTGGTATTTATTATGTCATTTATATAATAAAAAGGGTCATGTTAACGGATTCTCTTAGAGCAATATTATGTCATTACTATAATAAAAAGGGTTATGTTAACGGATTCTCTTAGAGTAATTATTAATAAACTATGTTTAGGAAAGTTTTAACGCCACTTTTATGAGAAATATAAAAAGTTGACAGAAAAATTAATTGTTTTATTACTTTCCCATAAAATATTTTTAAATATAGTTTATAAAATGCTTTTAGGATATCTGTTAACATTTCCCTAATATAAATAGTTGTTCAGGCATTTAAGAAAACATAAAGGTATTACAGGGACTTCAAATCAAATTGATTCCATTCCACTCAATAAATTAAAGATATGTGAGAGGTTAGTTATTAGATTGAATATCATGTGATTCACTCATTAGATTGTTATATTAATAACTTGATATGATGATATAAGAGATACTTTACTGGAGGGGAGGGAAGTCTTTTGGTTGCATAGAGACTGTAATTAGGTGGAAAAGATTGGTGGTAACATTGCAATTATATTAGAGAGTGAAATAGATATTTTCCCAAAATTAAATATATTTAAAGTTAAAATATTATTTTTGTTCCTAAATTTTGTAGAGAGCTTTTTTCAATAGTTTAGGGGGAAAATTTTTTCTCAATAATTTAGGGATGAAAATTAATTTTCTCAATAATTTAGGTCAGAAAATCAAACATTTCAATAATTTAAGGATGAAAATTAACTTTTTAAAGTTTAGAAATAATAAACGAACTTTTAGTAAAGTTTAAAAACGAAAATAATATTTTAGCTTATTTTTGACAGCCCTACTTTGTGCTTTTCGTAAAATATATACATTGGCTTTTTATATTTTTTTTGTTAAAAAAAAGAAAGAAAGAATAGCAACGTTAAAGTATACTATTAATGAAAATAATTAATAAATTTTAAATCAAATTACCACAGTGAAATTTCATTCTGATTACAATAATAAAACTTAAAGTTCGTGGGTCTATTTATTTATTTATTTATTTTTTTAAGAAAGTTTTAACCTATGGCGTCTGCTCTTGATAATAACTCTTTATTATCAGACCAAGACACTAATCAGTTTTTGGTGTAGGCGGGGATTGAACCCCAGATCTCTTATACAACCATCGGAGACTTTATCAGTTGAGCTTACTGTGAAAAGATTTTTACACATCAGTCTGGAAAAAAAAAAAAAAAAACTTTTGTCAAATAATAAAATACGATAACTTTACCGAATAAATTGGAATCAAATAGGAAATGCCATAATACAATTGAAAGTTAATTTAACAGCCCAAAGAACAACAATTAGTCCTGGTACACCAAAATTTAATAATCCGCCCAATTCGATTAATAAATACATACATGGATAGGAAAACTTTTGGGTGCAATACAGATGGCAAAGGGTAGTGTGGAGTTGGATTAAGGGCGCTCCGTCCTAGTCTTCTCTTCTTTGGGGCTAGAAAATCTTGCACCGGATAGAAGTGACACGGGTTGGAAAGTATTTTTTTCATTGTTAGAGCATTTCCATTCAATACTTCCAAAAAGTTGTATTTATAATCTCAAAATCTACTTTATCTATTTTACTATTTCGTTTTACAACTCATCTAACATTTCAATTTTTATTATTATGTACAATTCATTAAAATAATATAAACTAAAACATCAAATAATATAAAAAATCATGTTTCTCTTTTTTCTCTTTCATTTCTTTT
The DNA here is from genome assembly GCA_023055345.1 of Quercus wislizeni. Lineage (NCBI taxonomy): Eukaryota > Viridiplantae > Streptophyta > Magnoliopsida > Fagales > Fagaceae > Quercus > Quercus wislizeni. Next base: position 20,943,327 of record JALGQJ010000002.1, read on the forward strand.
TCCTCTCTTCACCTTTCTCAATTAAGATAATAGTTTTTTTTTTTTTACATCCAAATGAACAGTTAGTTCTATATATAAGAACCAATTGTTCACAGGTTCTAAAAATTTTTAAGAACCCATACCTGGATGGAGCAATATTTTTGAAGTTTTAGATGTAAAATAGTAACTAGGGGATGTTTACACCCCCAATGCTAACACTCTTAATGAGGTAAATTTGACATTAGTTAAGTATATATAATAGAACAAGAGAGAGATTTTAGGGGAATGGTAATTGAATATGTATAAAGAAATAAATTATAAAAATTTGTATAAAAAAATCAAATTATATATAAATAATTTAAATACAATTAAATAGAAATATATATACACATTCGAGATCGAGTAGAGTGAGATGAGATCGACTGATGGGTAAGGGAGTCAAAAGAATCAATACCTATCTCCGCTTCATTACCTTTTCAAGGCAAGAAAAATGACACCGGCAAGCAAGTACGTGAGCAATATTTGCAATCCATATGGCAATGGACTGGTTAAAAAAAACAAGTTGGATTAGGTTGTACTCACAGGTCACATAGATTGATCCATTTGGGGCGATTTCTTTTTTCTGGTTTTCTCCTATTATCTCTCATTCTCTGTGGATAGATAGATCATGCACTATCTTCTGACCTACCAATCCTTTTTTGTGTGTGTAGATTTAGTCACTCATGACTTGACTATCAATTCTCAAATTGAGAAATAGGGAAATCTCAAAAAACTATTTTTTGTCTCCCTTTGGCCCTCCACCCTCATCATTCCTTCTTTCTCTCTTAGGTCTTTGCCTTCAGTTTTGGTCATCTAGACAACCACACTATGTCTTCAATCCCCCTTTATCACTTATATATTTGTTTGACACTGATTTCATTCAACTGTTGCTAACTGTATTGTAAGTTTGTAACTACTCGTCAACTCGAGATGTATTTCTTAAATATGAATATTTGTAAGTTGAATCTGTTACTAAGATAATAAGTAGTTTGCCTCATGTTTCTTATAGATTTTTTTTTTATACTAATTATGTACTTAGCAAAATTATGTTTTATTTTTTAAACTCTATATGTTTATTTTTATTTAGTTTTATTTCATAAACTAATCTTTATTTAGTTTTGAAAGTTCAAATTTTATAGTTATAGGATACGTTTGGATACAACTTAATTTGCTGAAACTGAAAACTGAAAACATTGTAGTAAAATAATTTTTTAATGTGTAAATAGTGCCGTGGGACCCATGAATAGTGTGTGAACAGTGAATTTTTTCTCCTGCACGGTGAATCCATGTGATGTTACTGTTCACGCACTAAAAAAAAAAAAGAAAAAAAGAGAAAAAAAAGCTAGAAAATGCATACTTGTAAACGCAAATGCGCAATCCAAACCACACCATAATGGAAAAGAAGAATTTAAGCCTTAGATATCTTCGCCATAAAAATCAAAAGTGACAATTGAGTTACAAAGTTTTTCAATTGATCTAATTTAGAGTGTATTTAGGGAATGATTATAAAATACCCTTTTTCTTAATTTATATAGGGAAATATTAACTAATGCTTTTAGAAATATTGATATAATTTAGAGTTATTTTTAAAAACATTTTATTGGAAGAACGATAAAATAATAAATGTTGTTGACAGCTTTTTATATTTCTCATAAAAATTTATCAAAATTTTTTTATTATGATTTATTAACAATTTTTCTAAAACTACTGGTGAAAAAAAAATTAAAAGTTAAATTATTTGAAATAAAATTAAAATAAAAAGTAGTGTGAAACTTACAAATAATACATAAAAGAATTTTACTAACCTACGCATATATTAGTAAAAGGGTTATGTTAACGAGTGCCGTATGGCATTGTTTAAGAATCCATTTTAGGAAAGTTTTGACATCACTTTTATGAGAAATGAAAAAAGCTGTCAAAACATTAATTTTTTTTTTCTTTTTTCATAAAAATTTTCTTTAATTAGATTCTTAACTAATACCGTACGGCACTCGTTAACATTTCCCTTAATAAAATATATTAGGAAATTTTTTATAAAAAATGTAAAAAATGATTACCTTTCTTTACAACTTATATAATTTTTAATAAAAAATTTCTTAATAATAATCACAATAATAATAATAATAATAACCCTGTTTTATCGGTGAAATCCGAACTATCCGCGAGCTTTGCAGGTAGAGGTAATATTGGGATTATGACACAACCCTTGATTTGTGCACTACTGTTATGATATGAATCATATCATACGATTTTGAGGCTCTCTCTCTCTCTCTCTCTCTCTCTCTCTCTCTCCTCTACAAAAGTACTGAAGCATATCCTTTTAACTTGGGAACGGTGAATGCTCCTTAAAGATAACACCCGACACTTCTACTTTTCTCTGCTGTCATGGATGGATGGCAACATTAGTTGATTATACTTGAGATTTATGAGATTCGCGTTTCTTGGTAGATACCAAAAAATCCTCAAAAGGGGTTTTGGTCCCTAGCTTTTTCTCACTTGCATGCGGTCCCAATTCTTCAACCATTGATTAATGCCTATCGGTACATTGCATTAACTTATCTATGCATATCTCAAACATACAAAGAAAATGACTCGTGAATGTAAACTGAAACAAAAACTAGTGACTGACTTGACTCCCATATAGATTAACACTTTGTTACAGTCCCACGTTAAGAAAATCATGAAACAAACAACAAAAAACTACCAGCTAAAGTAAGTGAAATGAGCTTTTGATTCATCTGTAGTGGAGCAATTGAACTCATCTTATCGTGGTACCAAGATTGCTTCATCCTCTCATCATCATCTGGTTGTTTATCAGACACGGTTTTGTCATTTTTGGGTCCTGTTGTATTCAAACAAACAGGAGCTTCGAGATATGTAGAACTGTTCTGCTTTTTGTACATCTGGTTGCTTGTGCAGAGCCCAGAATTGCCTCTAATATCCAGTCTCTTCCCAAGCTTGTCAATGAACTCCTCTGAGAGTTGTACCTGCCCACTTAGCTGATTGTTGCTTAAGTTTAGCTGATCAAGATTTGGAAGTGCCCCTAAATTTGGAGGAATTGTCCCAGTGAGATTGTTGTTGTCTAGATCAAGGGCAGTGAGATTCTCCAATGTAGCTGTAGAGTTGGGTATTGGGCCTGTAAGCCCACACCCAGAGAAGCTCAGTGATTTGAGATTCCTAAGCGTCCCTATAGACAAAGGTATACCTGTATTTATAGGGTTGTGATCAACTATTAGATACTCCAAATGCTCTAAACCTGAGAGTGTTTCAGGGATAGGCCCATTAAGAAGATTATGGCTCAAATCAAGCAAGGCCAACCTGTTGAGCTTCCCTACATCTGGTGGAATCATTCCCACAAGCCTGTTTGAGCTCAAGTCAATCTTTTGTAGAACTTGAAGCTGACCAAGAGAACTAGGCACATTCCCTTCAATTCCATTCCAACTCAGGTCTAATATGGTCAAACTCTCTAGCCCTCCAATTTCTCCTGGGATTTCACCTATTATATTGTTGTAACTCAAATCAAGTTGCTCTAAATTGACCATTCCACCAATCTTGCTGGGGATTTCTCCCTGTAGGTTGTTTTGGGCTAGGTTCAGGACCCTTAAGCTGGTAATTTCTGACATACTAGAAGGAATTTCTCCTGAGAGGGTTGGATTGGATACAAGAGCTAGATGTTCTAAGGAAGAGAATGCACCAAAAAATATAGTTGGAGAAAGAGTAAGTGGAGATGTTACAAAACAGTTGAATAAAGATAGGGTCTTCAGATAAGGTAGTTTGAGAAGGGATTCTGATAGATTAGCAGAGGATTTACAAGGTGGGATTAGAATATCAGGGCCAATGTGGATCTTAGTGACATGAAAGACTGGAGGGTCTTGGCCTATCTCACATTGCACACCAGGCCATGGAGTGTCAGTACATGGCTGTGGGTGCACTTGGGCCCAGCCAGGGTCCTCTAAAAGAGCACCTAAAACTTCAAATAGCCCCAGAAGTTCATCCTCTTCCATTACCAATATCTCACCCCCATTTGAATTACTGTTTTGTTCTGCAATCACCTCCCCTGCCAAAACAAGCAACCCTACAAACAAAAGACACACACAAGCCATGAAAGAAAGGTCAGAAAACTGAGAGATGAAAGCCCAACAAAAACCCCACAACAACAAATTTATGGAAGTTGTAGTAGCTAATGCTATATAATATCTAAAACCAAAGGGTACAAGTTCTGCTTTCTTTCTCACAAGCTTTCTCGAATGTTATTGATGGCAAAGAGGACGAAAGTAAAGGAATATCTATGCAGGAGCTCATGCTCATCTTTATGTCAGGGTCAAGGCTGCATTGAGCCTAAAAGTTGTCGCCCTTTGCTCCCCACAATTGCAAGGGTAAGTATGACAGCGTTGTCTTGCATGAAAAATGGTCTGAGATGAGAGAAGGGAAACGGTTACTATAAGTAGAAATGATTGTCAGACATGGTCAAATTGGGGATTTCAAAGAAGTGTAACATGACGGGACATATAGCTATCTTCTCAGTATCTCTCTCTGGCCAACAAAACAGAACAATGATGCTTTTACAGTCTTACAGACTACACATTGTTCTCTCCCTCTCTCGGATTGAATGAAGCGTGAAGACCACCCTACTGGAATCTCTGCCACTAATTTCGTTAATTGCCAAATATTCCACTATGTATTTCAAATTTTCAACTCTCAATCCAACTCTCAAATTTTGGCCGTTTCAAAAATGTCAAAATTACACGTTATTTTATAAATTAAAAAATAATCTAGTAGTGAGATTAGATGAAAATCAGTAAGAATTGATTACAATAATAATTTATAAAAATTTTATTTAATAGTTTGTAATTGTAGCGTTATTTAATTGTGTTCATACATATAAATTTGGTCAAAAGGCTAATTGATTGGATCCTATCAACAAAAAAAAAAAAAAAAACAAAAAACAAAAAAACAAAACAAAAGGCTAAGGCCTTATTTGGTTTGATTTTTTTCATCACTCAATTTTCATCACTCAATTTCTGTCACTCATCACTTATCACTTATCACTTTAAATACTACACCCGTTTAGCACCATCACTCAATATTTTTCACACTATTTGTGGGCCCCATACCTGTCACTCGGTGCAGTTTATTATTTTTTTCAATTCCCAAACTCACCGAACCTAGTGAAAAAAAAAAAAATCCTAGAACATGAAGACCGAACCAGTGAAAGAAGACAAAAAAAAGAAGAAGAAGAGGAAACCCAGAACAGACCGAACCAATGAAAGAAAGAAGAAGAAGAAGAAAAGAAAAAAAAAAAAAAAAAAAAGTAGAACAGCCAACCAGGAGAAGAAAGAAAAAAAAAAGTCAAAAGTGGTCAAAAGTTGCGGTTGGTACTGTTTGTGGGTCCCCTATGTGTATTTAATTAAAATATTGTCATTGAGTTATGAGTTATAGAAACTGAAAATAGCTCAAATGTGTTTTCAGTTTCCATAACTCATAACTCAAAAATCAGAGAATTGAGTGATGAAAACAGAGTTATGAAAACAAAATTATCGTTTGCCAAACAATCTTATTGTCATGGGTCCAGTTATGAGTTATGGAAACTGAGAATTAAGTTACGGAAATAGCTAAACCAATTAGCCTCTAATTGATTCTAGCTAAAAGTTCAAGTATTATCTAAAGCTCAGCGTCAGTCTTAGCGTGAGTTTAGATGAACATTGATAAGAAATTTAGATCTCTTAATGATTTTATGTGAAATTAAATCAACTTGATTAATTAATCAATTATATATCCAATTCAATTATGGTTAATTACTACAAATTAAAGCACATCATCAAATAAAATAAAAAATCAATAGTCACACAAATGACACAACATGTAGTTACAATGTGAAAAACCTATGAATGCATACTCAAGGAAAATCACTATCTAACCCCAACGAAAATTTTACCATTAGAATTAAAGTATTACAATTTACAACTAAAATATACTCATATTCCTAGCTAGCTGCTACCCAGTATTATGTACAGATGTGATTCCACAATTTGCTCCAAACTACTTGGACTATTCTAATGTCAAATTTTTTTCTCGTCTCCATGATATCAAGAACCACCTTAAAGTTTTCTACTCCACTTTCAAAATACTAAGATTGGCTATTGTGGCTTCAACTTTGATCACCAACCAAAAAACTATTTCTAGAATTCACTTTTGTGTGCTCCTAGTTTGTGGTGAAAATAATATCTAGGGGTTTCTTTGACATACATGGATATATGTTTCAAAACCTTGTTGCAGTCAACTATAAGTGTCCTAATGTACTTATGCACGTAGGTCATGATTTCCTAGACACTAATTGACTTAAACAACCTGCTTAAAAATCAGGATTCATATGTCTCAATTGAGGATCAAAAATTTGATCTTGATTGATCGAAAAAAGATCAAGGGTCAATCGAAATTCATGTGATTTCATTTCCTTGAGCTAAGTCTTGGACTTAAACTTGTACTTGATATTTTACACTTACAACTCACAACAAAATACATTGATATAGATTTGCCAACACCAAATCTAACAAGCATTTTACTGGTTTGCTAATATTAATTTGCTAAAAATAGGTAAAAGTATAATTATATCAAACAAAAAGTAAGGTTTTAAAAAAGTTATATATTCAAATAAACTAGAAAGTTATAAAAAAAAAAAAAAAATCCAAATACACACTTAATTTAACAGACTAGACCAAATTAATGCTAGGGAAATTACATTTGACAATCATTTTGTACTCTTGCCGTGCGACTAGAAAATTTTGAATTTTTGAATTATCTTAGACAACTTAAAGTTATGACATATGCGTATTCTTTTAAATACACTCAAAACTATAACAAAATTTAGGCTAAAATATAGTTTACACCCTTTAAATTTGGGCTCACTCTAAATATGCCGCTTGACATTTAAAATTTGCATAATGATATTAATGTGCCTTTTTTGTTATGATTTAGTAAAATTTTCGCTGTTAAATTGACCAAAAGATGACAACATTTTTTTTTTTAATGTTCAAAATGATCATTTTTGGGTGGATTAACGAAAAGATTCTAGAAGATGTTGATGGAAAGGGCACATCAATGATAATGTTGTAATACTTAAGGGTGTAAATTACAAATTTCATAGTCAAAGAAACCGATTTAGAAAGAATGACCCTAAACTTGAAGGGTTATATAGTATTTTAGCCTAAAATTAAATAAAAATTCCTTAATGCCATCAGTAGCTAGGCATAAACTTTAGGTGAAAAATCTGGCTTGTGATGGTTTTTATATCAAAGCATAGTTTCCAAATAATGATTGGTGGTTTTTTGCAAGAGTATTGACAAAGCATGGTTCGGTTGGAAGCCATTCTTGGGGATCTTGCACAAGAATGGTTAAGTTCTATTTGTGAAAGGTTGGACATTACTGTGGCAGACACATTGAACTTGGAGAATTCTTTGGTAGATCATGTAGATGTGACCTTACAGAAGACTGAAGAGTTGGCTACATCATTTGAAATGAAAACTGATATTGTCAAAAGGGCAACAAGATGCTTTAAAATTTAATTGGTTTTTGTTGAAAAGTGTAATTTATAGGTTTTTTAGAGTATCTACAGCAGTGGAGCTAAAAATTTAGCTATTTAGCTCAACTAAAAGTTACTTTATCTATTTTACCTACACGCATGCTGCAACAGTGGATCTATTTTAGTTTTCAACGCAATAAAATAATATAAACATCACAATAAAATAATATATCCTCTACAATAAAATAATATATCCCACTACCCAAAAAACATCCACAGCACCAACCACAACCACAACCACCTCTACCATCAGCCACAGCCACAACAACCACCACCACCACCACCAGTCCACAGCAGGAAAAGAAAAAAAAAACCACCAACCGAAATCTCCAATATTTTTCCTCAACCCAGACCAAACAAAATCACCAATCACAAACAAAATAAAAAATCACCAATCACAAAGTTGGGCTTCGGTGAGGAGGACACTGTCAGTGTGGGTCTGATCGGCGGAAGAGAAGTGGATCTGAGGCGGATGGGTCTGATCGATGGAAAACCAAAGGAATGGGCTGAGGAAGGCAATGGTGGCTTCGACGATGAAACCCAAAGAAACCCAGAGCTTGTTTCGATAATGAAACCCACGAAATACAGAGAAACCTAGGCTTGTTGGCGTTGGGTGAGTGTTGAGATGGAGGACTAGGCGAAGGCGTGGATCGGCAGCTTGGGGTTGGGATTGGCTTGGCCGGTGACGTTGAGGCCGGCGGAGGTGTGGGTCGGAGACTTTGAGACAGAGAGGTGAGAGTGACTAAGAGAGAGAGAGAGAGAGAGGCACGGAGTGACTGAGAGAGAGAACCACTTTTTATTATTTTAATCGGGCCGGAAGATAAAAAATTATTATTTTTGTGGTAGAGAAATGTCCACAAAGGTAAATGCTTCGAGGCTATTCACGTGCTACATGGGGAAAAGATAACTATATCTTATCGAGTATACCAAATTGTGGCCGAGTACTTAAGTGGAAGAAGATCAAAATGCTAATAGAAAAAACATTTCTTTGTGGAATGCCTTAAAGAAGGATTGAAGGAATTGTTCCTTCTTTGCAACGCAGCTTGCGTGCGTTGCTAGAGACTCCTAGCTTGAAAAATATAAAACGCACTAAAACAGTGAGATTATGTGAAATAGCTCAGTTATTTGATGTCGGACATCAAGTAGATGTTAGAGGAAGACAAGTTATTCAACTTTCTATCGGTCAAGTTTGCAGTCTTGGGGATAAATGGAATTACAAATGCAAGTGGTTTGTTGTTTTCCACTTCAATGCATGCAGAAAATGATTTGATTGATTTCAGACGTGAGAATTCATTTGAGATTGGTGATCCTAATTTAAGCCTAATTCAATGGACATTTGTTGGTTTGATTTTTGTGGTTATTGGTTTTATTTTTGTTCATGTTGGGTTGAACTCATCACATTATTTTCTGATCTTGTTTAACATGGGTGCTCCTCATAATTTCGTCACTAAGAAATTGTTTGCTACACTTGGGGTTCAAGTCAACAAGTGTCCAAGCAAAGTGAAGGTAATAAAATCACAACTACAAACAATTTATGGTATTGCTTATGAAGTGCAATTTTGAGTTAGAAATTTGCTTGGCAATGATGATTTCTTTGTGGTTTGGTTAGAGGATTTTGAAGCCATATTGGGTATTGACTTCTTAATTAGTGAGCAAAGGCAGTAATCCAATCATTTTCTTAATTGGTGGAATGATGATCATGGATGAAAAGTATCCTTGTTTTGTGTCTGCACATTGAATGGGGAATTTGGGACAGGAAAGCAAAAGTGAAGGGAGCTTATGTTATGGTGATTGATAATGTGTTGACAAATGAGACCCTACCAATGAGGATGTTCGGCGTTTTCAATGGTGTGATTTGTTAGACCCTTGATCTTCGAGATGGGTGATTTCATGTGGTGGCACCTTGCACCTATGCCAACCACACTAGCCTATAGGCATGTGAGAGGCATGCCATAGACTGAGCAAGTTGTTTTCGGCAGCAAGAAGTTGTGATGTCCCTCCTTGTGTTGCATGCTTACATAAGTTGGCTATCTTGGCATAGTGATTGTGGCTCTGTGATTATGTTGGAATCGTGGTCATGACCTTGTAAGTTACATACGAGTGTATCTTTTGTAGGCAATATGTGGTGGTGTGTCCTAGAGGGCTTGGCAGTTTGCAGGCTAATATGCAATGACTGTGCTATTAATGTACAGGACAGGGTTGGACTGCCTTAGTGAGTGGCATGTTGTGTTAACGTAGGAAAAGCACGATTGTGTTGCGGTTTGCTTGACCAAAAGTGACTAGGTTGCGTATAGGTCGTGATTATGTTGAACAGCTGCGTGGCCACCTTTTAAGGTGGTACGGACACAAACAAAACCCTTTATTTAGTGTTCATTTGAAAACAACTTATCTAATTTTTTTCTTGAAGTTTTTTGTTAAAAGTATGCTAAAGTATATTTATATTATGAAAAAAGTAAGAAAAATTGAGATTTTAAAAAATTGTACATAAAAATTAAAAGCAAAAGCTAATGCTACAAGTTGATGCTAAACTTGCTCTTAGTATGCATGAACCATAGCTGAGTATAGTATAGGGTAGTTTGTTTGGACTATCAAGAGGACACGCAATGGATATGTGTTATGTAGGAGGCAATATCATGGTAGAGTAATTACCAAGTAGTTAGTTATCAGGTTTAGTCTTGTTGATTCTAAGACAGTTAGCAGTTGTGTCCCAACTCCCAATGGAAGTCCCAGATGGCAGTTATCAAGTAATTGATATTGACGGTTATTTCCTTCATGTGATCCTTTTAAAGATGTTCAGGGTGTGATCAATGGTATGTGAAAAAGAAAAAAACAGTGTGTTGTGGGATAACAGTTTTTGTGTGTACTTTGTAGCCTCGAAGGTTGATTTTGATTAAGGCATATATATATCCCTAGTGAGTGTTAGTATTTTCTTGTAAATTCATACAAACTGTTGTTTAGTTCTTTTATTTGAGTATTAAGTTGTTGCCCGAGAGACATATAGTAAGGTTTAGTTAAGTGTAATCATAGTAAAGAAATTTTGGTTTAAAAAAAATGTTGTGACAAGAAGTTTGATGCATACAATATTCAAGAATTTACAACTTGGTTCCTGCAAGAACTAAAATAACACAAATTGATTTGATGAAAGCTGTAGCTTGCGAAAATTCTTCACAAATAGGTCGTATTTCAACTTCAAGCAAACGTTTAAAAGATTTTTTTTTTCTTCTGAGGAAAGATAGTAATTTTTTAGATAACAATGATTATCATTTTTTTAAGCATGTATGTATTAGTAAAAAAATATTTAATCGTAACCTGAGTCAAAAAAACACGGTGATTTCCATTAAATTTTTCATCAATCATACGATCCTTATGCCTTGTAAAATAATAATATTTGAATCAAAATCATGAATCCAAAATTTGGACCATAAATCATGGCATTCCTTCCGTGATCAAAGCTATTTACTAATCCCGCACACGAAACACGTCATTGTCTAGATCGCTGTCTTTGGAGTATTCCTCTAGTTATTACAAATATAAATATGATTAATGGGTTGGTAATAATTGATTCTTAAAATAAAAGGGTTAATAATAATCAAATAGGATACGCAATCGTATCAATGTATCATGCAAGAGTGAGAGAAAAGCAACCAATCAGAAAGTGCCACCATTGTTTTCGTGTTGCACTCCATCAGTTTTTGTTCCCTGAACATGTAATAGAAAAATAAGGAGAACAAGCCAGAGACACTGGACAGGGAGATCAAGCAAGATTTATCTGTTTTTCAATACACCCACAGGATAGAAAAGTGAGTTTCGGACACAAGCAAAAGACCAAACTAATGGGATGATTTCTCAATATTATATGTGTGTATAAATAAATACATAAATTATTGTATGATAACGAAAATTTAATTTTCCACGTCTCAGAAATCTTAAAAGAGTTATGTCAACATCTTTGATCAACCACTCACGTACGTGTCAACAATCAAGCTTGATTTAACTGGGACCCAACACTTAGCGGCTATGCACAAGAGGTCCACTAACTAATTGTTGGTCCCAATTTTACGTAGAGTGATATGTGTGTAAGACCATGTGTAAGACTGTGATTAAAGCGAAGCACCGGCCCCCAAACCCCATCATAATAAGCCTAAGATCAGGGAGGTTTTGCAAGACTTTCATAGAAGATACCATCCTCTTATTTGGCATTATTGGATTTTGATATAATCATGACTGGAAACACTTGTAGAGACAAAGACACGCCATGAGAGCTAGAGCTCATCTTCTTTTTTTTTTTTTTTTGAGGAGCTAGAGCTCATCTTAGTTGGTAATCATCTTCAAACCTGTAATCAATGAGTAAAAGACTACGCAGAAAACTCTTGCTATACGTAGTTATAAACTTCATAATCACCACAAAATGTTAATGAAATGCACAATTGCCCCGTGTCATCATGCTGCCGTGTTGTGATGACTTAGCATTTGCTCTTTGACTTACTTTAAGATTTGGCTTATTTAATCAATGAGTAAAAGACTACACAGAAAACTCTTAGCTATACATAGTTATATACTTCATAACCACCACAAAATGTTAATGAAATGCACAACTGCCCCGTGTCATCATGCTGCCGTGTTGTGATGACTTGACATTTGCTCTTTGACTTACTTTAAGATTTGGCTTATTTAGCTGTCAATTACAACAACTCTGGCTCCATAGACAAGCTATTACCACAATTCTTTTGGCTGTTTCCAACCTTCCATGTAATATTTAGGCTTTTATACTCTTATATTCATTTTATTATATCCGTTTTTCTTCACTTTTATGTTTTAAAATGTAAATATTTTTGTATTAATTATAAATTATTGATATGAAAAAATAGATATAAAGGAGTGTGAAAAAATATTTTTCTCTAATATAATTAGATTTAATATAATTTAAAACTATAACGCTGGTTATATGATAATTGATTTTATTATCAAATTAGGACATTAATTGATTTCTTTTTAATTTAGATGTACACAAGATATGAATTTAATCTAAGTCTTTTATTCAACCACAAATTTTTTTACCTATTCAATTAATTGAAATCTACTTAAAAATTAGTACAACATTGTTCTTGAGAAGCTACTGAAATAGCCAAAATTGTTCTGCCAATAGCCATTATCAAAACCAAAACATAAAAAAAGTTGTTGAGGACATGGTAGTAAATTCGGAGTTTAGAAGAGGGGATATTTGTAATTGAAGTCATTCAATTATTAGGCACCCTAATCACCCCTATATAACTCTTCTTCGTACTTCCACCAACTTCAAATTTATAAACCAAAAAATTCCCTTAGCAAGAGAGCTCTAACTTCTAAGCCCCACTTACCCCACAAACCCTCTAGTCTTAACCTCTTCCTTACCTTCTAAACATGGCCAAAACACAACCAAATCTAGTGGAAGATTCAATCAAACCGTACAAATCTTCCAAAGATTATCCTCAGAAAGCCAAGGGTTTGTCTTTCTATGCCTCTCTTTTCTCCATTTTTATTTACATTTCCGTCTTATATATCTTCAACTTGTCTCCTTCCGCTCTCTTCTACACAACCAAGTTTTGGTTTTTCCTTTCCAACACTCTCATACTCATCATTGCCGTTGACTATGGAGCCTATTCCTCATCCAAAGAGAAACAAGACCTTTACCAAGAGTACGTGATGCGTACCCAAGTGAAAAATTTCCCATCCTTCGTTTCACAAAACCCGGAAACTCCTAAGCAAAACACTCCTAAGCAAAAGGTCGATAATTTTCAAGAAAAGAAAGTAGTACATGTTTTTCCTGGAAGAAACTTGCAAGTTGTTATCAAAAGTGATCCCGAAAAGCCCAGTGAAGATTTACGAGAAAAGATTAAAGCAAAAACTTATCGTCGAAGTAAGTCGGAGCAAGCCAAAAGGGTGGTGATAGACGAGAGCAAGAACATTCTTATAAGGAGTTCAGAGACTGAAAAGAATGAAGAAAATGAGTTTTCAACTATGTCGGATGAGGAACTGAACAGAAGAGTAGAGGAGTTTATTCAGAGGTGTAACAGAGAAATTCGACTTCAATCCACTAGCTAGAAACTTCAGCCAAAGTTTCAAAAAAATAAAACTTTCAAATATGAATGTAGATATTAATTACGGTAGGAAAACACAGCTTGCTGCGTTTTTGTAATGTTGTTGTTTGTGTCTTTTTCCTTTCTCTTTACTTGTCTTTCATTTTGTTTTTTTTTTTTTTTTTTTTTTTTTGAATGGTTAGCGTAAACATCGATTCGGACTTTTGCATGTAGAAATATCTCGCTCTATATAAAAAATTTCTGCCTTTTGCTGTCGTTGTTGTTGTACATGTCCTGACTTTACTGAATTTTAAAATATTTTTTTCTTATGCTAAGAGAATTTCCATAATCTAAAAATTTAGTTAAAGGAAATTTGTGGAGAATTTTGTATTTTAACTTGCACTTATTGGAGAAATTATTAGATACACTGAGAGGACTGTTTAAGTGGTCCTCACAACCAATGAAATAATATTATTTATGCAAATGTATAAGTCATATTTTTAATCAATACAAAAAAAAAAAAAAAAAAAAAAAAACCATTAGGCGATGTCACATTTACATAAATGACAGCATTTTATTGATTAAAAGAATTAGGAGGGCTACTTCAACAATCCTCTTGAAGGACCTAATAATTTCTCCACTAATTAGCATTTTAGCAAAAATATCCGGGGTTTAAATTTTCCTATACCAATTATCAACGAATTATAAAAAATAAAATGAATTGTTTTTTTTTTAATAAATAAGATAGAATTTTAATTTATAAATTTTATCAATTAAACTAATTGAAACTCACAAATTTGTACAATTTTTCAATAATTATATTTGAGTAATTTATAAAAACAACTACGGTATAATGTGTTGCATGTCACCATCATTTTTTTTGTTTTTATTTTTAAAGAGTTTCAACCTATGACGTCCGCTCTTGATGATAGCTCTTTATTATCAGACCAAGACACCAATTAGTTTTTGGTGTAGGTAGAGATTGAATCCTAGATCTTTTATACAACCATCAAAGATTTTATCAGTTGAGTTAACTGAAACCTACTTGTCACCATCATTTTTAATTGTATGTGTATGCAACATGTAATTTTGTGATATAGCCAAATATCACCATCCAAATGCAACATGTAATTTTGTGATATAGCCAAATATCACCATCCAAAACCAAATTATCTTTATTTTCCCCTATCACTTGCCCTTATTTGATAACATAAATTATTAGTCAAGAATCTTATAGTTTAGAGGACATTTTTTAAAATTTCTAATAACAATATCTAAGATTCAAATCTCCTTTATCAATTATCGAATTGTTAAAAAAAAGTGTTGATTAATTAATAATAACAGTACAGTATAGTAAAAGTTTATGTAAGCCAAAAAAAATAAATTTAAGTTGGTAAAGCTTTTTCTTATATTATATCTATTTCAGTATAATAATTCATAATAATAATACTGTGTCGTATCTTTGACTTTAACGTCTTTTTTTAGAGAGATATGATATGTTCGTATCTTTGACTATACGGCAAAAATATCTTTTTGTATGAGCGTAACTTTACCTTAGTTTGTGTTTGATATATCAAACATGCAAAATGTATTTTACGTATTTTAAAAAATTCATTATAAAATATGTTTGTTTTTTTTAATTAAATTTTGTTTGTTTTAAGTTGCTAAAGCTTTTTCTTATATTATATCTATTTCAGTATAATAATTCATAATAATAATACTGTGTCGTATCTTTGACTTTAGCATCTTTTTTTAGAGAGATATGATATGTTCGTATCTTTGATTATACGGCAAAAATACAATTTTTTATGAGCGTAACTTTACCTTAGTTTGCGTTTGATATATCAAACATGCAAAATGCATTTCACGTATTTTAAAAAATTCATTATAAAATATGTTTGTTTTTTTAATTAAATTTTGTTTGTTACTATTTAAAAATTTTACTAAAAAATAATTATGCTATTATAAAATATGTATTTTTTGAAACTTTTACTAAAAAATAATTATACTTATTATAATTGCATTCGGTTCTAATGACTTTTCCTAAGGGTGTCAATGTTTGACCCAACTCGCGAACATGACACGAACTTGACATGGGTTTTTGCGGGTTAGCACTGTGCCTTAATGAGTTTGGGTGATAAACGGGTCAACCTGAATGCGACACAATAAGAAATGTGTTATAAGCAAGTCAACCTGCATAAGCCACAATAAACATATTTGACACGTCAATTTATTTGTGTCAACCCAAAATGACCCCACTTAATACAACCTGTTTAATTCGTATAGCAAATAAATATTCATTTTATTTTAGATTTATCAAATACCTTTTATATCCAACATATATTTTAAATTTAAAATGAAAAGTAAGTAATTACAAAAATTTACAAGGGATATAATTGGAAATTGAAATTTTACAAACCCTAAATCTCTAAACCTTACAAACCTTCTTATAAAAATCTAATTTTACTTTTTTTATTTCAACCGTACTACTCACTCTACTATCTTATAGACTCATACCCAATTCTCAAACTTGAAGTCTCAAACTTGTTATTGCTCTCTCTCTCTCTCTCTCTCTCTCTCTCTCTCTCTCTCTCTCTCTTTCTCTCTCTCTCTCTCTCTGTGTGGATGATAATTGTAGTCATAGTTAGGATTAGTCTACTATTTGCTCTAATTCTTTCAATATTGATACTTAGCATTTGGCAAGTTCTAAGGATACTATATTTTTGTTGAACAATGTTATTTTTGTTAAACTATGTTATTTTGAATTTGGGTTAAAGTGTATGCACTTCCTTTGGAGTGTAAAAAATTTATTTCTAGATGAATATTATATTTTTGTTGAACTATATTATTTTGAATGTGGGTTGAAGACTTGAAGTGTATGCACTGCTTTTGGGATGTAAAAAAAATTGTTTCTAGATGAATGTTATATTAAGGGTCCATTTGGATACAGTTTATTTTTGTTGAAACTGAAAACACTGTAGTAAAATAATTTTTAAATGTGTAAATAGTGTCGTGTGACCCATTTTTAATAAAAAAGTGGTTAAAAAGTGAAGTTTGTGAGACCTGTGAACTGTTCATGGGAGAAAAGTCAAATGTTGCGGCTTGAAAAAAAAGAAAAAGAACGAAACGTAATTTTAAAACACAGACGCGCAAAACGCTGAATCCAAACGAGTACTAAATACTATGCAGGTTGAAATGGGTTATGTTACATTCATGTTAACCCAACACGACTCGTTTATTAAACGTGTCAAATGGGTTGGGTTAGGTCAGCCCGCCTTATTAACAGGTCAGTTTAGAGTTGAAAGAATATGACATGATTATTAAATTGGTCAGATTAGGGTTGAGCCATTTAGTCGAATACCCCTACTTCAACACGACATGAACCTGACACACAAACCCGAATTGACACCCCTAACTTTTCCAACCTAAAATAATTTTTTAAATGTATTTCAGACTTTTCAGTGTATACTAAATTTAGTTTATAATAATAATTCCAGTGTATAGTAAGCTAAATCTCTTTTACTTTACTTAAATACATATATTTTTAGAAGAATTAATAGCATAGTTGAATTTAATTACTTGAGTTGAAAATCTTGTGAACCAACCCAACACGACCCAAAATTTTGGGGGGAAGGGGTGGGGGAATAGAACCCAACCTAACCTATCAAACCACAAAAAAACCGACCCAATGCATCAGTTTGAATTGGCCTTTAGGTTGGTAGGTTAAATGAATACACTTATTTTAAAACTTCAAATTTATTATTTTGGTACATTTCAAATTTCACATTCTCTCATGTAGATTATCATAATAATCAAAGCCCATAATAAAATTATAACATTATCTTGATCAAAATTAAAATTAAAATGAAATCAAATGTACAAGAGCTCGGCTTTGTAATACTCAAATACTCAAACAGTTGGCAGTCACGTTCAAATGCATAGCCAAATTTATATAAACTCAAATTCCAAAACAACTAAATATTAAATCATACTAAAATCAAACTAAACTCATAGATGAGGGAAAGAGGGGACTTGTGATGGAAAATTAAGAAACACGTACAATACCAAAATGTATCAACTCAAATAATAGTTGCCAAAACACAAAAAATCATCAATTCAAAGCAACGCTGCAAGAAATAATTAAACTAAACCTACCAAAAGAAAGAGAGTAAATAATCACCTTTTTTTTGTAAAAGAAAACATCAACTCAATGGGAGTGGAGTATTTAGGGAGCAACAACAAATTTATAAAAAAAAAAATTAGATAGGAAAAAAAAAGTGAAAAAAAAAAAGATAAGATAAATAATTGGAGGAAAAGTAATGGTAAAGTGGGGAGTAATAAGGGGAAGAAGAGCCAAAAAAATTAAGGAAAGGATTGGAAACACGTGACTGACATGACAAAACAAAAATATTAGAAAGATTTATCTTTAATCCTTTTTTATTATATATATTGTATAGATTATTATATTTTGCCAATTCATCAGTTGGGAGTGAGTAGGTTTAAACCTAAGATGTTTCTATTAGAAACACTAGAAGGTGTCAATTTGTAAAGCTACAAGGATCTTGGCAATTGTTACGTATTGATCCCACCATCATGCAGCAATTTGAGTGCTATATGCCTTTAAATAAAATGTCATTCAGTTAAGATAAACTCTAATCTTAAATTCTTGTATTTAATTTAAGAAATAAATTTAAAACAAAAGTTTGACTAAATGCATCTTTCTATACAACCCATAATAAGTTTAAGGAACAATAATGGACGAAGGCAAGACTCACCTTTTAGAGGTACTACCTGCAAATTTAAAGTGCAAGGAGCACTACCATTGCTCAACACCAGGCCAGTCCACCGAAGGACTTTTACACAATGTGAAGGCCTTACATTGGCTCATCACCTGCAATAGAAGGTTAAGGAGTAAGGACAACCAGTCCTTAGCCCAGCGTTGCACATCTAGCAATAACGACGCACTACTACTGTACTGTCCCTCAGCATGCAAGACCCTAATAGGAGAGCAACATGTTACATTTGTACATGGTCAGAAGCTTCCTTGGCCTATCAAAAGGAGTAAGCTAGCCATTGAGAACAGAGAGACATTTTGATTGATAATTGATAAGGATCCTAAGGGAATAAAGGGGATTATGGGTAGGATAGAGAAAGAGTGTGATTTTGTAACATTTTTTCATTAATAGTAACAATCTCAAAAGCATTGGATTTAAAATTTGCTCCAACGTGGGTTTTCACCCCATGCCATAAGGGGTTTTCCATGTATTGCATTGTGTATTGCATGCTTATGTTGCTCTATTGCTTATTTTCGCGCATTTAGCCATTAACCACTTAAATAATGGCATTCTTGATGTCTTGGCAAACACCCCTAAATCTAAGCTCCCACATGTTAGAAAGCTAGATTTGAAAATATTTTGGTGATTTTATGCTACAATGCTTTTCAATTTTTTCTTTTCTTAAAAAAAAATAAAAAAAATCTTGGAAGACCTATTCCAAGTTTGAGCACTGCAGCAAAGAACATAGTGAAACAAGTTCAGTCAATTCAAGCATAGGTGAAGAAAAAGCTTGAGGAAGCCAATGCAAAATATAAGATAGCAGTTGATAAATATCGAAGGCACAGGTGTTTCAAGAGGGGGACATGGTGCAAGGAGAGGTTTCCAGTTGGTACTTACAACAAACTAAAGCCAAAAAAATATGGTCAATTATGAATAAATTCAATGACAATGAGTATGTGTTGATATTCCTAGTGATATAGCAATTTTGAAAACATTTAATGTGGATGTTGTACAAGTACTATCCATTGGGTGAGCCAATGTATCCAGAAATTAACTCAAGGGCAAGTTCTTCACAAGTGGAGGGGACTAATATAGAATACGTGTCCCTGTATTTTTTTGAGAAGTAGGCCATATTCAGAAGTCAAGGTGGAGAGGCGCGTAATTGAATAGTTTTTGTTTGTTATCGCTTATTTTCAAACCTAAATTCAGTTATTTTATTTGGGTAATTTAATCTTTTTTTGATGTCATAGGAAATTTAAGGGTACGTATTTTTGTTTTCAAGGGAGCCTATTTGAAACCCTAAAGGGCTTCTATAGATATTGTATTTCTAGACTGGATTTCGTAGACTAAAATTAAATACCTTGATGAGATTTTTTAAATTTCTAGTGGATTCTAGGTTTATTTTTCTTTGGTTTGTCAAGGCTTTGCAAAGCTAGAACTATATCTAGCCTATTGTGTTTTTGTTCAGCATTACAAAGTGTCATATTTCTTATCATAATTGGGTTTGTTGTGCTTAATTTGAATTTTTGCTAGCTACTTGTTCACGGCCATAATCCTCCATCAATAATTGGTAGGCACTTCTAATCATGGAATTATAATTATTTGTTCCAGTCTAGATTAATCTAACATCTGCAATTCTATGGATGAATGAAATGCATTTGATTTCCTCTCCTTCAACTAGTAGAAAGATATAGTCCATGAGTTGGAATTCCCATAGTGTCAGTTATACAGTGGTGGAGTCAGGATTTCAATTTAGGGGGGGCAAGATTAAAAAAGAAAATATTAAAAGTAAAATTATTCTAAAAAATAGCAATTCAATATTAATAACAAATAAATAAGAAATTATATGCTAATGTAATTGTCATTTGTCACACACAATCTAATACAAATGTAAACTTTAATTTATTTTTTTATACTTAGTTTAATTGACTCAAATGCCCTCAATGTAAATAGTTAATT
This sequence comes from Quercus wislizeni, assembly GCA_023055345.1. NCBI lineage: Eukaryota > Viridiplantae > Streptophyta > Magnoliopsida > Fagales > Fagaceae > Quercus > Quercus wislizeni. The sequence goes on from JALGQJ010000002.1 coordinate 20,963,714, forward strand.
AATGATAATTAAATTGAGAAATTAACTTGAATGTGTACAGTTTAATCATATAATTTGATTATTTTTTCAAAGAAATTAAAAAAATAAATCAATACTAAAGTGTTAAGAATATAGCAATATGCCTACAAAGTTGTATACGTGTCTCATTGTCAGGAATGCTTTTAAAAAACTAAGTAAAATTCAATTTTCTTCTTTAATTATTCTAAGTAGTTAAAATTTTGGATTATAACAAAAATTCAAAATTTGAAATTGTGAAGAGAAGGAAGAGAAAGATTAGTAGATGCTCTAAGGTTTCCTTTAATAGTTAGTCTAGAGTCACCATTTTTTTTTTTTTTCACAATTATTGAGCTGAAAATTTGTAAATGTAGACAATAAAATAATGTCAATGATCAACCAAAATGAAAATAAATAACATCTTAAAAGTTGTGAAATTTGTTGTGGAAAATATTTTGTTTATTAGCATTGCTTGCTTTTCAGTAGTGTACTTCTACTAACGTGTATAAAGGCATGGGAGAGTTTTTTAATTTTTTAAAAATTTGTGGGACTGGCACCTGCTATTCAATCTTGATTCTAGAGTCTAGGACTTACCATGAGGGGAATACTAGTTTTTTGCTTTTGAGAAGTTTTCTGTCAGTGGATGGTGCAAACTACTTTCAACTATAATAAGAGTATATCATACATGATTTTTTTGGCGAGCTCAGGGGGGGCAACTACCCCCTCTCACCCCCCCTTGGCTCCGCCCCTGGTTATACATTAATCAATTCATCTCCTATGGCATTCACATACAGTTTCCTATATGTTGTAGGAGTAAGAATCCATTCATCTTTCTATATCTATATGCTACTTTTGTTCCTCATTTCAATCACCTTCCTTGCCTCCATGATGCTCCACCATGCCTATGAGTCATTTGGTTTAACTTTGGTCTCTAAAAATTGCAAATAAGATGGTTTCTCATTTTTAGCACTTTGAGTAACAAGAATGGTTTCTTTGTGAGGAGTTGTCATCCTTGTTTTGTCAAAAGTGCTAAATTAATAACTTTAAACCCTAACAATCCTTTTGCTTTTGTAGCATAAATTAAACCTTCCCTCACTTCATTCAATGTATAGCCTTATCTTTTTGTTATGAACCTACCAAAACTGAGTTAACATACACTTTTTTTGTGCTACATCTTCAGCTTTTTGAATTTAGACATCAAAATGCATTACAAACTTAATAAAATACTACAAAGTCATGGAATTTGCCAACTTCAATCCTCACAACAAACATAAACATAAGCATAAACATATTTAATTGGGTTAAATACTATTTTAGTCCCTAAATTTTATAAAAGATTTGTTTTTCATCCCTAAACTTTGAGAAATTCATTTTTTGTCCCGAAACTATTGAAAAGTTTATCTTTCGTCCCTAAACTATTGAAAATGTTTTATTTATGTCCTTAAAATTTACCAAAAATTTGTTTTCCATCCCTAAACTATTGAAAATAGTTTTTTATTTTTATTTTTTTATTTTTTTATCCCTATTTTTGTTTTTAAACTATTGAAAAAACTCATTTACAAAGTTTAGGGATGAAAAAAGAACTTTTTGAAGTTCAAGGAATAAAAACAAACTTTTGGTAAAGTTTAGGGACCAAAATAGTATTTTACCTTAGTTAATTTTATAAATAACAATGAAACAATAAATTAGATCAAAATATTCACATTACTATAATTGTATCAACCACTTGATCTTGAAAAATATATGCTTTGTTTTGTTGTTGCTTGTATTAGGAACAATATAGTATGGAATGGTTTTAACAATAGTCATGGTCATGTTCATGACCATTTATTAATTTATATGAAGTAATAAATTCAAAAAGTGTGTTCTGTGAATTACCAATTGAATGAGATCAGTAAATAAGGAGGACATTAATTAACTCAGATTAAAAGTCTGGCCTCCTACAGCAATCAGTGCACCACGAGTACTAATTGCAAAATAATCACCCATTAGCACGAGTCCAAATATGACCATCTCAACCTTGAAGCCAATGCTTGCTTGTAACACATTATAGGTAAATGGACTCTGGGCGAATTATATCAAAATTGACTCGAGCAATAATCTGAGTTGGCCCAATACATAAGGAATTTTGCCTCTATGGTATGTATAAATGTAACTTCTTTTGCCTGAAAGGGCTCCAACTGTTATCCTAACATTATAAATATATCTATGGCGGACCAACCATTTTTTTTTCCGGTGTATATAGACGTCCATCTTTTTGACCTCATAAACATATCAAAAAGTATCAGAACTTTTGAAGAGCCCATGTACAAATAGTAAAATCTTAGAATTGCACTAATTATCCCTATTTTATGTAATGTTCATACTCTTGACCTACTATTATTATTATTATTATTATTATTATTACCTCCTCATCCTCAAATGTCCCAACTAATCAAATATACTTTTTATCCAAATCAAAATCTTAAAAGGAGCAAACACCAAAAGCAATACCTTTATCCACTTTCATTTTCATGGCCAAACATGCATTGACTCTATTTTCTTCAATTGGATTTTGTTTTAGTGATACAAATATGTGAGGAATAAGAAAAGATATAATCATGCAAAGTATATGTGCAATAAAAAACAATAATACAAATACAAGCACAAATATGAACATGAACATAATGTAAATATAACCATAAACATTAACCTAAAAATATATATAAATAAAATAATGAACCATAAAACTAGGTTTGAAATATTTACATCACTATGATTTTATCAATTATCTCAATCTCAACTAAAATATTCTTTATTTACTGTCTCTTGGATTGAGAATGTTAGAAATATTGTAAAATTTTAATTTATTTTTGTGGCAAACAAGAACACAAATATATTAATTATAAAGTAAGTCAATATTATATTGATACTGGCCGTTCCAAAAGGATATATCGTACTGGCCATTAAATCAGTACTAGTACTAGTACTAGTAGTCCTTCAAATTGTATTAGATAATATATCAGGGATATCGACTCTTTTGACACAAATAGATGCTATAATCAAGAACAATAATAGAATATGTACAAAATACAATAAATAAAAATTTTTAAAATAAAAAGAATTACTCATAGATCAAATACGTAAATAATGAATTATGCATATGCTTATCAAGGCTTGTATTTGACATAATCTCTTGATGATATATTCGCCCCTCACAATTGATGCTTTGAATTTTGAATGTTATTTAAAGATAATATTCAGCAAAAATGACAAAATACAATTAGTCAAGTAATACACATAGAAATGTAATAACAGTAACACCCTTTAAAAATATAATTGACTCACCTGATCCGGGTTGGTGTATGGGTCGGATCTAAACCCAACCCAAACAGAACCGTGCTCAATCCTAACAAAATCATAGTCATCCTTTTACACTGATATGTTAAAAGTTTAAACTAAAAACTCAGGCAGAGCATGAGAGTCAATACAGCAATGAAGTGATGTCGTTTTTATAGCAATCAAGGATCCAAACTTAAAATAAGACGACGTCGTTACCAATGGAATCCAAATAAAAAAAGATATCAAACGACATCGTCTTGTTGTCTTATTTTTTTGATAAACAATAAAAGTAACACCAACTTGTTGTCTGATTTGATATTTTCTTAAATACAATAAATACAAAATCTGACACGTCGCTTGTTACACGTCACAATAATACAATTTAGCTAAGGAGAAAATAAGTTGGCAGTAGATGCATTAACCAATACCATTGAACTTGTGAATTACTGTATCAGATGCCTACATATCAAAATTAGAATGAGTAGTCTTATACTGCTAGAAGAACCAAACCAGTGATGGCTACAAAAATTTTGTTTAGGAGGGTCATTAAAAAATTTTAATAAAAAAAACTTGAATATATCGAATTATCGACAAAAAAAAAATTAATACATGAAGTTTTACAATTTTCTTCTATAAGTTTTTAAATTTTAAATTGTCATATGATAGTTCATTATGAGTATCTATTATCAATGTGGGTAGCTATGAGATTATGATTATTTTATTTTGTTAAGTTTATCTAACATTTTTATTTTTATATAGTTGTTATTATTTATTTGTTATTGTTTTTATAAAATATGTTAAACTAAATGACTAAACTTAACTTATTAGCTTCATATTAATTATTGACGCACACAATCACACTCATTTATATATAAACTTATACACTTGTGTCTACTTAACCAATCAAATGCTTGGACAACCACTAGCTTTACAATTTTTTTTTCTTAAGTTTTACTAACTTTATAACAAAAAGTTATTATAACATGATAACAATACACACACATGTAACAAACTATCTTTATTTCCTAATTGTATAAATTTATATTGTACACACAAACGTCCACACAAATTATAATTCACACAAATAGCATTATAACAAAAAGTAATGCACACAATTAATATTAGGCATACTCTCACACACATAATATAAATTTATAAAAAAGAGTGATACTTACAATTCACAAACATTGATTCTTTACTCTTAGAGTTAGAAATACTTGTAATAAGGGTGTGCAAAATTTAAGTCAGGGTGTGCAAAAATATTTTTAAAAATAAATTAAAGTATTAAACTAACAAAAAATATATATTTTTTATATATATAAATTTTTTTTTTTTTGGAATTCAAGGGGTTCATTTGAACCCCTGAATATAGAATAGCGCCGCCCCTAAACCAAACTATTTATACTGAAGAAGAGCTAGAGAAAAAGTAAAACTAGCATATATAAATCACTAAAAAAAAAAAAAAAGTTTGTTACAACAAAAAAAATTATTGCAATAACATTAGAGTCATTGCAATAGTTTATACAAAGTGTTACAATAAAATTTGAAATAATTGGTTTGTGCTAAAAAAAATTTTGTTGCAATAAAACTTAAATATTTTAATAACAATTTTGATGTAATAATATATTTGTTGTTGCAATAGATAATTTACTACTTCAAATATCTTGTAGCAATAGGCTATTATTTCACAAATTTTATTGCAATAGATTGCAAAGAATTGACAAAAATAATTTGAGTCAAATTATTGCAATGGTATCTTTATTGTAATAGATAATTGTTTCATATTTTTTATTACAATAAATTGTAAAATTAATAATTGGTATTAGATCATTTTAATAATATATTCATTGCAGCTTCATGTTTGTCATTGCAATTGTAAAATAATTGATATTTAGTTATTGCAATGTTATATTTGTTGCCATAAGCTGTCTCTTTGAAATTTCTATTGTAATATATCACAAAATAATTGGTATCAAATTATTACAACAATTTCTTCAATATAAGTTATTGCAAAAAAAAAAATTATATCTTCAATTTAAGTTATTGCAAAAAAATTTCTAAATTCAATTTAGTATTAAAGCCTCTATTGTAACTGAAAATTATAAATTATTGCAACTAATTATTATTAATGTAATAACTTACTACTTTTAAGTTACTATTGCAACAACTTTTAATATTTAGATGTGATATTATGTCTAGTACTACTATACTAATTTTGTTATATTAACACCTAATGTAATAGACTTATTTTGGTGTACTAAAATATATCAAAATGTTTTACACCAAAAGAAATGAAATATACATTTGAATATGGGTTTTATATTTGCTATTTCGATTATAGGAGGTGTTGTTAACACGAAGGAATTGCTCACACTTTTTGGTGTTTACCAAGAAATGCAATTTGCAAAGACAACCAATTATTGTTCATTTTATGAAAATAAAATTAATAGCAAAGAGTGAGGGAGTTTATAGTTCCTTGTTTCATCCTTTTAGCCTCTAGTATATGCCATATCTATTTATTGCATGTGTATGAGAGATTTCATGCAAATGACGGGAATTTTTGCCATAAACTTCTTTTCCCTAATATTTTTAACTTCTGTTGGTGTGTTTGCCTATACTTCTTATATTTCATCCATGGCAGTTGGGTATAAAAATTTCATTATGGTAATTCTAGGAGTTCAATTAGTTGGTCAATACAGAAGACGGGTAGTGCTGTGATCTTCTGCATCTACGATGGCCTTCACATTATTTATGATATTTGGTCTACTGCGATTGAATGACTATAGTGTGGTGTACTACGAAGTGGATGTTGCTGTTGCCATTTCTGTTTACATTTTTTCTATGTGGATGGATATGCAGTGATCAGTGGACCACTAGGATGGCTTAGTGTTCCTTTACCTCGGAGAGCTAAATGTATGGGATCTATTTTGACACTGACAATTTCCATGTTACTCTTGAGCTTAATGGCCTACATATCAGTGCCCGTTGGATGCACCTACAAGGAATATATTGTTTTCCTTTTTGCCATGCATGCTCTAGCGATGGAAGCCTTCATTAGCATTTTGGTTCCAGAAATGAGAAACATAAGTGAAGAAGAAATGAATGTGAAAGCATAGGGAACACATCGACTTTGGAAAAAGTATATACGATGAAGCCTGAAGCCTAAAACCTTGTTATATTCACTATACCAAAATAAGTCTATTACAATTTTAATACACCAAAATTAGTATTGTGGTATTAGACATAATATCATATTTACAAATTAAAAGTCATTGCAATAGTAACTTAAAAATGGTAAATTATTACATTAATAATAATTAGTTGCAATAATTTATAATTTTCAATTGCAATAGAGGCTTTAATACTAAATTGAATTTAGAAATTTTTTTGCAATAACTTAAATTGAAAAAACGGTTGTAATAATTTGATATCAATTATTTTGCAATATATTACAATAGAAATTTTGAAGATGTAGCTTGTTGCAACAAATATATCATTGCAATAACTAAATATAAATTATTTTATAATCTATTACAATGACAAACATGAAACTGCAATGAGTATATTATTACAATGATCTAATACTTATTTTACAATCTATTGTAATAAAAAATATGAAACAATTATCTATTACAATAAAGATACAATTGCAATAATTTGACCAAAATTATTTTTGTCAATTATTTGCAATTTATTGCAATAAAATTCATGAAATAATAATCTAAAGGCTACCTTATAATATATACCATCATGGCTAAGAACATTCACAATAGCTTGTGAAATTTTTTTATTTTTATCTATTTTAGAATAAGAATATTCTTTTTTCTATTTTACCTAACTATTTTTCAAAACGCTTGCATCAAATTATAATTCTAAACTCTATTTCATTAAATTAAATATCATTTTTTCCTTAATTTTCTCAATTGTTTTTCTTTCTTGCATTACAACCATCATCAACACCTTTTCTTTATCCTTGGAAAATACAAAAAGAATAAAAAATTAAAATGCAAAACTACAATTCTTGTGTATATTTGCACAAGTACTACAACAAAAATACATTTTGCACAATAAATGCATATTGAGTTATTTGTGACCAACATCCAATAGTGTTCGAGCAGGAGAGAGTTGATTGTAATTCAGTATCTCTATTATGGAATTACGTGCAAATTTTCTCTCTAATTTTTGCCAATAATTTGGTAACACTATTACTTAATTATTTGTCAATTCGACATTCCTTCTACCAATTTTATATTCCTCATTTCTTTGAATAATTTCACCCATGTCATAAAGTCTCCATATATATATATATATATATGAAAAAGTTAATTTATGCTCTAAGAATATTGGTTTAAGAAATATTTTTTAAACTTTTTTTGGAAAAAGAAGAAAAGTGACGGTCAATTTTGATAGCTTTGAATATTTTCAATAAAAATTGTATTAATTAAAAAAAATTGTCTTTTAAAAAAATGTGTGAAGGGCGGGCAAACTCATATATAAAACTTAGTCCCATTTGACAAGAAATTTTTAATAACGTTATTTATATTTTTTTAAAAATAAGTGTAAGTAAAAAAAAAATATAAAAAAATATTGTTTAAATAACGACAACAAATGAGCCTAAAGGATTTTATTGGAAAGGTATTCTTTTTATAAGTAATATTCAGCAAAAAAAAAAAAAAAGGGCAAAAGATTTTGGTTTTGGGCCACGTAGGCAGCCGACTTTTATCTTAAAAAAAAAAAAAAAAAACAGTTATCAGTTGGACTGGACACCCGTGCAAGAAAGAAGTAAACAGTAAGATGGCAGTAATGGTGTTGGGTTCTTTTTCTCTCCTTCACATTCACAATCACTTCCCTCCAATCCACAAACACAACATTACTTCGTCTTCCTCTAATACCCCAGAGTCACAGAAGAACCTCCTTACAAGGCGGAGGGCAATAGCATTTGGTCCAAGCCTATTTGTTGCAGTTGCTTCTTCTTTAACTCACCTTGCACTTGCCCAACAGCAACAAGAAGACCCACTTGAGCAAGAAGAAGACAGAGTAGTGCAACTCTTCCAGGTCTTATTACTCTTCCTCTTACTCACTCTTTTTCTTCTGTTTCTGCATTTGTTTTTGGGGGACATTTTAATAACAATAATTTGCTCTCTATCTGTTACTACTAGTTGTTGTGAATGTGACCATTTATTTCACCCATTTTTGCTTCTGTTTTGAGTGATTGGAACAATTTGTAATTTTCTTTTCGCATTTGGGTACCCAAATTTAAAAAAAAAAAAAAAAAAAAAAATCAATTTAGGCCTTTTTGACGCTATAATACCACTTGGTAAAATTCCTATGAAGGGTTTTTTAGTGCTCTATATGATTTTTTATTTTTGGAATAAAATAGGTTTTAAGTCGCCTATGACTATGAGAAAACCAATTGCAATTTATTTAAACAATAGAGGTATATTTTAAAAATTACAACTTTAGGGTTTAATTTAAAACCAAGATCAAAATTTAAGGTTTATTGTTTTCAAAAAAAATTTAAGGTTTATTATTTACCAAAAAAATTTCTTTAGAATATGTACAAATATTTAGAGTGGAAGCCCTAATTGCTGATAAGGGACATACTGCTTCAATAAATTAACCTTAAGCAGCACATTGAAGAGATAGAGACAGAGACAGTGCACACCTCCACCATAAGCCAATTTCTTAAATTGCTATTAGAAAAGACTGAATTATAAATCCAAGGGGTAACACAATTGGCTTGATACCATGCCTTATGAAGTGAAGGTCACTAGTTTGAATCTCCCCTTTCCTCCTCCCCTTAGGGCCAGAACATATCAAAAAATGAAAGAAAGAAAGAAAGAAGGCATAAATATTAATCAGTTGTGTGTTTTTTTTTTTAATTTTCATCTTTGCCCTGCATGCTTGTATTGATTGCTTAACTGGCGGAGTTATTTTCGAATTATTGTAGGAAGCTTCACCATCTGTTGTTTTTATTAAAGACCTCGAAATAGTTAGAAGCCCCAGGACCACTTCTGATGATGTCAATCTTATTGAGGATGAAAATGCAAAAGTTGAAGGGACAGGTTCAGGCTTCATCTGGGATAAGTTTGGTCACATTGTAAGCTTTCCTGTCTTCTGTTCTTGTATTTGAATCCATCTTTAGCGTTATATGCTATTGCTTCTTTGTTATCCTTATCTGCAAAGTTCAGTAGCGAGTTCCCTAAACAATTACTGTCATCAGATTATCTTTGCAGAAGAAAACACCATGCAACACCTGGGTTTTGTTGATGGTTTAACATCTTTTCCTAAACAATTTGAAAAATGAATATCATATAACAAAATATACCATATTGCTAACATCCTGACACCCAATGTTGCAGCTGATACTTACATATTTACCTGCATTTATACTTTTCTCTAGAAAACTTAAAGATGGGTTCATTTTAAGCTTGAATTTTATGTATGAGTTAGTGATATGCGTACTTACCAATCTAATTATATATATGTTTTTAATACTTATGGGTGATTTCTCCAATACTAATGAGAAAAGTCTTATTTTTGTGTGACAGGTCACTAATTACCATGTTGTAGCTAAATTGGCAACAGATGGGAGCGGGATACATCGTTGTAAGGTTTTGGCTCTTTTCTTTTAGTTATTATTTTTTGTTTCACTTGTTTTGACAATCATCATTCAGTTAATGTACTAGCCCTTTGTTTGAGTAACAATGCTTTGGTTCTGTATTTACAGATTTATGTAGCAGACACAAGAGGCAATGGCTTTTACAGGGAAGGAAAGATTATTGGTGTTGATCCAGCATATGATCTGGCTGTCCTTAAGGTGTGCACTGAAACTGTCACTTAATTTCTTTGCCACATATTAAGCTTCTTATCATTGATATATAATGTAGACTTACTTTAATAGAAAAAGAAAAGAAAAAAGAAAAAAAAAGAAGCTGCAAACAACTTAGAGCGAATTCCAGGAGGTACCTCATGATAAGGCTTATCTCATAGACTATTTCGATATTGACTAGGTTAAAATATAAGTTCAAAAACTAAGAAGGTAACAATGTAAAATAGTCTACTGCCTATATTGTAGAGGAGCATGAAAGTGCTTAAGGTAACTTAACCTCATTTTCTGGTAGAGCAATGAAGCAGTAGTGGAGTGTTGCACCCTAGATGGTGAGAGTCCAATAGCCGAAAGCATCACTAGATTAAGCTTTGACCTGAGCATCATGGAGAACATGGAATTTGAATCAGGAAGGATCACTTTGTAAGGTTAAACACCCTTGACTGATAGTGAAGTATCAGGGAGTGAAATAACATGAAACCATAAGCTCCCAAGTAGTAGGAGGAGCTTGGGGCTCTGATCGTGTGCCTGTTGAAGAAAAGAGCTAGTGACTCATAGGTAGTGGCTTGGTTAAGGGAACCCACCATAGCCATAGCGAAAGCAAGTCTTCATGGGGAAATTTTTATTGCTTATAGACCCAAACCCAGGTGATCTGCCTAGACTAGGATGAAGCTTGGATGAAACTAAGTGGAGGTCTGAACTGAATAATGTTGAAGAATCAACGGATGAATTGTGGTTGGGATGAAATGGAACTTGTTAATTATTTTTACATTTAGATGTTGCACTTTGAAATGCATATACATCTATCTGTTTCCTCTTAACTTATACAATTTTCCTTGGACTCAGAAGTTTTGCATTGTTACTAAATGCTGTTTGCTTCAGCACCAGATCATATATACGTAAAAATTGGTGTACAAACGTCATATAAGGAGAAGAGGTGGAGAAAATTTCATACTTGAAAAACAATTAATAGATATAGTTAATGCTAGATGACATAAACTTATCTCAATGGAACTGTTTATGATGTCAATTCCACAAGTGATGCAGACAAAAAGCCACAAGAAATCAAACACGTTTTTTTTTAAGATGATAATCCTTGAATCCATAAGGTGAATTCTGGAATCCACTAGAAAATTATAGGAGAAAACTCTCAAAAAAATTTTATTAACGAAAAACAAAATTGCCTTGGTGGCTACAATGTACATAAATAGGAAAAGATAGTGCTGCAAGGAGACCCTTAGAAAACCCTAAACAAAAGTACTCCTAGGGTGGATAGGAGACACCTAAAACTTCCTAATTTTTGTTAAGCATGGAATTAGGCTCAAAAATAGGAAAAATTACCAAAAAGAAAAAAATTTAGAATATTACAAATCAAATGCTATAGTCTTTAGGAGACATCTCAAAACAAACTAGACCTTATTTTGAATTTTAAATTGAAAGTTATAACATAAAGAAAATCTATCATAACTAGCAAAAGGCCTAATTAAAGGAATTTTCCCAAAAAGCAGTGTAGGTCATGGTTGTAAGGCGATGAGTTTTGATCCTTACCATGATTCCCTTCAAGTCACCAAATTTCACCGTAATTTTGTTTTTTGGCTGGGATGATTTTTATTAGTACTTTTCTACTCCTAAATTTCTTACATGTTGACTTTTGACATTCTCTCTATAGAAGGAAAGTTTGTATTGTCCATTCTAAATCAACCAGCCCATTGTGGTTGGAAAAGACATTAAGAAAATTATTGATACAGAGAATAATGATGGATTGACAATTGATTTCACATTTAGGATTGAGGTGTGGAGGTAAGTTTTATAGTCAAGTTAGAAGCTGAGGTGCAAATTAAGCATCAACATGGTAATGATGAATTGATTGCATCTGAAATCAATTGAAAGATAAATTTTGTGAGTATTTAATAAATGGAATTTTATGTTATCCTTTTCTTAAAAGACAATAATGCACTACAGAGTGGCAGCCCTCACATAACCAAGAAGCAGCCCTTGCAACACCCCTGAATCTGCATCATCAAAACGACTAACTCATGCATGGCCCTAGGATTTGATTGTGGGGTCTTCAGCATGATTGTGATGATAAATCAATCATTAAAGTTTTTTTACTAATTTATCTTTGTGTGAGATAACACTGGGAGCAGGGTTGTGATGTGAATCAAGCTATAATATTGGCAATCCATCTCTTTTACCTAGCAATGCATGTTTGCACAACACAATACATCTCTCTTGCTGTTGTGCTGTGTTGCTGTTGTGTTGTGTTGTTGTTCATCATCATGAACATCTTGTAATTCTCATTTATTTTTTTTCCCTCTTTAATATAAGTTTTCTGATTACCTATCAAAACAAAAATGTTTTAATAGGCTTATTAGTGCTTTTAATATTCCCAGCTACTACTTTTTTTTTTTGATAAGTAATCAGAGAATTGTTATAAATGAGGAAAAAGAAAAGTACTAGAAGTTCATGATGATGAACAACAAGAAACAGAAAAACCAAACAACAAAACAAAAGATAAGGAAATCAGAAAGATAATCTAAGGGAAAACATAAACTCTGAAAGAGACAAAGAATCAGTAAAGTCCCAACAACGAGCCCACGCAAAAAGACTACGCTAGCATAAAACCTTTAACTCATCCAACATCTTCTCCATGTTCTCAAAGGAGCGACGGTTTTGTTCCAACTAGAGGCTTCTTGGTGATCACTCTTGAGATAAACAAAACAAAGAAAAATCTTGCTTGGGGATCATTAAATTTAAATCTTAGCTTTCATGACCTATTACTCAGTGTGGTTTGCCTTGTATACTATCTTATATGAAAACTTATATAATTTTATTATCTTTGTATTTTCGTTGTTGAATAGAGTTTCATTCATCAAGTTGAAGATTTTAGGATTGGATATATGCTATTACAAAGCTTAGTTTTTTATCATGTTTGATTTGACATGCCATGGTTAACTACTATATATGGTAACAAAAAGTCTAGAAATGTATTTGGTAAGGGAAACAAAAGTTGAACTTTCTAATTGGAGGAAAAGTTTGATGCAAGGAGCTCCAAAATCATTAAGATTTTATTTTATTTTTGAATTGTTTTTTAGAATTTTGAATATTGATTTTAATGTTGAGGGTTTTATGGGATTTAATTAGATATTTTCCATATTGATGTAATCCCTAAAACCTTGCAATTAATCTTAAAAAAAATTAAAGCAATATGAGAACATCTTCTTTCAGCTAATGCAAATTCATAGAATAGAGAAGGATAATGGTGGTAGGGGGGGGGGGGGGGGGGGAGAGCGGAGACAGAGGAGACCTTTGGCAAGCATAGCTTCAAGGCCTAAATGGGAATGCTTCATGCTCTTTAGAGTCAATTCTGGGGCTTGGGGGGGAATCAAATGCTTCCCAGCAAAAATTTCACCTATTTGACTCCTTCCATTAACAAAAAAACATTGAGTTATCATTTTCTATGTAGCTCTTCCTGATATACCTCCCATGGGCTGGACAAAAACTTAGAAACTCTATCATTTGTTGATTACCATGCAATTATTCTAGCAAACTGAACTAAAAATTTGTAAAGTTATGTAATGAAGTGAGATTTTACATTCCAAGAGATGTATTATTATCTCCCAGCTATGAAGTCTTTGTTTTGACCTCAGCTCATATATGATGGGTTACCAGCTTTCTCGGAATCATATTTACTCAATATAAAAGTACCGGTCAAAGACAAGATAGAAGGCCTTTCAAGTATGACCCGCAGCATGAAATGCACATGAGATGGAAGTATCCATGGATTTTCCCTTTTCACCTTTGCAAAGAACATATAAAACTAATTTACAATGTGTACTCCATTCATTATCTGCATAAACAGGAGAGATTTCGAAGAGTCACTTCTATGGACAAATTTCCTTATTCATTCCTTTCCTCCCTTCCACATGACGACATATTTGTCTAATTGTGGGTGCTTTGCATTATGTCATCTCTATGTAAAATTATTCAAACATAATATGATGGGCAGGTTAATGTTGAAGGGATTGAATTAAAGCCTGTTGCTGTTGGCACATCTCAGAATTTACATGTGGGTCAAAGCTGCTTTGCCATTGGAAATCCTTATGGATATGAGAACACTCTGACAACAGGGGTAATTTCTCTAATATGTCTGCTATATAACCAACCAAAAGAAAAGAAGAAGCAAAAAAAATAAAAAAATAAATTTTTAATACCAAGCGTGAACTATGAAATTTCACAACTGAGGTCATAATCTATTTTAAGTCTATTGTACTTTGTTTTGGAGCACTTTGAGGCTTTTAGCAGTCAATTGAGAGTGTTCTTTTCTCATTGGCATGTGGCCCTGTCTTTGGTAAAAGAGTCTAACATCCATGTATTTGTTACTTTGTGTTGTGCAGGTAGTCAGTGGATTAGGCAGGGAGATACCCTCGCCAAATGGAAGGGCCATTCGAGGAGCAATTCAAACAGATGCTGACATTAATGCAGGTAAATTTCATTTTGTTTTCAAATATTTGAAATTCCTTTGATAATCATCACTCTTTCTCTTACTTCAGTAAAGATTATATTTATTCAATCCATCCTATTATATCTAAATTCTTTATTGTTGAAGATTTACTCAGTTTTGTATATTGCAAATATGCAACCATTACTCTTTGTCATTGTCGAGTGACATAAGATCATGCTACTATAATTAGCTACCCAGCAAACAATGAGGCATTACCTAGTTCACTGGTGGAACTGTAGACATTTGAGTAGAGGCAGTTGTCTTCACAAAAAATTTCTAAGATTTTATGAATTTATGGTTTGTTCAAATTTTCAGAGTAGTTTTGGATATTTATCTGATTATTACACCCACTGATATAAGATATCAAGTATAGAGTTTTTATTCAAGTAAAATGTAACTTTGTATTGAAGTGTCCTTTAATTTCATTTTAATTTTTCCTCAATTAATTAACCTTATGATCGATTGAATTATTTGGATATAATTTGTACTTTGATTGAGTCATTTGCTTTTTATCTGCATTGAGGGTGGTTTTATAGTTTAGGATTTGCATTCCACAGTCTTGAATAGATTAGAATTATTGTTTTTTATATGACAAAGTGGAACTGAGTTCTTACCAATGCTAATTTTATAGTTAAATGAATTGCTATTCTTACCAATGCTAATTTTCATTCCATGATCCTTCATACTTTGTTGCATGGAATCTGTACAGGTAATTCAGGAGGGCCATTAATTGATTCATATGGCCATGTTATCGGAGTCAATACTGCAACTTTTACTCGCAAAGGTGAAGAGATGCTTCTTAGTTAATTTTACTTCTCTTAATTGCACCTTTGACCTGACATTTTGATATCCCACTGTAATAGCTTAAGCCACTTGTTTGTTCACTTCAAAGGTGCATTGCCTTTTGTGATATAATCTTCAGTAACTCGTTCAGCATTTGGAAGGATAAAGAATGGGAGAAAGTAAAGGGGAAAAGAGAAAAACTTAGGTACATTTTCCTAGGTATTGTACCACAGGTTCTCCAACTAAACACAACTGTATAAATAAATTAAAAGAAATGGAATTAAAAAGGGAGAGAGAGAGAGAGGGAGAGAGAGAAATAGGAGAACGATGAGGTCCTATTTCACGAACCTTATTTTTGAACCTTAAGAAAATTCATATTTCACGAACCTTATTTCTACTAGAATAATATATATATATATATATATATATATATATAGAGGTTAAGTTATTACAATTTATAGTTGAGGGATTAAATTGAACTTCACCCAATAATTAGAGGAACAAATTAGTTATTCAATCTAAAATATAATAAAGATGCTAGATGCCAAGATCAAAGTTTTGAATGCTATTGGTTTTTCATTGTATTGCAGGGACAGGAGTATCATCAGGTGTTAACTTTGCAATACCAATCGACACTGTTGTTCGAACTGTACCTTACCTCATTGTGTATGGAACATCTTATAAGGACAGGTTTTGATCATTTTTGTAAATAATATGAAACATGTACTTGGTTGGTCTTACATCAAGCTTCGAAGGGTGGGGTTTTGGTCATGTTTGTCCATAAATATTCTTTTGAGTGGTGTTTATTACACACCACTTAACGC
The DNA here is from genome assembly GCA_023055345.1 of Quercus wislizeni. Lineage (NCBI taxonomy): Eukaryota > Viridiplantae > Streptophyta > Magnoliopsida > Fagales > Fagaceae > Quercus > Quercus wislizeni. The sequence continues at coordinate 20,979,969 of JALGQJ010000002.1, forward strand.
ACATAAACAAATGCACACATCATTTTTGCATTGACAGTATATGTGTGTATTTATCCTAAATCATAATTCCTACTATCATACTTAATATCTTGGGCCACCACATGATGTCATACTTAATATCTTAGGGCTGGAACACGCCCATGGATACCCCCTGCCCTCATGGCAAAAGAGGTATCACTTTTGCCCAACAATGGCTATGGTAATCTGATACCCCTAGCCCTCATGGAAAAATGAGGTACCACTTTGCCCAACAATGGCTATGGTAGTCATAAAACGATTAAGCCATAAAACATAACTCTTTTAATTGAATCATGCACGTTGGGGTTTAGAAGCATAGAGGGCAGTGTTAATTATGCACACCATTTTGCACTCAGGTCCATACATAGGTGAATTTGAACTGAAATTGTAAGTTAAAGATACAAAATCCTAATTGTTTGTTTTGTTTCTTAACACCAAACAATCTCTATATCTTTCTTAACACCAAAATCAGATATAAACGACCTGGTGTGAATGCTCTAACCCCATAAACTAAATTCTAGCAGTTAGGAACAGTTACAACCTAATTTTGATCTCTAACTTATCACTGATAGACATGTTTTAATAAAAATTACATGTGAAACTGATGTCGCGTAAGCTACAAGAAAATAAACACATTGCTTTCTGAATAGAAAAGAAACTAAACATGTTAGCTTTTGAATGAAAACCTTAAATTCATGAGGAGTTTCTTAAATTCACAAGGTGATAGGGTTTTGGAATCTACCAGAAAGAAATATACAAAGTCTGTATTTTTTATAAATCTGAAAACTGAATTGCCTTAGATGTTACAATATGTTTAAATAGCAAAAGAAAACCTATAGCAATTAGGAAAACACCCAGAAACCCTAATTCACGCTAATCACATAATTAGGTGGTAAAATAGTAATTTTTACCAAAAATAGCAAAATTGAAAATAATTTCAGAAATTGAAAATACTGTCTCTAAAAGACGTCTAAAAAAAGAGACTTTATTCTGACTTTTAAACTAAAAGTTATTAAAGAAAAACAAATATTACTATAAATAGAAAAAACACTGTTTTTGGGGACTTAATGAAGGAATTTGTCTAAATTTAGGCAACACTCGAGATAATATCGAGTCTAGATCAGAATGTCGGTTCCCGTCAACTTGCCAAATTTCATGTAATTCCAACACTGTCGCCACGATGGCCTCTACTAGCACCCCTTGATCTTGTGCCATAACTTCTAGCATTCTTGTTGCTCTAGGAAAGCATGTGTTGTATGTTTTACGTCAAAAACACATACTTAAACAACTAATAACAGCTCATGCTCTATCAAGAAGAGCCAAGTTGTCATCTAATTATTTTGTTTTGGACATGAAGCTACATTTGTGACTTATAAGAGTCATGCTACCCTATTATAAATTTTAGTATTATACAAACATCACGGTGTTAATATTTAAACATAAAATGAAAATATAGTTTTCGTTTATTATGTTGTTGATTAAAAAAAATCACATTTATTATCACATTAATTTATAAACTTTTTTATTATAAAATTAGTTATAATTTTAGTATTTTAAAACTATAAGGAATTAATGATGGGTGTATAATTTTTTGGAGAACCCTATTGACAAATATTATATCAGAGTATTGATGAAGCCAGTTTACATAAAATCAGCCCCTCTCTATCTCTCTCTCGGATCTCTCTGTCTCTCGATTTTCGACCTGGGCTCTAAGTTTGAGAGGGTTTCAGTTGGGTTAGGTTAGGTGTGGGCTTGCTAGGTTTTTATGTAAATGGAGGTTTCTGTTGGGCTTGAATTTGTCGTGGGCTGATAATTTATTTATTTAAAATGGGGCTTTGGTATGAGCTTAAAATATGGGCTGGTCTGATTGTAAAGGAAGTGTTGGATTTCAAGGTTGGGTTTGGACCTGGGCTTGGTACTGATTGAGACTGGCTTGAAAGGCGTGTGTTTATGAGAGTGATAATTTTGGGCTTGAGAGAGTTGGGTGGGTTCAGTGGGTCAGACCTAGGACTAGGCCGCATGTGTGTCATCAATTTCGAAACATTGTGGTTGGCTGGTTACTTGTATTTGTAAACAAGGCAGCTGTGATTAACGAATTTGTATTTGCTTGGGATTACCAAAATGTGTGAGTATATTTGTGACTGTTTGAAATTGAATTAGACTCTGTGTGTGTGTGTGTGTGTGTGTGGAGGAGGGGGGGGGGGGGGGGTGAGCATGTCACATTTATGAACACTATGTGATTGAGGTTATGGGGGAGATATATGCAGATTTCATGTAATTAACATGTACAAAAAATATAACACAGATGTAGAAACTAATGAGTGACGAAGAAAAAAGAACATAACACATGCAGAAACTCCATGTGTGTGGGTGAGCATGTCGCATTTATTTTATCTTATTTTATTTTTGCTAACTTTAGTGTTTAGGGAAACTAGTGAAGCAAGTCTGGGATGGTTGTTCACAATCATCAGGGGCTGGTACTAGCTTCTCTAGCTAAAAAGGCTCGATTTCGATTTTTATACTCAACAATTCACTTAGCATAAAATTAAAAATTAAATAGGACATATGGTGCAAAATTGTGAATCCAATTAAAATCTAATTGAATTTTCCAACTAATATGAAATAGCAGTATAATTCATTAATTCACTTAGAGCCCGTTTGAATACTGCTTATTTTGCTGAAAAATGAAAAATGAAAAAACTGTAGTAAAATAATTTTTAAATGTGTGAATAGTGCTATGAGACCCATTTTTAATAAAAAAGTTGCTGAATAAAGAGATTTGTGGGTCTCATGAACAGTACACGGGACTCACTGAACAATGCCATTCCAGTGAAAATTTGGATTGTCAAAGAGGTGGTGGGTCCTGTGCACAGTGCACAGGACTCACTAACAGACACTCCCATGTGAAATGCGCACGTCAATAAAAAAAAGAATAGAAAAAAAAGAGGAAAACGCAAACGGAGCACTGTGGACGCCAATCCAAACGCATAGTTTGGATATGGATGAAAACCAGCTTTTTGCGTTTCTTTTTTTCTTTTTTTTGGAGAAGAGCGCCACAAGTGAGATTATGCACTTTTCAGTGGATCTCGTGCACTGTTCACGGGACCCACAAATATCTTTTTTCAACAAAACTTTTATTAAAAATAGGTCTTATGACACTATTCACACATTTAAAAATTATTTTGCTACAATATTTTTAATTTTTAACAAAATAAGCCATATCTAATCACACAGAATTTGTGAAATACTGCCTCCAAAGTATTTCACAGCTAAGGTACTATTCGGGGTCTTATATGGAAGACAAAGATTTATGATAGACTAAAATTGTGTTTATGGAGGATAGCAGCAAATGTCCTCCCAACAAAAGAACTAGGCAAAAGAACTATGTAAAGTGGAAGAAGAGAGCAGCCTCCACCTCTTTACAAACTGCCCTTTGGTGCGTGCTATCTGGTTTAATAGTCTTTAGGGTCTAAGACCTAATTGCGGAAACCTCAGCTCTCCAGATCTGTTTATTCAAACCCTTTTATCTCTCTCTTATGAGGTGTATTCAAAGTTGATTCTGTTTGGAGCTATGGTTTGGGATGTTATATGGAAGGCTAGGAATCAAGCTCAATTTGAAGGTATGTCTCCTAATGTTGATCGCCTCATCCAAAAAAATTTCAACTCTATCGTAGAGCAAAAGAGATTCAAGGCCACACTAGTCCGCACACAAACATCACGCTATTAAAAGGTGTGGTCTAAACCTGTCAGGCCTCAAATTAAAGTTAATGTAGATGTTGCTTGCAATCTTGGGAGAGCAGCCATTGCATATCCAGTATGAATCATTGAAATTGGACCAGTCCTGGTCAAGATACAATGGCATCTTGCATATAAAGCAATTTTCCTAATCATATAATATCAAATTCTACTTCAGAGATGAGAGAATTTTTGTGTATTGCAATAATGAATGAATTTGTACACTATTCCTGATATATACATAGAAGAGCGGAGACTACTGTCTCTTCCCGTATTTCACTCTAATTAGTTATTAGCAGAAAAAGAACAGACTAATAAATTCTGATAAACTTCTTCCTATCCACCCATAACAAATATCTTATTATGAGATTCCATAAATAGTCACACAAGACTGAATAATACAGCTTTGAAAGCAAAGGTTGATTTTTTGTCTAAGCTGTATGTATTGAATCTGATCTTTTTCTTAATATGTTTTTCCTCCTCTTTTTTGAGGGGAATCAAGATTCCATCCCTCTAAATTCTGAATTCTTTGTTTTCCTTAGAAAAAAATTTCTTTATTTTTTGGTAGGTTGTAATTCCTCCAGATGGTTATTTAAAATCTGTTAGAGATCTGTGCTCAAAATTAATGTTTTAATGATTGCTAATGAGGTGAAATCTGGCTTAGCACGATCAGGAAAAATGCTGGCTTGTGATTGGGAAGAAGTGTGCCCAGATGTAGTGGTGAGCACCTCCTATCCCCTCCAAAATCTCTCTCTCCAGATTCTTTATAATTTTCATGACTTTTACCAAGTTTTGGATGTGAACGTAGAAACATTTTGGATAATGATGTTTACTTGAACCATTAAACTAGAATATGATTGCAAGTTACACCAGGAAAATTACCCATGTATCATCCTTTTAATTTGTCAAGAGGACATGACACTCATATGGTCATTTTCTCCATTTTGGATACATTGTTATATCCTGTTCAAATATCTGTACAAAGCTGGGTTGCTAAGTATTGATGTATTGCCCACAATTCAGTATTCATATCAAATATTTAAATTTAAATATCCAGTTACATCTTTAGGGGTTGAATTTAGGGTTTTCAGACCCGGACCGTTCATTGAACTGTAAAAGGGAGAGGTTCAAGGTTTTTGAGGTCGAATCGAGGTCGAACCGTGATGACGTCATAATTAATTTAATAATTATTTTAAATATATATAAAAACATTAAATTAATAAAAAAAAATAGAAAAATTAACTAAAATAGTCTAATTCATTTAGAGATCTACCTTTCAAATATTTTTTATATCATAAATTTCAAGACAAATAAGAAATGTCAAATCCTTAGCAAACATAAATATGAATTACTCAATCAATCCATAAAAGTACAAAGTAAAAATGCATAAACAAGCCTCCAAGTTACAGTACACAACTACACATTGTTTCTTACAAAAATACATAAAACTTATTTCTAAAAAAGAATAATAAAACTTCAAACTCCAAGTTACACACTGTGTCTTATAAAAAGTCATAGAAATTATCTCTAAAATACAAAATAAAACTTCAAAGTTGAAATAAAATTATTATGATCATAAATCATCAATGTCATGAAAGTTATTGTGCTCATCATCATTCCCTGGAAATCCATGAGGAGGGCCAATAGGTTGTCCAAATGTTCCCAAATCAATTCCTTTAACCTCACTGCTATCATCTACAGATTCTACACACAAGTTTGAACAAAATAAAAAGAAAAATCATTATAATGTTTACACAAGTTTGAAAAAAATAAAAGAAAAATCACTATAGGTTATCACAAATTGTTTACATATAAACTAACCTTCAATATTAGAAGAAGGCTCTGCATTTGCTGGATATGCACCCTTTTCATAAATTGCATTCTCCAACTCTTCATAATTAAGATATGGGTCTTTCTCTTCCACAAATACCCAAATTAATATACACAAAGTTAATTAACAACTAGTCAAATTAATAACTCTTCATAATTAAGATATGGGTCTTCCTCTTTCGGTCTCTGTTTCCATTTTAATTTAAAAGACTAAAAAACCAGTCAAATTAATAGACTAATATACACAGAGTCATAGAGTCAAAGAATCACAACTTCATACACATAGTCAAATTAACAAACTAATATACACAGAGTCATAGAGTCAAAGAATCACAAATTCACAACTTCATACAATTTCTAAAATTCACCAATTTTTTACAATAGACCCATCACCCCAAATATCCAAATACACAGTTGACAGTCCACATATAGCTATATATATTCACAAACACAAACATATATATACTCTCACATGCAATTATCACATAACATAATTGATCACAGATTATTTTACAAAATAAATTGGCCAAAAAATATAAATTGACATAAAAGAAAGAAGAATTAAAAAGGATAAAGTACCTTGCAAGAGTAGAGCCGAAATGAGTTGAAGTTGAAGAATGGCAGAGAGTGAGACCTAGAGCGACGATGATGAGGCAGAGTGAGAGAGAGGCAGAGAGTGATTGAGTGAGCGAGCTACGATCTGGGCAGCTCATGGTGGCCGATGGCGACGAGGCAGAGTGAGAGAGAGGTAGAGAGTGATTGAGAGAGTGACTGAGTGAGCAGAGAGTGGTGGCCGATGGCGACGAGGGAGAGAGGTAGAGATGAGAGTGAGCAATGATGGAGAGGCAAAGATGAGAGATGAGAGAGTGATTGAGATTTAAGGGTTTCTATGTGTGGAACGCGCATGCCCATAAGCCCAAACGACGCCGTATAGGAAAAAAAAAATTGAAAAGAAAGTCCAATGGTGCCGTTTAAGGCTTGAAACATAGGAACCGTGTGAACCGGTCATGGTTCACAGAACCGGGCGGTTAGACCACGGTTCCATGCTATTTTTTGCATGGAACGGTTCTTCACCCTAAATCGACCATAAATCTGAATGGTTCAAGGTTTTCCCGATCGGACCATATGGTCCAGTCCGGGTTTCAAAACCTTGTTCTCGATAGATCAATAGGTAGAGAGAGGTATCAAAGTCTTGTTTTCTTGAACGGTTTCTTGTACAGTCTTGTGTCTTCAAATAATACCACTTGGACAATCCTTGAACAAACTTAAACTAAGACTCAACTACATATAAAGTGTATTTCATCATGTGTTTGCCAATATACAAAAATATGACCCAAACAATCTCCCTATTTAATAATCTGTTGACAAAACCACAAGAGTACATTGAATGTCCTAAAATATATTCTACTCAAATTACAAGATAAATAACCTAATCTAAACATTTAGTCTCTTGAAGAAATTTGCAAAAAGAGAGCTCTAGTATTGATCTAGTTTAGAAACCTATCTTTCAATCTGTTGAGTTCAAGTACACTTAGTGTAACTCTAAGTAATGTTACATCGAATAACTTGATATAAAATTCATGTTTTAAAAATCTCACCCTTAAATTACACGCTTTATATGTTCTTAATAGTCATACCAATTTTCATGTTAATTGAATATTATTTATCATTCGATCCATAAACTTATTTTTTATGTATTATTTTAAACTACAAAAATTTGAATTTAAACAATTTATTGCTGACATGATTATTAAACAATTAATTATGCAGGTCTATTCCTATTTATTTTATTGAACCTTATCATCCTAACAAATTCTTCTGGAGAGGGCAATTTTATGGCGAGAATGATGATTTCAAACTTTTTTCATTTTTTAGCTGTGCGGCACTTGAGTTACTTCTTCAAAGTAAAAAAATACAATGTTAAAGTTATAAGTAAATCATAATTTTTTAAAAGTAAATCAAAGTTATACCGGTCTATATGATTTACTTCTTCAAAGTAAACTTTGATGCAATGTTTGAAAGTAAAAAAATGTGAGTAAATCATATGTCGATGCAAAGTTTACAAAACTCTGATGCAATGTTTAAAAGTAAACATTTCATATCAGAGTTATTCCGGTCTATATGATTTACTTATATTTCTTCAAAGTAAAAAATATGATTTAATTCTTCAAAGTAAACTTTTTTTCATTTTTTTACTTCAAAGTAAACATTGCAAGTTCAAACTTCAAAGTAAACATTGCCCATCATATTAAAGTTATGTTGGGGTTTAGGTTAAAGCTATTCATATTTTTCTAAGCGTATCAAACTTCTTTTATATAGACCGGTATAACTTTGATATGAATGTAGTTGCTTCCATAACATTGTCAAAATACAAGACATATATCTCCAAAATCAATCAGAGTCGGTGAAATACCTCCCATTAATAATAGTGCAATAAGAGGAACAATTAAATTTGAGTTTATTTATATGTTATGAAGCACTAAAGTACAATAGAATAGATAGCATTTTCTCTCAGTATTTGCAAGTATACATAGATTTCTTCGTAAAAAGTCTATTTTCTTTAGCAATCAACTATTGGAAGTTTTCCCTTTGAAAATCCTTCCAAGTCCATAAAATGTTAATGGTCCACTGTAAATAAAGGTTGCCACCAAACCCAATCCTTCCTTTTCCGCATTGCATGAAATATGAATTAAGAAATATGGAAGTCAATGCCTTTTGTTATAAGAAATAACCTTTCTTGCCATTGCGTTAATGAATTTCTACATCATAGACAATCTTTATAAATGGATTGGGCACTCTTTTTTTTTTTTTTTTTGGAGAAAATATACTCATTTACCCATTCCCATTGGATCTCTCATCAATCAATTCATTGACAATTTACATAGCTTTCGAGATTGCCAGTTGCCAACTAGTAGTAATGTTTGAAAACATTGTCAAAATGTCTACCACTAATCTTGAACTGGGAATACTAAGTTGAAATATAATTAGTTTCAGTTTTACTCCTCCTTAGGCAGGTTTGATGAAGAACTGATTGATTTACAAAAGGGGCCAGTGATATTTGATATCATCCACATTTTGCTTGCTTTCTTAAATCTTATAATTAGGGGAATGATATTTGATTATTGTATGCAAAGTTGCATATCATTGATTAACTTTTTCCAGTGAGTCCATCTTGATACAATTGTCGCCATATTCCTGCTACATAAGTATTTGGTGTACATAAGTTGAAACAGTCCATCATCGATATAACGAGAGTACTCTCATTGTAGCCTTTTACTGGCAATATGTAAATAACTAAAAAATTTATCCCAAGTCTTAAATTAACAAATGCATGTCATTTTCATAAAGACAAATGCAAATATTTTACCTTTTCCACATTCCCATGGCCCTTCCGTCTGGCGAGATGGGGGCGACAAAAAGGGATAAAAGCCATGAATTAGTTCAATACCTAGGAAGCAACAATCTTTCAATTGAGTTCAATAACAACAAATCTAATTTACTTCATACGTTTTAGCAGTAGCATTCCAGCAAACAGAGACAAAGTAAACATTGTTTTTTTTTTTTTTTTTTATTCCAATTGTTATAACAAGTGAAGTAGAGAGGGATTCGAACCTTGATTCTCCTCATAAAGGAGAAAAGGTAATATCAATCACTAAGTTACAAGGCTGTTAGCTAGACATAGTAAACAAGGTAGAAAATCCAAATGCAAAGAGCTGATAATTCCCCCCTCTGAACTTGTAAGCCATTATGAACTTTAGAGATGGTAAGAATATGACACCTACAATTGAAAAGGTTCTCAAAGGATATAGTCAGTGTATTAAGTTTAATCAATTATGACTGCAATCAATTAAACCTTATTCCAAACAAGTAAAAATATTGTTAAGAAAACCAACTTCAAAAACCTCCTGGACATCAAGATCACAATGTATCTATAATCGTTAATTGTACATCTCTCTCTCTCTCTCTCTCTCTCTCTGTGTTAAAGTTTTCCTTGACTTGAAATTTTGACACAAACTAAGCCATAAATAAACTACTTCTTACCATTTCTAGATAGACCTCCCCAAAACCTTTTTTTTTCCAATCACTTTTTGGTTTCCATCCACACATCTTTGCAGTAGCAACCAAAAAGAGCCCCACCCAATAAAAATAAAATAAATCACAAGGTTGCAATTCATAGGATTAATTGGAAAGAAATAAGAAAAAAAAGAAAACAGCAAATGAATCATTAGGTAATGTAGACAATATATTGCAAAATTAAGGTTTGAATCAAATATTTAAGCCTGAAAGATTTTGAATATCATAGGAGGAAAAAAAAAGCTCTATAACACAGAAAGACAGTTGATTGAACTGTAGAAGTGCTTACTTTGTTAGTCTTAGCTAATTAGGACATAAGTCCAGGAAAAGACACCAAAGTTGACTTGTTATTAGTATTGTAAAGCTAAATAGCATCCACCACAAAGCCTGAACAAGATAAGAGCAATGAAAGAGCAACAATTTAGAGTGAGAAACCACATAAGGCTCTTCTTTGAATATACATAGCTTCACAAAATTCATGTAATTAATAAGGTAACATGATTAAGATATACTAATCTCCTTTCATTCTCTCACACTTCACTCTACTCTAACCATGAATGTATTAAAACCCAAACTGACACAATGTGCTATTCACAAAAAGAAAATTTGGCCACTTTGTGAAACGAGTTAATGATTATATGGCAAAGGCCATTGGAATTAGGATATGTAGTAATTAAGTGCTTTTCTTTTTATAAGTAATACTATTCCATTATATTAGTGGAGAAACATCGTGCACGAGTGTGCACACAAAGTTCCCCTAGAGAATTACATGTTCCTTACGTATGAAGAGAGAGAAAATCAATAAATCTACAACAGAATTTATATCACTTGTGCCAAGGGCGCAAGACCACTCAAACACTTATAAAAAGAGGGAATAAGTGTACTATGACAAAGCACATAAAATGGTTTTGCCCCTTTTCTTTACAAAGAGCTCTCATAAATTAGCACATGAGCAATGACAAATCAAGTTTAGGGAAATGTACACCCAAATGGAACATTAAGAGCATGAATTCTCAAGAAAAGTACCTTATAAATCTGGATCCTTCATTCCGCTCTTCATCAATGATCCAAATTCTTTAGGAGGCCATATCTACATACAAATGAATACATATCTATAACTTTGCAATGATAAAATTTAACAGATTGACAGTGATATTTTCAGGATGATAATTATGAAGGGTTGAGTATCAAACACCAACCAGTGACATTAAAGTCCTAGAGGTCATGACATGAACGTGAACTTGATACATCTTGATAACAGTTTCAATCACCCACTCAAATGTTGGGGATAATAAGAATAATAATAACAAATGTTTCATTAGCTGTCCATACTTTCATGATACCCAATGGCTTCTGCAACTGGCTGTCAACTTTATGCAATTATCCCCCTAGGCTTAGGACTTAAGAAACCAAGACTGACAATTTCACTGATTTTCATTAAGGTGAACCAGCCAATCAGAACATTAGCATTATAACTATTAAACCATTAGTATAAAGTGAGCTATATGATCTTATCAGGTTATTCACACATAGATCACATCAAATTCTCTTGTCCCAAATGCAATGATTTACCATGCACTTCATATGGATGCTGCGTAGAGTGTGGACAAGTGCATTTTATGTGGAATCTGAACTATGTTGAATTGACTAAATAAATCCTTCTTTCAGTTGATGCTTCCTCATCCTATAAGTCTTTTGTCCATCTTGTCTTGAATTGGTGAACTTCTAAAGCTACATAGAATTCATTACAAGACTGCATGTATGTTTTTCTTACATATGTCTTGCATTGCCTCTCAAGTCTCATCCATCTTAGTCTTTATCCAGCTACTCTGAACTTTACTTGATAGCTTAGCATTCCATATATAACAACTGAAGTTGTACAAGGATTGCTATCGATGAAATTGATAAAATGAATATCAAGAACAAAGAACCATACAACAATCTTTTTACAAATTTTACCCATTCAGAACATCAAATATACCCTTTCTTTTAAATTAAAAAAAAAATTCCTATTCAGAAATAAATTTTACAAGAGAATGATTTCCAGACAAAAAGCTTCAGATCCATCCAAACCATTCTGATCCAAAATATCCATCCAAAACATAAAATACATGTAGAAATTTAAGCAATCATCCTCCTAGGCTTAGGACTTTAGAAACCAAGACTTTGCAAATTCACTGATTTTCATTAAGGTGAACCAGAACCAGCCAACTAGAACATTAGCATTATAATTGTTACACCATAATTGTTACACCATGAGTATAAAGTGAGCTATAAGAGGTTATCGGTGTTATTCACACATATATCATATCAAATTCTCTTGTCCCGAATGCAATGATTTACCATGCACTTCATATGGATACTGTGTAGTGTGGACAAGTGCATTTTATGTGTAATCTCAACTATGCTGAATTGACTACATAAATCCTTCTGTCAGTTGATGCTTCCTCATCCTAGAAGTTTTTTCTCCATCTTTTCTTGAGTTGGTGAACTTCTAAAGCTACATAGAATTCATGACAAGACGCATGTATGTTTTTCTTACATACGTCTTGCATTGCCTCTCATCCATCTCAATCTTTATCCAGCTACTCTGAGCTTTTCTTGATTGCTCAGCAATCCATATATAACAATTGAAATTGTACAAGGATTGCTATTGATTGAAATTGATAAAATGAATATCAAGAACAAAGAATCATACAACAATCTTTTTACAAATTTTACCCATACGGAACACATATAACCATTTAAAAAAAAAAAACACTTATTCAGAAATAAATTTTACAAGAGCATGATTTCCAGACAAAAAGCTTCAGATCCATCCAAACCATTCTGATCCAAAATATACATTCAAAACATAAAATCCAGGTAGTACTTTTTTTTTTTTTTTTTTTTTTACTGCCTCTGAAAATACCTATTCAGAACAAATATTGCATGTGCTAGAAATCTACACTATATCATCTTTTGAGGTTTCATTAATAAAGAATCCACACCACAATAGAGAAAAAAAATACAATGATCCATTTAATCAAACACCATAACAAGACCTGAGATTTACTCCAAGTAACTATGAGGAAGAAATTTGTATAATTGCGGCTTACCATGAATCTTTAGTGAAGAGTAAGGGATAAACAGAGATAAGATGGTTAGGATCACCACAGATAAGATGGATGGGTTGATCATGCTTGAAGGCAATCTAGATTTGGTGCGCTCAAAAGAAAATCCCACGTTTAGTGAATCTATCAAATTACGCTTATTTTGATTGGATTTAAACCCAGAATTTGTCACCCCCGCAAACCCCATTTTTATTTCCCCCATTAATTTGCACCTTATTCTTTCATCAAGCGAAACAAAGGAACTATAAAATTCCATTCCTCAAATTCTGGCTCTCCCTCAAATTCCCTTTCCAAATCCTCAAACCAAACACACAATAAAGGTATTAATTGGTTACTAATTTTTAGTAGTTCTTCACTTTTACTTTTGACTTCTGTTTTCTGTCTTTAAGCCCACCTATCCAAACATTCTTCAATGCTAAGTTATATCTTCATAGTTTTCATTTAATTTAACGTATATGCTAGTTCTATCAACTAGAATTTCAGAATGACATATTCTTAGGTTTCTCATCTTACTAATAAATCTTCCCTATTATTGATCCCAAAAAAAATTGGTCAATTAGAAATGTACCATCCATGATTTTGGCCTAGTAAATTCATCAAAAACCAATGCAGAAAGAATGTACACTTAATCACATTATCTTTGACTACAAAACCATATGCACTGAAAGGAACTTAATTGAGCATCACTCTCAATTTGCCCCCAAATGTAAATTGAAAGAAAATCATAGGCGATTACCATACATTCCATTGCCAAAAGAACAGAATTTCGTAACAGAAAAATAACTTAAATTCTACCCTCCTTTTGTTTTTTGGCTGGGACAAAGACGAAGTACAATTAACAGCATCAAAATTCAACATTAAATGGGCTAAAGAAAGAAATGTAGTCACCTTACAGAATACTTTGCCTTCAAGGAGGCCATAGGGAACAGGACCAAATTGTCTTGAATCTCTGGAATTATAAATGTTGTCTCCCTCTACCCAAACATGTCCCTTTGGAACCTATGACAACACTAACACTAGCTATAACAAAGCACAGTCTATAACTAAAAGCTTTAGCAACAAAATCCAAATTCCAAAAGAACAAAGTTAAAGTGATGAATGATAATAGATACCACAATAGTGTCACATCTATCACTTTTCATGGGGTCAACAACATAGGTGACAGAATGAGACTCCAATCCCAACAAGCGCTTCACCATGACTTTTCGAGGAGATTTAGGAGAGCGTAAGAGGACAATATCTCCGGGGTCCACTTTGCCAAATTTGATGGAGAGCCGCTCCGCCAGGAACATATCGCCGGTTAGATTGAAGGTCAGGACCATGCTGGGACCATAGGCCTGCAACCACTCAATTATTATTATTTCTTTCTAAAACATGTTTAGTAAAGTTTAAGGAAAAACGTTTTACGAGAGGGCAAAGGTGCAGAGGTAGGTGTTGGCGATGTGAAGGACACAGAAGAACTTTGCCACTGCAAGGGTTTTTCCCAATGCTTCTTTCACTATGCTCTTATATTGTAAGTTCCACAGTTTCCCAACAAGCCCCACCATGTCTGATATCTCTGTGTCTAAAGCTAAGCTCTTTTCTACTTCAAAGTCCTTAGTTTTCAAAATACAATTAAGCCAACAGCTATGGATGAGTCTACTCACTCCGGTCTCCAGCAACCAACATTGCCTCTCAGCCTTTGCTCCTAGTGGTCTCTCTCTCTTCAGAATACCTGTATTACGGACAAAGAACTTTGTGCTCACATACCCAAGTCCAACCCAATTTTAATCTGAAAATCAAACCCACTTTCTTATTATGGGTCCATTAGATTTTATGAGCCCAAAAACCAAAAAAACAAAATCACACATAGGAATACACTAGTGATAAACCTCAGGTCTATATATATATATATATATATACTTGTTACTAACCCATATGATGCACAAGATAGTTAAATAAATATTAAAACTATTTAGTTTACTTGAAGGTACTATGACTTGAAAATGATAACTAAACTTAGGCTACATGAATGCAATACATATATATTTAAATCCATCGCTATAAAAGTTCTCTTATTATTTTCTCTAATAAGTACTAATAATTTTAGAAGACAAAAGAATTACTACATAGTATAAACATATAACTGCCCTTAATGAACTGACTTCTTATAATTAAGCCTGACATCTACCTAACCAATTGTGACTCCAAAAGTTCTTACATGTAGGCACTTTGAACAATCCTTTTTATATGAGATTAGTGAAAAAGGTTCAAATCCATTATGTGCAAGGATACAGTGGTAATGATATGGAATATGGATGAAAAACTTCTTCAAGTTAGTTAATGAATATAGGACCAGCATAGTAAATCTAGAAGACATTATATCCTCATACTGCAATAAGCAAACTAAGATTATGATAATTGGTGAATGGCAAATGAATGTGGTGGCACTCGGGAAACTAATTTATAGGTTGAAGGTTTCAACTCTCATATCTTCAAATAAGAGGCCATATTTAATTTGAAAATTGCATAAGAAAGTTTAGTGCAAACCTTATTTTGGGTTCTTGCATCTGTTGGACTTGATTCTCAAAACTTTAATTTCCTACCCAACCCTGAAAGTCTGATTCCAGAGAAGAAAACCTGTACCCCATTTAAGATGGAAAATTGTAAGTTTAAAAAAAGGTAGAGGGAAAAACAAAGCGAACATGAGATAAATGGAAGAGGAACATGCTACTATGTCTACACTATCATATAAAATTCCAACCCAAGTTGAAGCTTAATCCTATTTATATGGAAGATGATAAAATAAGCACTACTTGCTGGGGCTATAAATAAAAATAAAATGAAATAAATAAAAACCCATTGCTTAGAGCTTTTTTAGTTCCAAAAGTGGTGTTTCCCCAATAGCCCGACACTATCATGACATCCCACAACTTGTTAATCATCTACTTTTACAACAGTCCATCCTAGGCAAACTTCCTCCTCACCTACTAAATGGGCTTTCAAGAGAAGAAACACCTCATATGCCTATCATTCAAATGGCTATCTGCAGATAGAACCTGTACCCAATGCAAGACCTTTATCCAACCTATATAAAATTATCCATAAAATTCAACTCAGACATTTTGTCAAGCATATGGAGTTCACTTTAAATAGCAGATAAATAATACCAAGAAAATCAATGACCTTCTCAGCTAATGGAAACAATGAGCGAGATCATAGTATCATACTCATGAAAAACAAAAGAGAGGCACACCCAAAGAATTAACATTTCATTTTTGTAAGTTGAGATAAAAAAATAACATAGTAATCCACTATTGCAAACCAAAATTAAAGTTCATAGTATCATCACTAATCAAACATGCATGTTGGAGAAAACCCAATGTCAAAAACATTCTTGAAACCCCAAAAAGCTTTGTCCTTTTATGTAATACCTAAGCAGCAAAACAGAGGTATATACATACCCTTTTGTCGAATGTTGATTGCAGATTTTTCTAACCACCTAAATTTTATCGGTTCTATTAATGCAGAAACGTACCAAGCTTTAGAGGCCAAGACTTGAGGCGGCAGAGGCTATGAACAGACGGAGAAAGAGAAAAGAGCTGAAGGGTTTGGCTGAGATGAGAGGAGGGGGCAGCGTTTAAGCCCCGAGCAAACGAAAGAGAAAGGGCTGAGGCCTGAGGGGTAACCGTTTGGCATTGGATTATACTCAAGTGTTTTTGTTTTAAGCTTTTATGTAAAGATTTTTTAAACTAAAAAAAAATAAAAATAAAAATTAAATTAGTTGTCTTCGTAGCAGTTGTCTTCGTAGCAGAAGGCTGAGACGAGACATGTGACGCAAAATTAAATTTTAATTTAAATTTTAATTGAATTTCTTCTTAATTTTGACTTTAAATATATTATTAGGGTAAAACTCATGCATATGCACGATACAAATAAAAACAAATTCAATTATACACATATATGGATTCATATTATATCTTGTTTAAGTAATGGATATATACATGAATTTTACTCTCTCTCTCTCTCTCTCTCTATATATATATATATATTAGTTATTTTTTAATATGCGAATGAGTTTACTCTTTCTTTTCCTTTTTTTATTGGTTTTTTTATGATTTATGTATATTAGACTCTTCATCTTTTGTAAAACATTAACCCACCCAAAAAAAAAAAACTTAGATAGGACACATGACCCAAAATTAGACAACAATTGGAATCCAATTTAAAACCTAATTGAATTTTTTCTCAATTTTGCCCCATATATATATATATATATGGAAGTTTGCAAGTTATAGGTTTCTTTTATGTTTTTCAAAATTAAAATGAATTTAATAACTCAATATTTAGCATGTCAATTTGTTTTTTTAAATAAGAATCATTTTTTAGAATTTAGAGATTTAATTAATGAATCATTAAAGCTTATCATTTGGACCATTTATTATAAAATTAAAGTTGAGATTAAAAGAACTCTATAATAGAGATCTCTAAAAAAAACTAGAGCTTACATTTATTTTATGAAGTCAGATAAGCATTGAATATTAACTTATCAATTTGATAATACTTATGTTATTACTTGTTCCAATTTTCTTTTAGCAAATTAAGGAGCATGACTACAGTGGAGTTCCCTAACTTGAAAAAGACTAGAGGAGTGTTTGGTTCACCATGATGTTATATTATTCTATAATATTACGTTGTTGTAATATTACATTAATGTAATCTCAATACAAAAATATAATATTAAATTGTTTAGGAATGTAGTGAGATTAAGATGATATGATATATTTTCTAATTTTGAATTATGGTAATGTTAAAAATAAAATAAAATAAATCTGTTGGGTTCTAAGACTTTAGGTTTAAATGTATTAGAACTTCATTTTGTAATGTTGGCATACCATGATCAAAATGTTTAGTCTTGTTTTACACTTGCTCAAAGTATGTTTATGTGTAAAGTTGGAATCGAGTGTACTGCAAGATTTACTGTGTAAATCTGCCTAGCTCGATCGATCGAGAATTAGATTCGATCGATCAAAGCTCGTGCAGATTGTTTTTTTGCAGAATTTTCCAACTCAACCCAAGCCTGTTTGATGTGTAGGGTTTTATGTTTTGAGGTTGTTTTTTATGCTGTGTGTGTGAATCTCTTGTGAGATCTAGAGGTGTCTGCCTTCATACATACTTATGGTTTCCAATCTCAAGATTGATGTCAAGAGCTTGGTGATCAATTCAATTGCTATTTTAAGAGCTTAAAGATATACAAGCAAGAGTACTTGTACTTGCTGTGAATCCAAGAAAGAAGTAGTCCATGGATTCAGAGCTATCACGGGGTCGTGGTAGTAAGTTTCCTACTCGAGGTAGCAATAGGATGTTAGTAGTCTAAGTAGTTATTGTGTAAACTTCAATTCTTTCATAGTGGATTTGTTTTACCTTGAGAATAGATAGGTTAAATCCTCACCAGGTTTTTTACCCGTTTGGTTTTCCTAGATTATCATATCGTTGTGTTCTTTATTTTTTGCACTGTTTCAATGATATAATTTACTTGTGTTAACCAAGATCTGAATAATTTACCTAAGTTAATCATTTGGCTAAATAACTAGGTTAATCTGTTTGTGTTTAAGGGGTCTAAAAACGTATAAAATCAAAAAATTTTAATGTCACATCATCGTAATGTGTATCACATCAAGAGCATATCACAGCGATCTAAATGCCCCCTATCAACTTTGTTTCAGAAGTCAGAATAATATGCAATCAATAGATCAAGAAGTACAAAAACCATTGAGCAGGAGATTGTGAAGCAACAATTAATCGTATCAATCTCTTTGTGAGACAAAAGGTATGCTGTAATCACTAATGGGAAAGTGAAGTGGCAGAAGGTTCAAAAGCTGTGCGCCACTATACACTTACCTATTGGGTCTGCAATTGGGATTGAAGAGAAAAGGGATGGCACTATGCATGCATGACAATGAGGCATGACAAGGAGTGACGAGATGTGTATTAAAGAAAAAATTCAAAAGATATGTATATATGGGAAAAATAACACTAACCCATACTTGACCCTACATAGGGTGCCACTAACTGACTAACACCATTAGCTACTACTGGGTCTGCAAGGAAACCAGAATGCACTATGCATGTACAACCCAGATGTCCATACCTATATGTTTCATAACGATAAAAAATAAAAAATTAAGGCTGAGATAAGAGAAAAAAGACCATGAAAAGTCAAGTTGTGAAAACTAATAAGCAATAACATCGTAAATACCTCAATTTGGAGCTAATGCCCAGTAAAGAATGCGGATACAAGAAAGATGCTTAAGATGGAATACTAGAAAATAAAAATCAAAGTATCAAATGGAGAGCGGAGGCAGGGAAAACATAACTGAAATTTTAAACACATTCATAACCATAACGTCACTTTTAAGTAATATGGGAACATGCCAGACAGAACAAGTGGCAGCTAGAAAAATAGTGAGCAGCTAACACATCAAACCACTGATCCAAGTCCAACTATTCCCTCCATCGAATACTATAAACACAGAGGTCATGATAGAAACTAACAAGTTTAAGTGTTTAACTATGAAAGTCACAGCTTGTGGAGCACTCTATCACGAAATGAATGAGAGAAAAACTGTATTTTCATTAATTAGAAAGACTTGAGTACAAATCTGTATATATATACAAGCAATGAACCAAGTAACTACCTAACTACAGAAACAGAACTAACTAACTTGAAATCAATCTTCACAAGTGCAGTAAAACAATTCATCTACTAAACCACATATCGTATATACAATAAAACTAATACAACTAAGCTGTCGTTTTACTACTCTGTTCTGACTTGATCAACCTTCTTCCTCCCTGATTTTGCTAGTCTCATCTTTACTCTGATACACTCCGAAAATACAAGTATAAAGGATTTTCTTACACAACCATGACTATTGAATACCTGTAATTATTATTACCTTAATACCATCTTGAGGCAAGTGAGACAGGCAGGAGAGACCTATATAATACATGAAGCTTAATTTAGAAACGGAGTTCAGTCCCTTACCATGGCAGTCTTAAGACAAATTCTTTAGATCCCCGACTCCGAGCTTCTGTACTTCAACCTTGAGAGACTTGAGGTACCTAACAGCTTCATCTAGTACAGCTACAGTATTCATTTGATCGCCACCAGGTACTATTCAGTGCCCTCACCATCTTCTTCATTTTCTTCTGTTTCCTTTCACTACTGCAGCTGTCACCGCTGCCTGAGGACATCTGATTAAACGAAGACAATCTATTCTTCTTTGGTTTTGAACCATAGTTCGAGAAAGAATCAGGAGACGCAGTTTGATAATCTTCATCAGTCCGTGATGTGCTAACCACTTCGTCATCATATTCTTCTTGCTCATCCTCTTCCAAACTCAACAACGCATCAATATCATCTGAGTCTTTTTTCAGTGGAGAGGATATTTCTCTTTCCATATGATCAGCTTCTTTTACCTTAAAATTGTCTTCAACGTACGTAGCAACGATGTTTACACCAGGAGCACTAAATTTGTGGGCTATTGCAAGGTGGAACATAGCTTGGCTTCGCTGATCAGTTTGATCAAAGATGATAAAATTCTTTGGACAGACCTCAGAAGGTTGAATTCGACACCATGGAAGGGTGTCAAGTGCTTAGCAGTTGGAGTTAGAACTGCATCAAAGGCAGATGCAACTGGAATATGCATGTAACCATTCCCCACTTGATTTGCTAGAGGGAGCTCTGCCTTTTTGCGAATAAAATGTTGGTCACTCTGCATCTGGAGTCCTATTTTCTATATTAAAAAGTCCACGAAACAATGGAGTTCACACTTTTGCACTGGCAATTATTTTATTATCGTTTGGACAAAGGTTCCTAAGGTGATGATTAATTTAAGGTATCGACATTCTGGTACAAGAAAGCTGTTTTTCCAAACAAACACTTACGGAGCTACCACCATTAAATGCTCATCTCTATCATTGCCTTCTTATGTATGAATGCAACCAAAGGAAGTCAGTCCCAAAACTCGGAAATAGTAGACAATGTAACAGGTTTAAGCAACTGACGGAAAGTCGGAAATACTCAGCCTGTAACAGATAATAAAAAGTCATTAAAAGTAATGACCCATTAAACATACAATCAGACAAAGGAAGCACAGTGTTTGGAAGGCGTTCTCATAAAGTCCATGAATGGAGAAGTGTAAGAGATACTTACTAAAAAGAAATGATAAAAAAAACCCTTTATAAGTTAAAGCTGAACTTTCTAATAATTAAATGAAACAAATAAATGGACAAATCCCAAGTGCAAATTTCTTCTAGACTGCTCAAACTCTTCCATGGAGTTATATGGACAATCTGATTTTATTTGAATTTTGAAAATAAATAAAATTTTAAAACGTTTACAGGATTTCAATCTTCCACCTTTGGTTTCAAACAGAGAGGCCCCAAACCATTCCCAGGAAGAATCACGGGTTAATTTATCGCATTAAGTTTGTAGTATTAGGTAAAAGAGGGAGGCGTGATGTTATTCTTTTACAATCAGGTCTCTTAATTTCCCCCATTCTTATCTAAATGCAATTGAAGTTTGCTTCACTTAAACTTTCAATATATATATATATATATATATAGAGAGAGAGAGAGAGAGAGAGAGAGAGAGAACTGAAGAACTAGTGCACATGCATGCTGGAATATTCATACATAATCCCCTAATAATACATCTACTGGACAGCTGAAATAATTATATCAATAAACTCCAATCTATAATCGCCACAACATATATAAACTTTAATGAAAGTATTTAACATATTATCATGACAGGACACTAGCAATTCGCATGTAACTAGTTCATGGAAATTAAACAAAGCTTGGAAATACTTTTCCATAGAACACAACCATAACCATATTAAGATACACCAATCCCATATCACAAGCACCCCAGAAGCTTCATATAAGGATTAGAGCGAGACAAGGCAGTGTAAATCACTAAAAGCTATAAAGATTCATGCTTTAATCAACTTCACAACAAGAAAATAGGAAACCACTTTAATTACCTGGCAAACTTGTATCAGTTGATAGTATGTGATGATCCCAACACTCAATCTTCCCAACTTCTTTCACTGCTCGATATCTTTTTATGGTTACTCCAATGTACATTCTCAAGTGATCGTCTAATAGGATGATTTTTCAATGCATACATAGGATAGGTATTAACCCATGCCATACTGGCAAAGGCTCTATCCAGTCTTTCCGTTACAAAGTCATCCTTCTCTCTATTATTCATCCATGTAAATTTTGACCTGTGACAGCTAAGTTACACAGTTGCAGCTCAGCTATCACTTGCTGGAACATATTAGCTCCCACAATTGAGTGCTGATTAAAGGAGAATTTCTCTTCCCTTGTGAGAACTTGGTTTAAGTCCCCAATACATAGCCAATTAGGGTGAGCTATTTGTTTTAGGTTTCTTAGTTGCTGCCAAACTTCCAACCTCTTGTAATGCTCAGGGTGGCCGTAAATAAGGGTAACAGATAAAGAGTTACCTATGTTGTCAACTAAATCAGTGTGAAAAAGGTGTTTTGATTCATGTAGCATCCTAAGACTTTGTTTAGGCATCCAAGCTAATAGCAAGCCTCCACTTAACCCCTCCCTAGGAACTTCCCAACCCTTAGAAAAGCCACATTTAATCCATCCATCCTTTCCTTTATCTCTCACTAATTGAGTCTCCATGAGAAACATTATGTCAGGTTTAGACTCGAGGGCCTTTTCTGGCATTGCAGAATTGCAAAGGGTTAGCCCAAACCTCTACAGTTCCAGCTCAAGATCCTCATGATTGTTGGGGAAGCTTATTAGGGGCTAGCTTCCTATCGCCCATGTGAGTGGACAATAAATCATCAACATTGGACTTTTTACACAGCAAAGGAATATAATCAGTTTCATCTTCAGAGGGATCAGTATTACCTTCCCTTGAAAAATATCCACTGACACTCTTTTTGTGATGTTTCCTTGAAGTTCCACTTGTTTCACCACTGCCCTCAAACCCACATTGCAACACACTTTGTACCAACCACAACCCAAGAAGTGGGTCATCACCAAGCGGTTTGTCTGGACACTGGATTAAGGTGAAATTTACATTTCTAAACTGTATGCTCTCGGCCCAGTTGCATGTTCAGCTTCAATTTGTGTTTGAAACAGGGTGGAGATTAGGCTGTTGATTATGAGAATTAGGGGGTTCAGGTGGTTCTGATTTAGGAGCGGCTTGGTGTCTATCATCCTGGGGTTCTGTCGTGGAGTGTGAGGTATGAGTATCTGGGATATGGTTATTTGGGTGTTGTGTCATATTGCATGTGGTGATTATGGTATAAATTTCCAAAACGGACTTGGGTTGTTCAACGACTTCTATTATTATAACAGGCCCTAAGATCATTGGTGAAATGCGGTTCCAAAGCATCAAAGCCAAACTGTACCTGATGCAATCGTTGGATTCGATGACATTGGCGAAAGAGCATCGGCTCGATTTCCTCCATGGCTTGTGAGCATTGGTTTCTTGAATGCCCTATTTAGCCACAACTGGTACACAACTTGTAGATTCTCCCGTACCGACATTGGACCCATGTTCTCGAGCCGTCATCTAGCCTGAGCATAAACCCTGTTACTACTGGCATCCACAGATCCACACGAACCCTAATCATCATGAATCGGATGTTCCGCGGCATGCAATCTTCCTAGTCCACCCTCTCAAATAGTCCAATGAGCTGACCATTTTCTCAGCCAACTCAAGGTACTACTGGTATTCGAGGGGCAGACCGTGCAACTGAACCCACAGTAAGACATAATTTAGTTGTATTCTATTTAGGACTAGACTGGGCCTCCATTTCTCAAGAACAAAAAATAATGCTCCATCAACTGCCCATGGCCCTTCATTACATATGTGATTGAGATCTTCCATGAGTTCAAAATGAATCAGATAGAAGGAGGAGTCTTAACCCATAATAGACACTGCACTTTGGACTCGCCATGCAGAATCAATAGTGTGTTGTAGATAAGATATTGAGAACTTTCTATAGTCAAGAATGAACTCGATGGCGCACAAACTCCAAAAGTCCCGTTGCATGTTAAACTCCTCTGGATTTGCTGTTAAGACAAGGTCATGGCTTGCAAACGGGACCTCTTCGTCATCACTGAGCTAAGAGAATGATTCCACTTCCTTAGCCAAAGGGTCAAAACTATCGTCTGATCCACTACTCTTAGACTAGCCATATTCTCTCCTTGTACAGTGGTCCCCCATAGAGGACAAAGAGTAAGATAGAAGAAAACAAGAAGCCAAATAGAAAAACACAGAGGGATAACAGAGCAGAAAGAGAGACAAAGAACAAAAGAAAAGGACCAAAGGCAGAGAAGCAGGTCAAGTCTAGAGGGGTATCCTAACTAAACCAAATGTGGTTAAGCAAAAGGAATGAGTGGGCAATTAAGTCCACTCCTCGGACTTGCCAAGACCAAAGGCCGAGGAATTAAATACTGGCAGTTGGAGAGTGAAGGACAAGACTGTGATAGGTGAGGAAATAAAGCGGAGGTGAAAGGTTGTGGGGAGTGGTTAAGAATAGAAGACCATTTTTCACATTTAAATGGGTGAAGGCATTGTCTACCCATAGACCATGTCCACTAAAAAGAAAAAAAAAAAAAAAAAAAAAAAAATTCAAGTCTCGTTTTTCTTGTATAAGAAAGATGCAAGCTAAATTTTGAAGTGAGGACATTTGTAGACATTAAAATTTTTATGATGTATCCACAACCGTTATTTTGTTCATGATCGAATATCTTTGATCAAATTAATTTCCAATTAATGATATTGACTATCAGCAAATGAAATCAAGTTATGTTGTAACGTCAAAAGAAAAGACTCATATGAAAGGTTTTTATTAAATGAAAAACCAAATTAAATACATAATTCATAATTAACTCTCAATAAATGTTGAGAGAAAATTCCAAATCAAATGCTATTAAGTTGCCTATAAATAAATGCTTTTTATATGAGATAAGGAGATAGAAATTTAGAAAGAATAACCCTACTAACATTCTGTCAAAATAGAGAGTTATCTCTAAGTCAAAAAAAGCACCCTTGCTCCCTCAAAAATCAAGCTCATTCCTACTTCTTCAAATCAAAGTACGGATTTTCCTTCAATTTAAATCGAGATCAAGCCAACGGCCCTAAACTTCAAATCAGAACTCAAATATATCCAATCACACATTCAACTTGGAGACATCAAAGTACGATTCAAGATCATGCTTCATAGTCTTTCGGATCGTAAAGTTAAGTTGGAGATTGAATCAAAGGAGTTTTATTTTATTCTTTCATTGTAAAGAGTCATACAGAGAATTCTACTCACATATATACAAATTAATATAAATTAATAATTTGTTACACTATTTCGTGATCGTGTGATTTATCTTTTACGAAGAAGAAGAAGAAGAAGAAGAAGAACAATAAATTGATCAATCTCCCTGAGAACAAGGTTTGCTAAATTCTAAAATCGTTGATTAAGCTTCAAATGTATCAAAGGTCAGCTAAAACGATCATCTCCAAATTTTACAACTTTGAATATTACTTTTCTAGACCAATATTCTCATTTTGTGCCAAAACATGAATAGGGATTGGCCGATAGTTCTTGTCACATCTGATAAATCTCTATTAGGAGAATTTCATCATTGCCAAATGCATTAGCTATTTTTGACCCAATTAAACTGGGATCAATAACCTTTTAGACGCGATTCACAATTACAACTCATTAGCTCCCCTATATAAGCTTGAACCCTTGTGCTAGAACAACAATAGCTTCTTCATAACTATACCTTTTTCATTGCAAACCACACACATTGTGGGCTCCTTGATCTAGACTGGAATAGGTTCTCAGGGAATTGTACCCAGCTGGATGGTTGAAATGATACTTGTCCAAAAATATGGCAACTTGCTTGTCTTTTGGTATTGGATTTTTTCCAATAATAGCCTAAGGACATATACCAAGGTGTTCCAATGAACTTGACCCTTGCATATACTTCTTTTCTCTAGCACTTTTTAAGTCTATGGAGCATATACTTTTCAAGTAACTCTTGTATTAGTTTCTACTGAGATCTTACTTGATTTTGTTTTTTAACTCATCTCAAAGTCATTTGATGGCAAAGATACCAAAAAAAAGCCAAGAACTTGATATTGTTGGAATTCCCTAATTAAAAGTGAAGCGGCTCCTTGAAATTTTGAGTGAACTGGTATTTAAGTGAAGGGCATCATCATCTACATAGTAGACTTAAAAGATATGTCATGAATGATAGTTTGTTATTGTTGATGTTGGTATGCAAGTAAAAGCATCATCTTCTATGAGATATACTTCTAGACATTATTATGTTCTTAACAATTGCTTGGTCTTGTATATGTTGTAGGCACTGCACTGCAAATGTGATTGAATTCATGTCTAACTTTCTACCAATGAGATTTTATTTCAGAAATATGCTGATAAAAAATGGGGCAAACATTTTCAATTTTTAGTCTAGTTTTATTGAAAGTTGCCATATGAAATATGGTTCATTTCGAAATGCAGACTTCATTTAAAAATGATTTGAGAACACAATGCTCTAGAAGGAAATAGACTTGGCACTATAAGGATTTATTTCTCGCAAAATTGTATCGAACATTTTTGTACTACAACACACAAGTAACAAACTAAAAGCTTACTCTATGGCAATACTATTGATGATGGCAGGTCTTGTTATGCATGCTTTAGAAGGTAGCTCTAGTTCATGCTTTCCAAGAGGCCACAAAGAGTAGTTTAAAATTGTAATAAGTCTCATTACCTCTCGAATTTGTTCTAAACTGTGGGTGAATAAATTGCTAAGGATTATGATTTCTGCATATGATCTGTACAAACTATTTATATACATAGTGGTAAGTCATTTCTCTATTCTCTTGGAAACAACTAGATTTACTTATCTATTCTCTTGTATATTAAAAACATATTTGCGAGTAACTATTAGGCTTTGTTCCATTCCTAGAAGACCCGGTACTTAGGATGCAGAGTTAGCTTGTGCAATTGGAGTTCTAAAAGGCAAAATAACTTTGTTATCTCTTTCTTAAGGTTGCTTGGTTTGCTGATTTATATCACAGTTAGATGGAGAAAACACTCAATGACACAGTACCAATCTAAATATGAGGAAACTATGTTCAAGATTATCGTCTTAATGGTTAGATGGAGACTAGCATCAAGCAAGCATGTTGAGGATTCATCTAGAAACAAATGTTAGATGGAGATTGTATTTGATTCCTAAGTCTGAACAGTTGGATTGGTATATCTTTCGTTTGTTTTTGATGATATCTGTAGTATTTTATCCCATATATTTTTTAGGGATCTTTGCATTGTTTTGGTTTTTTGATAGTCTGCTTGTCTTGTTACTACCATAATTGTTCTAAGGAATAAGTTCTCATTCATCTTCAAAAACAAACAAAAAAAATTTTTAGGACACAAAATTCTGTACTTAATTAATTAGTACTGTTGTAATTGTTTATGATAAATAGATTCTACTTCATTGAGGAGGGGGGGGGGGGAAGATGTTTAGGAAAGCAAAGGTTGTGCTTAATTAATCAAGACAGTGATGTTTGAGCCCATCACCGGTCTAGGCTATGTTGGTTCCATCATCATGTTTGCAAAAGGTACTACAACTCAAGCCAGTTTTGCACCTTGCCCAGAATGACATTCAATATCATGTTTTCATGTTCCTAGACATCTATCTCCTACTGGTATGCAGTTTCTTAATTAAGAATTCATAACAGGTAAATCAAATCTATAAGAAGGGGGCATGACCATGAAGTAATCAGCTAAAAGCAAGTAAGTTTTGCTTTGGCTAAAGGCCTTTGTAATATAAAAGCATTTCCTGCAAGCTATTTTGAACCCATGAAAATCAGCATGAAACTTGCAACCTACAAGTCAAGTCAATAGTGCCCTACGGCAAGCTTTCTCCTACTTGCAAGAAAGTTTGTAGTTAATGAACTTTGAAGGTTCTATTTACAATATTCAGAGAAGTATGGCCCTTGCATACATGAAAGACATACCATAAACAAGCTCTAGCATAAATGAAAATCATACCATAAACAATAATACGCTTCTTTCTATAGTTTAAATGATCACTACTGTTAATTACTAGAGAAAATAAACAAGGGATACAACATTATTTGTGAGCTAAGCATTGATGGCTCATTTTGGCTAAAATCCTATTTAATTATAAGTATTGCCATGAACATGTGAAGTTTCCTTTGAACATAATTCTTTCTTAATAATTGCTTCACCTAGTCTATATCTTTCACAATTCTTGCTCTTCTCCAGCTTTACTTTTCTTTGTAATACCCTAACACTCTAGCTTATTAAATGAAGCTCTAATATAACTTGCAATGAGAAAGAAAAAAGCCCTTCTAAGTTTCAAATGTCTTACAAATCCTTCAAAATAGTTTGTCTTTGTTCGTTCAAGAAGATTTCTGTAGATGGATTGTGACAGTGTAAGTGCAAAGTTGGATCGAGCTTCTTCTAGGAATTTCATATTATGTTGATGGATATAGATTACCATCATATGGAAATATACCTTCATTACTCAAGCTAGAACTACTAAATTACTTGCCATTTAATAATTCTATTGGTAAGGGCATTCCAAGCTATTTTGGTTACTTTAAGAGACTTAGACATCTGCTTAGTAGGATTTGGAGTTTTTATTCCTCTACAGATGAAAAATCTATCACATTTTTATCTTAATCTATAGGGAAATGATCTTTATGCGAAATTCTATGGTGGGTTTCTCGTCTTTTTGCCCTGTAATATTTTTACGAAAGTGGCATCAACCTACAAAGGGGAAAAGAAAAACAATGAACCAGTTCCTTTCTCTTTCAACATTTTGGTTGTCTCAATGCAAACTTCATGACACGCATTAGTCCCTGAAGCCTTAACATGTTTTTGCCCAACAATCAGTTTATTAGGCAAATCCCAGATTCCTCAAACCAATTTAGGCAAGCATGTCCTTTTTTTATTTTATATGATAACTACTTCTATGGTGCCAACCCTGTTTCTCTTGGAAAATTGTCAACCTTGTGGACATTTCATCTTGAATTAAATCAATTGAATGGCATGCACTAGATAGCTTGGTTTCACTCTCAGATTTAGGGGGCAAACTTGAGAGTTGAACATTGCAAAAATTCCTTGGAAGGAAATTTGTCTGAAGTGCATGTTGGGAAATTTAGACCCCGGTTGTTAATTAGATTTATTATGAATAAACCTTGTTAAAACAAACTAACATCAATATCATGTCAATATCATGTACAGCGGAATAGTAAATAAGACAAGAGATGATGATCCAAGAAAACCAATTAAACAAACTAGTTTCACAATAAAAAAACTTAGGAGGAAACCTTCCCAAAAAGCAATCCACTATAATAAAGAGAAGTTTCAGATCTAGTACAAAACTTTTGTCCTTAAACTCTACAATCCTTGTAGATGAAATTACAACAGAAACTTTCTATTGCTTCAGAACCTCTGAACTCATCAGTATATGAACGCCACCTTTTTGCATAGATCCCAGTATGTGACTAACACACCAACTTGAAAAAGATTGTTGGCTGCAAAGTTCTTCACTTCATCAACAATGAAGATCAAAAAGCACTTGGTTACAAAACCCTAAGACGCAGTAGCTTCTTTCAGAGAGAATAAGGCACTCAGTCTCTTTTTGCATGTGTTATCCTTGTATTCTCTTATGTGACGACTTTTAAAATAAGTCTTATATATGTCTAGGATTGTGAAAAGAGAAACCCTACACAAATACATAAGCATGGGCCAAAAATCAGATCTGAAAATTCTGATTTCGTAAATCTCTATAGATACTGTATATGTCAAGCAGCTGTCGAGACCTCAATAGATATATCTGTCAAGCTATCTGTCGAGCTTTAATGAACAACACTTTTTCACTTGTTTCTTGGACAGATTTGCATGGCTTCAATACTAGACTTGAACTCTTGTTCCTTGAAGTACTAAACCCATTCTAGATCTATCTAATTACAAGTAAAGTGCATTTTGTCAAAGAATTAGCCAATTCTACATAACATATGTTCTAACAAGTTCCACATATGTCCTAACAATCTCCCCATTTGGCAATCAATGACAAAGCCACAATAATCAAATGAAGTATGAAAGAAGTCATAAATCACTGAAGTCATAAATAACTAAACTCATAATCATTTGTTGAATACAATAAAATCTAACCCTAACACAAAGTCTTGAAAAACTTTGCAAGAAGAGAGTTCATGGCATGATAGACTTTGACAACTTGTATTTTTGAAACACTTTAAACAAAACTCATCAAGGTAGCTTAGTGTGAAACAAAAATAAAAGATTGCATACATAAGAAACATGTGTATAAAAAGAGAAAAGAAACAACACATGGAGAGATAGGTGAAGAAGATACACATTATAAACACACACACACACACACACACACACACACACACACACACACACACATATATATATTAAAGATAAGCACAATATATGTAAACAAGGTCACAAGACCGGTGTACAAAAAGCTAAAAGAAGCTCTTAAAACAACAAGGAGGTAAACACTCCCCCTAACAAGATGAAACACAACTCCCCCTTACAAAGGCATGTGTTTCTCCCCCTTAACATTTAGAATCTTAAAAAAGAAATCACATTTTCTCCCATTTTTTGTCATGATTGACAAAGAGTACAAGAAGCTATAAAGCCTCATCCGAGAAACATAAAGATGATCAAGGGGGCAAAAGGAAACTATATAAATGCATGAATGTAATGAAACAAGTTGTTATGGATGACAAGATAATAGAAAGATGCAAAACATGTGAAAAATAATACATGCAAGAGGGTCTTTGACAGATCAAGAAGCTATCGAGCTACTATTGAGCAGAAGCCAACCTCGATGGATCGAGAATCTGTCGAGGATCTATCGGCCAGACAGAAAGTTTCTCAATGGATCAAGAAGCTATCGAGAAGAACTCCAGATATCTCGATGGATCGAAAATGTGTTAACTTTTATTGAGAAAAGAAGAAAAATAGGCTCAACAGATAGGAATCTATCAAGGATCTATCGAGAAGCTGTCAAGCTTGATAAAAGTAGTTTTTCAAAGAGAGGAAAAACACATAAATGAATGCAATCAAGCAAGCTACTCAACCAAAGATCTAAACAACATGTTAAGCTCTCAAAAACATCTCTCAACAAGATAAATGCAAAGCATTCATGATCCAAAACACACACACACACACACACTAAACAAGTCTAACCAATTTTATATTTCAAAAACAAGTCAAGATAGTTTAGTGAGCATACATTAACACATGTATTCCTTGTGATGGCAAAATCACATTGTACTTGCACATGTATCAAAAGTAGCAAAGAATTTTGCGTGTTGTGTGCATAAAATATCGCAAGATTGCATAAGTATCTCATATTATGAAGATTTGAGATATGAGAAAATCAATTTAACTCACACACAATCATAACTGCTTGGTGGAGACTATCATTTTCAAGGTACATCTTATAACTCCTACATCTCTTAGAAACACGCTTGCAACCATATTTAAAAGCATTTTAATTCTTTTTGCTTTTGATTTGCTTTGCATATTTTTTCTTTTGAGCATATCATGCATGGACATATAAGAAAGAAATAAGAAATACCCAATTATGTTAAGCTTAAACATCATAATTTTGCTATGTTGAAGCACACAGATGTTTATCATGATTGGCAGGCTTTAGTTGTGAGATGGTTATTTATGTTTTTCTCTTAGGACTTTTTAGTCTTTCCCATAAAAAAGAGTGATATAAGTGTTAAGTATAAGAGATTTTTAATCGTACTTATCACAAACACGAGCCACAAAGCTCACTTGTTTAGTTGTGCATTGAGATACTCATCTAAGTTACAAAAGATACAAAGTTAAGAAAACTTTGTTTCAATGGCCATCCAATGTACACAAGTACCAATATACACAAACACACACTGTTTTTGTATTTTTTTATTTTTCAATTTTTATTTAAATAATAAAATAAAATAAAGACTAAACAACCAAACAAAAATAGACAAACAACATGAAAGTATGAAGATAGATGTAGATGCATGAAAGCATGATTCCAAAAACAGAAAAGAAATCAAGTAAAAAGAGTCCTACTAGAGATAGAAAGAATTAAAGAAGATGATAAACAGAAAAGAAAATTAAGTCTTAGACTCATTTCTCATCCACACAGCACGAGTATTTGACCATGAAGATGAAAAGGCATGTGTCCTAGTATGACTACTAAAGGACTTAGAGGAATTAGAATTCCCCTGAAATTGAGTTAAAAAGATCAAAGCTTCTAATAACTCACCAAGAATAGCTACAGAGCCTTTAGACAAAGGATGAGACCTATTGGACACTCGCTTATGAGGAAACAACTTGAAACAATTAGGCTGAGTGTGACCGAAAGCACCACAATGGTGACAAACATGAGTAGTTTTAGAGATACTCGGCTTCCTAGAAGGAGATCTAACCTTAGAGGTTGATAACTTAGGACAATTTGGCCTAATATGACCAACAAAATGACAATAATGACAAGTGGGGATAAATTCAAAATTTTTATTCAACCTAGGAGGAGTTTTAGACATAGATTTAGAAACTTCAATGTTAACATCAGAATTTTTACCTTTGTCTATCCTAGCAATATTAGCCTTCAACTTTTCATTGTTCCTTTTAAATGGAGGAATATATAAACTTTTTTCTTTTGAGTTAGGCTCAACAACAAGTTTGGCACTGGTTAATTTTTCAACTTCAGTTTTAGATTCAACTAGTTGCTTTTTCAAACTCTTAATTTTGTCCACCTGAGATGCAATTTAATTTTTAAATTTCTCATTCAAATTATTAGCATCATCCAATTTTGCAATCAATTCATCTCTTTCAAGTTTGATCTTTTTAAATTTAGCTTTTAATTTTGTAGAACATTCAAGAGATTTCATACAAAAATTATAAAGCTTGCAATAGGCATCTTGAATATCATCATCATCATTCAACATAAGATCATGCAAATCAAAACAATCAAGAGTTTCCATGACAACGGGGGTCAATGGATCACACAATAAAGATTAAAACCTAATCAGAGTGTGCGCGCTTTGATACCACTTGCTGAGAAATTTAGACCCCTGTTGATAGAATTAACAAGTTTTAAACCCAAGTTGTTAATTAGATTTATTATGAATAAACCTTGTAAAAACAAACTAACATCAATATCATGCACAACAGAATAGTAAATAAGACAAGATATGATGACTTGGGAAAACCAATGAAACAAACTAGTTTCACAATAAAAAATTTAAGGGGAAACCTTCCTAAAAAGAAATCCACTATAATAAAGAGAAGTTTTAGATCTAGTACAAAACCTTTGTCCCTAGACTCTACAATCCCCGTAGATGAACTTACAACAGAAGCTTTCTACCGCTTTAAAACCTCTAAACTCTTTAATATATGAACGCTACCTTTTTGCACAAATCTCATTACATGACTAACCAATGATGCACGGCTCCCAGTACATGATTAACACACCAACTTGAAGAAAATTGTTGGCTGCAAAGTTCTCCACTTCATCAACAATGAAAATTAAGAAGCACTTGGTTACAAAATCCTAAGGTGTAAAGACACAGTAGCTTCTTTCACAGAGAATAAGGCACTCGGTCTCTTTTTGCATGTGTTCTCCTTGTATTCTCTTATGTGACGACCTTTAAAATAAGTCTTATATATGTCTAGGGTTGTGAGAAAAGAAACCCTACACAAATACATAAGCATGGGTCGAAAATCAGATCTGAAAATTCAGATTTTGTAGATCTCGATAGATACTATATCTGTCAAGCAGCTGTTGAGACCTCGATAGATATATTTGTCGAGCTATTTGTCGAGATTTAATGAACAACACTTCTTCACTTGTTTCTTGGACAGATTTGCATGGTTTCAATACTAGACTTGAACTCTTATTCCTTGAAGTACTAAACCCATCCTAGATCTACCAAATTACAAGTAAAGTGCATTTTGTCAAAAGATTAGCCAATTCTACATGACATATGTTCTAACAAGTTCCACATATGTCCTAACAGTGCATTTTACTGAAGTCTTAAAATTAAAAGAATTTATACTTTTCCTCACACTCTATTGCCATGAATGTAAGCTCCAATGGGGCTCTAACTTTGAAATCAATTCAATCACAGTGAGTTCTTTTCAAATCGGCCCCCTGCATAATTACAAACACAAAAGTCTTAAGTAGTTAGACATCTACTAGTTATGAATTCCAGACTGTTCTCGACTGGTTCAGGAATTTGGCTATTATTAACATGTTTTTGTCCAACAATTGGCTAATTCCTTAGGCCAAAATTCCTGAGAGGGAAATGTGTCTGAAATGCATTCTGCTAAAATCTCAAAATTAAAAAAATTATTAATTAGTCTTCACACTATTGTCATGAATGTTAGCTCAAATGGGGGCTCCTACTTTTTAACTTAATGCCATCACAATTGTCATGAATGTAAGCTCAAATAGGGCTCCTACTTTTTAACTCAATGCCATCACAATGAGTTCTTGTTTGATTAGTCCATACTTTCTTGCATGGTTATCAATGCCTAAATCTTAAGCAGTTCTCACAAATAGGAATTTCAAATGGTTTTAGATCGGTTCTGGAATTTGGCGATGTACGTTAAATGGATTAATCTCCCTGAAAGCAAACTTGATGCCAATGTATGCAAGGCATTGATTAATTCTGAACTCACTGATTGAGCTCTAATGGTTCAAAGGTCAACTACCACACTCCACAATTATCTCCAAATATTACAATTTTGAATATTGCACTTGATTACTATTATAGAGAAATATCCTTATTCTTTTCCAAAACATGAATAAAGATCGGCCAAATAGTTCTTGAAATATCTGATAAATCTCCATCAAGAGAACTTCATCATTGCTAGATGCATCAGTCTTTTTACAATAATGCTTTAGATGTAATTTACAACTCACTGTCTCCCTTATATAAGCTTAAACCCTTGTGCTTGAACAATAGTAGCTTCTTCATAATTGTTCCTTTTTCATTGCAGAACTAAACACATTGTTCCTTGATCTAGACTCGAATAGATTTACGGGGATTTGTTAGCTAGATGGGTGAAATGATACTCCTTAAACCACTTCTCTTCACTTTTAGTATTGGATTTTTGCCAATAATAGGACATATAGTAATGTGTCCAAATGAACTTTAACCTTACAGGGTTACTTCTTTTCTCTACCACTTTTAAGAGTCTTTTGTTATTCCATATTTGTAAGGAGCATTGACCTTTCAAGTACTTAGTATGTATCAATATCTACTAAGGTTTCATAGGATTTTATTTCTTGAACTTTTCTCAAAGTCATTTGATGGGAAAGATACTAGAAAAAACCAAGAACACGATATTGCTGGAATTACCTGAAAGATACCAAGAATTTGCCAAAAAGATTGTTTATTGAGAGTTGGATATTTTGTTGGTTCTTGGAAAGTCTGTGTAGTTCTCTTCTTCAAAAGGACTTCAAGACATGATGATTTCAAGTTTATCAATGACATGATGAAGATTAATGTGACTACAATGTTAAAAGTGAAAATTTTGAGTGAGCTAGTATTTAAGTGAGAGGCAACATATTTGTTCTTATTGATGTTAGTATGTAAGCAAAAGGCATCATATTCTATGAGAGATACTTCAAACATTGTCCTTACAATTGTTTGGTCTTGTTAACTTTGTAGGCATTGTTACCCCAACTGTGATTTAATTCATATCTAATGTTCTACCCAGTGAGATTTTATTTCCAGAATATGCTGATACTAAAATGAAGCCAATGATTTTAATTTTTAGTATAGTTTTGTTGACTGTTGCCATATTAAATATGGCTCATTGTGAACGGCATATTTATTTTTAAAATGAATTGAAAAGGCAATGCTCTGGAAGGAAACATGGTAGGCACTATTCTATAACGCGTTATTTCTCAAACATTTGTTTCTCCCTCGTCACTTCTTAATGAGTTGGCATCCTCGTCAAAAAATTCTATTGTTTGTGGTTATAAAATATAATACTAAAGCGTGCCCATATATCATTAGGCTTACTAAGTTGGGCTACTAAAAACAGCATGAGTCTCTTTGGGCTTCAAGGCTTTTTTCTAAAGCCCAATATTGGCCCATTTACTAAGTCCTCAGACTCAAAGCCTCACTATAACCAAGCTTTCAACCATGGGGGAATTGAACCAATGGAGCTAACCAGAAGAAGACTACATGGGGGACCTCTTATGTTTTATTCCACAAGAAACTTCTCTCCCTTCAAATCTTCTCCGAAAAGGTCAGTCTATGACTCTATGTCTTGTTTGGTTCCCCAAAAAACTTTGGAATAAGCACAGCCAATATAATTTAAGGTTTAAAAAAAAAAAAAAAAAAAATCTTAATTCATATGTATTTACATGTTGTCTTGTTCCAGAGAAAATTTAAGCCTGTTGAATTGAACCCGATAGTTTAGGACACCCTCTGTTTTGGTGGGAGTTTAATCAGTATTATTAAGTTTTCAATATTTTAAGCTAATTAGATTGTATGAAGTAATGTCATAGGTTATCTAGACTTCAATGCATGACCATCATCCCAAAACTCTCATAAGTATCTAGACATTTCCAAGTCAAGATTTATGTAAGGAACAATCTCATGTTTTGCTCAACTCGACTAGGGCTAGAGCCGTGTTGGGGCTAAGGGGGCCATGGCCCCCTAGCTTTTTGAATTCTCCATTAGAGCTAGTAAAAAAAAAAATTATAAATTACTAAAACTACATGTAAATTTATTCACCGACACCCCCAAATTTTAGAATTGACTCTCTCAAAATTTAAAATTGACATCTAAAATTCTTGAACTAGTCCAATAAATGCAAAATATTGTGAAAGTAACGTGAAAATATTGTGAACGTAACATTTTTCAAATTAAATTGGTTAAAAGAAAAAACCAAAGAAAAAAAAAAATGAATGAATCTGTTTCAAAAAACCTAACCAAAAAAAATTTTCCATTGGCCCATTCCTCAACCCACAGCTCTCCAAATATTAGCAAAGCCTCGGATCTCCTTTTTAACATATTCCAAATCCAAAAACAAAAAATAAAAACAAACAAATTTGTATCATACAGTTATTTTGTGTGCACCCACAAATGTCGTTTCCTCAGTTCTAGACTCTTGCTCCTGCTCCAATTAATTCCATTGGCAACCATTAGTATCTCTCTCTGTTTTTGCTATTATGTACTATCATTCTTTTTTATTGCAAGTTATGTTTTGGGGGAAGATATAGTAAAACAACTGGCTGAATGTATGGTTAAAAAAAAGTAGATTTTTATGTGCTGTACAGCACTTCAAAAATGTGGCGGAAGGTGAATTGATGTTTGTATATTTGTTTATAATATATTATTATGTTATATATAAAAATGGTATGGTTGAGTTTATAACTTAAATTTTATATATATATATATATGTAATAATATAATGTTGTATATACTGAGTGATGTATTTATATTTTGTATTATTATCTTACTTCAAATTTTATTTGTTTGGCATCTCTTGACTTGTCCATAACATCTGAAACTCAAATCTTTTTTCTCCCATTCTAACTATCAAAATTATCAACCAAAAAAAAAAAAAAACACTTGAATGACTTGTTTATATAAATTAATGACTCTTTTTATTTTATTTTTTTATGACATAAATTACTTGTTTGGAGTCTTCCATTAAAAATTTTAAAAAATAAACTTTTAAGAATTTTGTTACACTTAGCTTGGCCCCCTACAAAAAGTTCTTGGTTCCACCAAGTATAACTAACTCTTTTTCAGGACCTATTTCTCTTTCACTTATTGTATGATAAATATAGAATACAAATTAGACGTCATGGATTTGTCACAGTAAATTTTTTTCTAGAGACCTTCTTAACTGCTGAATACGTTGGCGGTCTATGCTTAACCTAAACTTGGGGTAATGATATGCTGTTAGGTGAAATTTCAGACTTCATAGGCTTTTTACTGTTTAGGTTCCAATCATTGCAGAACTATAAAGACTTGACGCTAATTGATTTAACGGTAAACCCATTTTTAGGAAATAGAACAAACTGCATGGAAGAATGGCAATGAGCCTTCAATTGAGATCTATTGAGTGGCAACATCTCACCACAAATATGACCCCCCCCCCCCCCCCCCTCCCAAAAAAAAAAAGCCAATGAAATTCGGCCCACATATAACCTCAAGTCCAGCCAACCCGTTAATCTAGGCCCAATCCAAGACTCAAGCCCACATACTAAAACTTTACATCAGTCTATCTTCATATAACAAAAGGCTCAAATAAAAACTAAAAAAAATTGAATGGTTTGGAATTTGGATAAGACAATCTTCTTTCATTTTGGTCACTCCACCCCAACATACCTTAAGTTAAATATTTCTTATTTAATAAATTTTTTCTATATGGAATAGAATTTTGTATATCTTATTTATAATTTATTTATTTTTATACATATTTTATTATTATATCTAAAATAATTGTTTAAAAAAAAAAATAGCTTTCTTATAGTCACCCCTCCTTTAACAAGCCTTCAATGACTAAATGACTATCATGATGGTGGGTCTTATCTAATATATATTAGCAAAGGTCATTTCTTGCAATTAAGGTAGTTGCGACATGTAGGAAAACTACCCACTTAAAATCCTGCCACGTATCCAGGAAATGTACGTGCAAAAAAACTAAACCGTGAAAGAAATTGAACCTAAAAGGTCGTGAGTTTAAAACATCTGGCAGTGCCTCCATTCACTCAAATGCACACCTACAAAAGAAGTTCCTTCCCTCTATCCCATTCACTCAAACACACACCCACCAAAAATAAATAAAAAAGAAGAAGAAGAAGAAGAAAAGTTCCCTCCCTCCATCGTTTCAAAGTCCAAGCCAATGCCTCCTTCTATTACTTTTCTTGCCGCCATTTTTTCCCTTCAACAATATACTTAGGAAGTAAAAAAGCGATAAATTATACTGTTTCACAACTTTTAAACATGGTTTAATGGTTTCTCAATATAATATTAAAAAAAAAAAAGGAGTAAAAAACTAACCAGTTAGATACAGAAAGACTTGAATTTCAAAGGTAGAGAGGGAGAGAGACAAAGTTCATAAGAGGGAGAACCGTTTTGGTACAACCCAAAAAAAAAAAAAAAAAAGAGAGAGAAGAAGAAGAAGAAGAAGAAGATAGGATAGAGAGAGAGGGAGTTCGCTAGGCCATATGCCTGCCAAAGTCTGATCTCCCACCACCATCAAACTCCTGTGACCCCCACGGTAATTTTTTTTTTTTTTTTTCATTTGTTAAAATTTATGGATTTGGTTATATACTTATATTTGGTCAGATTGATATCAATATAAGTGTTTGGGTCAAATTTGATTTTGATTAAGGAATCTTGGTAAGTATGCTTTAAGTTTGGGTATTCAAGTTAAATTAGGGATTGGGTTTTTATTTTTTTCTCATTTCTTTCTTAAATCTAAACGTGGGATGTGGAGAGTTTTTTTTTTTTTTTTTTTTTTGGGTGGGAGTGTTTCTTTTTAATCTATATGTGGGAGTGTATTTCCGTGGCATTGGAGTTTTTATTTTTTATTTTTTATTTATTTATTTTTTTTAACTAAACATGGGAGTGTAGAATTGTAGCAGTGTGGGAGTGCATTTTGGAAGTAACAAAATTTTCAACCAAGTAAGCTATTAAGAATTTGAAATTAAAAAAAATAAAAAATAAAAAAATCTTGTATTTTTAAGATTTTGATACTTAGTCTAAATTTGTTAGTTTGATTTGCTTTAGAATTTTTTTTAAGACTTAATTAATAGTATTTTGATGAAATTGAAATATGAGATTAATGTTTGTACTTTGTGTAGTGCCTAACTAGTTTTTAGAATCTCCATGGGTTGGGATTAATTGAAAAGTATTAAAATGACCAAACCCAATCCATACCAGCATAGCATAAATTCTAGTTAACTTGTCTCCTCTAGGATATGATAACCCGAGTGAATTGTTTTTTTCTTTTTTTTACCAAATAGTTCACTTTTTTTTTTTGGTCCAATCATTCTCAAATATACATCATACATCTATAAATATTGTGTTGTTGTTGTATATATTGTTATACATATATGTGTAGAGGAATGATGCAAATGGTCATATTTGCAAATTCATAGGACTCACTCAAGATTAAGGGCATCATAATCTTTTATATATAAGACACTAACTCTCCATTAAAAATTGAAATTCCTACACCATTTCAATTACCAACCAAAATTCATTACAAATAAATTGTATAATAATAATAATAATAATTGAGCAATTTATTTATAATTAATAGTAAAATGCACCAATAGTAGGGATTTTTGAACCTATGAGAATAATGGGTTAACTCATACCCGATCTGCTGAAACGACAAGTCGAGTTGATCTATGTGTTACATATAGGAGTGTCCTATCCATCCATCCACTTGCCCAACCCAACCGTACTCGACCCACTTCTTTTTTTTGGAACTCACTTCATGTCTCCAACTCACTTCTTTTATTTTATTTTATTTTTTTTTTTTTTTGGGACAATGAGAATCATGAACCCCGTCTTCGATAAGGGAATTTTAGCCAAAGTAGCTTAAAATCTCAGCCTCTATATTGAAAAACAAATATATTATTTATTGATTCACAGCATACAAACCATTAATAGAAACTTCTATGGAAGAAATTGGCTCTCCTATCTAAGTTACTAATGTCAGTCTCTTATTATCTTAAAACATCCAAATTTGATCTTAGCAAGACTCATTACTCTAGTGCCACCTAAGGCTTCAACAAGTTCATTACTGACATGGTGTGCTCCAAATGCTTGATGTGAATACAATATGCAAGAAAGGGGACATTGAACTTATGATGGCTATTACCTCAAACATAAGATTGAGGACCTCTTCAACTAGGACCTCTAGAGTCTATATGTTAGTCCCATCAATCGTCTAGAAAGAGAGGATGCAATACCACTTACACATTATCAGAGACGGTGACATGATTGATATTGAGAGCTATGGCCAGCTAACCCTATCTACAATAGCTTCAAACATTCACAAAACTTTAGGCTTGCCACATCAATTGAATGTTACAGTCAGGTATATATTCTACACAATCCGATATAGTATGCTTTGATTGTTGTCATGTATTTGACAATTGCTTCACATTTTTTTAAGGACACGGCTTCTGTCCAGTGGCCAGTGCCACTGGACGCAAGCCAAACCCTTTTTTTAATTCTTGGATTCTTCTTATATGTGGATGCTTACTTTGGTTTTGCAAACCCACTATGTGCATGGAGTATATTGCTGTTGCACAACCACGTTTATTAAATACAGAATTTCATTTTACAGCCAAGTACATGCCAAAAAGACAAGGATCAACATCAATTTTCTTTTTTGTTAGTACTTAGTGAATCATATTCCTGACCATCACCTATCCTTTTAATTCTTTTTGTACAATTGGAACTAAATGGCACTAGCTCATATACTTTAAACCATTGAGCTAATTGTCATTATTATAGAAATAGAGAAGAATTTGAGTACACTCTTTGTTGCTAGAAAAATTTACTAACCATTTCTAGAATATCATGCTCCATTGGATCTAATCCTCTCTTGTTGATTACAATAATGTTTGAATTTAAAAATCCATCATCCATGGTGTATTTATCACAAGCAAAAACTTATGCATTCCATTTACCATATAGGGAAGGAAAATTTGTATATTTCATATGCCTAGTTTTAAATCCAGTTTTGATCTTCAGATGCAACAATCTCACTATGATGGGCTTGCAAAGACTTTATTTGACATTTGAAATTGGTAGTGGATGTGAAGATGTGAAGTCATCCCCTAAGGACATAGTGCTATTTTTGGTTGTTCTCTACCACTCCAGATGGCTCAAAAGTCTCAGCACTCTTGATGTCATTGCTATTCTCACCAGCAGAAGCTTCCCAATTCCCTTTTGCACATCAAGACTTTATATTGTCTTATGTTGAGACAATGGTTCCTAAAATGCAGAAAGATGGAAATCTTGCAACTAGCACAAAATTGCTTAGCCATGTTCCTTGAAGGATCAAAGTTAGTCTTGAGGCTCTCCTATATCAGTACCAGACTAGTAGGTTTTCCCGCCCAACAAGAAGGTGCTCTGTGGTTTTTAGCTTTGTTCTATAAATTTTTGTTTCTTGGTAGATTCTAACTTCCAACCAATGATTATTTTAAAAACATTTGCAAACTCTTTCATAGGTTTCAGACACAAAATGTGCAACATATTTGTGGCTTCTAACAACAGTATACCAAGCAATTGCTCCACATGATCCAATTTATTGGCCTGCTTGATATGGCTTTTTTCAAAAAAATATCCGTTAATTTGTTTTCTCTTTTGGTACTTTCCAATGCTATCATGTATTCAGCTTATTTCTAGTACTAGTTAAAAAAAAAAAAAAAAAAAGATTAATGAATAGTAGTTTGTAAAACTTCATTATAAAACTTAACAGTGTTAGCATACAAGATCCAACAACCAATTTTTACATAATCTTACACTTCTTGATAGCCCAACCCATAAAAGAAAACCAAGCCTTGAACACCATGAGTAGAGCAGAAGGTAAAATTACATATCTAAATACATATTTATGTTTAACCAAAAAGCTATGATGATGCATATTTGTAATAGTATCATTCAATGAAAAATACAACTTGCAACATCTTTGCTCTCAAGGCCATGGATATTCACTGAACCAGCTGTATAAAGTTGAGCTAATAGTAAGCAAGATTCCTCATTAGAATGGTCAATCAACATTAACTTAATTCGATAAGTTATTCTAATTGCAGTCAAACAATTGATGCAATTATCAAAGAGGTTATCTTTGCAAATAGAATTAATTAATGTTTTTTTGCCTACAATTCTAAACCAATCATCTAATGACTCAATCCTATGACAAAAGCTAGGACTAGATACAAAATATTTTGGGTCCAAACAAGTAGAAACCCAGTGAGTTGGAACTTCCAAGGAAGCCAACTCTACTTGGAAGTCTTTCAAACAAGACACAGAAGTATGGTTATCAGGAAGTAAAAACATTGAAGAAACATTTAAGCGTCATGCTAAGCCTAAGGAAAACAATGATTTAATTGTATGACAGCATTGACTATTATTAGAAATTATAGAGCTTGCATTAAAGCAAGTGGGATCATACCAAGTGATATTCCTCACATATCCAAAATTAATTGGACATGGTAGGATCATGAGGGGGACCATAGAGAGAGAGAATATAGAAACAATATGCATGGTCAACAAGGGAAGGTTGGAGCTAGGCATGGTGTTGTACAGATCTGCACACAATTAAGTAACAAAAATGAAATTCAGACTTCGAAGCTTGATATTGTTCAATAAAAATAAATAAATAAATATATAGTCAAAAAGTCTAATAAAAAGCAAACAACCACACATGAGTGGACAAAAAATGACTTAAACTTTGTGAAAGTCATTTTCTGCCTTAGTAATGTCGCATAAGAAATAAAAAAGCAGGTTTTTGCTTTTGTCTAGCATCCCCTTTTTTTTTAGACATGATTAACAGTGGTTCCTACGCTGTGTTGATTTCCTTAGGCAGAAGCTTGTTCTGAGGTTATAACTTTAATCTTTGATTTCTTATATAGGAAGCAGTTTGCATTCAAAACAAGGAATTTCTCTTTTTTTTTTTAATGGGTAATTGTAATAACCACACATGAAGATATCAAAGATAAAGACAATTCAAGCTTAGAGAAAACCTATCTAAATAGCTTAAGACCTTAACAAAAGATGTTAAAGAAATTGAACCCGCAGGTACAACCGAAAAACTTAAAGAAATTAATTATTACTCAACTTCTAGAAGAGAATAGTTTACTCAAAAAGAACTTGTATCAACTTGACACAAAACTAAAAGAATTACAAGACGGTTCTAATACAAAA
Source organism: Quercus wislizeni (assembly GCA_023055345.1). Lineage (NCBI taxonomy): Eukaryota > Viridiplantae > Streptophyta > Magnoliopsida > Fagales > Fagaceae > Quercus > Quercus wislizeni. Next base: position 21,023,787 of record JALGQJ010000002.1, read on the forward strand.
CAAAAGATACTTAAGATTTTTGGAGAAATTAAAGACTTTGAAGTTTTACTTCAAACTAGTGTTACTGCAGGAGTTATAAGAGATGAAGAAGAAAAAATGACCACTTCTGTAGAAAAGAAAGTGAAACATAGATGACATTCAAGTTGATCAAATGGATGTAAAGAGGTACTTGGATGTGCAGAGTGATAAGAGAACTAATTCTCACATTTATGGCTTTTGCAACGTTTTTTTTTTTTTTTTTTTTTTTTGGGTGGTAATGTAGGAAGGGGATAAGTGGAGTGGCCTAAAGATTTGGAATTGCTACTGTGAAGTAACATAAAAAAAAGTCATGCCATGCTTTTCAACAGCTAAGATTTAGTGCTTTTGCCTTAACCCACCCAAATGGGCTGGTGAGGCCTTGGCGTGCCTAGTTCGAGGTCCTGTGTTCAGGTCCTCACTTACCTGATATGGTGGGGAAAAAAAGATTTTCTATTTACTTTGTCAGGTATTAGTTGGATTATATTTGTGATCTAAATGTTTGATAGTCGGAGAGGGCTTGGTGGGTAAGGTTAGGGTGGTGTACACTGCAGGTCAGTGCAACAAAAAGAGTGTCTGTTCAACACAATATTTAGAGCAAACAAGTGCAACTCTATGCCATTGAATCCCCAGATTACTCATTTTTCCTCAATTTCTGCCCTCACTTAAATATCCCTCTTACAGTCCTTTAAAAGCCAAATCTACCGAAATTCAAATCCATAGCTCCCTCCACTAACTCAAGAGTAAATAACCTATACACTTGCATTGCAGGCATAACCTAACCTCACATATTAATTAAATCAATTACTTATTACTTCACAACTCATAGACAGTTCATTGAAGCATTGCATCAAACACATAATTTGCATTCAAACCCGAATATGACACGAACCCGTTAACAACAACTAATAAGTTTATATTGAAGAAATCATTTTTTTTTAATAACTTAAATTGAATAAACCATTGTAATAACTTGATACCAATTATATATTTTGCGATATATTATAATAGATCGAAATTTCAAAGAAATAGCTTATTGCAACAAATTTAACATTGCAATAACTAAAATATCAATTATTTTACAATCTATTGCAATGACAAACATGAAACTGCAATGAATATATTATTACAATGATCTAATTCCATTTATTTTACAATCTATTGTAAGAAAAAATATGAAAATTTTAACTATTACAATAAGTATACCATTGCAATAATTTGAATCCAAATTATTTTTGTCAATTCTTTACAATCTACTGTAATAAAATTCATGAAATAATAGTCTATTGTTACAAGATATTCGTACTAATAAATTGTTTATTGCAATAGAAAATATATTATTAAATCAAAATTTTCATTAAAATATTTAAGATTTATTGCAACAAAATTGTTTTGTAGCACGAACTTATTACCTTAAATTTTGTTGCAACACTTTACATAAACTATTGCAATGACTTCGATATTATTGCAACAATTTTTTTTGTTGTAGTGAGATCGAGTAACCAACATACAAACAACACATCTGGGCTAACCCATCTGCCATAATCAATGTAAACTCTAAAGATGTTGGGTTATATCAAAATGGAAAAGAATGCATAACAGAAGCAGCCCAACCCGTACCTCAGATTAAACCAAATTAGAAAAAACCTCATAGATCCAATCCACATTTAAATTGATAGTAATGAAATATGTATCAACTCCATTTTAAGCATTTCTTCAATATAAGTTCAAACCTCATAGACCCAACCCATACTTCAGATTCCAAGAGATAGGTATGCAATTCTAACTCCAAAGTATACAAACTCTAGCTCCCTAATTATACTACTGCTTTCATACTTTGTAGTCTCTTTACAAAAATTTTTTTTTTTTTTGGAGAAACAAACAGAGTTAAAGTGAGACTTGTAATTGGAAGAAAAAGCGGTGGAGTTGAGATCGCCGACCACTGCGCCTCAGTTTGTCGTCGGAGATCTGTATTTGAGTTTTATACTTGGCTACAATTCTCGCTGACCACCACTATGCACTTTATAACCTCGACCACGCGCCACACGTGCCTCCCGACCACCTCTCCGCCGATCAAGCTCGCCAAATTGCCTCCACCAACGGACAAGTGTATGTATATACTCATCAGTCACCCTTCATGTTAAATTGCCTTTGTTTTTGTTTATGTTTTTTTCAGTGACACTATTTTGAGGTTTAAGTTTAAACTTTATATATTGATAGATTTTATTGGTTTTGTATATAATTTATACCTACCTTGATATTGATTTTTTTATTTTTTTTTTCATATTAGGGAAGTTATGTGTTAATTGATTGATCTATCATTATCAATACCTAATGCCTAGTGTGGTTCTTGAGACTTTGCTATTCCTGCATAGTTTTAAAAGTTGGGAAACACTCTGTTTCAAAGCCGTGTAACAGGGATGCCAACTTGTGGCACCCCTGTTATGAACAAAAAAAAAAAAAAAACTGCTCAGTGGGTCCTATTTTTAAACTATTGCTGCATATCCCACATTTTTTTTTCTTGAGTGAGGCCATATCCCATAGCTTTCTAAAGACCTATGTTGTACTAATGTGGGAATTATCATTAGAGAGTAGAGAGACTGTGAGGATACAGTATTAGACTATTAGTAGAATGAAATTGATTTTGAACTTAGTTGAGATGAATGAAATTGATTTTGAATTTATTTTTGACCATAGTAGTCTAATTTGGTTTAATTTAATTGCTATTTATTTTATAGTTATTTATAGTAACTAGTGTGTGTGTATATATATATATTATATTTTTTATTGAATAATATCAAATGTTGAAATCTGAATTTCTTTTTTGTTAATTGTGTGCAGATCTGTACCACACCATGCCTAGCTCCAACATTCCTTTGTTGACCATGCATATTGTTTCAATATTCTCTCTCTCTCTGTGGTCCCCCTCATGATCCTTACATGTCCAATTAATTTTGGATATGTGAGGAATATCACTTGGTATGATCCCACTTGCTTTAATGCAAGCTCTAAAATTTCTAATAATAGTCAATGTTGTCATACAATTTGAAGAGGATAAAAATAAAGCCCGATGGGCCTTGAAAACTGGGCCTGACGGATCCATGTCCATGGGCCGATAAAGGGCAAGCCCAACTCATATCGAGGTCCATTATGGATAGACATAGCGGAAAACCTAGATGGAAAAGACTTGTGACACATACTTAGTCACCATTGAATCCCAATATAAATAGAATCCTAGCACAAAGAGGATTCTAGAAGATACGCGCATTAATAAATATCTTCTCTATAAGAGAATGTCTTGTCCATCACGTTTGAGACTATCAAAGAGGATTCATATAAGGAAAAGACTTTAACTCCAAGGAAGAGAGATCAACCCCTTACTACTATAAAAGTTTCAATACCCTCACAAATCGAGGTACACATAATTTACCCTTCTCTATCACTCTAGAGTTGCGAGAATAATTCTAACTTGACCTTCGGAGTGTATTCAGCTAGCACCACACCGGTGCTCTTTGTTAGGTCTTTTTCTTTTTGTTGCGCAGGTAACTCTCTCGAGCAATAAGATCGTGTGCCTCACTGGTGATTTTTACGGCATCATCAGTTGGCACCGTTTGTGGGAAAGATTGTTTAGCCAGACTAATCGCTTCCTGGACATAAGAGTTGCATAGTACTCACTCGCTCGATGGCTACCATCAATAACTTTCAAGGAGACGAGCCGCCGCGATCTACTGCATTGGAGAGGCAGGTCTAAACCCTCATGGCTGCAGTGGAACGTCTTACAAAACAAAACCATGATCTGGAGGAACAACTACGTCAAAGGGATGCAGGATACAACGTTCAAAAGGAAACCAAGAAGACAGTTCCGAATGAAGGGAACAAGAGAGGCTAGAAGGCAGTAACGCACCAAGCAGACCAGAGTGGCAGAACCTGAGCCTTTCATCTCTCATGGATACGGCCCCACCACCTATTGTTGTAGAGATGCAGGTGATGAAGGAATAAATGGAGGTTATGATGAACGCCTTCAAGGGACGAGTGTCCAACGATCTTGATGACTTAGTAAATAGAACTGACTCACCGTTCACTATCTCCGTCAATTCCTTTCCCCTGCCATAGAAATTTCGCATGCCACAGTTTGAAAGCTACGACGGGGTCAAGGACCCCCTCGATCACCTAGAGACTTTCAAAACCTTGATGCACCTCCAAGGAGTACCAGACGAGATCATGTGTAGGGCCTTCCCTATAACGCTAAAGGGTCCTGCGAGAATTTGGTTCAGTAGATTGACGCCAAACTCCATCAACACTTTCAAGGAGTTGAGTGCCCAGTTCACCTCACACTTCATTGGAGGACATAGGTACAAGAGGTCTACGGCGCGCTTGATAAGCATCAAGCAGCGAGAAAACGAGACGCTTAAATCCTACATAACTCGTTTCAACAAGGAGGCCCTTTCAATTGACGAAGCGGACGATAAGATACTAGTAGCAACGTTTACTAATGGATTACGGAAGGGTAAGTTCTTGTTTTCTTTGTACAAGAACGACCCAAAAACCATGTCAGATGTACTTTATAGAACTACTAAATACATGAACACGAAAGAAGCATTACTGGCCCGCGATGAGAAGCCTAGAAAGAAGGAAAGATAGGAGGACACACGACAAGATAGGGGGCGAAAGATAACCAGGACCGGAGATCAACGAGATGAAAGACGCTCTAGACCTCCCAATGGGAAGTTCACGAGCTTCACCCCATTGACCGCTCCGATAGATAAAGTCTTAATGTAGATCAAAGACGAAAGAGCCCTGATGTTCCCTAGTAAGCTAAAGGGAGATCCTAGTAAGAGGCCAAGGGACAAGTATTGCTGTTTCCACTGTGATCACGGGCACAACACAGCCAACTGCTATGATCTGAAACAACAGATTGAGGCTCTCATTAGACAGGGGAAGCTTCAGAGGTTCGTCAATAAGGAAAGAGCCGATCCGCCCCAAGAGCAGGCCCGACGACGGGAGAATGAGCGCCCTAGACCACTTATAGGGGACATAAGAATGATTGTAGGGGGCACAACCGCTGTTGATTCTTCCAAAAAAGCCTACAAGACCTACCTCAAAATGGTCCATACCGTCCAACTTACAGGCTCCGTACCTAAAATGCCACGGGTAGATAACCCTACCATTGAATTTTCAGAAGATGATGCTTGGAGACTCCATCACCCGCATGACGACGCGCTAGTGGTCAGCTTGCAAATAGGAGATTATAATCTGCATCGGGTCCTTGTCGACAACGGCAACTCAACGGACATCCTATACTACCTGGCATTCCAGCAAATGAGGATTGACAGGGAACGGTTGACCCCGATAAATGCCCCCCTCATGGGCTTTGGAGGGACAAAGGTGTTCCCCTTGGGCGCAATCACATTAGCTGTGACGGCAAGTGACTATCCTTAGCAGATCACTAGGGAGGTGACGTTTCTCTTGATCGACTGCTCGTCCACCTACAACGCCATTCTCGGACGACCCACTCTCAATTCCTGGAAGGCGGTGACCTCGACATACCACTTAATGATTAAATTCCCGACAGATTACGAGGGTGGGAGAATTGCGAGGAAATCAAGTGGCAGTGTGGGAATGCTATATTGCCATGATAGAGATGAAGGATCAACAGAAAATGATGTGCATCGGAGAACAAAGAGCAATAACCGAGTCGGTTGAGGAACTGGAAAAGGTGAACCTTGATGACGCATGGTTAGAACGAATGACTAGAATTGGTACACTAGCTAATTGGTTGGTACGCCAAGCACTCATGACATTCCTCAAGGATAACCAGGACGTGTTCGCTTGGAGTCACGATGACATGCTAGGAATCGACCCCTCAATCATAGTTCATAAGTTAAATGTGTCGCCCTCATTCCCTCCAGTCCGACAAAAGAAACGAGTGTTTGCTCAGGAACGGGACAAGGCCATAGTAGAGGAGGTTTGAAAATTATTAGAGGCAGATTTCATCCGAGAAGTATACTACCCAGACTGGCTGGTCAACATTGTCATGGTTAAAAAGGCCAACGGAAAATTGAGGATGTGCGTAGATTTCATAAACCTCAACAAAGCTTGCCCTAAGGATAGCTACCCACTCCCACGAATAGATACTTTGGTAGACTCAATTGCAAGAAACTAGCTCTTAAGTTTTATGGAAGCTTTCTCAGGCTACATCCAGATCAAAATGGAAGAGGCTAATCAAGAAAATGCCTCTTTTGTGGCAAGCCAATGATAGTTCTGCTATAAGGTGATGCCATTCGGACTCAAAAATGCTGGGGCGACATACCAGAGGTTAATGAATAAAATGTTCGCGCACCAGATTGGAAGGAACGTACAAGTTTATTTTGATGACATGTTAGTAAAGAGTCTATGCGAAGAAGATCACCTAGACGATCTTAGGGAGACCTTCAACACACTCCGGTCATACAACATGAAGCTAAATCCAAAACAAGTGCACGTTCGGAGTGACGGCGGGGAAATTCTTGGGCTTCATGGTGTCCCAAAGAGGTATAGAGGTCAACCCGGAGAAGATACGGGCCATAATGGAGTTAGAACCACCAAAGACGGTTAAGGAGGTCTAGAGTTTGAATGGAAAAATTGCAGCCCTGAACAGGTTCGTCTCAAGAGCGACGGACAGATGTCTACCCTTCTTCCGCACTCTAAGAAGATCATTTGAGTGGACGGATGAATGCCAGACGGCATTTGACAACTTAAAGACATACCTTTCATCTCCACCGCTGCTCAGTCCATCCAAGCTAGGAGAAGATCTTTACCTATATTTAGCCATTTCACAAGCCGTTGTTAGCGCAACTTTGGTAAGAGAGGAAGACGGATCTCAGAGACCAATTTACTTTACAAGCCAAGCGCTTCGAGGAGCAAAAGAGAGGTACCCTCAGATGGAGAAATTGGCTTTTGCATTGATAATCGCAGCACAAAAACTCAAACTGTACTTCCAAGCACATACCATTGTTGTCTTGATGGGCAAACCCTTGAGAAAAGCTATGAGCAGTCCAGAGGTAGCCGGAAGAATGGCCTTATAGGCAGTAGAACCTAGTGAGTTTGACATACAGTATCGTCCGCACAAACGGCTATAAAAGGGCAAGTAGTGGCTGACTTCATAGCCGAATTCACCCTCGGAGACGGCCAGGGGGCAGAGGAGAAAAGATAGTGGAATATTTATACAGACAGATCTTCAAATAGACGAGCCGGAGGGGCAGGCGTAATGATATGAACCCCAGAGGGGGATGAAATCTGGTGTATGATTCGACTAGATTTCCCCACAACGAACAACGAGGCAGAATATGAAACCTTGGTGGTAGGGCTGGACCTTGCAAAGGCTGTAGGAGCGGAAAACGTGGTCGTGCATTGCGACTCACAAGTAGTAACGAGTCAGATCAATGGAGGCTACGAATGTAAGAACGAAAGGATGAAGAGGTATCTAGAAGAAGTGAACTTTCAAATCAGCAACCTCGAAGTCAAAATCGTTCAAATCCCAAGGGAAGAAAACGAATGTGTCGATCGTCTAGCAAAAGCCGCCTCAGCTGAATTTATGCTCGTCTTTGAACAGGTATTATCATTTTTTAGGTCTCCTCACTTATTGATGACGGAACAAATGTGCAAGAAGTAGATTCTAAATGCAATTGGACTACGCCATTGATATCCTATCTAAGAACTGGCCAACTACCGAACAGGAAAGAAGCCGCAAGGAAACTAAAGTTCCAAGCATCGCGATTTGTGCTAATAAAAGATGTGCTTTACAAAAGAGGATTCTTGTGATCGTACTTAAGGTGTTTAAGCCGTGAGGAAGCAGATTACGTAATGAGAGAAGTTCATGAGGGTATTTGTGGAAACCACTCGGGGGCACGGTCGTTAGTGCACAAGTTGATCCGAGCTGGGTATTATTGGCCAACTATGCTAAAAGACACATAAGCTTATGTCACGACTTGCGACAAGTGTTAAAGGTTCAGCAATTTCATCAGACAATTGTCCGAAGAGCTAATACCCATGACGGCCCTTTGGCCATTCACTCAATGGGGACTAGATATCATAGGTCCCTACCCAAAAGGGGTTAGACAATTGAAGTTCCTGGTAGTTGGTATCGATTACTTCACTAAGTGGTGGAAGTGGAAGCCCTAGCCACTATCACGGAGAAGAACATTTGAAGTTTTGTTTGGAGAAACATAATCTACAGATTCAGGATACCTAGAATACTTGTCTCCGACAACGGAAAGCAATTTGACAACAGTGCATTCAGGGATTTCTGTTCGGAACTAGGTATTAAGAATCACGACTCCTCGACCGCACACCCACAAGCCAATGGGCAAGTTGAAGTCATGAACCGATCCATGCTCAAGATAATCAAGACCTGGCTCGAGGGGGTAAAGGGTATCTGGCCGGATGAGCTGTTAAGCATTCTGTGGGCGTACCGAACTATAGCAAGAACTCCCACTAAAGAAACACCATTTCGACTAGCATACGAGAGTGACGTTGTTATCCCCGCGAAAGTAGGACTCACAAACTATAAGATGGAGAACTACGCAGAGGGGAAGAATAAGGAGGCCATTCGCCTTCAGCTGGATCTAGTGGACGAAGTCCGTGTGACAGCAGAGTAGAGATTGACGCGATATCAGAATCTCATGGCAAAACACTACAACTCCAATGTCAGACATATAGACTTTCAGGTTGGAGACCTTGTACTACGGAAGGTAATGGGTGCTACTAGATACCCTTCCCAAGGGAAGCTTGGCCCCATCTGGGAAGGGCCTTACAAGATCACGTCATGACAGAGGAAAGGGCACCTACCGCCTCGAGACGTTGGACGATTAAAAGCTTCAGCACCCATGGAACACGGAACATTTGCGAAAATACTACCAGTAGAGATGATGTGAAGAACGACAATATTCCCCTATTTTCCAGTTTATTTAATTTTACTACTACTAGTTTTTTACTTAGACAAATTTTGCTACAATATTTTTAGTGCCTTTTTAAGCCTAAGGGGACAGGAACTTTCCTACAAACGCATGCTTTAATTTTTTTTAAGGAGAAAGAATATTCAGACTCAACTATGTTTTACCACAACTATGTTTTACTACTTAAAATTCTAGCTAGTAAACAAAGTAAACGGACCCCCATAGGGTGAAAATTATGCAATCCACAAAGAGGACGGACCGCATAGAGGGTAAAAATTCTAGCCAGCACACAGGTCAAACGGACCTCCTAAAAGACAAAAAAAAAAACTACTAAGTCCATAGAGTCGACGGACCTTACGAGGGAAAAATATGCGACAAGTCCACAAAGTGGACGGACCCTACGAGGGTAAAATAAGTGATAAGTCCATAGAGTGGACGGATCCCTTAGAGGGTCAAGAATCTTAGTCCTCAAAGTGGACGGACCCTACGAGGGTAAAATAAGTGACAAGTCCACAGAGTGGACGAACCCCTTAGAGGGTCAAGAATCTTAGTCCTTTAAATGGACGAACCCTACGAGGGTAAAATAAGTGACAAGTCCACAAAGTGGACGAACCCTTTAGAGGTCAAGATCTTAGTCCTCAAAGAGGACGGACCCTACGAGAATAAAATATGTGACGAGTCCACAGAGTGGACGGGCCCCTTAGAAGGCGTGACCTCACCAAAGGTTCAAAAATCTTAGTCCTCAAAGAGGATGGACCTAATGAAAAGTAAAATATGTGACAAGTCCACAGAATGAACAGACCCCCTAGAGGGTAGAAATTCTAGGTAGTTCACAAAATAGACGGACCCAAAAACACTATCAACTCCACAAAAGTGGACGAAAGAGGTTCAAAAGCATTTTTAAGTCCACAAAGTGGACGGCCCCTAGAGGAGGGGACCTGCTTAGAGGATGAATGGTCCATAAAGAGGACGGACCCTATATACATATATGAAAATATTAGACAAATGTATTCCATAAACAAAGTCACATAACGAAATATTAATAAACACTTAGAAATATTGTTTACATATTATCCATGACGGATGAAATTGTTCTCCAAATACAAAAAATACACTACTAAAAAAAAAATAAATAAATAAACACAACTATTTTTTAGTTGAAATATTTTTCGACTGCTTTGTCTCTGTGACGGATTGAATGGCTGCCTCTGTGATGGACTGAGTAGCTGCCTTTAGGATGGGTTGATTAGCTGACTCTGTGACGGGCCGAGCTAGGGCTGACTCCCCGTTGCCTAGATCGTCAACTTCATTAAAAAGGTCATCAATATCGTCTGAAGCGACGGACATGACGGATGTTTGAACTTCGTCCTCCACTTTGATATTTGAAATGTCCAGGTCGGGGTAGGCCATCTTGACTTGACGGAGGGCGTCATTGAAACCTTGAAGAAAAGAGTCTCCTAGCTCTGATAGCAGGGCGTTGGAGTCATGGTACTCACGTACCGCCACCTCTTTAGCCTGACGGAGCCCATCCTTCAGGTCTTGTATCTCCTTTTCCTTACCTTCAAAGGTCTTTTTTGCCTCCTCCGTGCTCTGCTCAAGTTCCTTCCTCACCTTCTCTGAAAGTTCAAACTTTTTCTCCATCTTCGTGACGGATTGAATGGCTGCCTCCATGACGGACTGAGTAGCTACCTTTAGGATGGGTTGATTAGCTGACTCTGTGACGGGCCGAGCTGGGGCTGACTCCTCATCGCCTAGATCGTCAACTTCATTAAAAAGGTCATCAGTATCGTCTGAAGCGACGAATATGACGGATGTTTGAGCTTGGTCCTCCACTTTGATATTTGAAATGTCTAGGTCGGGGTAGGCCATCTTGACTTTACAAAGGGTGTCGTCGAAACCCTGAAGGAAAGAGTCTCCTAGCTTTGACAGCAGGGCGTCGGAATTATGGTGCTCATGTACCGCCACCTCTTTAGCTTGACGGAGCCCATCCTTTAGGTCTTATATCTCCTTTTCCTTACCCTCAAGGGTCTTTTTCGCCTCCTCCATGCTCTGCTCAAGCTCCTTCCTCACCTTCTCTGAAAGTTCAAACTTTTTCTCTATCTTCGTTTTCTAACTCCGTAGTTGGTTCAGCTCATCCTCCGTTTGCTCTGCCTTTGACCGTACACGCTCCAGTGTCGCCTCGTGCTTCAGACACCATCCCATCAACCCCGTTATCATCACCATTGCCTAAAAAAAGTACAAGAGCAAAAAAGGGAGTTAGATTGGTAGCAAATTGAGTTGACGGACATACAGGTGACGGGTCAGATTACCTGAGCAACTGCATAAAGGCTAGACTCCCCCATGGCCTTCGTGGAATGGTTTCCCAAATCTTCATAATCCTTAGCGGAAATGATAGACGAGATCTACTCCAAGGCATGTTTAGAGTCTTCATAGAGGAGGACAGGTGGCTTCTCTGGGATGGTGGACGGAACCTTCATGAGGCCTTTGCCTACCCCATACTTTACAGGGGTGACCGTCTTGCACTTAACCATCAGCCCTACGATGGGCTCCAAAGAAACTTTGGGTTTCTTAGCCTAACGGTCTCCTTTAGGTGGAGGCTTCCTCTTTATAGATGGGTTGCTGGCCACCGTCGCCGTCGAAGCCACGTCACCGGACTCCTTCTTCTTGGCAGCCTGCGACTTGATCAATGCTCTCCTCTTGGCGTCGTCCATTTCTGAAAAAGTGAATGGATAGAATTAACTACTAGAATAAGTTATGACCGTTCAAGTAAAGTAAAGGTGACGAAATTACGTTTGCAAGTTTTGGCTTCGTATTTGAGGGTTGCCGGTGTTGGCTCTGGTCCGTCACAATACCAGTGTATGGTATTAAGATTAACTAGTTTTGCCTAAGTCCTTTCTTCAGGCTGGGCCTTTGAAAAAATCTTCTCAAGGAAAGAAGAAGGACGGTTAAAATTGATTAAAAATGTTGAATTAAACTGAACGGTTGTAAAAAAATCAAACACTAGGACGGGTGCATACGGGACTGGTGTAATATGCCCCAAGTCGTGTCGACGGGCATGTGATCAATATCCCTTGGGCGACACATCCAGTTGTCACCTTCTAAGAAGAAATAACGGTTCTTCCAATCCCTATTTGAGTCTGGGGTTTCATATATGACTTATAACAACGGACTCCTGGGTACAAAACTATACACCCCCCTCAACTTGTCAATCTCATCCAGACGGTAGCAGTGAAGGAATTCTTTCACTATCAGACTCCTGGCACCGTTAGTCATGGCACCATACAGGACCTCCATCGCTATGAAGACCCTCCATGCGTTCGGAGACACTTGATTGCCGGATAGACCTAAACACTTGAGAAGCTCACAGTGAAGGGAGCTCACTGGGAACCTAAGTCCCGCCTTCAACATTTGTTCATATACTCCGACACCATCTATCCTGTCATAGTAGCATTTCTCTGACTTATAGGGCAGATGGATGGGGATGTTATTAGGAATTTGGAAATTTTCCCTAAGGGTTTTGAAGTGATTCTCCTTGATAGTGGATGCAAAGTTATTCACCGTCCATTCCGGTAGCATAATGAACTCCTTAAGTCCATTAGCACCCACGACGGATCTTAATGTTTGTTCCTCACCGTCATTAGAAACCTCTTTTGGTTCAGCCATCTCCATATCCTCATTTGTTAAGGACGAGGATGAGGTAGACGGACTAATCTCTTCGCCTGGACTCTCTTGGTCTACATGACCAGACGAATACACTTCCGCGTAATCCACCTCGTCACGAACAACTGACTGGTTACTCAACGCACTAGACATCGCCTACATGAGACAAAAAAACCTAACAACTCAGATGGATCTAAAAATAATGACGGGCGTATAAAGTCTAAGAAAATAAATTTAAAAAAAAAGTGTATCTGTAGGACTCGTGGAAAAGAGAAAACTTACAAATTTTTTGAATGAGCGGAGGAAGTAATTTGATGATGGATAAATCAAGTGAACGGAGGGAGTGTGTCGACGATTGATATAGCAATATGAACGGGGCGGTCTGACAAGGATGACAGTTGTGCTCTGACAATATGTGTGATACCCCAATTTGATTGATTGTGTGATGTGTGTGGGTGTGTGATGAGTCCCACATCGGATATTTACTGGGTAGATCTGGGCTTTATTAACAACTACAAGGAGCCTCAATAGTGATTAGTCCTTTTGAGGTATAGCGCAGATGTGGCTAGCATTTTTCCTTGGGTCGTTACATATGGTATCAGAGCCGGCCCGGTAACTCCATGTGGGCTCAGAGACACTACCCCACAAAGTGGGCCCTAACGAGGACGTTAGGGATTTAAGTGGGGGAGATTGTGATACCCCAATTTGATTGATTGTGTGATGTGTGTGGGTGTGTGATGAGTCCCACATCGGATATTTACTGGGTAGATCTGGGCTTTATTAACAACTACAAGGAGCCTCAATAGTGACTAGTCCTTTTGAGGTATAGCGCAGATGTGGCTAGCGCTTTTCCTTGGGTCATTACAATATGTTTCAGCTGAAAAGGAAGAAATGAGAAAGGTAGACCCTGGTATTTATAGGGAAAGTGCACGGAAGACGAAGCGATGCTTTGATCCGAGATAAAAACCAATCAAAGAATAACACGTGTCATGCGCCATAATGGCTTCTAGACAACCTGTCAAATGTTTGCACAAGATGACGGCGTCCGCACTTGAACCGTCAACCACACTCATTAGAACCGTCAACCCACACTCATTAGAACCGTCAACCCATAAATCTTTAACAGTCAACCCATAAATTTTGAACCTTCACCCAATTTGGTCCTTCCTCTCAAGAATGACGGACCAAAGTGATGAAGGGGGCAATTGAAGAGGATAAAAATAAAGCCCTATGGGCCTTGAAAAATGGGCCTAACAGATCCATGTCCATGGGCCGATAAAGGGCAAGCCCAACTCTTATCGAGGTCCATTATGGATAGACGCATCGGAAAACCTAGATGGAAAAGACTTGCGACACATACTTAGTCACCATCGAATCCCAATATAAATAGAATCCTAGCACAAAGAGGATTCCGGAAGATATGCGCATTAATAAAGATCTTCTCTATAAGGGAATGTCTTGTCCATCACGTTTGGGACTAATAAAAAAGGATTCCTATAAGGAAAAAACTTCTATTCCAAGGAAGAGAGATCAACCCTTTACTACTATAAAAGTTTCAATACCCTCACAAATTGAGGTACACATAATTTACCCTTCTCTAGCATTCTAGAGTTGCGAGAATAATTCTAACTTGATCTTCGGAGTGTATTCGGCCGGCACCACACCGGTGCTCTTTATTAGGTCTTTTTCTTTTTGTTGCGCAGGTGACTCTCTCGAGCGATAGGATCATGTGGCTCACTGGTGATTTTTACGGCATCATCACAATTAAATCTTTGCTTTCCTTAGGCCTAGCGTGACACTTAAATGTTTCCTCAATGTTTTTACTTCCTGATAACCATACCTCTGTGTCTTGTTTGAAAGACTTCCAAGTAGAGTTGGCTTCCTTGGAAGTCCCAGCTCACTAGGTTTCTACTTGTTTGGACCCAGCATATTTTGTATCCAGTCCTAGCTTTTGTGATAGGATTGAGTCATTAGATGATTGGTTTAGGATTGTAGGTAAAAAAAGCATTAATTAATTCCTTTTGCAAAGATAAGCTCTTTGATAATTATTGCACCAATTGTTTAACTGGAATTAGATTAACTTACCGAAATAAGTTGATGTTGATTGACCGTTCTAATGAGGAATCTTGCTTACTATTAGCTCAGCTTTATGCAGCTAGTTCAGCGTATATCCATGGCCCTGAGAGCAAAGATGTTGCAAGTTGTATTTTTCAATTGCATGGTCCCAGTACAAATATGCATAATCGTAGCTTTTTTATTAAACATAAAAAAGTTATCTAGATATGTAATTTTACCTTCTGTTATACTCATGGTGTACGGGGCTTGGTTTTCTTTTAATGATTGGGTTATCAAGAAGTTTAAGATTATGTAAAAGTTGGCTGTTGGATCTTGTATGATTTCACTTTTAAGTTTTATAATGTAGTTGGACAAATTACAATTCATCAATCTTGTTAGGTTTTTTTTTTTTTTTTTTTGCCTTTTTTATTTATACTATTATTATGATTGAGGCATGCAAGTATACAAAATGTATGTATACAGTTGTGTGAAATAAGGTGTGTAATAAACACCAGCCAAAAAAGAAAAATCAAATGTCAATATTTCTAGATTCATTTTTACATTTATATATATATATATATATATTTTTTTTTGCAAAATTTATTGTCTATTTTAAAATAAAAATTTACGTTTTTTAATTTATCTAACCATTTTTTTAAAACACTCACATATGGTTATTTATTTCATCTAACGTGGCTAATAGAAAATATATATATTTATATATATATATATATGCCACGTGTATTGCCACGTGACCAGAGAATCAAATGAGAGCATAAGCCCAACGCAAATAGCAATAGTATTTCCAAAATTTTAGACTTTATATGATACTATGCACAAAAATATTTTTGTTATTGTCCTGGCACAGTAGTATAACTGAATATCGTTCATTAAAATTAAAAAAAAAAAAAGTATAACCGAATATCTATCAAGTCATATGTTGACAAATCTGAACTTTAATGTTGGAACCCAAAGATCTTGGTGTTGCCCCTAAAATTCACACTCATAGACTAATCATTGAATATAATTAGATCATTCAAACCCTCAACAAGTACAAGTCAACATTTTTACATTCATTTCTCCAAAAAAAAAAAAAAAAACATTTTACATTCAAATAGATATTCCTGAAGTCCTTTAATGTTAAGGTTTTATACAGGAGATGGAGTAAAGTTAATTATGTTAGAAAGCAAGCACAAAAAAATGTTCTCCATTACACAAATGTCCAATTGTGACAACCACCTGCATAACCCTTCCACCACTATAAAATGCATAGGTGAACATTCTGATTCACATTATGTGCCAAATTGCCAATACCAGTTTTTCTATACAATTGAAAATAAAAATAATTGAATGCCCAATTGAATTTAGAAGCTAAAATGATGCTCACAACATTATCAACCATAACATAAATAAATGATCACAACTGATTCCTGCGAGTGTAATCTAAGAAGCATATTTCCAATGCTCTTTTGCACTGGATGGGCCCTTAGGACTTGTAAGCACCAACAAAATCAATAAAGCAGTGGCAAACACTTATGGCCTAGTTTATCATCATACACATAAGACAATCTACACTTTCCCCAAATTCACAAAGTTTTGGATTCAGATTGCCACTTAAAAAATACAGAATGAAATATCATTCTTCATTTAACTCTTCTATAAAGCCATGTCCTCCATTACTGCAGTCACCCAAGAGAAATTTGTTGAAGTGGGCCCGTGTGTGGCTTGAATTGCCACAAGCCCAAGTCAATCTAAGTCACCTTAGTTAACCGAATCCTATTTATAATAGGAACCTCATTAGCCGACTTAACATATATATCTATATATATGTGATTAGGTGCAGCAAAAGACAGCAATAGTAATGATTCCCAATAACCTAGCAAGTGCAGCCGTGTGAGAGAGTTAGGGTGTAATTGGGAATTGGGTTTCTTGAGAGTGTTCTTGTGCACTATTGTATTTTCCCTGATAATAGTAAAATCCCTGCAACTCCATGAACGTAGGCAAATTGCCGAACCACGTAAATATTGTCTTGTGCGTGTGATTCTTTTCTTTGGCATGTGTTTTCTCTATTTTTTTTGTTTCTCATAGGTTGAGATTTTGGTTAAATTCCCTACAACTGGTATCAGAGCCTAGGGTTAGGTTTGAGTGGGAGCAATGGCAGAGGAAGTAGGAAAGGTGTCTGGAATAGAAAAGTTTGATGGCACAAACTTCGCATATTGGAGGATACAGATTAAAGATTATCTCTATGGGAGGAAATTGCATCTGCCTCTTTTGGGGACAAAACCTGAGGCTATGAAGGCTGAGGAATGGGCTCTTCTTGACAGACAAGTACTAGGAGTTATCATGTTAACTCTGTCTAGGTTTGTTGCACACAATGTTGTAAAGGAGAAGACCACAACAGATTTGATGAAGGCTTTGTCTGGTATGTATGAAAAGCCGTCAGCAAACAATAAGGTGCACTTAATGAAGAAACTGTTCAATCTGAAGATGGCAGAGAATGCATCAGTAGCACAACATCTGAACGAATTTAACACTATCACAAATCAATTGTCGTCTGTAGAAATTGATTTGGATGAAGAGATTCATGCACTGATCGTTTTGGCTTCTTTGCCAAATAGTTGGGAGGCAATGAGGATGACAGTAAGTAATTCTACAGGAAATGAAAAGCTCAAGTACAATGATATACGAGATTTAATTCTGACTGAGGAGAATCGCAGAAGAGATGCAGGTGAAACCTCAGGATCTGGTTCTGCCTTAAACCTTGAGACAAGAGGCAGAACTAATAACATAAATTCAAATCGGGGTAGATCAAAATCTAGAAATTCTAATCGGAACAGAAGTAAATCTAAATCAGGCCAACAAGTACAATGCTGAAATTGTGGGAAAACAGGTCACTTTAGGAACCAATGCAAAAGTCCTAAGAAGAAGAATGAAGATGATTCTGCTAATGCTGTAATAGAAGAGGTACAGGATGCATTACTTTTTGCAGTAGACAGTCCACTTGATGATTGGATTTTGGACTCAAGAGCTTCATTTCATACCACTCCACACTGAGAAATCATACAAAACTATGTTGCAGGTGATTTTGGTAAGGTGTATTTGGCTGATGGTTCAGCCTTGGATGTTGTGGGTATGGGAGATGTCCGGATATTGTTGCCTAATGGATCTATTTGGTTATTGGAGAAGGTTTGACATATTCCTGACCTGAAGAGAAATCTGATTTCTATTGAACAACTTGATGATGAAGGGCATGCAATATTATTTGTTGGTGGTACTTGGAAGGTTACAAAGGGAGTTAGAGTATTAGCTCATGGAAAGAAGACTGGTACTCTATATATGACCTCAAGTCCAAGAGACACAATTGCAGTTGTTGATGCAAGTATTGATACAAGCCTATGGCACCGTAGACTTGGTCATATGAATGAGAAAGGGATGAAGATGCTGCTGTTAAAAGGAAAACTACCAGAATTGAAGTCCATTGATTTTGACATTTGTGAAAGTTACATCTTAAGAAAGCAGAAAAATGTGAGCGTCTTAAAAACTGGTAGGACACCGAAGGCTGAAAAATTGGAATTAGTACATACTGATTTGTAGAGGCCTTCTCCGGTTGCATCCCTTGAAGGTTCAAGGTACTACATCACTTTCATTGATGATTCAAGCAGAAAGGTATGAGTTTATTTTCTGAAAAATAAATCTAATGTATTTGAAACTTTTAAGAAGTGGAGGGCTATGGTTGAAACAAAAACAGGTTTGAAAGTAAAATGTTTGAGATCAGATAATGGAGGAGAGTACATAGATGGAGGGTTCAGTGAGTATTGTGTTGCACAGAGGAATTAGGATGGAGAAGACCATTCTTGGGACACCACAGCAAAATGGTGTGGTTGAGCGCATGAACAGAACTCTCAATGAGCGTGCTAGAAGTATGAGGTTGCATGCTGGACTACCAAAAACTTTCTGGGCTGATGCTGTTAGCACTGCAGCTTACCTGATAAACCGAGGACCATCAGTTCCTATGGAGTTCAGACTTCCTGAGGAGGTTTGGAGCGGTAAAGAGGTAAAGTTTTCACATTTAAAAGTTTTTTGTTGTGTTTCTTATGTTCATATTGATTCTGATGCTCGTAGTAAACTTGATGCAAAGTCTAAAATATGTTTTTTCATTGGCTATGGTGATGAGAAATTTGACTATAGGTTTTGGGATGAACAAAACAGGAAAATCATCAAAAGTAGAAATGTGATATTTAATGAATAGGTTATGTACAAGGACAGGTCAACTGTAGTGTCAGATGTTACAGAGATAGATCAAAAGAAATCTGAGTTTGTCAATTTAGATGAATTGACTGAAAATACTGTCCAGAAAAGGGGTAAAGAAGATAAGGAGAATGTAAATTCACAAGTAGATCTGAGTACACCTGTAGTTGAAGTTCGTAGATCTTCCAAGAACATTAGACCTCCACAGCGTTATTTCCCTGTTGACTGATGGTGGTGAGCCAGAGTGTTATGATGAAGCCTTGCAAAATGAGAATTCAAGCAAGTGGGAGTTAGCCATGAAGGATGAGATGGATTCCTTGTTGGGGAATCAGATATGGGAACTGACTGAATTGCCAGTAGGAAAGAAGGCTTTGCACAACAAGTGGGTATACAGAATAAAGAAAAAGCATGATGGTAGCAAACGTTACAAGGCCAGATTAGTTGTTAAAGGGTTCCAGCAGAAGGAGGGCATTGACTACACAGAGATATTTTCTCCAATTGTGAAGATGTCAACAATCAGACTGGTACTGGGAATGGTGGCTGCAGAAAACTTACATCTTGAGCAGTTAGATGTGAAGACAGCATTCCTTCATGGTGACTTGGAGGAAGACCTTTACATGATTCAGCCAGAAGGGTTCATTGTTCAGGGACAAGAGAATCTAATCTGCAAACTGAGAAAGAGCTTATATGGCCTAAAACAAGCTCTAAGACAGTGGTACAAGAAATTTGACAGTTTTATGTATAGAATTGGGTTCAAGAGATGTGAAGCTGATCACTGTTACTATGTTAAGTTTTCTGACAATTCTTACATCATATTACTGTTGTATGTGGATGATATGCTTATTGCAGGGTCTAGCATTAAGGAGATTAATAATCTGAAGAAGCAATTTTCCAAACAGTTTGCAATTAAGGGTTTGGGAGCTGCAAAGCAAATCCTTGGTATGAGAATCATTAGAGAGAAGACTAATGGTACATTGAAGCTTTCACAGTCAGAGTATGTGAAGAAAGCTCTCAGCAGGTTCAACATGAATGAAGCTAAACCAGTGAGCACACCCTTGGGTAGTCATTTCAAACTAAGGAAAGAACAGTCATCGAAGATAGAGGAAGAAAGGGACCATATGAGCAAGGTGCCCTATGCCTCAGCTATTGGTAGCTTGATGTATGCTATGGTGTGTACAAGGCTAGACATTGCACATGCAGTAGGAGTTGTGAGTAGATTCATGAGTAGGCTTGGAAAGCAGCATTGGGAGGCAGTCAAGTGGATTCTGAGATATCTGAAGGGTTCATCAGATACATGTCTTTGCTTCACAGGTGCAAGTTTGAAACTGCAGGGTTATGTAGATGCTGATTTTGTTGGTGGTATTGATAGTAGAAAGAGTACTACTGGGTTTGTTTTTACTCTGGGTGGTACAACTATATCATGGGCTTCAAATCTGCAAAAGATTGTCACTTTGTCTACTACAGAAGCTGAGTATGTTGCAGCAACTGAAGCTGGAAAGGAGATGATTTGGTTACATGGTTTCTTAGATGAATTGGGTAAGAAGCAGGAGATGGGCATTCTACACAGTGACAGTCAGAGTGCAATCTTTCTTGCCAAAAATTCGGCTTTTCATTCAAAGTCGAAGCACATACAGACAAAATACCACTTTATTTGTTATCTTGTTGAAGATAAGCTGGTAATACTTGAGAAGATTTGTGGATCTAAGAACCCGGTAGACATGTTGACTAAAGGCGTCACTATTGAAAAGCTAAAGCTATGTGCAGCTTCAGTTGGCCTTTTAGCTTGAGGACAGGAGGATGAGTTGCAAGGATGAAGGATTGTGTTATGGAGGATTGTGGTTGATGTTTGCAGCTTGTGAGCCCTTAAGGGCTAAGGTGGAGGCGATGGAGGAGTTTGCTAGTGTAGCTTGATCAATTCAAGCCAAGGTAGAGATTTGTTGAAATGGGCCCGTGTGTGGCTTGAATTGCCACAAGCCCAAGTCAGTCTAAGTCACCTTAGTTGACCAAATCCTATTTGTAATAGGAACCTAATTAGCCAACTTAACATATATATATCTATATATATGTGATTAGGTGCGGCAAAAGACAGCAATAGTAATGATTTCCAATAACCTAGCAAGTGCAGCCGTGTGAGAGAGTTAGGGTGTAATTGGGAATTGGGTTTCTTGAGAGTGTTCTTATGCACTATTGTATTTTCCCTGATAATAGTGAAATCCCTGCAACTCTGTGGACGTAGGCAAATTGCCGAACCACGTAAATATTGTTTTGTGCGTGTGATTGTTTTCTTTAGCGTGTATTTTTTCTATTTGTTTTGTTTCTCACAGGTTGGAATTTTGGTTAAATTCCCTACAAAATTTACACACCAGACTCAACTTTAGTCTCAGCCTCTGCCATAGCTGCCAGTGGCTGAAGAGCTTTGAGAGGATTCATAATGATACCACCTATAAGACCATATTCTTTGGCTTCTCTTGCACTCATGAAGAAATCTCGGTCAGTATCCTGATTGATCCTGTCAAGATTTTGACCAGTGTGATAGGCGAGATAGACATTAAGGTTTGCTTTATGATGCAGCATTTCATTTGCCTGAGAATCACGTCTCTTGTTTAGTAATTAGGATAGTGTTTATAAGATTTTATAATAAATAAGAAGAATAAAAGAGATGACAAGTGGATAAATAGAAACTATAGTAATTATATAGTAATATGCCTGTCCAAATATTAAATATGTCACAGGTGGGTTTCCATTCCTTCAATTTCTTTATAGTTCGACCTCCAACTAGAGCCAAGTAGACTACCAGAAACAATTGGTTCTAAAACATATAATTGAGTTAATATTTGACATTTGGAATGGATCTCCTCCCTGGAGACACCCAAACCACCAGTTTTTTCCCTTTCTTTTTATTGGCAAGTTAAACATGGAACCGAAAATATTGTTAATTTGTTACTAACACAAAGTCAGCAAAGCCAACATAACCATGATTAAAAAGTTGTAATGCATATCAGATTTGGCTAATTCAACAAATCAAAGCACACCAAACTCTATATATCCATGATTAACCATTAAGAAGTAGCTACTAAGTATTGATCCATAACAGATTTATGGTTAATTTAACATCATAAAGCACACCAGACTCTCACATACGCACATATGAGTCAAAAACCCAAAACCCAATTCATTAATATAATCAGTTGTGTCAACATAAACAATAACAGAAAAACCTTCATTTGGGTACCTCTGAATTATTCTTGAAAGAAAAATATAACTAAAAATTTCAGCAATTAAAACAGCATTAGATCCGCGAAAGCTCTTATTGCCACCTAAGAGCATTCACATAAGTCTCAACAGCATTTTAGATAAACAAACCCAAAAAATTGTATTCTACAACGTAAACAAATACACTCAATACATCACTCTCAATATTTATTTCTCTACTCTATTTAAATATTATTTTCCCTTTCCAAAAATAAATAAATATTTTTGTATCTTCTTCCTCACCCACCCCTTTCCCAATTCCCAGCAACCTTTCTGCCCATCCCTCGCCCCTCAGCAACACACCAAACCCCCTGATGTCCAACAAAATCACAGGAAAAGGTTTTACAAATAAAGAAGCACCGGACCTGAGGTGCATATACACAATTGAGAGTGCCAAATATGAGTCCTCCCAAAACAAAGCCACCTACAAAGATGCTTGCACTGCCTGGCCTTATACGATCACTGTAATTATACAATATAAGCCTTGACACTCACGTTAAGAATTTCTAATCCTATATCATATTAAAAAAGAATTTTTTAAAAAAATATATAAACAGTTAACAATATAAATTCGAAGTAAATGATGGCATAGATTGAGCAAACCCACAAATAATTACAAGCTGCCATTAAAACTACCACCATCACTGAACAGATCCATGGATGAGAGAGAAAACCCATCCCCATCTTTGCCACAGAGAGAGAACCCATTCAACATTTGTGCAAGATAGAACAAATATGATGAAAGAGAGAACGACGAGGAGACAGAAGACTAGAAGAGAGAGAGAGAGAGAGAGAGAGAGAGAGAGACAGTCATGCTGGTGAGAGAGAGGAGAGAAATTGTTTTTATTAATATTAGTGAGTTCTATGGCTCACTGGCTATGGCGAGGCAACTTTCAATGCTAAAATTTTTTGGGAGTTTGTTGAGAGTGATGGGTGAGTTTTAATTAAAATTTGATATTAGGCTAGTTTGACTAGTCCGATGTGATTGCTCTAGGCATTTCAAAATCTAAATTCCATTTAAACTAAAAATTCCTTATTTTATTAACAATAAATAAATAATTGAACTTGAGTTGACCAAACCATGAGCTTTGAGATCCTCTCTCTCCAATCAATAAAAGACCACACTTTTGTTTCTTCGCCACTAGTTTGGACAGCACGTGCTGTCTTGGATGAGAAAATTAAAATAACACTTCTCTTTGAAAAAGTATTAAATCATACACAAATATGTCATACAATATTAATGTTAGTAATGTAAGAATTTTGAGTATGCACAAACTTAGAACAGTCATTTATTCTTTATTTTTTTTTATAAGAAAGAGAGAGTTTAATTTAGGATTTGTTTAGGATTTACTTATTGAAATTGAAATTGAAATTTTTTTACTAAAAATACGGTAGATAAATATGTATAAATATTTAAAATAGTATAGTAGGACTTATGAATAATAAAAAAAAAAGACAGTATGACTCATAAATAATATAAAAAATAAACTGAATAGTAAAATAAGTTTGCAAAAAATAAACTAGTTAAATAGTCCCTTAGAGTAACTATTTGACATTAGAAGCTTTCGTCGATCAGCATATATGTACAACAGACACGGTATCCAATACCAGGGAAGCACCTCAATTTCTTAATCTTACAATTGAAAATAGCAAATTCAAAATTATTTCAATTTTACACACATACCACCACACAGAAGAATCTATAGCCATAATAGTTCATTTTGAAGAAACTATTCAATCCAACACATCACCATTAAAAATAAAAATAAAAAATAAAAAAACTCAACTCATCTGAAACAAATAGATATCTAAGACATGAGAATAACTTGTCATGAGGTTGGTATTTGAAAATTCACCCTTTTCAGATGTGTGTTCATTTTCAAATATGCTGATGCTACTCATAATTTTTTAGCATCCTGGATCCAAAGATCAATTTCATGGAGCTGGAACCTACACTTTCCACATCAGATGTTGTACTCTAAGCTGATTTAGCTCATCTTTAATGCTAAAAAATACTTACCGGTTCCTCCAAAAAAAAAAAAAAAACTCAATGAGATCCAGACTCCGTGACAGAATTTCTTAGTAGCCGGTTTAAACATTTAAGCCCATTAACCAGCCCATCTCGAAGTGAGATGTCACTTCGAACTAAAAAGGAACTTCTACTTCGAAGTGAAGGTAGTCCTTCAAAAAGATAAAAACTCCTCATGATTTGACTGTTTGGTGATACTTCTTCAATATATCAGTGAATTGACTAACTGTTTTTGATGTTGAGACCACTTCGAAATGAAAAGAGCCTCCATGTTGAAATGAGAACAACCCTCTTGGAAATGAAAAGAGTCTTACTTCGACATGAGAATTTCACTTCGATACAAAATAGCTGTACCTCGAATGAAGGATGCTCACTTCGAAATGAGTCAAAACACTACCTAAAAATAAAGAATGCATTGTCAATCCGAATTCAATTAGTTTATGCAAGTAATACTAGTTACCTGCATAAGTTTTCAGCCCCATTTCGATGAAAGCGTCCCATGTATTACTCCCTTTGCATTGCATCCAATAATATGTGGGCCACTAGGAGCAAACAAGTAAATCAAATTTAACTGTGCCTCATTAGTTAGTAAGTCCCATTAGATAACACATTTTATGTTAAATCAGTTCATAAAGTCATATAATTAGATTTAATTGTAATTGAAAGGCTTAAGAATATTCTATTTTGTCCAATATTTTCTTCTTAAAAAAAATAAAAAGTTTTGTCCAATATTTAACCTCAAAATTGACACCTCTATTTTTGCAGGTATTAGCACATTCTCGATACCCTATCCTTGACTGGAGTGTCAACTTTCTAAGCAACCAAATACTACCATATACATTTCCAGGAAAGTAAATCCAACTAGCCAAGTCCCACAAAGCCTTTTTAGTTCTTCATTTCCAGCAAAGCCCGGAAAACTGTCCAAAGAGAGATGAAGAAAGCCATAGCAATCACTTCAATTCTTCCATTGCCGTCTCTCTCTGCAAGAAATAACCTATGCAGTTTCTCTTACAAAGCTAAACCAAGTTCTCATAGTTTGAACTAAAAATTAAATTTTTAGCTCTTTTTACTAAAAATAAAAATAAACCAAGAGTATAGAATTTATTATTGCTATACTCTTATTAAGCCACCTCATCCTCCACGTCATTGTCACATCATTATATTTTTATTTTTTTATTTTTTACTTTTAATTTTTATAACATTAATAAATATATAAATGCATTGGCTTTACAAATTCATCTTAGACGGTTTTAACTTTACATATTTATCTATTTTAATTTAATGTTATAATTAAGTATTGTTTATACATATTCTTCTTAAATGGTTTTAACTTTACATATAATTTTGCCCATTTATCTTCCTTTATTTTGTCTCTTTTTATTCTCATCCTCTTACTACAAATTTGTCACTCTCTCCCATTTTATGCATATTTTACTTTCCCACACAAAAAGGTTCACTCTCTCTCTCTCTCTCTCATATTTTTCTTTTCATTTTTTGTTGGATTTTTTTATGAAGTTTGTACACTCATTGTCTTATTATTGACTAATTCATATGTGTTCCTTGATGCAAGTTTTTTTTCTATCATTTTATTTGCGACACTAAATACTTTTTAATTAATGTTGTTGACCAAATTTGGAGGAAAATCATATTATAATATGTCCATATTTTGTTATATTGTTAGGTTTTAGTTTATTTGGAAAACAACATGATAATTTGGACAATATGATGAGAACAGTTAGTGCAGTTGAAGAAGATGGTCTTTGTGCAGTTTCCTTTCACTGTTTGTAAATATATTGTTTAACAAATTAGCACCAGATTGGTATATCTTTATTATATGATGTTTTTAGATGCGTGAGTAATTGGTTAAGCATTGACGAATATTTTGTATTGCTCATCTTCCTTATCTTATTAGTGTATTTTTTGAGATTTTTAAGAAAACAAATTTAATTTCAAGTTTAAAATTATTATTTATCTATTCATTTTTCACATGTTGGATTAGATGTTAGATTAGATTATGATAGTATTAACACAATATTTAGCTTGATTACAGTCATCTATATATATAATAATAGGTGCAGCAGAGAGAAATTCAATTTAGAATTCCAAATTAGAGTTCTAATTTTGTGCCATATATGTGTTTTATGCCACGTGTTCCATTTAAATTTTTTATTTGTTGATGCCAATTGAGTTAATAGGCTGCTAAAATCAAAGAGTCCAAAATCAATGAACCTCTAATTTCCCCCCCCCCCCCCCAAAAAAAAAAAAAGAGCCTCCATGTTGAAATGAGAACAACCCTCTTGGAAATGAAAAGAGTCTTACTTCGACATGAAAATTTCACTTCGATACAAAATAGCTGTACCTCGAATGAAGGATGCTCACTTCGAAATGAGTCAAACTCTACCTAAAAATAAAGAATGCATTGTCAATCCGAATTCAGTTAGTTTATGCAAGTAATACTAGTTACCTGCATAAGTTTTCAGCCCCATTGGGTCTGATCGATGAAAGAGTCTTCTATTTATAGGCAAGGATGGTGGTTTTTTCTAGAAATCTAATTGGACGTACGGTAATTAGCAAATGTTTTTAGCCATCTAATTGGCTGAATATGGCTCTATACTTAGCTTTATTAGCTTCTATCTCGATTTCAGCAATTGAACCCATAACTTTGGTCATTTCATCCATAGGTGCAAGCACAATTGCATTGGATTTTGATGATTCTACACTTGCAATAAGATCATACACTAGTCCTAAAATCCAGCCATGTTGGTCTTGATTAGGCATTGCTTTAATGCGAAGGCCATATTAATGTCAAGGTCGGATTGATCTCTCATTATTGGTTTATTGTCTTAAATAACAATTTGATGTGTGGCCTTATGCGAAAGCCTCTTGTCAATTTACTCACATGTCAAGGGCCATATGTGAAAACAGTATCTTGAGAACCATCTTTTTGGAGCTTTAACACACCCAACACTCTTCCAAGAGAAACAGACTTTACTGGTACCTCATATGGTAGTGTAATATGAATGAACATCAAATCTGCCATCCCTGTTCAATCTGCACCGCATTCTATTCTATCGCAACCTTCTCTCCTATAGATATTTGAGTACAGGAGATTTAGGAATAAATTTTTTTAAGTAACTGAAGATATTAATTGACGTGAGAAAAAGTTAATGTTCCCCATGTACATAGGAAGTGTACTAGGGAAACTACAAAAATAATCTAAAGTTATATATAACTAGAAATTCCTCCAAACTAGAAAACGAGTGACCATTTAGCAGCTATAGTCTGCTATGAAAGTCTAGTGAATGTGAGTTCCCAACACATGGTGCCATTATTCCATTGCATATAGACCTCTTCAAAAGTTAAATCACTATGAAATAGAACATTCTAGCTCTGCGTATCCCCATCTATCTGACTAACCAAAATTGAATATATATATTGATGCACTAAGAAGCATGGCCATAGACATGACACTAGACATGTGACATGTGACATGGCGACACGGCAATTTTTTAAAATCACAATGAAATTGAACATTCTAGCTCCACGTATCCCATCTATCCGACTAACCAAAATTGAATATATTGATGCACTAAGAAGCATGGCCATAGGCACGACACTGGACATGTGACATGACGACACGGCAATTTTTCAAATCACTATGAAATCGAACATTCTAGCCTAAAGGCCATTGCATATTGGCATGTGGCTTAGCCTGAAGCCATATTTCAACACCATCACATGTTTTAAGCCAAATGTTAAGGCCTTACGCTAAAATCTGTTTAGCCATTATATTTTGGTCTTATCTTTTTGGACAACGATACCCTTTCCATTTGTGTAACTCAGGAAGGGCAGCAGACCAAATTCACGGAGATCAAACCTGTGACAAAATTTCAATCATAGTGGTGCTATTTTAGCCATTTAAGACCAAGTGAGAAGACATTCTCTTAAAACTAAAAAAGACACTCCACTTCTATATGAAGAAAATACCACTTCGAGATGACAAATTACTGCTTTAGTGATACTTCTACAGTGTACCAGCAAATTATTCCAGAAACATATGAAAAAGGCTTACATCATAAGCCTGAAAATACTAGACAAGCAAATAGTAAAGAAAAACTGACAAACTAAAAACAAATAGTAAAGAGAAACTTCTACGGATCGAACTTACAATCTTGATAAGTTTTTCTGAGGATTTCCCACTCTAAATTGATTCTTTCGATAACAGAAGTAGCTTCTTCTTGGAGAGCTAAAATTTTGGACAAGTTCATAGAAACTTCATCTTTTTGGCGCAAGAGTTGTTGAACATTTTCGTTAGCCTTATTTGTGTTCTGTTTTGTGACCTCATATTCTGTTTCAGCATCTCTCAATTGTTGCTCTATCTGTTTACGATCTTTATATGCATCCTCCAGCTTAGCTTTAGCAAAAGCAAGTCGACCCGGGTACTTTTTCTGAGCTGCAAAATTCACTTCACAATCCGCAGATAGCTTCTCAGATCGCTCCGAGATTGCCTTGGCTCGAGAGAGCTGGCAAATTGTGATCTCAATGTTTTCATAAAATCTGTGGAGAATCATCCATTTGGGTATATCATGATTTTGAAGGTAAGGAAGAAGTAAGGAAATTGAAGTTTCGAAATCTTTTTTGGTGTTTGTATCAGACATGACTTGAGTTTAGTGTAAATCACGATTACACTAAACTCTGAGCTAATGAAACATAAATAAGATAACATGAGATATTAGTTTGGAATGTGTGTCCTTGCTTGGGATGTGGGTGTCTATTTATATAACGCTTCAAAAATTATTTGATTTTTTGCAACATGTGGAGCTCTCTCCTTAACCTTCCAGAATACTTGGGATGGGGATCCTCTTGAGGAAAAATAATGGTAATGGCAATGGAGAATTATAGCTGGGATGGTCTTGTTCCTCAATCATTTTGTCATTCCTTTGGCTCATGGAATTTTAGAATTTTTTTTTAGCTTGTAATATTTTGTTGACTTGATGTAATGGATATTGGAATGTGAACTTCTAAGTACAATGCATTTGGGATTTATTTATTATCATTTTTAATTTAGATAGATCCATATTTATGATTTTTATAATTTATAATTTTTTTTTTGAGAATCTATTATTGAAGAACTTAATTTTTGAAGGGCCCATTGATTAGATATAAATTTTATTCTTTTTGTAATGCATATCAATTATCCATTTGAGAAGGGCCCATTGAACCCTCGATTTCGTGGTGAACATGTCCTCCGTCAATACCCAACTGGAGAGGAACTTTCCCTTGCATGCAAATTCTGCAAAGCAGTAAGATTTTTAATCTTTTGATAACTTTTCTAGGTTTGATTGATGCTTTTTGAACACCAAATTGCAGAAGTAGAGTATTTAACTTCCTGTTTGAGTCTGGATTTTGACCCGTGCGTTGGCAATGGGCGGGTGCCAGTGTCGGTAGTCTGAGGTGGTGGTTAGACCCTAGAGGCGTGGCCCTAAGGTTGCAAATTACTGTGTTCCTGTTTGATACTCAAACTTGCATGGATTTTCTGCGAGTTCATTATCTGTGCCTCATCCAAATTTTTATTGTTACATAAATATGGCATACATATTAATTTGCAAACAATGTCTCAGTATTGGCGTGTTTCATTAGATTAAAAATTTGAGAAGTTAGAGATCTAGATGTGCTGATCGATTAATGATTAATGTATCTTTGTAGTTTATGACTTTATTCTATGATGCTGATTTGTAATAAGTGCCTAATTCATCTAGCACATATATATATATATATATATATATATATATGTTGACCAAGTCAGACCAAGCCAGAATTAATTTGTTGTGAAATTAACCTTGAGGCTCAGAATTTTGATAAATTAATTTAACCTACCCTTAAATCTAAGAGATGCCATTATCTCCTACCTTAAACAAATATCATTAAGATAAACTAACTGTTGCTGTTTTTTTGCATGTGCACGATACATTCTTTTGTTGAGACCTCAAACTATTTTTTGATGGGTAATAGAAATCTTATTGGAAATTTCTAGGCTTATGGATAATGGGTGGCATTGACGAACATTTGAAATTTGTCCAATATCAGCATTCCATGTCTGAGTTTATGTCTAAATTTCTCTGAAGATACACTACCTAATCCAGCTGTGAAATCCGAAGAATGGTCAGGCTGGTTATTCAATGTGGCTTTGGTAGCCATATGTATCATTTTAATCTCACTAGGCAATTGTTGTTATTTAGATATGTCCTGCACAAGCAATCACGATTGAGGTGGAGCGAGAAGATGGTAACCGTAGTAGGACTACTTGGTGAAGGATCTTGCTCCCTCTCCCGTACCATCTCTCTCTCTCTCTCTCCTTTTCTTTCACTCTAGCTCATATTTATAGTTTTCAGATAAGAACTTGCTAGAATATGAATATGAATGTGGGAAAGTAAGAATGGTGAATGGGAATAGTAATTATTGTAGGCCACTTCAAGAGGACCTAGACCTCCTTAGAGAGAGAGAGATTACTGGAGAAATATGCACTAGCTCTAATTTCATTGGTCCACATGGTTGTAGATAATTGACTTGTTATTTCATTCTAACTAAATCATCCTAATCTCAACTAACTAAATAACTAAAGGGATTACAACAACTATTAGGAGATTACAAGGCATATGGCATAATTTGGGGTTCCTATCATTTTCCAGGTATGATATTGACACGACAGAGTGCATTTATTGCGGATTCTGCCAAGAGGCTTGCACTGTTGATGCTATTGTTGAAGGACCCAACTTTGATTTAGCAACAGACTCATTAGGTTACTATGCATCATTTTCACAGGATCATAGGCAGTTGATCCAATAATGAATTGAGCTGATGTTCAGAATCTTGAACTTTCCCGGAACCACTACATTCGGAAGGTGCTTGGTGCACCGTTTTCTTTCATGACAAGTTTTAAAAATGAAAAATTGTTCTATTATAAAAATATGACAGTTCTAATTTTTACTATAGAAGGCAAAAAGAATTTAAAAAAAAAAAAAAAAAAAAGGATTCTCGAACACTAACTTGGTGGGATGGGGTTGAGGTCTTAAATGTTGCCTAATCTTAGTTGAGCTATAGCACCAATGATTTCAGGTGGTCTGTAAGATGAGGGCAAGATACAGGATCACCTGAAGTGCAACTGTTGTTGGCAATACCTCCTGAGGGTATCCCCAGAAAAGAGTTGCAAGCTAGCACTGTTCTTTGCATTGAAAAGTGCTTTGGAAAGTTCAGAGCCTTTTAGGCTTTGCATTGTTGTTAGAAGTTTCAATGGAGGATTTCTTGAGATTGGAATATGAATATGACATGTGTTCCTTAATATTTATTGTTGCTGTTGATATTGTAAAAAGAAGTTGTGTTTATAAAGATTCATATGCCAATTGTTAGTGAATGTTCTGATGAAACTGGTTTGTGGATGCAGAAAAGGCTTGAACAGTTGCTTTTCAAAATAGCTTGCACCCAGGCAGCAAAGAATAAATGGGTGGAGATGGGAAAGCAGCTAGTGTCCAGAAAGGTATAACACTCATAGTAGTTTAGTTAATTAGATTTGGAAATATGGTATTTTCTTCCAGAGCCTTTTTGGCATTTCCTGATGAAGTCTAGAGCTACTGATCCTAATTTTAAAGCTGTGGACAGCTTCCATGGTCTCTCCTTTTTTTGAATTTAGAATGTAATATTCTGGAGGTCTTGCAGGCCTATTTTGTACCATTTCCACCTTTTTTTTTTTTGGGGGGGGGGGGGGGGGAGGGGGGGTTTGTTTTGTTTTAAAAAAGCTACTGATCATAGTTCTTTGTCTCTTTTACATTTAAAACAGATGAAATAGTATATAACCCTATAATACCAAATCTGCTTGCTGTCATTAATTTTCATGGCTCCACTTTGTTCTCCACTTGTGCGCAATAATCATGCTTTTAAATATTTGAGAAAGGGGCACATAACAGTACTGAAATATTCCGTTCTAGTTACCAATCCTAAAGGGAATTCAAAACTTTGATTTAAACATTATTTCAAAGAGAAAAAAAGAAAAAGAAAATAAAACATATGGGCCATTTTGTTTCACATTTGTTTTGAAGAAATCTGGCATTGGTACTGATGAGGTTGGCAAATTAATTGTGTTTAAACCATAACTGATGGGCTTTAGCATTGAGGAAAAATTGAAGCCTCTTGTTGAGTATCTGTACTATCATGGGATTTCTCGAGATGGAATGAAGAGAATACTTATGAGTGAACCAACTGTTTTCTGTTTAGATTTGGAGACTGCAATTGTGTGAAAGGTTTGCCATTGCTGGTTATGCTGAGATGTGCTTGGACCTCGTTCTGAATGCTTTCTTTTTTTTACTGAGATTCTACAAGCTAAATGAATTCTTTTGTTTGAATTTTCCTCTTACTAATTTTGGTCTCAGTCCTCAAGTTCTCTGCCCTATTTTCAATTTCCCATAATGATTCTTGGATTAAATGCATGTTGAATTCTTTGAACATGAATCAGAAATATGTCAAACTATGCCATTTTTGGTGTTGTGTCTTGTTTTGACAATTCCTAATTCATTTTTCTTTCATGTAAAGGTACGGTTTTTTCAGGACATTGACATTCAAGATGATGCCATTTGCAACATGCTTGTAAAGTTTCCTTCATTACTAACATGCAGCCCCTACAAGAAGATCTGGCCAGTGGTTTGTCTTTTTCTTATCTCCTTTCCCTCAGCGTGGGCACCTTAATTGCATGTTTATCTGTTTGTCATTTCCTTAGTGGCTCCCCCCTTCACACCCACACCAAAGACAATTTTTTATAATATGTTGTCGAGCATTTGTAACTAGCAAAACGGTGATTTGTGTGAGTTGTGAGTGTTGATTAATATCGTTGTAATCCATATCGTTGATAGTAGATATTTTTGGTTGGTGTTGCCTGTGGATGTGGGCATGGAGTTGGTCGAACCAAATTAAATGTTGTTGCCCTCTTGTGGATCTTTTATTTTCTTGTTCATGTGAATGCGCTTTTGCTAGCCCCAAACCATAATAATTGATGTTAGAGGTTCCGCTTTTGAACGACAGTTAAAGCATGTTTGAATGCTTCATGATACTAAATGTTTAATGCGGAACATCAGATGCTGTAAGATGCATCGTTACATGTGAAAAAAAAAATTTTTGAACATAATTATGAAAAGCCTTTATAAACAAGACCTGATATATATTCTTTAGCAGTGTTATAAACAATGGGTCACACTTAAAATGCTCCTATGAAATTATTCTTGGACAGAGTATTGAAATTTGGGTACTAAATTTGCATATTGGCAATGAAGATGTACCTTTCTCCTTCCATTAGAATGGAATAGACAGTGGGGTGGTGGGTTATAGAAGAACTACGGCAGGAAATTTACTGATAAAAAAAAGAGGAAGTATTATATTTGCATACTGGTTTGTTCCTTTTAATTTTATACTTTTGGGCCGAA
Source organism: Quercus wislizeni (assembly GCA_023055345.1). NCBI lineage: Eukaryota > Viridiplantae > Streptophyta > Magnoliopsida > Fagales > Fagaceae > Quercus > Quercus wislizeni. Next base: position 21,057,446 of record JALGQJ010000002.1, read on the forward strand.
AATTTATATGTTTTCTCGGATTTCTTTATATTTTCTTCCATAGGTTACTAATTATTGCATCTCAATACTACGAAGGTCCAATTTCACCATGCACTCTTGTTTCTGTTTCACTTACAGCTTCTGGAACTTTGACGCCCTGTTCCTGCCGCAACAACATCCTGCCTGTGATTTGTATGATGCAATCTACCTGAAAGGCTTGTTTGACTTGATTAGCTGAACTGTTCCATCTGGTTTTCATCTGATATTCATTTGGCATTCATGCATAGCTCCTTCCACAACAAAGGAACTACCTGAAGGTTATGTTGAGTGGGTGAAGCATGTACACGATTCTGGTGGTTACGGTTCTAGGGGGTATGGCATTTTTGTTATATATTTATCGAGTAATTTATTTTTGATCTCACTTCATCAGTTATTCCAAGAAGCATTTAAGTGCCCTTTTTCGTTTATTTATTTTTTATCCGCCCTTGTAGGTATGAATATGATTGGAGCAAAGAGGAAGCAAACAAAAACCTTCTGCGAAATCACAAAACAGCTGTGTCGGCCAGGATGCTTTACGAGCTAGCTAAGGTGTAATACTGGTTATATGTTTGTTGTTCTGAGTTTTTTCCCCTTTTATTTTTTACTTTTTATTTTTATCTCTAAACTATTCTCATCTGATATTGGGGGAGAGAGAGCGGAACTTTTCTTATTATTTATGTTTTGAATATATTTCCTTATTTACACTGCCTTATGCTGTATTTGTTTCAAGGAAAATTAAAAGAGAAGATAAATTCGGCAAAATATTTACTTTTTATGTCTGTTGTTGATGGAATTTCCTACAAATCTTAAAGAACAAGGTCCTATATACTAGGTTTCCTGGATTTTTTTAAGAAGTACAATTTTACGTAAACAAAAATGACAAATAGGACCCTTTAGGGTTTTTAATGTTACTTGAGGCAGTAAATGGAGGAAAAATCATAACTTAGAAATTTTTTTTTTTTTTTTTAATCTTATAAATAAGAAGAGTCTATATTGATGAAGCTACCGTACGCAAAAGGAGCACAAAGTAGACCAAAAGTACAAAGAAGAAATAAGGAAAGAGCAAAAAGAAAAAAGAAAAAAGAAATATAAATACAAGAGAGAAGAGAACTAATAAATAGAGGTAGGGAGTCACTAGATCTGATTCCCCAAGCCCAATACCAGTCAAACAAGAACCACTAAAAGAAGCAAGCAGTTGATCTTTCGAACCATCCACGTCCTCAAACGTCTGCCCATTACGCCCCCTCCATATACACCACGTCAAATGCAAAGAAACTAAATTCGAAATGTCTGATGAGTGCTTCCACAACCAATTCTACCAATCAAAAAGTGCATCAGATACTTTTATTGGTAAGACCCACGAAATCCCAAAATATCTGAAGACAAAACACAACAGCTGATGAGCCTTCTAGCAATGAAGCAGTAAATGATTCACAATCTCCTCACAACAACGACACGTGACACACCAGTCAACAAAAGCGAATCCCCTACTTCTCAAAATGTCACCCGTGAGTATCTTACCCCAAGTTTCAGTCCAAACCTATAAATAAACTCGTCGAGGGGCCTTAACTCTCCAAATACCTTTCCTAGGAGAGACGATGGAGTGAGGACCTTGTAGCTCATTATAATATGAGCAGATGTCAAATTCCGCATTCTTCTTCAATGTCCATCTCATGCAATCCTCATGTTCAGTTAAAGAGATATTGGATTCCAATGTATGAAGGAAGTCTACCAACTCCAATTCCCAGTCATTTAGATCCCTAGTGAAACAAACATCCTAACTCCTCCTTTCCCCCACCCCATGTCTTGCCAAGGAAAACTCTACAGAGGCCTCTCTATTAATTGCAATCTCCTACAAACCGGGAAAGTCACTTGCTGAGGTTGATCCCCACACCAACAATTTTGCCAAAATCTCACTCTATTCCCCACCCAAACCCAAATTGAGTATTTCTGCTAAAAGCCTCCCAACCCATTCGAATACCTCTGCATAAACCACAACCATGTATGCCTCTACCCAACTTAGAAGTCCATCCTCCCCTTTCTTCCCCAAACCTCGTAGCTGCCACACTCCTCCAAAACCGTGTCCCCTCAGCCCCAAAATGCCATAGCCATTTCCCTAATAAGGCTTTATTGAAGATAGTCGGTTTTCTTATTCCTAAACCACCATTGGCCATAGGCACACACACTTTATCACAACCTACCAAACGTGACTTGGACTCTCCCCCCATACCTCCCCAAAGAAAGTCCCTGTGCATCTTCTCAATCTTGTTAGCCACATGAGTAGGAATGGTGAAATGTGATAAATAATAGGTAGGAAGACTCGATAATGCACTCTTAAGCAACGTCAATCTACAACCTTTTGAAAAATATAGCTTCTTCCACCATGTGAATTTTCTCTCAATTTTCTCCAAAATAGGATTCCAAATAGAAGTGGACTGAGAATATCAATGCCATTATTATTCAATGGAATCCAAGCAAACTGGCAAGTTGGGAAAAAAAAAAAAAAAAAGACATTTTTTTCTTGAAACATTTTAGGAGGAAATTTTCAATAATGAAACTATTTCTGGCAAAACCACACATCTGTAATGCAGTCATACTTCTGAAACAATACCTTACCGACAGTAGTAATTAATTACGAATGTGAAAGTATCACCCCTAGAGCCTTGCATTCTCTATCTCCTGTAATCTACTTCCTATTTCGTTTGTTAATATTTGAGAGTTGAGATTTTGACATTGTAAAGCTGAAATGAGTATGTTCAGTTAAATAAATTCCAACAAACACCTCTGTGTGTTTTGTTATCTTTTTATTTTTATTTAATTTTTTTCCCCTTACACTAAAATGTGTCTATAATTTGGAATTGTAGTAATTTGTTATTACCTGGAAAAATTTTGGCTACATTTGAAATAGCCCTCGTTTTCTTCTTTTATGTTTTGTCTTTGTAATAGTTTTTCTTTCTTGATTATGTATGCAGAAACCATTTAATCCCAAAAGATACTACTGTATAGACCGCGTTTTCAGAAATGAAATGGTAGATCGAACTCATCTTGCAGAGTTCCACCCGATGGAAGGTTCTGACAAGCAGGAAAATATGTGATGGGTAGCCTATCAAATTAATAATTGAACAAGTGCTGGGGTTTGGCCTAGGGATTTCTTAGATGTTCACTAGGGTTGTAGTTCCTTTTGTTTTGGGTGAGTTCTATATAATACTAAATGACTATATTAAGAATTTGAAGCATTTGTGCTAGATGTGACCATCCTTGATCCTTAAATTGTTCTATTGACCCATGTCTGATCCTGGCCAAACCCTTGTTTCCATTTTCAGGTCAGACTGGTTCTCTTCGTGTATGTTACCTTGCAAAGAGGCATACTATTATTTTTAGCCTAGGTCTAGTGTCTACCCAACTTAACTGAGCTCAAGTCAGCTTTTCTATTAACCTGAATGAAACTTGACTTTATTACTGTAATAGATTTAGATGAGCGGCCTGTGTACAGAATTCCCATCATAGAACTCTAGACTGGACTGGGGGTTTGATTTTGAACTGGTAGGTCCAGCCAAAATTTCTAGTTTCAATTTTGGCCGGGACAGTTAGTATGGATGTCTTTGCAAAAAATGGTAGGCTTTGCTAGTATGCTCAGGTTGGGTAATTTTGAACTCAAAATTGTTACTTTTGAGGCTGAACACTAGTTGGTTTTCGTGTCGACCTGATGTGTAGCCAATGAACTCTAGCTAAACTGGCTCCTCTTCCCCTTATAAGTGCCAGGTGGAGGGTGAGGTCATGGGTTAAAAGACCCATAGGGAGTATGTAAATTCTTTAAAAAAAATGTTGACCTAACCTGATGAATAGCCAGTTTTCAGGTTAGGTCATCTGGATCCCTGTCTGGAGTCTGGACTCAGCTGCACTGTCAGCGTTAAGTTGAGTGAAAACCTAATAGTTCTTTTTTGATAAAAAGTAAAATATTTTTTTCTTTATTTAAAGAAAAATGATAATTTTGCTTTTATGAATTAATGACCTATCTAAAATTCTGCCTCTGGTTTCAGGCTTGATATGCAATCAACGACTTACTCTTGGTGACTTGATTGGAGTCCTGCATGAATTCTTCTTTCGACTAGGTAATATACTGCCCGATCTGCTGTTGATTAAGTTGATGCACTTCATGAGGTTAACTAGCGCTGATTTTTTCTTCTAAAATGAGGCTTGGTGGTTTTGTAATATAAATTATTGCTGTTGCTTGTATTTGACATGGAGAATTAAAGGCCAATGAGGGTATTTTTTGATCATAGAGGCACAGCTATAGTGAAAGTTTGACATTTTAAATTCCATCCCCTGATTCCAGGCATGTCCAAGCTGCGATTTAAGCCTACTTATAACCCATATACTGAACCTAGCATGGAGATTTTGGGTAAACATATTGTGAGTTTCTCTAAAAGGCTGTTTCATATTTTCCTAGGAGTTATTTCATATATTATCCTTCATGTTATCAGTTACCATGGAGGCTTTGGGAAATGGTTAGAGGTTGGAAATTCTAGCATGTTTAGACCTGAAATGTTGCTTCCTATGGTACTACCAGTAGATGTTCGCGTTGTTGCTGTTAAATATTAGCAACGCGATGTGATATACCATGTTGTGTATGCTAGAGTAGATACGGAAGGAGAAGCATAGAATAGTAACATTGAGAACACGAGGGTTATGTGGTTCAGCCTTGATGGCCTACATCCATGGAGGAATCCTTTAAGGGCTACATCTTTATTATGTATAAGAGTGTAGTGCAATAACCTATGTTACAATGAGCCATAACATGAGTATATATAGGCGACTAAACCCTAGACTACTAGTACAAGCAGGATTGGGCTTGGGCCTATTACATTGGGCTAATATGTCTAATATATATCTCTAACACCCTCCCTCAAACTCAAGGCGGAAGCTCGATGAAGGCTTGAGGTTGGATAAGCATGAGAAGATCTCTTGAAGATGCCATGAATAAAGCTTTTGAAGAAATCACAATGAAGAATGTGCCAATTGACCAATTTTGGAGCTTCAAAGAAGAAACGGAGCTCAAAATTGGAATCTACGTGAAAAACTGAGCAAGATAGGCCCTGTCGGAAATTTTGACTTTTGGTCAAAGGTCAACGCAAAAAGTCAAAGTCAAAGTCAAAGTCAAAGTCAACTGGTCCAAGGTCAAAGTTAACGGATACTGGTCCGGGTCGGTTCCGGGTTTCCGGGTCGGGTCATGGGTCGAGTAGTAGATCCGCTGACGTCATCCTATGATGTGTCGTTGACGTGGACGTGCTTGCGTGGTTGTTGACGTGGAGCGATGACATCATCCGACATCAGCAGCAGATTTCGGCGCGTGGCAGGAGCGTGCGTGTTCACCGGCGCGTGGAGGAGAAATCAGAAACCCAGGTGGCGCGTGCAAAAACGGTTGACCACCAGATTCTCAGGCCAAGTAGATCGGTGGACGAGGAGGCCGTCATGGCGACGCATGTGCACAAACACGATCTGGAAGTCAGGAATCTGAGGTGGTGCGTGGTAGATTTTTCGGAGCTAACTGCGGTGCGTGGCGGCACGTGGCTAGCTTTTGGTTAACCAGATTTTTGGGTTTTCCTCGCGGGAGGCCTAGGAGCACGTTTGTGGGGTCGGTTTCGACAGGCGAAGGCTTGATGTGCACAAATCTAATAGGGAGAGACACGGATTGCTTGGGCTTGAGGATCTGGACATAGCAATGAGCCATGACGGCTGCGAGATGCTGTGGAGTCTAGATCCAGCAGACAAGTATGTGTGACTTTTGATGGCGGTGTGCACGTGAGAATCTTCTTTGTTTGCTAGAGATGTTTGTTTGATGCCAAGAACGAAGTTTGGCTCTGATACCATGTTAAATAATAGCAACGCGATGTGATATACCATGTTGTGTATGCTAGAGTAGATGCGGAAGGAGAAGCATAGAATAGGAACATTGAGAACATGAGGGTTACGTGGTTCAGCCTTGACGGCCTACATCCACGGAGGAATCCCTTAAGGGCTACATCTTTATTATGTATAAGAGTGTAGTGTAATAACCTATGTTACAATGAGCCATAACATGAGTATATATAAGCGACTAAACCCTAAACTACTAGTACATGTAGGATTGGGCTTAGGCCTATTACATTGGGCTAATATGTCTAATATATATCTCTAACAGTTGCATAGGGCCTTTCCCTTAAGAGGTAAGAAAATTTTGTTTCTAGTTCAAAAGAGAAGAAAAAAAAAATTCGGGTAAAATATACTTATAAAAAAAAATATCGGGTAAAATATTTGTATTTTATGTTTTCAATGTGCATGTGCATGCAAATGCAATGGGGAAAGTATAATACAAACTGTTTTTTAGACAATATTGAGATATTATTGACCTTCTCTCTTTTTATAAAAAACCAGACCAACTATGATACTATATTGCATTAATAACATACAGGATTTGTTTGGGCATAAGGTATTTACTATATGCCCTTTCTATGGTCTGTCTATGAGGTTGTGTTCAACATGGATTTAGTTCATTCGTTTCTCTTGTTTTTTTGCAGGTGGATCTTGGTCTCATCAAAACAAACCCTTTATGTCGTTTAGGACTTCGACTAAACTGAGGATTTTTTGTCACCGTTCCAGAAATCTTCATTTCTTTCTGCTCCCTTGCTTTTCTAAATACAATGGATTCAGAATGTAGCTAATTACTGGTAAAGCGGTTATTTTTCAGCACAAATTTTGTCTCGCATCAGGTTTAGCTTTGATTAGATTCATTTCAATATTTTCACAATTTTACTACAACTAATCCTCCATTTTCTTATTTTGTTATCAACTCAAGATTGAAGTCCTATAGGTCTTAGAATTTCATGCTTCTTCAGAATCCAAACAATCCCAACTAATCTAATGTGATTTTTTCTGTTTTGTTTGTTTTACCCCACTAAGAATTCATGATATTGGATTTTAGCTTTTAGCTAAGAGTTTGAAAACACTCACACTGAATATTGCAAATTACTTGTGTCACTACTTTAATGAGAATTTCTCATCCCCCCTTGTATGAAAATAATTTTTTTTTCCATACTTAGATTTATTTTTTATGTTTTCCATATTATCCTCCACTTGATCCCCCGTAAGGTTCAGTTTCTTTGATTTCTCAATGAGAAAAGAAGTCCTTAGTATTGATCACTTGAACTTTATGATTCCCCTCTTTGCTTCTGAACCTCATTCCTTTTGTTTTTGCTGAAGAACATGGCGGTTTTGTCCTCGTTTATCTTTTGGCCCAATGCTTCTTCATACTCTTGTAGAATTTTGTTGGTTCCATTGTTGCTCAACTAACTATCATTTGTGAAAAAGCAAAAATTGTATGATGCTTGGGCTTATGAAAACTCACTGGATGCTCTTGTCCATTATTGTCGTCCATGGACATTTCTCTCAATTAGTGTCCTCCTTGTGATAAGAGGAGAGTATTAGGGTAGTAATCGAGTTGAACTAAAGCATAGTTTTGACATTTTGGTCTTGAATTGAGTCGAACTAAAGTATTGATGTTTTCATATGAGAATTCAGTCCTTATAAAAGAAATGGGCAATTTAGTTTCATATGGGCATTGGAACAAACATGTGCATAAATTGGAAATGAATGAACCCCTAAAACATCATTGTAGGCTTTAATAAATATCAAATTGTAGAATAAGTTAACCTCCATGTACCTTAGGATCTAATTCTACATGATATCTTTTTTTATAAAAAGTAAAATATTATTTTTCTTTATTTAAAGAAAAACGATAATTTTGCTTTCATGAACTAATGACCTATCTGAAATTTTGCGTCTGGTTTCAGGCTTGATATGCAATCGACGACTTACTCTTGGTGACTTGATTGGAGTCCTGCATGAATTCTTCTCTCGGCTAGGTAAAATACTGCCTGATCTGCTGTTGATGCACTTCATGAGGTTAACTAGCACTGATTTTTTCTTCTAAAATGAGGCTTGGTGGTTTTGTAATATAAACCATTGCTGCTGCTTGTATTTGACATGGAGAATTAAAGGCCAATGAGGGTTTTTTTTTTTCTCATAGAGGCACTGCTATATTGAAAGTTTGACATTTTAAATTCCATCCCCTGATTCCAGGCTTGTCAAAGCTACAATTTAAGCCTGCTTATAACCCATATACTGAACCTAGCATGGAGATTTTCGGGTAACATATTGTGAGTATCTCTAAAAGGCTGCTTCATTTTTTCCTAGGAGTTATTTCATATATTATCCTTCATGTTATCAGTTACCATGGAGGCTTTGGGAAATGGGTAGAGGTTGGAAATTCTGGCATGTTTAGACCTGAAATGTTGCTTCCTATGGGACTACCAGTAGATGTTCGCGTTGTTGCATGTGGCCTTTCCCTTGGGGGGTAAGAAAATTTGTTTTTAGTTCAAGAGAGAAGAAAACATCGGGTAAAATATTTGTATTATATGTTTTCAATGTGTATGTGCATGCAAGTGCAATGGGGAAAGAATAATACAAACTGATTTTTAGACAATATTGAGACATTATTGACCTTTCTTTTTATAAAAAACCAGACCAACTATGATCCTTTATTGCATTAATAACATATGGGATCTGTTTGGGCATAAGGTATTTACTATATGCCCTTTTTGTGGTCTGTATATGAGGTTGAGTTTAACATGGATTTAGTTCATTCGTTTCTCTCATTTTTTGCAGGTGGATCTTGGTCTCATCAAGACAAAGCCTTTGTCGTTTAGGACTTCAACTAAACTGACAGGATTTTTTGTCACTGTTTCAGAAATCTTCATTTTTTTCTGCTCCCTTGCTTTTCCAAAATGCAATGGATTCAAAATGTAGTTAATTAATGCTAAAGCGGTTATTTTTCAGCCGAAATTCTGTCTCACATCAGGGCTAGCTTTGATTAGATTCATTTCAATATTTTCACAATTTTACTACAATTAATCCTCCATTTTCTTACGCCTAATATAACATTTTTGTGCTTCAAGGATGCTCCTCCATGCATCAGAGGCCATATTACCTTACCTTGAGGGATTTGAATTGTATGAAATGTGTATTATGTCGCCATTCTTATTTTGTTATCAACGCAAGATTGAAGGCCTATAGGTCTTGGAATTTCATGCCTCTTCAGAATCTAGACGAACCCAATTAATCTAATGTGATTTTTTCTGTTTTGTTTGCTTTATCCCCCACTAAAAGAATTCTTGATATTGGATTTTAGCTTTTAGCTAAGAGCTTGAAAACACTTACACTAAATTACTTGTGTCACTACTTTAATGAGAATTTCTCATCCCGCCCGTATGAAAATAAATTTTTCTTCCATACTTTGATTTATTTTTTATATTTTCCATATTATCCTCCTCTTGATCCCCCGAAAGGTTCAGTTTCTTTGATTTCTCAATGAGAAAAGAAGTCCTTAGTATAGATCACTTGAACTTTAGAAGTGATTCCCCTATTTGCTCCTGAACCTCATTACATTTGTTTTTGCTAAAGAACATGACGGTTTTGTCCTTGTTTATCTTTTGGCCCAATGTTTCTTCATACTCTTGTAGAATTTTGTTGGTTCCATTGTTGCTTTACCAATTTTCATTTGCAAAAAAGCAAAAATTGTATGATGCTTGGGCTTATAAAAACTCACTGGATGCTCTTGTCCATTATTGTCGTCCATGGACATTTCTCTCAATTAGTGTCCTCTTTGTGATAAGAGGAGAGTAGTAGGGTAGTAATCGAGTTGAACTAAGCATAGTTTGACATTTTGGTCTTGAATTGAGTCAAACTAAAGTTTTGACGTTTTCATACAAGAATTCAGTCCTTATAAAAGAAATAGGCAATTTAGTTTCATATGGGCATTGGAACAAACACACGTGTAAATTGGAACTGGATGAATCTCGTAAAACATCATTGTAGGCTTTAATAAATATCAAATTGTAGAATAAGTTAACCTTCATGTACCTTAGGATCTAATTCTACATGATATCTTCTCGAGATTTGTATCCAAAACGGGGACAAGAATCGTTTCAAAATTGGGGATAAGAACTGTTTCAAAATTGGGGAAGATGAGCCGCTTGAACTGGAAGTACTTGATTTGTAGTTGAGATTATCGATGAGATGGCCAACTTTTAGCAAACTCCAAAATGAAGTAGATATGGAAATCTCATGACGAAAAAAAGGCGAGATGGCCAACCTTTAGCAAACTCCAAAATGAAGTAGATATAGAAATCTCGTGACGATAAAAAGGTAGTTCATCTCGTGCTTAACAATCAAATAATGGTGATCAAATGATGGTGAAAGGGGGAGTAACGGACAATGAGCGATTGAGATGGATGGAGAAGAAAAGAACAAGCAACGTAAGGGAACTCTAGGATCCGATTGCATAAAATGGATAACCTAATTAGCCAATAACATATTTTTATCTAGAATATTAATGGACGGTCCAAATTAAAGCAAGTGTTGTTTCAAATTATGAAAATCGAATCGTTCAAAGAACTAATAAAGAGGAGACATTTAAGGTTTTTGAGATCGAATCGTGAAAACATTATAATTTAAGAATTTAATTATTAAATAAAATACAAAAAAAAGGAAAAATTTTGTAAAAATTGAGAAATCTTGGATTTAAAAATGTAAAAAAATTACTTTTTTAAAGTAGAAAATATAAAGAAATTAAAATGTACATTAAATGTAATCTCGAATATATATATATATATATATATATATATTTAAAAGAAAAGAAGGAAAAAAAAAAAAAAAAGATCTCCTTAAATTTATTTTTCCTTATTTGTTCAATTTTTAGATTTTGCATATAAAATTTTTAAATCTCACTTTTTCAATATACAAATATAATTTAGTACACTTTTAACAAAATAGATAAGCATTTGTTGATGGATCATTTTTGGAAAAGTTTAAAATATTACTTTTATAAAAAATATAAAAACATTTTTTATTTTTCTACAAAAAGATTTTAAAAATATTATATAAACCATTGTCCTTGTCCATAGATTTTGAATTTGAAAGGGGCAAGAAAGAAAAACCCTAAACCCTTAAAGGTCTACAGAAATGTCGGATTACTTTTGGACGAGGCCGAGATACCCTTCCCTGAAAGCTCATAGCGACTTCAACCACATTCGTCGCGTCTGTACTAATTTACCAGCTCGGGTCGATTTTGAAGAAAGATACGTAAGTTCCTATCTTAATCTTTCCAAGTTTTGTTTGTATGTATGCCTTTCTTTCTCAATCTTTATTTAGCTTTCCAAAATAAAGTTGGTGAAACTTTTTTTTTTTTTTTTTTTAAACAAAGTTTTCATAGTTTTTTGAATTGAGTCCCAAGTTCTGTGGGAACGCAGGATTGACGGAAATGTTGTCAACTTCAACAACATTGGTTGATACGTTTTCTTGTATATGGGGAAAATATTAGTTCACTATTTTCGAACAGGAAAAATCACTGGTGATTTGATGGGCTCAATACAAATCCGAAACGCGTTTCATTTACTTCTCCTGTTATGGAAGAAAATGACTACGTTTCTTCTAATTATGGTCTTGAGACTGATATTTTACACTTCCGACACATGATTGCCCAGGTTATTTTGAAATCACTTGGTCAAGATTTTGAACAAAAACTGTCCACAAGTTTTAAGCTCTTCTTCTAGGAATTATTCCTCTATTATCAAGATCTCTATGTGCTGCAATATTGTCACCCCATCTTCTTCAATCCCAGTGAAAGATTGAGTTTCATTCACTTAATTTTAGACTACACTGGGGAGAACCTTGGATCACGTTGGATTGGAAATCACTTCAGTAGCAAAAAATTTCCTTTCCAAGATTGGCAAAAGAGGGTGCCTGCTGATTGCATCTGTGTCTACCAGTTTGAATCAACTGACACATATGAAGATCCTCTCGGTCTCCCACGTTTCATAAGGAACTGCGGGTTTCACTTTAGGAAGCTTACAGGAATTTTGCTATATTCTTTTATTTGTGTTTATTTAATTTAAAAATGGTATGAGGTTCTGCCCTTAAATATAAGAACTCAATTTATTTTTTGTTTTGTTTGTTTTGTTTTGTTTTTAATAATAGCATCCCACTGCTGAAGAGATTAATGAGCAACTACATCAAGCATATCCTGGAGTTTGTGAATTTTTTCTCGATGGGTACATAAGGGCCGTGGAGGGTTATTTCAGGATAGATTAGTTACCTTCTGGTTGGAATCATACTGTTGATCCTAATGATTCGGAATGCGTCCACTGACCACTGGCAGACCTCCTTTACAATAGACCATATGCCTTCACTATTCTACCGTATAGCTACCACGGTGTTCAACCATAAAGCTCTTGATGTCAAGAAGAAAGTGGGGTAGTTATTAGATAGATAAAAAGGGGGTTAAAAACAGTGATAGTCATTGGTTTTGGGATTTTTTTTGGAGTTAGATCAGGGCGCTTAACACACATATCATTTAATTTTGTTCAACTTGTACTTGCTACATCAAATTACTATGCCGGCATATTTAATTTTCCTATGCTGGAATTCCACATATTATTATGTTTAAATTGTGAGGATGTTTTCTTATTGCATATTCAATGGTGCTTGTCGAATGTCTGATGGAGGATGATTAATGAATGGTTTTGTTGCTTGTGGAGTAACTATTTAAGACACATATTTCCATTAAGACAGTATCAGTTTCTTCATCATGTCAAAGAATGTGTCTGCAGTAAGTGAGCTTGATATGCCAAAAATTTTGGTTTCTAGTAGCAGGTGTAATTTTCACTAACATATGAAAATAGAAATGGATAAGTGAGATAGTTACGTGGCTTTTCTCCATTATTTTCAATTTATGTTTGTCTCTGTGATATGAAAGTGTTTTTATATATGTTTCTCTTTTTATTCATATCTGAATGTGGTATAGGAGCATACCAATTATAATTTTTTATAAATGAAGACATTTTGGCTTCCTCTCTTCACGAGCACATCAATTGTAATTGCCTAATTCTCACATATATAACTCACACACAGAGTTATATATAAAGGGGGAAACTGGGATAGAGATGGGGCCTAGGTACAATGGTGATGTTTTGTTGTAATTTGCTAGGGAGTATGTTAGCTTGCCCTATGTGCAAGGGACAGTCCCTCGTGTTGTTTCAGTTGTCATATGTTGATTTAGACTGAGATTCTACAAGCTAGTTGAATTCTTTTGTTTAAATTTTCCTCTTACTAATTTTGGTCTCAGTCCTCAAGTTCTTTGCCTTATTTTCAATTTCCCATAATAATTCCTGAATTACATGCATATTGAATTCTTTGAACATGAATCAGAAGTATGTCAAACTATGCCATTTTTGGTGTTGTGCCTTGTTTTGACAATTCTTAATTCATTTTACTTTCATGTAAAGGTATGGTTTTTTCAGGACATTGACATTCAAGATGATGCCATTGGCAACATGCAGCCTCTACAAGAAGATCTGGCCAGTGGTTTGTACCTTTCTTATCTCCTCTCCCTCAGCGTGGGCACCTTCATTGCATGTTTATCTGTTTGTCATTTCCTTAGTGGCTCCCACCTTCACACGCACACCAAAGACAATTTCTTACAATATGTTGTCGAGCGTTTGTAACTTACACAACAGTCAGGAAGATCGGGGGCCTCTTTTAACTTTGGACAAGTAATGCTTGTATAAAAATTCTAGTTGGTCATATTTGTTTCTGCTGTTTATTGGTCCAACATAATGAAAAGCTAATATTTAGGTACAGTTTTTTTCTACAGCTGAATAACATCTAGTACTGACCTGTAGTGACATACTGAAATGGGATTATAATACAGGTCATATTCTTGATGACCAGAGCTGGAGTGAGTGATAAGGATATTTGGGAAGGCTATAGCTTTGGGAGCAGAGCTCTTAGGATGCAGCATAGTTAAAAAGCTTGAGGTTAGTGTGAAATATTTTGTCACTTGGCATACATCCTTGACAATGTGGTGAGATGGTTGCCAATTTTCCCATGCTATTCTCTTGATGACCAAATAATTACCAAGGCATAAGGTTTTGGTTGGGAAGCAGATCCAATTTAAAGCTGCGCTACATGTTGGCTTGTACCGATGAAGAGTTCAACAAAAAGGTTGAGGCTATAGTGAAAGTTGTCAAAGATCAAGCTGGACTTTTGGAAGGGGATCTCTCTGATTCACAGTCAACTGATGACCCTGTGGAGACTACGAAGCTTTCTGAAAGTGGGTCAACATAGTAATTCAATTCGTCGTCAGAGCATTCTGCTGGCACTCTCTGACTGAGTTTCGAGGTAAAAATAGCTTGGCATTCTTACTTATTATAACAAATATTAGTTTTTGCATTCATAATATACTGCAGTATGGACATTTATAATTAGTAAGATACTTCTTTGAGGGCAACAGTAAACAAAACATGACAAGGTCAAAGAAAAGACGAATCGTGTAATAACTGACATGCTGAACAAAATGGTCAGTGGACTAAGGCATTCTCTGCTTTAGCTTTGATGCCCCTATATCTTTTCCATGTTTAATGTGGTTATTTACTTTGATAAAATAAATTGTTTGATGTTTCTTTCTTGTTTGAAATTTTAAATTCAGTTTTAATGTGTCTGTGCAAACTGTGGTTTATCCATTATTTTTATTTTTGATTATATTAAAATTAATCTTTGCAGTAGCCCTTTCAAGTTAAGAAGTTGTGAAAGTGCTTCTCTCTTTCTCTCTATATATGTTCCAAGGCATGAAGTGGGGAGAGGAGTTTCATTGGCGAATTTGAATTGGCTCTATATCAATGAATATCATCATCCTTCATCCATACATAATTTATAAGTATTTATTCTGTTGGATTTAATAACTTATCATAAAGCCGCCTCGCAAATTACCTTGAACAACCTTATCATTTATAATTTGCCTACTGCCTTGTTCAAGGAAATTACAGCCATTGCCATACTGCATAAACTATGTTCTTTGATATTTATAATTCTAGTAGATTATAATAAAAATATTTAGGGTTCAAGTTTTTTTCTTCCTAACACACTGACCACAGGTGATGAAGAAAGGGAGAAACTTACAAAAGAGATTTCAAAGGACTGGAGTTCTTGTTTGTAGTATACTTTTTGGGAACATTTGTGTTATCTATTGTTTTAATCAATATTCTACAATTTTCCGTGAAAAATTCTGATACTTTTGAATGATCGTAGTTTTTGAGCGAAGCATAAACACATTGTTTCTCACTGAAATGGTTCGGGGCTGATGCTGACACTCAGATACTTCTTTGAACCAAAAGTTACAGTAAGTGTCTTGCTACACCCAATGCACATCTTGGACCGTGTAAGCTATGATATAAATTTCTTTATTTTTGTAATTCATATCAATTATCCATTTGAGAAGGGCCCATTGAACACTCGATTTCGTGGTGAACATGTCCTCCGTCAATACCCAACAGGAGAGGAATGTTCCCTTGCATGCAAATTCTGCAAAGCAGTGGTTCAATTGATGCTTTTTGAACACTAACTTTCAGAAGTAGAGTATTTAACTTCCTGTTTGACTTTGGATTTTGACTCGTGCGTTGGCAATGGGTGGGTGCCAGTGTCGTAGTCTGAGGTAGTGCTTAGACCCTAGAGGCCTGGCCCTAAGGTTGCAAATTACTGTTCCTGTTTGATACTCAAACTTGCATGGATTTTCTGCAAGTTCATTAACTGTGCCTCATCCAAATTTTTATTATTATATAAATATGGCATACGTATTAATTTGCAAACAATGTCTCGGTACGGTATGGGCGTGTTTCATTAGATTAAAAATTTGAGAAGTTGGAGATCTAGATGTGCTGATCGATTAATGATTAATATATCTTTGTAGTTTATGACTTTATTCTATGATGCTGATTTGTAATAAGTGCCTAATTCATCTAGCACATATATATATATATATATATATATATATGTTGACCAAGTCAGACCAAGCCAGAATTAATATGTTGTGAAATTAACCTTGAGGCTCAGAATTTTGATAAATTAATTTAACCTACCCTTAAATCTAAGAGATGCCATTATCTCCTACCTTCAACAAATATCATTAAAATAAACTAACTGTTGCAGTTTTTTTGCATGTGCACGATACATTCTTTTGTTGAGACCTCAAACTATCTTTTGATGTGTAATAGAAATCTTATTGGAAATTTCTAGGCTTATGGCTAATGGGTGGCATTGACGAACATTTGAAATTGTCCAATGTCAGCATTCCATGTCTGAGTTTATGTCTAAATTTCTCTGAAGATACACTACCTAAATATGCAAACAATTTCAGCATAACATGGGGTAGGGAGCAATGTTTAAGCTTTCTTCCTTTGATAGCCTTGAAGTCTTGGTCAAAAACTGAAATCACAGAAAGAGAAAGTATTTTTTTTTTTTTTTTTTTTTTTTTTTTCAGTTGGACTATAAAGAGGACCAATGGGAACTTGCATAATATTTAGGGAGCAATGATTAAGCTTTCTTCCTTTGAGAGCCTTGAAGTATTGGTCAAAAACTGGAATCATAGAAAGAGAAAGGGTATGTTTGGTAAATATTTTTTATTCTTTATTTTCTGTTTTTAAAAACAATTTTCTATTTTTGAGACTAAAAAACTTATTTGGTAACCCAAAATAGACAGAAAACAAAAATTGTTTTCAAAACTCAATTTGTGAAAGGAAGCTGAAAACATGCAAAATGCTGTTTTCAGTTTCCAATTTTCAAAAGTAAATGAAAACACGCATTTAATTTAAAGAATTTGTATAATTTAATAAGTTAACATTAGAGTTTAAATACTAGTAACAACATATTTTAGTTTTTTTTTCTTAAAAAAACTATTCTTTTAATTTCTACTAACCAAACATGTTTTTTATTTCAAAAATACAAGAAAATTGTTTTTTCATTATATTCCCAAAAATAAGTTTTTGAAAATAGAAAACAAAAAGTGTTACCAAACATAACCAAAGTTTTTTGTTGAGTTTTTTTTCCAGTTGGACTATAAAGAGGACCAATAGGAACTATCATAATATTTAGGGTCCAATTATTGAGTTTCTTTAAACTATTTGTTAATTAATAATTTTGGATATTATTTTTATGAGAGATATAAAAAAAAACAGTTATTTTTTCTTTTCTAGTAAATTTTTTTTAAAAAATATTTATTAAACTAATATTTTTAAAGCATCTGTAAATTTTTTTGTGATATTAATCTAACTTTGGAATGGGAAGAATCCTACTTCTAGAATCTTAATTTTGTTCAGACAGATAGAGAGTGGGAGTGTGAGATTACGCGCATTGCCCCCTTTTCTTTGATTTGATGCAAAATTGAGATTCTAGAAGTAGCTAGGATTTTTTTTAAAAGATTGTAATAATGTAATTGTAAAAACCTTCTTTAGCTTTTTTTAAATGTGGCCCATATCTTTGAAAAATAATGCTTGAATTCAACACAGACGACTCAAATGTGATTCACAAACATGCACGCGCGCATTGCCATCTTTTTTAAAGTTTTTTTGCTGAACTTTTTTAAAGTTCTTTCTAAAAAAAAAAAAAAAAAGAACTTAGACCGACGACCCTTGTATCTTCTGATCCCACTGCAGTGTGAAAAGAGTTTCTTACTTTCATAATATAAAATTCCATTTTACACATGTCCACTCATGAGTCTTTTGGCTAAATATTATAAAAAATGAAGTTTTTTTTTAGAAAGAAGTTTATTTATATGGATACTCTTTAAACTTATTTCGAAAAATGAGAAAAGAAGTAACTTATGGTGTTCTATTTGTTACCTAGAGAACACTAATTTATTAGGATTAAATCTTCTAGACTTATAATTTTATCTAATAAAAACTTTGAAGACATATGTCTTTTGTTATTTTGTCTTTTTTAAAAAAAAAATCATTTTCCTGCTTGAAAGGGTATTCATTAAAAATAAGTAAACTAAACATCATAGTTAGACACATAAAATAAGATGATAAAGAATGAAATATGAATAACAAAATCTTTATTGTAGATGATTGCAAGTATTTAATTTAATGAAGATCTTCAAAAAAATTGTAGCATATATTATCATTCATTGCAAAAATTTAAATATTGTAGAAAGATGATAACTTTCATTATCATTCTTTGTAGCATTTTTTGGTGAGTAGATATTACATTTAGTAAATAAGTTCTAAGAAATTTTAATAGTACATAGACATTCAAATAGCTATTTTAAATTTAAGTACATGACTTCATACTTCTTTAAAAAAAAAAAAAAAAAATCTATATTAATTATCTCACTAATGGGCTATCACGTGCCTTGCATGTGCAACCCACACTAGTATCTTAAATATTAAGGATGCATTTGTATAAGTTGTTTCAAAATTGTGTTTTGAGTTTAAAATGAGTGTTTATAAAAAATTTATAAGGAATTATTGTTGCAAAATGGAATTTTAGGTTTTAAAAACACTCTTTTAGGCTCTCAAAATCTAACCAAACAAACCTTAAACCTAAATACTTTTAGTTTTCGTAGTATTTGTCTACATCTAGGGGTGTTCATCAAACTGCAAAAATCACACCAAAACCACCCGCAAAATGGCATAACCGCATTGTACCGCAAGTAACAACGCACCGCACCGCATGGTGCAGTACGGTTTGTGGTTTTATAATAAGAATACCACACAAACTGCACCGCACCACACCGCACCCTCTCTATATATTAATATATTTATTTATTTTTAATATTAAATATGTTATTAATAGTTTAATAACCATGGTTTTTTTTTAAAAAAAAAAGTTTGATAACTCCAGTAAATGTTCACTAGGAAAGCCAACCCAAAATAAAGAAAAAATAGCTCAATAGTTTAAAACTCGGCCAAAAATAAAGGGAAAAATTAGATTTGGGCTGGGTAGGAAAAACCCAAAATTTGAAAAATATACCAATTTCAAATTGTTCAAACTGCATCTTATACATAGCACCGCATATGTGACCACAAAAATTAGATGTGGTACGGTTATGATTTTGGCTAAACTCTAAACCGTATCGCACCGCACCGCATTGCATATGTGACCGCAAAAAATGTACGATGTAGTTATGGTTTTAGCTAAACCACACCGCACTGCAAATACCCCTATATCACATCTAATGATAGTAATGTAGGTTGCATACACTTATGCCCGCATTTCTCAAATATTTATAATTTTATAAGCATAGTAATGTAGGTTACATAATTCACTTCTGCCCTTTTCTCAAATATTTATAATTTTATAAGCATAGTAATGTAGGTTACATAACTCACTTTTGCCTTGTCCTCAAATATTTATAATTTTATAAGCATGATTGTTACGATTTAAAATCTTTGCATTGGCGCCAATCCCTTTATATGTCTCATCTATGCCATTTGAAGTATTACACTGATTTTAATCCTCATACTACTCACCCTTACTGTTTAGTGCATCAAAAAAGTCACCCTTATAAAGGACCAAGAGTAAAATTATAGAGAAATATACAGAATAAAGTAAAATAAGCAAGGATTAGTTTACTAGCACCTATGATGGAATTGCAGAGAGTTTAGTAGAGATTGTCCAAATTGCAAAAATGTCATGTGGGTGTGATGAACGAAATGAGGGTTTTTGGAGACGGAGGTGTTAATATATACCTTTAAAAAAAATAAAAAATAAAAACAAAACAAAAACAAAACATAGAGCCCATAGGGCCAATTCATGGCAAAACATAGTGCCTCGATATGTGCTTTTTTATTATATTTTTGGGATGATAAAGAGCCCATTATGTTAGGGCCTAAACTGGACTTTTTATCTGACTTCGACTCTACATATGTTTTACCGATACGTATATATATTCAAATGGAACCCTAACCTAACTCACCAAATCCCAACTCTTGGCCCTTATTTTCTGAATCAAAGCAATGGAGGAGATATGGAAGCATGAATATGTGATCGGTTTTCGTGGGCATCGATGGGTACCGTATGAACTGGAAGAGTCAAATACTACTTGTCAACTAGGAGAATGGTACGCCTGTAAGATTCCATACTCAGACGACTCCTCATCTTCTTGTTCAATCACGGTATATCCTTTTTCACCCATTCCATTTTTGTCAATGAAGTTTTTCGGGGTTCGCAACACTCATACGTACAGAGGGTCCCGTCTGTATACTATAGGCAGTATAGATCCCACCTCCAATCCCAAAATAGTCGATCCCTTAGATTACAATATTTATAAACTTTGGACCCTAAAGCTTGATAGTGGTAGCGATGGTGGTTGGAAGCCTTTTCCTCCCATGAATTTTCCTCATAGACGCTTCTCTTGCTCCATCGTCCTCGACGGTTAGTTATATGTGTTTGATGGTTTCTCATCTGAGTTTTCTGAAAATTGTGGCTGGATGGAGGCTTATGACCCTATCTCAGATACAATTGTGGCTGGAAATTGTTCCCGGTCAGTTATTAGATTTGAAGTATTGAAACCCCATTATGGTCTTCACATGTGACGTGAATCCACTTCTATGAGTTTCTAGGTATGGAATGAAGTCCAGGTTAATGAACGACCATAGAGCTCCAACAATAACAGCCATTTCACAAGGCAACATTTACCTTTTTGACAATTGTCCAACTTCCATATGTTTCCCACCGATACATAATTCAGTGGCAACATCTAGTAAGACAATGGCTGTTCAATAGTTGGAAATATTATATAGAACAAATATTTCAATAAGTAATATGACTCCAAAGCCTTCTAGCTTATGCTGAAATGGATTTTTTTTTCTTTTTTCAGGGGATTCCAGTAGTTACCAATCTGTTGCTTGTGATCTTCTCTTTATATTTAAGGAGCAGCCTTTCCACATGGCATTAAAGCTGAATCCATTAGCTTAGGCCCCAGATATCAGTGTAACCATCACAAGCTGTAATGCAAAAAATGCTAATGCTAATTGAGCCTAATACGTACTACACAAATTTCCTACCTTAAGCACTTAGAAAAGAGCATAATATGAAATGATGAAGATCAAAACCAACATATCCAAATTCCCATTTTAAGAATAGATACAATATTCTAAGCAAAACTCAAAAACAATCTAACTCACTCCATATGTTCTCTCCATTAAACAAACTTCTAAACAAAAATATGATCTCCCCTAAATAGAAAAAATGGTCGATAATCTAGAACTGAGATGATGCACACTAGTAAGATTCCCAGAAGAAAAATCTTAAGATGGAAATAATAAAAGTGGTCAAACTCAGCACCACTAGATAAAACTAAATAAGCATAGACAATAAGAAAACTAGGTGTTTGTTGCTCGTGTGTATATCTGCTAGCTTGAATGTGCAAAGACCATCCTGATCAAACCTCTTGCCATCAATTCTTTGATTGCACTCCTTGCTAGTGATCCACTAATCTGTGAAATGAATACAAAGTCAAATGAGACATTAAAAGGAACATAAAACTCCTATGGTAGAGTTGACAACTAAACATGAAACAATTATCAACTTTGTAGACAAACTTTAGTAAAACTAGGTGATAATCATATCAATAATATAGACCTAGAACATGGAAGTAGTAAGCAGAAATGTTCTAGATATTTATAGATGATGCTGGGACTATCAGCAAATCCGCATTATTAACCAAACTTTTATGCACGATTAATAGATTTCTGACTAGACGTCTACCTCTAACAGGACATGTTGATGAACAAACATGAACAACACTAGAAGAAAACACCAAAAAATATTGATTTAAAGAATCACAAGAAGCAAAAATATACGTTGAAATTGAAATCTAACCAAAATTATAAATGCAAGTTAAAATTCACTACTGATCACAATTGGACAGTTTAAAGATTTCCATTCTTAATCACCTCACCATCAACACCAACAAAGCCTAAGTCGCAAAACTTTAGGTTGGGTTATGGATCCTCAACAGCCTAACTAGAGTCTACCACGTGCATTATTCTCTCTCAATCTACCCTCTCCAAAATCATCATCTCTATTACTTCCTTAATTAATATGTCCTTTTACAAAACTTCTACTAATGTTACTTTTGGCCTTTTATCTTTTCTTGTTCCCTTGACTTGAATCAAATCAATCTTTCTCAATGGTGCATTAAGGCACTCACCAACCATAAACTAAAACTAAAACAGGTTTGGCAACATCATGAAGTGAAATTGGCACTTACCTCTACTAACACCCTAGTGGCCTGGACCGCCTGGTAGTAGTACTCAGTCCTCACAAGGCCGTTTGGGGTTCAAACTACTGTGGGTGGATGAGAAAGCTTCTATTCTTTTTGTGTCGTGACTCGATTGAAGCCCTTCTTTCTTTGTAACTATTCAAAGGGTATTAAATTAGGAGGTTCAAAAGCAAAAGGTAGGGCTAGTTTGGGTATGAATCAAATCCTTTCCTAGTCAGTAAGTAAAGCTCTTCCATTACGACCCCGCTTGAGGAAGCAACCAAGGTTTCTCCTCTAGTCTCTTGCCTCGACAGCAAGCTCTTCCATTCTCTTCCCCACTTGAGGAAGCAACCAAGACTTTTTCACTCTTCGTGCTTTTGCTTGTACCGAGTGGCATTACCATGGGGAGAGAACTGGATTGATGGGGTTAATGACTCTCAAGGAGTTACTTGATTCAATAGGTAAAGAAGAAGTTACCCTACCTTGATACGCTACCACTCACTTGGCCAGGAACTGCAAAGGAGTGAATTCTTTGGAACATAGGAGTTTAATGGTATACAAGACTATCAGCCCAAAGAAAAGCAATGAAACTTCTTCCTAGGCCCTTGTTGTCATGGTAGCCTTTAAAGTAGTTGCTTGCCTAAAGCTATTATGCTTTCATACTGGTCACCTAACTCAACCTAACTCATGTTTAGGCATTCCCGCTACTAATAGGAATGTGACTGTCCTCTATCCCTAGTTGTAATTGACCTTTCCTGAGAAGAAGAGGATACTAGGGGATATAGCTAGTAAATGGAACTCCAACTCCCTCACTCCTAGCTCAACTATGCACAAATAATCTACTAAAGAACTTCATTTGTTGGCCGAAGCCGCCTCACTTCATTCTGAAACTCCTCTTTCTATACTTAATCAGAAGAACTGTAACTCTTTTCTTTACACTTTGTCCTAGAAGCTCGGGACTAGCAACCAATAGGAGAAGAGGACCCTAGCAACAATAGCAAGAGCAGCCTTGCCTGCGAGTAGAAGAACAAGGATACTAGCATCCGTAGAAGGAGCATGGTACATTTCCAAGAGACCCTTCCTTGCTGAGGAGGACAGTGTTTGCTCCATACAAAGGCTCCTCTTGGGGGCAAAAGAACTCCTTCCTAAACCCCTTCACTCCTTTAAACTTCCTATTCTTACCTACCCTCCTCTTCCTGAATCAAAGCAATGGAGGAGATATGGAAGCATGAATATGTGATCGATTTTTGTGGGCATCGGTGGGTACCGCATGAACTGGAAGAGTCAAGTACTACTCGTTAACTAGAAGAGTGGTACGCTTGTAAGATTCCATACTCAGACGACTCCTCATCTTCTTGTTTAATCACGATATATCCTTTTTTGCCCATTCCGTTTTTGTCAGTGAAGTTGTTCAGGGTTCGCAACACTCACGCGTACGGAGGATCCCATCTGTATACTATAGGCAACATAGATCCCAAAATAGTCGATCCCTTAGATTACAATATTTATAAACTTTGGACCCTTAAGCTTAATAGCAGTAGCGATGGTGGTTGGAAGCCTCTTCCTCCCATGAATTTTCCTCATAGACGCTTCTCTTGCTCCATCGTCCTCAACAGTAAGTTACATGTGTTTGATGGTTTCTCATCTGAGTTTTTTGAAAATTGTGGCTGGATGGAGGCTTATGACCCCATCTCAAATACATGGGAGTCCTTGCTCGGTCCTCCTCTTCTTGTTCCTCCTTTTTCTGTTCGCATGTATGCCGCTCTTGAATCTAAACAACATATTGTTGTAGCTTTACTTTGTGATCCCAAATTGAAGACATTATTTACTTACAACATTAGCAATCGATGTTGGACAAAACTTGCGCATCACTTCGATGTACAACCTGGGTAACCTTTATCATTTTATTGAAGTCCTGTAGCTGTTGGTAATACTCTCTATTGGGATTCTGTTCACTTCGATAGAGGCTATGATGATATCCGTATATATGCACATGCTTAGGATTTAGATAGGGACAAGTGGCTCCACTGCTCTTTCAACATTTTTCGCCGTGGCTTCAATAGCCCAATTCTTCTAGAGGATGAACTTCTAGTAGATAAAGCCCATACACCACCTTTGCTCCATTTAGCTGATTAGAAATTCTGCATTTTCCTCCACTTTGTCTACCGCAAACACACTTTCCACCACAATAAGAATAAGGAAGGCAATAAGCATGATTATCTTAACTGTCTCATGCTGGAAATTTCTCCACCAATATTCGATCATGACATGGACAAGGACAATAGTACGGATCTCAACCATTCCTCGATATTGCGTATTTCCATTGTGTCCATCCATAAGTTTCCCTTCGATGGCAAACTAAGCTTCCACGATTGCTTGTTGCTGTATGTTTTCTACTCTCTCTCTACTTCACTTTCCTTTTCCATGCTTGCATAAATTTATCTGCTGTCTAGGCTAGCGTTAACAACAAAACACCCAGTATTTATTTTGATACCTTTACTAACAATTGATCTTACAAAGCCTATATTTCACGTTCCACCTCTAATTGGACCCATTATCAATTCCACCCCCTAACTCTCTTTAATCTTGCCCTAAACACTTTATTTGATTTTCGCCTTTGAATAACATTGTTGTTACAGCTTTTCCCTCATATTTTCTCTCTCTTTCTGTGAATCACTTTTGTTATGCTCATTTTGAAGTTTTTGCTTATTATAATGATTTGAGTTTGGGGTGGGTTAGCATCTAGACGTGCATGTGTATAATAATATGAATATATGTGATGTATGCTTATCATACATTTAAACTCTTAGTATGCGTGCAGTAACATTTCAAAAGGCCCTTCAACCAAAGCAATAATAAAACAGACCCATTAACCAAAATTGACACCCAAACCAGAGAAAAACTATACCAACCTCAAAATAACACAAACCCAGCAACTAGAATTGAAGAAAAGAGGAAAAAAAATGTATTTGCTTCAAGATCATATTCTTCATCGATCTCAAGTGGCTTGACTATGGTAGCCCGTCAGTGCTAGCCTTTACGTAACCATGCTAAGATTATTGAGCCACCAATTCAGAAAAAACAGGTTTAGCACTCAATTGCATCCAAGAAATCACATGCCTAGTGGATATAAAAAATTAGTAACTTTAGTATTGTGACTCAGTGCAATAATTCTTTCAAATTCGGACTACATAGAAGATAATATTGAAAAGTTGAAACAATTCTAAGAAAAACAAGAATATTACTATTAAGATGATGCACTGACTTGGAGGTGGGGGAATATATATCAAGAGCTAGCATAGCTAGCCAATGAATACACTATAGCAAAGAAACAACCAATTTTGCCTGTACATGAACTATCAAACCTACATTACAAGGTTTAAGTGCTATCAATTTCAAGTATTACTACAAATTGAGAGCACATTACCACAAAAATGCTATAAACCAAAGCATATTATGAATATTTAATGACGCACTGAAAGGCATCAGTCTTCAGTACCTATTGTTTACTACCATTGTCAAATTGCATCTGTCTTTAGTACCTTTTGTTTACTACCAATGTCAAATTGCCTAGTATCACTGCAACAAGAATCACGCCCATGGTCTTTAGCTCTTACTGTAGCTTTCCAACAAGCTACATCAAAACCAACCCAAATTACTACTAGCAAGATCACAACCAACAAGTACAAAAGGTAAGCATTCCACTAATGCTACATTACCTGTGCACAGCAAAATCGAACTTTTCAACTTTGAGAGGTTTCCAATGGAGACTCTCGATCATCAAATCTAATGCCATCCAACTGCAAATAAAGTTACACATTAAAGTGTTGTATAAATTTAGAACTTCACATTGATGCAAGTTTTGTAATAATGAATTATTCTAATCACCAGCAGATTTTGATATGCCTAATCTTCTTTGCAATACCCTACTAAAAAAAAAAAAATCAGGTCTCTAAATTGTCCATATATATCACCTATATGTCCAACTTAAGTTAAATAAAGGTACTCATAGTGCCTTTCAAGTTCAACAATGAAGAAGCATTAAAATTCTGTTCAAGTTCATAAATAAATAAACCAACCCATAATACCGAGCAAAACAATATACCCATAAAAAATTTCTTGGCTCTTAGTAAAAATCACCACCTTGGGAATGAAAAAAAAAATCACAACTTTACAAAAAAACAAAACCCAGATTAAAAGAACCCACAAATCCCACAACCAAAAAACCCACCATCTGATTTCAATCCCTAAGCTCATAACAAACTAAAAAAAAAAAATCGAAAAGATTGCAATGTCAAATTATAATTATTTTCATTTGTGTTCATAATATATATGAAAAATCAGAGAGAAAACTTATTAAGAAGTGACCGTGCCGGCGGTGTAGTTTGAAGATGCTAGGCAGGGAGCAAGCGAAGGCGTAGTAGGGGTTGATAGATCGTTGGGGGAGAGAAAGGTCGCAACGGTGGCCTGTGGATGGCGCAATGGTGACTGGTTCGAGACTTAGTCCGTGTGATGATGGTAGTTTGGCGCGATAGTGGTAGTGGCAACAGTGACTAAGGGATTTTTTGAAAATTCTAAAATTTAGAGAGAAGTAGAGAATAGAGGAGTGAAGAGTTGCAGAGAGAGAGATATGAACAGGGAAAAAAAAGTAGAGAAAAAGAATGAATGAGAGTGAAATTTTAAATTTTGTTTTCTAAGTCACACGGATTGATGATATGGAGTTGTTTTAAAGCCGTTAGATTGAATGGAAGGCTAGGATTTGAGGTATTTCACCCGTACAATACCCTAGGTATTGCACGAGATATGAATCCCATCAAGTCTATACTCTATAGTACTATAGGAATGTTTGGTGTGATTTTCAAAATTTTACAATTTTCAAAACTTTACAATTGACACCATAATTCAGTGTGAATTTTCAATGCTCATCCTAGCTAAACTAGTGTCAAAATAAACAATTTAGTGTGCAACTATTCATCTTAGACCATCATAGTATTTGTAGTGTACATCTTAAATTCTATTTGTTTCGACTAAAATTGATTTTTTTTTTTTTAAATTTACATTTACAAATATTAGGGATTACCAAAACTAATGGTCAATTTAAAAATAATTTTTGGTTAACCATAAAATTGAGGCATTTAGGATGTAAAGTGTTTTACGCTTTTAGTTGTGGCCATAACATTTCACATCTCACAAAGTACTTATCAATCCAACCACCACTCCCACTAATGCCACCGGTCATTGTCGCTACCGCTACCAATTACGATTATTTTGATCTAAGCTTCTACTTTTTTTTATTATATATGTTTTTGGAAAATAAGAAAATATTAAAAAATATTTTTTTAATAATATTTTCATAAATGCAACAAAATATTTGAAAATATTTACTTAATAATATTTTCGCTAAAATAAACATAACTTTAAAGGAAAAGAAAGCCAAAAGTCCACCTATAACATGCACATTGCATAAAGTATCTTAAATGTTAAGGGTGTGTTTGTATAAGTTGTTTCAAAATTGTGTTTTGAGTTTAAAATGAGCGCTGATAAAAATCTTATAAGGAGTTATTGTTGCAAAATGGAATTTTGGGTAAACGTGGTTTTGTTATTAAGATTATTGTTGTTTTGATTACTTGCAATATGAATAAGCATTGTGTTAAAAATGTCACTGTTTTAGAATATAAATATAATTTTGTAATTAAGGCCCACATATAGACCAAACGTTTCACTGCAAAACGAGGTGATGTGGGCTTATAATAAGTCCAATACAATGGACGAGCCTAAAAGAAAAATAGTGTTTTTTTTTTTTTTTTGGATGAACCTTTGGGGAGCCCATTACATCTTTTTTTCCAACTCTGTCTCTACATCTCTATATGCATATATTCAAACGAAGGCTAACCTAAATCCGCAAAATCCCAAACCACATTTTCTGAATAAAAGCAATGGAGGTTGTCGATTATCAAAAAGAATATGAGATCGGTGTATGTGGGCATCGGTGGGTATCGTCTCAACTGGAAGAGTCAAATGATCCTCATCAAGTAGAACAGTGGTTCGCCTTTCATATTCCATACTCGTCTTCTTGTTCTTCTCCGGTAATCAAGGTACGCCCTTCTTTGCCCGATCCGTTTTCGTCTGTGAAGTTGTTTGGGGTTCGCAACACTCATGCGTACGGAGGGTCCTCGACTGTAAGTTATATGTGTTTGATGGTTTCTCTTCTGAGTTTTCTGAAAATTGTGGCTGGATGGAGGTTTATGACCCAATCTCAGATACATGGGAGTCCTTGCCCAGTCCTCCTCTTCCTGTTCCTCCTTTTTCTGCTCGCATGTATGCAGCTCTTGAATCTAAGCAACAGATTGTTGTAGCTTTACATTGTGATCCCAAATCGATGAACTTTTCTACGTTATTTATTTACAACATCAGCAATCGATGTTGGACAAAACTTGCGCATCACTTCGGAGTACATCCTGGGTATCCTTTCTCAATTTATAGAACTCCTGTAGCTGTTGGTAATACTCTCTATTGGGTTTCTGTTTACTTCCATAGAGGCTATGATGATATCCGTATACATGCTCATGCTTACGATTTAGATAGGGATGAGTGGCTCGTCGGCTCTTTGAACATTTTTTGCCGTGGCGTCAAGAGCCCAATTCTTCTGGAGGATGAACTTCTGGTAGATAAAGCCCATACACCACCTTTGCTCCAATTAGCTGATCAGAAATTCTGCATTTTCCTCCACTCTACCAACCGCAAACACACTTTCCACCACAATAAGGAAGGCATTAAGCATGATTATCTCAATTGTCTCATACTTGAAATTTCTCCACCAATATTCGATCATGACAAGAACAAGGACAATAGTACGGACCCCGACCATTCCTCGATATTGTGTATTTCCATTGTGTCCGTCCATAAGTTTCCCTTCCATGACAAACTAAGCTTCCACGATAGCTCGTTGCTGTAAGTTTTCTACTCTCTCTCGCTTTCCTTTTCCATGCTTGCATAAATTTATCTGCTGTCTAGGCTAGCATTAACAACAAAACACCTGGTATTTATTATGATATCTTCACTAACAATTGATCTTTCAAAGCCTATATATCATGCGCCACCTCTAATTGGAACCATTATCAATTCCACCCCCTACCCCACTTTAATCTTGCTCTAAACATGCATTAATACTCCTTCTGTTACTCATTTCTGCGTGGGCAGGGATCAAACAAAAGTTGTCAAATGAAGCATTCCTTGAAGGTTATGCATCAACAAAAACAGGTCTACTCTGTTCCATGTTTTTATGCATGTACTTTGCAGATTTTGCACTCTCAAATATTCCTAGAGGAACGTTATTTATTTATTTGAAGATTGGTGGAGAGTGTTTGAACTTGTGAATAGTTTTTGTTATAGTTTAGCAAGTGTAATTTGATCATTTGCCGGCGCATTATGCAGATTAGTTTAGCACCGTAGTTAGAGGATTCTGCCCTGCTCATGATGTATAAATACAGCAAATTACTTAAGCTTAATGAAATCAGTTACAGTTTTTCCCTAATATAATTCTTTATCTTTGCCTTCAATTTCAAAGCTGCTTTTGTCTATTTACCATCCGATGCTGTATGTTGCTCTAGGCTTGTAAGTTGAAATTAGGGGATCCGAAAGGAGCATTGCTAGTCACAGAATTTGCAATGCGTGGTGGAGATGAACTTGTGAACAGTTTGGAGATGTATTTTCACCAAAATTAAATGGTTGTGAGATTATTTTTGGGGAGCCCATTATTATTTTTTTTTTTTTGGATGAACCTTCGGGGAACCTATTATGTTATGTTGGGCCATATCCAATTACATCGTTTTATCCGACTCCGACTCTGACTCTACATCGTACAGAGTAATTCTCTTCCAATAACTCTAATTTGCACAATCACAACTCGTCACATAAGACGAGTTATTGGCCATGCTGGGCCTTTTGACGTAACACAAGATTTTTTCATATGTATATATTCAAACAAAGGCTAAACCTAAATCCCCAGAATCCCAAACCATATTTTCTGAATAAAAGCAATGGAGGTTGTTGATTATGAATATGAGATCGGTGTATGTGGGCATCAGTGGGTACCGTCTCAACTGGTAGAGTCAAATGATCCTCATCAAGTAGAACAGTGGTTCGCCTTTCATATACCATACTCATCTTGTTCTTCTCCGGTAATCAAGGTACGTCCTTCTTTGCCCGATCCGTTTTCATCAGTGAAGTTGTTTGGGGTTCGCAACACTCACACGTATGGAGAGTCCCATCTGTACACTATAGGCGGCATAAATCCCACCTCAGATTCCAAAATAGTCGATCCCTTAGATTACAATATTTATAAACTCTGGACCCTAAAGCTTGATAGCGGTAGCGATGGTGGTTGGAAGCCTCTTCCTCCCATGAATTGTTATTTAGAAAACAACTAGTAAGTCATAATGTTAAGGTGTAATTAACAGTTGGTGTTATTAAGTGTGGATTTAAATCTAAGTTAATCAATGATTCCCAAAAAAAAAAAATCTAAGTTAATCAAGGAGATTAAGGATTGACGGGGTTTAAAAATTAAGGTAATAGTAACCTTAAATTTATGCATGCAATTAGTCAAGTAGGTAACCGAAGGACAAATGCCCCAACTAAGTCTACTCTCCCCTTTGCATGGCCGGCCACATATGCCTCTCTCTCTCATAGACCTAGAACTAGTATTACTTGCATAAACTAATTGAATTCGGATTTGATAATGCATCTTCCAGTAAGAATTGAATAGGGATAAGGGGTAGAAATATTAATATGACCTAGTCACGTGGAAAAATCTTTTAAATCGAAGTAATCAATTATAACAAAAGCGGTTTATATGTGTTACTTATTAATCTGTGTTCAATGTTTAACCTTGATGTGTGGTCATTCAAATTATATTTCTTCCAAAATTTACCTTGAAATTGAGCTAATGTATAAATCTTTGTTAGTCATTGAATGACTTTAACTTTCATTAATTAAAGAAGTAACACGACAAACAAGTAACCAATTGTTAAACATAAATGTCGCATCAAAAAATAGAAGTGTTAAACTTGAACATGGCGTTCACGTATTTGCCATGAAAAAAGCTAAAGATCTTTGTGTTTATGTTACACACAAACACAAGTGCTTGATATCATAATTGTCAAAATGTGAATCATAACGTGAATTGATTTTTTTATTTGACAACCAATTTGTAAATCATGATTTTACTTGATAAGCAATTTACAAATCATGAAGAGTTCGACTCATTTCGAAGTGAGGCATCCTCTATTTCGAGGCAGAGATTTTTTTTTCTTATTTTTTCTTTTTTTCTTTTAGGTTCCAAGCCTCTTTTCATTTCGAAGTGGAGCATTCATTTCGAAGAAAGTGTTTTTTCTTTTTTTAACATGAAAAAAGAAGAAAAAAAGAAGAAGAGTATGGCTGTTTTCGTTTCAAAATCGAAGTGATTTGTAAAGCTACAACCATGGCTGCATGGCTTAACAATTGTCAATGGCCTTACACGTGTGGCCATAATGCATGAATGACTTAACAAATGTTAGTCTATTGCTCTAGCAGATGGCCTTAAGACATTACAATGCAATAATACGTCATATTTTCACTTGCAAGATGTGTCTTCCTGTTATTCATCGAAGTATCACACAGCCATAGTTGCAATCGAGATGCCTCAAGCAACTTGGAAACCATTCAAACTGCCAAAGGCAAATTACACCACAAGTAGTTAATTTAAATTTTAGCCAAACCCCAAATAAGTTGTAATTTGTCCAAAAAATAATAATCTATATAGACTAGCAATTGCAAAAAGCACGATGAAACCACTTTTTCTATGTTTGGTTGGGAGGAGTTCGGTGATTGGTTGGAGAAGAATCAGAATCTGGTCTGAGACAAATGAAAAAAGAAACAAAAGAAAGTTTTTAGGTTGCAAAAACAAAAACTGAGACACGAAGAAAATAGGCGATATGGCTTTGCATACAATGCAGGTGATAATAATTGGGTTGATCATTATTCTGGCTGGAACAGAAGCATCGAGCTGCATGAATCACTGTGGACCCCTACAAATTCCCTATCCGTTTGGAACAAGCGAGGGTTGTTCTCTTGATGAATCGGTTATCCTTTCATGCAATTACACATTTGGGAGTCACAAACTGTTTCTAGGCCGCAATGCTGTTCTTAGCATTTCTTTGGATGGAGAAATAAGAGTGTCAACACCTATTGCAATCACCTGTTACAACCAATCTGGAGTTAGTGCAAGCCGCATACCATCTGAGCTGATATCTTCCAGGTTTCCTATCTCCTTTAAAAAGAACAAGTTCATAGCCATAGGCTGTGATATCATTGGGTTTTTTAATGGTTCAATCTTCTCATTGGAAAAGTCATATGTCTCAGGATGCATATCAACCTACATAAGCATTGAAAATATCTTTAATGGGACTTGTTCTGGGTCAGGTTGTTGCCAGAGTTCGATCCCACCTGGTTTAGGAAATATTGGTTTGATTCTTCTTAGCTCTGATAACCACTCCAATGTTCTTCATTTCAACCCCTGTGATGCTGCATTTGTAATAGAAGAAAAGTCATTCAATTCTGAGACTGTTCCCACTGTCCTTGATTGGGCAGTGGGAAATAAGACATGTCTGGAAGCCCAAAAAAATTTGACTAACTATGCTTGTAAGGCAGAGCATAGTGAGCGTCACAATTCTAACAATGGCCCAGGATATCTCTGCAAATGCTCCAAAGGCTTTCAAGGAAATCCATTCATTTTTCATGGTTGCCAAAGTAATATATATATGCATTTGGATTTTTTTTTTTTTAATTTTTTTTTACGCCTTTACTGTGCTTGAATTTTATTTGCATATCAATTAATATTACAAGTTAGTGGTCGTTGTTTGCTAGTTAAGATTGTAATTTATTTTTTTGTTTTTTTTTGTCTTTTTTTTTTGGCCAAGTCATTAAGATTGTATTTGTTTTAGGTTGTAAGGAAAAAAATATATATGTTGTAGCATTTTTATATTAAAATGATATTTTAAGAAATTAATTAAATGGTAAGTTGGCAAATTAAATGTTAGGAGTTATGTGTGGTTAATGAGGAGTTTTAGTCAAATTTGGACACTGTTGTTGCAGCTTCGGTAACAGCTCCCAAGTAGCATCATCTAATGATGAACTATCCCAATGGACTAGAACTTCAGTTGCTGGTTTCCTCCTCAGCTGGACTGTCCTTTTTGCTGCACAATTGCCTTGGGAGCAGGTGAAAGGTGGCCTTAATTATCCACTGGTGGTAGTGGGAATTGGAAACATAGAAAACTGGATGTATGCCAGATTCTAGGGGTAACTCCAGCTTATATGCTACTGTTCCAATCTTCTGTAACACCTTGAGAGGGCCAAAGAACTTAGGTGCTAGCTTGCCAACTTGCTTTAGTCTTAGGGATTTCTGTTTGAAGGGTAGTGGCCTTAAGAAAACCCAGTCTCCCTCCTCAAAATGCCTTTATTTTCTGTGCTTATCAGCTTGTAATTTCATTCTGTCTTGTGCAGCAATCAAATTACCCCTAAGTATGCTCATAACAAGGTGATAGGTGCAGCACATTCATACATTCTAATGTTATAATTTTTCCTTAGTCCAAATTGTGTTGAGATTTTATTGTGTTGCATCAACAGTATTGATGCATTCTGATATGTTGTATTTGCAATATGTGCAGATATAAATGAGTGTTTATCTCTGAACCCCTGCAAGAAAATTTGTCAAAACTTTTTAGGAGGTTTCAAATGTGCTTGTCCCAAGGGATTCAAAGGAGACGGGATGAAGAATGGGATGGGATGTACAGTCAGTCAATCCAGAACCAAGACTACTAGACTTGCACTATGTAAGTGTAGATCATACTGTAGCAATATACATAAATTTAACAGTGTTGCATAACCTGCTATAAGATATTATTCCGTCAATAGATAAAATTACTGATAGAATTGCTTCATGGACTACCAAAGTTCTGAGCTCTGCTTTTTTTTTTTGGGTAAGAAGGGAATTCACATTCAACTAAACTGAAACAGAGAACTCAGGACAGAGCAAATTCCAGATCCATAGGTGGACTATGGAATAGCACAAACTCTTGAGCTTGGTTAGTGCCCATCCTAGCAAGGGTGTCCGCACATCTATTAGCTTCCCGGTAGCAGTGGTTGATGCGAATCTGATGAAATTGAGCAATCAAGTGCCTGCAGTCGTCTACAAGTGGGGAGTTTGCTTCGCTCGAGTTATTAGGCCTTGCAAGAATATCGACAACAGCCTTGGCATCTAACTCGACTTCAACCAATAATAAGTTCTTTCGCAGACACACATTCAGACCATCTCTCAAAGCCCAAATCTCAGCTATGAAGCTCGACGATTTCCAGATTTTTCTAGCAAATCCGATCACCCATTTTCCGTCCTCATCCCAGACTAAACCCCCACACCCAGCGATCCCAGGGTTCCCTAGAGAAGAGCCGACGGTGTTGAGCTTCACCCACTCACTAGCAGGTTTTTCCCATTTAATGAGTTTGGTGGTCATTCTGGGAGCATTTCTAGGAGACATAGTGCAGTGAAAAAATTCCGAGGATTTCCTCAATATTTCAGGGATCAGACTATGATGGGCTGATTTATTGTGAAACACCAACAGATTCCTTTTTAACCAAATAGACCAAATGGCGAACAGGAAAACAAACTTCCAGGGGGGTTGATTAGGGGAGTAGGGGTAATTAAACATACCATTATCCGCCAGCCAGTCCTCCGAGTCACTAACAAAGAATTTATAATCAAGCCTATCTCTCCCTAGCTGAAACCAAATAGCTTTGATTACCTGGCAATCCCTTAGAGCATGCATAATTGTTTCTGGCTGTTGGAGACAAAGAGGACAAGTGATATCCAAACAAATTCCTCTAGAGTCTAAGCAAGCTTTTACTCCTATGCTCTTGTGATAGCACTTCCAAGAACAACTTGAATCCGAGGGAGGATATTAAGCTTCCATATCCACTGTCCATTAAAAGCCTGGGTGTTCTCATTACCTGAGGCTATCCTATAAGCGCTTTTAAGATCAAATTTGCCATTGTGGGATCCGGCCCATGCTAATGTGTCTTGGCTTCTTGAAGCAATAGCATACGGGGTTGCTTGTATTCCACCTGCAATATCTTGGGGCAATTGAAGCGAAATACTTGGCCAATTCCAACCTTCTGCTGAAATGACTTCTTTAACTTTCCGGTTAGACTCCTCCAACGAAAGAGGGCCCTGAATTAGCTTTCTTAAGGGGCCTGAGCTTGTCCACTTATCAAACCAGAAATTCAGGTTACTATCCCTCCCAATGTTCCAGAAATTCAGCACTAAATCATCCGCAAACATTAAGTGCGAGAAAGCCGGTCCACTTTTGGATGATCTCACTGGCTTCCACAGGTTTTCACTACATTTTTCCTCAATGAGCTGTCCTAAATAATCCATGCAAATGATGAAAAGGTAAGGCGAGAAAGGATCACCTTGCCTAATTCCTCTGGATTGGTACAGTGGCTGAAGGCACCCTCCATTGAAAAGGATGGAAGTAGATACTGACGAAACACAGCTCATGATAAGATCAACCAAACTACACGGGATGTTAATTCAAATAAGCATTTCCCTTATAAAACTCCACTCTAACTTATCGTAGGCCTTCTCAAGATCAATCTTTATTGCCATGTATCCCTCTTTACCCTTGGAGCGGCTGATAGTGTGAATTATTTCTTGAGCTGTAATGGCATTATCAGTGCCTCGCCTTCCTGGAACAAATGCTGTTTGCAGCGGACTAATAACTGAACTGAGGCCATTAGGAGATTCACCAGGGATGCGAAGGTATGGAACAAATCTCATTTTGGTAATGCTCTCCTAATCTCCTAATCTCCTAATGACTCCAGGCACCTGAAACAACCCCAGGAAAGGTAACGTCAGAGAGCCAAAAACTTGGAACTTAAACGGTCGCTCTAAGTAGAGTGAGTCTTTAGCACTAGATTCAAGAAGAACCGGGCAATGATCTGAATGGCACCGAGTGAGATGGGTGACTCTGGCTTCCGGAAACAGATTCCACCACTCCGGATTAACAAAGACCCTATCAATGCGCTCTTGAATGAGATCACTGATGCCTCTTTTGTTCGTCCAAGTAAACCTTGGTCCTGAAAACCCCAAATCAACCATGTTGCATTTGTCTAGGCACTCCTTGAATAGCAAGGATTTATTAATGTCTTCAGTTAATTCAATCTGTCCTTTTTAGCATTCAGGCTTTTTGGTCTAATGTCTTTATTCTCCCTAAGAAGGTTATAAAAGCCATTGAACAAAAGCTTGCTAGCTTTCTATTAGCAATTATTTTCCAAGGTCTGTATGCAGCAAATTGGGATTTAGTACTGCTGTTTATCATATACGGAGTCTTAGGAATGCAATTATTTTTCATGGGTCGATTACCAAAAAATAAATTGCATTTAAATGTATTTTGGATAACTGGATGTGAATGCCTAGTCGACAATCACTTACTATGTTATAATTCAAATCATCTTTATGAATCATCTTCATATGATAAATATGTTAAATATTTAGTTCTCTAATAAGTCACAACTTACACAGTGGAACTTTGTTTTATAAGTGATGTAGTCTAGTTTTGTTATATTCCTATATTTAATATCTTCTCAGGCTCGTCTTGCATGTCTGAATGTGTGCAGCTATCTGTGTTGGGCTTCTTGTATTGCTTGTGGGAGGCTCTTTGGCCTTTTGGGGATTGAAGAAAAGAAAGTTCATCAAACTTAAACAGAAGTTCTTCAAAAAAAATGGTGGATTGCTATTGGGTTCTGTTCAAAGAATGCCAAACATTCACTGCAGAAGATCTCAAGAAGGCTACAAACAACTACCATCCAACTCGAGTAATTGGTCAAGGAGGGTCTGGAGTTGTTTACAAAGGTATATTGCAGAACAACCAGATTGTGGCAATTAAGAAATCGAAATTTTGTGACCAAAGCTAGGTGGCAGAGTTCATTAACGAGATAAGTCTTCTTACCACGATTATTCACAAAAATATAGTAAGACTTTTAGGATTCTGTCTCGAAACAGAGGTTCCTTTGCTGGTATATGAGTATATAAGTAATGGCACTTTGTTTGACCAAATTCATGTTCAAAATTCCTTACTGTCTTGGGAGAAACGAATGAAGATTGCTCTGGAAACAGCAAATGGACTTGCCTATTTGCATTTTAAAACTGAAGTGCCCATTCTGCACAGGGACATTAAGTCTTCAAAGGTCCTTTTAGATAACAACTTCACTGCCAAAATTGCTGATTTTGGAGCTTCTAGGCTGAAGCCCATTGATCAAACCCATTTGACCACATCGGTTCAAGGCACTCTAGGATACTTGGACCCTGAATACTTTCACACTAGTCAGAAAACTTACAATGAAGAAGAAGGTGATCTACTGATTCCCCATCACAGTAGCATAAACAACACCTATTAACCAGAAGCTGACCTCTCTTGACAAGATTGTCAATGGTGAGTATCCCATCATTAGCTGTTATCCATAAGAAGAAAGACATCCTTTTAGGCACCTTTGCACACCAAATGCCCTCCCAAGGGAATTCATCGGTGTAAGGACTAGATAACAACTTATAAAAAGGGCGCACATCAAATACACCAAATGTGGTTAATCTCCAAACCAGGTGAGCAGCCCCTTCACCCCTCGGCATAGAGGAATAAATAAGCTCAAAAAAGGAGTAAAGCAAGTAGAAGGGCCCACGGACGTGGTCTGTGGCGTGGTATTCATGATGGATGGGAGAGTTTTTTCAAACATGTGGCCCTACTCGTTGGTGATGGCACTCGTATTCTTTTTTGGCATGATAAATGGGTTGGAGATAACACACTTAAAATGCTCTATCCTCAGTTGTATGCATGTTCTAATGACAAGGAAGCTTGTATTTCTGATGTATTTTGCTACCAGGAGGGTGGAAACGATAGAATTTGGATTTTGAGATTTTATAGGGATTTTCAAGAAAGGGAATTAGAGGCTGCCTTCTCTTCCCTTGAGTTCATTCAATCTCGGATCCATAGGGGTGTTGGGAGTGACACTTCTCATTGGTGTCTCAATGGGAATGGCAAGTTTGATACTCGGTCCTATTACAATAACATTCAAGGTGCATTTGCCTTCAATTTTCCATGGAAGAGTGTTTGGAAAGTTAAGATTCCTAAGAGGGTGGCATTTTTTGTGTGGATAGTGGTTCATGGGCAGATCCTTACATTGGATAATCTTATACTTAAGGGGCGCATTTTGGTGAATCAGTGTTGTATGTGCCATCGTAATGAGGAAACTGTGGATCATCTCCTCCTCCATTGTCCTGTAGCTCACTCACTGTGGGTATATATGTTTCAGATCTTTGGGATCCAATGGGTCATGCCAGGCTCTGTGGAAAGCTTGGTGTATTGTTGGAGCTATTGGCTAGGAAAATTTAATTCAGACATACTGAATATGGTTCTTGGCTGTTTGATGTGGATTGTTTGGACGAAAAGAAATCAGCGCTCTTTTGAGGATACTGAGAAATCCTTGGTTCAATTACAAGCTCTATACCAGAAGACTTTATTTGATTCATCTAGGTGTTGGGGCTTCTCGGATTTTTCTACTATCTTGGAGTTTATTTCTTCTCTTAGTATTGCACTTTAAGTTTTTCCTTCTTGTTTGATGTTGTTTGTTTGTTGCATTTCCTTGTGTTCACCATCATGAACACCTTGTATTTGCTTTCTTTAGTTTTACAGTTTTTTAATAATACTCTTATTACCTATAAAAAAATATATTTAAAAAAAAAAGGAATAAACAGTGTCTGCCTCCCAATCCTGAGGACCATGACGAAAAAGTATATTCCAACTTTCTACTTCCTTCAGAATTAGATATTACCAAGTCAGAGACCCATGCTTCTTTAAATAGAAAGCAAGCAAACATAGCAGGAAAAAGTTCCTTCAAAGGAATAGGCCCACACCAAAGATCATGCCAAAAACTAACACGGCAACCCTCCCCCACATTATATAGAATTTGACTAAAAAACTTCTCTGTTCCTTCCTTAATACTCCTCCACATCCCACACCCATGAGAACCTCTTACCCCTCTAGTGCACCAGCCTCCTCTCCCCTCACCATATTTGGCTACTATAACATGACGCCATAATCTGTTACTTTCTTTCCCAAAACGCCACAACCACTTCCCAAGTAAGGCCTTGTTAAACAACCTAATCCTCTGGATCCCCAAACCACCACTCTCAACAGGCAAACAGACCTTATCCCAAGCAACTAAAGGATATTTAAAAACATCCTCTGAGGCGCCCCAAAGGAAATTCCTCTGAATCCTTTCTATTCTAGCTGCCATAGCCTGAGGGATAGTAAACAAAGATAAAAATTAGGTGAGAAGGCTTGAGAGAGTACTTTTTAACAAAGTAAGCTTGCCACCTTTCGACAAATAAAGTCTTTTCCAACCAAATAGCCTTTTCTCCATCTTTTCTATAATAGGATTTCATATCGATGCATCCTTATAATGGGCCCTAAGAGGCATGCCCAAATATCTCATAGGCAATGTGCCCACCTTGCAACATAGGGTACGGGCCAAAGCATTCAAATTCCCAACATCCCCAATAGGAACAATCTCACTCTTACCTACATTAACTTTCAGGCCTTTAATAGCTTCAAGGAAGATTAGCACCATCTGGATGTATAATAACTGTTCCCTAGAAGCATCACAAAACAAAACAGTATTGTCAACTAAAAGAAAATGAGAGATATGCACACTCCCTTGTCTAAGTGGATTTGAAGTAGGAGGAGGGTGATACTGATCATAGACTTGTTGGTGTTGGATACTCACCATTTTGACTGTAATAGGCAGTGAAAAAGGACAATACATTCCATAGGCAAACAGACATTGGCTTACATTTCACCAGACAGCTACTAGCTATAGAACAAAAAAATCATTACACATCTCTGAAATGAATAACTAAGATAACAAATAATACTATCATAACTTCTATACCACAATGTATTAGCCAATGTAACTAATCTATATATTATTAAAAGCTGAAGCGTAGCATTTAATGTTGCTACGCTCACGTTGAGCCACGTCAGCAGCCATGTCATTTTCATCATATTTTTTTGTATTTGTTCAACAATTTAAAAATAGTTTTTAAAATACTAAAAAGTATAAAATAAATCCCACACATATCTCCACCATAAAGCCCACTTCTTATTAATTTAATTCCCACCCCTTTCTCCACCATAAAGACCACTTCTTATTAATTTAATTACACCATAAAGCCCAAACTCAAACCCTTTTCAACCTAAACTCTTCCCCACCTTTTGTTTATCACAGAAAACCCTTTGTCAAACCCTTTTTCACGGTTTTAAACTTTCTGTTTTCCATTCCCTTTTGTTGCACGGTTTCAGATTCCTTCCCCTTCCCCTTCCACATGTTTTGTTTCTCCCCACCTTTTTGTTCTACAATTTCACATTTACTTCACATTTACATACGTGAATTCTGCTCAATTTGACAGTTTTTTTTTTTTTTTTTTTGTTTCAAGGATTAAATTCCTATCCATATATTTATTTTTATAACTCAAAAGAAACTTATATAAAATCAGCAGTAAAACTAGGAGTTATATCCAAATAAAGTCGAAGATGATGTTCACTAACTAAAGATGTTGTCTTACTCTAAAATACCAACACAAACTTTGTGAGTGAGACAAAGCTTAGTGTATGAAGTAGATAATGAGGTGTGCGAAAACAAGTTGTAATGTTGTGGAGAACAAAAATAAATAGTTGATATATAGCGAACCTTTTATTACAATAGAAAATGGGGAAAGTGTCTTTTTTTTTTTTTTGTTTGATGTATTTTTTTCCCTTTTTCTTTACCTCAAATTCAACTTGGACTTTTTGTCTTCTTTCTTCATTTAAAGTCCACAACTCTCTCTCTCTCTCTCTCTCTCTCTCTCTCTCTCTCTCTCTCTCTCTATTTAGTATTGATTGTGCCTTTTTAGTGTCCTTCCCTATCCTGATGCTTGCCCTTAAGTTTCTGTTACTAAATAAATCAAATTGAAAGTGTAGAACCATAGAAAATTCAATATTATGACAGGGAGTTTCAAACGACAATTACCTTTGAAGGAATTTAGAGAGTCATTTTGTGTTCATCTCCCATAATTGTAGCACAAATGTGGTATTGTTCCACTTTCAACCAGTATATTATATTTAGAAGTGGGTTGAACTCAAGTTCATGTGGAGAAATTGGTGGAATTGCTCAGGAAGAGCAACACATAACGTAGGACAAGAGAAGCTTGAAGACAACAGTTAGGATTTTGGAGTGGAATGCCAAGGAAGACGTACAACTTAATGTTCAATTTGTTGTATAAAGCTCCAAACATCATTTTTTAAATAAAAAAAAAAAATCTTATCATTTAACCTTTTGAATTTAATTGTAATGCTATGGTTCATGGATTGCAGATGTTAAAAACTTACCCCGTTTGTGCAGAAAGATTATGTGTGGAAAATCAAATGTCTATATCTGCTAGGTGTTCAACCAAAGGCCTTTAAGAGATTTGCATGATGTGAAAAGCTTACCGCCACTTGTGTAGTAAGATTTCCTCTATTTTTTTTTTTTTTTTGTTTCTATCTTTTTCGTTTTCCCAAAATACGATGTTCTCATATTGAAATAAATTAAGTATGGAAAGTGCAAGAAGATTAGGTATTCAACCCCACCTTTTTCATGAGCTAGGGGCCTTCATGAATTGGGTTACACATGTTAGTTGATTTGGTTAATTAATGATGGTTGTTATATTTGTATAGATATGAACATCTACCTCTAGATTGATTTAAGAAAAAATAAAAAAAATAACTTTGCATCCCTACATATGAAAGGGAAGGGTGTTAACCTTCAACCAGCAATGAAATGACCCCTATAGACTCTAAGGACCTACTAGAATATTGAAACCATCGGATATGTCTTTCTGGTGTGTCGTTATGGTAAAAATGAACTAGAATTGGAACTATGGCCAAGGATCACTCATCTAGGTAAAATAGAAGCAATGATGGCAGCTGGGTGGATGATGAGAGAAATAGCTCAATTGGCAATCAAGACTAGGCTAAGGAACATTATTGTAAAGGTGATAGTCAAAGAACAATCCAGACTTTTGATAGCAATCTCCCGAATCTCACTTACCTTGGTTTTGTTGTTGAATTCACTCATTCAATTCTTAGTTTAGAACTATTTCTTTTGTATACATCATCAGGTCAAGTGCAAATCTGGCTGACAAAGTGGAGGGTGTTTGGATGGGTTGCCCTCCTTTCTTAGCACATTTGTTTGAACCATTGTACATTGTTGTTTACATAATAAAAATCTATCATTTTCAATAAATAAAAAGAAAGGTTGAATATAGTATATAGTTGGAAGCTTTCACCTTCATGCTTATTTAAAAATATATATATATATGCTACTCTTTTGAACAATGCATCAATTCTGATATTACTAAAAGTAAAATTTTAATTGCTTTGTTGAGTTAATATCATTTTGTAGGAGTTGTGTTTCAAATGATCATTCTTTAATAGTTTTGCGAGCATCCTTTCTCATTATATGTTATTGAACTCCAATTCTTCAACTTCCCCCCCCCCCCCCCCCCCTTGAAGTCAATTGATGGGTTGACTTGATTCTTTGTTTTTCTATTAGTTCATTCATTTCTCTTCCTGAACTGGCATGTACAATCTGAAGCTAGAGAGCTTTTAGGTGGAACATAGTCAAGCTTCCTCTTATCCATTCTAATTAAATATTTTATTATTTTAATATACTGTTGACAATGACAGGGTTATGCATTTTGCCCGTTATTATATGATTTAGCTCATTAGTGTTGTTTAAAACATTAAAACTACAATCTTGAAAAATATATATTAAAATTGAAACTCATATTTTCTCTCAATGTTTGTTGCTATTCTTACTTTATTTATTATGATTTTGTCTTCTTTTTTTTGTGATATAAGGCAATAGGTTATTGATTCAGAGAAAAAAAAAAACTTCCAAAAATGTTTCTTTTTATTTTTTATTTTTCTAACTCTCTAAAATTTATTGAAATAGATGATTAAATGGTATAAATATTTTCCAGGCAGTTTCACACTTCACAAGAATGAAATCATGTAATGTCTAATTTCTAATATATCAATAGTATTATACATCTAAAAATTGAATTCAATTTGATTTGGAAACCTTATAAATTCAGTGTAGTATGTAAAGGTAAACTTTAATGTGCAGTGTTCTTTAAGGAAGCCCTGGAGTAATCATCTGGATGTAAGGAGAGTAACAGTAACAACACTGAGTAAGCATAAGTGTTATGATAAGGATTCAACTACAGCGGAGGTAATTAATGGCAGCCATGGAAGCTATAAGGTTGGCTAGAGATATGTGATGATTTCAAGTGATACTTGAGGGGATGACAAGCTTCAATGGCATATTTAAAGAGAGAGCTGAGAAGTTTAGGCAGTTAAAGTTTTTGTTCATGGAGCTGCAAGC
The DNA here is from genome assembly GCA_023055345.1 of Quercus wislizeni. NCBI lineage: Eukaryota > Viridiplantae > Streptophyta > Magnoliopsida > Fagales > Fagaceae > Quercus > Quercus wislizeni. Next base: position 21,101,142 of record JALGQJ010000002.1, read on the forward strand.
ACAACATCACATTCTTTACCTATATTTTTAGTTCATTTGGTTGATAGGAATTTTTGGATTGGTCACAGTCCACAATTCTTACAACCCCAATTGCCATTGCTGTATTGAACTCTATTTAACATAAATCAAAAATTTTCTCTTCAAAAAAAGAATCAATGTTTTTCAAGTTCTTTATTTCATTTCCATTTGCATTTTTTTAAATTGGTAAATTACACATCACCTTGCTTTTATAGGAAGAGGAAGTGTCATTTGAGCTAAAGCCTAAAGCTCATTGGCTCATTATATGATTTTTCCCCTTTGTAAATATTATATTATCTTTAATTTTTTTACCATTGTAAATATTATAGAATCTTTAATTTAAATACAATAAAATAGAAAGAGGTGACTAGAGAAGTAACTCAAATTGCAAGGATTGGCCAAATGATAGTTGACAAGAGAAAAACAAAAAGACAAGGAAAATGGGAATACGACATTCATCTAGATCATTTGGTCCAATGACTATTTCTTGGTGCGAGAGTTGCGATAGAATACAAAAAATGAGCGAATGCATTTTTTTCAACATATAATTGATTATTTCTAGACTTATGGTTTTTGTGGGAAATATTTTTTTGTCGATTGTATTCTTGAAGCAAAAGACTTCTCTCATACCAAATAACATTAGATGATGTTGTGTTCAAAGGCTAAAAGTTTTCTGTAATTTATGCCAAGACTATGAACATACATATTGTTTGGGATGAGAATAGGTGATGTCGTGTTCATAGGCTAAAAGTTGTCTATAATTTATTTGTTAAACAAACATATGTTGTTTGGGATTAGAATCTTTACACAAGTTAAATGCAAGGCATATTGTCTAACAATTAAGAGAGCCCAATAGTTTGCATTGTATAAATTGATTAGTTTTTTGCATAGTACATATTTTTTTTAAAGGAGTAAATATAAATAAATTTATCAAGAAGAAATATTTTTGTAAAATTTGATTCTCTTGCATTTGTTTAATAATTATCAAAATAAAAATTGTTACACTTGATGGAAGTCAAAAGTAGATAAGGCATTGCATGTTGCTTGTAGTATAGAAAATAATATTTGGAAATTCTTTGGAATTAGTGAATTTGAATTGAGTGTGTTTAATGGACTTTGTTAGTAATTTGGGGACACTGATAGTGGTAGAGTGGCTTAATAAAATATTTAATTGGTCTAGGATCACTATTTTACTCTTAAGCTCAACCTCTTTTTAAATCATGTGGGATTCAAATCCTATAAATGTATAATAGCTCATTGTTGTGATTTATATAATTTTTTTTAGTATTTATCCACCTTTATTTTTAGTCATATCATTTTTTATTGTGATAATTGGTAATGATCTCTAGGTTGTATGGAGTCTGTTTATTTTTTAATTTTATTTTTTTATGTTGATAATTTAAAAAAGAGAAAGTAATACAATGCTTGATCAAGTTTCTTTCTAGAAATTGATATGTTGTAATTATTTGAAATGGTTTTTTATTGGAACATGCTTGAACCATATCATTGTGGCGTTTAGATGAATGTTGTTTATTTGACTAATCTATTTATACATATTTTCAACAATTATTTGGAATTAGAATTAACTAATTTGATTGGTTTCAAATGATTGTACCAATAAAAGTGAATGTGTATAACCTTTGTTCAACTATTCTGTGTATCGCACGGGTTAGCGACTAGTTATACATAATCTATGTGTACAACTGTATATGTAAAACATAAAAGGATACTTGTTATGCCTCTGACTAATAAACACACGAGCATGGTGAATCGACTTTGCCATAGTATAATGGTGACGTTGCTACTACAACTATTGTGCAAGAAGTACTGCCTACAAATTTCAGTGCCTTGGATGAGCACCTGCCTATGACTGAGCTTATAGGTATTAATTTAATAATTGTACATGATTGTACTAATTCAATAATTAGCTTGGTTAGAGTATCTGTATGGTTGTGGCTTGCCTAAAAGTGTATTGAATCTTCGCTTTGGCTTTTGGTTGCACGATTAGTTGCCTTCTAGGTCTGATCATTTTGTGTCTCAGTGTCAATGGCCTAAATTATTTTTTGATTTACTAGGGTCCTACAAAATTGAAATGCTATTATCTTATAGGTTTCACCACAACCATTCAAAATGGCCTGCTACCCATTATAGAACCAGTTCACATGGTCGTCTATTATTCATGCCTGGATTTTTTTTGATACTGTTGACTGTTATTGCTTACTATTTTTATTTAAATGATAAAGGATCGATCTGCATTTTATATTAAATAGTGATGGAATTATCCAAAATGTGGTAAAATGTAACTTGAACAGTTTTTGCATCTGTCAAATATTTTGGTCTATCATTCATGCCGTGGATTTGCCTGCAAGTGTGAGAGAGCAACAATGTTTGGTGGCTTCAAAGGCGACAATGCCAATCTGGAGAAGGATGCCCCAAGTGTTGAAAGAGAGTTGCCATAGGTAGGATGCCAACGTCAAGTTTGCAAGGGACCCCTGCCAATGAGCTTCATTTTTGTGTCGAAAGTGGTCTGTTGACTTTTCTTTTAGCTTCCTTTTTCTTTAGTTTTCATATGCTGAACTCAGTTTTATTTTGTTCTGGTTTGCTATTTTGCTTTCCATAATTTCTTTAAGAGATGTCAATGTTGAAACCTCCCAATCACTGGAAGCAGTATACATTAATTCTGGGGACAATCCATTTGAGCTCCTTAAGGATTCTATCAAGTATGTTCACTTAATTGGCCTTTCTTATATTGTGTGTCAATATAAAGTAGTCATCTACATAATCTAACAGTTCCACATGTGTAATGATGTAGGATACTAGAGAAGCACAAAGGTACTTTTAGCCATATCCAAAACAAGAAGGTAATAAAAATCCAAAATACTTTACCAATTTGAGAGCGTGTGTTTATTGTATTCCAATTAATTAACCTATTGTGTGATTGAATAAGTAGATTCCATTCCACTTGGACTGGTTTGGATGGTGCACTTGGGATGCTTTCTACACTGAAGTCAGTCCACAAAGAATCAAAGAGGGTCTTCAAAGGTACAATAAAAAAAGTCACGTGTTTGAGTCAGTTACTTGAGTAAAAGGTTCACCAATTAGTCTGAAACTTAATCCATAATTTAATTATTGTTCTCTTTTGTATTCTGAAATCTTCAGTTTCTTGAAAGGAGGCTGTTTATCTAAATTTCTGATCTGATCATTGATGATGGATGGCAAGAGACAGTAAATGAGTTCAGCAAAGAAGGTGAACCATTTATTGAAGGGACACAGTAAGTCTTCATTCTTTTACAATTTCATTTACCTTCTATAAACTAGAAGCAATCTGTATCAGTTTGTTATCATCCACCTTATATCTTTGGTTGATCCATAGGTTTGCAATCAGATTGGTGGACATCAAAGAAAACAATAAGTTCAAGAGTTTGGGTTCAGATAATACATGCATTGATCTCCATGATTTTATTGATTCAATCAAAGACAAATAAGGAATAAATTTTCCAATCTGGAAGTGGAATTCTATTTTTGTTTAAGATCTAGTTAAAACTCAGTAATTTTGAACATGGAGACCTAATTATCTATTCAGATTTGTTTAAGTGTGTCATGCTTTAGCAGGTTATTGGGGTGGTGCATGTGCTTCCATCATCAGAAACAATGAAAAAGTACAGTCCAAAGATTGCCTATCCAATTCACTCACCTGGTAACTCTGGAAATCTTAGAGACATTGCCATGGATAGCTTGGAAAAACATAGTGTTGTGATTATAGAACCCCCAAAAAATCTGAGTTTTATAATGACCTCCACAGCTATCTTGCAAGCTGCAGTGTGGATGGAGTCAAGTTTGATATTCAGAATTTGATGGAAACTTTAGGTTCTGGGGTCTGTGGATGGGTTTCATTGACTAGATTCTATGAAGAAGCACTTGAGCAATCTATTGCAATGAACTTCAAGTACAATAACCTGGTTTGCTGCTTGAGTAACAATTCTGACTCAATCTATAAGTTTGACTGCTCTCTTGATTTCATACACATAATCTTATGTTACCAAGTTGGAATGTAGTTTCTCATTGAGTTTATTGTTTTCAGTTTAAAGGAGAGTGCAGTTGCAAGAGCATCAGAGGATTTCATGCCAAGAGAACCAACATTTCAAACTTTACATATTGCTATTGTGGCTTTTAATAGTCTTCTTCTAGGGGAGATTGTGGTGCCAGATTGGGACATGTGACATGTTCCATGTAAGATTTCCTACACATTATTATTCCATGCAACCAAATAACTGCAAGAACTAGTTTTGATTGATAAAATTGCTAAATCATTTCATCTATAGTACTCATAATAAGATTTTCAAAATTGACTTGACATACTGATACATATCTGACCCACATAATTTTCCAACATCTAGTGCATTTCTACAATGTAGTGGAGGCTTAAAACCACGTGAGTTGCAAATTCTAAAGTGTTTGTCTTTTTTTATTCAGAGCAAACATGATACAGCTGAATTTCATGCTGCAGCAAGAGCAATAGGTGGATGTGCAGCATATGTAAGGTGAGATACAAAAGCATAGATTCTTATTAAATTTATATGTCTTTGAATGAGAATGATATTTTATGCTTAGCTTTAACTCTCCAATGGTGAGGAAGAAAATTCTTATGGGTTATTCAATTTCAATATATTATTTCCTGATGGGTCAGTCTTAAGATCTAGATATGCAGGCCGGCCTGCTTGAGACTGTTTATTTTTGGACCTAGTTTTGGATAGGAAAAGGTAAAGTAATTTCTTAAGTTCTTATTTTCTCAATCTGAGACTGAATTATTTTTTCAATTTAAAATCAATGTCTCCTAATTACTGTGTGCATTGACTATTAGCAGCATGTTGAAAATATGGAATTTGAATAAGTTATCCGGGGTCAAGATAACGAAGTAGCTCAAGATATTTGTAATGCCACATCTACTTCTTCATCCATTGCATGTCACGTGAGTCCCCATGATGTTGAATTTCTTGAAGAGGTAGCTAATGAAATTTGGAATGGAGATTGTGCAATATATGCCTTTAATTAAGGTTAACTTTCTAGTTCATGATAATTTTACCAAAGAAATTGCATCTAAAATCAACTTCTCTAGAATCACATCAAGTCTATTATATTTCAGGATCTGTTACTAAATTGCCAAGGAAAGGTTTACTCGAAGTGTCTATGAAAACTCTTACATGAGAGCTATATACCATCTCTCCAATCAAGGTAAGTGGTTTAACTGACATTTCTTTCCTATGAATTTTCTTACTATTTAGGTCAATTTAAATCATGTCCTTATGTTGTGAACAGGTTTTTGGTAATGATCTTCTCTTCGCTCCATTGGGATTTCTTGACATGCACAACTCAGGAGGGGCTGTAGAAGCTCTGAACTGCACCAAGGATCTTTCAAGTTGCACAATAAAAATCAAAGGGCGAGGCTGTGGCCTGTTTGGAGCCTATTTGAGCACCAAACCAAAATGTTGTATGGTAAATATGAAAGAAGAGGAATTCACATACAATACTGAAGATGAATTATTGACGGTTAAAATTCAAGGTTAATACAAATTAAGAGACATTGAGCTTGTCTATTAAGGTGTCTATATCCGACGAATTATGCAATAGATTAGGGGCTTTGAAGGGTTGAATGTGAAGAACATATTGTGGGTATCTGTTCTAAACAGATTAAGATAAAATGTATAACGTAAACAACTTATTTATTTGAATATAAATATGCAATATTGATGTTAGGTGATTTGTTTTTCCCCAAAACAGGAATTGATCTCAGTCTGTTTTTATAACTTGTGGGAGTTATGTTTCAATCTCTGACATATCAAGCATCATAGTAAAACATTTCTTCTTTATTGCTTGGCATATGGGAAATATCATTACAAGTAGGCAATGGTAAATATTCTTTTGTGTAATTGAACGATTTTAGAAAAAAATAATAATAATAATACATGCCGCAATTGGTCAATTTGGTGACTAAAGGAAAAGAGGTTAAATTACTGCTACTTTAAATGCTGGCCAGTAACTAACATTGAGATGATACCATCAGAATTGCCGTCCAAATCAATTTTTACCTTAGTTACAAGGGAATTTTATTCCATGATACTAAGTTACCATTACGGATAAAATTTTTGCCTGACAACAATAGGCTTTCCATTTATTAATATTTAATTTTTAATTTTGGATTGTAACAGGTTTTCTTGTCTCGAATTCATGACTAACTCACTTCACCGTGAAATTTTACACTGCATGTGCATATTGGTCTTAACAGAGAAAGAAATGAACCTACAACATGGGCTTCATGCACTGTCATAGGAAAGGATGTTTAGCATGTGGCTTAGCCTAAAGCCATATGTGTCAACACCATCACATGTTTTAAAACAAATGTTAAGGCCTTTGGCTAACATCTGTTTAGCCAATATATTTTGGCCTTATCTCTTTGGACAACGATATCCTTTCCACTTGTGTAACTCCGGAGGGGCAGTAGACCAAATTCACGGAGATCAAACCTGTGACAAAATTTCAATCATAGTGGTGGCTATTTTAGCCATTTAAGGCCAAGTGAGAAGAGATTCTCTAAAAACTAAAAAAGAAACTCCACTTCGATATGAAGAAAATAAATACCACTTCAAGATGACAAATTACTACTTCATTCCAGAAGCTTAATAGTTTATAAAGCATATGAAAAAGGCTTGCATCATAAGCCTGAAAATACTAGACAAACAAATAGTAAAGAAAAACTTCTCAAGTAGAGATTTGGACTCTCCAAAAAGAAGCTACTTCTAGACAAACAAATAGTAAAGAAAAACTTCTACTGATCAAAGTCTATATCTTGAAAAACTTTTTTGACCTCTTCCCACTCTAAATTGGCGCTTTCAGTGATAGAAGTACTAGACAAACAAATAGTAAAGAAAAACTTCTACTGATCAAAGTCTATATCTTGAAAAACTTTTTTGACCTCTTCCCACTCTAAATTGGCGCTTTCAGTGATAGAAGTAGCTTCTTTTCGGAGAGTCCAAATCTCTGCTTGAGATTTGGACCATGTCTCATAAGCTTCATCCATACTTTTTTCTTGGGACAAGAGTTCTTCTACACATTCACGAGCATCAACTACCTTTTTTGTCGCACTGTCGAGTTGATTTTTAAGATCTCTGATTTTTTGCGTTGTTTGTTTTTCAACTTGAGAGTCTTCGGCTTGCTTTAACTTGGCAGCATTAAGTTGACAATTGAGCTCATCAGAATTTGGAAACTTCACTTTATGATCTTCAAGTAACTGCCTTACTTGCTCCAAGGTTGCCTTTGCTGTAGAGAACTTAGAAGCTGTGGTGTCGAAGCCTTTTGAAAATAGCTGGAGCGGAATCCATTTGTTGCTATCCTTCTTAACCATGCAAGGAAGAAGCAAATTACATAAACTTACAAAACGCCCTTTGGTGCTTGAATTGTTGATCACTTGAGTAAACGGAAGAGATAATATTTCTTGTAAACTCCTAAAAGACCGCATCAATTGGTCCGAAGATATAGCACTGGTCGAAGCAGAAGCAGATCTCTCAACAATGCTGTCCCACTTTTTGATCATTTTATCCACATTCTCACAAGGTTGGAGAATAGGGATCTCCTAAGTTTTAAAAAAGCAGGGTTAGTAAACTATGAAAAAAAAGATGAGTTAAAAGGAAAGAAGAGAAAAGAGAATGGTTTCTTACAGATACAAGGCCGGTGGCTGGTGTAGCAGTTGATGTATATTCATCCTCCTCCTCACAGTTCTCCTCTTCTCTCTCAGTACACGATTCAGAGGAACTCTCAAGTTCATCCGATTCTTCTGAATTATTCCTACCCTCTGAATTAGATGGAATTTGAGGTGTTGAGGATTTCTTGGCTGCTATCATCCTTGGCAGATTTCTCTTCTTGGCTCTTGACATCTTGCGAGAATTTCCCATCTCAGTTTCTATGCTTTTGAACACGACTTCATTTGCTTCTGTGGTCTTTTTAGGCTCATCACTAGATATCTTTTCAAACACTACAATTTGCATGTTTTGTTCTCTTTCCCATTCCTTGCATACTTTGTCAGTTTTAATACCCATGGCTGCTTCATGAATCACTTCTACAACTTGCTTCGCAGCTTCATGAATCTCTTCTTCAACTTGCTTTGCAGCTTCATGAATCGGTTCTTCTTCAATTTCTTTCTTTTTCTTTTTCTTCTTTTTCTCAATTTGCTCCTTCATAGCCGTACTCTTATTAATTGGAATAGCAGAGACAACATCAATCGGCTTCTTCCTTGTTCTGGTATAAGTATTTTTTGCTGGAGAGACCTTATTAGCATCCTCTTTTTCTAGTTCATCACAGTCAGACACCTGTAATAAACATTTTTCCAATACTTTTCAAATTTCCATATACTTCTAGGAGAATTGGAACAAATTTGTTTCACTAATTTGCACTGAATCATATAAATTCATTCATGTGTTGGATGGAGGACTGAAATATAAACTGAAGATAAAATATATACGACTATTCAAGTGGGGGAACATTTTGGGATAGACCAAAAAATGGAAAATAGAAAATCTAAGAAGTGAGTATTGGCTAATTGCATTGATTACAGTCCAATGATATTCAGCCCCATGAGCAAAAAGTGAAAAATAAGAGTTCCATGTAAATGAATTAGCATGAATTTATTCCAGTAAATGAATTAGCACCTTCATAAAACCCACATACACATATGCATATACATAAAAATAAATAAATAAATAAATAAACTCCAACAACCCAACATAAACTTCAAAAACCAAAATTTACCCAGTTCAAACCAAAAAAAAAGAAATAAGAAAAAACACAATATCAATCTTATAAGCATAAGAGCATTCACAGCAATGGAGCTAAAAAGCTATAATGCTATTTTAGCTCCACCAATATACCAAAAAAACTCCACAGCAGTGGAAGCAAAGCAAAATTCTTTTGCTGATTTGCTACAGTGCACATCTATCTATAGATGTGCACTGTAGCACTCATCTAACAAAAAATATAATTTTTTAATCAAACCTTTTATTAAAATAATACAAATGTCACTGTACTCCATCTTTTCTTTTCATTCTTTTATTCCAGACCTGCCGTGCTCTCTCAAAAGCTCTGAAGCCTCTTTTATTTTTTTTCATCATCTCCTGCTCTCTCATCAGCCCTCATCTCTCCGATCTTTCTCATCAGCCCTCATCTCTCAAGCTCTCATCTCCCTGCAAAGCCAAAGCCGTCGCCGTCGCCGTCACCAACCCCAGTCCCAGCCGTCGCCGTCGCCGTCGCAGCACCGTGCTCTCTCAAGCTCTGAAGCCTCTTTTTTTTTTCATCATCTCAAGCTCTCATCTCTCTGCGTCGCTGTCGCCGTCCCAACCATCGCCGTTGCCGTCGCCAGCCCACGCCTCAGCCCGTCGCCGTCCCAGCCCACGCCTGTCGTCGTCGCCGTCGCCAGCCCACTTCAGGTCAGTGCTCTCTCCTCTTTTCTAGTGAATTTTTTAATTTTTGTTTTGGCTTAATTTTTCTGGATTTGGTGTTATTTTGTGGTGAAAAATGGTGTTGTCCCTATGTTATTTTGGGCAAAATTAAAAAAACATTTGTATTGGAATAGAATGGCTTCTTCTTTTTTTTTGCTGTGTACATGATTTTTGATTTGGCATTATGTGAGTTTTTTGCTGTATTTGTTGGGTATACCATCTGAATGGAGGAATGTATTGAGAATTTTCTATTCGCAGGAACTTGTGCCAAATCAAAAATGGTGGTGGTAGCGGTGGCGGCGGCGGTAGTGGTGGCAGTTACAGGTGGTTTTGGCAGTAGCGGTGGCGGTTACAGTAATTGTGAATGTTGTTTAATATAGTTTATTGTAGTGAATATATTATTTTATTGTAGTGGATATATTAGTTTATTGTGATGTTTATATTATTTTATTGTGTTAAAAGCTAAAATAGCTCCACTGCTGCAGCATGTATGTAGGTAAAATAGATAAAGTAACTTTTGGTGGAGCTAAAAAGCTAAATTTTTAGCTCCACTGCTGTGGATGCTCTAATACAGCTATAGCAACCCAACAAAAACCCACTTGTGAAAAAGTAAATAATTTCTAGTGTTTTCCACGTGGCGATTTTTAATAGGCTGGCGTAAAACACTGGTTTTACGCCAGCTCCGGACGTAATGTTTCCACACGTGGATGCAAGGATCTTCATATTATTAGGCTATTTATTAGGGTGGATTTAACAAAACCCAACAGCTTGGATAATATAGGAGCTAGACTTTTTTTTTTTTTTTTTAAATACTTAATAAGCACACAAGTCTAAAGCAATAATGATAATGTACTAAAAGCACACATATTTTGTAACAAAGAAGACCCTCTTCCATAGAAAAATCACTAAATAAAAACAGTTATAGCAATCTACTACAAAACCTTTTTATAGCTAGATTCTCTAGTGCAAAATGTATTTATAATAGTTGCCCCTGAATATTTAGAATCTTTCTTAACTATGAACTTCTCGTCAGTTGAAATCAAAATCTATATATATTATATTCTATTTTTTATTCTTAGATAAAGTTATTTTTTAGTTTTCAAGTTAAAATGGTTTAGATTTGATTCTAAAAAAAAAAAAAAATGGTTTAGATTTTTTTAAAAATAATAATAATAATAATTTTTAAAAATAAAAAAATTAGATTTGGGTCAAGTATAGGTATCCATAGATAATAAATCTGGGTAAGAATTGCGTTTGGATGCTAATGGGTATTAGAATTTGGGTATCCATGGGCTAACATTTCTAGTTGGGTTTGGGTATACTTGATCTAAACCCTACCCATGGCCATACCTAGTGCCATTGATAAGGGTTTTGAATTCACGAAAAACCTCATCTAAAGCCACTCTTATCGCCTCTTTCCCCCCGTTTGCTCTCTTTCCTTTCCTTATCCTCGTTACCGCATCACTATAATGCAATTAGGCAGTTGCCTAAGGCTCCTAAATTTTAACCAATGAGGATATTTCTATACCCTTAAGAGCATTAATCAAGCTCCAAATATTAGACAATAGGTATAAACAAAAAAATGTTACAAAGGTTAGGCCCTTTTGTAAATGCTAGTGCTGTAAGTCTTGTCTTCCCATTCGCTCATTTCCCATTCCCTGTGTCTTCTATTTATATTATCTAAAAAAAAATGTTAAAAAATGTTTAATAATGCAATTTTCACCCAAAAAAAAAAGTAACAATAATTTCAAAAAAAATTCCAAATTAACATGCCAACTCACACATGGTCTCACCATAATCTCTAATTTAATTTTTTTTCTATGCTTAGTCAAAAAAAAAAAAAATCTCTACTAATTTAGGAATATTATGAAAATTTGTGACTCTAGCATTATTCAAAAAAAATAGCAGCGAGGCTCTTCTATTTTTTGGGGTAAAGGTTAATAATTTGCATTTATTATAATTTGAAAATATATATTTTTTATTTTTCAAACAAATAAAAAGGATCAACTTTAAAGATAAGGAAAAATAAGATGAATATGAGGGGAAAGAAGACTAAATTTTAGGAGTTCTCTTAGTTTTATTATTATTATTATTTTTAAATTTGGGTTTTTACTTTTATTCCGATGAAAAATGAATAAAAAATGTTAAGAAAAGTTACATTTCATTAATGAGAGTATTTTTGAACCATATAAAGTCCAGTTCAAAGAGAAGATTCTTCTTTTATATATATAAATATATATATATATATATATATATATATATATATATATATATATATATATATATATATATATATATATATATATTACATGTTAACAAAAAAAATCATTTTTGTAAAAAATTAATTATGTCTCAAAATATTTAAAAGATAATTTGTTACTAGCCATGAGCACAAAATAATAGTAAAAAAAAAAAAAAAAAGTGAAAATCTCAAGAATAAGTAAGAAAATTTTCTACAAAAATTATACAATAATTTAGATGAATAACTCGCATATGAACAAGAAATTTATTTTAAAAAATAAAAAATTTTGCATCTAAAATAATTAGAAAATATATTTTAAGTAAAAGAAATATATTTTTTAATCAAATTTAAATATATAAAATGCGTCAATTTAAACATCACTTTAGAGTTTAGGCCCCAAAATTCCTTGGACTGCCCTCAGGGACGTTGTTTTCATTGATTCAAACACATATTTTCATTTATAAATGAAGTTAAAACAATTTTTTTCTTAAGAATAATTAAATTCAATGCAAATATATTTATGCATTTAATTGGAGAATCTAATGTATTGCATATAAATAATTGTTCCTAGATTTTACCCACAAACTTTTTTTTTTGGAAAATTACTTTCAAACTTTAATAGTTGCTCTGCGATGAGATACTTCTTTGGAAAGCCCAAACTTCATCCAAATTCGATCATTCATTCTAGTTTATATTATATGACTAACTTCAGTATAGCAGGTTGTCTCAAAATAAAAACAATAGCAACAACGAAGACGATAATTTATCTTTTTATTTATTTATTTATTTTAGAATCAAGAAGACGAAAATTAAAGAGCAAGATGGCTGACAAGAGACAATATGGAGGATTTGTGTTACAAGACGAAGACGGCCTTCTACTTTGGACTTATGGCACAACACGCTTGCAAATTGAGCCACTAAATTGGGCCACTTGGGCTGTTACAAATATAATAAGCCATAGGAAAACCTTTAAAAAGAGGATATGTTCATTATATAAATTATAATGTTTATTTGTTACCATACATGCAAATTTTATTCATAATCAATATCCCACTTATGATTCACATTAAATGAAATTTACTAACTAGATTGTTAGGACATATGTGTTTCTCATGTTAAGAACATATATCATGATTTTATGTAATTAGCTTATCCTTTGACAAAACGCACTTTACTTGTATTTTGGTAGACTTAGGATGTGTTTAAATACTTCAAGAAACCACATTTCAAGATCAAGTATTAAAGCCTTCAAGCTTGTTCAAGAAATCAAGCAAAAAGTGCAAATTCATTAAAACTCGACAGCTAGTCAATAGCTTCTCAACATCTCCTATCTGTCGAGGTTTAAGAATTTCAGAATTCAACTCTGATTTTCTTGGGATCCGTGAATCTGTCTTTGGGCCTTCTTTTCTCTTAACCCTAGACATATAAAAGAATTGTTTTAAAAACCGTAAAATGGTACACAAGTTGCACAAGCATTGAGCAAACTCTGTTCAAGCAAAATTGTGACCAGAGACAAGGTTTTTGACCTAGTTCATCTCTTTCTCTTGAAGAAGTTGCTGTGTATTTGCACCGTAGGGTTTTGTGACCCAGCATCTTCTTGATCTTCATCATGTGGATGAACTGAAGAACTTTGCAGCCGACATTCTTCTCAGTTGGTGTTATTGAAGTCGCGTACTGGGATCCGCGCAATTGTTAGGCACGTACTTGGAAGCCGTGCATCAGAAAAGGGAACTATCACTACAGAACAAGTCCAATTGGGTATTGGGGTAAGGGTTCAACTGTAGGTTGGTAAGGTACTTGGGATTCCTTTACTTGTAACCGCTTGTTGGTAAGGGTATCATTCTCAAATTGTGCAGTATCAATATCACATGTGATTGTACTTTTGTCACATTCAATAGTTCCCTTATTTATTTTCTCACATTTGATGGTTCCATTGTCACATTAGGTAATACCAACATCACATTTTACCGTACCTTTCTCACATTTTGTGGTACTTAAAATTTTTTTTTCTCACATCCGATGGTTCCCTTATTTTTTTTCTCACATTTGATGGTTTCATTATCTCATTAAACAGTACTAATATCATATTTGACTGTACTTTTCTCATATTTGTGGTACTTTAATTTTTTTCTCATGTTTGACAGTTCCATTATTCACATTGGACAGTACCAGCATCACATATGACCGTACTTTTGCCGTATTCAGTTGTACCTTTATTTTTTTTTCTCACATTTGACAGTTCCATTGTCACATTAGGCGATACCAACATCAAATACGACTGTACTTTTGTCATATTCGATGGTTCCCATATTTTCTCCTCATATTTGATGGTTTTATTGTCACATTAAGCAATACTAATTTCTCATATAACTGTATTTTTACCATATTCGGTTATATCCTTTTTTTTTCCCCTCACATTTAACAATTCCATTGTCACATTGGGCAGTACCAACATCACATGTGACTATGCTTTTGTCACATTCGGTTGTACACTTATTATTATTATTATTATTATTATTATTATTATTTTCTCATATTTGAAGGTCTTATTGTCACATTGGATTGTACCAATATCACATGTGACTTTACTTTTGTCACATTTAGTAGTTACCTTATCTTTTCTTGTATTTGATGGTTTCATTATCATATTAGCAATACCAACTTCACAAATGAATTTTTTATTAAAAAAAAAAATCACAGATGAATGTACTTTTGTCACATTCAGTTGTACCCTTAGAACCTAAAAAATAACCATAATGCACCTAAAACCTAAAAAAAAAATAGTGAAATAACCATAGAACCTTGAAAATGACTGAAATGACCCTAAAACCTTAAAGAATTTTGAAATACTCTTGAAAATGACCAAAATACCTCATAAACTTAAAAATGACCAAAGTACCCTCGAAACTCTCAACAATTACTGATAATACCTTAAGAACCTAAAAAATGACCGAAATAACCACAAAGCCTAAAAAATAATCAAAATACCCTTAGAACATAAAATGACTATAATGCCCTCGATACCTAGAGAATGTTTGAAATACCCCTAGAAACTTGAAAATGACTGAAATACCCTTAATACCTAAAAATAATTGAAATGACTTTGAAACCTAAAAAATGAACGAAGTACGCTTAAAACTTAAAAATTGACCAAAATGGCCATAATTCCTTCTAAAATTACCAAAATACATTTAGAACCTAAAAATGACTAAAATACCCTTAATATCTAAAAAAAGATTGAAATACTCTTGAAACTTAAAAAATGACCGAAGACCCTTGGAACCTAAAAAATGATTATAATACCATCAAAACCTAAAAATGATCAAAAGATCAATAGAACCTTAAAAAAAAAAAAATGACCGTAATACTCTTAGAACCTTAAAAAGACAGTAATGCCCTTGAAACCTTAAAATAACTAAAATACCCTCAAAACCTAAAAAATGACTCAAATGCCCTTGAAACTTAAAAAATAACCCAAAATACCCCCTAAAAACTTGAAAATGACCTAAATACCCCCCAAACCCTTTAAAATTACAAGAATAAGTTGTATTTTGTTGTATACTTATTAAAATTTAAAAGATGATAAGTTATCTAAAAATAAAAAACTATCTAGCTTGTATGGTTTTCAATAAATTTGGTGTGAGCACATAATTTCAAAATAATGTTATGTACAAGTTCAATGTTACATTGATGGTTTCCCTTTTCTTTTTCTTTTTAAGGCTAAATGAAATTACTAGGATAGTTTTAAATGAAACTTTGATACTAGACATTTCAATTAATTAAAAAATATCTTCTGGTTAACACTATTAATAAAAATTTTAAAAAATCTAATAAAAGTTTGATTATTTAATTCTACTAATTTTTATTTTTATTTTTTCACTCTTTCTTCTACTAACTCCAGCAACAACTTTTGACACCCCCAACATTTAATGTAATGAACAAATTTTATTTTTTTTGAAGCCAACATTACATCTCATGTTCACAACCACTGAATTTGCCAATTTGGACTCCAATGAGACTTGCACAAAATGAAATTTTAATGTTCAAATAGATACCAAATCAAATCAAATAACTTTGCACGTTCTGATGTAGGATGTTTTTGCCATTTAACATGATTTTCAAAGCAAGTTCGTTAGTTGACACGTTTTTTAAACATATTAGTAAACTAGCATCTCGAGTCTTAGAAACTTAAAATTGATTAAGGAACTTGAGCCTTGAATATGACCAAAATTCCCTCACTAACCTATAAAAATGACTAAAGTACACTTTAACTCAAAAAAAAAGAAAAAGAAAAGAAAATATCAAAATATCATTGAAATCTTGAAATAACCTAAATACCTATAAAACCTTAATTTAAAAAATGACCAAAATACATTTTTAGACTTCCAAAATTACTTTTAAAAATGAACAAAATAACACTAAAACACCAAGAATGATTTAAACATCCCTGAAACCTTCAAGATGACTAAAGTACGTACTTTGAAAGGTACCATAATACTATTAGAACCACTATATATGGTTGTTATACAATGTAGAGGTGACATATTGACAATAATTGTGTCGGTTTAGACTTCAAATGGTGTTTTTTGAACTATCAACCATGCAAGTGATTATGTGTTTATATAAGAAAGGCAAAAAAAAAAAAAAAAAAAAAAAACCTTATCTTATTTGCATCTATCATAACATCAAAACAAAAAAAATTTGAAATGGTTGTTGTTGCTGTTTTGATGAAATCAGTGAAATTGATGTATTTCACCATAGACGCTAGAAGACCCTCTTCACATTGAGCTGGAGTTGGCACAATCATTGCAGCACTATCACTCTGACCATTTTATAGCTGTTTTTTTACCATTCTATGCGACTTCTGATGGCTGTTTTGGCCAAAAATAGATGCTCAAGATTGAACAAATTAATTAGATGATTGACCCTAGAATAGATTTTGCATCTTAGCATCAAAGGGTTAGCTTTTGCCATAGTAGATCTGTTCACAAATATAATCATTCTCATATTCCAACAAAGACATCAAAGGAGACTGGTCAATGCCTTCAAATTACACATTAAACAAAATACTTCACAATAATGGCATTTTCAAACTAATTACAAATATCGTGTCAACCTTGCTATGCTACATATCCAGTGCCCAGTGGTTCAAGTATATTTCATATTTTACAATGGAAAGTTGAATTGTATATTCCATGACAGAGTAAATTTGGAGGATGTGTTAACCTCATGCATTTTCTTTTAAACTCTTACATATAATCAATTAGTCCAATAAAGGTTTATGTATAAACAACAATTTTGATGATAACTAGCAAGCAATGACAATAGGTAATCACCTAGCTTTTCTCATGCAACCTATTTTGAGACTTGAATAGGGTTGATTGGTTGAGAGGTTGAAGTGTGAAAGAAGAGGCAAAAATAGTTGAGATGTTGTCCACCAGCCTTTGAGCTGACTTTTCATTAACAGGTGCTGAAGAAACAATCTGTACATCTTCTTGGTTGGAAATAACATCCCATAGCTGAAAAGAAAAGAAATGAGCATCACATACTACGTAAAGTAACTATGTCATTCATAAGGCTTGATAAATGTGTTCAAACTTATGCCATCAAAATTATGCTAGACTTCTCAAAACATGTTTACCATATATATATATATATATATATATATATATATATATATATATATATATTTGCAGGATCTATTCGAATTAAATAATGCAAACCCACATACACATCACACATGCTACTTCAAAAAGAACAAATAGACTTAAATTCAAAAATCATGAGAAGATTGAGGAGTCCTCCCCACCCACCTCGTACCCAATACCCACAAGAAAATCAATAATAATCATTTGAAATCATATATATCTACTTTTACAAATGGGTCGCCCCAAAAAACAAACAAAGGAAAAAGGGGAAGAAAAAGCAAAAAAAAAAAAAAAAAGACATTGAATTTAGGGTTTTTTTCATTTTGACTCTTACCTTTAACAATATAAAAAATATTTTGATCATTTTAGGAGAGTGAGAGATCTAGAAGAACCTAGAGAGAGTGCTAAGAGAACACCAGAGAGATAACTATCTAATTTTTTATTTTATTTTTTTGTATATATACGCTTACCTACTCTGCTGATAACTAGTATCCATTAAAATTAAATGAAGAGTCAAGATTAAAACATCACCAAATTTATGGTTGAGATTGGGGTGGGTACCATATCCACTAAAAAAAAGTAAGGGTACAATAGAATGACCCCAATTTCAAAAATATATTGTAAACATTTATGCGCTTGAAATTTTAGATTTTAACTTTAAAAACAATATTTTGGAGTTTGTTACATAATTATCCTAATTTATTTTCTTTTGCAATAAATTTTTTCTTTTTTTCAAAATCAAGTTTAAGATTTCAGATTTTTTTTTTTTTAATTTTTTTTTAAAGAAAGAAGTCTAAGAATTTTATTGAAAATGTCAGCCACTATCGACTAAGAATACAGAAAATAGGTGTGGAGGAACATCCTCCATCCACACCTTATAACCGCTAACATGTCTAGCATATTTAGCTAGGTTATAAGCAACAAAGTTACCAATTCTATGTACATGTGAGCAAGAAATCCTACTGGTATCTGTCAAGTATTTTGCTGAGGCAAGGATGTGATCAAATGGTGAGAAGCTTTCCTCCTCACTGTTGAGAATCTTGATCACAGCTTGTGCATCACCTTCAAGGATAAATGAGGATAGACCGATCTCCAAAGCAAAGGACGTAGCTCTAGCTGCAGCCATAGCTTCCACCATATCTAATGAGAAAGGGAGATGGATTTGCTCAGATAATGAAGCCAGAACCTGACCATGGCCATTTCTTATAACCACTCCTAAACCTACTTTCCCGATGTCCTTGAATGTGGCTCCGTCAAATTCACTTTCAGAGAGCTTAATGGAGGTGGAGACCATCGTGAGTGTGATGGGAACCTAGTAACTGAAGGAGCTTAGGTTGTGCTATTTGCATTGGAGAAATCCTGGAGAGCTCGGAGTGCAAACGAGACAACCTGTGAGATAGGGAAATCTTCGTTCTTCACTTGCATCTGGTTTCGACGGTACCAAGTGTCCACATCACCATTGCCAGCTTCCCAACGTCTTTTTCTTCCTTCTGAGCGTGCACAATGAGGTCTGAGATGGTAGTGAAGCTCCTTTGCGAGTTAAAGTTGAACTCACTGAGTGAACTCCATACCTATGATATAGAAGAGCAATCCCAGAGAATGTGTAGCACACTTTCTGGAGCACTTCTGCAATGATCACAGCAATCCGATTGGAGAATCTTTTGCTTTTGTAAATTTCTTTTGACTAGCAAAGCATCACGGCATGCCCTCCATAGAAAATTTCTCACCTTGTTTGGTACCAATAATCCCCGTATCAGCTTCCATACTTCTCGACTAGACCTCGCTTCGTCCACTGTATGGTTGCTGTGATCTCATGAGCAAGAAACTTGTATCCCAATTGAACTATGTACTGACCCGATGAAGTGTAGGGCCAAATAAGCTTATCCTCAATAAGAACATGACGCAGGGGAATACTCCTAATCAACTCCACCTCATTGGGATTAAACAGACCATTAAGCAAGTTTAAATCCCACTGCCTTACCTCCGGATCAATTAAGTCAATCACTCTTATTTCTTCAAAGCCTTCTACCATTGGGGATAAGATTCCTAGATGATCACAATGTGGTAGCCATGCATCCATCCACACTCCAATTGACTCTCCACTGCCTACCCTCTACTTTGCACCTCTAGAAATGACTTCTCGGCCTTTCAATATATTGTGCCAGGCATACGAACCAGTAATAGACTCAGGAGCTTCCATGAAAGAGCAACTGAGAAAATTTTGGATTTAAAGACTCTGTAAAATAATGAATCCTTATGGTGCAACAGTCTCCATTCTTGTTTTTGCTAATAAGACATCATTGAACAAAGCTAAATCCTTGAACCCCATACCTCCCTTGGATTTAGTTTGGCATAGAGTTTCCCATTTGACCCAATGAACTCTCCTTCGGTCCCCTTTCTGTCCCCACAAGAATCTTCTAATTAAGCTTTCTATCTTCGTGCACAGACCCACCGAGAGTTTGAAACAACTCATCATGTACATGGGTGAAAGCTCAAATTTGTGTGAAAACACAAGAGCTATTTAGACCCCCAAATTAAAATTACGGCTCGGTTGATTTTACTCTAACTTAAACTAAGTGCGAAATAGAGTAAATGCGAGCGGACAAACAATATAACTACTCTAAGCTATATTCATCAAATCACAGCAATAAAATGAAAGCTAAAAGAGTAGGGAAGAAAAATGCAAACACAAGATAACACCCCGATGTGTTATCGAAGAGGAAATTAAAGAACTCAATCAAAAACCTCTCCACCGCCCTCTAAGCGGTAAATCGATCCATTAGAGAATGAGTTGAAGTACATGAATAACAAAAGACCCTCCAAACCTAGTTTACTCAATGTACTTGAGCCCTCCAAGCTCTTGCTACCAATTGACTTGACGAAATATTGTTTTCTCTAGCTCTCCGGATCACGTAATTCAGCCCGATTGCATCCACCAAACAAATGGCTTCTTCCAATGCTTCCCAGCAGCACAAAAACCTCACTTTACACTCAGGATGGGTGTGGTAAGTGTTTGAGCTATCAACTTCTCAAGGATTTGGATATGGAGAAGTAGGAGTTGAGGAAAATCACAATGGATTGTGTAGAGAATTGTAGGTATGACAATCTCTCACTCTTAAGGGTAATGGCTAGGATTTTCTCTTTGAAAAACACTCCTTTCAATATGTGGGTAATGTTGGTATATATAGTGTGGGTAGAAACCTAGTGTATCAGATATGACAAATTGGCAAAACAGAATATTTCACAGGTATCTCGCGGGAAGGTCTTACTCGCAAGACACTAACAAAAACTAGTTGTCACCATCTGTCATGACTCTTCTCATTCTAGTCATGTGCTGAACACATTCTTCACTTCGCAGGAAGGCTTCTCGCGAGCTACCCGCGAAAACACCTTTGATCTTTAATGAGTCTTGAGTCTTCACACTCTCTTTCACACACAACCCTTATAATGAAATCCCACATAAAATACAGGATACAAAAGATTGAACAAAATTACAATCAAATTTGGCACGGAATTAAAACCAACACAAATTAGTGTTAAATCACAACTTTACAATCTCCCCCTTTGGCTATTTCGTGACAAAACCCCTAAAACAGACTTTAGACTTAAACGTGAGTTTGGGAATAGTGGTAAAACTCACTTACACCTAATCTAGAAGCTGTGAAGCACTTGCACATATACACCTGTAACCTGAAACACTCGCACACAAGCAAAACTTTTATTAAGCTTATGACAAGTTGAATATATGGTACGTATATGAGCAAGTAAAGTGTGATCAAGGTAATAAACAATATATAAACAATTAAGCATATCTTGATCAAACAAGAGTAGTCATAAAAGAATGACTACAATGAACATTTAGCTAGTAAATGATTATCCAGACACGCAATGCAATTAAGAGCAACGCAAAAATCAATTGCATGTCCAACACACAACCAATGCAAAATACAAGAAGTATTTGCATCAAGGATACAAGATCCAACAAGGGCACAAGTGTGTAGTACTAAAGATAATGCAGCAAGATCTAAAAGTACTTAAAAACGCTACAAAGCAAGGATACAAAAACAAAGTACTAAATATAAATTGAAAGATTTACTAGAGTACTTTAAAAGAAAGCAATGTAAATATCCAACAGTTATAAAGACTATAAAAGAAAACTAACAAACTATAAACTCGACTAGCCAGAAAACTAATAAGCTGTAAACTAGACTAGCCAAACAATGGTTAGATTATTCAAAAGTATGTGTCAGCTTTCTCCTTTTGATCTCACAAAACTCCCCCTTTCAATATGCACACTTCCTTTCTTATGATGCTCTCCCCTTTACTATATGCTATCATCCAAACTATACAGTGAGTTGTTCTCCCCTTTTTTGCACGAATAGCTAAAAGCTCTCCTCTAGCTTGCGTTGAATCTCATCTAACTGTGTCTCAATGGTTGTTAGACACATTTAAACTTGGTTGTTGGTGGAGTAGATAACATTAGCAAGTCTTGAAATATGCTTATGCAAACCCTCAACCAAGATAGTCAACCTATCGATATGAGAGCTAGATTGTCTTGGCTAAGTGCTAGTAGACTACAGCTTAGGAGTGTGAAGAGATGCAGTCTCGGTATGCCAAGGGGTAGTATGAGCAGTTGAGCCATGATCGAAAAGAGTGGCATGTGGGAGAGATTCACTCTTTGGTGTTTTGGACGGATTTTGCTTTTCCCGTTCAGCAGAAGAGTGACTTTTGCTCATTTGAAGAGACTCCATGGATATTGGGCATAGACAAACTAGGATAGTTCCATCTTTTGGCGGACAAACACCTTTAAGTACCATGATTTTCATGATAATATTGTAGAAAGGAAGACACATCCTTGCTGCTACTCGTCCTGCTGTTTTCCCCATAGTCTGGAAAATGTGAGCATAAATATCGATCGAAACTCCTATAATGAGATCACATAAGAACTGTGCTCTTCCAAGATTGATAAATCCAGTGTTGGTCAGTGGATAAAGATTGGAGAACATGGTCAATGTGAGAGTTTTTAGTTCAGGTTCAAACTTCGCAGTTCCAATGGACGTGCCTTTGGTTGAGACCTCATGATCAGCTCCAAGAATTTGAAGAATATCTGTCACTAGAGGAAGTCTATCACCATATGAAGAGATATCCACATTTCTCGGTCGATTAATGCAAAGGATCTTTGCAAGGTAGTCTAGAGTGATGATAAAATCTTTTCCTCGAACCCAACACTAAAATTCAACTTCGGTGAATCTAGCATTCGAGTAGAACTCCTTAACCAATTCATCAATTGGATCCTCAAAGTTTCTGAATAGATTTACCCAATCTTTATCTGCAAAAATCCTAAGGATAAAAGTGGATCCCAAGGTGTCAAACCGTATAATCTGTTTCACCACTGTAGGTGCATTCTTAAAAATGCTAGAGAAAGTCTGAGAATCTAGGGGAGTCTTGAATCTCTCGCTATTGGAGTCATCGGACGAATGCCGGGTCCTCTTTGATACAGGAGATGACGTAAGGTCAATCACGTGTTCTTTACCGCGAAAGGAACAACAATACATCTACAAAAACAGACACAAAGAACAAAGCAATAAGTGCAAAAACACAAAGCAAGAACATAAACTTGATTAGTACCAAGTTAGTCCATAAAATAAACATAAAGTCCTAAAAAGAACATAAATAATGTCACAAAATCATGATATGTGAGCTAAACATGTAATAACATAAATCTAGCATGATTGAAATGCAAAAACATGACAAGTGAGCAAGTGTGTGCATCAAGCGTGCATGTGGTGTGCATATGTGATGCATGTGCAAGGCATGACTAAGCACATTTTGGTCAAAGTATGTAAAACACAGCCAATGATCAAAACATGATAAACAAATCCAATCATGGTAATCCCTAAAGTTTGGAACTCATTGGAGTCCAAAACAACACCAAAATGCCATTTGGGCATTTTATCAAACACTTGATGTGCACCTATAAAACTAACAGGTGAGCAATGCATAAACATGAGTAAATCTTGCCTAAATACATGTTAAATTGCCATAATTGGCCAACACAAACATAAACAGATCAAATGGGACAGAGCCCAATCAAGAAATTGAAAAAGTTTTCACAAAATATATAGTTTCCCAACCTTTTTTCAAAAATAACCCAATTCAAGTAAAACCTAGAATTTTCTGCATAATCTAAGGAAATAGAGAGAAAAGATTGTATGAACATACCTTAGAGAAGATTTTGAAACGATTGCACTTGAAATTTGTTAGGTTTTTGAGTGAAATTAAGTTTTGGGTTCTTTGAGGCTTAAGGGAGACGAAGTGAGGGAAAATAAGTGAGTTTGAAAAATTATCTACATCAGCCCTTTAAAATTGAAAACACGTGTTTTTCGCGGGTTAGCTTCTCAAGAAGTTACTCGCAAAAAATGACTCTAAAGCACAAAACTTTTTGCAGAAAGACTTTACTTGCGAAACAGTAGCGAGACAATTGCGAAAGTTTCTGTCTGAATTTTGTGTTTTCATATTTTGCCTTAACCCATTTTTGTGGGAAGAGCTTAGTCGCGAGCTTCTCGCGAAAATGCCTTTGAAGGAGTTTTTGATGAAAAACATGAAAAATGCAATTTGAACAAAAACTCAAAACACGAAAGCATAAAAACACTTTCAAAAACATATAAAATACTCAAAAATCTTTTTGAGTTTGATTAACAAGCAATTAAGTATATACATCACATTTGAACATGTACATTCACACAAATGAAATAAGCATTCATTGAACAAAAGTCTTGCGTGTAGTGTGTGTGTATCAAAAGTGGAATAGTCCTAAGTCTAGAGTGAAGTTTCAATAATTAATTCAATCAAGTCATACACAACTGGTACTAAGTCAAGTGGTCTATCTCAATTATAAAAATGAACATATATGACCTCCCACAAAAAAATGATTACATATCTTTGAAGCTTTTCATTTGGCTTTTTTACAATTCACAACATTTGATCATTTTTTATCTTTACATCTCATTTTGAGATCGATGCCTGAAATTTTTGATATTTCATTTTATGATATGTCATTTTTGATATTTCAATTAAGTATACACATCACATTTGAACATGTACAATCACATAAATGAAACAAACATTCATTGAACAAAAGTCTTGTGTGTTGTGTGTGTGTATCAAATGTGGAATAGTCCTTAGTCCAGAGTGAAGTTTCAATGATCAATTCAATCAAGTCATACATAACTGATACTAAGTCAAGATGTCTATCTCAATTATAGAAATGAACATATATGACCTCCCACAAGAAAATGATTACATATTTTTGAACCTTTTCATTAGGCTTCTTTACAATTCACAACATTTGATCATTTTTTATTTTTACATCTCTTTTTGAGATCGATGTCTGAAATTTTTGATATTTCATTTTGTGAATAAACCTTTAGCTTTTTGGGCGCCATACATTTCAATATAAGTCATTTTTCCTTTTTCTTAGTCAAATACTAGTATGTGCAACAACTTTTGTAGTTTATTATCTCTTTTCGAGATTTGAAATTTGTTGAGCTATAAAGCAAAAACATAAAAATGTGTAGGAAGATATATAGGTACAAGTCTATGCATGTATCAAAACCATCAAGACTATTGACCAATCATTCATGACAAACTTGAAGATCGATTTACAACAGTTACACATAGATTTTAAGATTTTTCTCACAATTATAGATGTGCATACATAACAAGCTAAGCTCATAAATGTACTATGCCATTAGTACGAAGGTACTAGGCCAAACTCATATGTGATATACATAGCACAAGTGATTAAACTTTTTAGAGATTTTTCAATTTTTCTGGGTTTTTGAATTTTTTAACACACTCAAAAACAGAACATGTCAAGTAAGATCAACAAAAACAACAAAAACAAAACAAACTTGAAAAGAAACATGCTAAAATGTGAATCATGAGCAAACGACCAATCAAAGTCACAACATATAGAAAGAATTGATGCATGGATATGGTCTAATGCTTATGCATGTGTACCCTTCTTCACCCACATGGCACGTGCATTTGGGGTGATATCCCTAAAGGATTGGGTTCTAGAGCTATGATTCTCAAACCTTTGGCTGAAGCTTGCCAAACAAGAAGTGATGGTATCTATTATCTTTATCACATCACCAAAACTAGAATCAGCTTCTCGCCCTTTTGACTGCTTGATGTTCCAATTCCCTTTTCCTTGTCCTCTTAGCCTTTGAGAATCCGCTTTCTTCAATGCGTGAAGTTTATAGCACTTAAGTCTTGTGTGTCCTCAAACTCCACAATGGTGGTAGAAGTGTTGAACTTGAGGACCTCTTTGAGGCTTTGGAAGAGACTTCCCTTTAGCCTTGGGTTTGGCCACAATTGGATTTTGAGGTTTTGTTAAAACCTTTTGAGCAGTTCCATTTGGCTTCTTCTCCACTTTTCCATTCTCAACACTTGGAGTTGCTGCCATTGGTTCCTTAGCTTTATCAAATTTCATCTCCTTGGACACATTGGCACTTGAACTACTCTCTCCAGAATATCCTAATCCACTTTTGTCAAAAAAAGGCTTTTGATGTGCAAGCACTTTGTCAAGTTTCTTGGAGGCAACGCGCTCCACTTTGGCATTAGCTTGAATCACTTCAAACTCAAGAAACTTGATCTTGGAGTAGGCCTCGGTTAGTTCTCAATTCAATGCCTCAACTTCACACTTCGTTTCCTTATACCTTACAAGTATGCTCTTGTAATCTTGTTCAGCTTTTTTTATTTTTTTGATGGTTGCCTTAGCCACTCTAGCATACTCTCCGGTTTTCTCAAGAAGAGAATTATAAGATTCTTGCAATTCCTTGGCTCCTTCATCTTCATCATCAGATTCTTCCCCAACTCCCATAGACTCTACTTCGGTGTGTTCACCGAGTTCTTCCACTAGAAGGCTCAAATCTTCCGATGAGTCCACAAGTGCAATGGTCATAATGTGGAGTAATTTTCTTCTCCGTCACAACTTTCTTCCGAGTCAGAGTTTGAACCATCTAAGTCACTGAAGGTAGTTGCAACAACTTTAACCCTTTGCTTTCAAATATGTGGGGCATTCTTTCTTCACATGCCCATGTCCTTTGCACTTAAAGCACGTGACCATTTGGGATGGTGAGGAATCTCTTGAACCTTTCTTCTTGAAGTCTTTCTTGTCCTTCTTGAAATTTGAGAATTTGCTCTTCTCAAAGGACTTTCCATCTCTCTTAAACTTTAGGAACTTATGAAAGTTCTTATCAAGGTATGCCACATCCTTTTCAACCTCATCCTCATTTGAGGAGTCTTGAGCTTCCAATCTCTCATTGATTATCTTAAGAGCAAAAGATTTGCTCTTCCTTTGAGATGGTAGAGATAGCTCATAGGTTTGAAGAGAGCCGATGAGTTCTTGAATTTTAATCTCATTAAGGTCTTTGCTCTCTTCAATGGTAGTGACTTTTGCACAGAAACTCTCTGACGATGATTGTAGAATCTTCCTCACAATCTTGGAGTTCTCCGTCTTTTCTCCCAAGTTGAATTTCCCAATCACCACTTCATTTAGCTTCCTATAAAATGAGTTGAATGACTCGTCCTCACTCATCTTCAGCTCCTCGAAGTGCATGGTAAGCATTTGCAACTTAGTGTCTTTCACATTTTTGGTGCCTTCATAAGTCATCTCCAAGATTTGCCACGTTTTCCGCTCCACCTTGCGCGTGTTCTACAATCTCAATCACATCATTCCAAAGAGTTATCCCAGTCTCCAGAGCCACCATCTCAGAATTTTGCTTTTCACCTTGTGTCACGTGAAGCTGAACGTTTTATGTTACTTCCTTCCTTGATTGAGTATGTCCAAAGCCATCGCCCGATCCTGTGATTTTTGTTGAGTACATCTTACCTGGATTATATGGAAGTGCTCGCAGCCAAGCACTATATCCTTATTGGTCTACATTAAGCGTTCCTTTGCTGACCAGCCACTTCTCACGGTCTTTCTCAGTGTGTGATATCATTCCACACCAATAACAGAAATTTGAAAGCTTTTCATACTTAAGAGAGACCCAAACTTCATCCTTCTCGTTAAGTGCAACTCTGCGACCCCTACAGAGGGGTTTTGTGACATCAACTTCTACTCTCACTCAAATAAAGTCACCTCCAATCATTTCATTTGAATGTTTTGTAGATAGGATAACACCTATCTTTTCCCCCAGTTCCATGGCCATCTTAAAGTTTAGTAGGCTAACTAGCAATCCATGCATCTAAATCCAAAACTTCATAGACGTAAACCTTAGATTTTTTGTCAGAATCGAGTAGTCATAGCACTGGAATAGTACCACATGCTTATTAAAAGACCAAAGTTCTGTTGCTAAAACCCGTTCAGCATCCGTTTCTAGTTCAAAGACAAAAAGGAGAACATGATCACCTACCTCCCTAATTTCAAAACCTTTCCATGCCCTCCAAAGTGGTTTGAAAGTTCTCCCCACTGCTTCCACGTTGAGAGTTCTTCGTGTCATAAACCTTGCTACTAACACATGTTCATTTTTCTTACTGAACTGAGATTTTGTCAGCTTAACTTTTTTCTTTTCCTCGCCTGTCAGAGAAAGTTTTTTCCAATCCTTAAGAACTTCATCCATTCTCACACAAAAGAAAGAGTGCTAGAAAAGAAGAGAAAAGAGTGTAGAAGTAAACAATTTTTTGCGGAGATGATCACAGTACGTGTTTCCCCACCACAAAAAACTAAAGACCCCACAAGCTCCCTACTAATAATGTTGGAAACATAACAAAATTTAGGCTGTGTTTGTTTTGGCTTCAAATCACTTCCGAAAATGTTTTTCTGTAAATGCGGGTGTTTGGTTGCGCATGGAAAATAAATTTTCCAGAAATTATTTTCAGTTGACCGTGTGTTTTGAAGGCTTTGACCCGGAAATGGTTTGAAGTGAAAATTTTCACTTCAAACCATTTTTGGACTCACGCGCAGAGAGAGAGAGAGAGAGAGAGAGAGAGAGAGAGAGAGAGAGAGAGAGAGAGAGAGAGAGAGAGAGAGAGAGAGAGAGAGAGAGAGCCTTCGACTTCGCCGATCTACAAACCCACCGATTTACGAACCGATCACACCTTCGACTTCGCCGATCACGCCTTCGACTTCGCCGATTTACGAACCCACGAACCGATCTTTGACCCAGAGCCTTCGACCCACCGATCTACGAACCCACGAACTAATCTTCAACCCAGAGCCTTCAGCCCACAAGCCTTCGACTTCGCCAGTGACCCAGAGCCTTCGCGCCACGAACCGATCTTCGACCCAAAGCCATCGACCCACCGATTTACAAACCCACGAACTGATCCTCGACCCAGAGCCTTCAACCGACGAGCCTTCGACTTCGCCAGCGACCTAGAGCCTTCGCGCCACGAACCCACAAACCAATCTCTCTCTCTATGTGATTTTGATTTTCTGTGTGATTTTGATCGACCAACGAACCGATCTACGTTTCTGTGTGATTTTGACTTTTTACTTTCTCTCTTTGATCTCTGATTTTTTTGTTGTTGTTGTGGTGGTGTGGGTGGTGGTGTTTTGGTGGTTTTCCTGTTGTGTGGTGGTGGGTTTTGTGTGGGTGGTGGTGGAAAATAGCATTTTCAGAATCTTACCAAACACATGAAAATATTTTCTAGAACAATTTTCATAATACAACCAAACACTTGAAAATATTTTCCTTTCCCGAAAATAACATTTCCGAAAAATATTTTACATAAACCAAACACAGCCTAAATAGTTTCTCTGCAATGACAGCATTCTTCTGGCTATTTATTTAATTAGACAATAAAAAAGAAAAAAGAAAGTCCAAAATTCATCCAAAATGGTCATTAATTCATTCTAGTTTATTTAATAGGACTAACTTTTTTTTTGAGAGAAATTTAAAAGGACTAACTTCAGTATGATAGAATATTTCAAAATATAAACAATTACAATAAGGAAGACAAAATTAAGGAGTACATTATAACCAGTATACAAGATTATTATTATTTATATGTATAGGTGCCTATGAATCTAAATGTCGTGACAAGCCATTTTCAAAGGTATGGATGGATCTGAAAAAGCTCCAGTTGAAATTTGATCAAAAACAAACTTGTTAGCATCTTCTATATAGTGAATTCCATCCCAATTTACTCTAACTAAGGGGCATTCACATGAACCAACAAATATCTAGCTTCCATTGACTGTAATTGTTCCTCCACAGCCAACATTGCTGCTATAATTGTACATGCCACCATAGCCACAACAAGTAACGAGGGGGATTTCAAATCCTGTTGTTTTCAACCAAACAATTAATAAACATGAAATTATGCTTCATTAATAAAATATTTTAAACTAATGAATAAAAATGATAAATGTTAATGATCATCTAAGTCTATAAGATTGATCATCATTAAAAACAGGGACAGAACTACATTTGGACCAAACGGTCGTGCCACCTTGAATTTTTTTTTTTTTTTTAATAATATGTATACAGTTAAAATTAAATTATAGTATAAACTTAAGTTTTTATGGTATTTGGATAAAAAAATTTGTCAACTTATTAAAATTTATAGTTTTTTTTTTTAAAACTTTATTAAGCTGCAGATAAATTCAGTAGATCTTTGGTTATTAACCAATTCAATTAGCAATAAATTTTCATCTATCCAAGTTACAAAAATCAAATTGGCCCAAAGAGACCTCATGAAATAGAAATAACCAACTGGCCTAAATCCATATATAGTCCCCTTAAAAAAAAGGTTAATTAATACATGAACTGTTGGGTGTGGATTCATGCAATTACTGCACTGTCATGTGAAAGGTAAAAGTTAATTGGCAATTTTTTTTATTTACGTTTTTAAATGTTATCAATTTGTGCATGAATCACTAGTGTTATCACAAAATCAATAAGGCAAAGCTCTCTGTCTCTCTCTTCATAAAAAGAAAATATTTTGGATTGATCTAAGCATTAAAAAATAATAATAATGGTTAACTATGTCTATAGTTTAGTGTGAATAAAACATAAAGTTGAGTATTTTCGATTGAGTAAATTAAAACAACTATTTTTATGTCAAAATATTGGTCTTTTACATTTTCTCAAAGTTATATTTTTCTCTCATTGTCATAATCATAAATTCATTTCAATTTTTTTTTTTTAAAATTTTTGGGTTTAGAAATTAGATAGTATATTAAATGTGACAACAAAATTTATGGTAGTCTCTTGCTTTAGAATCAATAGAAATTACCATGAAATTCTATACATAAATCAATCATATATGATTTTTGGGACTTAAAAAAAAAAAGTTAAAGATGATAGAAATATATTCAGAAATTATTATTATTATTGTGGGGAGGGGGGGTGGGAGGCACCCCACCCAAGTAGGCCTGAGGAGTGATTGGATCCAATTCACTACCAAGCTAGGCCCAATCTAGCTAAGGTGCTCTACCACTGCTAGCCAAGCAACTTGAGGATTCCTTTTCACCTAAGGAGACCTCATAAAGGGTATCTCATGGAAGACAAGGAGGAAGCAATTTGAGCTAAAAGACAGAGAGCTACAGAATGGCATGGTGACAGGTGTAGGCAAGAGAGGAAGGAAGCTTCTGAGTAAAACAACCATCACCTCTACATTAAATGCACCACAACAACCTAGACTGTTACATTAATGGCAGAATGACCTTTAAATAGTGCCCATACAGCCTCTATCCTACTCTATCACCACCAACCAAGTAAGGATGTGACAAGTATCTAGAAGTGGAATAGCAACCCTCCAAGTGGAAGGTTGGGATGTAAATCAAATGGCCATAAAGATGGAAAGATCCCACATGAACATGGATCGGAAAGAAAACAAAGGAAAGAGTTGGAGAACTGAAATAGTAAAGTTCAATCAAGTGTAAAAATTGTCCTCAACCAACCTGAAGATAAAATACAAATTCAGATGTTATTAAGACTTAGAAATAGAAGAGCAAATTTGAAAGTTTATCCTTTCATTTTTTATTTCATCTAGCTACCGTCTCAAAAAAGCCTAAGTTGGTCCATATCCCTACCTATGCAAATTAGTTGTATTGGGCCCAAGATCTATCCAAAGCCCAACCACCAAGGCTTACCTTGGGTTTTTGACCCCCTACATTTATTATTATTATTATTATTATAACCTTAAATTGATGTTACATGACTTCCAGCACCCTTGTTGCTCCAGAAAGGCATGAGTTGTATGTTTTATGTCAAAAACACATACTTAAACAACTAATAACAGCTCATGCTCTAGCAAGAGAGCCAAGTTATCACCTAATTATTTTGTTTTGGACATGAAGCTACATTTGTGACTTATAAGAGTCATGCTACCCTATTATAAACTTTAGTATTATACAAACCTCACGGTGTTAATATTTAAACGTAAAATGAAAATATAGTTTTCATTTATTATGTTGTTAATTAAAAAAAATTCACATTTATTATCACATTAATTTATAAAAAAATTTATTATAAAATTAGTTATAATTTTAGTATTTTAAAACTACAAGGAATTAATGATGGGTGTATAATTTTTTGGAGAACCCTGTTGACTAATATTATATCAGAGTATTGATGAAGCCAGTTTACATAAAATCAGCCCCTCTTGACCTCTCTCTCGGATCTCTGTGTCTCTCAATTTTCGACCTGGGCTTTAAGTTTGAGAGGGTTTCAGTTGGGTTAGATTAGGTGTGGGCTTGGTAGGTTTTTATGTAAATGGAGGTTTCTGACTGGGCTTGAATTGACGTGGGCTGATAATTTATTTATTTCAAATGGGGCTTTGTTATGAGCTTAAAATATGGGCCGGTCTGATTGTAAAGGAAGTGTTGGATTTCAAGGTTGGGTTTGGACCAGGGCTTGGTACTGATTGGACAGTCTTGAAAGGCGTGTGTTTATGAGAGTGATGATTTTGGGCTTGAGAGAGTTGGGTGGGTTCAATGGGTCAGACCTAGGACTAGGCCGCATGTGTGTCATCAATTTCGAAACATTGTGGTTGGTTGGTTGTTTGTATTTGTAAACAAGGCAGCTGTGATTAACGAATTTGAATTTGCTTGGGGTTACCAAAATGTGTGAGCATATTTGTGACTGTGTTTGAAATTGAATTAGACTCTGTGTGTGTGTGTGTGTGTGTGTGTGTGTTTTGGGGGGGGTTGGGCATGTCACATTTACGAACACTATTATCATTATGTGATTGAGGTTATGGGGGAGATATAAGTAAATTTCATGTAATTAATATGTAAAAAGAATATAACACAGATGCAAAAACTAGTGAGAGACAAAGAAAAAAGAACATAACACATATGAAGAAACTCCATGTGTGTGGGTGAGCATGTCACATTTATTTTATCTTATTTTATTTTTGCTAACTTAAGTGTTTAGGGAAACTAGTGAAGCAAGTTCGGGGTGGTTGTTCCCAATCATCAGGGGCTGGTACCAGCTTCTCTAGCTGAAAAGGTTCGACTTTAATTTTTATACTCAATAATTCACTCGACACAAAATTAAAAATTAAATAGGACATGTGACGCAAAATTGATAATCCAATTGAAATCTAATTAAATGTTCTATGAGCTTTGGTTATTATTAATCTAATTGAACCTCAACTCTCCAGATTTGTTTATTCAAACCCTTTTATCTCTCTCTTGTGAGGTGGATTCAAAGCTGATTTTCTTTAGAGCTTTGGTTTGTGATGTTATATGGAAGGCTAGGAATCAAGCTCAAATTGAAGGTATGTCTCCTAATGTTGATCACCTCATCCAAAAAATTCCAACTCTATCTTAGAGCACAAGAGATTCAAGGCCACGCTAGTCTGCACACAAACATCATGTTTTCAATTTTCAATTTTTAGTTTTCAACAAAATAAACGGTATCCAAACAATTTGTAAAATACTACCTCCAAAGTATTTCACAGCCAAGATTCTATTTGGGGTCTTATATGGAAGACAAAAATTTATGTTAGACTAAAATTGCATTTATGGAGGATAGCAGCAAATGTCCTCCCAATAAAAGAACTAAGCAAAAGAACTCTGTAAAGTGGAAGAAGAGAGCAGCCTCCACCTCTTTACAAACTGCCCTTTGGTGTGTGCTATCTGGTTTAATAGTCTTTAGGGTCTGAGACCTAAGTGCTGAAACCTCAGCTCTCCAAATCTGTTTATCCAAACCCTTTTATCTCTCTCTTATGAGGCGGATTCAAAGTTGATTTTCTTTGGAGCTATGGTTTGGGATGTTATATGGAAGGCTAGGAATCAAGCTCAATTTGAAGGTATGTCTCCTAATGTTGATCGCCTCATCCAAAATTTTTTTTATCCTAAATCATATTTCCTACTATCATACTTAATATCTTGGGCCACCACATGATGTCATACTTAATATCTTAGGGCTGGAACATGCCCATGGATACCCCCTGCCCTCATGGCAAAAGGAGGTACCACTTTTGCCCAACAAGGGCTATGGTAATCTGATACCCCTAGCCCTCCTGGCAAAATGAGGTACCACTTTGCCCAACAATGGCTATGGTAGTCATAAAACGATTAAGCCATAAAACATAACTCTTTTAATTGAATCATGCATGTTGGGGTTTAGAAGCATAGAGGGTAGTGTTAATTATGCACACCATTTTGCACTCAGGTTCATACATAGGTGAATTTGAACTAAAATCGTGAGTTGAAGGTACAAAATCCTAATTGTTTGTTTTGTTTCCTAACACCAAACAATCTCTATCTCTTGCTTAACACCAAAATCAGATATAAACGACTCGGTGTGAATGCTCTAACCCCATAAACTAAATTCTAGTAGTTAGGAACAGTTACAATCCAATTTTGATCTCTAACTTATCACTAATAGACATGTTTTAATAAAAATTACATGTGAAATTGATGTCGCATAAGCTACAAGAAAATAAACACATTGCTTTCTGAATGGAAAAGAAACTAAACACATTAGCTTTTGAATGAAAACCTCGAATCCACGAGGGGTTCCTTAAATTCATAAGGTGATAGGGTTTTGAAATCCACTAGAAAGAAATAAACAAAGTCTGTATTTTTTATAAATCTGAAAACTGAACTGCCTTAGATGTTACAATATGTTCAAATAGCAAAAGAAAACCTATAGCAGCTAGGAAAACACCCAAAAACCCTAATTCACGCTAATCACGTAATTAGGTGGTAAAATAGTAATTTTTACCAAAAATAGCAAAATTGAAAATAATTGCAGAAATTGAAAATACTATCTCTAAAAGACATCTCAAAATAGACGAGACCTTATTCTGACTTTTAAACTAAAAGTTATTAAGGAAAAACAAATATTACTATAAATAGTAAAAACATTGTTTTGGGGGCCTTAACGAAGGAATTTGCCTAAATTTAGGCAACACTTGAGATAATATCAAGTCTAGATCAGAATGATGGTTCTCGTTAACTTGCCAAATTTCATGCAATTCCAACACTGTCGCCGCGATGGCCTCTTCTAGCACCCCTTGATCTTGCGCCATAACTTCTAGCACCCTTGTTGCTCTAGGAAAGCATGTGTTGTATGTTTTACATAAAAAGCACATACTTAAACAACTAATAACAACTCATGCTTTATCAAGAAGAGCCAAGTTGTCATCTAATTATTTTGTTTTGGACATGAAGCTACATTTGTGACTTAAAAGAGTCATGCTACCCTATTATAAATTTTAGTATTATACAAACCTCACGGTGCTAATATTTAAACATAAAATGAAAATATAGTTTTCATTTATTATGTTGTTGATTAAAAAAAAATCACATTTATTATCACATTAATTTATAAACATTTTTATTATAAAATTAATTATAATTTTAGTATTTTAAAACTATAAGGAATTAATTATGGGTGTATAATTTTTTGGAGAACCCTATTGACTAATATTATATCAGAGTATTGATGAAGCCAGTTTACATAAAATCAACCCTCTCTATCTCTCTCTCGGATCTCTCTGTCTCTCAATTTTCGACCTGGGCCATAAGTTTGAGAGGGTTTCAGTTGGGTTAGGTTAGGTGTGGGCTTGCTAGGTTTTTATGTAAATGGAGGTTTCTGTTGGGCTTGAATTTGACATGGGCTGATAATTTATTTATTTCAAATGGGGCTTTGGTTTGAGCTTATAATATGGGCTGGTCTGATTCTAAAGGAAGTGTTGGATTTCAAGGTTGAGTTTGGACCTGGGCTTGGTACTGATTGAGACTGGCTTGAAAGGCGTGTGTTTGTGAGAGTGAAAATTTTGGGCTTGAGAGAGTTGGGTGGGTTCAATGGGTCAGACCTAGGACTAGGCCGCATGTGTGTCATCAATTTCGAAACATTGTGGTTGGTTGCTTGCTTGTATTTGTAAACAAGGCAGTTGTGATTAACGAATTTGTGGTTGGTTGCTTGCTTGTATTTGTAAACAAGGCAGTTGTGATTAACGAATTTGTATTTGCTTGCGGTTACCAAAATGTGTGAGTATATTTGTGACTGTTTGAAATTGAATTAGACTCTGTGTGTGTGGGGGTGAGCATGTCACATTTATGAACACTATGTGATTGAGGTTAAGGGGAGATATAAGCAGATTTCATGTAATTAACATGTACAAAGAATATAACGCAGATGCAAACTAATGAGTGACAAAGAAAAAAGAACATAACACATATGCAGAAACTCCATGTGTGTGGGTGAGCATGTCACATTTATTTTATCTTATTTTATTTTTGCTAACTTAAGTGTTTAGGGAAACTAGTAAATTAAGTCTGGGATGGTTGTTCACAATCATCAGGGGCTGGTACCATCTTCTCTAGCTGAAAATGTTCAATTTTGATTTTTATACTCAACAATTCACTTAGCACAAAATTAAAAAATAAAAATTAAATAGGACATGTGGCGCAAATTTGAGACTCCAATTAAAATCTAATTAAATGTTCTGTGAGTTTTGGTTATTATTAATCTAATTGAACCTCAACTCTCCAGATCTATTTATTCAAACCCTTTTATCTCTCTCTTGTGAGGTGGATTCAAAGCTGATTTTGTTTGGAGCTTTGGTTTGTGATGTTATATGGAAGGCTAGGAATCAAGCTCAATTTGAAGGTATGTCTCCTAATGTTGATTGCCTCATCCAAAAAATTCCAACTCTATCTTAGAGCACAAGAGAATCAAGGCCACACTAGTCTGCACACAAACATCATGTTTTCAATTTTCAGTTTTTAGTTTTCAACAAAATAAGCGGTATCCAAACAATTTATAAAATACTACCTCCAAATTATTTCACAGCCAAGATTCTATTCAGGGTCTTATATGGAAGACAAAAATTTATGATAGACTAAAATTGCATTTATGGAGGATAGCAGCAAATGTCCTCCCTACAAAAGATCTAGGCAAAAGAACTATGTAAAGTGGAAGAAGAGAGCAGCCTCCACCTCTTTACAAACTGCCCTTTGGTGCGTGCTATTTGGTTTAATAGTCTTTAGGGTCTGAGACCTAAGTGCTGAAACCTCAACTCTTCAGATCTGTTTATTCAAACCCTTTTATCTCTCTCTTATGAGGTGGATTCAAAGTTGATTTTGTTTGGAGCTATGGTTTGGGATGCTATATGGAAGGCTAGGAATCAAGCTCAATTTGAAGGTATGTCTCCTAATGTTGATCACCTCATCCAAAAAATTCCAACTCTATCTTAGAGCACAAGAGAATCAAGGCCACACTAGTCTGCACACAAACATCATGTTTTCAATTTTCAATTTTTAGTTTTCAACAAAATAAGCGGTATTCAAATAATTTGTAAAATACTGCCTCCAAATTATTTCACAGCCAAGATTCTATTCGGAGTCTTATATGGAAGACAAAAATTTATGATAGACTAAAATTGCATTTGTGGAGGATAGCAGCAAATGTCCTCCCTACAAAAGAACTAGGCAAAAGAACTATGTAAAGTGGAAGAAGAGAGCAGCCTCCACTTCTTTACAAACTGCCCTTTGGTGCGTGCTATTTGGTTTAATAGTCTTTAGGGTCTGAGACCTAAGTGTTGAAACCTCAACTCTTTAGATCTGTTTATTCAAACCCTTTTATCTCTCTCTTATGAGGTGGATTCAAAGTTGATTTTGTTTGGAGCTATGGTTTGGGATGTTATATGGAAGGCTAGGAATCAAGCTCAATTTGAAGCTATGTCTCCTAATGTTGATCGCCTCATCCAAAAAAATTTCAACTCTATCTTAGAGCACAAGAGATTCAAGGCCACACTAGTATGTACACAAACATCACACTATTAAAAGGTGTGGTCTAAACCTGTCAGGCCTCAAATTAAAGTTAATGTAAATGTTGCTTGCAATCTTGGGAGAGCAGCTATTGTCGGGGAATAGAGAGGGGAAGTGATTCGCTTGCTCAAAAAGAGTGAACACCACCCTCCCTTTCTAAGCAGAAGCTGTCAAATGGTCCCTCAATATAGCCTTAAATTTGGAAGCAAAATTCATTCTTTTAGAAAGTGACTCCAAGATATGTGTTGGAGTGAACGTAGAAATTTTCATGACTTTTACCAAGTCTTGGATGTGAATGTAGAAACATTTTGGATAATGATGTTTACTTGAACCATTAAACTAGAATATGATTGCAAGTTACACCAGGAAAATTACCCATGTAGCATTCCTTTAATTTGTCAAGAGGACATGACACTCATATGGTCATTTTCTTCATTTTGGATACATTGTTATATCCTGTTCAAATATCTGTACAAAGCTAGGTTGCTAAGTATTGATGTATTGCCCACAATTCAGTATCCATATCAAATATTTAAATTTAAGTATCCAATTACATCTTTAGGGGTTGAAATGGGAGGCCTACACCTTATGAAATGACGGCTCTCTGTGTGCGTGCGGGACTATGAAGGTTTCATACAAGACCACACACGAAGTCTTTGAAAGAAATGTTTTAAAACCTTAGGAACTTGGTTGTTTTTAGAAGGCCAAAATTTGCATCTATTGGACTTGTACTTGAAAGCGAACTTTGACTATGAAGGTTTCACTCTTTATTCAAAACTCTAATAATTGCATTGTCTGTCTGTAGAAGATTTTAATACCACCATTTTGTCATTTATCATGGCTATGAATTTGTAATGGAATTATGTTTATCCACCCAATTTGATCAGACAATACCACATAAGAAGACTCTAGAAGAAAAGTTTTAAAACCTTAGGAACTTGGTTGTTTTCAGAAGGCCATAATTGCTATCTATTGGACTTGTAATTGAAAGCTGACTTTGACTATTCCTTGTATATATGCAGAACTACCTTCAAATTGTTCTCTGTTATAGCTATGAACTACTAAAGCCAATGAACTCTAGATCAAATAACACGTAATCCTCCCATAATAATGGTATGGAGGTTAAGGTTTCAGGTTCAATGCCCACTAAGTGTATGCATAACTTACCAATAAAAAAAAGAAAAAAAGAATGAACTTATAAATTCTGATAAACTTCTTCCTATCCACCCATAACCAATATCTTATTATGAGATTCCATAAATAGTCACACAAGACTGAATAAGACAGCTCTGAAAGCGAAGTTTTAAAATTTTGGGACTTAATTCTTTCCAGAACTATGGACTTATACTTTTTTTTTTTCTTTTTGTGAAAAGATCTATGGACTTGTACTTGAAACAAGAAAAGCATACTTTTGAAGATTTAACAGGATTCGCAATAGAATGGAGTATATACTTTTTTGAAGTTAACCTAACATTTGTATTCTTTGTTTTCCCTACCTGAGAAAATTCTTGCCTCTTTGCACTGTATTCCTAATGTGTCTTGCATGATGAAAAAGATATGTCATGTCTGAATTTCTTGTCATAGAGGCTAAGTTTGAGAGATGTGAAATGCAAATTGCAAGCTGCAAGCTGCAATTTGCACTGTATCTTCATTACTCTTTCTTATGCTTGGGAGGCCTTTTTTGTTTAAACTAAGTTAACAATCTTATTGACTGCTCCAATGTGATACAACATGTATAACAACTTTTTAATTTTCTTTTCCAGATACTTGGAAAAGCTTTGGGTGGTGGAGTGATACCTGTAAGTGCAGTGCTTGCAGACAAAGATGTAATGCTTTGTATCCAACCTGGAGAGAATGGAAGGTTTGCATTTATAAGTACTTTGTATTTCATAAATGATTTATTTCTTAACTTGCTTACTACTTTATTTAATCAGCCTTTAATTTCTAACTCTTGTCCATCTTGATCTAAAAGATTTTGCCTGGACACATTACAACACCCTTTTATATTATCTGATTTAGAAAATGTTACCAAGACACGTGGCTCTAGTTTTTTAAGGATTTTATTTAATGGTGCATACAAGTAGAAATGGCTAGGTTTGATTTACGCATAGTGAGTCAATTCACTTCGAGTGATATGGCATAACAACCAAATAAGAACAGAGTCAACCCAAACACAAAAATAGCCAAACAGGATAATGATGCAGTCAGGTTTTAATGGTTCAACAGTAATGCACCTCACTTTGTGGCAAATATATCCTTCTATGAGTTGGATGGTTGGCCAGTTAATTCTAGTTCTGCAAATAACATGCAAATGTATGCAAATTGTACATAGACAAATAGTGTTCTGTAGAAAAAAGTACCTTCTGGATGAAACACCATAACAGATATTGGACATGATGTACCTATATACTTAGTTTTTTCTGAGTGAAATGATGCATATGGATCAGTGAAGTTGAATACTACTTTCATCAAGCCTAGCCACATTTGGAACCACTTATTTTTTCTGAAATGCAACAGGAACTTTTAGTTCTTTCCAAGTTGAGCTTCTGTTACCATGTTTTGGAGTCTATCGAATGGTCATTCTAGAAAGATTCGTTAATTTATCCGTTTGATACATATTTGTAGCAAGGAATTGTACAATTTGTAAGACAAGTTTGATACGGTTAAAGTTCAACATAGAAAAATACATTTCATGTTCTTGGATTGGGATTCTGTCTTGTTTATAAGATACCTTCCACCTAAATTCATTTTGAGGGTTTGGTTAGAAGTTGATAGATCTACCTTTATTCATTTCTCTTGGAAGGGTGTGGTTTCCTTCGCCAAGTGACATAATCAAAGCAGTTATATGGTTGTTCTCTCGTGTCTAATGGGGTTTAATAATAAACCATATAGGTTGTGCAAATTTTTCTATCTTTAAATCTTTCATTCAAATAAAAGGATTCTATTGAAGCTGTAGTGAGTGAAAAATCCTAGAGCATTTAGATTTGAGTTTCTTAATATCATTGTGGAAGTAATAACTCTGCTGATATTCTTTTGTTGCAAAGGAGATAGGGATCTTGGGAGACTTTTAATTTCCAAGGGAATGATTGATTTTTCACAAGTGTTTCAAGTGTTTTCTTCTTTAGTTATATAGAAGTGCTGAAAAGATGACTGATAAAATAGCATAGTGAGGAGCAATGACCGTGGATTATTTCTTTGGAAAATCATGCCACACTGAGCACCTTTCACATATCAATTTTTTTTGCCTTTTTCTGTCAGTTAAATTTTTTGTATTTGTCTTTTCATTTTGCCGTTTAAAAACTTCTATGCTGCAGCCAATGAGCCTTGACTCAAGTGGACATTCTCCTCTCAAAAATGTGAGTGGAGGGCTAGGTTGTGAGTTCAAAACCCACCAAGTCAAAGTAGTTGTGCATGCCACGGCCCAAGAAGAGCTAGTCATATTTGTGCTATACCCCAAAGGACTAGTTTGATCTAGTAAACCCAATGTGAGATTTAGCACATGCTTGCACAATTACTCTTATCCTATCCATTCCATGTAATGTGGGGTATCACAATCTCTCCCACTTAAATTCCTGGCATCCTTGTCTGGACTCACGTTGTGTTGTAGTGCCCTTGAGCCATATGGCATTACAAGTAGACTTTGATACCATTTGTCACATCCTAAGGAAGCTCTAGTTATATATTTGCACTATACTACAAAAGGACTAGTCAAATTACAATTGAGGCTACTCTTAATCACTTGTATAGCCTAGTTCGACCTTGTACACTCATGCGGGACTCAACACATGCTCGCACAACACACTTATCCAATTCAATCCACATTACCTAGAAGCTGAAATATAACAGTGTAAATTACCAATAAAAAAAAAATCATGCTGCAATGAAGATAAGGCTACTATCCGTGATCCTATTTCTTCGAGTGGCTTAGGGATATGGAAGATAAGGCTTTTCAATGAAGCTTTACTTGGGAAGTGGCTTTGGAGATTTGGGATTGAGGAAGATGCCCTTTGGAGGCAAGTGATAGAGATGAAATATGGATGTATGTTTTGTGGGGGGGGGGGGGGGGGAGGGGGGGCTAGTGTACAAAATCTGTGAATGGCCCTTATGGTGTTGGTTTATGGAAAAATATCAGTTAGGGATGGCCTTCTTTCTCTCGCCATATTCTGTATGCTATTGGTGATGGGTCTAGAGTGAAGTTTTGGCAAGATCGGTGGTGTGGAGAGACATCTCTTGCTGTTAGATATCCAGACTTGTTCAGATTTTGCAGGAATAAGGATGCCAGTGTGGTTGAGCTTATGATATCCACCAATGGTGCCATCTTTTAAGATGTGAGATTCTTTAGGGGTGTGCATGCTCGAGATCTAGAGGCTATGTCAGACTTCTTGAAAGCCATATATGGTTCTCCTTTAAGGGAGCTAGGTGAGGATAAAATGTGTTGGATTCCTAGCAAAGATAACGGTTTCTTGGTTAGTGATTATTATAGAATTTTAGTTGGCACCACTTTCTATGGTTTTTCTTGGAAAAGTATTAGGAAGCAGAAAATTCCCTCTAGAGTAGCTTTCTTTGTATGGACTGCTACCTTAGGGAAATGGTTGACGATTGATAATTTATGAAAAGGGAAGGTGTGGATTTTGGATTGGTGCTACATGTGTAAGAGAAATGGTGAATCGGTTGACCATCTATTACTTCATTGTCCTTTTGTTATGGATCTATGGTCTATGGTTTTGGGTCTTTTTGGAGTTACTTGGGTTATGCTGCACACTGTTTTGGGGCCGTTATGGTGTTGGCAAGGCAACTTCAATCGTCATCAAAATGGTTATATTTGGTCCATCATTTCTCATTGCTTATTGTGGTGCCTTTGGAGGGAGAGAAATAGTAGATGTTTTGAAGATATTGAGAGATCTATTCCGGAGCTCAAGCTACTCTTTTTTAGAACTTTAAGGGATTGGTTGTTTGCTTTGCAAAATCAATCATTCCCTTCTTTTATTAATTTTCTAGACTCTTGCAATTTTTGTATTTGATTTCTTATCCCTTGTTCACTCCCTGTGTACTGGGGTGCTCCCCTTTTTTTTATCAATATATCTGATTACTTTTTTTTTTTTTTTTAAAAAAAAAGGAAAAAAGAAAACATTTTCTTGAAATTGCTGTTTCTATTTGGCTGAATCTAAAAATTTTCTCCTAAAGTTGTTTACTGGTTTTTATTAATTTACTTTTTCCCATCTTCAATATTTTTTTCTTTCATGTTAAGTCTGCCATTTTCTTGGTGTTTCTGTTGGGATATATTATATGAGAGCTCACAGTTCTCTTATTGTTTATTACTCTCAGTACCTTTGGGGGAAATCCGTTGGCCAGTGCAGTTGCCATCGCCTCACTAGATGTCATCAAAGATGAGAGACTTGTTGAGACTTGAGAGGTATCAAATCCACTGCCTAATGTTGTATCATGGGATGATATAGACAAGTAGGACAATAATAGCGATGCTGTTATTCCATGATATAATTTTTATTTTCTTTAGTGGCTTAATTATCCGGAGATTCAGACAGTATTAAAATTTCTTACTATAATACTTAATACTTGATTTTCTATTTAGCAGAAAGGATTGTTGTGCTAATATATTTATACAAGAATGATGCATTTGATGATTAATGGAGTTTTATCCATTTCTCACTTCTAAGGATTATATTCATCCTGACATTTTAAAGTATCTGACTAACTTGCATTTGTTGTTTATCTGAGAACCACAGAAGGAGAAAGGAAAGGAGAAAGCAGTAGTCAGCTGCAAAGAGCTTTCACAAGGCTCTCAAAAAGCCAATGTAAAATGTGGTGGAACAACTATTTCATCTGTATTATGGTTTGGAAAATAATACTTGGTTGTACTTTATGCAATACCTTCTCTGAAATTTCCTTTTAAAACTAAAGCCCAAAGGTTTTAGTAGAGCTTCTATCTTTCAATTCAATTGGATTACAAGTTGGGTTTTCATAAATAGAGTTTACATAAATTTAGGCTTTGAAATAACTATGCTTTTTTCTCCCAGATTCATCATGTATATCTATGGTTGCCTTCATTATTTTTTTTCTTTGATTTTTTATCCCCATTTGATGCATAAATTGTCTCCTGATATTTCTCAATTCTATAGATCTGCCCAACTGGGACAGGAGTTAAGGCACCATCTAGTTAAGATTCAGCAGCAATACCCAAACTACATACGAGAAGTTCGAGATAGAGGTTTGTTCAATGCTGTGGAGCTGAACAGCAAAAATCTGTGCCCTATTTCTGCATATGATATCTGCCTACAGTTAAAGGAGAGAGTTCTTGCTAAGCCCACCCATGATACTATCATCCGATTAACTCCCCCACTCTCAATAAGGTAAGGAAACATGCTTGGTGCATGTTCAAGATTTTCATGTCATTGAAACTTTCAGGTTGTTTTCATTGTGCTTTTCTTTCACATAGTTGACATATTAGTGACTGGGAAACAAGGTTGGCAAGTGAGGGGACTTTTAGGCATCATACACGAAATAAATATTACACTAGAATGAATGACTGTATTTTTTATAATTGTATGATTTACATTACCTGTATATTTTCAGTTTGGATGAGCTCCAAGAAGCCTGAAAGGCACTGAGTGATGTTCTTGAGCATGATCTACCAAAGATGCAGAAAGCAAAGCCAGAGCATGTCTCCCCAACTAGTTCTAACATATGGGACCGTTGTATTGAATAACATGTACATTACTTCTTAAGGCAATCAGTTGCTGAAATTGATATCTTATACTTTAGCATTGATTTTCAAAAAAGCTCTCTCCTCTAATTGTAGCTTTCTTTTTTTAATCTTCTTT
This sequence comes from Quercus wislizeni, assembly GCA_023055345.1. Lineage (NCBI taxonomy): Eukaryota > Viridiplantae > Streptophyta > Magnoliopsida > Fagales > Fagaceae > Quercus > Quercus wislizeni. The sequence continues at coordinate 21,145,622 of JALGQJ010000002.1, forward strand.
TTAATAAAATTAGGATACTTATCTCAATCTGGATTTTTTTTTGGGGGGGGGGGGGGGGGGGGGTGTGATTACAATAAATGCATCAATGAAGGAAAGGAATATTATAAAACTATTAGCTCATGCCTATTTAATCCTGATCACTTTTTTATTTCGTAAGAATTTTCTGTTTTAAATCATATTTTTCTGGTTAGGATCAAATAAGAACTCCAGTTGCTCAATGTGCTAGACTTCCGCTTTAGATGCCTCAAGATATGAATAAGCTTTGCAAGAAACCTTTGAGCTTATAGAAAATTGAGTGAGATACATGTGGTCTGTCTGATTGGAACCTTTACCATGGGAAAAGAGCATTGTTTATAATGTTCTTTTAGAATATCTTTTGTTTAATGAAGAACAAATATGCATGCCCAACGCTTTTGTGTTTGTGTAGGCTCAGCTGGAGATAGATATGAATATTATTTTTAAGACGTGGAGCTACCATATGTTTTACTTTGTCTTCTCTTGTAGTCTCTTTTATGAGGCATTGACCTCCCTTGCAATTTGTTTACGAGGTATTTGCAAATTTTAATGCCAACACCCATTGGAAAAGAAACGAGAAAAAGAAACAAAGAAAAAGACTGTTCTGCCTTAAAGCTTACGCCTTGTAAACATACAAACTAAAATGATGATTGAAGGAGAAATTAGAGAGAGAACTAGAAATGTAAGGAACCTACAATCTTTTTCTTCATTTCTTTCTCTAAATGTGATGTTGGCACTTGACACATAATCAAATTCTGTTATAGATAGCAGAAACTCCTCGTAAACAAACCACAAGGTAAGTGTCACAAAATAAATCACAAGGTAATTTCATGTTTGAAGGGCATACAATAGGGCAGTACGTGTAATTTGCCTTTTTTTTTTTTTTTTAGTTTGATGTAGTAGAAATTGAGTGAGGGGTCGATCTGATTGGAACTTTTACATGTTGGTCAGAAAGTGTTTTTAGAATGATCTAAGCTTAATGAAAAAGAAAAATGCATAGTTCGATTGTGTATTAGTGATTGGTTGTTAAGAGTATAGTACGACTTGGTCACTTATCTCTTCTATGATTGCCACACACACTAGGTGTTTTTTATTTTTGTATGGGGCAACTGTGGATTCACACATCCCTCTCATAGTTTCCTTTTCATTTTCCTCTCTAATAAAGCAAAGGGGTCACAAAAGAAGAATATCTATGTGTTATACTACAGCTTCGTTGTTTTTTCTTTGATATATTTGATCTCGTTTGTATTGCTTTTCTTTTACTAGTACAATTCTTCTTTTTTAAAGGAGATATGGTGTAGACACAATAATGCAAAACTTTTGGTGGGAATTAAAGGAGGACCCCCCTTTTAAAAAAAAAAAAATTAAAGGAGGTCTTTTTGATCTAGACATTTTTTGAGTAGCTGTGTTATTTTGCATCCAATGAACATCAAATTGTTTTAAAAAAAAGTTAATCTTCTTTTATTATAGATGAATTTTATTTTATTTTATGCCTGGATTAGTGGATTGTCAACTATTGCTAAAATACTTTGTACTTTTTTTTTTTTTTCGTAATAAAGTACAAATGTGTAAGTTCAACAAATTCAAAGAAAATGTTAACCATGGCCCTCAGTTCCTTACATGGGGGATCTAAATTATTGTGACTAATAGTTCATGACATATATAAAGAATATAGCAGCATATGAGGAATGTGAGACTCAATAGACTACAATATTAAAAGCTTAAAAGGATAAAAATAAATAAAAAAATAAAAAAACTAGAGAGTTTCTAAAGTTCAAAATAGAAGAAAATACTGTTTACATAAAATAGAAGAGAGTAATCTTATACTATTAGAAGAACCAAACTATTTATACAGAAGAAGAGCTATAGAAAAAGTAAAACTAGCATATATAAATCACTATAACAAAAAAATGTTTATTATAACGAAAAAAATCGTTGCAATAACATCAGAGTCATTGCAATAGTTTTTGCAAAGTGTTGCAATAAAATTTGAGGTAACAGGTTTGTGCTACAAAGATATTTCGTTGCAATAAATCTTAAATATTTTAATGACAATTTTGGTGTAATAATATATTTGCTGTTGCAATAAACAATTTATTACTTTGAATATCTTGTAGCAATAGGCTATTATTTCACTAATTTTATTGCAATAGATTATAAAGAATTGACAAAAATAATTTGGGTCAAATTATTGCAACGGTATCTTTATTGTATAGATAATTGTTTCATATTTTTTATTACAATAAATTATAAAATAATTGGAATTAGATCATTGTAATAATATATTTATTGCAACATCGTGTTATTGCAAAAAAAAATTGATTTCTTCAATTTAAGTTATTGCAAAAAATTTTCTAAATTCAATTTAGTATTAAAGCCTCTGTTGCAACTAAAAATTATAAATTATTGCAACTAATTATTATTAATGTAATAATTTACTACTTTTAATTTACTATTGCAACGACTTTAATTTTTAGATATGATATTACGTCTAATACCACTATACTAATTTTGTTGTATTAAAACTTGATGTAATAGACTTATTTTGGTGTAGTGAAATATAGGAAAATAATGTTAAGAAAAATATTTTACACCGAAAGAAATGAAATATATATTTGAATATGGGTTTAATATTTGCTATTTTGATTCTAGGAGGTGTTGTTAACACGAAAGAATCACTCACACTTTTTGGTGTTTACCGAGAAATGCAATTTACAAAGACAACCAATTATTGTTCATTTTATGACAATAAAATTAATAGTTTGGTTGCATGCCTTTACTTTGCTGCTGCTATGTCAATTCTATGTGCATTTGTATGTTTGAAGCTCTATGGTAGAAGGCTATTGGTTGTTATTGGCTTTGGACTCGTGTTGGTGGGATCCATACTCTCAATAGTAAAGAACCATCCTACCTTGTTCATTGGTCGAATTATCTGTGGTTTTGGAGTAGGATGTATTCTACAGTTATTACTTTTTATTTTAGAATTTTAAAAATTAACGTATATAATGTTTGTATATGATTATAAGAAAATGATTTTTTCATGAATGTTGACAATGTGATGTATGAAAACTATTACATTCTATTGTAAGTTCTTCTTGTCTATATTTCAGAATTTGCTCCAACTGAGTATGCAGATTCCTTATCTACTAAATATGTCTATGATTTTAATTTGGGGGGATTCGTTGTGGCATCAACCATAAATTATTTAGTGGAAGAGACCAAGTCAGGGTGGAGGTGGTTTTTTGGTCTTTCAGGAGCCTTAGCTCTTACATCCTTGATGCTATTTGCTACTACTCCTGAAAGTCCACATTATTTTATTGAGATGAAAGACTTTGAAAGAGCTGAAAATGCTTTTAAAAGGACTAGAGGAAGACTAATAGTTGTTGAATTTGACAAATTGGTAGCAGAGAGTAAGGGAGTTTATAGTTCCTTGTTTCATCCCTCTAGCCTCTAGTATATGCCATATCTATTTATTGCATGTGTACTAGAGACGTTTATGCAAATGATGGAATTTTTGCCGTAAACTTCTTCGCCCCAGTATTTTTAACTTCTATTGGTGTGTCTACCTCTACTTATATTTCATTTATGGCAGTTGGGTATACAGATTTCATTATGGTAATTTTGGGAGTTATGTTAGTTGGTCGATACAAAAGACGGGTAGTACTGTGATCTGCTGCATCTGTGATGGCCTTCACATTATTTATGATATTTGGTCTACTGCGATTGAATGACTATAGCGTGGTGTACTTCAAAGTGGATGTTGCTGTTGCCATTTCTATTTACATGTTTTTCTATGTGGGTGGATATGCAATGATCAGTGGACCACTAGGATGGCTTAGTGTTCTTTTACCTCGGAGAGCTAAATGTATGGGATCTGTTTTGAGATTGACAATTTCCATGTTATTCTTGAAGAAATTAAATTTTTTTTGCAATAACTTAAATTGAAGAAACCATTGTAATAACTTGATACCAATTATTTTGCAATATATTACAATAGAAATTTCAAAGAGACAGCTTATTACAACAAATATATCATTACAATAACTAAATATCAATTATTTTACAATCTATTGCAATGACAAACATGAAATTGTAATGAATATATTATTACAATGATCTTATACTTATTTTATAATCTATTGTAATAAAAAATATGAAATAATTATTTATTACAATAAATATATCATTGCAATAATTTGACCCAAATTATTTTTGTCAATTCTTTGTAATTTATTGCAATAAAATTCATGAAATAATAACCTATTGCTACAAGATATTCGAAGTAGTAAATTGTTTATTGCAATAGCAAATATATTATTACATCAAAATTTTCATTAAAATATTTAAGGTTTATTGCAACAAAATTTTTTGTAGCATAGACTTATTACCTCAAATTTTATTGCAACACTTCGCGTAAACTATTGCAATGACTCTAATGTTATTGCAACGATTTTTTTTTCATTGTAATAAACATTTTTTGTTGTAGTGTATTCTATATGTTAGATTATGATTGACTATCGGTCACTTTTATATAGACCCACTATTTTTTTTTCACCACTCAAAATCTGCTACGTGAACAGTTTTAACAAAAATTATGGCATTTTATATGGTTTGGGATTTTTGTCTTAGAAATGATATGCTTTCATCTAAAACTAATCTGTCGGGGAAATTACACTTTACCGCCCTAAACTATACACCAGATTACACTTTGCACTTTAAACTATTCGAATGCACATTTTGCATCCTAAACTATTACACTTATTGCAGTTTACACCTTGACATTAGTTTCACTGTTAAATTAGATGGAAAGTAAATAGCACATGACTTGCACATGATTTTTTTCTTAAATGTAACAAAATTAAAAGACAAAAACACCCATCTTCACAATCAATTAAAACAAAAACTTTTCCTTTTTTTTTTTCCTAGCTCTCTCTCCCTCACGCATCATTGACAGAAAGCAAATATTTTTTAACATAATAACTTCAAAATGGTGACTGCATCATATACAAAATAGTGGAGACTACATCATATACCAGGTGCAAACTCAAATCGGTTTGATAAAATCATACAGATACTCATACCCAGATAACAAAAAGTCACTCTATAATTGCCGCTTTTTACCGTTGTTCCTTTTTGAGTAAAACTACAACTTTCATAAAGAAGCAAGTCAAAATACAAAGCTTCCATTGTGGGGTGTGGGGAATCTTCAACCCAAATAAAAATAAAAATGAAATAAGCTTTTGTTTTTAATTGTTTGTGAAGGGGGTTTTTTGTCTTTAAACAATGTGTCACCTAAGCAAAAATCATGTGTAAATCATGTGCTATTAATCTTTGTCTAACTTAACAGTCTAACTAACATTGGGGTGCGAAGTGTAATAAGTGTGATAGTTTAGTATGCAAAATGAGCATTCGAATAATTTAGTGTGCAAAGTGTAATTTGGTGTATAGTTTAGAGTGGAAAAGTGTAATTTGCCCCTAATCTGTCTTTCAATTTAGTTATTGGAAAAAAAAAAAAAAAAAAAACTCTTTTTATAGGAAATAGCCTACATATATTATGGTGTATTACCAAAAAAGAATACCAGAGTTACAATGTAAAGGACTGACTGACTATGCATGTAAAGAAGGTATGGAAATTTGTTAATATATCTATCACTTACAACCATCCAAAATTTCCCTCTTGTCCCTCTCTTTACGACCATCCAGATTTTCGAGAAATTATACAATCCTCATGATGGACCACGTCATTTGTCCACCATTCCACTAAAAGACTTCCACCTATTTAAAATTGCTGAGTTAGTATTTAGTTTTTATTTAAAACTCCACAATTTTAAACAAGTGTGAGTCTTTTACTGGATGGTGAACCACATCACTTGTCCACTATGAGGACCTTATAATTTTTCCAAATTTTCCCAGTAGTCCTCTTTACAACCAACTCTTTAGCTTTCTAATTTAACATGCCTATAACCCATGCCATATACAGAAACTTTTCTTTATTATTTCTTTTTTATTTTTTTGTCAACAAAACTTGTAATGTCCCTTTATTTGCAAGGCAAATAGCTAAAAATCATAATGAAATCCTATTAATAGAAAAATGTATTAAATTATACATTTAACGATAATTTTGAATGCGCCATCATATATTCTTGGTACGATGGTCACTCTACAAGTATAAGTGCTTGTGGGGGCGGGGGCAAGGGTCGGGATTCAAGTTTTCAGGAGGGAGCTTCACACACATATACATTTAGATTAAGTTAGAGTAGAATTTCTATATTGTATAAAAAAATAAATAAATTACAAAAAAAAAATGATACTTTTGAATGCATTTGAATGCATTAGATTATATTGATATGAATTAATTTGTGTGGTTTTGAGATTATATGGATTTGTGGATCCTTGATGAATTTTAGATTTGGTTGCTTGGATTAGATACCAATTTTTTTTTTGGTGTAAGAGATAAACTTCCCATTAATTTTGGCCTGATATTGTTGGTGCTTTTTTTAGTACAAAAGCTTCTAATTTTCATTCCATGATCCTTCGTAACTTTTAATATTTTTTAAAATTTCAATATCAGCCAATGTCAAACTCAAAAATAAATTGTACTTATCGTGATTGTTCATGCTTTGGATAAGGAAATTGGATACGTTAATTGCTTTCCAAATCTACTTCGGACAACTCCTCATTTGAAAATTATTTGTCGCGCAACAAATCAGTAACAAATGACCCACCTGATCTGTCCCATGGGGTTTGGCCTCAAACGGTCAACCCAAAGCCCATATTCCTCCATTACCCCCCAATCCACGCCCCCTACTACATATGGACCTCAAATACCCAGCCCACAATCTTCTAAAACCTCATGGACCAAACTACCACGTTCAAATTTTGCATACCCAATTAACCCAACCTTAATAAAGAATTTTTACACGCATTGAAAGCATGATGTTCATTTCTCAAAATGTCAGCTCCAAATGTACAATTAACATAAGTAAAATGAACTAAGAAGCATCAAAGCATGAACAATCATGATAAGTACAATTTCTTTTTAGTTTGACCATGGCTGATATTGAAATTAAGAACAATATTAAAAATTACAAAGGATCATGGAATGAAAATTAGAAGATTTTGTACTCCAAAAAGCATTAACAATGTCATCTCAACAAAGAGAAGAACATATTAGTCTGAAATCATTTTTTTTAGGAAGTTGGCTTGTTCAAGTTTCTTTGATAGTATTTGGATCAAAAACACAATAATCGTTTCCCAAAAATTATTTTCAAACAAATATGAAATATATGATCTAATGCACTAAAGCATCTTAATTTGAAAGATTCATTTTTAATCCTTCATTATTATATATATTGTATACATTATTACAATTTTTTTTAATTCAATAGTTAGGAGTGAGTGATTTTGAATCTTGGACGTTTTCATTAAAAACACCAGAATGTGTCAATTAATAGAGATACAAGGTTCTTGGCAATTATTACATACTGATCCCACTATCATGCATTAATTTGAGTAGTATAAGCCTTTAAATAAAATGTCATCGGGAAAAGATAAACTCTAATCTTAAATTCTTGTATTTAATTTAAGAAATAAATTTAAAATAAATATATGTGACTAAATAAATATTTCTATAAAATCCCTAATAACAAACATTATTTTATATTGACATAACAACAAACATATTTGTCTATAATTTGATCTTAAAACAATTAAATTTATGGAACAATTATAAAATGAGATCATTAGTTCTAATCTCCTTCTTTTCCTATATCAATTTCATTCAAAGTGCAAATATTTCCATGCTTACCTACTTGCAAATAAGAGGAAGGCGTTGAATTTGATAGAAAATGTCTTAATTTTTTTTAATAATTCGATAATTGAGGAAGGGAGATTAAATCTTGAACATCTCTTTTAGATATTGATATATTAGGGAGTACCGTTAAGCTAAAGGTTCTGAAATAAAATTTCTTAATTAAAATTTTTTCATAGATCTTTGTAAACTCAATGCACATTGCCATGATAAGACCATAACAAATTTTATCTTTGATATTTTTATGCCCGTTCCTTGAGTTGTTGTCATTTTATCATTTTATTTATGGTTTAAAATGGGGGAGAGTTAGTAAAAATCTAACCAACCGGGCCATGGCAGAGTTTCCTCCTTCATTAACCTTGGTCTTGCCATCTATCTGCGAATTTTATTTTTTTCGTGATGGTTAATTTGGTATAACCATGGAAGCTAAGATTCATGGATAGAAAAAAACGTAGGCTTGCTACTAGCTACTACTGAATTTTATTTCTACTTGCTGCCATGCCCAGCGAAGGACGAGTTTAGAAGTTGTCTGCAAATCCCAATAATAGCAAAGTGCATAGTTTGGAAGTTAAGGGAAAAAAGGTATCGATTTGTTTGTTGCTTTGTATTGAGAGTAATGGCAAAGAAAGCTTAATTTCTAAAGGACTTTTAAGGTTGAAGAGGAAGCAATTTGGTGATTGCTGAAAGAACTTAAAGGTATTTTGAAACCTTCCTTCATGATGTGTCCAGAATCATGAGAGAGGAGGGGCTGATCTCAGGGATCTCCACTGTGAAGGTGAGCTCTTGGAGATTTAGAGAGAGAGAGAGAGAGAGAGAGAGAGAGAGATTGAGATTGAGAGAGATATCAGAATATGTTGCTGATTTATTTGTTGGGTGGGTCAGATTGAGCTCTTGAAGAATTGACCTGGTTCGCTTAAGCCCACTTCATGTAGAATCCCAAGCCAGTTTTCCAAAGGCCTTATCCCAATCCGAACCCAGCTCAATAAATGGCCCAATCCAAAAAGTACCGAGTCCAAACCACTTCACCTTAATACACACCAGCCCACATACATTTGTGAAGCCCCAAGTCAACGTAGCCCAACCCAAAAATTGAAATCAACATGCCATCGACCCAAACAAATTATTTCCCCTGTTTTCAAGTCATGCCCAACCCAGCCCATTATATTCCAACCCCAAATTTGATTAGGAATTAGAATTAGAAACCCTATATTATAAATATTGTTTTATTTGGAGATTAGTATAGATGGGAGTTCTACACCCTCAAGTATTTAACTTTTACATGTTGTAAATTATTTCTCAAACTTGTTCTACTGACAGACTTATATTAGTGATACTTAAACTTCATAGCAACTTATCAAGTGAACAAGATGGTGATTCTACAAAGTTTCAAAAAAATTAGTGTTGAATGCAATGTACAACTCACACCAACAAAGGAACAAAGGAAAAAAAATACAAAATACTTTAAAGTTGTCTTCCAATTTATTAGAAATATTGATCGAGTTGTTCTTTAAATTTGTCTTTCATACATTTATTGGATAATTAAGGATGTTAAGGATCGGAATCATAAGTTTAATTTTAATTTAAGTTTGATTATTTTACATTTAGTAATTTAATGTTTCATATCAAGGATAAGAATTTATAATGATAAATTCTTTATGTTTAAATAAGAGATTTAGGGGTTTCAATTCTCGCCTATATCAAAAATCGATTGGTATTTTAGTTTGATGATAAATAGTTATTATCAAGGATAAGAATTTATAATGATAAATTCTTTATGTTTAAATAAGAGATTTAGGGGTTTCAATTCTCGCCTATATCAAAAATCAATTGGTATTTTAGTTTGATGATAAATAGGTATTATCAAGAGAAAAAGTTATAGATTAAAACTCTATCAAAAAATGAAAAGAATTTCTAAGACTAGAATCTTAATGTACAATAAAAAAGGAAAAAACAAAGAATTATTATTATTATTATTATTTTTTGACGTTAAAGATAGAAGTATATTAAACAAAGGAAAAAGAAAACAGTATACAGATATAGACTTGGCTGATGAGCTGTAATACACAAAGCCATGCAAGCCATGCATCGTGGCCTACAACTATGCAAAATCAAAAAGGAAATACGTATTAGATTTTACTATTAATTTAAGCCACAACAAATTAGAAATATCAGTTAAAGCCTAAGACTACTTTAATGAGATTTATATCAAACTACGTGAAATATTTGACCATGGCTTTTATATAAAAAAGCCTTTTTTTTTTTTTCTTTTAATACTATTAGTAATTAATAACGGATTTATGTTCTTCAAGATACCCCACGTTTCACGCTAATAAATTTACCATCAACTTTCTTTTTCTTCTTTTCTTTTAATCTATAAATATCTCACACGACTTTCATCAACAACTTCGTATTAGCTAGAATCATATTATGTAAGAAATAGAGACTTGCAACAGAATATAAACAATCGGTTTTTCGGTATACCTTTCTTGACCTAAACCGACGATCACACATGAACTTTAAGATTGTTTTACGCTGTTTAGAGCCAACCTCCATGTAGACCAGCTATTCAAACACGTTTTGAATTTTAGTTTATGTAACTCACAAACCAAAAACGTTTCTCCGACGGTGTTGTTGCATACTACTAGAGTGATACAAACATAACCACATCCTAAGAGCCTCACAACACTTTGTAAACACTATGAGAAATGTAGAATTCGTTCACTATTCAATGGGTACCATTATTGGTGTTTATATACACATCACTCCATTAATATTAAGTGGGATAGTGGACTTAGTAAGGTAGAGTAATGGTCTAATACCATTATTCCATAACTCCTGGATGTTACAATCATTTTGAGGCAAATAGAGGGACATGATCACTTTGGGTGTCTGTCCATATTCTTTTCAATTTCTAACATATTACATGTCCAATATCGTAATGTAGAATTAGCAACAATGGCTATTTCGGTGCAGAGATTTGTATGTAATGTTTCTTATTAGTAGCTTTATGGACACTAAGAACATCCTCTATTAGCTTTCTATAGCAAAAACTACTTAAAAAAAGAGATAGACCCGTATATCCCACAGGTTAATGACTAGTCTACACACACACACATATTTGGTTCTTATATTCTTCTCCTATAATTTCTAAGTTGATAAAAATTTTAATTTGAAATCACTTCTTTGGGTAAATTTTGATAGACAAAAAAATTTAATAATTTAATATAAACTTAACTGCTTCTCATCCGACAAAAAAGAATTCCTATTTTATTTTATTTTTTTCATTTTTTTTATTTCTACGGTTTGTCAATTTGTTCTTTTTTTTCTTAAAAAAAAAAATTAGATAGACACAATTATATTTGGGTTTTTTTCTTTCTTTCTTTCTTTCTGTTTTCATCTCTCTCTCTCTCTCTCTAATTCCTTTTTTTTTTAAGAAGAAAAAATAGTAGACTTTATTTATAAAGAATCTTTTTTTTTTCTTTCTTTTTTCATATCTCTCTTTCTCTTGCTCTCATATCTTTCTCTTTCTCTTTCTCCAATTCTTTTTTTAGAAGAAAAAATAGTAGACTTTATTTATAAAGAATCTCATACCTCTCTCTCTTTCTCTCTCTCTCCAATTCTTTTTTTAGCAGAAAAAATAGTAGACTTTATTTATAAAGAATCATATTGTACAATGGAAAAGAGAAAAGAGGAATATTCTTCTAACCAAATAATGAACTCCTCATTGCACTAACCACAACTAAAGTAGAACGATTACATCGTAAAAGAATACAAGAAAAAGAACTTTTCATTGTACTAACCACAACTAGAGTAGCACGATTACATCATAAAAGAATACAAGAAAAAAAAAAAAAAACTATATCTAATCAAATTAATATCTTCAAGGGTCCATGCCACCTTAACTCAACAAATTCCTCGTCACAGAAGTTGTTGTATAAAGGGGATCCAAATTCTTCTCCTACTCGAACACATGATGCAGCTTACACTTCACCATAAATCTTTGTGAGTAAGAATTTTATGATCCAAAAAAACCAGCTTATTACGGCAACTTATATCATCCATAAACTATGCAAAGAGTATCAAAATCTGATGAGGTAGTTTCTTGAGAGCAGCATCCATTGTGTCAATGAAGTTAATAAGAGTAGGTACCCTAAAACCTATGAAGCACGGGTGCGTTTCGGGACTCAGGTGCGGGTGCGGGTACGGGTGCGGGATTCGGCAATTTTTGAAAAAGGTGGGTGCGGGTGCGGCGGGACTCGGTGATTAAAAAATTATTAAAAATATTTTTATTTATATTTTTAATATATTGTTAAGCATATTTTTTCACATTATACAAACATATCAAAGATTGAAAACTAAGATATTAACTAAATAGTTAATATATTAACTAAATATTAATATATTAATTAACTAAAACTAAGATATTAACTAAATACTTTTTCACATTATAGTTAATATAGAAAATTTGGTGTGTTTGTGTGAAGTGAGCTGAAGGAGGATTTAAGATTTAGTTCAAACGGTGCGTTTTGCACCTTTTTTTTTTTTTTTTTTTTTGAATTTCGGCCTGAATCGGCGGTTTCGGCCGATACGGCCGATTTAGGCTGATTCAAGCTCGATTCAGCGCAAATCGGCCCGAGTCGGAGCCGCGTCGGCGCGAGTCGGCTTAAAAAAATAAAAAGCCACGTGGCATGACGCGGCCGGATGCGCGAGCAGTGGCGTCCCTCGCGCGTCGCTGCGTCCCGCCGCATCGGATGCGAGTGCGACACCTCTGGTGCCACGTCCGTGCTTCAGAGCCTAAAACCATTCCATAGAGGAGATTGCAGCCAAATGGCTTGGGCAAATCAACACTCCAATTTTAGTTTGCAAAAAATATGCAATTTGAAAAAAAAGAAAGCACTAGATCACATAACCTTGTGACAAATCCAATTTCTTCTTTATTCCTGCAGAACCATCCATATTTAATCAAGTTTTGGGACCTTCTTTGCTCGCCAAATAGCAGAACTTATGTACTACCTCTTGGATCCCAAGCTCTTGGCAATTAAGTCTTAAAAGATTCATGTACGTTGGAGGAGGGGTGGAAAAGTGCTCCCAGCTAAGGATTGAGAAAGACTCAGGCTATCACTTTTAAGAGCTTGTTTTTTGTGAGCAGGAGACTCTAGCGAAGAGACAGTGAAAGGGCGTTTCATTGGATGCGAAAAAATTGTTTGAACTTGAAGAGATGAGAGATTGTTCGACTTACGTAAGATACATTTCCATGATTGAAGAGATAGTTTGTTATGGCCCGAAAAACCCTCAATAGTATTTGGAGATATCTCCATCTCAATATCAATGTTTGAATTTTTGTTATCCAGAACTGGGATTTTACAGTTGCTTGTTCTTCTCACCTGCTTATGTTGCCTAGTATATGTATCCTACCTATTATTTGCTAGAGAAGGTGTATTTGAAACATTTTCCTATAAGTCGTTGATTTACTATGGGTTTGGCTCCAAATTAAAAAGTCAGTTTATTTTACTATTTAACTTATTTTTGTTACTATTCATGGGTTCCACTGCACTTTTTGGTACTTTTCATGGGTTCTATTGTACTATTTCAACTAATTTTTACTTTTATCTATAGTACTTTTATAAAAAAACTTTTCAGTTTCAGCAAAATAAGCGGATCTTAAACAGACCTTTGGTGTCCGTTTGGATAGCTTATTTTTTGCCAGCTTATTTTACTATATGGTTTATTTTGCTATTATTCATAAGTTCCACTGCACTTTTTGGCAAGGTGATTGATATCGTACCGGTACATATACCGGTATCGAAATGTCAACGTTTCGTACCGATTTAAATACCGGCCATACTGGCCGGTACAAAAAAGCTTTTTTATTTTTATTTTTTTAAGTTTTATAATTTTTGTAAGGACGAAATGATAACTTACTTGTGTTAACTTATTAGTATTATTTGTTTTCTTAGTATGCAATGAACACACACACACACACACATACATACATACATACATACATACATACATACGTACATACATACGTACATACATACATATATATATATATATATATATATATATAATAACGGTAAAACAAGAAATGGTGCACCGATTTTGATCGGTACGAAAATATATCGTTTCACTGGTCAAATCGGTACTGCCTTCGGTACGAGATTGACACCCTTACTTTTTGGTACTATTTATGAGTTCTACTATATTATTTCAGCTAACTTTTATTTTTATTTACAGTACTTTTAGTAAAAAATTTTCAATTTCAACAAAGGCTGTGTTTGTTTTGACTTCAAATCACTTCTAGAAATACTTTTCCGTAAATGCGGGTGTTTGGTTGCGCATGGAAAAGGGATTTTCCGGAAAAAAATTTCAGTTGACCGTAAAATTAAGGGCTTTGATCCAAAAAATATTTTCAGTCAAAATTTTACCTTCAAATCATTTCCGGAGACGCGCAAAGAGAGAAAGAGAGAGAGAAAGGACTCACACGCGCAAACAGAAAGAGAGAGAGATCGCGAACCCAGAAAACCCAAGATCGTCGCACCACCGGCGAGTCGCATTGCAAACCCACGAACCCGAGATCGTCGCACCGCGAACCCACGAACCGTGAGCCACACCATGCCGATTGCACTGGTGAGTCGCACCGCGAACCCACGAACCCGTTACCGATCTCGTTCTCGTTCTCGTTTGAAATTTTTGTAATAAAATTTGTTTGTGATTTTGATTTTTTAATTTCTTTCTTTGATCTCAGATTTTTGTTGTTGTTGTGGTGGTGTGGGTGGTGGGGTTTTGGTGGTTTTCTTGTTGTGTGGTAGTGGATTTTGTGTGGGTGGTGGTGGAAAATAGCATTTTCAGGATGTTACCAAACATATGAAAATATTTTCTAGAAAAATTTTCATAACACAATCAAATACTTGAAAATATTTTCCTTCCCAAAAACTAACATTTTCCAAAAAATATTTTACATGAACCAAAAGCAGCCAAAATAAACTAATACTAAGCACATTCCTGGCATTTGACTTTTTGTTTGAGCTCTAACGTTTTACACATCAGCATTATTAAAAAAAAAAAAAAAAAAAGTCTGACAAGGCAGCTGCGTTAAAATAAAAAACCTTTGTTTCTCTTCAAAACAAAAAAAACCTGATAATCACTTTCTTCTCCATTGTTTCACAAACATGAGAACAACGACTACACAATGCACTCGGCAGAGAGTAGCTCCACAGCACCGTTGAGATCTGTGGCGGATTGACCCAAGAGGCTCCACTTCCACCCATTTGCACGGACGGGTTTGCTCGAAGCTTTTCTCTCTCTCTCTCTCTCTTTGGAACACTGGTAATTCAGGTTTTTCTCTCTCACTCTTTGGGTTTTCAATATT
Organism: Quercus wislizeni; assembly: GCA_023055345.1. Classification (NCBI taxonomy): domain Eukaryota; kingdom Viridiplantae; phylum Streptophyta; class Magnoliopsida; order Fagales; family Fagaceae; genus Quercus; species Quercus wislizeni. The sequence continues at coordinate 21,160,819 of JALGQJ010000002.1, forward strand.
GGTAGATATATCGATTCAAGTTGCTTCTTAAATTTTTCCATTCCTACTTAGGGATTTGGTTTTAGGTTTTTGAATTTCTTGATTAGTTTATTTTTATGATTAATCGATGGTTAGTCCCAACCATTTAATCTGTTTACATAGGTTGTTGAAATTAAACATCTGTTAGCATCCACCTCTGTTTTCTTTCAAACCCACTTAGAGTTTTAATTGTAATGTATTTGATTAGATAGTTGCAGATAGTTACTGTAGCTGCCTTGGTGTTTGTACAGAGTTACTTAAAAAAAAACGGAGTAACCTAAGAGTTTCATAGATTAGAAAACCTCATGGGCACAATCTTTCGGTGTATGCTGCTGTACACATCATGCCTTCAAATATGCAAGCTTAGTTTCAACCTAAAAACGAGAAAATCATAAGGGGGAATTGTTTTTAAAAAAATGTACTGATGGAACCTGAAAATTTTGGAACAGAGAAAAAAAAACATCTCTTGCTATTGTTATTTAGAAGAATCTAGAACAGTACCTCAGACAGCATCAGTGAAACAAGATGCAGGAAGTGGCAGGAAATGAGGACATCAACTTATCGAACTTTGAAAAATCAATAGCAAATTTATATGAAACAAAATACAGGTCAAATAACCAATTTGAAGCAAACAAATAAAATTGAAGCAATGCAGGGTACACTAATCTATAGTAAAAGAGCATGAATTTGTTCAGGGTGAGGATATGCCCATAGGCATTGTTAAATAATAAATAATAATCTCCACTAAGTGAAAATATGTCTGAATAGACACAAAGCATCCAGAAACAGGTGAAGTTTGTAGAGCTTGCCACATAGGATTAGATTAGATAGTTGCAGATAGTTTCTATAGCTGTCTTGGTGTTTGTACAGAGTTACTTTAGTTGTTTTTCTACAAATCAAATAGCTGTCCAAGAGAAGGTATAAGTAGGATTTTGTTGAAGTTTTTTGTTATTTCTGTAATTCTATCTAATAACAAGCCATTGATGAATCTGGGTTCTAGAGTAACCTAAGAGTTTCAGCTAGGGGCTAAAACTTATTGACTATTGGTCCATTCAAAAAAATAATGGAGTTTTTCTGCAATTTTGTTTTAGGATTATTTGGTTTACTCTTTAATATAATTGAGATTTCGGCATTACATTCCTAGGTTGGAGTTATCAGTTTAAAGTGAACATATTCAATATGGAAAATCACTTGATGTTAACATCTTTAAGCTGGCAACAACATAGTACAATGTTGTTTGCCTCTACTCCTAACAAGAGTAACTGGCTCAAAAATTATTATTAGTCATTCTAGAAAGGGAGTTATTAGTTAAAGAATTTAAGTTAGCACTAAACTTTGAATGAGTTGAAACATGATGCAAGAATGAGCTTTTGGTATGAAATTTGGTGTGACAACATCTCTTAAACTGAATCTAACCATGTAATTATGTATTTTACTGCCAAAAAGAGTTCAAAACTTGAACCTTCTTTTGGATTGGTGTTTGTACTCCAATTTTGTTAACAATTTTATTGAATATTTTGTAAAAAAGAAATATTCTTTTTGGTTGGGAATGCTTAGGGGTTTCAAGTTAGAGCGAGTTCAAGGATGTGGGAAAGCAACATGAACATATGCTAGGTACTTGAAACTTTTCCTTCTAATTTCAAAATTTGTTTGTTTGTTTGTTTGTTTGGTTTTTTTTTTTTTTTTTGATAAACTTATTTTTAGGTTTAGAAAATGTCTTCCAGGAATCAATTTCGTGAAATTAATAGTAGGTTATTCTACTAGAGTTCAAATTACCACTAATAGGTCTAATTGTTTTTAATGTACTTTTAGGCTTTTAATTCTGACCTTCACAGTGTGTTCCACTCATGATTTGCATGTTCTAAATTGCAGAGAATGATGAGGTACTGTTGTATTATGGCTGCATCAATCAAGTGTTGCTACTGTAGTTAGTGTTGAAATACTCATTGACATACTGTAATAATTAATTGGTAGTTGGTAGCAAATATTAATGCAGTTAGTATTGTATTAGGACTACGGTTGTAAAGTCTTAGGTTGTCTTAGATGATTCACAAGTCACATTTTGTTGTAAATGCCTTACCAGCTGTTGCCGTGGTTAATTAGGTGTTTGTTTGGTCTTTCTTTTTTACTGAATGGATGTTTGGTCAATGAATTATATTTCTTTCTCATATATCATATAGTTTGTGGTACATGTTATGGGATAAAGTTAGAGAGATATATAAGAAATACAACAATGTAACTGTTAGGACTTAGAAATACACATTAACAGTAACAAAGGAGCCTCAACATAGGAAACAAAACACATTTAATCCTACGCAACACAAAGCTAAATGAAATTATATTGAGTTCAAGCCTGAGATAGAGTTGGCAGTGTATGAAAATTGGGGAAGAAAAAGAGAAGATTGTGTGTGTGATTAGAATAATCTTCTTTTTTTTTGATAGGTAATAAAGATTATATTCAAGAACACTCCCTTATGCCAAAAAACATAAGGTAGAGAGGAAAATACAAAGAGAAAAGAAATAGTGAAAAGAAAAGAAATGAAAAGATACTAAGTACGTAAGAGGGAGCTAAGGAACATAGGGAGAGAATGACTAGAAGTGAGTCCCCATGCCCTAGACCAATCAAACAAAGAAGATAGCTTTCCCGTGCATATCACGGGTTAGCGACTAGTATACTATAAAACTGAAGCTTTTGACTTTTTGTTGACCTCTTCATATTATGCCACATAAGCTTTGGAGCCTCCACAAATTTCCACATCATTTTAATGTTTTTAATTTATTTAAATGTTTGAGTAAATACCACACAAAAGCTTTGAAAAACCCGATTTTTTTCTGCCCAACTCCTCTTTACACTCTTGGACAACTTCAGACTTCATAGCCACAAATACTTCCATAGAATTATCCATAACCAAGAACTTCCACCAATGGCTCAACCTCTGCGGTGAGAGAAGAAGCACTGAGCCGTACAAATCACTACTAAAAGAGACTTGGAAAAGGTTTGTGGGAGACTCAATGATGCTGACCAAGTTGGGTGTGTGATTGAAAGAACAATGGAAGCTACAGCAACGACCCACCTGCGAGTTCCTTCAATTGATCAATAAGATCTGTGCAATTTGGGCACCGCAATCTACTGAAATTTGTTGGGTTTGATCAAGCACATGGAGAAGACCATCAATTTCTGCTTGATTAGAACAATGTGTATGTGGCCTGAATTTTACTCTATGAAAAATATCTAATAGACCATTAATTTCTCATGAGAAGTTAGATTCCCCTTCGATAATAGAACTTTATAATGTTGATAATTTTTTTTAGTGGATCATTTTGAAGGATTTTTCTTCAGTTCTGTATTTTTTGAGTGGATTCACTCACTCCTGCATTTTTCTTTTCATTCCCTTTTAGAATGTGTACACCTTGTGTTTAACAAAATGTCTCACTCACTCTAGCATTTTTCTTTTTCGATAATTCAATAGTTATACTCTTGGTTTTAATTGTCAAAGGAATCAATAACACATTGAAACACCACCCATATGACAAACCAAAAATGCTATTGATAGTTGACCAACCTAGCGTGGCAGGTGTTACTTAAATGCAACTGGCCAATGAGTCAATCTAGAACTACTCATAAGTAGCCTGATTCAGTCATCAGCACAACAAGCAAACTAATTGCCCATGAAATAATATAGAAACATTATCCCACATTGCTTTCAACATTTTTCTCCTCCCTCCATTTTTATCCCACGCATTACACCAGAATGGCACACTAAATGCATTGTATGTACTAACATTGAATTTGGAAGACAATTATTTAGCTATACATTATATCAAATGTGTCAGAGTGCTTGCAAAGATTTTCATTACAAAAAGAATAATGGCCTTTGAAAGACAGTTATTTAGCTAAAGATTATATCAAACATGATGAGCTGTGACGTGCTAAAAGTACAAAAAAAAAGTATTTCTCTTAGTATTGTAGACTAAATGTAAGGCCATAACTTATACTTTTTGCTTGAAAGGTGATCCACAATATTTTACCTATGAATTAGCTGAATCCTTACTGTAGGAAAATAATTTCATCATTCTCAAGTGAAATATGTGGGGATATTGCAGAATCAATTACGCATGAAATATGGGAGTGCTGAGAAGAGCTGGAAGTCTAGAGACCAACCATGATGTTTCCATAGGTATAGTATTATTTTATCTTTAAAGCAAAATGGGCATGTCATGGAGGTGGAGGTCATGCTGAATATAGCCTGGCTGTTATGGTACGATTAGAACGAAAGATGGGTGGGTGAAGCTTTGAAGACAACAGTGAATTTGATGCAGACAGCCTCTAATCTTAATATGGAATTTATGAAAGCTTAGAAAACTAATCAGATAAGCGTGGTTGTTGAAAAGTGTAGATAGAGACCTCATGTAGGTATGTATTATAAGGTAAATTTGACTGTCAAGGAATTACAGAACAATGCCTATCAAACAAAAGAAATTGTAGAACATAATATGGTATGGTTTGGGGGTAGTTCGTGATAGTGGAAGCCAATGTATAGGAGCTATGCATGCAAAAAAAGCAGGGAATAACCAAATTGTAGTCATGAAATTGTCATATGGTTGTTTGTAGTTGTTCCTATGAATGATTATTTGATTTAGATTTTCTTTCATTATTTTTTTTTTTTTTACAATTATTATTACAATTATGATAGTTCATATACAATTAGAAAGCTTTTATGTATAAACTATACTTTCATAAGAATTTTGCCTGTGCATTGCATGGGTTAGCGACTAGTTTGTAAATACTATATAACCAAAGACATTTGACCATTGGTTGACTTCCTCAAGTTGTGTCACATTAGATTTGGAGGCCTCAAAAGTTTCCATGTATGCATTGTTTTAATTAAAAAAAAAAAAAAAAAAAATTTCTTCTGATTTTATACCCAACGTTGTTCAACTCTCTTCCCTTTGCACTCTCTCTATCCTTACGGTAACTCCTCTCTCTCCAGGAAGGATAACCGGCAACCACAACCCAGCTATTGTGGAGCCCAACCGCCCACCATCATGTTTAATCACCACTGTCTTCTCCTCTCTCTCCACTCTCCAGTCCACTATCTATCTTCTCCAGCAACAGTTTCAGCCCCCAACACCCTGAGGCAGAACAACCCCACTTGAATGGCTGCCTTAGTCCCTCTGCTAAGTGAATCCTACCACAGGCCCGGCTGTGGCAGAGGGTGTGCCTGCCTTTTCAGTTGTCATTATTGGCCTCACTAGGTCTATCGCTATCTCTCTTCTAATTTTTTTTAGACTCTATGTTTTGTAATTTTTTGCCCCTTTAGAAGATATGTTTATTTATTTATTATTATTATTTTTTAAGGGTGGAATGTTTCAAAAAAATAATGGAAACCAGTAGGCTCTAATAGTTCTTCATTGTATGAGAAGAGAACAGAGGCCAACCCTTCAAAGTGTTCAACAAAATGCTTGAGCCAAACTGAAAAAAAGGCTTTGGCTTGGAGGCATGGATTATAAAGATAGTGTTGACATTAAGCACCCTCCAAGTTTTATTGTATATTTGTGGTCTGATGTTTGATAGTTTGATCTAATAGAAACAATCAAATCTTTTGTATAGCAACCAAAATTAGGTCACCTTGATTTCACCTTCTAATTCGATTTGTTTGACTATTTTGTTTTTCTAAAGCTTTGATTTGTTTGTCTCTCTCTGCCAATCACTCCTCTAAAAAATATTGCTTTATTATTTTGGTGTGAACTTAATTAACGAGACTCTATGTTACATGCACAACAATTGTTTGATAAAATACCTGATTGTTTTGTTCCTTTATCAAACACCTGATTGTTTTGTTCCTTTTCTAGAATTTAAATTTGTACGGTGTCCATTTTGCAGGTCTAATACGTGGAGATGTTCTTCCTACACAGTATATACATGGTCTTGCAGTATCTAAAATGTCCATTTAGCACATGGTTTTCTTCCTTATTCCAGATTGTGGCAATTTATATTAGATTTTCTTTTTGTTTATGTGTGATGTACAGTACTTCTTATTGTAGAATTGTTTTCTTGGTTTAATCCTTATTTGAAAGTAGGAGCATAGACAAGAAGAGCTAAGATTCACTTAATTTCCCATCATTTTTTCATGGCAAGGCTGTTCTTTTCTCCCTTTTGTTTAGTATATAGACAATCATTAGCTTGAATTCAAGCTTGACACACATTACTAATCAATCATAGAATACATGACAGAGCATGCTCAATGTTAGGTGAAGGCTATGTTATTCTATTGAGATTAAGTTCTTGGTTTCAGGTTCTTAAAGGCTTTCTTTGAATTGTCTATATAAAATGTTTTTGTAAAAATATGTTACTATCTAATTTTATAAAGAACATTTTTCTACCATTGAGTTGGCTTATCAGACTTGGAATATATGTAGTTTGTTTTAAATCTAAGCCACATATGTAAGGGGTTTGTGATATTTCCTTCCTTAGAGGTTTAGAGTATGGGTATGTACACTTTAAATGAAACTGTAATCTGTGTACACACTTTACAACTTTTTCTAATAATAGAAAATTTTCTGCTGCGATTGTTTAATGCAAACTGTTAGGATGGCTTGCAAGGCTAGGAAAGCTATGAATTATGGACACAAATATGAGCTATGAAAACAAGTTGAGTAAAAAGTGAAGAACATAGAAGTAATACAATGCTTGAGTGGGTTTCCTAAGAGATCTCGGATTTAGTAAGAAGAAGAGTACTAATTTTGAGAAAATTTAAGGATAAAAGAAAAAAAATTATGAGGTGTTTGGCTCAGTTGTGGCTGTGATTTACTTATTTGTTCACCGTCAGAATTGTCCAATATATTTTCAAAGAAAGAAAGCATAGAAAAGATAAAGACATGTTGAATGTTAGAGGGTTTAAGCGAGGTTTGACTTTGACATGCATTGTAAAATAGGTGGTGAAAGATTAGCTATTTTAGTAGGATTTCTAGAGGCTTCTTGCATGTTTACAAAGCCAGCCAAGGCGGTGAAGGAAAATTTTTTATTATTCAAGTAGGAAGTTATTGAAGTAATAAATGGATGTTAATTTTGAATGGAGTTTCAGTGTAAAGAAGGTAGATCTCTAGTTGGGTATTACGATAATGATGATGGTGGTGGCAGCAATGTTCCCTCATCAAGTAGTTTTTTCATCCTTATGATTGCAGTTTATACTGAGCACTGTTCTTTTTGCTTTAGTTTCAAATTTTTAGTGGTTTCAATGCTTCATGTACTTTCCATGGTCTGAAGAATACTTCTTTAATGATAATAGTTTGGTAGCTTTCCAAAGAAAGATTAGTGGTGCTGGCATTGTAGATTTCAATAAGTCATGGATTATAGAATGTGTCTATGCATAACTTTATTAATCTGTGTTAGTTTTAATAAATTGTTGAAGTGTTGAACTTTCCCATCAATATATAAAATTGTTTATTAAAATTTTCCGTGCATCGTACGGGTTAGCGACTAGTATATTATACAACCAAAGTTTCTAACTTTTTGTTGACATCATAAGAGTGTTCCACCTCAACTTTGTAGCCTCCACAAATTTACACATCATTCTTAATTTATAATTTTTCTTAATTCACTTCAATTTAACCCTTGAACAACCCTACTATATACACAAACACGATGGTATTTGAATACTTCCAGATGCAGAAAACAAACCTTCAAACTCCAACCTGAATGGTGCCTACCACAGCCCCTCAGCCTTCTGCCAAGCCAAGTCTACCACCGCCCCAGAGTCAAAAACTGAAGCCTCTGACCGTCTCCTTCAAACTCTCTCTTTCAAATGCACTCCCATCTCCTTCTCCTTCTCTTTCTTCTTCAACTCTCTCATCAAACGTAGCTCCCCATCATTTTCTAACCTCTCCATCGTTGAATTACAGAAGGTACAAAGGCACATAATTGATGGCAGAGGGGATTTTCTCCCATTCTTAGCAAACACCCGGTTAGGCATTTTCTTTTGGTCAATTATTTTTTATTTTTTATTTTTTAAATTAGTTTTTGTTAACAAGTTTGTTAATTTTTTTACTGTGATTTATTGCGGAAAATAAATTTAAATAGAAACCATGATATTGATTTTTAGGGTTTCATTCATGATCTACTTCAATTTATCTAGGAAGAAAATCCCAAATACTTTGTTTTCTCTGTGAAATTTTGATATCTGTTATTAAATTTCACCTACTTTTGAATGAATTCTGTGTTAATGATTTTGCTGAAGGTATCAATTGGACTTGCTCAATGATTTTGAAATGCTTAGGCGGTAATCAGAGCCTTCACAAATCTAATGTCGTGTTTATTTTTAATGCTTTATTTCTGAAATTTTTAGTTATATATTTCTTTCAAGAATAATTCAGAGGTACCCAAATGAAGGTTTTTCTGTTATTGTTTATAGTGACACAACTGATTATATTAATGATCTGGGTTTTGGGTTTTTGACTCATATGTGTGCATGTGAGAGTTTGGTGTGCTTTATTATGTTAAATTAACCATAAATCTGTTATGGATCAGAAGAACTTAGTAGTTACTTCTTTAATGGTTAATCATGGATAGAGTTTGGTGTGCTTTGATTTGTTAAATTAGCCAAATCTGATATGCCTTTCAACTTTTTAATCATGGTTATGTTGGCTTTGCTAACTTTGTGTTAGTAACAAATTAACAATACTTTCGGTTCCATGTTTAACTTGCCAATAAAAAGAAGGGGAAAAAAACTGGTGGTTTGGGTGTCTCCAAGGAGGAGATCCATTCCAAATGTCAAATATTAACTCAATTATATGTTTTAGAATCAATCGTTTCTAGTAGTCTACTTGGCTCTAGTTGGAGGTTGAACTATAAAGAAATTGAAGGAATGGAAACCCACCTGTGACATTTAATATTTGGACATCCTTATTACCATATAATGACTGTAGTTTCTATTTATCTACTTGTCATCTCTTTTATTATATTATCTTATAAACAGTATCCTAACTTCTAAACAAGAGACATGATTCTCAGGAAAATGAAATGCTGCATCATAAAGCAAACCTTAATGGATATCTCGCCTACCACACCGGTCAAAATCTTGACAGGACCAATCAGGATACTCACCGAGATTTCTTCATGAGTGCAAAAGAAGCCAAAGAATATGGGCTTATAGATGGTATCATTATGAATCCTCTCAAAGCTCCAGCCACTGGCAGCTATGGCAGAGGCTGAGACTAAAGTTGAGAGTCTGGTGTGTAAATTTCTCTTGGGTGACTTCTGTAGTGGAGGACATGGCTTTATAGAAGAGTTAAATGAAGAATGATATTTTCGGTGTGCCTGAGTTCATATTAGTTCATGATGCTGATTTTCTTTATAGCAGAGAATTAAGAACCTTGAATTTTGCTGCTGTTTACCCCAAATTTCCAAATGATCAGTGTTGGCTGCATATCATTCCTCTCTCTATTTGATATGGTCAAATATGAGTATTAGGTATGGCCGTGTATAAAATTATGGGGATATCTTCTTAAGAGATTCTTCTTGTCAAGCTCTATATTTATATCTTTGGTTCTCCTTGAAATAGGTTGAGCTTTGCGATGATGACGAGTTTCTTGTTCTAGCTTATGATGGGATGGTTAGTTGGTTTTTCACTTATTAATGTGTTTTTTCTCTCTAATTTGTGAAATTTACTCTGAATGCTTTAGGGATAATATTTGAATCTGTATTTGTTAAGTGGCAGTCTGGATTCAAAACTTTGTGAATTTGGTGAAAGTGTAGATGGTCTTATGTGTATGATGATAAACTAAACTAGGCTATAGGTGTTTGCCACTGCTTTATTGGTTTTGTTGGTGCTAACAAGTCCTAAGGGCACATCCAGTGCAAAGAGCATTGGAAATATGCTTCTTTGATTACGCTCGCAGGAATCAGTTGTGATAATTTATTTATGTTATGGTTGATAATGTTGTGAGCATCATTTTAGCTTCTAAATTCAATTGGGCCTTCAATTATTTTTATTTTCAATTTATAGAAAAACTGGTATTGGCAATTTGGCACATAATGTGAATTATAATGTTCACCTATGCATTTTATAGTGGTGGAAGGGTTCTGCAGGTGGTTGTCACGATTGGACATTAATGTAATGGAGAACAATTTTTGTGCATGCTTTCTAACATAATTAACTTGACTCCATCTCCTGTATAAAACCTTGACAATAAAGGACTTCCAAGAACATCTATTTGAATGTAAAAATGTTGTCTTGGTGTACTTGTTGAGGGTTTGAATGATCTAATTATTTTTATTGATTAGTCTGAGTCTGAATTTTAGGGGCAACACCAAGATCTTTGGGTTCCAAGTTTCAACATTAAAGTTCAGAGTTGGCAAAATATGACTTGATTATTGATATTCAGTTATACTACTGCGTGAGGACAATAGCAAAAACTTTTTTGTGCATAGTATCATATAAAGTCTAAATTTTGGAGATACTGTTGCTTTGCGTGTTGGGCTTATGCTCTCATTTGATTCTCTGGTCTTAACAGATTTTGATTATGTTCTTATTTCATAGATTCTGCTGTTTTTACTTGGTTTCTTTTTTTTCCCTTTACCATGGAGATGCATATAGTGCACTGGAGCAGAAGTCCAACAACAATAGATCGGAGGGAAGAGAGAATTAAGTTATCTTTGTGTTTATGAAATTCTATAAGAGAAAAGACAGTGTGGTCCAAGGATGTTGAGTACTAAACCATCATAAAAATTTGTTGGTTTTAGAGTTGGGATTGTCTAAGACTGAAATTTTGTAAACTCTTGTTTAAATATGAACGCTGATATTCCTAATTGGGACATTGGTGTATCATTTAACGTGAAGACGATACCATTCAATGTGACTAAGGAATAGTTTGTTTTGTTATAAAATATTTTCCAAGGAAAAATTCCACTGAAACATAAAAAAATAAATAAAAATTGACTAAACCACCCATGAGATGTCTAAAATAATTTAATTGTCCCTTAAAACATCACAAAAAATTCATTGGTTATAGAGTCGGGATTGTCTAATACTGAAATTTTGTAAATCAACCCAAATCAAACCCACAACCAAATCAAAAAATCTTTTGCTGTAGTACCCAATAGATTTGTCATACGGTGTCGGGGCACTAGACTGTATGTAAACTCCAAACACCAAGCAATGCTTTTGGGATGGGTTTATACCCAGTAGATTAGGGATGAGTTTCAGTTTTTGGTTTGGGGCCTTTAATTGATGGTGGTCTGGTGGGTGGCTTGTGGGTCTTGAATTTTTAGTTTTTGGGATGAAGGTGTTAGTTGATGGTGGGATTTTGGCATGTAAGAAGAGATTTTGACATTTAAGAACAAAGTGTTGACTTAAAGAAATTGAGAGATGGAGATTAAGGAGACAGAGAGACGGAGGGCTCTCTTCAGTTTATTTTATTTTATTTATTTAATTTTTATTAAAGAAATTGTAAGAAAAAAAAAAAAAATAAAGAAAGCAAAAAAAAAAAAAAAAAACATGGTTTTTTTATTTGACATGGTCACTAAAATTTAGACGCATCAAATTGAGTTAGAGTGATATTTTGGTCATGATGTGGTCATGTTAGAGTGATATTTTGGTCATGTCAAAAATAATTTAATTGTTCCTTAAACTTTTAGATAACAAAACCAAAAAGAACCAAAATATCACTCTAACATGACCAAATTGAGTGGCTTTGATGCTATCATGGTACTTTTCAAAGTTTGGAAGTATTTTAGTTTAGGTCAAAAGCAAATCAACCTTTAGTCCGGTGGGAAAATTCAATTCAGCTTTTTATTTTTTTTATTTTTCATTTTAATTTTTTTATTAAAAAAAAATTAGTTTAGGTCACGTGACAATACTGATGACATCCTAAGCGGCATAATTTTTATTTTTAAAATTTTGACTGTTAGCCACATTAGATGGAATAAATAACCACATATGAGTGTTTTAAAAAATAGTTAGGTAAAATTTAAAAGAAATGTATATTTTTATTCTAAAATAGGCAATAAATTTTGCAAAAAAAAAAAATTATAAAAGTAAAAGTGAATCTAGAAATATTGATATTTATTTATTTTTTTTTTTTTTTGTGCAGGTGTTTATTACATACCTTACTCCACACAACTATACACACACATTTTACACTAAAATTGCGACTTGTGTGTACACGGTTATGTGGAATAAAATATGTTTAATAGGTTTTATCAATTTTTTGTTTCTTAACACTAGAAATAAGTCTACTTGCATGCCTCAATCATAATAATAGTAAAAATAAAAAGACAAAAAACAAACCAGATTGATGAATAGTAGTTTGTCCAACTTCATTATAAAGCTTAAAAGTGTAAGCATACAAGATCCAACAGCCCAATTCTCACATACTCTTTCACTTCCTGATAACCCAATCTCTAAAAGAAAACCAAGCCCCAAACATCAAGAGTATAGCAGAAGGTAAAATTACATGTCTACATTTCCATGTTTACAATAGTACCATTCAATTGAAAAATACAACTTGCAACGTCTTTGCTCTCAGGGCCATGGATATTCACTGAACCAGCTGCATAAAGCTGAGCTAATAGCAAGCAAGATTCGGCATTAGAATGGTTAATCGGCATTAAGTAATTTCGATAAGTTATTCTAATTGCAGTCAAACAATTGACACAATGATTATTAGAGAGGTTGAGGTTATCTTTGCAAAAAGAGTCGATTGATGTTTTCTTGCCTGCAATCCTAAACCAATCATCTAATGACTCAATCCTATCACAAAAGCTAGGACTGGACACAAAATATTCTGGGTCCAAACAAGTGGGAACCCAATGAGTTGGGACTTCCGAGGAAGCCAACTCTACTTGGAAGTCCTTCAAACAAGACACAGAAGTATGGTTATCAGGAAGTAAAAACATTGAAGACACATTTAAGTGTTGTGCTAAGCCTAAGGAAAACAATGATTTAAGGGTATGACAGCATTGGGTTTCATTAGAAATTATAGAGCTAGTATTAAAGCAAGTGGGATCAAACTGAGTGATGTTCCTTACATATCCAAAATTAATTGGACAAGCAAAGATCATGAGGGGGAGCATAGAGAGAGATAAAATAAAAATAATATTCATGGTCATGTTGGAGCTAGGCACCGTGCGGTACAGTACAGATCTGCACACAATTAAGTAAAAAAAGAGAAATTCAGATTTGTTGTTAAATAAAGCAAATGAACTTGGAATATATATTATACATAAACCCTAAAAATTCTTCCAACTCACTACAGGATTTCTAGACTTAATAATCTAATCCACCAAATCAATTCACAGCAATATAATTTCCATTAACGCTAAGCTCCACAAAAATCTAAAAGCGAGAGATTGTCAATTTTTCACCTAAAAGTCATTGATCTATTTATACAAATTATGAAAATAAATATTTCCTATAAAAAAATAAAAAAAAGCTTTAAAAAATAAAGTTAAAAATGTGAGCCAACAATAGGAACATAGAACTAATTGTGAATACTTCATTCAAACAAAGATAAAAATAAATATATACACTACACACCCACCCACACAAAAATTGATAAATTTTCAAAAGGTGCGGTTCAAAGAAATAAAATGAACTAAGAATCATCACACAACAATTGGTAAAATTTCAAAAGATGCAGGTCAAAGAAATAAAATGAACTGAACTATGAATCATCACACAAAAATTGGTAAAATTTCAAAAGATGCAGTTCAAAGAAGTAAAATGAACAAAGAATCATCTCTTCACCTTAATTTGCGCGTAAAAAGACCAAGAAGCTGTGTTCACTCCAATAACGTGGACATATGAATCAATTAATATGGGGTGAGTGCGTACTATTTATAAGCAAAATAATAATAATAATAATAATAATAATGTGTTGTTTTACATTTGTATCCTCATGGACAAAATGTCTCACTAATGTACGATTTGCTTAATGAAACATCATGTACGCGTTGTTTTGATTTCTTGTGACTTTTCTCATCTTTGTCCTTAATGGAGTAAAATAATACAGTAGTTGTTTTTTTCTCAAAAAACAAACAATATATATATAAACACAGTAGTTGGTGGGTGAATCCCCTTTAATAATGCATTAATTAAGGCCGGTGTGGTATAACTATAAATGAATTAATCAATTTCAATCTCCTTCGTTTACATGAATTTCCTAGGACACCTAAGGCTAATTAAGTGGCTTAGAATTGGATAATAAATGGTAGTCATGATATTGTGACGTCAAAAGTAAAATTGAAAAGGATTTGTATTGATCATTTCTTAAAAGAAAAGGATTTGTAATTTTGTATTGATCCAGCTAAGAAGTAATTGTGTAGCTAAAAAGTAAATGTGCTTCCCAACATTTTTTTTTGTAGTCCCACCACATAAGTCTACTAGGCACTAGCTATGATAATTGATAACAAGTCAAATGAATAAGGTGTAAATATATATATATATATATATATATATATATATTTACTCGCAAATCGAAGGTCTCTCTCTCTCTCTCTCCAATAAATTAATTCTTCTACAAATGGATTCAATACCACTTCACTGACAGGTTTTCAGAGGGACAATGAAGGTGAATTGATTTACTTGGGCGTTAATGTGAATAGTTGGTTAGAGGTTCAATCACAACCATTTATGATTTTACTTCTTTTCCTTCATTTTTCTTTTTTACTAAAATATTGTACATTACTCTTATCTTTATTTGTTCTTCATATTAGTATCAATTTTAAATTATTATTTTCAAACTTTAAATAATGATTTAATCTAACTTTTCCAAATGTTAGCATTCATTGAATTATAAGGTTTGGAATAACGTTGCACTTCATTATTGTGCCAATGAAATGATTTTGGGTTATTTAGAGAAATTCTTTTGTTTTTTACATTCTTTTGTACTTATTTATTTTTTCTGCTAGGAAAAATTTTAATTGCAACAAAATTTCCAGCCCAGTTGATGTAGGTTATATATCAAGTTTTTATCCTAGCTCGAACTTCAGAGGATAATCCAAAAAGGAAATCCTAGAAAAGAAAAAGAAAAAAAGGCTATGGTCATTTTACGTTTTACTTTTTGCGAACGAGAAAACATTTATTTATTTATTTTTTTGAGGGAGAAAACATTTATTAACTTGAGAGTTGAGACCATCATCGAATGCAAAGCTGCTTACTCTAGTTTGGCATCTATAGACTGAACTCTTCCATTTATGGTGGCATAGAGGCCTTGATGTTGATGGCTTCAGCAATATGCATGTTCAATCAGTCATCTTTGGTAATCTGCTCCCATTCGTACAATTCTTAATCCACCAACCTAACATTTATCTCATATGTACGTACATATGCGGTATACCTACCATCATTGTTATCCATTTTGCCCATTCATGATCTCAAAAGTTTTCAATTCAAATTCGTTGCAGTTTTTAGCATGATGCAGTGACAGAAAGTAATAAATATTCAGCATAGGCATTCTTGAAAACTAATACTAATAAGGTAAAGTTAGGTATTAGATTAATGCACTAGGTCAGTAGGTTGAGCTCCTATTAATTGAAGAGCATAAATTTGATTTCTTCAAGATCTCAAATTCATACTTTCCCCTCCTCTCAAACTTTAACTTATCCGCCTGTTTATAAAACAAACTCTATATGATTTTTTGTTACATGTAGCTACTAAAGAATATACATATTTGTCTAGGAAATAGCCAATCATAACTCTAAGAGCATGCAGCCCTATGCATTCCACATATATTATCGTGTGTATTACCATTTACCAACAAAGAATAGCAGAGTAAGTTAATAACTTACTGCACTCATAGAAGAATTGGAAATTTGTTAAAAGTAAATATATGTACCAGTTACCGTGAGATTTGGTAAACGAATGAAGGAAATGAAATAAGAGATAATTGAACAATCAAAGAGGAATAAAAAACTTGTATTACGATACCGTTTCTAACATTAGAACCAATATTACTTTAAGGTGACACATTTTAGAATTTTGTAGTTAAATAATTAAATTTACCATATCTCAATAATTTAAACTTTGGGGATGATGGATAATTTAACATGATATTCAAGCATGAGACTTGAGTTCAATCTTTATTTCCTCCACTCTACCTCCCTAGTTTGCTACCTTGGATTACTGAAGTTCAAACGCTACTATCTTGTTTGTCTAGCTTATCATCCGCAAACCCATGGTCGGAACAGGGACCACGAGTTTGCATTGAAGATCAACGAAGCAAGCAAAATGCAGTGGTTTAGTAAAGATATTAGCAATTCAATCATGTGTGGAGATGAATTTAACAACAATATCCTTGCAGACCACACCTTCAAGGATGAAAGGGAAGTCTACACCATAAGAACGAAGATGAGCAAGGTAGATATTTGCAAGAGCCCTGTATTCAGACTCTATGGTTATACGAGACACAATTGGTTGCTTCTTGATAGACTGAGTAATGAAATCGCATCCAAGATAGATGAGATAGCCCAAAGTGGACTTACGATCAACTGGGCCACTAGGCCAGTCAGCATCAAAGAAAGCTGAGAGGGTCAAAGGCCCAAGTTGAAAGTGAATGCCATGATTGACCATAAATGGGTTTTGTTTGTGGTGTAATGCGCCTCCACAATAGTGATCTGAAAAGGTACTTTCATGTAACGCTAGGGTTGAATATCAGCCAATATAGTCCTATATTAGGAGAAATCTCTGTAGAATCATGGGGGGTCGGCACGGCTAGATGTGAGATACCATGTCTTTAGCACATTTAATGAATTTTGGCTAAACTCATGTGAATGGGTGGAGAAGTGTTAGTGCCTCTTAAATAGAGGTTTGATTAATTATTCATTTTTACCTTTTTACATGAAGCCATCACTTATTTTATTATTAAAAAAAAAATCATAATTGGAATACACATTTCTTTATTGATTTGAAAACAAATATACATTAATCTTACTAGGACTCCCAAACCTCACTAGTACTTTGCCAGTGCTTTCTAGTTCAATGGCAACTTTCCATATACAAGTGATTGGAAATTCAAGGGGAAAAGGTTGGAGATGCATGGCTCTTGGTTAGCAACATACTATGTATATATTTCTAACTTAAAAAAAAAAAAAAAAACCATTATTCCCATAAATACCATAGACATTAGTACATGGAGAAAAACAATATTGGCACTCCAATTTATTGTCATCTCTTAGAATCTCTAATGAAGATATCTAAGGTCCAAAATTTTGTTTTAACTATCTAATTATAAAATAAATAATAAATAAATAAATTTAGTGGGAAGAGATTTGATAATAGCAAGAAAATGCATTTATGAGAAAGTTTTTTTCTAGAAAAGACTACAAACTACAAAGACACGAAATGCAAATTGACCAATGAAATTTCCTGTCTTTTTTTTTTTTTTTTTTTTGGGTGAGAAGCTGTCTAAAATTCATTGCACATTTGGCAGGTAAGCAAATTGATATGTGGCCAGATCAACATAAGGCCCCCCACAATGGAGGGTCCTACTTACAAGACTTAGTCAACCAGTTGCAGACAGAGTAATTACTCTGCTTTGTAGAATTTTAAGTGTAAAACAAAATAAAATCAAACAGAGGTCTCCTATAAATTAGGATGCAGTTAGTATCGTTTTCACAACTCGTAAGTAACCCTTACTACTATTTTCATATCCTATATGGTGTCAGAGAAATTGTCCAGCTAAATAAGGGTCCAAAAAAGTGTAAAACTCACAATAAATGAACCATGCATATTTGAATTTCCTGAAGCTAAATGAAAGCACCATTGAGAGAAATCTCATTTGGGAGAAAGTTATAGTGACTCAACTTTCATTTGTGAAACTTGAGAAAACAAAGGTGCAGCACTAAACCAATTACTGTATCAATGTCCTAGGCTATTAAACCTTTTATTTACTAATTGAAAGGAATAATTTTCTTTAGAGATTATAGAAAGTAACTCCAAAGATATTCTCCATACACCTCGAAGGCCATATTATGCCCAGGGAGAAGTAGACATTAGCAACTCCTCTTCTAAAGCCTGGGCATCCTTCTTAGATACTGGTTGCAAGGAATCCGCCAAAGAGACTCAGAATTTGTTATAAAGGGCCATACAGTTTGTGCAATTATGTAGAATATTGTCATTTTTTGTTTGAGACTTTCCAAAGGTGATCATTAAGAGACTCAAAAAAGAGCTACCACGATTGCTAGATGAACACTTGGCCTATTGGAATGTATTAATTTTTCTTTTTAAATAGCTGAGACGGGCTGGTTGTCATGGCAAGGTATATTACACTACTTTTTAACAGATCACTGCTTGTATGAGCTGAAAATTGATTTTAGAAGAGACATGTTATTCATATATATTTTATCAGTCATTAATGTAGAGAATTTTTTTTAGAAATTAGGAAAAACAAATCTAGAAAATAGTCCTAGGATTGTGCTACTTGTCCCAACCCAACATGTCTAGCACACCATGAATTGTTGATAATGTACTTCAATTTCCCAAAATGAACATTGCTTGCTTCTTCCTGTTAATTCATTTATGAAAATTTTCTTGACTTGCAAACTTTATTCTTTTGATCCTACACAGGCAGCATAAGAGAATAAAATCATTTATGTTCCATTATGCGAACATTTTAACAAAATAAAAAGCATGTAGCTATTTCCATCATCTCTTATTCTCTTATACTCAGTGCCACAATAGAAAAAAAAAAAAGAGGGTCATTTCAAAGTGCCTTTCGGTAATCTTGCAGGTGCACTTAGTTGTGAATCTTGTGATGCAATCCATTAATGATAATATCTTTTGTTCGATAATTATGACCATAGTATACTAAAAAAAAAAATGCTGATATGCATCTGTTGATATTGCTTTCTGCTTCTAACAAATAAATCCTATAATCTTTACTGTATATGCATGATGATATCTGTTAGGCCTTCTGTGATTGATAAATACCTTTCTTTCTTACCAAAAATAAAATCTTTGGATTAGGCAAATGTGGCATCTAGAATGGCTGTGTGATGAATTTATACTGAAATTCTTGGAGCTAAAAGAGTGAAGACGAACTACCAGTTTATAGCAAATTTTGCTTCTCAAGTAATGTAAGTACTCTTTGTGAGTTTTTAGACCTCTTAAAACACAATTGGATTAACCTAGTTAATTAGCCAAGTGATTACTTAGTCCAAATTTCAGATCTAGGTTAACACAATCATATAATCATATCAATGTAAAGTGCAGAATATAAAGAACACAAAGATATGATGACCCAGGAAACCACACAGGTAAAAACCTGGGGAGGATTTAACCTAACTATCCTCAAGGTAAATTGAATCCACTATGAAAGAATCGAAGTTTTACAATAGTGACTTAGACCACTAATATCCTATTGCTACCTCGTATAAAAAACTTACTATCATGACCACGTGACAGCTTTGAGATCACAGACTCCTTCTTTCTTGGATTCTCTAGCAAGTACAAGCACTTCCGCTTGTGTATCTTTAAGTTGTTAAGTGCAGCAATTGAATGATCATCAAGCTCTTAATGAAATCTCCTTCTTGATAATCCTAAGCATGTGTGAAGGCAACCATCTCTCAGATCTCACAAGAGATTCACACATATAGCAAATAGAGCAATGTCAAAAATGTGGCTAGGGTTTCCCTTTTATACCTAGGGCAAAACATAAAACCCTACATGTCATATGGGCTTAGAGTCGAGTTGAAAATTCTGAAGAAAAAACATTCTGCTCGACTTTTGATCGGTCAAGTCTAATTCTCGATTGATAGAGTCAGACTGAATTGCACAATAAATTCTGCAGTAGCTCGATTCCAACTTTACATAAAACACATACTTTAAGCAAGTCTAAAACAAGACTAAAAACCTATTTTGATCATGGTTTGCCAACAATACAAATTAGAGTTCTAATACATTAGTTCCTAAGTACTTAGAACCTAACACTCTCAATTGCTAATGACATAATGGAACTAGAAATTGGATGCCAAACTAGATTTAGCTTCTAGGCTGAACGCCTCTTTGGAGGCAATTTAGTATGCAATGTTGTCTGTGAAAGTTGACTCTTGTTTTTTCAGGTCACCTTGATACATAAAGAGTGAGAAGTAAGGTGGTCTATGCCACCTTGAAGTATAGATGCAAGAGGGAACTGGATCTGGATGACACTCAAGTCAAGTTGAGAGCAACAGATCCTAGTAAAATGAGCCTAGACATTGTAAAAGGGCAAGCACTTTGTCATTTCACCCTTTTGATGTTTAGCTCTTCCTAACAATAACATTCTATGAGCATTTTTTTTTTCTTTTTTCTATCCCTTGTTCTTTTTATTCTTAAGTATTGTATGGGCTCAAACTAAACCTATAGTATAACGTCATACTATGAATTCATTTGTCATGACTAGCACCTTTTAGGCTGTTTTCCAAAGTCATGTTTGCTAGCATACAATTCAAACTTCAGCACCCCCAAATTTGTGTGGGTTTTAAAATAGAGTACAGGCCACTTGGAAAAGCACCAAATTTGTGTTTAAATTTAAAGAACTAGTTATCGAGGATCCATACATCTATTGACTGGAAAAAAGGGAAAAAAAGAAGCAACCCAAATATTATTATCAAACTAATATCCCAACAACTTTCTAATTTTAGATATTTGTTAAATTTCAGGTAGGTTTATTTTATGATGAGGTTTCACTACAAATGTTCCAGAAATGATATCTGATTGGACCACGGAAGAAAGATAGATGTTAAGGGAGAAGGTAATGCAAGTACCATAAAATATTCTTTATTTTGTAGATATTCTTTTATTTTGTCTTATTTTGCATGAGTAATTAGCATGCAAATAATACAAAACTCATAAAGCAATGTGTGATTGCAGCAGCTTCATTGATTTGAATGGTATGAATATGGAATTTTACCATCACAACAGGGTAAAATTGGATCACTGATAGTATTCTTCAATTTGGTTCTTGTTCATTGAAATTGTGATGGATTTTTTGAAACTTGATTTTGTTGTTGTTTTGTTTTGTTTTTTTGTTTTTTTTTTTTTTTTGTTTTGGACGAAGGTGGACATTAACCTTGTGCGCAAACCTTTACAGCAGACCAATTTGACCACAACTTGCTTGAGGAAAAGAAGGCCAAGAGCTCATTCTTCAATTGATGGCTCTTCGGAATAACGGTTGGCTGCACTTTTGCCGTACTAGTGGCAGTATACATAGAGGTAAATAGAAAATTCTCATATCATTTTTAAATTTTCTTATCTTACTTGAATTTTTATATGTACATTTATAAAGTTAATCATAGTTTTATGTGTTAGTTTAGTCTCTAACTACAACTGTTGGCAAGTATTTTCTAGTGGAGTAAATCAAAAGTCATAAACTTAAAAGAGAAAAGCCAAAGACAATTCCCACCTTTTTTTTTTTTACCATTGCTAGTATAGTCTATTGTGATTAGACTAACATTATGGGAGTAGGAGACTAAATTTTATAACAAATCTTACTTATGGCATATACTTCTTAAATGTAACACTTGAGTTGGCTTTAGAATGTGAACACAAGAAGTTAATTTAGAAATCAACTCTAAATTTTCTTGGTGTAGAGGTGTGGTTTGCAAAGTGGGAGAAATTTGATAGTTTTTAGACCCCTTAAAACCACAATCAGATTAACTTAGGTAATTATCCAAGTGATTACTTAGTCAAATTAACAAATCTAGGTTAACACAAATATATCATATCAATGTATAGCAGCGGAAAATAAAAAACACAACGATATGATAACCCAGAAAAACCAAACCGGTAAAAAACCTAGGGAGGATTTAACCTAGCTATCCTCAAGGTAAACCTGAATCCACTATGAAAGAATCGAAGTTGTTCAACAGGACTTAGACCACTAACATCCTATTACTACCCACCAGTAGAAAACTTACTGATACGACCATGTGCAAGCTCCGAAACCACGACTTCTTCTTTCTTGGATTCTCCAGCAAGTACAAGCACACCCGCTTGTGTATCTTTAAGTTCTTATGGCAGCAATTGAATGATCATCAAGTTCTTGAAGAAATCTCCTCCTTGATAATCCTAAGCTTGTGTGAAGGAAAGCTCCTCACAGATCTCACAAGAGATTCACACAAATAGCAATATGAGCAACCTCTAAAGCGTGGCGAGGGTTTGCCTTATATACCTAGGGTAAAACATAAAACCCTAAACGTTTTAAATGAGCTAAGGTTGAGTTGGAATTCTGTAGAAAAAACGCATTCTGCCCGAGATTCGATCGATCGAGCCTAAGCTTCGGTTGATCGAGCCAGGCCGAAATGAATAGTAACTTCTACATCAGCTCGACTCCAACTTTACAAAAAAGGCACAACTTTGAGCAAGTCTAAACAAGAATAAACAACTTGTTTTGATCATGGTTTGCCAACAATACAAATTAGAATTCTAAATACATTAATTATAAGTCTTTAGAACCTAACAAAATTGACTCCAAAATTAGCTAGTGGGGACTATTTTGGTAAGGGTACTATCAACTTTTAGCCTTTACATCTTTTGATCAACTAATGCAAAATTACACATGAGATTATAGCTAGTGGGATCTCATCATTACATAGTTATAGTGAAAAAAAATAATGATGTGTGTTAACTGGTTAGCAAATAGAGTGATGCTTGAAATATTACAAGTTTAACTACATAAATTTTGTAAACTAATATATCAACTAATATACAAAAAAATTAATTAAGAAATTTACTTATTATATTGTTTATATGATACTAATCACATTTATTACTCATCAACTATTGTTATTCTATTTTGCCTCTTGCTTCGTATGAAACCTGTGACATTTTGTTATACTTGAACCTGATGGTATTGTATGAATTACTAGTATTTATTGGGCTTTTAGCTCATTTATGTTGTTCTTACATGTTTTTTAGATTAACAACTCAGATTTATTGCCATGGAGGTTGCTAGGATATATATGATCACTTGCTGCTAAGGGGTACCACTAGCATTCAATTTATGGGTTACTATTATACTATAATAATTATTACATTGCGTTAGAAATACTGAAAGATTGTATTGTATTTCATCAAGTAATATAATATACATGAATGCCTTTTATATAGAAGGCAAAGTGTGTAATACAAGTAAGTGTGCTATACAAGTAAACAAGGTGGGCCTAAAGCCCACATACCCTAATACACGTTAACAGCCCCCCTCAAACTTAAGGTGGATGTAAGACCAACTTGAAGTTGTCAACCAAAGAACGAAGATGTCCCTTAGGATGTGACTTGGTGAAGATATCTGCAAGTTGATCTTTAAAGGAGACTGAGATCAACTTGAGAGCACCATGGACAAGATGATAACGGATAAAATGACAATCGATCTCGATGTGTTTAGTTCGTTCATGGAAGACATTATTGTGAGCAATATGAATGGCACTCTGGTTGTCACAATAAAGAGAAGTGGCAGAGGATGTGGACACACCTATGTCCTTGAGAAGCCATTGTAGCCAAAGGAGCTCAGATGTGGTATCAGTAAGGGCACGATATTCTGCTTCAGTACTAGAGCGGGCCACATGAGTTTGTTTCTTGCTTCACCAATAAATCAAGGAAGAACCAAGAAGAAAGTAATAACCAGTGGTGGACCTGCGATCAGTGGGATTTCTTGTGATAGGCCATAAACTGAATGACCCCTTTATGATAGAAATTAATTAATTAATTAGCCAAGTTATTAATTAATCAATTTATCATACAAACACGTGGTAGCACTAACAAATCACTAATAAACTAAAATTGCAGCGGAAAATAAAAGACACGGTGATTTGTTTACGAATGGGGAAAAACTTAACGGCAAAAACCCTACCGGGTGATTTTTAGGTCACCACTCTCGAAATTCCACTATTATCACAACAAGCGGTTACAAGCAAGGAATCCCAAGTACCTTACCAACCTACAGTTGAACCCTTACCCTAATATCCAATCAAACTTGTTCTGTAGTGACAGTTCCCCTTTCTGATGCACAACTCCCAAGTATGTGACTAACCAATTACGCGGATCCTAGTATGCGACTTCAAAATACCAATCTGAAAAGATTGTTGGCTGCAAAGTTCTTCAGTTCATCCACACGATGAAGATCATGAAGATGCTTGGTCACAAAACCCTATGGTACAAATACACAGCAACTTCTCTAAGAAAGAGAGATGAACTAGGTCAAGAACTACGCTGCAGAGTTTGCTCAATGCTTGTGCAACTTGTGTACCATTTGACGGCTCTTGAAACAATCCTTTTATATGTCTAGGGTTAGGAGAAAATAAGGCCCATAGACAGATTCACGGATCCCAAGAAAATCAGAGTTGAAATCTGAAATTCTTAAACCTCGACAGATAGGAGGTGTCGAGCAAGTATCGACCAGCTGTCGAGCTTTAATGATTTTGCACTCCTTGCTTGATTTCTTGAACAGACTTGAAGGCTTCAACACTAGATCTTGAAATGTAGTTTCTTGAAGTAGTTAAACACATCTAAGTCTACCCAAATACAAGTAGAGTGCGTTTTGTCAAAGGATAAGCTAATTACATAAAATCATGACATATGTTCTTAACGTGTGAAACACATATGTCCTAACATCCTGCCCAATCAGCATCAGAAAATGCACAGAGAATAAAAGGAGACTGAGTAAAGTAGAAAAGGTCATGAAAGATAGTGCCCTTTAAATATCGAAGAATGTGCAGAACAGCAGCAAAATGAGTTGATCGTGGAGCAAACAGATACTGACTCACTTGGTGAATAGCATAGGAAATGTCTGGACGAGTGACAGTGAAATAAACTAGGTTGCCAACCAAGTATCTGTAAAGAGAGGGATTAGACAATGGTTTCCCTCCTGTGCGAGTCAGATGCGCATTAAACTCAACTGGAGTGTCAATAGTCTTGCTATCAGTGAGTCCAGCTCGAGACAATAGTTCAGAAGCATACTTGGCTTGAATAATGTAAAGTCCATCTGTAGAATGAGTAATTTCAAGACCTAAGAAGTAGTTGAGATGTCCAAGATCTTTCATCTCAAACTGCTGACTAAGAAAATCCTTGAGTTTTTGAATGCCACTAAGGTCATCACCAGTTATGATCATATCATCCACATACAGGAGAAGTAAAATAGTGCCTTTGTCAGTGCGACGAAGAAATAAGGCAGAATTATAATTGAGAAATGGTAGAGCTGAATTTGGCAAACCAAGCTCGTGGAGCTTGTTTAAGGCCATAAAGTGCACGTCGAAGGTGACAAACCTTGTTGGATTCAACAGAGAGACCAGGAGGAGGTTGCATGTAAACTTCTTCACTTAAATCTCCATTAAGAAATGCATTTTTGACATTCATTTGAAAAAGGTCCCATTTACTGGCAGCAGCAACAGCTAAGAGGGCACGAATATATGAAATACGAGCAACCGGAGCAAAGGTCTCTTCATAATCAATCCCATACTCTTGTGTAAAACCTTTTGTAACAAGACAAGCTTTGTAGCGCTTAATGGACCCATCAGAGTGAGTCTTAATCTTATAGATCCACTTACAACCAACCATAGATTTCCCAGAGGGGAGAGTCACCAAGTCCTAAGTATGGTTTTTAGATAATGCATCAAGCTCCTATTTCATTGCAATCTGCCATAAAGGGTAAGTGGAAGCCTTATGATAGATCTGAGGCTCGTGCAGTGTAGCAAGGGCAGTGTAATAATGATAGTCAAGTAAATGTGCAAGAATGGATCTTACCCGAGTTGAGTGACGAGGTGAAATGTCTTGTGCATGATCGTCAGGTGGAGCAGGAGCAGGGGACCCAAGCTCAGGGTTGGGTGGCTCGTCTTCAACCTGTTCATCTTCCATATGTTCATTAAAGGGTGAACTAGGAAAGGGATCAAGGATATCTAGTGGTTGGACAAAGAAGTCTACAAGAGAATCAGGAGCAACTACAGGAGGATCAGGAGTAGCTACAAAAGGAATATGTGCCTCATCTGGAAAAAGATCTAAAACAGAGGAGGAAGATAGGGAGGCATGGAAGTGAGAGAGCTCAATAAAGGAGTGATGTTCCCAAAAGACAACATTGCGGGAGACACAAAGACGATGAGAGATAGGATCATAACACCGATACCCCTTTTGAGTTTCACCATAGCCAAGAAAACAACAAAACCTTGACCGAGGCTCAAGTTTGTTATGCTCATGTGGCTAAAGAAAAACGAAACAAACAGAACCGAAGGAACGAAGGTGGTGATAATCTGGGGGTGACCCAAAAAGGCACTTATATGGAGTTTGATTGTGGATAACAGGACTTAGAGTGCGATTAATAGCATGAAGAGCAGCTTCGCCCCAAAAAGGAGCAGGAACTTTGGTAGAGAGAAGGAGAGCACGAACAGTGTCAAGAATATGACGAAATTTTCGTTCGGCTCCACCATTTTGCTGAGAGGTACCTAGACAAGTTAGGTGATAAACAGTGCCATAGGAATGCAAAACAGCTTAGAAAGCATATTGAGTGTAATCAAAAGCATTATCAGATAGAAAAATTTTGATACGTTTGGAAAATTGAGTTTCAACCATTTTTGCAAAATTAGAATATACTTGCAATAATTCAGAACTATGTTTCATATGAAAAATCCAGCTATAGCAGGAATAATTATCAACAAAGACAACAAAATATCGAGATCCACCAATACTAGAGACAGGAGAAGGCCCCCAAACATTAGAATGAATAAGGTCAAAGATATCAGTGGATATTGATTCACTAGAATTGAAAGGCAAAGCTGGTTGTTTTCCTAACTGACATGAGACAAAATCAAAATTTTCTGTAGACACTGAACCTAACAAACCTCTAGAAGCCAATTGTTGTACCCAAGAGGAAGATGCGTGACCAAGTTTAGCATGCTAAAGTGCAAGGGAAGGAATTGAAGAAACTGCAGCAGCTGCAGCAACAGAAACAAGAGCAACAAGTGGGAGACGAAGGTTGTCGACGGGAAACATATGCCCAACTCTGGGACCGATCCTAAACTCCTGTCCCGTCCTAGGATCCTGCACAATACATCCAGAATAGTTAAAGATAATGCAATAACCTAACTCAGCTAATTGTCCCACAGAGAATAAATTGTAAGAAAGGTTAGGAACATTAAAGACCCCAGGAACCGAGAGGTTGGAGGTCGAAATGGAACCTATATTATGACCAAACATTGTGGAACCATTTGCTGTGCGAATATTAAGAGGGTCTGGTGCAGGTTAAAGTTCAGAAAATAAGGACGAATAAGGTGTCATGTGATTGCAACAAGCAGAATTCATAAGCCAAGAGGTAGGAGACATACCAAATAAAGCTGAGAGAGAAGAGGAATAAGATGCATTACCAACCATACGAATGACATTGGCGATGATATTTATAAGGCCATCTCTGGAAATGATAAAAGTGGATCTAAAAGACTGAGATTGTGCAGAGACGGGAGCCATAGGTTGGACACTCTCAGCGTTAGCAACTGTAGCAGCAGAAATGGAAACATTTGATTTGTTGCGTTGATAGCAAGTCTCTATATTATGGCCAAAACGTTTGCAAAAACGTTTGTTCGATTGTTGGCGACGATTGTTGTAAAAGGAAGAAGACTTGTCCTTATTCTTTATTTAGAAGCAAAATATGCAAAAATGAAATCCATGCGAAAAACTGGTAAGGAGCACTTGGACGGCAAAAGTCAACCATGGAAAAAGTCAACGGCCAACTCTCCAGAAGTCAAAGTCAACGCTGAAAAAGTCAACTGCCTGAGGTCAAAGTCAATCTGGAGATGACGTCAGCGATGACGCGAGCTGATGATGTTAGCGGATGACGCAACTAGGGTTGACGTGGCAAGATGACGTTAGTAGTGATGTCAGCAGACGCGTGAAAGCACGTGAGAGTGCGTGTAGGCGTGTGAGGGCGTGTGAAGGCATATGGCAGCGCGTGTGGTGCATGGCAGAACTCATCGAAAACGTTACCAACGCGTGAGGGCGCGAGGAACGTTGGATGGTGACCGGTCTGGCGTCGCTAAGTAGATCGTTTGACGACCTACACGCTTATATGATTTGTGTCTTAGTCAGAGGTCAAAAACGACAGATCCGATGAAGGCAGTAGTCTTGGCGGCGAAAATTGAGCTTTTGACGGCAGAGATTCAACTCTGAGACCTTTAATGGCGGCAAGACAGTCTGAAGAGGCACTGAAGAGGCTTACTAACTAGAGAAGTTGAGGCAGCGGAAATTATCGACAAATACAAGACTGCAGAACACAAGAAAGTTAGAGCAATAGCTCTGATAACATGTTAGAAATACTGGAAGATTGTATTGTATTTTATCAAGTAATATAATATACATGAGTGTCTTTTATATAGAAAGTAAAGTGTGTAATATAAGTAAGTATGCTATACAAGTAAACAAGGTGGGTCTAAAACCCACATACCCTAATACACGTTAACACATTGTAATTTGGACCTATGTGTATATAAGAATTTTTTTTAAAGCATTAGACTGCCTTTAAATATTGAACTTTTGATTCTCAATATATATAGAGAGCATTATTTAAAAAAAAAAATTTATATGATAATTTGTTTGCAAATATTAAAATTCTTGTTTTCTTTAACTCACAATGAATTACACAACATGAAATTTGAGGTGAGTTTGGATTAAACTTTATTTTAGTTTATTGTTTATGTGTGTGTCTATATATATATATATATATATATATTTAAAGCTTTTTTTTAGACTATAATTTATACATTTGTTTATTTTTAACAAATAAGCAAATATTTTGTTGGCAAAAAAGTTTTATACCAATAGTTTCAGAAATAGACCAAACAAAAAGCTTATGGGTCCATTAGCTAGACGTCATTCATGATATCATGAAGTTATTCTTGATTCCTCATTGGTTCTGAGTGGTGTTTTCGGCCACTAGCAATATTGGTTCCTCATTCATTACATTAAAAACATGTTTATAATAAATGATCACATTTCTCTCTATTATCATCTTAAATGGATAATGTCTGATTTTATTTCCTGCTAGCAAAAACCTTGATCTTAAAAATAATTGCTAGATTGTTTGCATTCTCATGTTATTTTATAGGTTTTAATGTCCTGTGATATCGATAATTTAGCCTTACTTTGTTATAAAGCAGTTGACACCGAGATCCCTATATGATTGGATGGGTGTTCTGGGCAGCCTCTAATTTCATTATAGTTGTTTAGATGTTTTATGCACACTTTGTTTTTTGAACTATCTCCTATTTTGAATAAATTTATTTACTTATCAAAAAATTTGGAGGGAACAGAATATTTACACTTCTGAAGGTGTACAAATCTGTGATTGAACTTAAGGCTTCTTTTTGTGCTTTTTATTTGAATCTTGAACAATGATTTTGGGAGGGGTGGTTTTTTTGCGCTTTTTGCAAGTGATTTTGTGTTGATAAGTTTTTGAACATTCTTATGAAGATTAACAATTTTTCTTGATTATTAATAAACGTGAGGATTTCAATGAGTTGATCTTTTGGAAACATGTTAAATACTTTGCTGCGAATGTGGATAATATACATTAATAGTCCTGAATATGCCTGTTGAGTGACTGAAAAAATGTTAACAAGATAAGCATTATGATTGTGGAGGCATTGTCTTAATTGCCCACTACATTTTATTGGTTGGAACGGTTTTTAATTGTATATGACACGGCCTACAAATGGAGGGAATGACTCGAGTATTTGAATATGTTCCTGGTGGTAACAATATTGGTAGATATCAAGTAAAATGTTTTGAAAAATTGATAAATTATCTATATGTTTTTGAAGAATGATTCCCGTTGTACTTGAGATTTTTTTATAGAATATTTTGTAGAAGTGGTTCCTTTGTTTGGGGAGCTGATTTTTTAAGTGAGATTAAGATTTAAGATTTAACTGAATTGAGTTGAATAAATCTAAGCATTATATTAAGACAGAGCTGGCTAATGATTTTGTAAGTAGTGAAGACGACTAATACTTGAATCTTACTTTTTCTTGGTCACAATATTCGTTTGACATCATCATCAGCTGTATTTGTTAAAATTTTGTGATAAATTGTTATTTTATTAAGTTGATGTTATTTTAAATTTTTTTTCCTAGGGGGATGCCCTGATTGAATACGAGAACTTTGAGGAAGCACAGAATGCTATATCCTCAATCAATGGAGCTGAACTTCTTACACAAATTATCATTGTTGACTGGGCTTTGAGCAGTGGTTCCTCTGCTAATGGAACGATGAAAAGAAAGAGTACGAGGTTTGCACATATACTATTTTTTTTTTTTTCTTTTTGAGAAATTATTGAGAGATGACCTATTGTTTATTGGGAAAAAAAATAATAATAACCCTTTAAATCATTCTTCTGTTTATTGAGAGATGACCTACTATACAAAGTTATTTCTGTTGATGTTTTGATTTAAAGCATTCTTCTTATGTCATTATACTTAGCTAGTGACCATGGTAATGCATGTAAATAATAACGATATGGGTAAATTACATTTGTGGTCTCTAATTTTCCAATAGCAACAATTTAACCCTCTAACTTTCAGTGTTGTTTCAAATTCATCTCTTCATCCAAATCCATTTACGGATAAAGAGTTTGTCTAGTATAAGTCACATGATTGAAAATGGTTATGCCATTAAATTTTTTTGGAGTTTTTATTTTTATTTTTTTAATATGAATTTTTATTTAACAAAATATTTCATTTTCCTCAACAAATGACAAAGCTGTATCGTGGTGGGAATCTGGTGGTAGTCAGGGTTCACTTGCATTAGCCAGTGCACAAAATAAATGAAGGTTAAAATGTTTATAGTTTTGGTGGCTAGTTTCCCTGGAACAGAGGCCCCTTACTTTATTGAGGTCATCTAGTCATGAAAAGTACTGGCTAATGCTTGTCTATCATTACTTCCATGAATAGAGATAAAAAATAAAAAATAATAAAAAATGTTCATTGTGTGGTTTCTTGTAAAGAATTCAATATCAATTTTTTTTTTTTTTTTAAAATCAGAATTTTGCCTGGTGGATTTGGTTGATTCTGTCATGGCATTTTATATTTTAACTGTAAAGTTTTGGAATATATACATTTCCACTTTAACTTACTCTTGTACAACCAGTACTCCTTCAGGCCCTTAAAGCCACCACTGCACTCCTGCTTTCCTTTGTTCTGTGATGTTCAACTTCCTCAATTTAGCTGAACTTGGCCTCAAAAACATCTTATGTTGACACCTTGGACTCAATAGGAGGAAATATCGCTTGAAGATAAATTCCTCCTGCCTTATTGCCTTAATACTCTTCATTACATGTATATTTATTTCCAGTCACTCTTTCTCTACTGACTAAACTCCCCCCTCCCCCCTCCTCCCTCCCTCTCTCTCTCTCTCTCTCTCTCTCTCTCGATAACAACACCTCATGGCCTTGCCTGGTTTGTCATGCAAATGTCTTAGCTCTTTTTAGTAGAAGGTTTCTATTTCACTTGGGACACCTCAGAATAGGTAGTTTTGCCATCTTGTCTTATGATTGCTTCAACAATTATTACCATCATTTGCATTCTAGTTTTCTTTTTATGGTGTAGGGGCATTTTAGTTTCCGTATATGTATTTTTTTTGTGTGTGTCTCTTTTGATAAACAATTGACAATCTTGGCAATTCTTAGAAATAGGTTTTATGCCATCGACAACATATTTATAAGCCTTTTGTAAGCTGCAAATCATGGCTTCACTTTACTTAGATGTCACCATTCCCTCTTGTTTGAATGATGAAAATTTCCATAGTAGTGCTAGCTGTTAGCAAAAACTGCCAGTAGATGGCTCACAATTCACACAAGGTATAAAAAACTTAATAAGAAACATAGGCTTCTTTCTGCAGAATATATGTGTTGGCAGTGATTCAAGGAAAATCCCCTAATGAAAGATTTCTATGAAATCTTATCATAACCAAAACTTGATGCATACAGTCCTATGCCAAAGAGTCATACAAGTGAGCCTTCTTGCTTATACTTTTATTTTTTTAGGGGGGGTTCAAATTGTATCTTAAATTTCAACCTAGAAGTAGCCAATAAAAACTGTTGATTGTGACTCAAATGACACTTATATGCAGCATATATCCAAGGGAAAACCTCCTACAGTGTACAAAGCTCACATTGTCATTACAGCCTAGGAATAGATGAATATGCATCATCTTCACATATTTATCTTTATGTTAGCTGTTGTGCATTTGACAAAGGTCAGTTGCCCTTATTCTGCAAAATGTATCCATCTATTATTTCCTTTTTTTAATTATAACCAAGAATTTTTATTCTTTAACCTTGGATTCAATTTTTTCCTATAATATGTTTTAATGGTGTAGATACGTCAATAGAAACATTGGGAGGATTCTGTCTTTAGAAGGTAATGCTCAATTTCTCATTAAAAGTTTAAGTCCACCACTATACCCTTCAACCTAGAGAGAGTCAGATCAGAGAGAGGGAGACCAGATAAGAGAGAGAGAAATAGTCAGATCAGAGAGGGAGAGAAAGAGATCGCGTGGGTCGCGCACCTGGGTTCGCGCGACCCAGGTGCGCGATCTGGGCCGCGCGACCCAGGTGCGCGATCTGGGTCGTGGTCTTCTTCTGCGTTTTTTTTTTTTTTTTTCTCCTTCTAGCTCTGTTTTCTTGGCTGGTGCTGTTTAGGTATATATGAGCTTTAAATTGAGTCTTTAAGACTCGATTTTTAAGTGGTCAACACGTGGAAAATGATGCCACATCAAATGTGATTAGACCCTGAAAATCGAGTCTTAAAGCCTCGATTTACTGTTCAAAATCGAGTGTCTTAGACTCGAATTGCTAATTATATTTAATGTTTCAAAACTAGACTACTAACTAAATAGTTATAATTTTATTGTTAAATGGCCATTTTGGCCCATTTTCTTCTAAGTAGAAACTTTTTATATATTTTTTTGGTAAACACTAAACAGGAAGATAAGATTAAGCACTAAACATTAAAAAAAAAAAAAAAAAATTTAAAAACATAGATTTGACTGTCAAAAGCAAGAACTACAAGATAGATGCAACGATCTTGGTCTTGGAGATGGAGATCTTTCGCCATAATATATCCCTTCTCTATGTCATTGTAGAGAGTTATGGGAGTTCCTTTAATATACCAGGTCAGAGTGGACATAGCTAAAGTAATGAGTTAATAATAAGGACCTCCTCACCTGCCTAGCCATTTTGTAATAATGAAGGACTATTACACATATGCTATTGTACACATACACATGACAAAAGCAACTGCAACCTCAAGTCAGGACTCAAAGTTTCAATTGCTTTATTATATGTTTGTAATAAATATATATGAATAATAAATAAATATATATATAGGTAAGTATTTTTCATAAAAAGTTTGTTTTTTTAAGTTAGTACCATTAGCGTATCGATTAACAAGTTGTAATAAAAATAGTGGTAAAACTTGTGATCCTAGCATTACTTAAAAAAAAAAAAAAAAAAAAAAAAATCTAAGTCAAAGATACACAACATTATTATGAATTATGATACATTGCAATAGATATAAATATTAAATAATCATATATTTCAACTACTTTTTTTCCTTCTTTTTTTGGATTACTTGAATTATTGAGTTTCAGTTAATTCAATTGATAAAATTTTTAATCGTCAAATAAGAGATTTGATATTTAAATCCTGTCTACAATAAAAACCAGTTTATTTATTAATGTAATAATAAAGAATAATCATTATAGAGTGGACATCTTATAAGTTTAAAAATTCTTCATAGCTATTGATGTATAGGGAAAAAATGTAAAGACAATTTGGGTTTTGACAGTGATATTAGAAGATATCACAAACCAACATGCCACGTACAGTTAAAAACTATGTTGACACCATTAAATCATAATTGCTTTTATAAGTTAGTCAAATAGTAATTAATAATCATTAACAAATTGTACGGACTTGCAAAACAAAATTAACCCGGATAAAAGAGGTTGCTTGAATCTTTTAAATTGGATTTCCTTTAATTAGATTTTCAGATTGTGGAAACGAAATAGAAGGACTTAATATTTAATATATTTATAGTTGGTTTTGATAGACTTAATTAGTTATTTCGGCTTCAGATTCTGATGTGCAATATAGTATAATTAAGATCTTCATTTTCTTTTGTTGATACATTGATTTATGCTGATGGAAGATTAGAATTATAAATGTCCCTAATGAAAAATATAAAAAAATACCAATCAATTAAACTACAACAGCTCCTGACATGTCTTGAATTTTTTTCTTCTTCTTGATTTGATGTGCGGTGGGATGGGAGAGAGAGTTGAGAAGGGACTACTGAATAATTAGGACCTCACCCACCTCGCCATTCTGCAATAATGAAGCACTTGAGAATTTGTTTCAGGAGATATCATCATATCAAGCACCATTTATTAGCCCTGACCATTACATTTTGTAGGTGGTGTTTGGGCAGTACATTTTATTCGTCTGAAAGAATGTTATGGAATTTAAATTTTGTTAGGTTCTAAGTCTTTAGGGACTAAATGTATTAGAATTTCAATTTGTAATGTGTTGGCAAATCATGATCAAAACATAGAGTTTAGATCTAAGTTGCTCAAAGTGTGTTTAATTGTAAAGTTGGAATTGAGTGATTGCAAGATTTATTGGTGTAAATCTGCAAGGCTCGATCAATCGAAAATTGGACTCAATCGATCGAACCTCGTGCAGATTAATTTTCTATAGATTTTTCCAACTTAGCCCAAGCCCGATTTGACATGTAGGGTTTTATATTTTACTCAAAGTATAATGGAAAAACCCTAACTATATTTTAGAAGTCTTTGATGTGCTGTGTATTGAATCTCTTGTGAGATCTAGAGGTATTTACCTTCATACACACTTAGGATTATCAAGATCAAGATTCATGTCAAGAACTTGGTGATCGCTTTAGTTGCCGCATAAAGAATTTAAAGGAGATTTGAAACCTTTGAGTGGAGTCTCAAAGTCACAAGTGAGAGTAATTATGGTTGCAGTGGATTAAAGAAAGAAGTAGTCTGTGGACTCGGAGCTGTCACGTGGTCGTGGTAATAAGTTTTCTACTCGAGGTAGCAATAGGATGTTAGCGGTCTAGGTCTTATTGTACAAACTTCAATTCTTTCATAGTAGATTTGTTTTACCTTGAAGATAGCTAGGTTAAATCCTTCATAGGTTTTTTACTGGTTTAGTTTTCCTAGATTATCATATTGTGTGTTATTTATATTTTCGCATTACCTACATGATATGATTTGATTGAGTTAACCTAGATATGAATAATTTATCTAAGTAATCATTTGGCTAAATAACTAGATTAAACAACTTGTATTTTAAGGGGTCTAAAAGCGAACAAATGTTTTAGTCATACTCTAGTAGTATACCCCATAGCAGGCATATAAGTACGACATTTTGAGTTGGTGTAAGTCTGATGCGTGTGGGTCTTATATATTGTGAAAAAATATACCTTCATTTCAAGGAAGCAAAACCAATCTTAGAAAATACTTCACTAAAAGTAAAACATATAATACCTGAATATTATGGTAGTAACATTTATGAAAATAATGATAAAACTATGTTCATGTAAAATTTGTTACTCCCAAAAAAAAAAAGGACTAGTTTATGGACTCATTCTGTATACTACTATAATAAAATGCCAAGCTGCAAAAGTTCTTTTTGTTGTGATTTGACTCTTCCTTCGTTACCATCTTTACTTTTTAGTGTCCAGGAGACTATTACTCGTCAATTATATGTTTACATTCTTTGTTCATGCAAATATGTATAATATTGTATATATTTATTTAGTCTACAATATAAAGTGTATTCAAATATATATAATGAGGGGCAGAATTAGGAATTTTTTGGTTTGAGGAGCCAAGATTAAAGGACATATTTTATCTATCTGTGTATTTCTTGACCCACTCATCATTGCAATAGTGAATTTTAAACATCAATTTTAAGATTTGCTTCTCCAAATACCACAAAGACAAATTTGTTAGTTTTAGCATGTATATGAGATCTTTCAGATAAGAATAGTGGTATCATATATTGTACTATCAAGATTTATGTTGTAATATAGCGCTTAATGTGTTTGTCATACCAAATCCTGCTTGTTTCTTGTTGTTTGAGTATTTTAATATGAAATACTAGATAAAAATAAAGAATATCCATTGGTTTAATAGTTAAAAGGGGAAAAACCATTACCCATAAGATAAATAAAAAGAAATTGAAGTAAAATATAAATAATAATAAAAAGGAACCATTTCTTCTTAACTTGAAATAAGAAAACTTTGTTAGCTTAATGAGAATATGACTATTTGAGAGAATGAGAGCACTGGATGAAGCAGTAGAGAGATTGAAGAGAATTAGTGTGACACTATGAGAATACTTGCATTGAGTGATGAGGTCATTTGGAAGGTGACTGGAAAGTAGATTATTGAAAAATGCTAATTGAAAAGGTGAACTAAACTTCTAAAGGAACTGATAATAAAATTAATATAAGTTGTGGGCTAAAAAGATAAAGAAAGACTATTAAAAAAGATGAAAGTAATAAAACATATTACCGAAAAAATAATTTCAAAAAAAATGAATTAAACATGGTCAGGTGGGTTGTGAGGAGGGGCCAATCAATTTTCTTTTGGGGTGGGGCCAGCTATTGCAAATAAGGTATTGGGGTATTTACCTATAATATTAACTTTGAATCGTGGGTCCGTCCTTGTGTATAATATTGTAAATATTTATTTAGTCTACCACATAATATGTATTTAAATATGTAGAATATTTGGATAGGGAATAAGGGGGTGAGTTCACAGATAAAAGTGCCTATTTTGTCGCAAGCAAACTCCTTGACTCAAGGGATGAAGGGGAATGTTCCTCTGGTGATTCAAATTCTTGGGTTTGGAGGAAAATCTGGTTTCTAAAGCTTCTGGAATAAATCAAGATTTTCTCTTGGTGTGCTTGTGTAAATGGCCTTCTCGTACACACAAAAATGGCTGCTAAAGGTATTCAAACTTGCTATGTTTGTCCAATCTGTGATGAGGCGCCTGAAAGCCTTCTTCATGCATTAATCTCTTGTGATTTTGCTCTTTCGGTGTGGTCCCTTTGGCATGATTGCCCCATTGATTTGCTGCTAAAAGCAATAGATTTCAATGATTTAGTGCTCCATCTTTGCTCTTCTCCGTTTGCTTTGTACTTGGATTTTTTCTTTGCAATTGCTTGGTCAATTTGGTGCAATAGGAACAAGCTCATCCATGATGAGAATAGTATGTTGCCTTTGCAAGTTTTGGAGATAGCTAAGAACTTGGTTGAGGATTTCAGGGAGGCCTCCTC
The DNA here is from genome assembly GCA_023055345.1 of Quercus wislizeni. Taxonomy (NCBI): domain Eukaryota; kingdom Viridiplantae; phylum Streptophyta; class Magnoliopsida; order Fagales; family Fagaceae; genus Quercus; species Quercus wislizeni. The sequence goes on from JALGQJ010000002.1 coordinate 21,198,151, forward strand.
GTGGGACTTTCCCTCTCCTCCGTCCCCCCAATGTGGCTGGGTTGCTTCCCTGTCGGGCTATTTCAAGGTTAATGTGGATGGTGCCTCTTCCATTGATGGCAGTGGTGTCTTTGGTGTAGGAGTTGTCATTCATGACGAGTTACGTGTGGTTATTGCTGCTCTATGTAAGGCTCTGCCCATGCACTACCCAGCGAAGTGGACATAATTTTTGGCTTGAGGGCACAGTGTTCTCTTAGCTCAGGAATTGAACCTTTCAAAGGTGATCTTCGAATCTGATGCCTCTTCGATCATTGCAGCAGTTTCTCAAGTCAGCAATGGTGGCATATTGGGACATCTTGTGCAAAGCATTCAGTCCATGGCGTCTGTTTTCGATTGCTGTAAGTTCTGTCACGTGAAAAGGGATTACAACAGGGTTGCTCATGAGCTAGCCGAATTTGCTAAGTATAATCAAGCTTCAAATCTCTAGAAGGGTGTTATTCCACCCTGTTTAGTTCTTTTATGTCTATCTGGTCTAAGTTGTTTATGTTAGCTTTTGGCCTCTGTTGTATTCCTTTTCTTGTGTTAATGAAATACAAGTTTCTCTTCAAAAAAAAAAAAAAATTATATGTAGAATATTGTAGTGAATATAAAAACATAATTTTCCTTTTGTTTGGGTGGGCACTAGTGCCGCACAAGCTGGATGTAAGTTAGTTCTATGTTTCCCAATCCAATTCTGTTTTTGAAAAAACAACATATTTCACCACAATGGGCTTAAAAAAATCAACATATATTGATTTAGGTAATATATGTTATGAATTTAGAAGCACAGGCACTGATAAAGAATGGACAGAAAAATCGACTGATAAAGAATGGTGCAACCTTTTACCAAGTTTGAAACTCGATGAGATGTAGAATCAGATTTAGCAGCCATACACAACTATCAAGACTTAACCCCGTGACCAATCCTGGCCCTAGTAAAAGGAGCACATATTTGGGTGCAACTGTGCAAGGCTGCATCATAGTGGTGTTTGAAAGAAATAGTAATACTATACTGTATATCAGCACAACAAAATTGTGTAGCATAGAGACCTATTATGAAGGTCGTAATGTTAGAAATTGGATTGAACAAGAGCATTTGTGAAAAAATGAAGAAAAGGAAATTTGCAAAAATTTGCTTGAGCCGAATGTCGAGCGAACGTCAACCAAGACTCTCTATGACACTATCAGATTAGTTGAGTTGACTAAGAATTAAGTGTCAAGTGTCAAGCGAGGGTTGGGTTGATCGAGTGATAGGTGAATGTTTGGCAAGACTCTCTATTGCTCTATGTCTGAAGTTGGCTCGACTAAGACGTCAGGTGATCTCTAATTGACATGGTTTTATGTGCCCAACAGTCAGAATTAGTTCCAAATATCTTTGAAAAGGTATAACGTTTATTTAGTGTCTTTTCATGATACCTATTCATTTTAAATCCTCTCTCTACCTCTATAAATAGAGAAGTTGTTTCAGTTATTTCCTGTAGTTTTTCCATTATTTTACTACAGAACACATCATATAGAAGTTTTTGAGTATTTTCATAATTGTTCAGAGACTCAAATGTTCCCTCCAAGCACACGTGTACATTTCAAATTCAATATTTAATCTACAAAAATGGTTTTGATCACTCTACAATAAGCTTTTTTGAATCACTTTAATTTTTTAAATACCATTTGCTTGATAATAAAACATAGGGAATCAGATCAGAGCAAACGTAATCATACAACTAGCATATCCCATGATATTCCGAATCATGATTCTTCTAGCAATCTCAACAGCCAAAGTTTCTTTGGTTTTTTTTTTTTTTTTTGGGGGGGGGGGGGGGGGTGTGGGTGGTTGGTGTGGAAAGTTGCCATTTCAGGCAGAACTCATTAGCACAAAAATGTGTAATGTGGTGCTAAATAGGTCTACTAACCTACTTAGCAGTAGCACACTACAAACTGATAGTGTATTCTACGTACTTACTCAATACAAAAGAAAGAGATCATTTTTACCAAGTTGCAATGTTAATTATTTATCTGTTCATTGGATAACCACTTCCACAACCTCCATCAAGATTCAAAGTCAGTCACGAAATCTATTAACCTTTAATCCATCGATGACTAATTATCACAAAATTGATTTAAAAATTGATAAAGACCAAACCAACTGAAGGTTAAAACTTAAAACTCACCTGTTGATGAAGCTACAACCAAAACAACATGCATAGTTGCATTGTTTGGAGGAAGCTGCAATCGAAGGGATAAAGATTTCCATTCAAGGGACTTCGAGTGTACACAATAATACCTTCCAAACCCGTCTCTTCCTCCAATTTAGAGTCAATGTCTCAACCCCATCACCCACCCTTGAAAGTAAAAGAATACTCCTCCACAATCACTTACAATATCCAACTACTCCACCAATGGAAAGTCGGAAAGTTAAACATGATTCTATCCTATTGTTTCTCTCTTTTCACATTTTATTTTGCACATACCTTTTCTTTTTTTTTTTTTTTTTTTTTTTGAGAAACTTGTACATATCTATCTTTATATAAAGACAATGAAATCTCTCTCTCTCTCTCTCTCTCTCTCAACCCGTGGATAGATTTCTCAAGAAATTCTATATGGTTCTAGCATTAAAAAAAAATAAAAAATTCTATATGGTATTTTTTTATATAATAATTTCTATATGGTATTAGTAAACCAATAAACCCAAAAAAAAATTAGTTGAGAGAAACCGATAATATTCTTGCTCTAAATCAAAGAAAACAAAACTCCAAAACCTCCATTAGAAAAGCCCATTCCTTTTTGGAGAGAATTGCCCCAAAATTTGCCGATAGAGATAACTCCAAGCTAATCCACCATCCTCACTAGGCTGCAAAACCTCCAAGTTGATCACATTCTTGCTTTGAGGTTAAGAGAATGAGCAAGAGAGAATGAATGAGAGCTAAGATGAGAGAGAGAGGTGAAACGAAGAGAGAGAAGAGAGGAAGTCTGATTTTAGGTCATAAGAAAGAAAAAAAAACGAGCGAAAGGTTTCGTGTGAGCTTTAATAACTTAATATATATATATATATATATATATATAGAGAGAGAGAGAGAGAGAGAGAGAGAGAGAGAGAGAGAGAGAGAGAGAGAGGATAATATTAAAATAATATGATAGAAAGCTACAGTAACTGTGTAAATATACACAGTTACTATAGCAACCTTCTATATTTTCAAAGGTTTACAAGGATTGATGCTAGTGTTTTATGTGCCATATTATGTAAATTTCTACATTTTTTGTATTTTCCCATAACTAATACAATTGCTCTAAGAATCTATTTGGTTAGAGGAGTGGAAAAGTGGGAGGAAAGAAAATGGGAGGGGATAGAAAAGTGGGAGGATAAAAGAGATTTACTTTTCTATCATTTGTATTTGGTTAGGAGAATGGAAAAATGGAGAGATGGAAAATTTAGGGTATGTATGGTAACTGTTTTTTTCCTTTATTTGCTGTTTTTAAAAACAATTTTCTATTTTTGAGATTAAAAAACTTGTTTGGCAACCCAAAATGGATAGAAAATAATAATTTTTTACAAAACTTAATTTGTTAAAGAAATTAAAAACATGCAAATTGTTCTTTTCAGTTTCTAATTTTCAAAATTAAATGAAAACATGCATTTAATTTAATTAATCTGTCTCTTTTAATGAGTTAGCATTAGAGTTTAAATCCTAGTAACAACATATTTTAGTATTTTCTATTTTTTAATTTCAACTAACCAAGCATGTTTTTTATTTCAAAAATACAAGAAAATCTTTTTTTCTTTTTATTCTCAAAAACAAGTTTTTGAAAATAGAAAACAAAAACTGTCACTAAACATAACCTTGTTTGTTTGGTTGAGAAGAAAAGTGAGGTGATAGAAAATGAAATTGATATAAACTTACAATTATGTCCTCATTAAATAAAACAAAAAAGTAACACAATTTTTTAGCAAAAAAATTGTGTAATTGCAAGTGGATGAAGAAAAACAAAATTGGTAAACAAAGCAATTGGGCGAAGAAGGAAAAAAAAAGGAAAAGGAAAAAAAACCCATGTGCAAGTGCACATGGGCATTTTTATCTATTTTGGGGCTTCAATTTTCTCCTCATTTTGGGGAGAAAACCTTTTAATCGGCCTGGAGAGAAAACACCTAAACCCCACCACATTTTTTCCCACTCCCCCTCCCAACCAAACACCTACTTAAACTTCTCTCTCCTAAATTTTCCATCCTCTCTAAAATCCCTCCAAACAAACATACCCTAAAGGATAAAAAAAGCTAGAGAGTTTCTAAAGTTCCTAAAACTTTTAGTTTTGGTGTATTTTAATTTTTTTTCAAACAATAAATTTAGTTAAGGCTAACTATTCAGTTCAAATTCAATTAATCTCTAATTAGGGCAGAATTAGTTTGATTTTGAAATGGATCAATCAAACTTTAAACTGGAAATTTGAGAGAGAGAGAGAGAGAGAGAGAGAGAGAGAGAGAGAGAGCTTATCTATCATGTTTCAGCCAAAATACCAAAATTGAACAAAATCCCTCTTTGTCTCACACACAGATTATCGACTTCCTACACTATACTATCCCATTTGTGACTTTGTCTCTGTCTCTATTTTCTTTATTTTTTCCCATACAAAAACGGCTTTTATTGAGCAAATAACTCCCTTTAGAGTTAAATGGTGTGTTTGCATGACAAAATTTTGCTCAACAAAACCCCCTATAGAGAGGTCGATTCGCTCTTTTAATAGAAACTAGTTATTGACTCGTGCTTTGCATGGTTTTTTAATCTGTAAATTTCTAAATATTGTATTTAGATTTTAGACCACTAATGATTTTTCCCCCCCTTTTTATCATATATTTCTTAAGAAATATAATAAATATTATCATAGAGGAGGGAAGAACTCAAAAAGAGGGGGGGGGGGGGGGGGGCGTGGGGGAGGGAAGAGAAGAGAAAAGACTGAGAAAAGGGAAAAGAAAAAGGATGGAAAGAAAAGGGAATGACTCGAGTATTTGAATATGTTCCTGGTGGTAACAATATTGGTAGATATCAAGTAAAATGTTTTGAAAAATTGATAAATTATCTATATGTTTTTGAAGAATGATTCCCGTTGTACTTGAGATTTTTTTATAGAATATTTTGTAGAAGTGGTTCCTTTGTTTGGGGAGCTGATTTTTTAAGTGAGATTAAGATTTAAGATTTAACTGAATTGAGTTGAATAAATCTAAGCATTATATTAAGACAGAGCTGGCTAATGATTTTGTAAGTAGTGAAGACGACTAATACTTGAATCTTACTTTTTCTTGGTCACAATATTCGTTTGACATCATCATCAGCTGTATTTGTTAAAATTTTGTGATAAATTGTTATTTTATTAAGTTGATGTTATTTTAAATTTTTTTTCCTAGGGGGATGCCCTGATTGAATACGAGAACTTTGAGGAAGCACAGAATGCTATATCCTCAATCAATGGAGCTGAACTTCTTACACAAATTATCATTGTTGACTGGGCTTTCAGCAGTGGTTCCTCTGCTAATGGAACGATGAAAAGAAAGAGTACGAGGTTTGCACATATACTATTTTTTTTTTTTTTTCTTTTTGAGAAATTATTGAGAGATGACCTATTGTTTATTGGGAAAAAAAAAAATAATAACCCTTTAAAGCATTCTTCTGTTTATTGAGAGATGACCTACTATACAAAGTTATTTCTGTTGATGTTTTGATTTAAAGCATTCTTCTTATGTCATTATACTTAGCTAGTGACCATGGTAATGCATGTAAATAATAACGATATGGGTAAATTACATTTGTGGTCTCTAATTTTCCAATAGCAACAATTTAACCCTCTAACTTTCAGTGTTGTTTCAAATTCATCTCTTCATCCAAATCCATTTACGGATAAAGAGTTTGTCTAGTATAAGTCACATGATTGAAAATGGTTATGCCATTAAATTTTTTTGGAGTTTTTATTTTTATTTTTTTAATATGAATTTTTATTTAACAAAATATTTCATTTTCCTCAACAAATGACAAAGCTGTATCGTGGTGGGAATCTGGTGGTAGTCAGGGTTCACTTGCATTAGCCAGTGCACAAAATAAATGAAGGTTAAAATGTTTATAGTTTTGGTGGCTAGTTTCCCTGGAACAGAGGCCCCTTACTTTATTGAGGTCATCTAGTCATGAAAAGTACTGGCTAATGCTTGTCTATCATTACTTCCATGAATAGAGATAAAAAAAAAAAAAAAAAAAAAAATGTTCATTGTGTGGTTTCTTGTAAAGAATTCAATATCAAATTTCTTTTTTTTTTAAATCAGAATTTTGCCTGGTGGATTTGGTTGATTCTGTCATGGCATTTTATATTTTAACTGTAAAGTTTTGGAATATATACATTTCCACTTTAACTTACTCTTGTACAACCAGTACTCCTTGAGGCCCTTAAAGCCACCACTGTACTCCTGCTTTCCTTTGTTCTGTGATGTTCAACTTCCTCAATTTAGCTGAACTTGGCCTCAAAAACATCTTATGTTGACACCTTGGACTCAATAGGAGGAAATATCGCTTGAAGATAAATTCCTCCTGCCTTATTGCCTTAATACTCTTCATTACATGTATATTTATTTCCAGTCACTTTTTCTCTACTGACTAAACTCCCCCCTCCCCCCTCCTCCCTCCCTCCCTCTCTCTCTCTCTCTCTCTCTCTCTCTCTCGATAACAACACCTTATGGCCTTGCCTGGTTTGTCATGCAAATGTCTTAGCTCTTTTTAGTAGAAGGTTTCTATTTCACTTGGGACACCTCAGAATAGGTAGTTTTGCCATCTTGTCTTATGATTGCTTCAACAATTTTTACCATCATTTGCATTCTAGTTTCCTTTTTATGGTGTAGGGGCATTTTAGTTTCCTTATATGTATTTTTGTGTGTGTCTCTTTTGATAAACAATTGACAATCTTGGCAATTCTTAGAAATAGGTTTTATGCCATCGACAACATATTTATAAGCCTTTTGTAAGCTGCAAATCATGGCTTCACTTTACTTAGATGTCATCATTCCCTCTTGTTTGAATGATGAAAATTTCCATAGTAGTGCTAGCTGTTAGCAAAAACTGCCAGTAGATGGCTCACAATTCACACAAGGTATAAAAAACTTAATCAGAAACATAGGCTTCTTTCTACAGAATATATGTGTTGGCAGTGATTGAAGGAAAATCCCCTAATGAAAGATTTCTATGAAATCTTATCATAACCAAAACTTGATGCATACAGTCCTATGCCAAAGAGTCATACAAGTGAGCCTTCTTGCTTATACTTTTATTTTTTTAGGGGGGTTCAAATTGTATCTTAAATTTCAACCTAGAAGTAGCCAATAAAAACTGTTGATTTTGACTCAAATGACACTTATATGCAGCATATATCCAAGGGAAAACCTCCTACAGTGTACAAAGCTCACATTGTCATTACAGCCTAGGAATAGATGAATATGCATCATCTTCACATATTTATCTTTATGTTAGCTGTTGTGCATTTGACAAAGGTCAGTTGCCCTTATTCTGCAAAATGTATCCATCTATTATTTCCTTTTTTTAATTATAACCAAGAATTTTTATTCTTTAACCTTGGATTCAATTTTTTCCTATAATATGTTTTAATGGTGTAGATACGTCAATAGAAACATTGGGAGGATTCTGTCTTTAGAAGGTAATGCTCAATTTCTCATTAAAAGTTTAAGTCCACCACTATACCCTTCAACCTATTTCAACCTATTTGCCAAAATCTTAATTATGCATTTGAACACTATGTTGTAGCAAACTATATGCCTAACATCTGCCATGTAGGATGGATTAGATACTAATCAAGAAACTTGAATTAAGAAACTTGGCATGTCAAATTTTATAGTCCTCACCACAAATTTTATCTAAAGTTCACTGTGAGTTAATTGCCCTCCTCTCTTGCATTTTATCTTTGCAAGAGATATTACTATATATGTACTTTCAGAGTTTTTACAATAAATGTGAGACTAATGCAAGATTAAAACTGTATAATGAGGGTCTGGTTTGTGGTGATTGTACTAGTATAATGGATTTTCCACATAATAGTCTCTTATGTAGAAAACAAGTGTGGAGGTCCTTCTTAAGCCATCTGGCCTAGGAAAAAAAAAGGGCTATAGCCGCGTTTTTAAACGCAGCTAAAAATATGTCCTATAGCCAAATTAAAAAAATGAGGCTATAGTTGTCACCTATAGCCATGTTTTAAACATGGCCATTGGTCCGATCCTATAGCCACGTTTTAAACGCGGCTATAGCTTTCACCTTTGGCCACATTTGAAATGCAGCCATAGGTCTTGGTCTTAAGCCGCGTTTGAAAAAGTGCGGCCAAAGACCCCTCAAGCCTATAGTCATGGGGTTTAGGCCACATTTGAAAATGCGGCCTAAAAAAACGCGGCTATAGGCCAAATCGTCCTATAGCCACATTTTAAAAACATGGCTACAGAACATTTTTTTTTTTGTAGTGCTACAATAATATTCTCCTTTGTTGTCAATCTTACATTGACCTCCTTTGATATAACACTGGTGACAATCTTCAATCACATGCACATTAAGCAAAATCCCAATAGATAACAATCTAAACAGGTTAGTGGCGACTGTAGGATTTTTTTTCTAAGGGGGTCAGCAATGGCAAAGCTAGACAAATGTCATGGGGGCAACTAAAAAATAAAATGATAACTTTTTTTTTTTCCTGTACACACAACTTCCATATTATATACAATAATCTAAAATAGTATTCTAAATACAATTTAGTATAAAATATAACTATATTGTACAATAGTCTAAAAAAGTTATCAATAGTTTAAAGATCAGTAATACAACAAACATTGAATGCATAAACAAATATAATTAAATAATTAATCATACATTTTTGTTAAATTAATAATAACTTATTATATTTAGGACAAAGTTTAGCTACAAAATTGATTGTAGCCTTAGACTACAAACTCACTTAATATCTTTTTATTGGAGGTGAATTTTGACAAATCCACCATTGGATTACATCTTCTTCTTATATCCTCCATGTTTGAAAAATTTCAAGAAAATTAAAGATCAATAGCTATGTCATCAATAAATTTGTAAATTGCAAGTTTTTGTAATTTAAAATTATGCATAAAATATAAGATTATAGATTATATAGTAAATAATATCTAATTAACACAAAAATTGACATGTGTATTAAGAGCGTAAAGAACATGTAATTTAGCTGTTAGATTTTCAAAATATGTAGTAATATTTATTTTATTGAATGAGTTTATAGTCTAAGACTACAACCAATTTTGTAGCTAAACTTTGTCCTTATATTTATATGTAATATCAATTAAATAAAAATATATGATAAAGAAAAATTGTGACACACCTAGGAGTAAGACTAGGCGTAAATGTGAAACTAATAAAGTAGTAATTAATATAAGTTTTTGCTTTTGAAGTGTATGGCTTTTTAATCATACTCGTGGTCTTTCTCTTGGAATTCGAGCAAACATTAAAAGACTTCTTGGACTTGGAAATATATAAAGCATTTATTAAACAAAGAGAAAAACTAAGAAAATATAGAAGAGAAAAAGAGAAATAAGGGGAATGAGAAAAGAATCACATATGTAGATAAGGATCTGTTGGTTGTAACAGTGGTGTAATTTTTTGCTTATGAAGAAGAAAAATGCAGGGAAAAATAGCTTCATTTCATTGTCAACTATAAAGTAAGCCAGATCCCGAAGAGAAGATTTATTTATTTTTTAATGAAGAAGCAAAATTTTGAAATTTTTTTTTTTAATTTTTTAATTTTTTTTTTTGTAAATTCAATACACAATACTTGTACAAAAAATTTATAACAAAATTTAGGTGGCAAGTTCTTAAAGGTAGGTAAAAAGTGATGTCAATTGTGGGTTTAAATAAAAATTAGTTACAACTTGTCATATAACATTTATTGTGAAAATAAGATGATTATATACAAATTTATTTTAGTTGGGTTTAAGTAAAATTTAGGGTCAGGGTGTTTAAATTTTCATTTTAGGGGGTCAAAACAATTTTTTTTTTTTTTAAATTATCTATACTATTAATAAGAGGATTTCCTTGTTTCATCATCAATTTTTTGCATACCAAAATATGCTCATACAAATTCTGAAATAGCATACCCTTTAGTTTAATTTTTTTCCCACAAAAAAGAAAAAAAGTTTAATACAATTATACTATCTCATGTACAAAAGGGGGAAAAAAAAACACCCGTTAATCTCACCACTCATTTGTATTCAAATGTTTGCTTCCTATCTATATTTGTTATCTATTTGGTTTCAAATTCAATTATTTCTATAAAAAAAATACAAAGTTATTTCTCAAAAAAAAAAAAACTCATTACCTCACTTAAAAACTACTCATTTTTATCCCAAAATTTCTATGATTTTTTTTTTAATTCTTTAAAACATTCCAAAATTATTGTTATCCAAATTATATTCAGTTATCGCAAATCCCCATCCATCCACACTGATGTATATCATTTTTCTTTTGTTCAAATCTCAAATTTTTTTACCTATTACAATTTCTACTCAATCAATAAATTCAAATGTCTCATTGGGTTTCAACTTCTTACTGTTTTCTATCTCGTTTTTAAACATTATTCCACATTACTATATCTCTTTTTTTTTTTTTTTAAAATAAACACAGTTATTTATATATCACATTTAAGCATTATAACCCTAAACCAGGAAAAAAAAAAAGCATTATTGAAAAATTTCTAACCCCCCTAGCTTGATCATAACGCCACCCTTGTATTACCCAAAAGTATTTTCTAACCTTTTTTTTTTTTTTTAAGTAGTTACAATCATTTCGGTGCCAGTGGTCCGCCAAAACAAAAGCTATAACCCTGTGAGTCTTCTTTGTATGAATTATCTCCTTCAAAGTAGCAACTAGTCATAAAAGTTTGAACATCAGTTGGAGACTGCAAATCATAGTTGGAATCCATATATTGAAGTTGGTTCATAAAACAAGTCCGTTCATATATACCATCATCAAAATGTCCACTGCCCATAGGAGGGCAAGTATTATCATCCGGTGGAGTGAAAACATAGCCTCCCCATTTCAATGTGTCTGCTCCTTCAACTAACTCTTTAAATTCTGTGGGTGGCCAATACCCAATTGGATCAATATTATCATTATAAACCACCCACCATTTTCCACCATCGTTGACTCGATCCTATTGTTAAAAAGGAAAAACAAATTAAATGAAGGATCAAACATTTTGCAAAATATTTTTTTGATAATTTTTAATTGTTTGTTAAATTATTGATTCCCCCAAATACTTAATTATTGGGATATAGTAAATTTAATCATATAACTATATACTTCTAACACTCACTATCATGTGCGGGATTAAACTCCCTTTTAATAAGTGATGTCCAACATGTGAGATTTTAAATAGAGGTAGAGTAGAGAAGACAAAAATCGAACTTAGGATATTCTACTTTGATACTATATATATTAAATTACCGATTCTCTAAAAACTTATGATATTGGAATATGGTAAATTTAATTATTTAACTACATATTTCCAATGGTAGCTCTAGAAAGTTTTTTTCAGGGTGGTCATTAAAAACACTTCATTTAAATTTTTTATTAATAATAAAACTTGAATATATTAACATCACAAAATTAAAAACATATTCAAATACATAAAGTTTTAAAATTTTCTTCACAAGTTTTCATATTTTAAAATTGTTGTGTGATATGATAGTTTTACTATTAATATTATGAGCTATATATTTTTCAATATACACAACCAAACAATTATTAAGCTACTGATCTCCTATTTAATTACTAACATATTGCACAAATAAGTACTAATATAAACAAAATACATTATCTTTTTGAAAAAATATATCACATAAATCCAACAAATTCAGCTAAAGACTAAAGCAAATACTAACAGACTAGCTATTTGAAAAATGTGTATTTTATATATATATATATATATATATATATATATATATATATATATATAAAAACCATTTTAAAATATGCCAGTTGAAACACAATTTAAATAATCACAATTAAACATTTGATTTGAGATTTTAGGCTAATATGTTTGTTTGAGCAATTTTTGAGAAATGTTATGTTCACAACATTTTTGTAATAATTTCTCAACAAAACCTAAGTTGTAAGTTTTTACTGGTTCTAATTTGAACTTATTACTAAAATTATTTTCTATTCATCAATAGCAACCTGTTATTTAGGATTTGTTACGAAAATATTGTGAAAATGTTGTGAACATAACATTTCTTGCAATTTGTTTTCAACATTCAACGGAATTTTTTTTGGAGAGGTTGAATTCTATTTTTAATGGGCTCAATTGTTATTAAGGGTGTTCAAGTGTTTTTTTTATAAGGGTGGTCAAGTTCTTTTTTCTAGAGTCGTCAAGTGTTTTTTCGATTTGCCGCCAGTGCATGTATCTAACATTTTGATCCAATATTCAAAATATCATGTTAAAAACAAAAACAAAAACAAAAGGGGAAATTATTGCTTGAATAAGGCCGAATCTTAGAATCACTTGGTCTTCAGTACTGTAAACAGAGACCTTATCGATAGCACCGCCAATTGGAACTTGGGTATTAGTTTGTATGAAACCCCCACAATTAAGATTAAAACATCCTGTAATATTGCGGACGTCACTCTTTTCCATGCATGACATGAAATTCAAATTAAGTTAGTACTTTATACATCAGTAAGATATATAAATGGAGAGCAAGACTTAGGTACAATACTTCGGTGTTGTTTCTTAGATTCATCTCTTAAGATTCTAACACGTTACTTTTTTTGTCATAGATGGAAGTGTTTTTTTTAAGTTAAGTAGCCACATGGTAGAATCTTAAGAGGGGAACCTAAAGAATAGCACCTAAGGTACTATTCATAAGTTTTGTCCATATATAAAATCCTCTCAGGACCTTAAATTTATTTGAAGCTGAAAGTACTTACGGTCCATTGCATAAACCAATGGGTGTGTGTATCACCATATAAGTCTGGGTTCACTTGAAGAATATCACAAATAATTTATCAATTCCAAAATTTCATTAATTAAAAAAACAAATTTCATGTAAGTGAGGATATAAAATCCCAAGGGGAAATTACAATTAACCCACTTGCAGTTTGACCAGTTTTAACTAAGCCTACCCGTGGTTTAAAAAGTGTCAATTAACCCATTTAACGGAGGGCACCTCAAGTAGGTTAAGTGACACTTTTTAAACCACTGGTAGACTTAGTTAAAACCGGCCAAACCATAAGTGAGTTAACTGGAATTACCCCAAATCTGCCTATATGTTATTACTTTTAGGGTCCGTTTGGGAGGAGGGAATGGAATGGAATGGAATGGAATAAAAGGAATATTTTTAGAATATTATTCCCTCCTCTTGTTTGGGAGTTTTAACGGAGGGAATGGAAAGTCCACTCCCTTGTTTGGGAGTTTAAGTAGGAGGGAATGGAATGGTTAGGAGGGAATGCTCATTCCTTCCTTTTCCCTCCAAACTTTAAATTTTTGTTCCCCTCAAAATTGGGAGGAATGAGAGGGAATGAATTTAAGTTTAATGAAATTTTTGTTAAAACCCCTAAATACCCCTTTAATATCAGCCATTCTTTTCTCAATCAGTCGTAAGAAAAAAAACATAGCTACACGTTATTGCCTATTTGCTACAAAAGTGAAGCTATTGTTGTTTCATGAGACACCATTGAAGCTACTGCTATTCATCAATATAGTTACACGTTATTCTCTGCTGCAAGTTTTGTTTACTGCTCACAAGTAAGTCTTTCTTTTTATTATGTTTCTACAGGTTCTGTTATGTTTGACTCCTATTTCATGCCTTGTCATATATTTTCTATCTTTGTTTCTTGAACAATTATCATTGCTTCTACGGGTTATATTGCTTGTAAGTCTTTCTTTTTATTATGTTTCTACAGGTTCTGTTATGTTTGACTCCTATTTCATGCCTTGTCATATATTTTCTATCTTTGTTTCTTGAACAATTATCATTGCTTCTACGGGTTATATTGCTTTGGCAAGGAGAGTTCTACACGTTATCTAATTTTGTTCTCTAGTTGCATACTTCATAATTATGACAAGGTTGTTCTACACGTTAAAGAATGTGGTGTGGATTTGTGTGAGGAACTAGTTTTATATATTTTGGGCTGAAATACATTGATGTCTTGGGATTGTGGATTGAGATTGATTCATTAAAAAAAAATATATCAAAACCAAAACCAAAAAAGAAAAGAGAGAAAGAGAGTGTTGGGATTTAGTTTGAGTTGAGCGTGTAAGGTTTGTTTATAAGCATTGGTAGTGTTTATAAATCATGTCATTAATATTGCAATGGGATGAATGTGGCCACGTTGAAATGGTTCTTACTAATTCATATACTTATTGTACTGTTATTTTTAAAATGACACTAATGTCAAGGCCTAAAAATTAAAAAAGTGTAGGATTTTTTGGCCAACCTTAGTTTTGAAATGGATTATGTTATTTTGTTTTGTTTTGGCAAGACTCATTATCGGAGTTTTTTTTTTTTTTAAGATATTTGTTTGCATTGTTAGACAATATTATTTTGTTGAGAATAAATATGTGATGCGTGAATTGTTTTACAACAGAAAAATATGCATAACTTGTTTTTTAGCTACAATAAAATTTTATTTTTTCCTTTAAAGAAATTGGGAGATGGAGATGTATTAAATTATCAAATCCATTGTAAAGCACACCAGCCAAAAAAGATCCAATCTAAAACTAGCAGCCCCTAAAAAAAATTTGCAAATTGAAATTAAGAAATTGTACTATTGTCAATTTTTCATGCCATTATCTTTATCTGTTAAATTATTGATTAGCGTGATGCAATCTATTCACCTTGACAAAACTATATTGTAATTCAATAATCTAACACAGACCCAATTGTGGCTAACTAGTTTCACATCATCCACTAAATACTAAACATTTCAAAGCCATTATAAGTTCTCATTGATTATTTTTTATGTTCTTTAAAATGAGGGGTATAATAGTAATGTTATTATAAAATGATTTCATTCCATTCCTTCCAATGTCACTTCCAAACGGTGCTACTTACTTTCCATTCAATTCCATTCCATTCTATTCCTTTATTTTATAACATCCAAACAAGATTTTTAAATTCCATTCCATTCCATTCTATTCCATTCCTTTCCCTACTAAATCCATTCCATTCCATTCTATTCCATTCCATTCCTTTAATGATCATTCCATTCCATTCTATTCTATTCCTTTATAAACTCCCAAACGGACCCTTAAATTCAGATGCCACTACCCTCACAGTATAAATTAACGTCTTCAATTTAGCTTTCTTAGGAAATTTCTATATATAAAAATTCTTTTCTAAAATTGAAAGAAATAATAAGTCATTTTGACTAGTTTCTTTTAAGGTAGCAGGAATTTATTCTGTCATGCATGTAACAATTGTGTTAGGTTTTAAATTGGCTAAATTCCAAGAAAATGTAATAACCTTATAACTATTTAGTTGGTAACTGTTATTGTGGTATTCAAGAACAATTTGCCAAGAACTAGTTCAAAGAAGTCTTTCTATGAAGGACTTGACTGCCATTTGATTGAGGGTTGATAGATTGACATTCATGGATTCGACAAAATTTCAATTGATGATCGATTGATCAAAATTCTGATTTTGACAGCCATTCAATCGCATCTCAATCGATTGAAAATTGCAAAATTAAATGACGTGTTTTATTTAATGTTGGCTGCAATGGAATTCATAGCCTACCCACGTCATTTATATAAGGCAAGTTAGAACTCAACTATAGATCAAGGATGTTGGAAGTTGAACGTGCATACCAAGTTGTGGTAATCAAACCTTTAATGAGGGTTATTGGAGTTGGTCGGCGTTCATGACCAGTTTCAGAATGTCATTTGAGTAGTGGATTGCCTTATTTGGAGTGTGTTGCCCTTTGAGTGTTTTTTTTTCCTTTGAAGCAGTTCTCCTTTGTTTTTTCACTTTGTCACAAAATTTGTGTATCCACTTTTTCTTTCTTTCTTCATTTTACAGATTTGGTACTTGATGTGTTTGTGCTTAAATTATCGTAAGGGTGGTTCACTAAATCATCCTATTCGGAAATTAGTCGATTAATCCATTGCTTAATTAACCAAGCTAAGGATTCTAAACAAATTTTTCACTATTAAAAGTTACCTTGAATTCCTAATTTGAATTGATTTTGTCTTTCTTGGAGTGTAAGGAAAGGATATTCCTTGGTGTGGATCGGAGGAAAAAGATATTCCTTTGTTATGGAAGGAAAGTTCCTTATTGAAGAACTAATTAGGTATTCCTTGTTCATTAGGAATAGAATTTGAGCCCTATAAATAAGCATTGTTATAAAGTGTTTGGTAGCTTTTGCTCAAGAAACATGAGTGAGTTTATTCAAAAAGTAGTTTAGTAGATTTTTGGGGTTGAAAGATACTTAAGTACAAGGGCGGAGTCAGGGGGGGTCGAGAGGGGGCACTTGCCCCCCCTGACCTACCCAAAATTTTTCTTTTTTTATGTGTGTAGCAATAAAAGGTGGAGATTTAATTGAAACTGTGATAAGTAGTGCGTGAGTAATTGAGCTATATTGAAAATCTCTTTAGCTACATGTTTCAAAATAACACTGTAAAGTGCAGAGCCATGGTAAACAACCACATACATTCTTTTTTTCTTTGTGGGTATATATATCTCCCTATCTTTTTGAAAAGTCAAACTCAATTGATATATCATATATCTTCATATCTTTTTTTACTTTATCAATATTTTTTAAAGTTCAAAATTTATAAAAATAAACAATGATAAAAAATAAACTTAAATAAAGAAGAAAAAGTCTTAATTGAAGAGATGAAAATACCACCCAAAAAAAAGTTTCCTTTCAAAAGTATTAAGATATAAAATTTGGAAACAATTATATGACAAATTCCATAAAATATATTAGGGGATTATTTTATTGGCTAAAAAAAAAAAAAAAACTAATAAACTATACACAATATAATGATATGCAATGATTTTAGGGGATCTTTCAATATTGAATAATCACTTACGATTCATATTACTAGCATTTAATTGTCAAGTTTGGTTAATATTGTGTATATATGATGCATATGTTGTATGCTACATACATAATATGTATTTGTTTATAGAGACACATGTATATTAGTTATAAATTTTGCTTCTCCTAAAGTTGAATCCTAGCTCCGCCACTGCTTAAGTATGTGTGTTGAGAGTTTGTTTGTGTGAGAGACTAATTTGGTGCATTGAGGCTTTCGTATTATGAGCTTGTGTGTGATATTCTTGGGAGGTTTTGTTTATATTTTTGAGGTTCATGAGTGTTGTGAGTTTGGCTTGTGAAGTTTGGGTTTGGCTTACCTCCAGTACTTTTTTAATTGAAAGTCTCCTTTTGTTTTATATATATAATGACAAGTGGCGGTGGGTTTTAATCTCAACATTTTATTTAGTTAGTGGATAATATGACAGTTTCTCATTAAAATAAAAAGAAGTGTTCTAATTAAAAAAGTACTGAAAATAAACTAATCTCGTGAAGTTTTGAGTGTACTTAATCAATATCATTAATAGTGGACTTTGGTTGGCGTTGCCTATGAAAGTAGGCTTTAAATTGGTCAAACCACCTTAAATATTTTTGTCCTATATGGTGTGTGTGTGTGTGTGTGTGTGTGTGTGTGTGTGTGTGTGTGTGTGTGTGTGTGTGTGTGTGAATTTGCTTTCACCAGCTCCAAATCACCGCATTCACAATGATAAGGTGAAAGCATATGTTGAAATTAAACTATACAAGAAGATAAGATATTAGATATCCTCAAATAAAAAGTAAACCTAGCTAAATAAAGTTTAAATCCTTTTTCTCTTTCCTAAGACTTACAATCCACCCCACTTGTATTTGATTGAGTTAGGTCCATCTCCTGCTTCAACTGCTACTGAAGCCGAACTATATTGGTGAGGTCCAACTTGAGGATTATATACACTAATACTTGCAATATTTGAATGATACATTTTGTCTGGGGTTGTTTTTGTAAGCAGCCCTGCAGACTATGAGGATAAATTCCATCCAAGGTTAAAGGACTCAAATTGTATTACCAAAACAAAAATGAGTAGGGAAATAAAAATTCACTACTAATATTAAACAAAGAAAGCCATAAATCACTTACTCGCAAACCACCATTCGATTGAAGCGGAGAAAATTGAGCCTTCATTAAATTCGATTCATTCTCAAGTATTTCATTGTATGTGACCCTCACAATCGGGATAGTCCCTTGTGGACACTCTTGATCATCTAACTCAATCTTTGCATAACGAAAACTAGGCGGCAGCTTCTTGGAATGTATTTGGGCTAATATTTCTCTTACTTTATTGCTAGGTCTCATCTGTTCAATATTTTTTATACTTCAGCAAATAAAAATATCATGACATAAGAAATATTATAAAAGAAGCATCCGAGCTGTTAGAGTAGCTGTAATACCCCGAAAAAAAAAATAAATAAATAAAAGGAAGGTTATTTAAGTAAATTTGTTTATGGGGACAATTTTATAATTAATAATTACAAGGGAGCTTTTTAGAAAATAATATTGAAACCCTAGCTATATAAGCTTATTAAATCAACGTATATGGAGAGATATTTTGAGAGAGGAGACTACCAAAAAAGACTGAAGTAAAGAATGATTGATTACACCTTGAGGTAAGAGCCAAGAATCTCTTTTTTTGTCAAATCTAAGCTTTATTTAGAATTAAAGTATTCTTTTATTTGAGTATTTTGGCCAATAGTGAGACTGTTTATATATTAGATTAACGATGTAAACAAAGAAGGATTTTATTTATTTTTCTCTGTGCCCTATGTTGCGTTAAGTGTAAAAGAAGACTCTTGGGTCCGATTCTGCGCAGGTTTAGAGATTTGGGGTTTTGGCAAATAGTAAAAGGTTATGGTGTCTGTGTAGGCTTGATTTTGTATGATATAGAATATAGTACCTTTTCCTAGTTTTGTCCTCATCTCAAAGAGACCTAGGGGTGAATGGAGATTAAAAATAAATAATAAATAAATAAAAATATGAGTACACGTATGGAAGATTAAGTGGTGTACTTTTGACCCTATATGGCTATAAGGATGGTGTATCTATAGGCTTTGTCCCTAGGTACTATTAGTGGCAGAAAGTGGAGGATATATATACATACATATATATATATAAAGAAAAATATTATGATTAGGAGGAATTTTGGTGTGAGAAAACAATGGATTATTATTGGATATTTTTAGTAGTCTCTCTATCTAGCTGGGTACTATTATAATTCTTTCTTAAATTATTTGATTATTGAGTAAGAATATTTGAAAATTGTTTAGGTGATATCTAAGGATTTTAGAAGAAGTATTAGGGAGAAGTTCCTTTTGGTATGGCTTTTAGGGGTTATTCATTGGTACTCTGATACCCAGCCAATGGGGGTTATTCATTGGTATTCTGATACCCAAACCAATGTGGGTTATTCATTGGTACTCTGATACCCAAACCAATGGGGGTTATTTATTGGTACTCTGATACCCAGCCAATGGGGGTTATTCATTGGTATTCTGATGCCCAGTTACGGGGATATAGCGTGACCATAGTCATAAGATTGTTAAGAATATGAATTACATTTGAATATTTGAACTGTTTTGAGTCCTTAAAACTACATATATGATTTTGGAAATGTTTGAGTATTTGAATTATTTTGAGTCACTAAAATTGCTTATGTGTTTTTGGAACCTATTGTAAGTTATAGTTTTTGATATATGAAAAACTGATTACTTTCTAAACCATCTATGATATATTTGTAAGATTAAAGTATGTGATTTATTTGCAACTTATTATTTTAAGACTATGAAATTTCTTTATTTATTTTTGAAAACCCATAGCATATTATAACTTTGAAGGCTCATATTACATCTTGTTACCTTACAGATCTATTGCTTGATAGAACTTATTAGGATTTTGGTTACTTATTGAGTTGTCAACTCACCCCTTTTTCCCCCTCCAGTTTCAGATCATGAAGAATACCAAGTTTTGGGAGTTTTGATGTTGTGTTGTGAGCAAGAAAAGAAGCTCAGTGATTTTGGGATTGGATGGTCTTCTAATAGTTTTATATTTATTGACCAATTGGCATTATGTACATGAGGATTGGATTTTGTTCCTATTAAATTATTGGAGATCTATTCATAAAGAAATTATTGAGGTATTTTGGATTTATTTGATTTTAACTTTTGAGGATAAATTTTAGTTGCTAAGAAGGCCTTGCACACTTTTAAGGTGTTTACTTTATAAGCGTGTGACGGTTGTCACGTGCCTATCTTTATAGTTGGGTTCGGGGCGTGACAGTAGCATCAAATTTTTTTATTCAAATCAATTTGTGCTCTTTCTTCTCAATTTCACTCTCTTCCATTATCTAGCATTAGATGCAACCAACGAATACCATTTTTTCTTTTAATGTTGACGCTTTTATCAGGCTTGACTTTTTTTTTTATATTAAATTTTTTTGTCTATATGTTCCTTTGTGGCACATATGTTATGGAGCAATTTTTTCCAACAAGAGAAAAAGAGAATTAGATATGGAATTTCCACAAGTTCAGAGACAAACTACATGGAGCAAGATCCTCTTAATTCTACTTAAATTAGAGAAGGTTCATTTGACAGTCAAGATGTGATTTCCCAGATCTAATAATGTGCAAAGTGCCAGATCGTTTACAATTCTAAATGATATGGCACTAAATTCAACTTAGATTTGTAGTTGAATCATAGAAGAAATTATACCAACTTACAGAGAGAAATCAACAGAAGTCCCACAATGCTTGCTTGTTAGAAACAAGGTTCATGACTGAGGCATCACTGAAATGAAATCTTAGGGCAAGTTTTTTTTTTTTTTTTGAGAAACAATCTTGGGGCAAGTTTAGTAAACTAAATGAAGATTAAATTAGGAACATTAACTTTTTTTTTTAAGAATAAAGTGTCAACATTAAATTATTGTCAATATGGAAATATTTTCTACAACCAAAGAACACCATTCAATTACAATTTTTTTTTTTTGAGAAGAAAGTGTCAACATTAAAATCTTAGAATATTTTCTATTCCCAAAAATAAAGAATCAAAAATTAAAGTAGGAATATTAATCATGAAAACCAAAAACCAAAACAACACGGTATTTAAATATTTTTTTCTTAATAACATGATCTTCTCCTCTCTATTTCTCTTTCCTGAAACCTCGGTGATATTATCTCTATTTTTTATTGACATTTACTTTCACAACAAGTCTATTTAGATCCATCATTTTCTTGTTTCAAATTGCTAGATCAAATCATTTACAAGAGATCTCAGCAACCCAGTTCGATCCATAACTTGTATTTCTTGGGCTAGTTTGTAAATTTTTGGGTATGGGAGCAAGTATATATTTTGGGGCTCAATGTTAAAAATCTTGTGTAAATATCATGGTTTTCAAACCTGAACTATTCAACGAATTGAAAAAGGAAGAGGTTCAAGGTTTTTAAGATTGGACTAAGGTTTAATTGAAATTAAACCGTGATAATGTCATAATTAATTTAATAATAATAAAATACAAATAAAGATATTAAAATGGCAAATATTAACAAAAGTTTACTAAAATTATGTCTGAAAAATATTAAACAACTTTCAAATGAATTTTTACCATTTTTATAAGTTTAATAGATAATAATAAAGCATAAAAAAGTGTAAAAAAATGTGTGTTTAGTAATCTTTCAAATAAAAAAAAAAAGTTTAAAATAAAATCATTTTCAACATAAATTAATAAATTTTATATTCACGTGCAATAAGCATAATTACTTGAACCACTAATAAGATTATAATATAATAATAGATTGAGATGGGGTAATATGATAAATTGAAAAACTATAATCTAAACTCAAAATAAATAAAATATTGAATCTAAAAATGTTACATCAAAATAGATTAGCCTGTTGGTCAGTGTGCTAGTATGTTGTCGTTAGACTTGGGGATCCCAGGTCTAACAACTAAGAAGGTAAAATCAAAAAATCTTGCGTGTTTGCTACAGTGAGCTGCTAGAGATAGTAGTTCACTATAGTTAGATGTTAAAAGAAAAAATAATTTTTTATTCCCCCCACACACATGTAAACCTCATCTTCCTTAAATCACTATGTGAGTGTTTGGATAAGAATTATTGCGGCGCTATTTATGCACTGTTCACGGGACCCACATCCACTTTATTCAGAAAAAAATATTAAAAATGGGTCTCACAGAACTATTTACACATTTAAAAATTATTTTACTACAGTATTTTCAGTTTTCAGTTTTCAGTTCCAGCAAAAATAAATTGTATCCAAACGGACTCTATATCTCACTCTCACATGTATATAAGCCACCATAGCTCCTGCCCTCTCTCCCTCCAGCCATCTCTCTCTCCTTCTCTTTCTCTCTGCCCTCTCCACCTCCCCTTTTTACTCTCGTGGGTCTGGGTTAATTCATAGATCATGACATCCCACGAACTTGAACCTGGTCTAAATGGCCACAAAACCCATCACTTTTTACCTCCTCGTCTTCATATTCGGATCTACGCCAATTCCATTGCCATTACTGACGACTCCGTCTCAACACACTCCCAAACGACTCGGATCAATCTTGGTCCAGTGTTCACGCAATATTGTGGCGTGCTGAGAAGCACATCAAGTCTAAAGATGAAGCCGGTGAGAAGGTAGTTGGCAAGGATAAGTACTGTTGATTTGCATGGGGAGGCTAGCAAAGGGCGATTCTGGATGTGGAACAACTTGGGTGATGAAGGCATGGTGGTGGTGGGGGTGCTAATCTAGAATCAAAGTCTAGGAGGAGTAGGAGGGTGCATGGGGTTCATGGGTCAGTGATGGTGGTTTGTGGATTGATGATGGTGGTTCATGGGTCAGTGATGGTAGATTGTGGGTCGGTAATGGTAGTTTTTGGGGTTCTGATTTGCAGGATGTGGGTAACGGTTGTTTATGGGATATAAAGTAATATTAGGAACGAAAAATCTATAGAGAGTGGTGAAAAAAGAGAAACTAAATCTTATCCAAAAAAAAAAAAGGAAGAAAGAGAGAAAGTAGTCTTACAACATGTTGTGTCCTAAGAATGCTTAGAAACACCATTGATTATCATGAAAAACAACCTTTCATGCCAAACACCATAATAAAATTTTAATTTTAATGAGAAATTAAACACAAAATACGTAAAAAAATATGAACCTCAAATTTATGATTCTTGAGTGAAGGGTGCTTTAAGCTTGCTTGCTCATAAATATTCACGCAATCATAGATTTCTCCATTTTTAGTCTGCAAAAATATTGTAATTGTTAGATTAAATCTCAAGCTATTAAAAATGCCAGGACTTTGTTTGAAATGAAAATTGCAATTGCTTTTGCACTAAATTGACATGGAATAATGAAAAATTACTTTAACTAGCATACAACCGAAGATACCTCAATACTTTTGATGTGTGATTCAATCTGTTTTTTTGAAATAAAATCATTGAGATCATTCTCTTTTACCATGCCTCCATCAAGGGAGGATGCAATACATATGAAGACAAAAAAGACAACAAACTCTTTGAATGCCATGGATCCTCAACACTTGAGTTTGTCTGGTGTCGATATCTATTCTAAACTATTTATAAAATGATTTCTCTCTTTGGAATGGACTTTTATGTGGTTTAGAAATACCCCAAAATTTTATGTTTAACGTGGAAAAAACTTGAGGACAATCCGAGAAAATATATTTCCAAATCCTTTTAAAATGCCTACAAAATAGGACATTATCCTACTAATTCATGTTTTCAAAATAAACTTATCCAAAAATTTTATTAAAAGAAGGAAAATTATGACACTAGCAAAAAAGAAAAAGAAAAAAAGAAAGCCCCATCACACTCGCAAAGCACGTGTGATGAGTATAGTATATTTATAAGAGATTAGAGACTATAAAAAGTAGGGAAATTCTTGGTGCACATCCAAAAATGTAGATGGTGTGCACGTACTGATGTGTAAAAGCATAGTTCACTACAACAAAATGTTAGTGTCAACGGAAATGAATTTATTTGAGGGAAACCTTATCCTTGTCATTACTTTGTCAATATATTCACTTAATTTCATTTAGGGAAATGTTAACCAATACCCTTAGGACATTAGTTTAGAAACTATTTTTAGAAACATTTTATTAGAAGAATGATAAAACAATAAATGTTGTTGACAACATTTTATGTTTTCCAAGAAAGTAGTTCCTAAAAATAGTTTCTAAACTATTTTATGTTTAGGAACTATTTTATGTTTTTAAAAATAGTTTCTAAACTAATGTTCATGTTCTAAGGGCATTAGTTAACATTTCCCTAAATGAAATTAAGTGAATATATTGACAAAGTAATGATAAGGATAATGTTTCCCTCAAATAAACTCATTACATTGTAATCAAAAAAGTTTAGGTATATGTATATTTTAATCACATGACTCACTAAATTATCAAAACAACTTACACAATGATGATGCTTTTTTTTTTTTTTTTTAGAGAAGGTACATGATGATTAAATAGGTAAAAAAAAAAGTAATTTTTTTTTAAAATAGTTTCAACCTATAGTGTCCGCTCCTAATTATCTTTTTATTATTAGACCAATACACCAATCGGTTTGTGTAGGCGAGGATTGAACCACAGATTTCTTATTCAATAATTAGAAATTTTACTAATTAAACTAACCGGAACTCACAGTGAAGTTATTAAATATATACGTAGATGGTAATTTTAATCACAGTGCGATGAGTTTATAGAATTTTCCCCTAAAAGTATAATAATCATAAATACATTGAATAGATACCAATTTTCAACCTCTTAATTATGTCTCAGAAAATAAGTGAAACATGTTTCAATTTTCAACATATATCATGTCTTAATTTCAATTTCAAGAAAAAATGTGTGAGATCTTATTTGAATGTGGACCTTAAATTCTTCAAAATATGCTTTGGGCAAAGGGGGTTCCAAAATTGGGAGCCACTTAATTTTTTTTTCGTGAAACCTACCATAATTCTCAAGAGCTTTGAATTTTCTTCAAAAAGACTGCAAAATAATGGACCCATTTGGCTTGTGCCACATGGCGACATGTCTCAGATGCTGAAGGATATGTCTAAGATTAATGAAGACAATAGTTATTATTCTTGTGCGATGCATAGTTATATTCATAAAGCATGAATTGCATGAAATAAACTAAATTACCCAAAGAAGAAGGAGAATGAAGATATCAAAATGGCAATAATTTCTTTTATAAACAAATTAGCTTGTAACCCCATGCATATGCTTGGATATATTTAAAGATATACAATAAGATGCATAATATAATTCCTACATATATAATTTAAAAACTATTGATAATCATTTTTATATTTTGTTAACTCTTTAAAAAAATTTGTAAGGATATTATTAGGTATAAAATGTAAATTGTCTATATATATATATATATATATTTTAATTATTATTGTGAAGCACTTTTTTTGTGTTTATTTATTTTTTTTTTTTACGATTTATTTATTCTAGACTCTATGATTTTTGTACTTAATAACTCACTTAGATGAATATTTACGATGTGGTATCACATTTGATTCTAAAATTAAGAAATAAAACTCTTTAAGAATAAATAATTTAGGACTCATGAAAATTGGAACTCTAATTTGGAATTTTAATTTGAGTTTCTCTCAGCTTCACCTATTATTATTATTATTATTATTATTCTTATATAGATTTGAAAGTTAAGCCAAAGAGAGTAGTTCGAACTACATGAAATTTATTTTATGCACAAAACCTAATCAACATGACACATGAATGAAAAAGAGGGGGAATCATAAATAATTCTGGTTGCTATTGATTAGAATTTTAATTTGGGGAATTTCATGTGCCCATTCAAACCCTAGACTCTCCCTTGTCTTATCTATACTATCTACTAGTCGCTAACCCGTGTGATGCACGGAAGAGTTAAACAAAAGTTTTAAATTTTCACTTTTGCTTAAAGTTATGATCACTTGAAAATAAAAGTTACAATTGAAAAGGGAAAAAAATTCTAATACCAATGATAAGTCCAACACCAATAATAATTTGGTATTTCTTTGATATCAGTAATAATTTGTTATACCTAAAATTTATGCTAAAAAAGACTATATTAATATATAATTATTCCCAATGTCTGGAAATCATACTCAATAGGAACAATATTTTTTTAAAAAGATTAAAGAAATTGTTAACAAACCTGGAATAGCAGTATTATAAGTTATTAAAATATAAAGGAAATAATGTAAATAATCTAATATAAAAAGATTGAAGAAATTTTTAACAAACCTGGAATAGTAGTATTATAAGTTATTATAATGTAAAGTCACTCAACCTATTTTATAATTTTAAAAAATCAATCAATGAGCCCATAAAAAGAAAATCAATCAATAAGTACCGCAGAAGAGAAAGTGACATGAGGATGAGGGTGGGAAATTACCCTCTTTTTTTTTGGTTGAGAAATGGGTGGGAAATTACTTGGGTAAAAAGAAGTTTAAATTCATAAATTTCATAAGTCCAATCCGTATTTTCCTCTTTATATTTATTCTTGCTTCACCAAATTTTTAATTCTCTCATCTTTATTTCTTTGTTATTTTTTTTTTCTCTTATCTTGAATTGTTTTCATCCACATATTTAAATTATTTTTACTTTCCCAATACCTTGACTTTTCTTTCCCAATGGCTACACGATCAAATGTTCTATTCTTTATTCTCATCCTCACAAATCTCTTCCTCTCCCTCCATCTCAGCCTCTTCATTCTCTTCCTCACAAATTAGTTTCAGTCACAGAAACAATAAAAATGTAAGATTTTTCTTACATATTGCATCATCATCATGCTCTTTTCTTTTTCTTTTTTTCTTTTTCAAAAGATTTTGCAGAAGCATTCATCTCAATGTTTTGACAGATCTCATGGTGGTTGAGGCTTCAACAATAATGATAAGGTCCTATGAGCTAGTAGAGGAAGGCATGGAAGAGATGGCAAAGCATCGTGAAAGGGAAAGACAGAGCATCGGGTTTTGGAAAACTTTTATTTTGTGGGTATGGTGGGTTTTCATTAAGGAATCTATGGTCTTTAGATGCGATGCAATGCTTTGCTGTTGGTTTGCCGGGGGTCTGATTAAGGAGGAGCTGGTAAAGAAAGGCAGGGAAGAGATGGTAGAGCATCGTGAAAGGCGAAAGGCAGAGCATCGGGTTTTAGAAAACTTTTATTATTATTATTTTTTTTTAAATATTGTGCTGATGTGGAAATTTATGGGAGTTTCAAAAGTTTCGGTTTTATATGTATAATATATAGATAAGAGGATTTTCCTCCTTGAACTAGATTTTTTTATGGTAAAAAATATCCTCATCCAGTATCTAATTACTTCTCTTATAATTTTTTTAGGAATAGGGTCAATAACGTCACACTATTCCCCAAAAAAATCCCTTTATTAAACTGGATTTTTATGCGATTTAAAAAATACCCTTATTAATAAATAATGACTTCTCTTAGAGACAGGGACAACAATGTCAAATAACAAATCGTTTTGCATTCAAAAGAAAACTTCTAAAATTTAGGCTTTTTTTCTTCTTCCTTCATCTTCATCTTTTTCCCCCCTAAAATTTAGCCATTTTTCATTCATAATAAAACACCTCCAGTTAATTAAGAAAAGAAAAAGAAAAGTAGGAGAACTCCTCAAATTTAGGCTTCTTTCCCCTTAAGTTCATCTTAGTTTTCCTAAAATTTAGCTTTCTTTATTCCCTTTTCATCCAAATAAAATACCTCCACATTTATTTTTTTTCCCTCTAAAATTTAGCCCTTTGTTTTCCTTTTTATTTGAAATAAAACACATCCAGTTAAAAAGAAAAAAAAATACTACTCATTAAAAGATAACATTTACATTAAAAGAAAAATCTAATGCATCTTAAATTGCAGCAACCGTATACTATACTAAAAAAAAGAAGTCTAATGTATTTTAAATTGCAGCAACATATACAACACTAAATCAAAAGGTTTAATGCATCTTAAATTTTAGCAACTGTATACTACACTAAATCAAACGGTCTAATGCATCTTAAATTGTAGCAATCGTATACTACACTAAAAAAAAGAGGTCTAATGTATTTTAAATTGTAGCAACTTATATTACACTAAATCAAAAGGTCTAATGCATCTTAAATTGTAGCAACCATATATTACACTAAAAAAAGAAAGAGGTTTAATGCATCTTAAATTGTAGCAATGTATACTGCACTAAATCAAAATGTCTAATACATCTTAAATTGCAGCAATATTTATAGAATATTTTAAAATATATATAATTAAATTACAATTTTACTACTAAAGAACTTTCAAAAATTTAAAACTTGTCATAATTTTTTATAATATTTTATAATATACTTTTTTGCAAAAAAAAAAAAATTACATAATATACATTTTCCCTGTAACTTAATTTTTAAAAATATTTTTACTATTTTATTTGTTATTAGATTTGATTATATTATCAAAAAATATATTTTGTAAAATTTATATATAATTTTTTTATTAAGTCGTGCATCATATGGGCATAATATTAGTGATGTGTGTATATATATATATATATATATATATCATTCTCCCAATTTGTGCTTTCTCATTAATCTTTCCATATTATTGTTAAAATGTCTGCTGGGTCTTTGTTTTGTAATAATATTAAAAATCATTGTTTAGCGTGTATTTTTGTTTAGTATTAAGTTGAAGGATTCCCAGCAAAAAATTGTATTAAAAAAAAATAAAAAAAAGGTATTTGGTAATGTGGATGTTTCCGATTTTTTCAATCTAGAGAGGAGTGAGGAGCAACGTACGGCTGGCATCGGAATTATTGTAATCTTTTTTCTATTGGTCAAAAAGAGGAGCTAGCTGTACAACTAACTAACAAAATTCTATTTGGCCAAAACAAGGTCGTTTATCATACGGTGCCGTTCTTCTATTAATTAAGAGAGATAACATGCAAGGCTAGTACTGATCATGATGCGACACCGTTTGATCAAATTGGCTACGACGCCGTTTATGGGTCTGTTGCTGATATTGATTTAGTTTATTGCTGCTACAACACCGTTTTCATCATGCGGCTTTACATTGAGTCTCCAAGTGGTTCTAAAGCCATCTTACTATTAATATTTAAGTAAATATATAATGCATGCTAGACTATTATCTTCTTCTTCTTCTTTTTTCTTCAGATATATGTTTGTATCATGTTATTTTTGTTTGCTATCACTGGTCTTTATATATATATATATATATATATATATTTTATTTATAGAAATAGCAATCTAGATCAAAGTAATACATAAAATTTGGACTATCTTGCTCATTTTGTGAGGAATTTCATCTAACTAATAACTCTATTCACCTACACTTAATGATAATTTAGCCAAATAAAACTCCACTATGTTTCTTTAGTTTTGAAACAGAGCATAACTCTACCTAAATAAACTAATAAGTAACCACAAATTCTCCACTAGTATGCCTTCCACATAAGTTTTAGTATTTCTAATATTTGTACATTCAGATGATGTGCATAAAGTGCATATATCTTATACAAGTCCCCCCAACTCAAGTGCATATATATATATATATATATATATATCAGGGGGATTTTGATTATGAAAGATGAAGAAGTCCAGTGAATTGTCTAGAGTTTAGAGATTTATTTTATTCAAAATATCTACTAAGCATTAGTATTGGGGTAGAATATTGTCAAGTGAGTTATGACTTATGATAAAATAGATGAGATGACTTTTATAGTGTAAAATGACAAATGTTTTAAGAATCCGAATACTGGTGCTCTTATACGTGTGGGCCAAAGAAGACAAGATGGGGAGAAAGGGATTGTAGCCCACCTACCTTATGCTCCTCAAAACCTAAAACTGAAGAAATAGCCCACATATATATAGCAATTGTAGATATCTCCCAACTTCTGCATGTAAGATCTGTCTTACATCATACATTCATAAATGTAGCAGTACTAAAACTGATCCATTATGAATAAAGATGCATTGATCATAAAAACAAGCATTTCATGCAGCTGAATCTGATTACAAATTAATGTATTAAAATCAAATCTGTTCTAGATTATACCAGAAACGAAGTGTAAGAACGTGTATTTTACTTCTAAAGGTTTCACATACTCCGCATGGCATTTTGAATTCAAAATTCAACTTGACAGAATAGATTGTCTCTTCTTAATGAAGCAACCCTAACACTTTTTAATGTCCTATAGAGTTGGAAAAAAGTACATTTACAAGAGAATTTTCAAGAAAACAGTAATTATTATCCTAGAAATAAGTATTTACACCCTCAATCTTTCAACCTCTGCTGCCAACAACTCAACCCTATCTGTATCTTGTATTATAGCATCTATATTGTAAATATATGGTGGAAGCAGAGTAACAAAAGATAATCCTGATATTGGAAAACAACAAATGCTTTACTGTCAATACAACATTTCTCCCTCAGCACTGTCACAGATCTTGATGCCTTTATTTGTATATGAAACCTGAAGGCCAAGCCTATATGGCCATATGTGATAAATCCCTCAATCCTAACAAGCCCATATATGATTAGTCCCCCCTTCCTCTTGGACAGCATCAATTTAAAGCTTGCCAAGACATCTTTCTAAATTTAAAGTTTCACTTGAGCACTGCATGTAAAAATCAATACCCATATCAACACAAGCAAATTTTACAATCAAGGTAGAAGTGATAAATAGACCATTAATATGAGTTTGTATAGTATTAAACATTCTTGTAGTAAATGTGAAAATTTTATGGAGTCTATCAAAGCGAGATTTTATTAATGTTATTGTTGTAATTACAGAGGAAGTTATTGTTGGGTTACACGTGTGAGTGAAGTCCCACATTGAATAAAAATGAGAAGAATGAGTGATTAATATAACATAATTGAGCACATACCCATTGGGCTTAGGCCTTTTGGGTTAAAGTGTGTCTCTATATGTTATATTAATTACTCAAGGAAGCTCCCCAAGGTGTTTATCTCCCTAATAAGTGGTATCAGAGCCTAGGGTTAGGCTTGAGTGGGAGCAATGGCAGAGGAAGCAGGAAAGGCGTCTGGAATAGAAAAGTTTGATGGCACAGACTTCGCGTATTGGAGGATGCAGATTGAAGATTATCTCTATGGGAGGAAATTGCATCTGCCGCTTTTAGGGACAAAACCTGAGGCTATGAAGGCTGAGGAATGGGCTCTTCTTGATAGACAGGTACTAGGAGTTATCAGGTTAACTCTGTCTAGGTCTGTTGCACACAATGTTGTAAAGGAGAAAACCACAGCAGATCTGATGAAGGCTTTGTCTGGTATGTATGAAAAGCCGTCAGCAAACAATAAAGTGCACTTGATGAAGAAACTGTTCAATCTGAAGATGGCAGAGAATGCATCAGTAGCACAACATCTGAATGAATTTAACACTATCACAAATCAATTGTCGTCTGTAGAAATTGATTTTGATGATGAGATCCGTGCACTGATCGTTTTGGCTTCTTTGCCAAATAGTTGGGAGGCAATGAGGATGGCAGTAAGCAATTCTACAGGAAAGGAAAAGCTCAAGTACAATGATATACGAGATTTAATTCTGGCTGAGGAGATTCGCCGAAGAGATGCAGGTGAAACCTCAAGATCTGGTTCTGCCCTAAACCTTGAAACAAGAGGCAGAGGTAATAACAGAAATTCAAATCGGGGCAGATCAAAATCCAGAAATTCTAATCGGAACAGAAGTAAATCTAGATCAGGCCGACAAGTACAATGCTGGAATTGTGGGAAAACAGGTCACTTTAGGAATCAATGCAAAAGTCCTAAGAAGAAGAATGAAGATGACTCTGCTAATGCTGTAACAGAAGAGGTACAGGATGCATTACTTCTTGCAGTAGACAGTCCACTTGATGATTGGGTTTTG
Source organism: Quercus wislizeni (assembly GCA_023055345.1). Classification (NCBI taxonomy): domain Eukaryota; kingdom Viridiplantae; phylum Streptophyta; class Magnoliopsida; order Fagales; family Fagaceae; genus Quercus; species Quercus wislizeni. Next base: position 21,230,216 of record JALGQJ010000002.1, read on the forward strand.
GATTCAGGAGCTTCGTTTCATACCACTCCACACCGAGAAATCATACAGAATTATGTTGCAGGTGATTTTGGTAAGGTGTATTTGGCTGATGGTTCAGCCTTGGATGTTGTAGGTATGGGAAACGTCCGGATATTGTTGCCCAATGGATCTGTTTGGTTACTGGAGAAGGTTCGTCATATTCCTGACTTAAGGAGGAATCTGATTTCTGTTGGACAACTTGATGATGAAGGACATGCAATACTATTTGTTGGTGGTACTTGGAAGGTTACAAAGGGAGCTAGGGTATTGGCTCGTGGAAAGAAGACTGGTACTCTGTACATGACCTCAAGTCCAAGAGACACAATTGCAGTTGCTGATGCAAGTACTGATACAAGCCTATGGCACCGTAGACTTGGTCATATGAGTGAGAAAGGGATGAAGATGCTGCTGTCAAAAGGAAAACTACCAGAATTGAAGTCCATTGATTTTGACATGTGTGAAAGTTGCATTTTAGGAAAGCAGAAAAAGGTGAGCTTCTTGAAAACTGGCAGGACACCGAAGGCTGAAAAATTGGAGTTAGTACACACTGATTTGTGGGGGCCTTCTCCAGTTGCATCCCTTGGAGGTTCAAGGTACTACATCACTTTCATTGATGACTCAAGCAGAAAGGTATGGGTTTATTTTCTGAAAAATAAATCAGATGTATTTGAAACCTTTAAGAAGTGGAAGGCCATGGTTGAGACAGAAACAGGTTTGAAAGTAAAATGTTTGAGGTCAGATAATGGAGGAGAGTACATAGATGGAGGGTTTAGTGAGTATTGTGCTGCACAGGGAATTAGGATGGAGAAGACCATTCCTGGGACACCACAGCAGAATGGTGTGGCTGAGCGCATGAACAGAACTCTCAATGAGCGTGCTAGGAGTATGAGGTTGCATGCTGGACTACCAAAAACTTTTTGGGCTGATGCTGTTAGCACTGCAGCTTACCTGATAAACCGAGGACCTTCAGTTCCCATGGAATTCAGACTTCCTGAGGAGGTTTGGAGCGGTAAAGAGGTAAAGTTTTCACACTTAAAAGTTTTTGGTTGTGTTTCTTATGTTCATATTGATTCTGATGCTCGTAGTAAACTTGATGCAAAGTCAAAAATATGCTTTTTCATTGGCTATGGTGATGAGAAATTTGGCTATAGGTTTTGGGATGAACAAAACAGGAAAATCATCAGAAGTAGAAATGTGATATTTAATGAACAGGTTATGTACAAGGACAGGTCAACTGTAGTGTCAAATGTTACAGAGATAGATCAAAAGAAATCTGAGTTTGTCAACTTAGATGAATTGACTGAAGGTACTGTCCAGAAAAGGGGTGAAGAAGAAAAGGAGAATGTAAATTCACAGGTAGATCTGAGTACACCTGTAGCTGAAGTCCGCAGATCTTCCAGAAACATTAGACCTCCACAGCGTTATTCACCCACTCTAAATTATCTCCTGTTGACTGATGGTGGTGAGCCAGAGTGTTATGATGAAGCCTTGCAAGATGAGAATTCAAGCAAGTGGGAGTTAGCCATGAAGGATGAGATGGATTCCTTATTGGGGAATCAAACATGGGAACTGACTGAATTGCCAGTAGGAAAGAAGGCTTTGCACAACAAGTGGGTATACAGAATAAAGAATGAGCATGATGGTAGCAAACGTTACAAGGCCAGATTAGTTGTTAAAGGGTTCCAGCAGAAGGAGGGCATTGACTTCACAGAGATATTTTCTCCAGTTGTGAAGATGTCAACAATTAGACTGGTACTAGGAATGGTGGCTGCAGAAAACTTATATCTTGAGCAATTAGATGTGAAGACAGCATTCCTTCATGGTGACTTGGAGGAAGACCTTTACATGATTCAACCAGAAGGGTTCATTGTTCAGGGACAAGAAAATCTAGTCTGCAAACTGAAAAAGAGCTTGTATGGCCTAAAACAAGCTCCAAGACAGTGGTACAAGAAATTTGACAGTTTTATGCATAGAATTGGGTTCAAGAGATGTGAAGCTGATCATTGTTGCTATGTTAAGTCTTTTGACAATTCTTACATTATATTACTGTTATATGTGGATGATATGCTTATTGCAGGGTCTAGCATTGAAGAGATTAAAAATCTGAAGAAGCAATTGTCCAAACAGTTTGCAATGAAGGATTTGGGAGCTGCAAAGCAAATCCTTGGCATGAGAATCATTAGAGACAAGGCTAATGGTACATTGAAGCTTTCACAGTCAGAGTATGTGAAGAAAGTCCTTAGTAGATTCAACATGAATGAAGCTAAACCAGTGAGCACACCCTTGGGTAGTCATTTCAAACTAAGCAAAGAACAGTCACCGAAGACAGAGGAAGAAAGGGACCATATGAGCAAGGTGCCCTATGCCTCAGCTATTGGCAGCTTGATGTATGCTATGGTGTGTACAAGGCCAGACATTGCACATGCAGTGGGAGTTGTGAACAGATTCATGAGTAGGCCTGGAAAGCAGCATTGGGAGGCAGTCAAGTGGATTCTGAGATATCTGAAGGGTTCATCAGATACATGTCTTTGCTTCACAGGTGCAAGTTTGAAACTGCAGGGTTATGTAGATGCTGATTTTGCTGGTGATCTTGATAGTAGAAAAAGTACTACTGGGTTTGTTTTTACTCTAGGTGGTACAGCTATATCATGGGCTTCAAATCTACAGAAGATTGTTACTTTGTCTACTACAGAAGCTGAGTATGTTGCTGCCACTGAAGCTGGAAAAGAGATGATTTGGCTACATGGTTTCTTAGATGAATTGGGTAAGAAGCAGGAGATAGGCATTCTACACAGTGACAGTCAGAGTGCAATCTTTCTTGCCAAAAATTCGGCTTTTCATTCAAAGTCGAAGCACATACAGACAAAATACCACTTTATCCGTTACCTTGTTGAAGATAAGCTGGTAATGCTTGAGAAGATTTGTGGATCTAAGAACCCAGCAGACATGTTGACTAAGGGTGTCACTATTGAGAAGTTGAAGCTGTGCGCAGCTTCAATTGGTCTTCTAGCTTGAAGACAGGAGGATGAGTTGCAGGGATGAAGGATTGTATTATGGAGGTTTGTGGTTGATGTTTGCAGCTTGTGAGACCTTAAGGCCTAAGGTGGAGGCGATGGAGGAGTTTGCTCATGTAGCTTGATCAATTCAAGCCAAGGTGGAGATTTGTTGAAGTGGGCCGTGTGTGGCTTGAATTACCAAGCCCAATTATTCTTCTAAACCAAATACAAGCAGTATTAGGAAACCCAATTCAACTAGGATTATAATTCCTAGTACAAGCCGACCTACATATATATATATATATATATATATATATTAGGTTTGTGATACTTGGCAAGCTGTGAGAATTAGAGATAATTCCTAATAACCTAGCAGCCGCATAAGAAGAAAGAATAGTGTTTTCTTGTCTTGTGGGTGAGAGAGAGTTAGGGTGTATTGGGAATTGGGTTTCTTGAGAGTGTTCTTGTGCACTATTGTATCTCCTTATTTTATAGTGAAATCCCTGCAACTCCGTGGACGTAGGCAAATTGCCGAACCACGTAAATATTGTCTTGTGCGTGTGATTGTTTTCTTTGACGTGTGTTTTCTCTATTTGTTTTGTTTCTCACAGGTTGGAATTTTGGTTAAAATTCCCTACAACTAAGTGGTATCAGAGCCCATGGTGGTGTGCGGCGAAGGTGGTGATGTGTTCATGGTCCCTACCCAGCGGGGATAGAGAAAGCCTAAATGGCCCACACACAAAGATCCTGGAGAAAAAAGAAAGAAAAGAAAAGCCCAACAAAGGAATATTGCTAATGGTGCTAAATAATGGTGTGGTGCGAGGTTCCCATGGGCATAGACGTGCGGGGTTCCCATGGATGTGCGTGCGGGGTTGACACGTGGTTCCCATGGATGGCGTACGAGAGACCCATGGATGATGCATTGATGAAGTGAAAAGCCCATTAGGCAAGGGGGAGTGAGTAGGACTTGTTCATGGCCCATAGAGAGGTCTTGAAACCCACAGAGAGGTAGAGACTCACACGTGAGGGGGAGATTGTTGGGTTACACGTGTGAGTGAAGTCCCACATTGAATAAAAATGAGAAGAATGAGTGATTAATATAACATAATTGAGCACATACCCATTGGGCTTAGGCCTTTTGGGTTAAAGTGTGTCTCTATATGTTATATTAATTACTCAAGGAAGCTCCCCAAGGTGTTTATCTCCCTAATAGTTATGGTTGCACGTGGAATATGTACATATAACATATATACATTCGGTCAACTTGAAACCAAGAGTGTGAAGATAAATAAAATAGAAAAGAGTCTTTTTCCTCTTCATTCTGTATGTATAGCCTATCAAGAGAGAGTTTCAAGCGAGCTCTCTTTTCCATGCAATCCTCCAAGCAACTTTTTTTTTTATAGTTAAAACAGGAATAGATATATAAGAAGAGGGCAAAGGTCAGTAAAAAAGAAAAAAGAGATCAGAAAAAGATGAATTCATGGGGGACATAAGGAGGAAAGTAGATAATTAAAAAATAAAAAGAGATACAAAGGACTAGGGAGGAAGACACAAGGAAGGAGAAAAAGGAAGAGGGATTCATCAAAAAAGAAAAAGAAAATGGTGTACTGCAATGATTTTCCAGGTGGAAAAACTTTCTAAAACTGATTACATCAATTTGGTTACATCAGCAATGTTGGGGAGACAACACCTTAGAACTTCACTTATGCTTGTATAACAACAAGCAAACTAATTACCAACCATCATCTTTTTTTTCCCCCTAAAATTTTTGGTAATATAATTTTCGTGTGGGCTTATAGCTATTGTATTTAATTATATATATATTTAAAAAAAATCTATTGTCATAAAACTGATATTTTTATTGACATTAATCTAAATATATCATTTCAATGGTTATAAAAAATATATATATGTGAAAAACTTTGTATATTTAGACTTATTGTTTTATAAATAACTTCAAAAAAGAAGAAGAAAAAGGACAATATTTGGAGTAAGCTTGATGTCTCTCGTATTTTGATATAATTTATTTGTTGAAATGTGAGATAAATTAAAATAAGTTCAATTATTTATTTATTTTTAAGTGAATTTATAAAGCAAAAGGCTTAAAGCTAAAGGAAAAAATGTTACCAAATAGACACAATTCGGATTTGGACGTATCAAAATTCATAAAATTCACACCTCAAGAGTAAGGTCGGATATGCGTTAAATTCAACAAGAATTCATATATAGAAACAAAAACGACCTAAAATAATTAACACATAAAGTAGTAAATTAAATTTAACTAGCAGTTGAAACAAAAAAATTTCATGAAGTAGAATGAATTATTGCATGAGAACAATTTTTTTCAATTTTAAATATAATGGTAGTTAATGTTCTTTTATATTGTATTTTTCTTCTCTTAGATTAAACATATTTGGTTTTTTTTTTTTTAATTTTCTTTTCTTTTCTTCCTTATATTTTGTTTTCATTTTTATATGTTTTGAAGCTTAAAAGACAGTGATAGACTACGAAACATTTTCTTCCTCTTTTTTCTTAATAAAGTTTGAGACAGAATATTTGTACGAATATCACTTTGGAATTTGACATTTTAATTTGAATAATTAAGTCACAGATATTAGGCACGTGATAAATTAAATCAAACCTTTTGTTAATATTTTTACTCAAGCCAAATGGATTTTATTACGTGAAGTGCACATGCTTTTTATTAAAACATTAACAATTTTGAAACATCATTATTATTATCATATAACAAATCTCTGTTGAGAAACAAAGTTGCTAAAGAAATGCCCCACATGCCCCCAAAAGTTTTGGTAAAATAAAAATTACATTTACATTCTTAAAACTTTTAGGGGCGACTTATTCGTCTCCCTAAAGCAAAGCCTACAAGAAGTACAAAAGTTACTTGATTCATGACAAAAATGTATCATGTCTGTAATGCACAAGGTACTAGGGGTGTAATCAGTTTGGTTCAGTTGATTTTGAGTGTGTTTTTTTAGCCCGAACTAAATTGATTGGTTTTTAAAAATCTCAACTGAAATGGTTGAAATCCCAATCAATTTTGGGTATATCAGTTTCAGTCAATTTTCGGTTTTTGCCCTAAGAATGGTGTAGATTTCTTGTTAGGAAGGAGGGGCAGTGAGCACACAGTACTCTCTTTTTTTGGAGGGTCCTAGGAGGAAATTTCTAAGTAACCTAAGCATTGACTTGGGTGTTTAATCTCTGTGCCTAGTGCAAGGGATTATTATCCTAATACTAGTACAAAAGGAGCAATCAATCAAGCAAGATCTTGAAGCACATCCAAACACAACAGAATAATGCTCTGTTGAGAAACATATATATAGTTCGCTCAAGACCAAACTATAGTAGAGATACAAGGTTCTTAGTAATTATTAAGTATTTTCACTGTCAGGCATCAATTTGAGTAGTATAAGCCTTTAAATAAAATGTCATCAGGATAAGATAAACTCTAATATTAAATTCTTGTATTTAGTTTAAGAAATAAATTTAAAATAAATTTCTATGACTAAATACATATTTCTATAAAATCCATAATAACAAACATATTTGACTTGAATTTGATCTTAAAACAATTAAATTTATGGAACGATTATAAGATGAGATCATTAGTTTTAAGCTCCTTCTTTTCATATATCGATTTCATTCAAAGTGCAATTATTTCCATGATTACCTATTTGCAAACAAGAGGAAGGTGTTGAATTTGATAGAAAATGTCTTCATTTTTTTGTTTTTAATAATTCAATAATTGAGGAAGGGGGATTAAACCTTGAACATGTCTATTGAATATTGATATATTAGGGAGTACTATTAAGCTAAAGGCTCTAAAATAAAAAATTTTAATTAAAAATTTTTCATAAATCTTTTTAAACTCAATGCACATTGCCATGATAAGACCATAACAAACTTTATCTTTGACGTTTCTATGTTGCTCCTTGAGTCGTTGTCATTTTATCATTTTATTTGTGGTTTAAAATGGGGGAGAGTTAGTAAAACTCTAACCAACCAACTGGACATACAAAAGATTGAAAAGAAGGAAAACAAATGATTTGACAATGTTAAACCTTCCTTTTCAATTCATTTCATATGCAGATATTTGTGGCCAAGCATATCTACATATGCGAGAATACAAAACGCAACATAACATAATTTAGAAAAAGATTGACCAAGGCTTGGGTTGATCATGTTTGCTAAACGCACCATAACAAAATGCACTATAGTAATTTCATAATTTGGTGTATTGGATTCTCTCTCTCTCTCTCTCTCTCTCTCTCTCTCTCTCTCTTTATATATATATATATATATATAATGCACCATAATATAATTTAGAAAAAGATTGACCACCTAAAAAAGAAATAATATCAATCAAACACACCCAAAATAATAAAATGACACTAGTTGATAGTAAAAGCCATCATGCCAAATATTCATATTGTAAATAATCATTAAAGGCTCTTCATCTATAAGCTCAATATCAAAATAATTCACAAAGATCTTCACTAACACTGTTTCATTAGGTTTCCTTCAAAAGAAGAAATGCATTTTTGGACAAAATAGAGACATATCATAACAAAATCGTTTCAGTTGAAGAATCTACTAGAGTTCTTGGTGGGGAAGACAAGAAAGGCTTGGGAGGCATTTGCAAGAAATCAAGGCTTCCTTCCAACATATCCACCACTTTACTCATTGATGGTCAGTTTGAGGGATCAGTTTGTATGCACCACAAACTCACTATTATCATCTTCCTTACACTTTCTTCATCCTCTTTATTAATGAGGCCTTGCAATCCTAGTTCTTCATCTAGTTCAAGACATTTGTAAATCCAGTGTGGAAAATATATTTCACTAATACAATCAACACTAACATCAATATTCTTTCTTCCCCCAATCATTTCTAAAACCATCATTCCATAACTGTAGATATCTGACTTATGAGAGACCGCTCCAAAATTTCTACAAAATAGTTATGGAGCTATATATCCTATAGTCCCTCTTGCTCCCACCATTGATATGATGCTATCTTCTCTAGAGCATATTTTTGCAAGGTCAAAATCAGAAATCTTTGGGCAAAAGTTTTCATCCAAAAGAATGTTGTGAGACTTTAAATCAAAATGCAAGATTCGTGTGTTGCAACCTCTATGCAAGTATTCTAATCCCTAAGCAATACCAACTGCAATCTTGTATAATGTTTCCCATGCCAATTGACAATCAACATTTGTGGAAAAATCTTTATATATGAACTTTTCAAGAGATCCATTTGGCATAAACTCATAGATCAGAGCTCTTTTAGAATATTCAAAGCAAAAGCCCATAAGAGTGACAATGTTAACATGAGAGGTTCTACTAATGCTGGCAACCTCGTTTAGGAATTCCTCTCCATTACCTTTTGATTCTTTCAAAACTTTCACAGCCACAAAACGACCATCTTTTAACTTTCCCTTGTATACACCACCATAGCCCCCTTGCCCCAATTTATATTTGAAAGTGTTGGTCATTTTCTTTATATCTGAATAATTGTATCTTCTAATAACAAGTGGACCGTGATTCCTTATAAAGGCCTCTACACTCTGATAGGTTAGAGTTTTCTTTTTCCAAAGACAAATAATTTTAGTAAATAAGAGATATCCCAAGAAGTAGCAAATTATGACCACTAGAACTCCAATTCCAGCAAATGAAGTGACTGTAATCAAAGAATATATATCACAAAGTTATATGGTGCATAAATAGTGTAGCTTAAATTACCGGCTTAGAATCTCTTGAACTTTTAAAATTTGCATTCAATTGTGGTAATGAAGAAAAAAAAAATTATGTAAGAATTACTTGTCATTGGGGTTAGGTTTGGTTTGATTGGAGAAGAAATTATGAACATTAAAAGATTATCTATTGTTGGTCAACAAAGATGCATCATTAATTGCGATTGAAAATTTGAAGACATCTCTTTTAAAATCTTCTAATGGATTCTCTGAACGAAAGATAATAGACTCATAGAGTAATTTGAAAACTTATCATTGCATGAAAAATATATTTTGGTATATACTGTAAAGCTTTGATTATTAGCCATACTCAAGAAGAAAATCATGATAGCTTGTATTTGGCACTTAATATGTGTTGAAAAATAAAATATATTACTTGTAAGATGGAATAATTTAATTTCCTTGCAAACTCGAATATATATTGCAATAAGATATCTGATTGAAGAGGCAACTTACCTAATGCTATCACTGGTACTACCTTGCTTCTATTATTCCCTGCACAACAAAAATTTGAAACTAATTCGAATCAGGTAAAAAGCTTCTTCGGTAAAGAGTGGATTACGGCATGGTGCAGAAATAGCAGCACATGTATAAGAAATATAACTACAACCAAAAAATATAAAGAAATTGGTGTGCTTTTTCATGAATATATGTCAGTGCTTATCCAAACATTTTTGCATTACTCCTATACCCATAACTTTCGTACCGTTGGTACAATAATATTTTCCTTTGTTGTCAGTCTTACATTGACCTCCTTTGATAAAACACTGGCGACAATCTTTAGTCACTTGCACTTCAAGCAAAATCCCAGCAGATAACAATCTAAACAGGTCATTACTTTTATTTTGCCAGATCAATGGGAGCTGAATGATTGGACATTTAGGTGGAGTGAGGCGTAAATTATAATGTGGAGGACTATAATAGATGTCATAGTTACTGCAATTTGATCTATTAAAACCTGTTGGGGGGGGGGGGGGGGGTGAATATTGAGAGCGCGGTTACATTTGAACAGCAGGATCGGGTCAACTGGGGCTCGTTGAAAAGAGAGCTGGGACTGCGAAGCGTCCAATTTTTTAAGGATTCGCAACCATTGGAATCCAACAGAGACTGCAATTGTGGGTCCTTAATTTGTATGGTATTAGCCTGAAAGACGGTTTCAACATCGTACAGTAGTGTTCCATTCCTCTCCAGTTTGATCTTCGGGGTTTTCATTTGATGTGAATCTCCGCAATCATGTAAGATGAGCAAACCAATCTTGCCGACTTTTCCGCAAACAAAGGTTGGACAGCCTGGGGGGTATATCTCTACTTCTTCAGCCGAATAAAGCAACACAAGGTGGGAGAGAAAAAAGAAAACAAACAGAAAGACAGAAGCCATTCCAAGATTCCACTCACCACCAAGAATAATCTCTTTACTCTAAATTAAAACCAAGTTCTCCTGTCACGAGGTGAGAGAATATTAAGATCAGAATAAAAAGGAGGAAGTCCATTACTGAGAGAAGTGGTGATCCCGTCTTGCTTGCTGGGAAAGAGGAAGCTTCCGGACCACCTTTTCCAGCCAGATAGCGAGCAATCACTCAGCAATGAACACTAACTGAAAGCGGCCGAAAGGAAACAGAGGCCATTCTATTTTCACAATGCTTTTTGACTTGGAAATGGTATTCTTGTGGAAACGGGCAGGAAATCATACTGAACTATCCAATAGCATAAAACTTGGAAGTTTCTTCGACTCTTCTCTTCTCTGTAGTAGACAAGAAAAAGCTTTGCACTTGTAACAATTAAAGAGCACTTGCCTCTAATACCTTTTCGTTGCCGGTTTCCACTTTTGAAGCAAGTGACAACTCTCCAGAAATAAAGAAACACTTGACCGCTTCAATGCATGCCTTTCACGATGGATTTATTGAGCACCGTAAAAAAAGACACAGTGTCCAACGGATTTCACGTGGACAAATTATCTAAACTTATGAGTGAAGAATATAAGAGCCTGTTTGGCCAACAAAAAATGGTCACTCAATTTCCATCACTCATCACTCATCACTCATAACTCATAACTCATCACTCATCACTCAATTTTTCACATCCGTTTGCCTTCATCACTCAGTTTCCATCACTCACTATTTTTCACACTATTTGGAGGGCCCACACCTGTCATAGTGCGCTTTTTTTTTTTTTTTTTTTTTTTCCACTAGCAGCTTCTTCTTTTTTTTTTTTTTCCCTCCTGGGTTGGCTGTTCGGTCTGGGTTTTTTTTTTTTTTTTTTTTTTTTTTCACTAAGTTTGGTGAGTCTAGGTACTAAAGAAAAAAGAAAAAAAAAAAAAAGAATAGAACAGAAAACCAGTAAAAAAAAAAAAAAAAAAGGAACAAACTGCCAACGCCAACCCAGAAAAGAAAAAAAAAAAAAAAAGTCAAAAGGTGGTCAAAAGTTGTGGCTGTGGGTCCCTCATGTGTGTTTATTTACGGAAATGCCATTGAGTTATGAGTTATGAAAACTGAAAACTGAAAACAGACTTTTGTTGTTTTCAGTTTCCATAACTCATAACTCAAAAATCAGAGAATTGAGTGATGGAAACAGAGTTATCGTTTGGCCAAACAACCTTTTTGCTATGGGTCCCACCATTTTTGAGTTATGAGTTATGGAAACTGAGAATTGAGTTGTGGAAACACCTTGTCCAAACAGGCTCTAAGCTTTCTACTTATGTTTGTCACGAATTGAATTATAATCAAATTGTCTTGTCGGTAATTGACGATTATACAATTTGGATCATTTTAAATTCACCTAAAATAAATAATTTGGTTATATCAGCAAAAATGCAAATTAACCAAAAATCATGTGGGCTTATATCTACTATATTTAAAAATAAATAAATAAAAAAATTAATAAATTGAACAAAATTTTTTTCTAATATTTTCACTTTGAAAAATGTTATATTCACAATATTTTCATAACAAATTTTGTCATAAACCTAATGTCCAATAGTTAATTATTCATTGATAAAATAAAATTTAATTATTAAAAATGAAAAGTCTAAGGATATATAAAATTGATACTCAAAGTCCAATTCACAGTGATGTTTTTTTACAAAAAAATCAAATTATAAGAAAGATTAAAAAAGTAAGCAATCAAATTATAAGAATGGTGTAGATTTCTCGTTAGGAAGGAAAAAAAAATCAAATTATAAGAAAGATTAAAAAAGTAAGCAATCAAATTATAAGAATGGTGTAGATTTCTTGTTAGGAAGGAGGGGCAGTGAGCACTCAGTACTTTCTTTTTAGGGTCCCAGGTGGAAATTTCTAAGTAACCTCGGCATTGACTTTGGTGTTTAATCCCTGTGCCTAGTGCAAAGGATCGTGATCCTAATACTAGTACAAAAGGAGCAATCAAGCAAGATCTTGAAGCACATCCAAACACAACAGAATAAACCTCTGTTGAGAAACATATATATAGTTTTCTCAAGACTACATGCCTCATTTCCCCAAGTTTCAAAATATAGAAATTCCATTTTCCATTCTTGTAACTTCCCCCACTCATCATCACTCGCCTCCCTAGCAAAGAAAAGCCTACAAAAAAGGTACAAAGTGTTGGAATTCATGCACACATCAAGCTTCATCAATGGCGTGAACAGATCAGAGATGAAGAAGAGAGAGAAATATCTAAATATGCATTGAATTCTCATTGATCAAATAAACAAACTCTGTTTCCTTTATAAAGGAAACAGATTGGCGGGAAAAGCTAAACAAAATAACCAACTAACAAAACAAACCAATGAAAGAAAGCCAATTATCATTTATTCCTAACTAACTCCTCTATGTAGTAAACTACATGTAGCCTAGTAACTTACTAATACATAAATGACTTGTAGTTCAGCTTTATGTACAAACATACAGTACTTGATTTACACTACAGATTACACTAATGAATTACAAACTATCATCTAACACAAAGTTACTTAATTCAACGCAAAAATGTGTAATAGCCGTAATGCACAAGGTACTATTGCCATAGGCAACTGGCATATAAGGCACTACTCTTCACATTGATCTTACTATGGGCAACAGAAGCAGCTAGCGGTTGTTTATGATGAGCTGCCTTCGAAAAATTGTAGTGATATTGACCAGACCTGTGGCAGCCTCAATATTCCATTAGCCATTTGGCACAAAGGCAGGATGTTCCATGAATGAAGATTTCCTAATCCCTTGCAATCGCTCCCTCAGCGTTTTTGCGTAAGAGCAATATAAATGTGGCACACATATGGCTTTAGGGTGAATTGCGTGTCTTTCTCTTCGATCCATTTGTCCAAATTCCCCATCTCCAACACTCGAAACAAGTTCACGGCCATTGGTTGTGACATATATATATGCTTTGATAAAAGGTTCTAGTGGGACAGCATACACAACTGGGTGCATGTCTCTATGTTCTAAAATCAGTGACGTGGTTGAGGGGTCTTGCTCTGGCATTGGTTGTTGCCAGACTGCTATTCCAAAGGGAGTCATGGATTACAGAATCGATGTCAGTAGCTATTCCAACCACACAAATGTAAGTGAATTCAATCCTTGCAGCTATGCTTTTGTATGTAGCAGAAGAAGAAACTTACAATTTTTCTTCAAAAGATCTGCAAGATTTTACATGAGAAGACCCAGATGGTGTTCAATTGGTAGATAGGGAATCAAACTTGTAGTGAAGCTAAAAAAGATCATCCTCAAAAGTTCGCATGCAAAAATAACAGTGATTGTCATGACTCAGACAGTGGTCCAGGGTATTGGTGCAATTGTTCTAAGGGTTTCGAAGGCAACCCTGACGTACCTTCCACATGGCAGCCAAGGTTACTGCACCAATTTCAATATACAATGTTTTAGTGACTATAGAATACCATTGTTTTTTTCAATGGATTGCTGACTTTTTTATCCTGATCTTTAAAATCTATTTCTACATATTTTTACAGATATTAATGAGTAGGAGCTAAATCCCAACCTTTGCGACAAAAATTCAACAAGCATCAATTTAAATGGTACTTATAGGTGTTCCTGTCGGCCAGGATATGAAGATGATGGCAAAAGCATTGATGGATCGGGCTGCAAACCCATACCACCACCACCCATACCAAAGTCTCAGAGTTTTCCCTTGATGAATAGGATTGTGCTAAGTAAGAAACAATATTGATCGCTTCATAATCATATGTTACATATAATATATATCTTCTCAAAAAAATACGTTACATATATAAATTTGCCAATATGTTGAATGCTCCCATTTTTTTTTTTCATCTTTTGATATTTAAAATATAAGTGCTACATTTACAACATTTTCACAACAAATTATAGGCGCTAAATTATTACCGGTTTTAATTTGAACCCACCACTTAAATTATTTTTTTACCCACCAATTACTGCTAGTAATAATATCACAATGTATCACTTAAGATTTGTTTTGAAAGTGTTGTAGACATAACATCTCTATCTAAAATGACCTATTCACAAAACTTTAGTTTTCTGGTTAAGAAGCTTCAATTTGTTACATGTATGTGTAGGTTTAAGTGTTAGCCTCTTACTGCTACTTTTGGGCATTTCTTGGTTATACTTTTGACTTTGTCAGAGAAAGCACATTAAACTCAAATAGAAGTTTTTTGAACAAAATGGTGGCCTTATGCTACAGCAACAACTTTCCAGGCACAAAGAATTTGTTGAAACAACTCGAATATTTACAGCTAAAGAACTCATGAAGGCAACAAACAATTACCATGAAAATAGAATCCTAGGCCAGGGAGGCCAAGGAACTATGTACAAAGGAATATTATTAGAGAATAGAATATATAGTTGCCATTAAGAAGTCCAAAACATTAGATCGGAGTCAAATTGAACAATCATTAATGAAATGATTGTGCTTTACCAAGTGAACCACAAGAATGTGGTAAAACTATTGGGATGTTGTTTGGAGACTCAAGTTCCTATGTTGGTATATGAATTTGTTACCAATGGTACCCCTTTCAACCATATACACCAAACAGACCATTCTTTCATGCTTCAATGGTAATTACGATTGCAAATAGCTACAGAGATTGCTGGGGCGCTTTCTTATCTACATTTTGCTGCTTCCACTCCAATCATTCATAGAGATATCAAGAGCACTAATGTACTCTTGATTAGATGATAATTACATAGCTAAGGTATCCGATTTTGGAGCTTTGAGGTTGATTCCTTTGGATCAAACTCAGTTAACCACATTAGTGCAAGGGACGCTTGGATACTTGGATCTTAAATACTTGCAATGAAACCAGTTAACTAAAAAGAGTGATGTTTACAGTTTTGGAGTTCTCCTTGCAGAGTTACTAACTGGAAAGAAAGCACTTTCTTTTGATAGGCCCGAAGCAAAGAGAAACTTAGCCATGCATTGTCTTAGCAATGAAAGAGAGACACTTGTTTGAAATTCTTGACCGCAGAGTGTTGAATGAGGGAAATGCTAAGCAGGTTATGGAGGTTGCCATGTTAGTGAAGAGATGCTTAAGCTTGAAGGGAGAAGAGAAGCCTACCATGAAAGAAGTTGCATTGGAACTTGAGGGCTTGAAAGCAATGGAGAAACCTCCACATGTTAAAGGAAATATGGGTTCAAAAGAGACTGAGTACTTACTTAATAGTGATTTAGCATGTTATGACAGCATAAATAGCCAGGTTAAAATATCGATACTTGATGATGGGAGATAATTATTTAGTGTGTTAAAGAATCATACAAGGCTTGAGTCTATCATTATTATTGTATTATCATTTTCTTTTATTTTCTTTTCAAGCTCTATTTGTAGGAAGTGTTGTTTTTTCTTAATGAAATTCCTAATTCATTAAAGAAGAGAGACGTATCCGCATTGCACTTGACACTAGTTGTCCTAGTGTACCCCTGTTTTGTTATCATCGATTCATATCTATTTACGAAAATTTGTAATTTCCCTCTGTTTATTTATAGAATGTGTGGATGATTTGGTTGCATCGCATAAAGACATGTCTTAGCGCACAAGTTTTGATTTTTAGTGTATGTGCTAACTCGTGTCTTCAGATTATTCATTAATTGGTAACATTGGATTAATATTAATCCATAGGTATAAATCTGTAGATTATAACTAAAAACTACTCTTCTATTGCTAGAACACTACTCTGTGAATCCGTTTGAAAAAAAATCCAAGTTTGTCATTTTGTTTAAAATGCCCAATAATTGTATATGGTAGTAGGTTTGATGCTTTTCTTACTCCTTTTTTTTCTCCTTTGGTGGTGGTATGGGTCTCATGTGTTGTGAGAGAACTAGGTGTATACATCTAAAACATTATATACCCTCTCGAATGGAAGGTATATGTTCTGTACAATGCCACATTGTTTAAAAGAAATTTCCTAGTTTTATAGAAGGGCCAAGGGGAATCAAAGAATTTTCTAATAAGTAATTAAATGATGGAAAGAAAAGGGTAGGGGAGGGAGGGAGCAATTTTTAAAAAATTTCCCCCTATTTTGTGGAAAAATATTGGAGTTCTAAAAACTTGGGAAACTTCATTTTAAGTGAAAACAAAATTTGATGTATTTAACCTAAACAGGTTAGGGAAAGATTCTACAAGAAAAAGCAGGAAAATGAATACCGTTTAAAGGTGGGAAAATTGAGTACTAACCTAGCCTCTCCAAGTGTCAATCAATATATAGAAGAGCCAACTCGTTACTTTAAGACCTAGTTAAAGTAACAATGGATACTCTAAATGATTCTTCTAAATTTCCAATTTCTTAAACCTTATCTGATTTTATTTCTTTTTGTTTAAATGGATGTTGATGAGTCCAAAAAATAACGGCTTCATCATTGTATAATGACGAACCCAAGATACTTTATGCATGTATAATGAGCATTTATGCCAAGGAGTAACTACCGGAGCAACAGGAAAGAAGACATTACACAAGTCAAAGCACCAATCTATAACGTCTCAACCGTTACAAATGAGAATGAATGTAAAGATCCATTGCTTATTAAAGACAAAGATGGCTATAAAGCCAAAGAAGAACAACACCCAAAGGTATACACAATTCTCACCCCAAAAACTACTCCTAAGTTGAATTCTCTTGCAATACACTTCAACTGAATTCCATTCTAATTGAATCATCGGAAGGTGTTTGGCAAACACCACACCAGTGTATTTCGTTTTCTCTATTTCAAATCTATTGCAGGTTTGTCCCTGGACGAATCCATTACCATCATCCATCCACAAAAAAAGAAGATCTCAATTGTTGATTTTTTGTATCAGCAGTTTGGCACCGTCTATGGAAAACGCTAATTATTCAAGCCATTTCCCCAATTGACAAAAGAGGTTTTCACAATGCAAGATGGACCCAGAACAAGCTGCTGCACAACAAATTCAGGCTCTCACAACCAATATAGCATAATTGACTCGCCAAAATGAAGAACTACGAAGAGCAATTGAATCCTAAAACAAGGAACGACTACGGACTACCAAAAATCAGAATGAAGAAGAACAACCTCGAAAAATTGAAGGAAACAATAATGAAGAGGAGTCGGATAGTCAGATTAATAGAAGACCAAGGGTGTCAAAAGAAAATTCATCCAAGATGGAAAATGAACTCCATAGTATGAAGAGAGAAGTGAACGAACTCAAGAGTGCAGTAAAAGACAAAGCCATAGAGAATTTGGACTAAATGATTCGAAGAACAGATTCGTCGTTCACCATTGAGGTGTTGAATCGTCCTTTTCCACCAAAGTTTCGCCTTCCTCAACTCAAGTCATATGACGGTTCAAAAGATCCTTTGGACCACATCAAATCATTCAAAACCTTGATGCACCTACAAATGACTCTAGATGAAGTAACGTGTAGAACTTTTCCAACAACACTGAAAGGCATAGCCAGAGTTTGGTTCAACGAAATACCCCTGGGTACTATTGCAAACTTTGAGCAACTCAGCAAGGGATTTGTTCATCATTTCATTGGAGAACAGAGACATAAGAAGCCAACTTGTCATCTTCTCAACATTTGTCAGGCAAAAGGAGAATCATTGAGGCAGTATGTAACTCATTTCAATAAAGAGTTATTACAGGTGGATGAAGCAGAAGATCAAGTCATCTTGACAACCTTCTAGGCGGGATTGTTACTTGGGGACTTTTTCTTTTCGATTACAAAAGGTCCACCAAAGATAGTAGCAGAACTGCTCCACAAGGCCCAAAAATATATGAATGTAGAAGATGCGGTAGTCCCAAAGGAAATAACGGGAAAAAAGGAAGAGAGATGAAGAAACAAGTCGTCACCCCGAGAAGAAAAAGGAGATGCGAAGCGCAAGGCAAATCTTAGACAGGAAGAAAAACATCCCAGATCAAAGGTACACAACTGGCAGCCCCCTTTGAAGACTTATAAGAGGCAAGGGAAAGTAGGTTCAAGCATCAACTGGAGATGTTTTGGATGATGGAAAGCTTTCTTGGGACCTTCAAGGACAAGAATTAGCAATTGCCTATGTAAAGGCTTTTTGTGGTCACTAACATTCAGAGTGAGATTGGTTTTAATGAAATTCCAATAGCTTATTTTAAACTTTGAGGGTGATTGCCTTCTCTTACCTAAATGTGATTGCTTAGGAAAACCTATGTGAGATTGTCTAGTATTTGTCTTTCTTTATTTCTCATTCTACTCACCATTTTCATACCAAAAAAACCATCAAATATCTTCAAGATCCAATATTTTTATTACCTAAACCCTTAAACATCAAATCCTTTTCAAGAACCCTTCAAGATCACATTAATTAATCTAATTTAGTGCTAAATTCCTAACGATCCTACCTCAATTCCTACCTTTAACATATAAGACACTTATTGAGGTAACAACCATTGCTGCAATTCTTATGCCTTACAATTTATGTTAGCAATATAGTTAGTTGGCAAATTCTAAAGACCAGTCATGGAACCTTAATAATCATGGCAAAATGCATAACCAGGTTTTCATGCTAGAAACTTAAATAAAAGAAGAATTTCAGATCTTTTTTTTTGTATCCCAGCTTGTCTTCCCATGATTTTTTAATTTCTAAAAGAACTAAGGGCTGTTACCTAAAATCTTGCAAGTTGGAATGAAATACCAATCTGCAACGTACTTGCCGTTAAACTCAGACCCATAGAAAATTAAAAATCAACCATTGTTGCTCCAATCAAATCCACCTTTCACAAAAGTCCAATCGGATTGGAAGATTGAGTTGATACCCACAAACACAAGAGTCCAATCTTCTTACCTTCATTGTGTTCTGTACAGAGGCCTTGGTGGGTTTGGTTGGGCTTTTTATGCAACTAATGATGTAGTGGTGGTGGAGGTTTTAATTGAGTGTCTTCTGTTTGGGCCTTGGTGGGTGTGGACTTTGTGGCTACGGCAGAGGTGGAGGAGGACTGAGAAAGTCAATTGGTTTTCTCTTGGGAAGTTAAAGAAAGGGGTTAAAGTGTCCAAGGGAGTGAAAGCTCATTGGGTTCCAAATATGGCGTGGCATGTTCATGGGTCCAAAAGTTGAACCAAACGGGTACTAAATGACTTTCATGTTGTTGGGTCTTATTTATATTTATTTTGGTAGTAACAAAAGTTTCAACCAAGTAAGCTATTAAGAATTTGAAAAAAAAAAAACAAAAATTTCTTGTATTTTTAAGATTTTGATACTTAGTCGAAATTTATTAGTTTGATTTGCTTTAGTATTTTTTTAAGACTTAATTAATAAAATTTTAATAAAATTGAAATATGAGATCAATGTACAATTTGCATACAATTGCATGTTATTTGTAGAACTAGAATTAACTGGCCAACCATCCAACTCATAGAAGGGTATATATTGCCATAAAGTGAGGTGCATTACTGTTGAACCATAAAAACCTGAGTGCATCATTATCCTGTTTGGCTATTTTTGTGTTTGGGTTGAGTCTGTTCTTATTTGGTTGTTATGCCATATGACTCGAAGTGAATTGACTCACTATGCGTAAATCAAACCTGGCCATTTCTACTTGTATGCACTATTAAATAAAATCCTTAAAACACTAGAGCCACGTGTTTTGGTAACATTTTCTAAATCAAATAATATAAATGAGTGTTGTAACGTGTCCAGGCAAAATATTTTAGATCAAGATGGACAAGAGTTAGAAATTAAAGGTTGATTACATAAAATAGTAAGCAGATTAAAAATAATTCATTTATGAAATACAAAGTACTTATAAATGCAAACCTTCCATGCTTTCCAGGTTGGATACAAAGCATTACATCTTCGTCTGCAAGCACTGCACTTACAAGTATCACTCCACCACCCAAAGCTTTTCCAAGTATCTGGAAGAGAAAATTAAAAAGTTATTATACGTATTGTATCACATTGGAGCAGTCAATAAGATTGTTAAATTAGTTTAAACAAAAATGGCCTCCCAAGGATAAGAAAGAGTAATGAAGATACTGTGCAAATTGCAGCTTGCAGCTGGCAATTTGCATTTCACATCTCTCAAACTTAGCCTATATGACAAGATATTCAGACATGACATATCTTTTTCATCATGCAAGACACATTAGGAATACAGTGCAAAGAGGCAAGAATTTTCTCAGGCAAGGAAAACAAAGAATACAAATGTTAGGTTAACTTCAAAAAAGTATATACTCCATTCTATTGTGAATCCTGTTAAAACTTAAAAAGTATGTTTTTCTTGTTTCAAGTACAAGTCCATTGATCTTTTCCACACAAAAAAAAAAAAAAAAAAAGGGGTACAAGTCCACAGTTCTGGAAAAAATTAATTCCCAGAATTTTAAAACTTCACTTTCAAAGCTGTCTTATTCAGCCTTGTGTGACTATTTATGGAATCTTATAATAAGATATTGGTTATGGGTGGATAGGAAGAAGTTTCTCAGAATTTATAAGTTTGTTCTTTTCTTTTCTTTTTTTATTGATAAGTTATTAATGCACTTAGTTGGCATTGAACCAGCAACCTTACCTTCCATCCCATTATTATGGGAGGATTAAGTGTTATTTGATCTAGAGTTCATTGGCTTTAGTAATTCATAGCTATAACAAAAAACAATTTGAAGGTAGTTCTGCATATAGACAAGAAATAGTCAAAGTCAGCTTTCAAGTACAAGTCCAATAGATTGCAATTATGGCCTTCTGAAAACAACCAAGTTCCTAAGGTTTTAAAACTTTTCTTCCAGAGTCTTCTTATGTGGTATTGTCTGATCAAATTGGGTGGATAAACATAATTCCATTACAAATTCATAGCTATGATAAATGACAAAATGGTGGTATAAAAATCTTCTACAAATAGACAATGCAATTATCAGAGTTTTGAATAGAGAGTGAAACCTTCATAGTCAAATTTCACTTTCAAGTACAAGTCCAATAGATGCAAATTTTGGCCTTCTGAAAACAACCAAGTTCCTAAGGTTTTAAAACTTTTATTTCAGAGTCTTTGTGAGTGATCTTGTATGAAACCTTCATAGTCCCACACACACACACATTGCCGTCATTTCATAAGGTGTAGGCCTCCCATTTCAACCCCTAAAGATGTAACTAGATACTTAAATTTAAATATTTGATATGGATATTGTATTGTGGGCAATACATCAATACTTAGCAACCTAGCTTTGTACAGATATTTGAACAAGATATCACAATGTATCCAAAGTGGAGAAAATGACCATATGAATGTCATGTCCTCTTGACAAATTAAAGGGATGCTACATGGGTAATTTTCCTGGTGTAACTTGCAATCATATTGTAGTTTAATGGTTCAAGTAAACATCATTATCCAAAATGTTTCTACATTCACATCCAAGACTTGGTAAAAGTCATGAAAATTATAAAGAATCTGGAGAGAGAGATTTTGGAGGGGATGGGAGGTGCTCACCACTACATCTGGGCGCACTTCTTCCCAATCACAAGCCAGCATTTTTCCTGATCGTGCTAAGCTAGATTGCACCTCATCTGTAATCATTAAAACATTATATTTTGAGCACAGATCTCTGACAGATTTTAAATAACCATCTGGAGGAATTACAACCTACCAACAGATAAAGAAATTTTGTTCTCAGGACAACAATGAATTTAGAATTTGGAGGGATGGAATCTTGATTCCCCTCAAAAAAGAGGAGGAAAAACATATTAAGAAAAGGATAAGATTCAGTACGTACAACTTAGACAAAAAATCAAGATGTTCAATTACCCCATCATTTTAACCAAACAGCTTTGACAAAAAGAAATTGGAGTGATCGAACATCAGCCATGTCCTAGTTCTATGATTTAGAAAATAGATAGATCTAAAACTCAGGCACAACCTTGCACCAATGGATAAATCCAAGTCCCTGTAACACATCTCATGACCCTAAAGTGTGCAAATATTCATTTCCAAAATACATACCCCAGCCTCTCCTTGAATGGGCTCAAACAGAAATCCAGCTATTTAATCACCATTTTCTGCAATAATGAATAACAGAAACATGCTATAATCAATACACTTTCCTCTATAGTTTTGATGCAGTTCAGATGGATTACAAAAGAATGCATGAAGCATGCGATGAATTATATAAATAAGATAATTTATCTCAATATTGGGGCACGGTACAAGATCAATAACTTAATCATAAATTTTAGTTGAATCTGAACCTTTGAAGATTTTCTCAAGGGCGTTTGCATCACTAAAATCAACTTTAATATGGCCAGGCAATAACAGTCCAAAACCACGGGTTGCACCATTGTTACAAGACTCACAACTCATGGAGATGACAGCCAATGTACGACCATAAAAGCAGCCACAACAAGAGGCAATAATTGCCTGCATATGGTTCACTTGAGTAAAACGTTCGAAATGGTAACCTTTGAAAGTTCAAATAGTGTGTAAAACACCTATGAACATTTAGACCCCTAAATAAAAAGTTACAAATACAAACTTATAATCAAACAATATAAGTGCAGAAAACAAAATATAAGTTATAACCAAATTGGTAACACACTCTAAACCATAATTAATAACCAACACAGCAGTAATTAAAAAGTAAAGAGAAAGGGAAGAAAGATGTAAACACAAAGATAACATTGCGATATGTTATCGAAAAGGAAACCGAAGTACTCGGCTAAAAACCTCTCCGCCGCCCTCCAAGTGGTCAATAATCCACTAGAGAATGAAATTGGGATACATGAATAATAGAAGACCCTCCAAGCCTAATCTACCCAGTGCACCTAAACCCTCCAAGCTTCTTGCTCCAATAGGGTTATGTCGAACCTTGTCTTTTCTAGCTTACCGGATCCCACAATAACCCATTGCATCAACCAAAATGAATTGGTTTCTTCTGAACTGCTTCCCAAGCACCAAAATATCTTCTCACTGATATGGATACGGTGAGATAAGGTTTTGGCTAAATATACCTCTTAAGGATATGTCAATGGAGAAGGTGAGAGTAGAGGAATTTAGAGAATCAAAGGATGAAGATTGTGGATGAGTCAATCTTGTTTTTCTCTAGGGTTTCTCTCTCAAAAATCTCTCTAGAAACTCTCTACATTTTATGGGTATGAGGGTATTTATAGTAGGGTGTATGAGGAATGCGAAAAGTCATTTTTCAACAAACAGAGCATTCTAGCGACTCGACCTTGCGACTAGAACGAGTCGCAAGTTTGAGTCGTGAGCTAACTGTCTAGTCAGATTGGAAGTTTTGTCCTGTAGTGCTCCAACTGTTGTGACCCCTCAGTTCCATTGCATGCTTCACACGTGTGTCACCTTTGACGACTCGCCTCGCAAGGCTCTTCTTAAGTGCACACTTCTTGAGTTTTCTTCACACTTTCTCACACACTACCCTTACATAATTCTCACCTAAATACAGGGTATCTAATTGCTAAATTATAAGCAAATTTGGCATGGAATAAAGCCAACACATGATTAAATAAATTCAACCTTACACATATAATTGATCATTTTCCAAAATAGAGAAAGTACAAGTTCTAGAATAAGTACCCATTAACAAACAATCCAAAGTGAGCCTACACAACAAAAGCAAGAGTAACTGCTGGCTTTACACTACATAAAAGGAGCCAGTATACCAAATTAAACAAAAAAACATACATAATTAACGATGTAAAAAGTTTGTATTTCCAACAGAAATATAGAAGGTTTTACATCAAGCTTCTTATGTTCTTTCAATGTTTTTTTTTTTTTTTTAATTGGTAAGTTATTCATGCACCAGTGGATCTTAAACCCACAACCTCACCCTCCACTTTGCTTTTACAAAGGGAGAAGGTACCATTTGAGCTAGAGCTCATTGGATACATTCTTTCACTAGCATTACCAAATCCAAAAGTTACCATTAACCAATGACTAGATTAAAATTATTATTATTATTATTTTAAAAGTAAGAAAGCAATGCATTTTGTGATCCATCAAAGGTAGTGCCAATCTAGAACAAGAAAAAAGAAAGCTAAAATGTTTTTGTCAAATGGTACCAAGACCGAAGACAGCAGCAGTAATTCACTTAAGGAGAGTGTATTGATTATTGAAGCACTCAACTATTCCATTCTGTTTCAGTTAAATCATAGAGAAATAGAGAATGAAGTGTCCATGTATAAGAATTTTTTTCTCTAAAAATCATAATCATAGGTTACAAACATGTGCTAAGTTAGGCCTCATAGCCTAACTCAAGGATAAATGAAGCATTAAGCCCGCCCAAAGCCACAATATTTTAGCCCAAATCCCATTAAAAACCTGTGGAAGTGTTCCTTTTTTAACTCAAGGATATTGACACATAAAACACGGTAAAAACTCAATATATTTATTAATCAATTATACTTTCTGTATTTAAAATCAATATTAACTGTAACGCCCCAACCCAAATCAAGAGAAAAAAAGAAAAAAAAAAGTCAGATTTTTTTTAGGGATAAAATCTATTTTAGTCCCTACATTTTCACACGATTCTCACTTTGGTCCCTAACTTTTTTTTTCACCGCTTTTAGTCCCTATTCTGAAAAACGTGTCTCGTTTTAGTTCCTGACGTTACATCAGAGACGGAAATTGTATAGCTGGCAAATGGAAAAAATTTTAAATATTAAAATAATACACCCTGTGTCCACGTGGCTTTCCACGTCAACCTCTAAATTAAAAAAAAAATTAATTTATTAATTTTAACTAAATAAAAAAATTAAAAATAGAAATAAAAACCAAACCCATTAAAACAACATATTTAGAACCCAACAAGAACAAGATCAACAAAACACAAACCCAGAAAATTAAATTCAAACCTATATTCCGAAAATCTGGATTTGATTTTTGTGTTTGATGTTTTGTGTAAATTTTAACTAAATGAAAAAAAAAAAAAAAAAAAAAGGAAAAAATTGAACTACAAATAAAAACCCAGAAAAGTAAGAAAATTCAAAACCCCAGAAAATTCAAAACCTAGAAGGAGAAGGAGAACAAGAACAAACCCAGAAAATTCATACCACTGTCACTACCAAACCTCCATACCCAAACCACTGAGATTCATACCCAAATCCACTACCAAGCCACAAACAACCACTAAGATCCATACCCTTCAGTTTTCAGAGACCCATGCAAGACCCAAGATCCATAACCCTTAAGTTCTACCAAGCCACAAACCCACCAGCTAAACCAAACCAACTACCACCGAAGCTAACCCAGCCACCATCGAATCCAACCCAGCCAACCCATCAAATCCAACCGACCCACGGTGAGCCAAGACCACCCATGGCGAGCCACGACCACCCCACCCACAGCGACCCACGACGAGCCACGATCACCTCACCCACGGCGAGCCACGACTACCCATGAGATTCATACCCAAACCCACTGAGATTCGTACCCAAACTCACTACCGAGCCACAAACAACCACCATCGAATCCAACCCAGCCAACCCATCAAACCCAATCGACCCACAACGAGCCAAGACTACCCATGGCGAGCCATGACCACCCCACCCACGGCGATCCACGTCGAGCCACAACCACCTCACCCACGGCGATCCATGACTACCCATGAGCAAACACCGGACCACGGCGATCTGTGCCACGCCGATCTGAGGAAGAGAGGAGAGAGTGTGGGAGAAAGAGAGAAATTCTGAAAGCCTCCACGCCGATCTGTGCCACCTACCCAAAGCCTCCAGGTCGATCTGTGCCACGCCGATCTGAGGAAGAGAGGAGAGAGTGTGGGAGAAAGAGAGAAACTCTGAAAGTGAGAGGAAGAGAGAGAGTGAGATTACAAAATAATCTTGGGGTTTTGAATTTTTTGTTCTTGTTCTTGTTGTTCTGGGTTTTTATTTTTATTTCAGTTTTTTTCCTTTTTTTTTTCATTTAGTTAAAATTTACAAATTAATTTTTTGTTTTTAAAAAATGACGTGGCATTTGTGGGTATTATTTTAATATTTTTAATTTTTTCCGTTTGCCAGCTATGCAATTTCCGTCTCTGATGTAACGTCAGGGACTAAAACGAGACACGTTTTTCAGAATAGGGACTAAAAGCGGTGAAAAAAAAAGTTAGGGACCAAAGTGAGAATCGTGTGAAAATATAGGGACTAAAATAGGTTTTATCCCTTTTTTTTAAGGAGCCACAAGTCTGGCCCACCTACCCCACTTCCCTCAACCACACAAACTCACCAATATCACCTCATATCTCACTCTATCTTGACCGGTCGCCTAAGCGCCTTCTCTCCCACTTTGCTTTCTTTCATTCACACAAAACACACACACAGACACCTCCATCTCTCTCTCACCTTCACCGACCACCACCATCTTTTTGCGACGAGATTCACCGAGGAACTTCGTAAAAATCTCTAGGCTCCTTCATCTCAAACTATTAAGGTAAAAACTCTAAATATTTTGGTGGATTTTCATATTGTTGATCTAAGCCTTTGAAGTGATATTCACATGATTAAGCCTTAAGAGTTTTGATTTGGGGAACATATTCTGATGAAGGGCTTAGGGTTTTATTTACTTATATAAATGGTGGTCATTTGAGGTTTTCTATAGCTAAGATTTGTGGGCTTTGATGCCTTATTGTCTTGGTACATGTTTGTGATGCTAGTTTTGTGATAGATCTTTCAGGTGAAGAAATTCTTAGTTTCTAAAGAAATATTATGAGATTAATGAGATTTTTGGGTAAAGTTGTGATTGGCCTTGTGATTGGCAAAAAGGGTGACCTCAAAGGAGCTAATAAAATATGCCCTACATTCTAAGTTTAGGCTTGCCTAAGTGAACTGTTTTTTTATGGGAGATTAAAGTTATTTAACTAGACTTAGTTTAAGATTTTCAAACTTGTCATGATAAACTTGTATACCTTTTCTTTAGGTTCTAACTAATTCTTGTGGGGGCACTTGGAAGCTAGGCTTTTATGCGGTATTACAAGGTAAATAGCTATTTAAAACATGTAATGTGTATATGTATAATGTGGGAAAATGCAAAGTTTTTATTATTTCTCGGAGACTGGCTTTGATGTGATTTGTTTATAATGGATATTACAAATAATTAGACAATTTAAAGAATTGGAAAGCGTCATTTGACAAGTGTGTGTGAAATCTGACTGGATAGGAATTCCTTTGGAAATTATGCAAATTCATCGGAAATGTGTTACGAAACTTGATTATATAAAGTTGCTAGCTCTTTATGACACCTTACCTCATGTCATGGCAATTGTGATTTCCCAGTGATTACTCAACCAAATACTTGGATCTTTGTGGTGTTAGTATGATGGCACTTGAGTTTGTGTGACATAGTAGCTAATAACTAGTACTTGCAGTCTTTGTGACACGGCCAGTAGCGCAACACCTGAGTCTTTGTGACACAGTGGATAATATTATGGCACCTGAGTCTGTGTGACATGGTAGCCGGGACTAGTACTTGTAGTCTTTGTGACATGGCCAGTAGCGCAACACCTGAGTCTTTGTGACATGGTGGATTATATTATGGCACTTGAGTCTTTGTGACACGGTGGTTTATAGGATGAAACCTAAGTTTGTGTGACATGGTACCCAATAACTAGTAGCTTATGCTTTGTTCTTGTAGTCTTTGTGACATGGTAGCCTATAGCTTTATACTCGAGTTTGTGTGACATTTGTAACTAGGCATATTAGCCTGTGGGGATAACTACTATATGTATCTGGAATTTGGGTTCTGTTTTAGGGTATCCAGTGGATATCATTCTGGCTTACCATGTGAGTAATGTAATGTCACAATGTACTATTTCAATTACTTTGATGCTCCATTATTTAAAATGCAATTTACGTATTATTGTATTGAAAGTGTTTATTATTAAATTTAACTCGAAATCCGTAAGTTATGATAGGCATGCTAAAGTATCCATCATTATGTATTTTTCATCTCATATGCACATTAACATTGCTACTCACTGAGCTTTGCCTCACTATTGTTTAATAATGAATTTGTACAAAGCAGGCAGCAACCTTTTGAGTCAGATGTTATGGCTTGCCGTAGTTAGGCAACTACTGATGGAGGCTGAACTTTTGTGATGGAAATATTTAGATGATGTATATCATAGTGTAGGATTAACTCATTCTTTTGTATCTAATAGTGGTTATGACTACATTTCCACTAATGAGACAAGTTAAATGATATGTAATTATATTTATTCAAACCTCCATTTTTTTGGGACTAATGGTCATTGTAATTATTGTATAGAGCTCTGACTTACTTCGGGAATATCTTTATGGAATTATTATGATATTCTTGATGTTGGTACTAAGTATGGATTACACAGAAAAATATATAGGTACCTTTGGGTTGTATTTCTCATGCTTTGGACCCTTCTGGGTTTGGAGTGTGACATTAACAGATATATTAGGAGTTCTTTAATATTTGATTCCTTCCCTCAACCTAAGATGCTTTGCCATCGCAGCTTGCCTCCCGAAAGATCACTAGCAGAACAAGGAGGAAAGCCTAAAATTTTCTATCCTAAGCTTCCTCTACTTGTCTTTTTCATGTAATACTTGACATCATACATTAGATCACTCCCAACCCGTACATATTACATTAGGCATTTATGAGCAATCAAGTAAGGACGAATAAAACCTTATAAATAAATAAAAGAAGTCAGACAGACAGACAAAAACAAATATTGTACTTAATGACCTTAATTCAGATGAAGGAGCTTACTTGCCTCAATATACAATAATTTGGAATAATGAAAGAAGAATATTAAGATAGTTATCAAAATAAGCATAATTCACTTGGCACCTATCTATGGTTGTCAAAATCCCAATTTGAATCCTACGATTTTACGATTCTACCTACTCAAAACAATTTAGATCTCTTAAGGATCTTAGCAATCGTTCAGAATCGGTAGGATCGTATGATTTTGATGATCCTAAACCACCTTGGTTTCTTATAATCTTCTTTAACTTGATAGAAGGCTCAGTTGGATCCAAATAAAAAATAAAATTTCAACAGACCAAGTTTTTCCACTCTAATGTAGAGAGAGTGTCAGTTAGATCCAAATAAAAAATATTCTAATAGAGTGTCACATTTTGAGATTTTTGGTCTCTTTAAATGATGCTTGCAAATGGATGTAGTGATGTATGGTAATTATATCAATGAATGTATAATCTATGTGATTATTTAACATGTCAATGTGTATTTTTTGTTTTTTCCTTAATTAATTTAAGATCTTACTATCAAGGATCCGATCCTACGATTCACGATCCTACATACCTCCCATGATCTTACGTAAAATCCCAATTTTGACAATCTTGTACCTACCTCATCTTTGGGAACTATTTTCTTCTCATAACCCCATTGGTCACTAATTAAGGACTTATTAAGTTTCATTAACTCCATCACTGGCATTGCAGTATATTCAGATGTAGAGGCAAAAAGCTTATGCTGGTGACTTGCAAAAATCAAATAAAAGTAGGATTTTGACAATGATACTGTCATGTATATGATTAATGGGAAATAATTTCTGTATTTCAACATGGAAATGTTTTTTTGCAAGAAAAATTCATGGCATTTGATAACTCACAAAGGCAGATAAAATTTTCTCTTGATATGCTTTTGGAGTGATAAAGGATGTCCTTGGCTTGAATGCAAAATCAAACTTTTAGATTTGATATCATAGAAAGACATAGTAGTGGGCAATACTGGTAGAGTGCAATTAATATGCACTACAAAACCTTTGCATTGCTTACAACTATAGTACCAATTGAAATTCCAAATGAATGAGTAACAACCATGGCCAATGGTTTCTTGATTTGATCGTGCAATGGGCAATTGATGTGGCATGGAAAATTATTTTTTTATTATTCCATTTGACAAATCAGTTTTTTCCATCCAAGGGTTAATGGCAAGGATTAATTTGACATTGCACTAAAAAGGTTAGGGATTAAATTAATACAATTGAAATGTTATAAAACAAATTGATAAATAATGTAAAAGACATGGACTAACTTTATAATTTATCCAAAAAAAAAAGTTAATACAAATTATGTCTTAACATAAGTTTTTTATTTTTAAATAAACAAACACACACACAAGGGAGAGGAAACATGGTTCTAACATAGGCACTCCACAAACTCTACTCTAAAGTTATAGTAACTTTGAAGGGAGAGTATGACAAATTATATTATACACGACACTCTCTTGTATGTCTTAACATTAGTTAATACAAAAAGGAAGGGTAAAAAAAGTGTTATGTTGACTAAGTCACATAAGGATCTTATTTGAAAGATGAATATGTTTATTAGAAAATTGTTATCTTGAATAAGCTTCCAATATAAATGAAAAACTAAAGAGAGTAAACGTTGAAACAAATTATCTTTAATCTATAACATCATAAAATTTCATTCCAAATAAAAGCATCATTATCAAATATAATGCCTAACATATTTTCAAACATAATAAAACAATAAGAATGAAGACAACCTCTTTTTTAGAAAAGAATGAAGACACAACCTAGATGAAAATATTTTGATAGTAGTTTCAAAGCATATAATAAATATAATTATAACATATTTTTAGATATACACATAACAATAAAACTAAAGACATAAACACAATATTGGAGCCACAATTGCAGCATCAACAACAAAACCGCCAGAAGTTTCAATTGATTTGTCATTTGGCTTCACATTCAATTGTTCTTCTTCCATGTGTTCACAAACAATTTTATGAAGGTATCTGTGGTTGAATTGTTAACTAACAGCTCTTACCCATGTATAAAAACTATGTTATGACTTATGAAGCCTATTTAAATCCAAAATATTTTATAAAAATGTCTGATAGAAAGTGCACTACATGTTCCTAATGCATCTTCTAGACACTCAATTCTTTACGTTGAAAATGCCAGTGACATTGGAAGTGCCGCTCAAGCTGTTGTGTTGCGTAAATAGGTATGTAATATGCCTTTTGATATATAGCGTATGCGTAAATGTTTGTTTCATTATATATGAATAATAGTTGGTCTCTATCTAGTCTAACAAAAAATTGTCATCCAAAATTTCAATCAAAGCCAAAGATTTTTTAACAATTTGTCCTCATCAGAATGTCCTCTATTTTATTTAATTTCATAGAGTCAAGCAGTGTTGTATTCCTCCTAAGGATGATATAGACATTGTGTGCGTTAGGTTCCACTTTTAGAGCCCAAAACGCGTGTTTCCAAGCCCAAAACTCAAAATGCGTGTTTGGTAAATGAATGCTGTTGCACGTTGCCCAAAAGTGGCTTTTTCAAATATGAAGGATTCATGTGTTTTCATATTGGACCCTAGAGCTGCGATTGTGAAAACGCAAATATGGTTTGTAATGTTACCGTTGGTCATTTTAAGTATTATCCCTAAACTACCTTTTTTTTATTTTGAAATCCCAATTTTTTCTAAATCTCTTCCCAAAAAAATAAAATAAAAAATAAAAGGGCAAGACTTAAGTACAGTATTTAGGTGTTATTCCTTAGGTTCATTTCTTAAGATTCTGCCATGTGAGTTTTTTCTCATGGGAAGGAAGTGTATTTTTTAATTAAGCTAAATCTTAAGAGTGGAACTTAAGGAACAGCACTTAAAATATTGTACCTAAGTTTTATCCAAAATAAAATAATGTCATGGAGCTGGAGAAGAGTTTCTCTTCACTTTATGCTCCATCCTCGCCAATTGCAAGAAGTCCAAATGAAGAATCTCATCGTGCCGGTAGTAGTGGTTCTTCTTTCTTTTCCTTTCCTCCAAATTTTAAAAAACCAACCACAAAATAGACAGAGAAGGACATGCAAAGAAAATTATTGGTAGAAGAACATACACAAAATAACAAACAGAAAATATGACAAAATATACATAGAAGGACAAGAACCTCCACTACTGATCTCACTATCAAAACTCAACATTTGATCTCACTTCCAATTTGGTTTTGGGGAGAGAGAGAGAGAGAGAGAGAGAGAGAGGAGTTTATTTTGGGTGAAATTGAGAAAAATTAACTCACCCTTAATTGATTTTTAATTGGCATGCATGAGGTTGGATGACAAATTTGAAAGGAGGTCGGTTTGGTTCTTGGAAGCTGTTTGATGAAATTAGAGAAAAGGAGCAGCAGAAAGAAGATAATAGTGGATGAGAGAAGATAAAGGTGAAAGAAGATAAGGGTGAAAGAAACGTTTAGTTGAGAAAAAAAAAAAAAAAAAAAAGTAAAAGGTTGTTTGAGTGGGATGTGTCCATGCAAGGAAGTTTACAAAATGAAATTTTCAATTGTATTAGGACACAACAAATTATCACAAAATTTTCACAACAGTTGAGATATTAAATCTTTCATATGTGAAAATAAAATTAAATAAATAAATTAATATTAGACTAAGATTGACCACAACTAAAAATAGAGTATTGTGAAAATATTGTCACATTTTATTGTATCTCTTGACTTTTTAAATTAGTGTTAATTTCTTTAGAAAAAAATAGAATTATTGACATTATTTTCATAACAATTTCATAATAAAGTTACGTAGTAAGTTGTTATTGGTACCCATTTGGACCTACTAGTGACATTATTTTTTTTTTTTTATCTACCATTAACAACTTGTCATATAGACTTTATTGTGAAATTTTTGTAAAAATGTTGTGTCCATAACTTGCATTAAGAGAGGTAATTAAAACAAATAATTCTCTTTTATATATATATATATATATATATATATATATATATATACCAAACACTCTACTTTTAAAAAAACTCAATTTCATGCCGCATTTTGAAAACCACCACTTTTTTAAAAAGCACCGTTTGAAAAAACTAAACTAAACTCACCATTTTTTTTAGCCTTCGTGACCCAAATGCTTTGAAGGTGAAATTCTCATATCTATGCAGGGTTAATTTTTTATTTGTTTATTGTTTATAATTGAATTTATGCATTAATTATCTATTACTCAAAAGAATGTTATTAGTTTTTTCATTTTATTCATAAATATCCTAACAAGAACGTTTACAGAAGATGACTTTAGAACATTCTATAGAGTCACTTTTAATTTTGATATATTATTATTTGTTAAGTTTTTTCATTTGGGGGCATTGATGTCAAGCTTACGATAAGAAGGTGGTAAATACAAACAATTCAAGCCTAAATCTTGACATCTTAGATAATCTTCTTTTAGCCATTTCTGCTTTAGTTAGCATTCCATACAAATTAGATTGTTTAGATTTTTGTTGTTATTTTTCTCTGAACTAATGAGCATATTTTTTTATGTTGTTTCTATTCAAATATTTTGTATGCGAAGATATTGGAAATAACAAATTGTAATTGAGTTGAATGATTGCATGCACCTATCCCCCACTTATTGGACCAATTTATTATTTTATTTTATGTTGTATTTGGTAGAATTTCATAGACACTGATTGTGTAATGAGAAACTTGATGTAGCTAATATCATGATAATTAATGCAAGGAAAAACTATTTTAGTGTCTCACAATGTAATTCTAGTCAAACTAATGTCTTACATGTTTAATAACCCAAACTAACATCAATAGCATCACTATAATTCACAATTCTCATGCGTAAGCATGGGTTACATACTAGTTGTAAATAGAAGAAGCTCATTAATCTGAATATTACATCAAATAAAACTATTTATCTTTCTTTCTCTTTACCTATGAACATTAATATAAAACTAAAAACCATATAGAGTAAATGGAAACTTAAATAGTGCGCAATAACAGAAACTTAAATAAATTAATAAATAATTATTTAATATTGGACAACTTACTTGGAACCACACCCGTAAGTATAAAAATTTATAAAATGTTCAATTTCTTTTCTGTGTGAGGCTCACGAATTTCACAACTATAAACCATGTTTAAGTCGCCACTTTAGAAGTCAATTATACATTCAACCCTTAAATGATTTTGAGTAAGTAATCATATGACGTTAATCACCTCATGGAGGAAAACACTTTCCAATATAGCCTTGCCTCAAATGACGTGTGAAGACTTGCAAAAACTCATTTTTCCAACAAACAATGGTTTACTTAAAAAAACTATATTAAAAAATTAATATATTAAGCGACAACAATGAATATTTAAAAGTACATTAGCCATTTAAAATAAAAATTATCTAAAATTAATAATTTGTACATAAATCGTCTAACATTGTGTCTGATTAGAATTTTAAAATATGAAATAATTGATTTAGCACATACTAAAACATGTATTTTTATTTTAGAAGAAGTCATTAGAATAGGAAGAAATCATATAACGTAGTTGTCTAAGTATGTTGATAATGTATCGAGTTCTAGAACAAGCCCATGGTCATTGTTACAATCCATCATGTAAGAACTAAGGAATAAACTATTGAAGGAGACAAGAAAAATGTTGGTTTACTTGCCTTTTCCCACAAGTGGGAGAAGGTATAATGTTTATTTATTCATTAATAAACATATGAAATTGATTCAAATAAAATAAGAAAACTTCTCTACGAATAATTTGAGTGCATTTTCAATCCATTCCATAGGTTTACTATCACCTATTGTCCTTGTGTTACTTTTGTAACATTAGTAGTTTGTAAATATGTAAGAGCTATGAGAATCATAAATACTGTTATTTTGAGTAAAAACTAAAATCGAAAGCATTTCACTAAATATTGGAGTTAAAATTCATAATTTTAAATCATCTTAAATTTCTAAATTAAGCAAGCTTCTAGATTGAAAAATAAAATAAATTTTAGACCATAATTAAGTTTTAAATGAATAATGATTCAATAAAAATCAAGCTCTTACACTATTGTACATAAGGATGCCATGCATAATAAACTTTATATTTAATCTTCAATCTAAAGCAATTGATCCATGCCAGACTTGTACAAAAACATGTTTCATTACTGATCTCTTTAGCAGAAATTTTCAATTCAATGCTTTTCTTTTAGTGTATTAGATGTCTCTCTCTTTCTCTCTCTCTCTCTCTCTCTCTCTCTTAGAGAGCGATATAGGGGACCTCATTCATGTTTGGTTTTACTCTAAAATCCAATTCATACGACATTTTTCATTAATAAAAGTGATATATTTTCTAAGGTTGTATGGACATTAGGCATTATGAATTCGTTTGATGAACAGTTTATGGACTATATTGCATGTGATTTAGGTGTGTCAATATATGTGGTGCCCCGCACTATTTAGGATCTTTGCTTAACCTAGTGTAAGATTAAGTGGAAATAAAGAGTTAAGTTTGATTAGCATGCATAATTAAGGATTGTTATATATATATATATATATATATATATATATATTTTGTGGGAGGTAGTTTTATGGGGCCCAAATGACATAGGACCATGGGCTAAAATAAGCCCAATATAGGCTTTGAGAATAGGCCTTCCTAAAAGAACAAAACCTCAGACCACGGACCAAATGTGGCGTCAACTTGGATCCAAGGATAAACTTACCGTGGACAACGTCCGAAGTCAAGATCTATGCCAAACTAATAGACACAAAGCACCTTCCAAACTTTTGAGGAAGAATTCTAAAAGGTGTGAGATTGTTCGAGAAAGCTTGCTAAAGCTTCCTGATAAATCTATAGTACCTCTGCATTAATAAAGGTCACTTTCCTGGCACAATCACATTTAATCATAGATGACTAGCCTGAATAGTGCAATAATCCCCCAAAAGTCTCTATTCATCATGAAAATGAGGAAAGAAGACCTAATGGGATAGAAAATTATCCACTTGTGCAGGGACAACACATCCGAAAGAAGGTGGGGCAAATGTAAGGAAAGATAAGAGTAAAACGGAAGGCATGTAGAAGGGACACACATAAAAAATGAAGAGAAAGAGAGAAGATTGTAGAAAGTGAGAAAACTCTTAGAATACATTGGAAGGCCTATTCTTGAGGGAAAAAAAAAAAAAAAAAATCTTGTAACACTATTCAAAAACCTAAATATATAAGGCCTTTTTATGTGGTTTTTACATAAATTTAGGTTGTTCTTATTTAAATCTCCCATTGTGGATTGTTATCAACTCATCATACAAATTAATTGTGATCACACCTAAAACTAAATGGCTTTAACTAGTTTTTGGCCCGCGCGCGCACAAACACACACACATAAACGCAAGGTAAGAACCGAATCAAGTAATAGGTAATTCCAAATATAATTAACTATGTAAAAGAGAAAATAGAAGAAGAATCACACTCAAGGTTTTCTACTAGATCGAGCACATCTATTTGGTTGAATACAATTATGTAAAGGAACCTGCAAGTGCATTTTTCCCTTAATATTCAAATGCCTTGTATTTAGGTATCAATTATTTTGTGGTTAGAAGAATTATTTAATTATCTAATTATAAAAGTTATATCCCAAACCTGGTTGATGCATGCCATGATAACACGTGTTCCTACCCCTCCCATAGGAACCACAAAAAACCCTCCTCCACTGCCATGTTGGATCTTCTATGTAGGTATAATTTTATGCCTTGACTTGTTTTTGTATTATTGTAATATAAATTTAGGATCAAAGCATGTTAGTTTATTGATTTATTTGAATATTCTTGAATGTTTTTGAGTGTTTTCACATATTCTTGATTGTTCTTCACATGTTCTTCAATACACTATGCTTTTGATCTTAAAACTAGGTTGAAAATGTGAAATAATGTGTTAGTTCTTAACTTTATTCAACATGTATACATGCTAAGTTTAGGATAATCCTAATCACACATAATCACAATGTTATTTCCTTTATTAAAAAATATGTTTGATTCTAGGTTGTCACTACTCACATACATTTACTAGAATCTAATTTTCAATCCAAATCCAATCCTAAATAAATTAAAATTTGGGTTTTACACATGTACACATCTAATTTCAAGCAAATAATATGTCATTATTACTTTAAAGCAATAATGTACAATTCATTGATAGCATATTGATTCTAGAAGACCGGTTTCACCAAGTAAGGTGAGTGCCTAACCCCTTTCCACCTTGTAACTTAATTTGTGAACTTAGATCAAGGGTTTGTAGATCAATACTTATCCATGTAATCTTCAACTTTTAGATTATAACTAGGAAATAAGGTCATGTACATTTATCATTAGATTGTGTCTAATACCAAAGCCATGTAATTTCCTAGTAACATTAACGTATATTCGTTTTCAAATCAATAAAGAAATTTTCATTTCAATTATGATTTTCTTTTGATTTTTTGTGTAATTAAATAAGTGGTGACTCCATGTAAAACTCCCGATCTAGGTAGATATGTATAGTCAGTCGAACCTCCATTTGAGAGGTACTAACATGACTTTACCCGTTCATGTGGATTTAGCCGAAATTCATTAAATGTGTTAGGGATGCAGTCTCTCACTTCTAGCCATGCCGACCCCATGATTCTATTGAGATTTCTCCTAATACAGGACTATATTGGCCGATGTTCAGCCCTAGCGTTACATACTTAAAAGTACTTTTTCAAATCACCATTGTGGGGGCGCATTACACCACAAACAAAACCTATTTATGTTCAATCATGGCAT
Source organism: Quercus wislizeni (assembly GCA_023055345.1). NCBI lineage: Eukaryota > Viridiplantae > Streptophyta > Magnoliopsida > Fagales > Fagaceae > Quercus > Quercus wislizeni. Next base: position 21,267,922 of record JALGQJ010000002.1, read on the forward strand.
TCACTTTGAACTTGGGCCTTTGACCCTTTCAGCTATCTTTGATGCTAACTGGGCTGGTGGCCTAGCTGATCGTAAATCCACTTTACACTATCTCATCTATCTTGGATGCGATTCCATTAATTTTTATGTCAAGAACCAATTGTGTCTCGTCATTTGACCATATAGTCCGAATACAGGGCTCTTGCAATTACTTCAACTGAACTTTCATGAATTCGACAATTGCTTAAAGACCTTTGTATCTGCCTTGCTCATCTTCATTCTTATGGTGTGGACTTCCATTTCTTGAATTTGAGATCTCGAAGAAATTAAATTTATGCTTTTCAATTAATAGGAGCTCAATTCACTGACCTAGTGCATTAATCTAACACCTAACTTTACCTTATTAGTATAAGTTTTCAAGAATGCCTATGCTAAATATTTATGACTTTCTGTCACTGCATCATGCTCAAAACTGCAATGAATTTGAATTTGAAACTTATGAGATCATAAATGGGCAAATGGATATCAATGATGGTAGGTATACGTACGTATGAGAAAAATTTTAGGTTGATGGATTGAGAATTGTACGAATGGGAGCAGGTTTCCAAAAATGACTAATTCAACATGCATAGCTGAAGCCATCAAGGCCTTTATGCCTTAGCTTAAGCACGGAAAGTAACCAAACATTAATAGTCTAGCCCCTGTATTGAGAATCAGATCATGAATGATGTAACTGCATTGGACGTTAGTCCTTAACAATGAAAGCTCTGGTACAAGTTGACAATAAAAAAAATAAAAAAATAAAAAAATAGTCTAGCCTCTAGGGCTCTAGGGTTTTTTTTTTTTTTGTTTGGGATTTTCTTCTATGTAGAAACTTTTTATATATATTTTTGGTAAACACTAAACAAGAAGATAAGATTAAGCACTAAACATTAAAAAAAAAAATTAAAAAATTAAAAAACATAGATTTGACTACAAACTTTACTGTCAAAAGCAAGAACTACAAGATAGATGCAACGATCTTGGTCTTGGAGACGGAGATCTTTCGCCATAATATATCCCTTCTCTATGTTATTGTAGAGAGTTATGGGAGTTCCTTTAATATACCAGGTCAGAGTGGATATAGGTAAAGTAATGAGTTAATAATAAGGACCTACTCACCTGCCTACCCATTTAGTAATAATGAAGGACTACTACACATTTGCTATTGTACACATACACATGACAAAAGCAACTGCAACCTCAAGTCAGGACGCAAAGTTTCAATTGCTTTATTATATGTTTGTAATAAATATATATGAATAATAAATATATATAGGTAAGTATTTTTCATAAAAAGTTTGGTTTTTTAAGTTAGTACCATTAACGTACCAGTTAACAAGTTGTAATAAAAGTAGTGGTGAAACTTGTGATCTTAGCATTACTTTTAAAAATAAAAAATAAATAAATCATGTGTGTGAAAGATGGGAACAAATCGCAACTCTCAAAAAAAAAAAAAAATCTAAGTCAAAGATACACACAACATTGTTATGAATTATGAATTATGATATACTGCAATAGATATAAATATTAAATAATCATATATTTCAACTACTTTTTCTCCCTCTTTTTTTGGATTACCTAAAAACCGAACTTATATACAGTGGTGGAGCCTAAAATTTTTTTTAGGGAGGCAAGCTAAAAAAAGTGAATGCTATGTGTAAGGACTGGTTTTGACTTGAACCCAAATTAGGAATGGACTCAAGCTCAAAAAGCCTAAACAATAAATTCGTAGAGAGTTGGAGAAAAAGCTAGTTTGAATCCAGGGAAAAGATATTGGAAGATAGTATTAAACGAAAAGAGTTACACATGCACCAATACAAAAAGTATTCTTGGACATGCCCTAGTAATATGATCAAGAGTACTGAATTCATCCTTTTTACTGTTGTATTTCTTCAACCTTTTGCTCTCTCTCTCTCTCTTTCTTTTTTCTAGTCTTTTTTCTCTATGTCTTTTTTTTTTATCCCTTCTCGTGTTATATACCATGATTTTTCCACCAACTTCTCCACCCACGTGTGAGTCAGGTGTTCAGAGTTTCTCTGTCCCCTTTCGCCCCTCCTTGAACCTTCTACTATTAACTGTAAGGCTGCTAGTTCACTGCTCAGGCATCACCTCCACATTAATGCGGCCAGAGAGTTAGCTGGGCAGCATTTAATGCGGAGATAGCAGTACCTCCAGATATTTGTTATCCCTCATCCTTATCCTTTATTTGGTATTTTCCCACCCTCTTTGTTGCAAAGTCTTTCTGATATGTTATATTAAGGGACTGAGAAGGCTACTGGCCACCTCGGACAGGGGTTCCGAGGTGGTCATTATCCTCGGACACCGTTAAGTTCTACATTTGTATTCTTTACCTCTTCCTAGAGTATAGTTTTCATTTCTTCCTTTGTTGGTCGTCCTCAGATACCCTTTTATCCTCGGACTGGGCATTGGGCCATAGGCCCAGCCCTTTCCAATATAAATAGTATCTAAGGGATCAATTGACCCCCACACTATGAAATTTGTTATTAATGCAAGAATTTGAGCTCTAATTGATTGACTTTTGTGATTTCATTATACCAAAACTAACTTATTTTTAGTATGTCATAATCTCTATTTCCTTTTCAGTTTTCATATTAACATTGATTAAGTTTTTTTAATTTTTTCAGGGGTTTGTTGTGAGTACAGGCACAACGAGAATGTAAGGCTCAATCCAAAAGATTACCAGTATTTGGTTGTTTGGGAACTATGATTTTAGATATCCTGTAAGAGTTTGTTCTTTTTTATTTAATTTTCTATGCATATGTTGACTAGGAACCTTGATTTATTTCCAAATATAATTTGCAATTCAATAACTAGGAACTTTTTTTTCATTTTTCTTTTTTCTTTTATTGTTGAGAAGAAACAATAGCTAAGAACTTGGGTATTAGTTATGCATTTTTTTAATCAATTTTTTCTAAATTGTATGTGTTGTGGACTTAATAGTTGGATTTTCCTTGTGAGGTGGTTGCATAAATCATACATGTGTTGGATGGTATATACATTATTTTTTTTTTAGAGTTTCATTTCGAAATACAAAAATAAGCAAATAAGCAAGATAATAGAATTTATTGCAAGCTAAAAATTAATTGTTTTAGACAAAAATGTAGCTAGTGGGCTATCATAAATGTAGTTAATACATGTTTATCATTCTTAAATTGAGAACATGTTTTGATAAACACAAACAATCGGAGCAAAATGATACTGTTCACACAAAGAAATTAGCTACATCACATGGTCTAATGCTAAAAAATTTGGCATGGATAAATAGTATCATTCTATTATTATTCATAGCAATGGTGTTAAAAAATTTAGCTTTTAACACTTCAGAAAAGCAACTTTATTTATTTTACCACCTCATTCAACAATACACCTAATATCAATGGTTTTACTTTAACATTCAACCCATTAAAATAATATAAACATCATAATAAAATAATATATCCACAATAAACAACAACCACAACCACCACACCATAGTTAGAACCACCGTCACAACCACGAAAACCACAGCATAGCCACCACCACCCATAACTGCAACACCCAACAATTACAGTCCCTACAAATTGCAACCCACCAAATCCAAAACAAAATAACCGCCAAAACCACCATCACCACTGCCTATAAGGGCTACAACCCCTACAAATCAAAACCCTTACCACCCAAAATCAAATCACAAACCCACCTAACCCACATCACAAGATTCACAACCACCAATCCAACCCACAACTCCCACAATTCACAAACCCACATCATAATCACCTATCAAACCTAGCCACAACTCCACCAAAACCCAATCACAACCACCAAACCGCCGCAACTCTAATTAAATACCTACTAAAAACCACCACAAGACCCATGAATCATGAAGTCAACCCACAACGAAGGCCCACAAATGATGAAATCAACCTAGATGTACCCATGACCCAGGAACCAAAAAATCGACTCATAAGATTGACGGCGAGAGAAAGGAAAGTGAGTGATAGAGTCGAAGAGCTAGCATTAGAGAAAAAAAGAAAAGAAAAGAAAGGTTAGAGAGCAGCGAAGAAAGGGGAGAGTCAAAGAGAGTAATAGATAAGAGATTGATTGGAGAGTGGAGAGAGAAGATAAAGTGTCTTAAAAACTTGATAGCTAGCCACAAGCTACAGTAAGTTAATATAGCATGCTTGCAAAAAATTTTAGATACGACACCACTAATGTTGAATTTTAGTGGTTAAAGGGGTAAAATAGTGTTTTAGCAATTTTACCACCTTCATTATGAATGCTCTTATTGGTAGAAAGGTAAGGTAATGAAGAAATGCTTAAAAAAATTAAGTCTTAAAAAAAAAAATATTCTACTTTCCTCTCTCTCCTCTACACATATCTATTTATCTCTCTCTTATTAGCTTTTCTCTCTCTTCGGTCACCCTCTTCCTCTCTCTCTCTCTTCTTGGCTCACTGCTATTGACCTCACATGCCATCGATATTGTCAATCTCGCCATGTTGCCGCTAACCTCAAACGTTGCTAACCTCTCCATTCTCACTGCCGTCTAGTTCTCTCTCTCTCTTGCAGTCACCATGTTCGTCTCTTATAGAAGGGTACATTGATTCTTGGCTGATCAAGTTGATTTTTGGCTTCTCTTTTTCTCTCACACACTGGGTTTAGGTTCACTCTTTTGCCAGCAAGTTAGGTGTGGATTGTCGGATTGGTGTTGTTGTTGGCATTGGGTGGATGGCTTGTGTACAAATTGGTTTGTTGGTGGTTGTTTGTGGGTAGATTGAGCTTCTTTTTTCTTTTTCTTTTTGTCATGGGTCTCAATGTCATGGTGTAGGTCACAACAGTAGCGTGAGGTTTGATAGATTTTTTATGTGGGTTCAGCCTTAATTGTTGGTTGTGGGGGTTTGTAGTAGTGTTGGTTGTAGGAGTGGATCCTGATCTGATGGGATAGTGGTGGTTGGTTGTGAATGGTCATGGTTGTAGACTCTGGGGTGGTGGAGTATTTTAGGGTTTTTTTTTTTTAATTTTTTTTATAGCAGATTGTTTTTTTAATAGTATTTTAATGTGTTGAATCTTCAAATATAAGATGTGTTGTAGAGTATATTGTAAAGTGGTGTGTTAAAATAGATAAAACAAATTTTAGTGTGTCATAATGACATTTGGCCTAGCATAGCTATTGCTAGTGCTCTTAAACTCCATGGTAACAACTAACAATTAATGCTAAAATCATCTTGATAGAGTTATTACTTGCAATTGTGTAACATCAGCCAATGAATTTTTACATTCCCTACCGTATTATATTTAGAGTAATACTACAGATACAAATTATTTTACAATATTTTTACAAACTTTTAATTTAACCAACTTCTTAGTAGTACTCATCTGGACCTACCATTAACATAACTTTTTCATTTATCAATTATAACCTCTTGCCATATCAACAGTTTGTATTAAAAAAAAAAAAAAAAAGTTTGTATCGTTAACATTTTCTTTATATTTATATCATAATTTTTTTAATTCTTCGTACTATTACAGCTTAAGCGCATGCCTTTTTTGGCTACTTCCGTGAGTCATTGTATAAAACTTGATTTGAATGTTATTGTGATCCTGCTTATAAGATTCATGTTAAATTGTTAATTTCCTTTTCAATGTTTTACTAGCCCTTCTCAATGTGGCTTTTTTAGTAATTTACTCCACTTAATGTTTGTATTGGACCCATGATCAAAAAAGTGTTGTTGCTTTCCTTGAAATGATATTTTCTACTTTTGGTCCTACTTAAATATTAATGTTCGCTACCTTTCGATGTAATATTGCTAAATGTGTTTATTGGAGGTTGAGTTTATGACAAATGTTGGTGTGGTTTGTGGGGAATATTGAATCTGGCAGAGATGGCGTGAGTCATATACAATAACAATAATTGAATTTCTACTAGATTTTAGAGCTTACAACAATTGCTTATATCATGAACTCTCTCTCTCTCTCTCTCTATATATATACATATATATATATATGTGTGTGTGTGTGTGTGTGTGTGTGTGTGTGTGTACGTATGTGTGTGCACATGTGTGTTAGTTATTTAGACCTTTGTAAACTCAGATTGTTTAACCTAATATATTAACCAAGTTGTTACTTAGGTTGATTGACCGGATTCAGGTTAAACACATATCAATCATATTACATAAAGCGGAAAATAAATAACACAGGCGATATGATGACCTAGAAAAACTAATGAAACCATCCAGTTTCAAAGTGAAAAATCTGAGGAGGATTTGACCTAAACAATCCTCAAGGAATAAATTCACTAAATAGAATGAAAGTTGTTACAATAGAGTTCACCCTAAATCTACTACCTCTTGTAGTACTTACTTATATGACCACACACAAGTTCCAAATTCACGGTCTTTTCTATTATGAATCTGTTGCACACAAACTCTCCAGTTTGTGACTTTGAAATCTCCACTCAAAGGTTTAGATCCTCAATTGTAGTTGATCTTGTTGTAGCAACTTCAAACCTACTAATTTTAATGGTATGAGAATAATTTATGGTAGTGACTTTTAATTGAGAAGGCACAACACCATTCAAATCAAAAGAGAAGCTCCAAAGTCTCTTCAAAATGTGCCTTAGGGTTTCCTTTAAATACTTAGTGAAATAGATTTGAAACCTTAGTCACTTAATGAGCTTAATGAGCTGTTGGGCTTTAATTAAATTCTGCAAATCCATGTCTCAATTAGTTGAACCTTCTTCTCAATCTGTTAAACTTGGCATGTTTCAAAATTTTTGAACCTGCAGCTTCCTTATTCTTGTGTTCTGACTTGTAGCACCTTAAGCATTATCTAATAAAACTTATAGACTTAGTAATATATATCTAAACAAGTTTGTGCTCATAGTTTGCCACTTGTTCTAAATTTTTAGAACCTAACAGTGTGGTTTCTCCTTTTTGTTCAAAGCTAACTAACAAACTTACTTTTATTTCATTTTTTTTTCTCAGATGGGAAACCATCATTGAACATCGCCTTTTAAAACAATGTTACATGACCAAAGTAAATGAAAAGAGTTTAAGTTTAGTTATTAAATCTGTCATCTTTGATTATGTAGATAAAGTTCTCTGTTTTGCAGTAAAATTTCCTTTTTTACCAAAACAAAAAGATTATGTAAATAGAGAAGGTTGTCCAAAAAAGAATGTGATGGCCATTGAAATGATTCACTTTTGGTCTATGTTATTAGATTTCAATTCATACATAGTACGTAAATTTTGATATTAAACTACATTTGATAAATTATACCACATTTATCTTAATGTAGTAATACCTTTTTTCATGACCTAAGCACATGCCTTGCATGTGACACCAACACAAGTTTTAACAAAATATATGTTTCATTCTACAAGCAAATATATATATATATATATATATATATATATATATATATATATATATCAATTCAATTTTATGGTTCTGTTAATACCACAAGATGGATATAATAATAATAATAATAATATATTTTTCCTAAACAAACACTATTGTTTGGTTGATCTTATAACATATTATTGTTTATGTATCTAAATATTCTCCAATGTCAAATACGTTTGAAGCTATTGAGTGAGGAGTGACCCATTGGTTTTGTGTGTGTGTGTGTGAGAGAGAGAGAGATACAATAGGATTTGAAATGTATAATATTTGTTTCATAATGATTACTTTTTTTTATTTATTTTTTTTTAATTGTGCTAATTGAAACCCAGGAGAGAAAGAGATAGTTGAGCCTGATAGAGTTGGGTTTGAGATGGCTGCTTCCATCCCAATTCCAATTAATCTGAACCTTTCCTAATCATGAACCATATGAGTAAATAGATTTTCAAAATAATGCCAACATTCTTTAATATTCATTACAAACCAAGAGACAACTTAATTCTAAAAGAAAAAAAGGAAGTATGAGACTACTTATTTTTAAAAAAAAAAAAATTTGATGATAGTATGAAACTACTTTAGTTGTGCCACCAACGTACAAATGGCATATGTACCCAGAATTTCTTAAATCCCACCTAATTTTATGTTATAGCAGTGAAAGGATGTGCTGCTTTGGATCGTGACAAATCATCTACAACACTAATAATGTAGCTAAAAAGGGTAGTGTGGGTGCCCAAGGATCAAGGATGAAGTTGAAGAGTCGCAGCATTGGCCCGAGGACCGTGGATGAAGTTGAAAGGTCGTAGCACGGGCCCAAGGAAGAGAAGAAATGAATCATGGTACTCTGTGGTATTCTAAGTGGGAGCTGGAGTCTAAAGAGCGTGGAAGTCAGTGGGCAGTAGGGAAGCTTCCAGTCTGGTGTAGCCTATGGCATCCGTATTAAATGTTAGATAACAACTTTATCAGCCGCATTGATGAGGAAGTGATCTAAACAGTGTAAGCCATAGCTAAGCAGATTCCTCCCACCATTTTCTTCAGATGTGAAAGGTAATAAGTGTCAAAAAAGGAGGGAGGTTAGGTGAAAATGGATGGTGAGGATGTGATGGAGGTAGAGGTATATAAGGAAAGGGGAGAGCATTGGAAAATGGATCGAAAAAAGAGAAAGGAAACAGAAGAAAGAACATTGAGAGAAGAGAGTGAACAATACTACTTTTTATACAAACTTAGTCTTCTCGGGAGCACTTTTGTAGAGCCTGATACTCATTTGCTTCGGAATACAAACCTTATTTTTCCTTGTAGCTATCATCGGGTAGAGCCCTCTGTTGGTGTTCTTTACCTCCTCTTACAAATTTTATTGATTTAAGCTAGGTTTGAAAGGCACAACCCATTACTTTAAGGGGGCTTGGGCTACAAATTTTTTGGTCCTTACAAGTAGCATCTGTGATGCATAACAAACTAATTAGACATTAGTAGGATTTAGTATATTTACTATTCTTGTTCTGATGCAATTAGTTATTAGCATATAAAATATATATCAGTATAATAGCCAAAGTTATGTGAGTTAATTATTGTAGAGGCCCTTATATGAGCCATGAAGCTAATAGTTCATATAATAACAATATTTCTGGGTGGTGTTATTACATTATATTCTTTGGCTAAAAGAAGAGCAAAACGGCAGCGTTAGTCAAGTTACCGTGTGAACAGTATCACAATGAGTAAAACGATGTCGTGCCACTTAATATGATACACACGGCATCGTTTCACTCAAGCAATCTAGAGTAAACACGGGCTCTCCATACGATGGCGTTTTATAGCCAAAGCAGATTACGACACCGTTTTGATGTGTGTGTGTATATATATATCTAGTCCTATTGTAATGATTCAATATTTTCAGATTCTCTCAGTTTTCTTCTTCCTCTAGCTTCTATCTCTTTTTCTCACTTTCTCACTTACTGTTAGAATGAACAAGATTTTAATTTTAGTTCTTTTTGCTGCAATAGTACCTGGTTATTTAGTGATAGTGGTTGCTGTTAGCCTCTTATGTTTTTGCTACAGGGACAAGGTCGAACAGATTATTGAGCACTTTGAGCAGAGAGGCCAGCTTGCACATGATAGAGGAGGTGCCCTTGATGTAGAGGAGGGGGGTGGTGGACATGGAGCGGATGGGAGGAGTGAACATGGAGGAGGCAATGGTGATGGAGAGGAGGGGAGAGGTGGACATGGAGGAGACTGATGATGCAGACGGAGAGGATGGGAGTGTTGATGGAGGGGACGGTGATGAAGGGGATCACAGTGATGGACATGGAGGTGAAGAAGACGGAGAGGAAGGAACTGGTGGACATGGGGGAGGTAGTCTTTTTATTTTTATTTTTATCTTTACTCTTAGTTTTATTTTTATTTTACTTATACTCTATGCTAGAGTAATCCAAGTGTGTAAGGATGTGCTGTGGTAGTCATTCTTGCTGTGGAACTTTTATATACATATTTTTAGCAGTAGCAGAAGTAATAGTACAATATTGTGTTTTTTTTTTTTTTAATTGTGTTTTCTTTCTTTTCATATTCTATGCCGATTGTGCGTGTGTATGAGATATATATATATATATATATATATATATATATATATATATTAATACATCACAATGTTTTTATTAAGATTTTGTTTGATGGTTCATTCTACCGGTTAAAAAACAATGATGTGTTGTTACTTTTACTGGAGGGTGAAAATGTAGTGGTTTACATCGAATATTTATTGACACTACAAAAAACGCGGTGATTGTGGTTTGAAAGGGTCAAAATAAAAAGCAAGGTTGCAAGGAATTTGTAATTTTGTAATGTGAATTGAAAAAGGGGAGTAGATGAGGACATAGATCATAGATAGGTACTGCGTACCATAGCTTGCCATTTTCTGAAATGCAATTGAAGTTTTTTTGTTGCTTGTTAGAACTTGGGCATGGTTTTTAGTGACTTAATTGGCTGGCAATTTCACTTCCTTTTAGTTGCTACATATAGTAAAGGATACAACTTGCTAGTGCCATAATTATTAGGCTATAATTTTATTACTAAACCAATCAGAAAATACAACTGCTACTAGAGTTTAATGGGTTAGCATATGGACCACTCTTTAAAAATGGCTGTGCTCCAAGTTTTGCTCCAATTAACTAATTAATAAATACCCCAACTGTCTTATTTAATTTCATTTGTCTTGGCTTAGATCTATACATCATCTGGTGTGTACATGAGGTGGAGCATGGAAATATCAATTTCCTTTATAGGTTAGGGCTCATCACAGTTGGGACTTGGGAACAAAAACCATTCCCTAACATTTAAGAATGAAGATAGATGTTTTTGAAAACAATACCATATTGGTTTTAACTTGAAGCCAGTAAAATTTGTGGTTATGATGTGACAATTGATTTCACTTTGGATTTTTGGAGACCTAGTCTTTATCTTAATAATATTAGTCCTCCTTTTGGGACTCAACTTATGCTTTTGATAAAGTTTTTCCTCCAAACTGATGTAGAAGAATTTACTTTTAACTCATGTTGTGGCTATTTAGATTATCATCAATTCATCTATATCAATTTAATTGCGTGATAATTAAATCTTTTAAACAAGTTATATGATTAACTAATAAGTAAGTCATGTATTTAAAAATACATTTATAGGGTCATTTTAATTACCAAATACTGAGATGGTAGAATTTTCCTCCAAATTGGTCTTGAGGAAATTCTGTTCATTTTAGAATTTTCATATGACTTTCAACTGGGAAGTAAATGTACTGTCCTGAGAGCAAGACCTATGATATGCAAGAAGTGTCCCCACAAAGAGTTAATCAAGTTGATAGGATTCATTTATTTCCTGAGCTTTAGCCACTAGAATTACAGAGTTAGGAACCAAATTTCAGCTGTAGAACTCATTGGTGGAAATTTTGCCAATCCTTAATATACAACATGGCTGTCCAATCCAAAATATTCACAGTTTCTTTATTTACTTTTGAAATGGAGAGGGCCCATAGGGTAATATGCTGCAAACCATGCAAATGCAATGGTACCAGAGAGCACGGTTTTAGATTTTTTTGGGATTCAACAAACATTTTCGAATTCTAATATAATGCATTGCATTTTATTGAATTGGAGCACTATACGTGTGAAGATGAATTCATTGTTCATCCATATGATAATCTATGTGATCCAATATTCCAATTACCTTCATCTTTGAGCAAGTTTAATCTAGAGTTAAACTTCTGTAAAATTAGACCATATAATTGAGAACATTAAACTACCTAAGTCAAATCCTAGATTCTGCAACAAGCAAGGTTAAATTTGAGCCCAAATAAACACACCAAGAAAGTTGTTAATTCAATCTTTGAAACCAAGTACAAACATGTTCAATCAGCAAGATGAAAGGATATTGAAGTGGGAGAACCCACTCTGTACCTAGTTCATTATCCTATATAGTTAACTAAAAAAAGCAATAAGTTCACAGGAAAACTTAGCTTAATACTAATACTTCTTTTCTTTTCTGCTTGGTATGTAACTTACAACAACACATCCATACAAGTAATGGTACTTGTTCTCTTTTCTTTTCTTTTTTTTTCTTTTTTTGGGGGGGGTGGTTATTTACAGCTTCTTAAAGCTTCATTTTTTGTTTTTTTTTTTAATGCAACTGTACTTTTGCTGAGCTTTGAAAAAAAAAAAAAGTAAAATGGCAATGAAAATAACTTATTATGAACGAACTATTAACTATTTTAGTATGTTGATTCACTAAGTCTGATCATTTGTGTTTAAAATGGGACAGGTTAATTGAGGAAATAGAAGATGATGTAAGTTTAGAAGTTCTGCTTATCAATTTCAACCTTAATTCAACGAAGTTTTTGTTTATACTCTACATATGGTTATTTCAGTTTTATTGAATTCGAACTTAAGAAAAAAAAAAATCTTCTAACAAAAAAAAAAAAAAAAAAAAACTCAATAAAATTTCGCAAAGTTACGTTATTCGTGTTTTAGATAATTTAGTGGTATCATAGTATGGATTTCTCTCTTATTATTTTGTAATATTCTTCTTTACCTGGCTTTGTTCTGCAATCCCTTTTTGACTGCTCTTTGCACTTGCAAGTCTCAAACTTTGAAGGACAGAATCTCACTTTTCTCTTTCTTTTCACTCACGAGCATATTTTGCAGAGAATATATTTTGACTCTATTGGGTTTCCTATTCATTGTCTTTTTTTAGATTTAAAGTCTAATGTTTTGGTCATGAAGGTTGTCTGTAGCCTTTTAGGTGTGTGTGTCTATATATATATATATATATATATTGGAATGCTTTTCAAAGTATATACTTGGTAATGCGGTGCCAGTGTTTATCTTTTTTTGATGAACAGATGACACTGTTTATCTTCTTGTTAATGATTAATTGTAAACATATTAAAGAGTCAATCATGAAGGTTTCAGTTGCAATAGTGAAACTTAAGATGTTATTTAAAATTTTTTCTTTTACATAAATTATGAACTTGAAGCATAAGAATGATTCTTATTGCCTATCTGTAATGGTAGTGAGCCAATATGCCTTCTATTATTAAGGAACAAAGTTTGTATATATATATATATTTGATAACAAGAATGTGTTTTTTTAAGTGGCAATGTAAGATGAAGTTTGTACTTTTGACCAAACTTCTTCTATTATTATTTTTATTGAAATGTATAATTTTTATTAAACTATCCCATGCATCTGAAGGTAATATGTAAGAACCTTTTCACAGTCAATCATCACAACTTTACATATTATAAAATTCAACATACATAATCACCTTTCATTTATTCAAATTCCTTCAAATTTTCACTTTTCATTCAAAATAAAAATGCTATTTTTTTTTCTTCACAAATGAACGATCTTGAAAGTTCAATCCCTAATTCAATCACAGAGAAACAACTTGCAACTAATAGCAAAGAGGAAACAAAAAACTCCAAAACTAGATTTTTTTTCTTTTGTTTATTTTAATGATACATTTTTATGTGATTTTTGTTTCTCCATAAACCGGAGTGATTTTGTTTGACTGAAAGATTTATTCAATTTGTTTAAATTATAAAATCTGACAGTACATTGTTCTTTTTACCAAGTTGATTGCTTTATAGATTTTGGTGGATATTTTATTAATTCTTTAGAAGAGAATGATGGGTAGCAAAAGCTTATAATTAAAAAGAGGGGTTCACACTTCACATTGAAGAAGCTGCAATACCACGTTATATGTTTTTAGTAAACTTTGGTACGTGGCTCTGTTATAATTTGATGGTGGGCATGGTATTCTATTTTTATTTCATTTGTGTTATATTGATCTTGGACTTTCAACTTTCAAGTGGGGAGGAGATGAAGCTACCCAAGGGAATAGATAGCATCTTTCTCAAATTATAAAGGAATTTGTCCCACTTTATTTCTTCTTTTGGTGCTATTTATCTATAGTTGTATGGCTTATTGTAATTTTCAAAAGTATATGATCATACTTAACCTCTATGATAAAAGAGCTGTAGGATTAGCATACCTTGCAACTCTATGACATAATTTACTTACTGTTACGTGCTAATTAATTTTGTTTTATGATGTGTAGAAATTTGCAAGTACCACAAATAGTACCAAGCTCCTAAGAGCATCTGTAGCCGATGTTGCATAAAAAATGTCATTTTGACACACCAAAAGCCTACTTTATTATTTTATCCAAGGAAGTCAATTTCGTACCATACCGACTGGTATGGCTGGTATATACTGTGCCGGTCAGTGCACCGGTACAGGTACACCCCTTGTCTTGTACCGGAAAAAATACCGGCCTCGTACCGGCAAAATTCGGCTATTTCGACCAGTAAAGATGTTTTGGACCGGTACAAACAAGAAGAAAAAGGAAAAAGAAAAGGAAGAAAAAGATGAGAAAAATAGGTCTTCATGGAAAGCAACTACTTGTTTGCTGGATCTATTCTTCAGAAAAGAAAAGGTGAGAAAGGGAGAGAAAGAGGTAGAGCAAGTGAAGGCTGAAGCTGTGAGAGAGAAATAATTTGTTGCTTTACTCTGTGTTTGAAAAACTGGGGAAGACGAAGTGTAATAGAGACTAAAAATTGGGAAAAAGGAGATGGATACTGAGAAGCATACGTTGAGACTGAAAAGTGAGAAGAATGAGCTGAAGACACAGAAGCATATGTTGGGAAGAAGAAAAGCTAACCAAAGACTAGAAGAAATTATCACTTATCAAATTTAGATTGCTTGGGAAATGTGATGGTGGGAATGAGTAGTCTCTTTATTTGTTTTAATTATTTTCAAATTTAAAAGGCAAGTCTTTTCTCATCATTTGTTTAATTTATTTTTAAACTTAAGAAGCCAGGTCTAAGACTTGACCTGAAGGGCTAGTGATTAGTGACGTGCTCACTGCTCACTAAGAGCTTATATCTAATTAGGGCCGTAAACAAGCCAAGCTTTATCAAGTAGTGAATGTTCAAGCTCGGCTTGGTAGCAAAAGTAGAATGTTCCAGCTTGGCTTGAGTTTGATACGAGCCTACAAATAATGTTCAAGCTCGAGCTTGTTATAAAGTATAAAATTTTGAGCTCGGCTTGGCTTGGCTTGATTCATTGGTCAAGCTAAGCTCGAGCTCAATATCAAGTCCAAACTTAAGCTCTATATTATGTTTTTGAACTTGAGATCCAACGCAAGTATATTATCAAGCCTATATCAAGTTTATTATCTAACCTATTTGGTTTAAATGAATGGTCTTAATTTATAATTAATTTAAGTCTTGGAAGGATATAAGTTTACTTGTCAAGCTCATATCAATTTTATTACCAAACTCATAAATAAGCCTAGACTCACGCTCAACTTGTTTTGTTACTTTAGTATCAAGCCTTGGTGTTCACAAGCTTGTTCACGAACAATATTTTTTACTTGGGCTCGACTTGTTTATTAAACAAGCCTAAAACTAAAGTTTAAACTTGGCTTGTTTATAAACAAACAAACATAAACGAACTTTTAATCGAGCCAAGCCCGAGCTGTTTATGAATGGCTTGGTTCATTTACATCCCTATATCTAATGAGTTGTGAACTTCAGATATTTTTTATATATTATCTTGAAGGACTTATTTACATGAAAGTATTATACAAAATAGCGGTAAATCCGAAACGGTATACCGGTATTGATCGGTACCTGAAATATATCATACCACTGGCTAAACCGGTACAGCCTTTGATATGGTATTAACTTCCTTGATTTTACTACATCATTTTAGGAATTTTTCAAGACTTGACAAGTTTAGGAATTTTTATGGAATTTTGAAGGGTATTATGATGGAATATGGATTGTATGATGTAATATTTTTGTATGTGGTTTGAATAAGTTTAGGAATGGCTTTAGTTTCCTTTAAACCCAAAACTCATATCTGATCATTTCCTTCAAACTCTTGGATTCGGTGTTGATCTTCGAAGTCAGGTTTAACATGTTGTATTTGGCTGATGTCCATGGAGGGAAGACCGAGTGTGCTTTGCCCTCCATCATTGCAATTCTCAAACTTTGGGACAAGCATGAATTCTCTTTTGCTAGAGAGGGTCACACTCTACGGTGGTTCATGAGAGAGGAGGGGCTGATCTCAGGGATCTCCACTGTGAAGGTGGTGATGGCCGGTGAGAAGCTGAGCTCTTGGAGTTTGGCGATGGAGGACTTGGATTTAAAGAGGGCGAGATTGGGTGGAATAGATCATCTGTTGCTGATTTATTTGTTGGGTGGGTCAGTCCAATCCACTGAAGAATCGACCTGGTTCACTTAAGCCCACTTCTTGTAGAATCCCAAGCCAGTTTTCCAAAGGCCTTAACCCAATCCGAACCCAACTTAATAAATGGCCCAATCCGAAAAATTACCGGGTCCAAACCACTTCACCCTAACACACACCAGCCCACATACATTTGTGAAGACCCAAGTCAATGTAGCCCAACCCAAAAATTGAAATCAACAAGCCATCTACCGAAACAAATTATTTCTCATGTTTTCAAGTCATGCCCAACCCTACCCATTATATTCCAACTCAAAAAAATTTTAGGAATTAGAATTAGAATCCCTATATTATAAATATTTTTTTATTTGGAGATTAGTATAGGTGTGAATTCTACACTGTTAAGAAAGTTTTTGACTTTGTTGTAGAAATTGACAAAGCAATTCAGTTTTCAAGTCATGCCCAATCCTGCCCATTATATTCCAACTCCAAATTTTTTTAGGAATTAGAATTAGAATCCCTATATTATAAATAGTTTTTATTTGGAGATTAGTATAAATGCGAATTCTACACTGTTAAGAAAGTTTTTGACTTTATTGTAGAAATTGGCAAAGAAATTCAATTTGATTAAATGAAAAAAGTGATTTTTTTTTTTTTTTAATTTAATGTAGCAAAACCACAAATTTGATTTTTAACTTCTACATGTTGTAATTCATTTCTCAACGTGTTTTATTGAATGTGATAGCAACTTATCAAGTGAACAAGATGGTGATTCTACAAAATTCTAGAAGATACAAAAATACTTTAAAATTGTCTTCCAATTTATTAGAAATATTGATCGAGTTGTTCTGTAAATTTGTCTTTCATACATTTATTGGATAATTGGAGATGTTAAGAATTGGAATCCTAATTTTAATTTTAATTCAAGATTGATTAATATTTTACATTCAGTAATTTAATGTCTTATATCAAGGATAAAAATTTATAAGACTGAAATCTTAATATACAATTAAGGAGGAAGAAACAAATAATTGTTTAAATCTTCATACACATAGGTTTGCATGGGTTAGCAACTAGTCTATATATACTATAAAATCAAAGTCTTTGACCAATATTTATATATTTACCATGCAAAATCAAAAAGGAAATATTAGATTTTACTATTAATTTAACCGCAACAAATTAAAAATTTCAGTTAATGCCTGAGACTACTTTAATGAGATTATATATTAGAACGTGAAATATTTGACCATGACTTTTATATAAGTCTTTTTTATTTTTTAAACTATTAGTAATCAATAATATGGATTTATGCTCTTCAAGACACTCCCACACTTCACACTAAATTTACTATCAACTTTCTTCTTCTTCTTTTGTTTCAATCTATAAATATCTCATGACTTTCATCAGCCAACTTTGTATTAGCTAGTATACTACATTTCCGATATTGCAAGTAGAATTAGCAACAATGGCTATTTCAGTGTAGAGGTTTGTATTTAATGTTTCTTATTAGCAACTTTATGAACGCTTAGAACATGCTCTATTAGCTAGAACTCACATGTTCTATAACAAAAACCACTCAAAGAAGAGATAAATATGTGCATTGCACAAATTAGCAACTAGCATACTATAAAATTGAAATCTCTAATCTTTTTTTGACTTGTTTTAACCTTCATGATAACTTGCCCGCTAGTAATTTAAGCATTCACATTTTCCTAAATCAGCAAAATTAAAATTAAAAAATAAATTAAAAAAACTCTCTTTCTCCCCCCCCCCCCCCAAAAAAAATCTGCCCAAAAAAAAAAAAAAAAAACTCTCTCTTCTCCTTCAAACTCTCTCTTTTTCGAAAGCTGAACTGAAACCATTGATCATATCCTTCAAAATCTATCTCATTCAACACAGCTCTCCCTCCCCTTTTTTTTAGCCTCTCTATCGTTTCCCCATGGAAAACACAAAACCCAAAATCCTCAAGGTAGAAACCAATGGTTGTCTAAATTGGTATGTGTTTCTTATTTGAATTTCAATTGTAGGAATTATTGTTGATTGAAGACTGGCCAATGGTTGTCTAAATGGGTATAAGTTCTTATTCGAAGCTCAATTGTGGGAATTATTGTTGATTAAATTCTAGTAGTAAAAATTGGGTTTCTACTTTCTAGGGTTGTTTATGATAAAACCCAAACAGAGTTTTTGGTGTGTTTTGTTTGATTCTTTGTTTTGTTTCATCTGTGTTAAGTTTAGGAATGGTTCTAATTTCACTATTAATGCTTAGGGATATCATATAAACTTCAATTTGATTTGTTTATTTTTTACTTTTTGGTATATGAATATTGATACAGCCATATAGGGGAAAAATGTTTGACAATGAATAAGGAAGAAAAAGGCAAAGGTGATGTAATAAGAGTTGAGGAATTGCAATTTGCAAAGCCAGTTTGCTACAGATCATGGAGTGGCCAAAGGAATATGTATAATCTAAAAACATGAAATGAACTACAATATTTGACACATGCTATTTACCAAAGTGAAGCTCGAGTCAAGTAATACAAATATTTAAAGTAGTGAGAACTATAAGTGAAGGTCAATTTCAGCATTACAAAATAAAATATATCAAATGGAGACAAACTATTCATAAGAATTAGGAATATATCTTGAAAAACATAGATTAATGCCGTGTGAAATTGTGGGCCTATGGCATATCATTTGTGAAAATATGACATTCATAAGAGCCATAGCTACTTCTATCTTGCATTGTAAAGTGATCATCCTTTGTTTTGAATTTGAACAATTTGTTCTTAAAATTTGTTTTTACTGTGTTTTAACTTAATTTTATTTTCAAATATGATTTTTCTTAATTTGTGTTTTCTTATTATTTTGCAAAATGAGAAAGCTTAGAATAATTGGACCCTGCTCTTTATGAGCAATTAAATTATGTTTCTTTGTAAGTAGGTTATGTTTTGTGTAAGCCTTTATTTGTTTATTGGGAATATTTTCTTGCAATTTTCTCACCAATCAACCTGAACACAATTGAATGTCTTATGCTATCTTTGACGTTAGGGTCTCAAATTTCATCACTATAACTTTCAGCTATAGAGTCAACAACCTTTAACAAATTAGCACAACACCACAAAATATTAGAATGATGTCAAGGCTCCCAAAAGCTAATTTATGCCAGCTTTGGTTAAATAAAGAATAAAAATTGACTACATTAGCTTTCCATCCTATAGAATGTGACACCAGCCAGTAACATGATTTAGAGGCATATATTTTGACAGTAAGAATGATACAAAGCTAGAGATACACAAGAGTTAATTTGGTTGAAGAAGATAGACGTTCATCTTTTGTAACAGTATTAGATTGTCATAGAAATCAGAGATTATAACATGTCCAAGCCACCTTTTTCCTCTCTATTCTTTTTTGTTGAATATGGGGAACATCATAGAATATCAAATTCTACATGGGCTTTAAAGAATGGTTAGTGATGATTTTACTTTAATTTTAGGATTTTCCCTTTACCTATTCTCTTTATTTGTTAGTGGGAAAAGAATTGTGGTTTTTAGGTCCAATTTGGAACTTTGGTTTACTATTCTTTTTAAATTGGGTTCTTTTTATTCAAATTCTACATATGCTTCAAAGAATGGTTAGTGATGGTTCCTTTTGCTCTAAAGAGTGAAGTAGGTTGTTTATGGGCTGGCAAAAAATATGATGGGGATGTGCAAAGTGATTTCTTAGCCTAAGGTTTGTGTTGATATGGGAATAATCTATACTTGACATATCATTCTTTGTAACTTTTGCTACTTTTGTTGTAAGTGAATGGACAGTTGACTAGGAGAAGAAGGGTGAAAACCTCTTGCGCTAGCAACAGAGGAACACTTAGTATTTATGATTATTATACTTTTAGGGGAAAATTCTATAAACTGACCACACCATGTGCATTGAAATTACCATCTACATATACATTTAATAACTTTACCACCACCGCAGTGCTTGTGTAGTGTGTAAGGTAAGGGCCAAATTTTAAATCTTTAAGAGGGAGTTTCACACACATATACACTTAGATTAGGTTAGAGTATAATTTCTATCTTGTATTAAAAAAAAAAAAAAAACTTTACCTATTTAATCATCATGTACCTTCTCCATAATAATAATAATCATGTAAGTTGCTTTGATAATTTAGTAAGTCATGTGATTAAAATATACATATACCTAAACTTTTTGGATTACGATGTAATGAGTTAATTTGAGGGATATCAGTGATTAAGGATCTGCCCAACCCAAAAAAATCCGCCTAACTTGAAGGGTTTTGGGCGGGTCAGGTGGATGTTCAAGTCGATTTCAGGTCTCACACTCAAACTTTTTTGGGTTTCAGATCAGGTTCGGGTTTAGCCCGACCCGCCTGGTCCTTTTTTTTTTTTTTTCCCAGCTTTGGTGGGTTTGACATTATATTATAAATTCCCTAATATAGAGTTCTCAAGCCTAAAAAAAATATTCTTTATAAAATTGCATATTTTTATTTCCGATTATAAATTTAAAAGAAAAATTCCTATTATAGAGTTCTTGCTTAATTAATTTCCCAATTTAAAACCTTGACTAAATCTTCTCATTTAAGACCCAAACATATTTTATACGGAAAATTAGTAGGACCCACCATTCATGTGAGAGGATGGAACACGCATTTATGGTACTCCGGGAGTACCTAATAATTTTCCATTTTATACTTTTCATGTTTTATTTTTCATTCAAATTTGAACTAAACCTTAAAAGGTTAATGACAGAGCTTAATTTCAATCTAAATACCTTTAGTTACCTCATTAAAAGCTTTGCATTTTTGAAATTGATTTTTTAGGATTCAAATTTAAAATCCAAACATTTATTGACCCGATTCTATATTTGGAAGCACAATATAAATTAATCAATTTCCTTCCTTTGAATTTTGACTGCATAGAAATATAGATTAAATCTGAACCCGATTTTAGCTATTTGCACTCCTAGCTAAACAATTATTTATTTATTTATTTATTTTATTTGGGTAACAAGCTTAACAATTATTCATGGTAGATTATTGTTTCTCATCTCCCAATTCCTTTTATCAACTCTATCTCCTTGATGTGTATTAGGGGTATTAGTATTACACTTGGTTTGGGACTTTTGGTTGAATAATGATGACAGAATGAAACAAAAATGACCATATTATATTGTCTCAGAATATCCAAAGCAAACCATATAAAATAACTAAAGAATGAACCATTCAGAACATGAAAAACGTAAATTAGCACTTTTTCTTTGATATAGTAATTAGACTTTATCTATTGTAACAATTTCTACCCGGGCTAATTGATACATCATATATCAATTTTTCACTATAATAATGTGATATATATATATATGATGTATTGATTTCAGTTTTTTAAGTGTATCCGATTATATACTTATAGTCCTAATATAGTGTTCTAAAAAAAATTATTTTCAATATAGATTTCCTTCATATATTCCTAATAAGGATGTAATTGTATATGTTTATATCCTTTTTTTAAATTTAAAAAAAAAAAAAAAAAAAAAACCGAAATTGAAGCTTTAATTAATTCAATTGCTTTTTTTTTGGGGGGATAACTTTGACTCTTTGGCAAAGTCTAAATGAGACGTGCTAGAATAGGAAGTTAACAAAATTATATAATCAGAATTTTTCCTATTGAGGGACTTTGAATTTGAAATTTGATTGCTCATTTGAAGGAAATTAAATTGAGGAGATAATTTAATTTCCCAATGCAAATCCAATATCATTTTTCAAACAACTCATTAAAACCCAACATTTTCCATCTTGGATTTTAAGATTCAAATTCCTAAATGGATGTCTAAGGAAAGAAACATGCTTTGTCAACTACATTCAAGGGAAAAAAAAAAAAAAAAAAAGTGACAGACCCGACCGAGACCGCATGAGACCCGACCCGAACTGTAATTCAGGTTTCGGGTGAGATTGGGTTCGGGTCCATTATGTCGGGTTGGTTTTCAAGTATGGACCGAACCCGACCCGGAAAATGTTCAGCCCTAAATAATGTTATATTTTGTCCGGAAATATTTTGCAGGTTCTGCTATATTGGTTGAGTAATATTTTGCAGGTTCTTTCATTTTGAAATAGGCTATTAAGGACAAGATACTCTCCTTGGATTACTTTGAATTATCAGGTTGAAATATTGACTGCTGATGCTGAGCTTTCATTTAACAATGGGGTGATTGTTCTAGTTACTGGTATTTTAACTAGAAAGGAAAATACTGGAATGAAATTCAGTCAAGTCTTTTTTTTTAGGCCCTCAAGAGAATGGCTAATTCGTCTTGAACGATGTTTTTAAATTCATATCTGAATCTGTGGAGGTTAATACTGTGGCAAATAATCATATTGAAGAAAGTGCCCCAAAAGCTCCTTTGATGACTGATCCAAGTGTCATGTTTCCATTTGTTTGCTTTCTTTTTTTGGTCTCATTCTCGCTGGTTGCCTCTTTTTGTTTGGGCAAGGGTGTCTTATTTTTGAATTTATAAAAGATTTATTATTTTCTTTGATTATAGAACCTACTGTTCTGTGTCAAATCAAACAACCTCATTGGCCAATGGGAACAAGGCTTGTTTATGTTTTTTCATATGGTTGGAATCGATGGTCTGGTGTTTCTTGCAACTAAGTGTGGCAATTTTTCCCCCCTTTTTTTGGGGTGATTCTTAAAAAAGCGTGACAATTTTTATTCATATCCATGAACTCGTTCATTACCTACTTTATTTGGAGAAGTCTTAATCCAACACATTTGAGTATTTGGGTTAAATGGAAAAAAACTCATTAGGTTATTTAATTAGATGGGTCTAAATAGATAAATTCACTAATACCCACTAAACTCATCTAAAATTTAAAATTAAATAAACTCAATAATACCCACAAAACCCTTCTAAAATCTAAAACTTAAATAAATCTCAGTCTCACTCTCCCTCAGATTTTCTCAGTAAGCAAACACTTTCCCAAACACTTTAACCTCTAGATTTCTAAACATTTTCTCAGAGAGAGAGAGAGAGAGAGAGAGAGAGAGAATTCAATTCTTTCAAGCCCTAGAAATTTTCAAAGAATGAAGAGAAACCAGAGTCAGTCATGGACAATGAGAATCGAGCAACGACGTCATCGTCTTCTTCGTCGAATTCGAGCATGTCCTCCATCATATCCAAAGGTTGGTGAGAGGTTCGTGACTCAGCGAACGCAGATTTCCAACCTATGCGCCACCGAGCCAACTCGTTCAAGAACTTAGTGATGTCATTCGACCAAGAGCTCAAGAATTTCTTCAACTTGGCTTTGACTTCGTTTCTATGCCGGCGATTTGATTGCCTCCGGCGAAGATTGATTTCTTGAAGAGGCTCCAGCGGAAGCTTTCGGAGTTTCAGCGGGCATACTCATCATTGGATTTCAACAAGAAGGTTCTGGAAAAGTGGACTCCAAGGTCAGGGCTTTGGATTGATTTGTCAACGATAAGGAACGCGATGGTGGTGGAGGTGGAGGTGGAGGATAGGGATCGAGTTGTAAATTTTGATAGGGTTAGGAAGAGGAACGTGGTGAGTTTCAGAGAGTTTTGGGGGGAGTGGAAGAGTGAGGTTGAAGGAGATGAAGCAACATAGAGAAGCAAAAAGTCTTCTTCTTTTTTTTTTTTTTTTTCTCTGTGGCTTTGTTTGGTTGCTGAGAAATGAATTTTGTGAAGGGAAAATGAAAGGAAAGAACAGGAAAAGTGATTTTTGAACTTTTTAATTTTTCTTTTTAAAGTTTTTAACAAGTTATTTATTTATTTGGGTCATATTGGGTTAAATGGGCGGATTACTAATTAAATGGGTTGGGCGGATAATGGATAATTAATTTATATATAAACGGGTCATAAATGGATAAATGGATAATTACACACCCAACCTATTTATGACCCAACCCATTTATGACACAACCTGCCCATTTGTCACCCCTACTTGCAGCCAACAATGACAAAGGGAGGTTTCTAGGACGGGTTGGTTATCAAAATGATAACTTTAGGGACCGTGGAAACTTCAGTGGTGGGAATTTTAGCGGAGGCTGTGGCTATGGGAGAAATGACTTTGAGAGGCGAGGTGATTTCTCAAATTGAACTCATGGTAATGCTGGACAGAATGAAGAAACTGGCCATAGGGTCTAACAAAATGGAGGAAAAGCCACACGCCAAGCCAGTCAAAGCAGCAAGGGCTAGGTTGTGACTGCTCCTTTTACTCCAGTTTTGTTGAGAATAGTACCTATCTTTTGATTACATAGGAAGTTTAGTCAAACAGCAGCATTCTAGGGTTTTTTTTTTTTTTTTTCTAATAATTTTTTTGAAAGGATAATTAGTGATATGCTTAATATAATTGT
The DNA here is from genome assembly GCA_023055345.1 of Quercus wislizeni. NCBI lineage: Eukaryota > Viridiplantae > Streptophyta > Magnoliopsida > Fagales > Fagaceae > Quercus > Quercus wislizeni. The sequence continues at coordinate 21,292,458 of JALGQJ010000002.1, forward strand.
GTGCTTGTCTCCTTGTTTTGATCAATTGCTTATTGCACAAAATTCTGTGCAGTAGCTAATTACACACTTTCTCTACACAACTTTCTATAATAAAAAAAGTTTACAAGATCATTTACAAGCTTCAGCTAAAGCTCAGAGAAATGGTACTATAAGTAGATTAACCTTTTTAACCAATGGTGATGTCTCAATACAATTTATCGTAATATCCCTTAAACAATCATGATCAATGTATATTCATTATTTTGGAACTTGTATAAGTAGATTCAACCTTTTTAGCCATTAGCCATTGATGACGTCTCAATACAATTTTAAACTTTTTTTTTTTTTTTTTTTCCATTTTACGTTGTGCCAAACACTGGAAAATATTTTATACAGCTTTTTCATATACACTGCCAAACACTATAAAGTGAAAATATTTTACATGTAATATATTTTACCTTTGAAAATATTTTACATCAAAACAAACGGAGCATAAAATAATATATCTACACAATAAAATAATATAACCCAATACCCAAATAAAACCCAAAACCCAATAAAATATTATTTAAAAAAAAATACCATCTTGCTACAATTAGAGTTCCAGATAATACACATTTTTATGATTTTGATGCTATAAATTTACAATTTGGGGGTTTACAACCCCCAATGCCAATGCTCTAACAATGCTGATTAAAGTCAACTTCTTGATGACTAAGTGTCTGATCAACGGATGTGAATGGTTCATGCAAGCAAAATAATGCCCAAAATATATTATTATTCATGAAGCCAATTTCGTCAGTTGATAGGTTTGTCCAGATGAAGTATGATTAACTGAATCTTGTTTCCTAGACAAAATTAGAAATAGTGTTTCTCTTGAAAAGGTCATCGACGTGGTGCCAACTAGGGACAAGGGGAGACTTGGACAAGCGCCCCCCCCCCCCCCCCCGCCCTTCTGATTTTTTTTTTTTTTTTTATAATTATTAATACATACATAGGTACCAATTTTAGCAATTTTATTCTATAAAATTAGACTTTGCCCCTCTTAACAATATCATTGATTCTTTTACAAATACTACCATAACTACAAACTTTTCTACAATATTTTTACAAACTGTTGAGGCAGTAAATACTTATTAGTTTGCATCTAGGTCCATCACTTACATCACATTTTACTTACTAATAAACACTCACCACATTAACAATTTGTAAAAAAGTTTGTGACTTTAGCATTTTCCTCATTTTAAAGGCCAGATCTAAAATCTAAAATAAAATAAACAAGCCCAAAAAATTACCCAACAACAAAAAACAATTAAGCACAATCAACCAATTTTGTCCAAAACAAACAACCTGGCCCTTTAAAAAAATTTAAACAAAATAATTTTGTTCATACCTAGACGCACACATAAAAAATACAAATAAATAAATAAATAATCATTAGCTATTATGCAATAGAGCTAGACACTAAAGTCGCCGCACACAACCAATAGCAAAGCTACCCCCTAACTTCAAGTTCTGGCTCTATCCCTAGTGCCAACCACTGAGCCTCCAATCCGATGACAAAGTTAGCCAGGCGTTGAGGGAAAATAAGGGTTCAGAGTATTATGATGTCATTTAATCAAGGAATATGAAACCTTAAATTGAAGGAGATGGACTGACAACTCTGATCATAAATTTGATAATAAGTACAATAGTCTTTTTTTTTTTTTTTTTTTTTTGTATATGTGTGGAGAATGTACAACTCACCTACGTACCTAAAAACCCCAAATCCATATTCTAAACCTTAGCCAAAAATTATTGAGTAATACACGTCAAGACCTACCAAACCAAAAGGTCCCATCTCCCCAAATTCTGAAGCTTTTTGAGAAACTAATAAATAGTCTAAATTAAATCAACTAAAGTTATTAGCTTTCAAACTCTTTATTCAACGAAAAGAAAGATCAAGTTTCACACGCCTTATTTTCAACCCACTATTTCCTGTTACTAGTCGCTAACTCGGGCAATGCACGAAAAAGCTATAGTGTATGAAGATGTAAACTATTCTTTTTCTCTTCCTTTTTTATTGTACATTAGGATTCCAGTCTTATAATTTCCTATCCTTGATATGAAAAATTATATTATGTAATGAAAAATAGAAATCAAACTTAAGTTTAAATTAAAATGAAGAATCAAATCATTAACATCCTCAACTAACCATTCAATGTATAAAACACAAATTTAAAGAACTACTTAATCAATATTTCAAGTAAATTGAAAGACAACTTTAATGTGTTCTTTGTATCTTTTTCCTTTGTTGCTTCATAGTAGTCACTGAATATGTCCTTTCATTTTCCTTGATTACAAATGTTGGTGTGAGTTGTACATCGCTTTGAAAATACTTTTTGAAACTTTGTAGAATCTTCATCTTGTTCACTTGATAAGTTGTTACATTCATTTGAAGTATCACTGATGTAAGCCTAGCAATAGAACATGTTGAGAAATGTGTTACAACATATATGAGTCAAATATCAAATTTGTAATTTTGGGATATTAAAGAATACATACTTTTGTCATTTTATCAAGCTAAATTGCTTTGTCAGTTTCTTCAAAAGATTTGAAAACTTTCTTAATGGTAAAGAATTCTCATCCATACTTGAGGTTATAATCATTTAGTTGTATTTGGAAAACAAATTTTTTTCCATTCAGATTTTCTATTTGCACAAGAAGGACGACTTCTTTGAGCACCTAATAATTTCATTATTTTTGAGTTGATTGCATCTGACATCCTTGATATTCTGATCTTGACTTTCCAATTTTCTTTTTGTTTGTTTATATAAAGCTGATTTAAGAGAGAATATTGCATCATCTTGAATCCTTACCAATATAGATTATTCAATTTGAAAGTTTATAATAATTCAAACTTTCATTTAGATACTCCATAGAATAAATACTACTTTGCAAATGTAACACAACAAAATTGAACCTAAACAAAACAAAGCAGTATAACAAAGATACAAAAAAGTAATTAGTTTGTCAAAGATAGAAAACAGTAATGGATGAGAATATCCTTGGAAGCAATTTGGTAGAGAATCATGGTTGTAGTAAGTTTCCTACATCTATTATTACCTCTAAATCATGTCACTTGGCAGGCACTTATCTAAAGATGAAAACAGAATTTGATGTATATACAGGGTTGTATATATAAAAGAAAGGGGTTGTAATTGTTTCAATTAGAAAGAGGGCAAACTTGTATCAAACTCCATACCACATGGTGATACACACTTGCCTTTTACCACCTCAAAGACTTATACAAAACTAAAGAAAAATGAAACACAACATCTCCCATATAACAGTTTACCATTATTCCTAGTGTTGCAGCCTATCTAGTAAATATATTCCTTTCTCAAAAGATAGATTTGTGTTAACTCTCACAATTAGTCTCAAATCACATCCATTAAGCAAAGTAGCCAGAAAAGGTATAGATCTCTTGGGAGTATGGATATTACACATTTGTTTTACATAATTAGAATACAAATTGATCACAACATATCATGATTTGAATCCACATCTTGCTCGCATAATCATAAGGCCACATTTAAGGTAAGACATTATTATTATTATTTTCCATAATACCAAGATTGTACCATGCCTAATTAATTAGGAATAAAAGAACTTAACAGAATATGACCCATACCCATTCTCTGAATTTATCATCTTATTGTTTCATTCTACAATAGAATTAAAAAAATTAAAGGAATTTAAAAGCCTTCCCTCCATAGAGATTCACGTTGCTACTTATATAGATTAAGGGAAAATGCCTAATTTACTTTTTCATCCTCACTTGATTTGTATTGCTTATAACTTTGTCTAGAATAATCTCCCGTTCTATTTCAATATTTGAAGTGCCCAAAAGAAACTAAGGCTCACTTAAGTTCTTTAAATCCACTCATCTGTGTTTTAACCTAATTACCATAGATAGATAAACACGAATAAATTAACACAAATAACTAAACTAAAACCAATTTTACTCAAATACCTTAATCAAAACCAAATATAATCTAAAGACCTAGACTGAAACAAATCCATACAAATATCAAAAAACTTGATCATATTTAATGCACAAACCAAATCAATTTGGAGAAGAAGATAAACATGAAAATAAGTAACAGGCGTAAATACACTTTTAGTCCCTACATTTTGGCATTTTTCCATTTTAGTCCCTATATTTTATTTGTACCACTTTTAGTCCCTAAACCAATTAACGCGTGTTATTTTCGTCCTTTCCGTCAGTCAATCGACGGAAATAGCTGAGGTGGCAGTCGGAGGAATTAAAATATTATTAAAAATGCCACATCAGCATCTATTTTTTTAAAAAAAATTGTCAATTTTAACTAAATAAAAAAATAAAAAATAAATAAAAAGGATTAAACCCAGAAAATCAAACCCAAGAACACAAATCAAATGTCGAGGAAATTAAAAAAATCAAGAACATGCCAACATGGAACATGTAAAATCAAAGGGCACAAATATACAAAATACAAAGACCTTCAAAGATTCAAAACACAAAGAACACAAACCCAAACCCAACCCTCAATCTCTAGCAAACCCAGAACATCACATGAAAAAAGAAACCCTCCATACAAACATCAAACCCAGAAACAAACCCATAAATTTCAAACCCATAAATTTCAAACCCATAAAAATTCAAGAAACTAACCCACAAATTCGAGAACCCAGAAACAAACCTATAAATTTCAAACCCAAAAAAATTCGAGAAACTAACCCACAAATTCGAGAAACCATCATAGCCGCCACAACCCACCATCCCAACCGCCACAACTAAACCCAACTCGATCTCAACCCACCCCACCCTGATCTCAACCCATCCACCCCACCCCAATCTCAACCCATCCACCTCGATCTCAACCCACCACAGCCACCATGAGCCACTACACCACCAGTTACCACAAGGGAGAAACACGAATGAGAGAGAAAGAAAGAAGAATGAGAAAATTTGATAGAAAGTGAGACACAAATGAGAGAGAGAGAAGAAAAAATAATTTAACAAAGTGAGATGGAAGAGAAAATAATTTGAACCCAGTTTTTGATGTCTTCCCAAAGAGATTCAAGACTATTTTTAGTTCTTAATTTTAGTGATTTTTGGTTTTATTTCTGTTTTTTATTTAATTAAAATTAATAAATTAATTTTTTAAATTTATGTACTGACGTGGCATTATATACTGTGCAATTATATTATTTTTTAATTCCTCCAGCTGCCACCTCAACTATTTCTGTCGATGGATTGACGGAAATGATGAAAATAACACGCGTTAATTGGTTTAGGGACTAAAAGTGATAAAAATAAAATGTAGGGACTAAAATGGAAAAACGTCAAAATGTAGGAACTAAAAGTGCATTTACGCCTAAATAATATAAATACAAAGCAATCATGAGTGACTTTCACAATATAAATTATGTTACCTCTATTAGTTGGTTCCTTGTCTCAAAGATTGGTAAAACCTTCTTTATACACAATATTTTTTGTTTTAGAAATTTTATCAGTCTCATCATTAATGATAAGGAATTTTAGTCTCATCATTTTTTTAGTCAATAAGATAAGGCATATCAAGAGAGCCCCATTCAAACTAAATATATGCTAGTGTTAGTACACCCTTGCATGTGGAGCCTTTTCACACATAATTATAATTGTTCGTTTAAGAAATCATCAATTGTTTTGCAGAAGCTTTACATATTGACTTTTTTATTTATTTAATTCTTAAGCAAGTATGTTACCATGTGATTCTGTCAACAAGTCCCCATGGCAATATAAAATCTATCAATATTAATCTGTTGACAAACTATGGAAAATATATTGAAACCGTTATCAATAGTAGTTGTTTCACTTCGCAAACAATTGACATACACTCTTGATCAAATTTAAGAGGGTTTTATGAACTTGTTTGAGAGTAAAATAATAAAACTTTCTTTCTTGTCTCTGAAACCCAAAAACCTAAGTTTTCTTGAAGCTGCTAGCCTTCCCCTAGCTATTGAGTGTTGAGACTACCTATGAAGGCCTTGAATGAACTGAATTCTCTGCAGGTAAATCCATCCTTGTTTTAGGCGGTGCTGGTGGAGTTGGAACACAGATTATTTAGGTATATCTTCACTTTCATTGATATTCCAATGCCCTCACGTTAACCTTGTGAATAGTTAGTCTTTTCATCCTTATTGTGAGTTCAGTATTTAGAAGTCTTTTGCTCTCACTGTATCCCAGAATCATCATTAATGTTCAATATAAATTTGTGGCCTTATTCATACTCTATCTCAGATATGATAATCCTTGTATGTCCTTTTTTATTTTTTGAATGTCTGGGGCAGCTAGCAAAGCATGTTTTTGGTGCATCCAAGGTAGCAGCGACTTCAAGCACTGGGAAGCTGGAGCTATTGAAGAGTTTGGGAGCTGATTTGGTCATTGATTATACAAAGGAAAACTTTGAAGACCTTCCAGAGAAGTTTGATGTCGTATATGATGCAGTTGGTAAGATTTTGAATTTGTTTTCGCTTCATCATAAGCCTAATTTGGTCAATGAATTCTATATTTAGAATTGGGACTGGTGGGAGGTGTCCTTTCACAATAATCAACCTAAACAATTGTTAGACTTGTGGCCTTTTTGTGTCTGACTTTGTGTTTAAATTGATTTCCATTTCTAAGACATAAGGTTGGTGAAATTGCTCATGATATTTATTTGTACGTGACTTGCCAATCTAATTGTATTTTTCTATTAAACATGTAATGGTTGCTCGCAAAATGTCAAAGACTAATTTTTTTTGTACACAAAACAGGGCAGACTGATAGGGCAGTCAAGGCTGTGAAAATAGACGGGCATGTTGTGACAATAGTAGGCCCTGTAATTCCACCGGCAACTATGTTTGTACTCACTTCTAAAGGGTCTATCTTGGAGAAACTGAAACCTTACCCGGAAAGTGGGAAGGTGAAGCCAGTGATTGACCCCAAAAGCCCATTTCCATTCTCAAAGACTGTTGAAGCATTTTCCTACCTTAACATTAATAGAGCCACTGGAAAAGTGAAATAATAAAACTTTCTAAAAGCTTTGATTCCTTTGAAGTTATTAAGGGTAACAAACTCTAATCTTAACGTACAAACACATCATGAAATAGATCATTAAAAAAACCAAACCTACTTCTCAAACGGAATCATATTAAAATATCTTCCAAGACTCCACCAAACCCCCATATCTGTCATGCTCAGAATTGGGACCATAGGCACCTGAAACATAGACTTGTATTGATCATCCACACATCTGAACTTACATAAACTGAATAATTTCCCACAGCCCCAATCAGCTTTCTCTACTAGTCTTCTAGTCCATAGCAATAGCAGCCCAACAGAGGCTCCGAAAGCTCCAAAGTGACACCAGTCCACAGACTAATAATCCATATGGTAAATCACTGTTACAATAGTGCAGCCAAAAAAAAAAAAAAAAAAAACATTTATACAATACTATCAACTATTACCAAAACTATCTAAATGTTGTTTCCTACCATATAAACCTATCTCACCATCAATACCAATCCCAATATCTAACATATGAATCATAAAAAAATTTCAAATACACAATCTCAAAGAATTATAATTTAAAATTCCTTATGAATTTCAAATTTATATACAAAAACCATATGCTAAAATCAAGTTTTTAAATGGTAGCCACATGAACCCAGATAAGAATTCACAAAATTAAATCCAAAAAAAAAAAAAAAAAAAAAAGAACAAAAAGTAGCACTAACAATATCCAACAACAATATTAGCAAAATAGTTGAATAGAAAATCAAAATATTACTTACACAATTTATAATCAGAATTATAAAGAGCAATAAAAATTTCAGAAGAAAGTTAGCCATAGGTTGTGATTGTAACAAATAATCTCTAAGAAAAGTACTATTTATAGGTTTCTGAATTCCTAATCAAATTTGGTTACTTTTGCTAACCGACATACTTGAAATACAATGGGCTAGATACTTGGGGAGTATGATGGGCCGATTGGGTGTGACTCGATGGGCTGGGTTGGACATGACTTCAAGCGAATCCATTTGTGGGCTGGGTTGGGTGTGACTTCGAGCAAATCATGGTGTAGAGGCATCGATTCATAGAAAATGGTGAGAAATTTAAGGGGAGAAATAGAGAAGAGAGAGGAGAAGGAGAATGGAGGTTGGCATTGGGATTGGGATTGATTTTCAGAGTTGGGTTTTGGGGAAAGAGAAGAAAAATTTTCAGAAGCTATTTTGAATCCGGTGTTTTGAATACAGTGTTTTGGGTGTTTTGAATTAAAAAATAAATTGGAAGAAGCTAAAAGGGGAGAGAAGAGAGAGGAGAAGGTAGGAGTGTGCAAAAAACCCACCGACCCGCTAAGCCTGACCCATTGGGTTGGGTCAGTTTTTAAGATTTGGTGGGTTGGGTTGGGTTGGGTTACAAAAAAAAATTTATAGAGGGTCAGGTTGGGTTTGGGTCATAAAATTACAAACCCGCCAAACCCGACCCAACCCACCCATATTTAATATAGATTTAAAATATATTATATATTTAATTTTTTTTAGGGCACTTATATATATATATATATATATATATAATATTTAATAATTAAAAAAACAGGGGTAGAGCAGCATTTCCTCGATTCCTCCTACTAATACTAATTTAATATATATATATAATATATTATATAATTAATAAATTTTTTTAATTAACCAGTTCTTCCTATTCTATATAAAAGCCAATTAGTTCACACAAATCCTAATAAATTACTATTGTTGTTTAGTCATTAGTGTTGTTTGCCTTTAAGGAGTTATATTAATACTAATCTTTAGGTTTTTTTAATATATTAATATTTATATTTTTTTTTACTCAATTTAATAATAATAATAATAATAAATATTTGTCAAACCCATGGGTTCAACCCGACCCATGTGGGTTGGGTTGGACTTATGTGATGGGTTGAATTTTTTTTATGGTGGGTTGGGTCAAAAAATTCCTTCAACCCAACCCAACCTGACCCACGCACACCCCTAGGAGAAGGAGAGTTGGGTCCGGTGTTTTGAATATGGTGTTTTTTTGGGAGCTTTTTTTTGGTATCAGGTTTTTAGTTGAAATTTTTGGATTTGAAACAGTTTTTTTTTTTTTTTTTTACCGCTGATGTGTTAATTTGTGGGCTCTTAAAAAATAAAAAAATAAAAAAAGAGCCAAGTATGGGTTAGAGCTTTGGTTATATACTAGTCTCATCATATGCGCTTTTCGCGTGTAATGAGGCTCTTTTTTATAGTTTTTTTTTTTTTTTAATGGGAACATAGGGTGGGTTTTTTTTTTTTTTTTTTTCTTTTGATAGAACATGGGGTAGTTTTATAAAGATGGGTAGGTTTTTTATTTTCAATTTACGATTTTAACCTCATTTTTATGTTTTAGGAATAATGATAAGTTAATTTAATTAGGGGTATTTTTGAAATAAAAAAGATAATAACCAATTTTATGAATTCTCTTAATATATACTATTTTTTAGGTTTAGTATCATAATTTTTCCTTCGTCACAATTTGAAAAAATAGATAAGATTTTTTTTTTTCCGGAAGAGAATAGGAATCCTATTTTAATTAGAAGCTTTGGGGTGTTTATCCAAATCCAAGTTGATAATTTAATACATTAAAATAAATAAATTGATAATGTAATAGTTTAAAAAAGAAATGTGAGATAGTTTAGCTTGAATTTTTTTTTTTTTTTTTTAACATGTGATAGTTTTTCCCCTTTTTTTCTGGTAGGGTAGTTTTTTTTTTTTTTTTTTTTGAACGTGGGTAGTGGGAAGCACTTTTTTTTTTTTTTTAAATTGTGAATAACGTTGACTATCTAGTGGGGAGTTAATAACCAGTAGGTTTTTTGAGTTAAATTTGTTTTATGTTTTTGGACATTGAAACAAATACATGGTTGTTGTGTGTGTGTGTGTGTGTGTTTTTTTTTTAATTAATTTTTTGACCATGTTAGAAATTAGTGCAAAGAAAAGTCTATAATTAAAAGGAAAATAAAATAAAATGTAGAGAGATGTGAGGAAAAAGAATAGTTCAAACACCAAAATAACACAATAAATAAAAATATTAAAGGTAAAAATGATGCACCAATTCTTAATTATAGCAATCATAAAAAAATTCTCCCAAAAATCCATTCCTCTTCTGTAAGGGGGAGGAACAGAAGAGGAATGGATTTTTGGTGTGTGAATTGTAATTTAGATAGAGATAATGTCCTAATTTTTAGCAACTTCCTCTACTTTCTACTACTTACACACGATCAAATAAAGAAGGGAAGAAGAAAAACCTAAAATTTAGGTGTTGTACATGAGATGGAAAGTTTTTTTTTTTTTTTTAGTAATGCTAGAAACACAAACCATTTTATAAAAAAATTTACAAACGACTGATGTGGTGAGTAGTGATTGGTAAATGAAAAAATTATGTTAATGGTCAGCCTAGATAAAAACCAATAAAAAGCTAGTTACATCTACAGTTTGTAAAAATGTTATAAAATAGTTTGTGATTGTAGCATTACTTTTTCTTTTGGATTTTTATTCTTGTGCTGTTGTACTTGAGAATATGGCTTTTACACAAATTTTGTTAATTACTTTTATACCATTGTTTCTTTGTTTGTGAAAAAAATTGTCAAGTAAGGAATATTAAGGGTATTTTAGGGAATAAAAAAGCGTGATAATTAATTTTGAATATTCCCTTAATATATAGAGATATAAATTAGGGTACAGTACCCACACAAATCTTGACCGTTAACTGTAATAGTTTTAATCTTGGCCGTATATTTAATTTTAGTGAATAGCAATTACCGATAGAGGAGGTTGCCAAATAAAAGAAACTAGCCTCTAAGCACGCGCTTGAGGTTCTTCTATTTTTTGTGTAAAATTTAATAGTGTTCGTTCATCATAATTTGGAGTTGCTACATTTTTCAATCACAAAAGTATCTAGAGGTGTGATGATATTTACACCAAAAAAATATTTCATTCACAAATGCATAAATCTCATCAAAATTCCACATCTTCATAAAAGAAAGGGAAGAGAAAAACTCAAAACATAACCTGTAAGTGAGTAGTTTGAGGGAGAGTCCATTTTGTATTAAATAAAGATACAATTGTATAAAGAGAGTTAGTAACATCTTTTCAAAATAATAAACTTGTATAAAATAAAGATACACATACAAACATGTGAGCAAGAAAACACAAAAAATAAATAAATAAAGAAAAAAAGAAAAAGAATGAGTACTAAGAAAACTATGTACCTTTGCTTATGTCTTCATGAAAAAGAGAGAGAGGTGAAGAGAACATTTATTTATGTTTTGTTTTGTTTGGAAACTGGCTTGCCATTCAGAAATAAAAAATAAAAGATAAAATTATGGTAGTGCCTAAATTTAAGGAGATGGATGAGAAGTTATAGTAGGAGCCCTTTTTTTTTTTTTTCCCAAAATAAAGAAGAGATTTGAGAAAAAGAAAAATAACCGTGAGATTAGAGTAAGAAAACTGGAAATTATGGGGATATGTTCTTAAGAGATTCTTCTTGTCAAGCTCTATTTTTATATCTTTGGTTCTGCTTGAAATAGGTTGAGCTTTACCATTATGATGAGTTTCTTTGTTCTAGCTTATGATGGGATGGTTAGTTGGTTTTCATCTAGGTTCACTTATTAATGTGTTTTTTCTCTCTAATTTGTGAAATTTACTCTGAATGCTTTAGCTAGGGAAAATATTCGAATTTGTATTTGTTAAGTGGCAGTCTGAATCCAAAACTTTGTGAATTTGGTGAAAGTGTAGACGGTCTTATGTGTATGATAATAAAGTAGGCTATAGGTGTTTGCCACTGCTTTATTGGTTTTGTTGGTGCTTACAAGTCCCAAGGGCACACCCAGTGAAAAAGAGCATTGGAAATCTGCTTCTTAAATTACACTCGCAGGAATCAGTTTTGATAATTTATTTATGTAATGTTTGATAATGTTGTGAGCATCATTTTAGCTTCTAAATTCAGTTGGGCCTTCAATTATTTTTAGTTTCAATTGTAAAGAAAAACTGGTATTGGCAATTTGGCACATAATGTGAATTAGAATGTCCACCTATGCATTTTATAGTGGTGGAAGGGTTATGCAGGTGGTTGTCACAATTGGACATTAATGTAATGGAGAACATTTTTTGGTCATGCTTTCTAACATAATTAACTTTATACCATCTCCTGTATAAAACCTTAACATTAAAGGACTTCCAAGAATATCTATTTGAATGTAAAAATGTTGACTTGGTGTATTTGTTGAGGGTTTAGATGATCTAATTATTTTTATTGATTAGTCTATGAGTCTCTGAATTTTAGGGGCAACACCAAGATCTTTGGGTTCCAACATTAAAGTTCAAAGTTGTCAAAATATGACTTGATTATTGATGTTCAATCATACTACTGCGTGAGGACAGAGCAAAAACATTTTTGTGCATGGTATCAAAAAAAGTCTAAATTTTGGAGATACTGTTGCTATGAGTGTTGGGCTTATCCTCTCATTTGATTCTCAGATTTTGATTATGTTCTTAACTCTGGTCTTAACAGATCTTGATCATGTTCTTATTTCATAGATTTGGTTGTTTTTACTTGGTTCATTTTTCTTTCTTTTTTCTTATTCTTTTTTTTTTTCTTTTTTTTCCCTTTTCAAGGGGGATGTAGAATTGTAGATAATGCACTGGAGCAGAAGTCCAACAACTATAGATCAAAAGGAAGAGAGAATCAAGTTATCTTTGTGTTTATAAAATTCTATTAAGAGAAAAAAGAGTGTGGTCCAAGGACGTTTAGTACTAAACATTATAAAAATTCATTGGTTTTAGAGTTGGGATTGTCTAAGACTGAAATTTCGTATACTCTTGTTTACATATGAACGTTGGTATTCCTAATTGAGACATTGATATTATTTAACGTGAAGATGATACCAATGCAACTAAGGAATAGTTTGTTTTGTTGTAAAATACTTTCAAAAGAAAAATTCCACTGAAACATAAAAAATATAAATAAAACTTGACTAAACCACTCATGAGATGTCAAAAATAATTTAATTGTCCCTTATACCTCTAGAGAACACAACCAAAATATTCTCGCAATCCCTAAAAAGAACCAAAATATCACTCTAATACAATATTGAATGGCTTTGATGCTATTATGGCAATTTTCAAAGTTTCGAAGTATTTTAGTTTAGGTCCAATGTAAAACCTTTGTCATGCGGGAAAATTCAATTCAGCTTTTTTTTTTTTTTTTTTTTAAATTTAGTTTAGGTTTCATGGCATACTGTGGCATAATTTTTTTTTTTTATAATAATTTTGACTGTTAGCCACATTAGATAAAATAAATAACCACATGAGTGTTTTTGAAAAAAGGTTAGGTAAAATAAAAATAAAAACGTAAATTTTTACAATAAATTTAGCTAAATTTTTTTAATTAATTATAAAAGTAAAAATAAATCTAGAAATATTGACATTTGATTTGTGTGTATACGGTTGTGTGGAATAAAATATGTTTAATAAGTTTTATCTTTTTTTTGTTTCTAAACAATAGAAATAAGCCTACTTGCATGCCTCAATCGTAAGCATACAAGATCCAACAGCCCAATTTTTACATAATCTTAAACTTCCTAATAACCCAATCTCCAAAAGAAATCCAGGCCCCCAACACCAAGAGTACAGCAGAAGGTAAAATGACATATCTACATACATATTTATGTTCAGTAAGAAAGCTATGATAATCCACGTTTACAATTGGACATGCTAGGATAATGAGGAGGACCATAGAAAGAGAGAATATAAAAACAATATGCATGGTGAACAAGGAAAAGTTGGAGCTAGGCACGGGCTGGTACAGATCTGAAGTAACAAAGAAAAAATTAGATATATACCAAACTAATAAAATCTATCACTTGCAAATTAATAAAATCTATTATATATATATATATATTATTATATGGAGGGTGTCAATACAATTTTATTTGGGTGTATGTAATTTTTCATTACACTTATTAACAAGGGCGTAGTCAGGAATAACTACTTGGGGGGCGGGCTGTCATAGAGATATGCTAAATATAATTCCTAAGTCTATTGAATACAAAATTATCAACTTTCATATATCATCGTATAAAAGAACATTCACATCAAATCATGCCTGCGACGATTTTTCATGAAATAAAATTCATTCCCTGCAATTTCCTTATCTACATAATCTATCATACTATCATATTCCCTGCAATTCCCTACAATTTGCTCATTATTTGGTACCTAATTTCAAAGTAAGTACCTTTTAGGATAAAAAAAATTAGATAAACAAATCACTCAAAAGTATAATCAAAGTAACAAACAACATAAACAAAATACACTAACTCCCAGGTCAGTGGGTCACAGCCCTCATCCCAATTGCCTTCCATATATTTTACTTACTTTACTAATTACTACCCAAATACACAATGCAAGCCCCACGGCCCCCGCCCTACCCCCACTGAAGAGATGAACAAGAAACAACACAAAAGCCAAAAGTCACAGAGCAGCCAGTGGAGTCAGTGGATAAGGACTCAAGAATATAGAATACAAAAACAATAAACACAAAAATACAAAGTCAAATAAGCATAAATTGCTTTGCTGGGGCCAAAATGGGTAATTACCCATAAAAATCTAACTATTCAGTTAGTTGGCCCGGTTTGGAAACAATTTGCAATTCTAGCAACTCGAGCTTTAGAGGCTCGATTTAGGGCCTCTAAATCGACCCTTTAACGCTCGGTTTAGGTGCTTTGACATGGCAAAAAACACGCTGGAGTACACGTGGAAATCAAGTGTCTGAGACTCGATTTCCACGCTAACCCTTATTATACATACTAATATCAGAACAGCCCAGAACATATCAGAGAAGGAAGGAAAAAAAAAAAAAAAACCAGAAGAACCCAGGCCGTCGCGCGCAACCCAGGCAGCGCGCAGCCCAGGTCGCGCACGACCCAGGCAAAACTTGGGTTGCGCGTGACTCCTGGGCCGCGCGCAACTCCTGGGTCGCGCGCGACGCTTGGGTCGCGCGCGACTCCTGGGTCGCGCGCGACGCCTGGGTCGCAGGTCGCACGCTGCCCAGGTTTTGCTTTCTTTCTTTTGCTCTTTCTTTTGATTTTTTCTATCTGATTTTTTGTTTGGCTGCTCAGAAAATCATAAAGTTTGGATCTTTATGTTTTTGCTTCAGATCTGATGGTTGTGTTTTGGATTTTTTAAGTTTTTTTTCTGTGTATTTTGGCTTGTACCAGAGGCTTGAGCCTTTAATTTTTTTTAAATTTTGTTGGTATAAATCGAGCTTTAGACACTCGATTTCCACGTAAGTAAGTGTTGCCACATCAGAGCATGGAAATCGAGTCTCAAAGACTCGATTTTTAGGCCAAAATCGAGTCTTAGAGACTCGAGTTGCTAGTATTTGATATTGTTTCGTAACTGGAACTATTAATTATATAGTTTGAATTTTATTGCTAGTTACCCATTTTGGCCCTTTGCTGGCAAAGGGTATCACATATTCACAAATTCACATACTCACATACACATATTTTATATTTAGTTCAGTAACTTCAGTTGTAGAGAAAAAAAGAGCGAAGTCAGAAGTGAGATGAGAATGAGATACCTTGAGGAATTGAGATTGAGATGAGGTCTTGAGGTTGAGGTGATGAACAGAACAGCTGAACAGGTCAGCGGGCTAGTGGAATTTGTGGCGACAAGGCAAGCAGGCGAGGACTGAGGAGATTGTTTCTAAGGAGAGGCGTGACAGTGTGACACACCATGGAGGCGTGAATTGAGAACAGAAGGGAAAAATAGGGCAGCGTAACAATCAGACTGTTTTCTCCTTTTTCTAACGGTGAGGATTGAATTTTAAGATGCCTTTGTTTTGTTTGATCAGGCATTTTAGATTTGGGATTGGGCTGGGCTGGAAGTGTTTTAAGTTTAAAGGAGAAATTTTTTGTTTTATTAGGGATTTGGGGCTGGCTGGTGGGGATGGATGTGGGCCAAGGTTTTTCTTTAATTTTAAGTTGTATTGGACTAGAACTAGAAGAGTGGTTGAAATAGCTTGGGGGGCCCATGTCAATTTTTTACCTACTCTAATGGAAATTTGAAAATTGGGGGGGGGGGGGGGGGGGCCCAAGGAGCCAAGTGGCTCCGCCCCTGCAGTTATTAAATAATTATAAGAGTGGTTCTATATGGTAAAAGTGAATAGCTAAGTATAAAAAATGATATTTGATGATGAGACAATTCATAGAAGAAAAATGCATAAACGGATGTGAATCGAAGCTCTAAACTTCATGTATACAAGATAATGCCCAAGATATTACTCTTTTGTTTGGAAGTAGGATTAGGATTTAGGAATATACAATGGTCTAGGTTTATTTCAATAGCGTAGCAGCAAGCAAAGGTTTTTCCTCAAATTAGATGGTCCAAGTTTATTTTGTCAACATTGGCAAAACAAATTTATGTTAGAGCATTTAAAGTGGCAACAAAGAATAGTAAATATCATTAACAAGGAGATTTGCAAGAAACTATTAAGGGTAAATAATGTATTTGGTCCGTAACTTTTAGGATGTATATATGTCTATTAGGGCATTCATTAAAGTCCAACTTAAACTCCAGAAAAAAAAAAAAAAAATATATATATATATATATATATATATAGAAGTTCAAAAGAAAATTTTGGTCTTTAATCTCAGAAATAAAAAGTTCATAAGTCAAAATTTGAAAAATCATAAAAAAAATGGTCAAATAAAACTTAAGAATTTGTAGCTACCTAACCTCCAAAATCTCTCGTTATCCTTCTTCACTCTCCAAACCCAAAGAAAAAAGGCTGTCTCTGCTTCATAAACACAAAATTTGCTGCCACTTGACTGTACCTAATCTGCTGCCGCCACTGCCACTTGGTCTACCTTCTACCACTGCTTGATCTGGTTTATCAGCTCTCTCTCTCTCTTTCTTTCACTGTAAGAGTGTGTTTATAGTGTTTTGATATGATATTTCACTAAATTTGTGTGAGTGTGTTTATAGTGTTTTGTACCGCTGCCCCTGTGTGGTGTTATCTTTTGATTTTTTGCTGTTGAGGTGAGGTGAGATGAGGTGAGGTGAGGTTGGCAGAGACAGAGAGAGAAGTATGAGAGAAGAGAACAAAGAGATTTAGGAGAGCTGGTAGAGAGGAGACGGAAGAAAAAGGTAAGCAGTAAACTTGAAATTTTTTAGAGGCAGATTGCTGGGTAGTTGAGCTCATAGATGTATAATTTATTGGGTAGTTGTGGACCTGTGGTACATATAAATTGGCTTCAAAGTGGCCAAAATGGCCAAATAACCATAAAATTATAACTATTTAGTAAGTAGACTGATTTTGAAACAATATATATAATTAACAACTCGAGTCTAAGAGACTCGATTTTTAACCGTAAATCGAGTCTTTAAGACTCGATTTTCATGGTCTAATCACATCTGATGTGGCATCATTTTCCACCTGTTGACCACTTGAAAATCGAGTCTTAAAGACTCAATTTAAAGCCCATATATAGCAAAACAGCACCAGCAGAAAAAGAAATCAGAGCTAGAAGGAAAAAAAAAAAATGAAGAAGAAGAAATAAACCCAGGCTCGCACGACTTGGGTCGCGCAGCCTGGGTTGCACGAGCCCGGCGGCCTGGGCCGCGCGACCCAGGCTGGCGTGACCTGGGTCGCGCAACCCAGGTCGCGTGGCCTGGGTCGCGCAACCCAGGTCACGCGACCTGGGTCACGCGAGCCCCAAGTCTCGCGGCCAGGGTGGGCTCGCGCGATCTCTTTCTCTCCCTCTCTGATCTGACTCTTTCTCTCTCTCTTATCTGGTCTCCCTCTCTCTGATCTAACTCTCTCTCTCTGATTTGATCCGATCCGGTGAGGTGAGGCTGTGCTTGAGACTTGGGAGATTTTTAAAATTTTTTTGAATTATAAATCGAGTCTTAAAGACTCAATTTTCAAGTTCTCGCCACATGGAAAATAATGCCACATCAGATGTGATTAGATCATGAAAATCGAGTCTTAAATAATCGATTTACAAGCCAAAATCAAGTCTCTTAGACTCGAGTTGCTAATTATATATATTGTTTCAAAATCAGTCTACTAACTAAATAGTTAGAATTTTATGGTTATTTGGCCATTTTGGCCCTTCAAAGTTGTTGAACTCTAAAGTGTTAGTCTGAACGGTTATATTTTTTGTTTGGCATTGATGACTTGATTGGTGTAACTGCAGTAAATCTATGAGAGCTCTTCGGACAGAAGGAGGTAATTAAGTCACGTAACTTAGCATGACATCAGCTCTAAGAATTGAGGTTTTGTCATCGTACACATTACACAGAATGTGACATTCTGCTTGTTCTCTTATAGCACAAGGAGTAACGTTTGAGATTTCAAATTTGTTTCTAGAAAAGTTCAGGGCATTTACTCAAGTTATTTCACGTCAATATCATAAGTCATAACTCAAAACGAATTAAGATCAATTTCTCAGGTACTTTATAAAATAAATTTTCTTAAATCTTAACTACTTCTTAATAATTTAATAATATAAATTTTGCTATATCAGTATTTTATTAACAATAATTTTAATTGTTTTGTTTGCAATATTATTTTATTATTTTAAGAATATTATTAGTAGAATATTGACATGTTAGAATCTAAACTATTAAATCATTAAATTGTGGTTAGAATTTAAAGAAATCTATTAATAAAGTATCTTAAGAAATTTAGATTATAAGAATCCACTCAAAACATATTTGGAAGTAGTTTTTTTTTTTTTTTTTTTCCTGCTTTGCTTGAGTTCATTAAATTTGGCAATACCACACATACTATCCATCACAACTGTCATCCATTTGCCCATTTATCATCTCATAAGTCTCAAACTCAAATTTCTAGCAATTTTTAGCATGATACAATGACAGGAATACTAATATGGCAAAATTTAAATCATTAAACTGTGGTTAGATTTTAAAGAAATCTGTTAATAGAGTACCTTGAAAATTTTAGAAGATGTGAATCCACTCAAAACATATTTGGAAGTAGATTTTTTTTTTCTTTTTTTCTACTTTGCTTGAGTTCATTAAATTTGGCTATACCACACATACCATCCATCACAACTGTCATCCATTTGCCCATTTCTCATCTCATAAGTCTCAAACTCAAATTTCTAGCAGTTTTTAGCATGATACACTGACAAAAGGTCATAATTCAACATTGTGAGACTCATTAAAATCTTTCACCAATAAGGTAATTTAAGTTCCATGTTAGATTAACGTGTTAAGTCATTATAGTAGTGCTCCTAATTGGATAGCATTAACTTAAGCTCTTAAAAATCACAAAAACCATACCTTTTTAGAAAGAGTAATTATAGTACCACAAAACCACCGCACACCCTTAATGTGATGGTCACTCTACAAGTATAAGTGCTTGTGTGGTGTAGGGGGTAAGGGTCAGGGTTCAAGTCTCCAAGAGAGAGCTTCACACACATATACACTTAGATTAGGCTAGAGTAGAATTCTATCCTATATATAAAAAATAAATAAATAAATAAATAATTTATAGTACCACATAAATTATAAAATTACTATAACTATTCTATATGTCAGATTATGATTGATTATCGATCACTTTTATATAAACCTATTATTTTTTCACCACTCACAATCTGCCATGTGAACAATTTTAACAAAAATTATGGCATTTTATATGGTTTTGGGATTTTTGTCTTAGAAATAATATGCTTTCATCTAAAACTAATCCATCTTTCAATTTAGTTATTGAATAGAAAAATATCTCTTTGTACAAGAAATAACCTACATATATTATGGTGTATTACTAAAAAAGAATATCAAAATTACAGGGTAAAGGACTGACTAAATACACATGTAAAGAAGGTGCAAAAAAGAAGAAGAGTGAAGAGTCAAAGTTAAAACCTTTACCTTAACACAAGGACTCTTTAGAGCTTGATTTTCATTGTTCCCCTCAGCCAATCTAATCAACAACAAACTAGAAGGTTAGTAAACTTTAGAACTCAAAGGCTAAGACTAGAATAGGTCCCAACCAAGTAAAATTTTATTTGAGGATGTTTTGTGAAAAACTTCCTCTTTGATTCACTATTTTCTATTGAATCTCGCGTATATTCGCCTTCGTTTCCCTGTCTCTTTTAAAAATGTATCTTTTATGGCTTTATATAGTGGTAAAATGGGAGTGTGGAGCGGCTTTCAGACGATGTGGGATTTGAATTACATAATTTTTAATGTAAAAAGCTTTCCTTACATAGCTTATGGAACCCTAGCTGAATGTGCATGCTCGAGGCATACGTGTGCATGCCCTAAGCACGCGTACTCACGACTTGTGTCAGTGAGCAAACTTAGGGTTTCCAGTAGCCTTTCTTTTCCAAAAATAATTCTATTCTTCCAAAAATAATTTTATATTTGCCCTAAATATTTTCTCAAGTCAATTTTCATGAGATTTGGGCCTCAGAGTACTGCCATCATTGAGAAACAAGGGCTAGAGTCATAAGGGGTATAAAAAGAGGTGTTTACAGCTACCCTATTATAAATTTTAGGGGAAATTATAGATTACTAACTTGTGATTTAGCCCAAATTTAATTTACCCACTTGTGGTTTTATTTTTGACACTTTTACCGACTTATGCTTCCCTCTGTTACTACTCCGTAACCCATCTCTCTTTCAGACATTACTCTAACACATTTTTTTTATCAAAAACAAAACCCAAAACAAATCAAACACTCATCTCTCTCCCAAAACATACTCCCATCCACGTGTACAATTTTTCAGCATTTTAAGCTTAGAGAGAGAGAGTTCACAGATCACAATAAACACAAAACAAATGTTCCACCATATGGATTTGGTTTAGAATGAAGAGTGAGGGGGAAAGGGGGCGAAGTTCGATGTAGATTAAAGAAAGCAGAGAGGGTTTAAGAGAGAAATTGTTAGCCATGGAGATCGGTGGATAAGAATGGCGGCTCCGAAAGTGCCGTGACCGATCTACTCCATGATCTCATACTGATCCATGATCTCTCATCTCTCACGCTAAAATTTAGATCAGTGATAGCTTTGGGTTACGGTGGCGACAGTGGAGGAGCATGTATAGGTTTAGGTTTTGGTTTGTAGAGGAGCACAACTACTTTAGGTTTGAGATTTGAGGTGGACCGTGATGTGTAGGATGTGATTTGAGTTTTGGGTTTTGGTTGTGGTCAATCTGAGATTTTAGCTTGGTTGCGGTGGATTTCAATTGATGAAAATTGGCTAGTGCTAGTGAATCTCAAACCTTCGAACAACATGGATTTTTTCTTAGAGTGCAGTGGCTACAATTTATGAACACGAAGAAGAACGAATTTGGGTTTGAATAGCTATGAACTAGATATAAGTTTTTTTTTTTTTCCTTTTTTTTCCTCATTTAATAACAATCACAGCAACTCTTTATTTACCCAAAAGAGAGTGAGAAAAGGGAAAAGACTTACAATTTTTATTTGAAAAGAAATGCCGATTTGAGATTTAACATTTGTATATGCACAAGTTGTTTTCTTTCTTTTAGTACCTTTATATTATGCAGAAGTTATGGATATAAGTTTTAGCATTCAACCTCAATTATTTCTTTGTCTTTCTAGTCAATGAGAACACGAATGACACCATAAAAAAGTAGATTTGGTGGTGTTATTGGCTTATTGCTTGACATTAAGACAGAGAAGGTGGAAATAAAGTAGAAAAGGTTTACTAGCATCGACAATTTCATGGTGGTGATATTGGCTCATTGCTAAGTTCATTGATACCCAGCTCTATCTATTTAGGTTTTTTACAAATTCCCTATTTGATCTTGTTTCTTTCTATATTTTTGTTGTTCTTATGTTTTTACAAATTCCCTATGTTTTTCATGTTCATATGTCTCTCTATCGTGGTTTTGCTTGATTTGATTTGTATTAGTTTTTTGGGTATATGTTCTTCATGTTTGTGAATTGTGAGAAACCAATACCATATTGCAATGGTATATTTATTATAATAGTTAAATTTTTCATATTTTTTCTTACAATAGATTGTAAAATAATTGGAATTAGATCATTGTAATAATATATTCATTGCAGTTTCATGTTTGTCATTGCAATAGATTGTAAAATAATTGATATTTTAGTTATTGCAATGTTAAATTTGTTGCAATAAGCTATCTCTTTGAAATTTCGAGAAGGAAGAGTAGATTTCTTTTCCTTGTGGATTTCTTTTCGAGAAGGAAGAGTAAATTTGTCGCAATAATTGATACTTTTGTCAAATTATTTCTCTGGTGGATTCTAGTTTTCTTTTCCTTGTGAATTTAGGGAACCCCTAGTGGATTCGATGTTTACTACCAAAAACTAACAATTTAGTTTCTGTTCTATCAAGAGAGTATCATGTGTGCTTTCTTTTGGCTTTCGTGACATCAAGGAGTTCTATTAAGAAATTCCACATTTCCACTATAATATCTCAAGATCAATTTTTCATACTCCTATATATTTTTGTTACGAATTATGAATTATTAGGTTGAACAACAGGTTGGACCAACATATTAGACTATTGGGCTAACTCACCGAGTGCCTATGGGCATTTAAACTAGCTCACAATCTGATCCATTAAGCTAGTGGGCTACTCATGGGCCTCAACAACAACGGGCCGGACTGCCCATTAATCCGATGGGCGGTTGGGCTTCTAAATTAGATCGTGGATCATGAGTTATTTGGTGACCTTTTTGTGGAATAAATAATAGAATCCCAAATGAATCATTTATAATCCTACAATTGTTTTAAAAAAAATAAAATTAAGTGTATTAAATTATCATTAACAACTTGAGATTTCAATTTTTTATAAGTTTCTCCCTCCCGCAATACAGTAGATTTGATGTCCACCCCACATCCTTATATACTTGCATTACTCTAAACTCTAAAGTAGAACTTCTACAGTGTGTAATAAAAATAAAAATAAAAATAAGAAGACAACCTCCCATGGTCGACCAGTCCCCTCCTCTACGTCACCGTCCTCTCCATTAGCACTTAGGGGTGGCAATTCGTGTTCGCGTGTCGGGTTCGTGTCGTGTCAAGTCATGAGTATTCAATTACATAGGTCAACACTAATCCGACCTGTTTATTAAACGGGTCAAGATTCCCCAACCCTAACCTGACCCATTTATTAAACGGGTCAGTTATGTCGACCTGTTTATTAGATTTTATCAAAATGAAAAAAAAAAAAAATTAATATAAAATTTAGAATTAACGCGTAACTGCATCACAAATAATCATTCAAAAATAAAACATATCCCAATATCACAAATAATCAATCACAATATGTCCAAGAAAATAAATCACAACAACTAATAAGTTTATATACCTAGAGTTTGAATGGTATATTGTAAAATGTCATTCAATTAAACAGGTCAAACAGGTCAAACGGGTTCTATGTGTTCAACACTAACCCAACCCGTTTATTAAACAGGTCAGTCGTGTTAACCCAAATATGACA
This sequence comes from Quercus wislizeni, assembly GCA_023055345.1. NCBI lineage: Eukaryota > Viridiplantae > Streptophyta > Magnoliopsida > Fagales > Fagaceae > Quercus > Quercus wislizeni. The sequence continues at coordinate 21,316,008 of JALGQJ010000002.1, forward strand.
CGAATCCGTTAAGCCTCAACCCATAACCTGCTAATTTCGTGTCATGTCGTGTTGGGTTCGCGGGTCGTGTCAAATTTTGCCACCCCCTATTAGCACTCTCCCATCCATCTGCATTGCCACTATCCCCTCCATCACTGCTATCTCCTCCATGTCCACCTCTCCCTTCCTCTACATCACCATTGGTCCATTGCCTCCTCCATGTTCACTCCTACCATCCCCTCCATTACTACCACTGCTCTCGTCCCCTCCATGTCCACCACCCCCCTTCCTCTACATCAAGGGCACCTCCTCTATCATGAGCAAGCTGATCATTCTGTGTGAACTTGTCATGGTAGCAACAACAGAGGAGGCTAACAACAAGAGTTATCAGTAAAAAACCAGGTACTATTGCAGCAAAAGCCACAATAATTAGAATCTTATTCATTCTAAAAAGGCAGAAATATCAAAGGTATTGAATGAAGGAAAGCTGGAAGCCTAGGTTATAGGCTTTGGGGAAAAAAGAATGAAGGAAAGCTATGGCTAAAAATAAGAAAAAGTACCAGGTTTTTAGTACACTACACCAAAATAAGTCTATTACATCAAGTGTTAATACAACAAAATTAGTATAGTGGTATTAGACATAATATCACATCTAAAAATTAAAAGTCGTTGCAATAGTAACTTAAAAATAGTACATTAATCATAATTAGTTGTAATAATTTATAATTTTTAGTTGCAATAGAGATTTTAATACTAAATTGAATTTAGAAAATTTTTTGCAATAACTTAAATTGAAGAAATCAATTTTTTTTAATAACTTAAATTGAATAAACCATTGTAATAACTTGATACCAATTATATATTTTGCAATATATTATAATAGATCGAAATTTCAAAGAAATAGCTTATTGCAACAAATTTAACATTGCAATAACTAAAATATCAATTATTTTACAATCTATTGCAATGACAAACATGAAACTGCAATGAATATATTATTACAATGATCTAATTCCATTTATTTTACAATCTATTGTAAGAAAAAATATGAAAATTTTAACTATTACAATAAATATACCATTGCAATAATTTGAACCCAAATTATTTTTATCAATTCTTTACAATCTACTGTAATAAAATTCATGAAATAATAGCCTATTGTTACAAGATATTCGAAGTAATAAATTGTTTATTGCAATAGAAAATATATTATTACATCAAAATTTTCATTAAAATATTTAAGGTTTATTGCAACCAAATTGTTTTGTAGCACGAACTTATTACCTCAAATTTTATTGCAACACTTTACATAAACTATTGCAATGACTTCGATATTATTGCAACAATTTTTTTTTTTGTAATAAAATTTTTTTGTTGTAGTGAGAGTAACCAACATACAAACAACACATCTGGGCTAACCCATCTGCCATAATCAATGTAAACTCTAAAGATGTTGGTTTATATCAAAATGGAAAAGAATGCATAACAGAAGCAGCCCAACCCGTACCTCAGATTAAACCAAATTAGAAAAAACCTCATAGATCCAATCCACATTTAAATTGATAGTAATGAAATATTTATCAACTCCATTTTAAGCATTTCTTCAATATATGTTCAAACCTTATAGACCCAACCTATACTTCAGATTCCAAGAGATAGGTATGCAATTCTAACTCCAAAGTATACAAACTCTAGCTCCCTAATTATACTATTGCTTTCATAGTTCGTAGTCTCTTTACTAAAAAAAATCTTTTTTTTTTTTTTGGAGAAACAAACAGAGTTAAAGTGAGACTTGTAATTGGAAGAAAAAGCAGCGGAGTTGAGATTGCCGACCACCGCACCTCATTTCGTCGTCGGAGATCTGTATTTGAGTTTTATACTTGGCTACAATTCTCGCTGACCACCACTACGCACTTTATCACCTCGACCACGCGCCACACATGCCTCCCGACCACCTCTCCGCCGATCAAGCTCGCCAAATTGCCTCCACCAACGGACAAGTGTATGTATATACTCATCAGTCACCCTTCATGTTAAATTGCCTTTTTGTTTTTGTTTATGTTTTTGTCAGTAATACTATTTTGAGGTTTAAGTTTAAACTTTATATATTGATAGATTTTATTGGTTTTGTATATAATTTATACCTACCTTGATATTGATTTTTTTTTTTTTTTTTTCATATTAGGGAAGTTATGTGTTAATTGATTGATCTATCATTATCAATACCTAATGCCTAGTGTGGTTCCTGAGACTTTGCTATTCCTGCATAGTTTTAAAAGTTGGGAAACACTCTGTTTCAAAGCCGTGTAACAGGGATGCCAACTTGTGGCACCCCTGTTATGAACAAAAAAAAAAAAAAAAAAAAAACCGCTCAGTGGGTCCTATTTTTAAACTATTGCTGCATATCCCACATTTTTTTTTCTTGAGTGAGGCCATATCCAATAGCTTTTCAAAGACCTATGTTGTACTGATGTGGGAATTATCATTAGAGAGTAGAGAGACTGTGAGGGTATAGTATTAGACTATTAGTAGAATGAAATTGATTTTGAACTTAGTTGAGATGAATGAAATTGATTTTGAATTTATTTTTGACCATAGTAGTCTAATTTGGTTTAATTTAACTGCTATTTATTTTATAGTTACTTATAGTGACTAGTGTGTGTATATATATATATATTATATTTTTTATTGAACAATATCAAATGTTGAAATCTGAATTTCTTTCTTGTTAATTGTGTGCAGATCTGTACCACACCATGCCTAGCTCCAACATTCCTTTGTTGACCATGCATATTGTTTCAATATTCTCTCTCTCTCTCTGTGGTCCCCCTCATGATCCTTACATGTCCAATTAATTTTGGATATGTGAGGAATATCACTTGGTATGATCCCACTTGCTTTAATGCAAGCTCTAAAATTTCTAATAATAGTCAATGTTGTCATACAATTTGAAGAGGATAAAAATAAAGCCCGATGGGCCTTGAAAAATAGGCTTGACGGATCTATGTCCATGGGCCGATAAAGGGCAAGCCCAACTCATATCGAGGTCCATTATGGATAGACGCAGCGGAAAACCTAGATGGAAAAGACTTGCGACACATTCTTAGTCACCATCGAATCCCAATATGAATAGAATCCTAACACAAAGAGGATTCTAGAAGATACGCGCATTAATAAAGATCTTCTCTATAAGAGAATGTCTTGTCCATCACATTTGAGACTAATCAAAGAGGATTCCTATAAGGAAAAGACTTCAACTCCAAGGAAGAGAGATCAACCCCCTACTACTATAAAAGTTTCAATACCCTCACAAATCGAGGTACGCATAATTTACCCTTCTCTAGCACTCTAGAGTTGCGAGAATAATTCTAACTTGACCTTCGGAGTGTATTCAGCTAGCACCACACCAGTGCTCTCTGTTAGGTCTTTTTCTTTTTGTTGCGCTGGTAACTCTCTCGAGCGATAAGATCGTGCGGCTCACTGGTGATTTTTACGGCATCATCAGTTGGCACCGTTTGTGGGAAAGACTGTTTAGCCAGACTAATCGCTTCTCGGACATAAGAGTTGCATAGTACTCACTCGTTTAATGGCTACCACCAACAACTTTCAAGGAGACGAGCCGCCGCGATCTACTGCATTGGAGAGGCAGGTCCAAACCCTCATGGCTGTAGTGGAACGTCTCACAAAACAGAACCATGATCTGGAGGAATAGCTACGTCAAAGGGACGCAGGACACAACGTTCAAGAGGAAACCAAGAAGACAGTTCCGAATGAAGGGAACAAGAGAGGCCAGAAGGTAGTAACGCACCAAGCAGACCAGAGTGGCAGAACTTGAGCCTTTCATCTCTCATGGATACGACCCCACCACCTATTGTTGTAGAGATGCAGGTGATGAAGGAACAAATGGAGGTTATGATGAACGCCCTCAAGGGACGAGTGTCCAACGATCTTGATGACTTAGTAAATAGAACTGACTCACCGTTCACTACCTCCGTCAATTCCTTTCTCCTGCCATAGAAATTTCGCATGCCACAGATTGAAAGCTACAACGGGGTCAAGGACCCCCTCGATCACCCAGAGACTTTCAAAACCCTAATGCACCTCTAAGGAGTACCAGACGAGATCATGTGTAGGGCCTTCCCTACGACGCTAAAGGGTCCTGCGAGAATTTGGTTCAGTAGATTGACGCCAAACTCCATCAACACTTTCAAGGAGTTGAGTGCCCAGTTCACCTCACACTTCATTGGAGGACATAGGTACAAGAGGTCTACGGTGCGCTTGATGAGCATCAAGCAGTGAGAAAACGAGACGCTCAGATCCTACATAACTCGTTTCAACAAGAAGGCCCTTTTAATTGACAAAGCGGACGATAAGATACTAGTAGCAATGTTTACTAACGGGTTACGGAAGGGTAAGTTCTTGTTTTCTTTGTACAAGAACGACCCAAAAACCATGTCAGATGTGCTTTATAGAGCTACCAAATACATGAACGCGGAAGAAGCATTACTGGCCCGCGATGAGAAGCCTAGAAAGAAGGAAAGATAGGAGGACACACGACAAGATAGGGGGCGAAAGATAGCCAGGACCGGAGATCGACGAGATGGAAGACGCTCTAGACCTCCCAATGGGAAGTTCATGAGCTTCACCCCATTGACCGCTCCAATAGATCAAGTCTTAATGTAGATCAAAGACGAAAGAGCCCTGATGTTCCCTAGTAAGTTAAAGGGAGATCCTAGTAAGAGGCCAAGGGACAAGTATTGCCGTTTCCACTGTGATCACGGGCACAACACAGCCAACTGCTATAATCTGAAACAACAGATTGAGGCTCTCATTAAACAGGGGAAGCTTCAGAGGTTCATCAATAAGGAAAGAGCCGATCCGCCCCAAGAGCAGGCCTCACGATGGGAGAATGAGCGCCCTAAACCACTTATAGGGGACATAAGAATGATCATAGGGGGCACAACCACTACTGGTTCTTCCAAAAAAGCCTACAAGACCTACCTTAGAATGGTCCATACCGTCCAACTTACAGGCTCCGTACCTAAAATGCCACGGGTAGATAACCCCACCATCGAATTTTCAAAAGATGATGCTCGGAGACTCCATCACTCGTATGACAATGCGCTAGTGGTCAGCTTGCAAATAGGAGATTATAATCTACATCGGGTCCTTGTTGACAACGGCAACTCAACGGACATCCTATACTACCTGGCATTCCAGCAAATGAGGATTGATAGGGAACGGTTGACCCCGATAAATGCCCCCCTCATGGGCTTTGGAGGGACAAAGGTGTTCCCCTTGGGCGCAATCACATTAGCTGTGACGGCAAGTGACTATCCTCAACAGATCACTAAGGAGGTGATGTTTCTCCTGATCGACTGCTCATCGGCCTACAACGCCATTCTTGGACGACCCACTCTCAATTCTTGGAAGGCGGTGACCTCGACATACCACTTGATGATTAAATTCCCGACGGATTACAGGGGTGGGAGAATTGCGAGGAAATCAAATGGCAGTGTGGGAATGCTATATTGCCATGATAGAGATGAAGGATCAACAGAAAATGATGTGCATCGGAGAACAAAGAGCAATAATTGAGCCGATTGAGGAACTGGAAGAGGTGAACCTTGATGACGCATGGTTAGAACGAATGACTAGAATTGGCACCGCTGCTCAGTCCATCCAAGCTAGGAGAAGATCTTTACCTATATTTAGCCATTTCACAAGCCGCTATTAGCGCAGCTTTGGTCAGATGGAGAAATTGGCTTTTGCGTTGATAATCGCAACACGAAAACTCAAACCGTACTTCCAAGCACATACCATTGTTGTCTTGATGGACAAACACTTGAGAAAAGCTATGAGCAGTCCAGAGGCAGCAGGAAGAATGACCTTGTAGGCAGTAGAACTTAGTGAGTTTGACATACAGTATCGTCCGCGAACGGCTATAAAAAGGGCAAGTAGTGGCTGACTTCATAGCCGAATTCACCCTCGGAGACGGCCAGGGGGTAGAGGAGAAAAGACAGTGGAATATTTATAGAGACAGATCTTCAAATAGACGAGCCGGAGGGGCAGGCATAATCATATGAACCCCAGAAGGGGATGAAATCCGGTGTATGATCCAACTAGATTTCCCCACAACCAACAACGAGGTAGAATATGAAACCTTGGTGGTAGGGCTGGACCTCGCAAAGGCTGTAGGAGCGGAAAACGTGGTCGTGCATTGCGACTCACAGGTAGTAACGAGTCAGATCAATGGAGGCTACGAGTGTAAGAAAGAAAGGATGAAGAGGTATCTAGAAGAAGTGAACTTTCAAATCAGCAACCTCGAAGTCAAAATCGTTCAAATCCCAAGGGAAGAAAACGAATGTGTTGACCGTCTAACAAAAGCCGTCTCAGCTGAATTTATGCTCGTCCCCGAACAGGTATTATCATTTGTTCAGGTCTCCTCACTTATTGATGACGGAACAAATGTGCAGGAAGTAGATTCTAAATGCAATTGGACTACGCCATTGGTATCCTATCTAAGAACTGGCCTGCTACCGGACGGGAAAGAAGCCGCAAGGAAACTGAAGTTCCAAGCATCGTGATTTGTGCTAATAAAAGATGTGCTTTACAAAAGAGGATTCTCGTGATTGTACTTAAGGTGTTTAAGCCGCGAGGAAGCAGATTACGTAATGAGAGAAGTTCACGAGGGTATCCGTGGAAACCACTCGGGGGCACGGTCGTTAGTGCACAAGTTGATCCGAGTTGGGTATTATTGGCCAACTATGCTAAAAGACACATAAGCTTATGTCAAGACTTGCGACAAGTGTTAGAGGTTCAGCAATTTCATCAGACAACTGTCCGAAGAGCTAACACCCATAACGGCCCTTTGGCCATTCACTCAATGGGGACTAGATATCATAGGTCCCTGCCCAATAGGGGTTAGACAATTGAAGTTCCTGGTAGTTGGTATCGATTACTTCACTAAGTGGGTGGAAGCGGAAGCTCTAGCCACTATCCCGAAGAAGAACATTCGAAGTTTTGTTTGGAGAAACATAATCTATAGATTCGGGATACCTAGAATACTTGTCTCCAACAACGGAAAGCAATTCGACAACAGTGCATTCAGGGATTTCTGTTTGGAACTAGGTATTAAGAATCACGACTCCTCGACTGCACACCCACAAGACAATGGGCAAGTTGAAGTCACGAACTGATCCTTGCTCAAGATAATCAAGACCTGGCTCGAGGGGGCAAAGGGTATTTGGCCGGACGAGCTATTAAGCATTCTGTGGGCGTACCGAACTATAGCAAGAACTCCTACTAAAGAAACACCATTTCGACTAGCATACGAGAGTGACGTTGTTATCCCCGCGGAAGTAGGACTCACAAGCTATAAGGTGGAGAACTACGCAAAGGGGAAGAATAAGGAGGCCATTCGCCTTCAGCTGGATCCAGTGGACGAAGTCCGTGCGACAGCAGAGTAGAGATTGACGCGATATCAGAATCTCATGGCAAAGCACTACAACTCCAATGTCAAACATAGAGACTTTCAGGTTGGAGACCTTGTACTACGGAAGGTAATGGGTGCTACTAGAGACCCTTCCCAAGGGAAGCTTGGCCCCAATTGGGAAGGGCCTTACAAGATCACGTCATGACAGAGGAAGGGCACCTATCGCCTCGAGACGTTGGACGATCGAAAGCTTCAGCACCCATGGAACACGGAACACTTGCGGAAATACTACCAGTAGAGATGATGTGAAGAACGACAATATTCCCCTATTTTCCAGTTTATTTAATTTTACTACTACTAGTTTTTTACTTAGACAAATTTTGCTACAATATTTTTAATGCCTTTTTAAGCCCAAAGGGGCAGGTACTTTCCTAGTTTTGCTACAATATTTTTAGTGCCTTTTTAAGCCTAAGAGGGTAGGAACTTTCCTACAAATGCATGCTTTAATTTTTTTTAAGGAGAAAGAATATTCAGACTCAACTATGTTTTACCACAACTATGTTTTACTACTTAAAATTCTAGCTAGTAAACAAAGTAGACGGACCCCCATAGGGTGAAAATTATGCAGTCCACAAAGAGGACGGACCGTATAGAGGGTAAAAATTCTACCCAGCACACAAGTCGGACAGACCTCCTAAAAGACAAAAAAAAAACTACTAAGTCCATAGAGTGGACGGACCTTACGAGGGAAAAATATGCGACAAGTCCACAGAGTGGACAGACCCTACGAGGGTATAAAATAAGTGATAAGTCCATAGAGTGGACGGATCCCTTAGAGGGTTAAGGATCTTAGTCCTCAAAGTGGACGGATCCTACAAGGGTAAAATAAGTGACAAGTCCATAAGTGGACGGACCCCTTAGAGGGTCAAGAATCTTAGTCCTTTAAATGGACGAACCCTACGAGGGTAAAATAAGTGACAAGTCCATAGAGTGGACGGACCATTTAGAGGTCAAGATCTTAGTCCTCAAAGAGGACGGACCCTACGAGAATAAAATATGTGACGAGTCCACAGAGTGGACGGGCCCCTTAAAAGGCGTGACCTCACCAAAGGTTCAAAAATCTTAGTCCTCAAAGAGGATGGACCTAATGAAAAGTAAAATATGTGACAAGTCCACAGAATGAACAGACCCCCTAGAGGGTAGAAATTCTAGGTAGTTCACAAAATAGACGGACCCAAAAGCACTATCAACTCCATAAAAGTGGACGAAAGAGGTTCAAAAGCATTTTTAAGTCCACAAAGTGGACGGCCCCTAGAGGAGGGGACCTGCTCAGAGGATGAAGGGTCCATAAAGAGGACGGACCCCATATACATATATGAAAATATTAGACAGATGTATTCCATAAACAAAGTCACATAACGAAATATTAATAAACCCTTAGAAATATTGTTTACATATTATCCATGACGGATGAAATTGTTCTCCAAATACAAAAAATACACTACTAAAAAAAATATATAAATAAATAAACACAACTATTTTTTAGCTGAAATATTTTCCTACTGCTTTGTCTCTGTGACGGATTGAATGGCTGCCTCTGTGACGGACTGAGTAGCTGCCTTTAGGATGGGTTGATTAGCTGACTCTGTGACGGGCCGAGCTGGGGCTGACTCCCCGTCGCCTAGATCGTCAACTTCATTAAAAAGGTCATCAGTATCGTCTGAAGCGACGAACATGACGGATGTTTGAGCTTGGTCCTCCACTTTGATATTTGAAATGTCCAGGTTGGGGTAGGCCATCTTGACTTGACGGAGGGCGTTGTTGAAACCTTGAAGGAAAGAGTCTCCTAGCTCTGACAGCAGGGCGTCGGAGTTATGGTACTCACGTATCGCCACCTCTTTAGCCTGATGGAGCCCATCCTTCAGGTCTTGTGTCTCCTTTTTCTTACCCTCAAGGGTCTTTTTCGCCTCCTCCGTGCTCTGCTCAAGCTCCTTCCTCACTTTCTCTGAAAGTTCAAACTTTTTCTCCATCTTCGTTTTCTAACTCCATAGTTGGTTCAGCTCATCCTCCATTTGCTCTGCCTTTGACCGTACACGCTCCAATGTCGCCTCGTGCTTCAGACACCATCCCATCAACCCCGTCATCATCACCATTGCCTAAAAAAAATACAAGAGCAAAAAAGGGAGTTAGATTGGTAGCAAATTGAGTTAACAGACATACAGGTGACGGGTCGGATTACCTGAACAACTGCAAAAAGGCTAGACTCCCCCATGGCCTTCGTGGAATGGTTTCCCAGATCTTCATAATCCTTAGCGGAAATGATAGACGAGATCTTCTCCAAGGCATGTTTAGAGTCTTCACAGAGGAGGACAGGTGGCTTCTCTGGGATGGTGGACGGAACCTTCATGAGGCCTTTGCCTACCCCATACTTTACAGGGGTGATCGTCTTGCCCTTAACCATCAGCCCTACGACGGGCTCCAAAGAAACTTTGGGTTTCTTAGCTTGACGGTCTCCTTTAGGCGGAGGCTTCCTCTTTATAGTTGGGTTGCTGGCCATCGTCGCCGTCGGAGCCACGTCACCAGACTCCTTCTTCTTGGCAGCTTGCGACTTGATCAATACTCTCCTTTTGGTGTCGTCCATTTCTGAAAAAGTGAATGGATAGAATTAACTACTAGAATAAGTTATGACCGTTCAAGTAAAGTAAAGGTGACGAACTTACGTTTGCGAGTTTTGGCTTCGTATTTGAGGGTTGCCGGTGTTGGCTCTGGTCCATCACAATACCAGTGTATGGTATTAAGATTAACTAGTTTTGCCTAAGTCCTTTCTTCAGGCTGGGTCTTTGAAAAAATCTTCTCAAGGAAAGAAGAAGGACGGTTAAAATTGATTAAAAATGTTGAATTAAACTGAACGGTTGTAAAAAAATCGAACACTAGGATGGGTGTATACGGGACGGGTGTAATATGCCCCAAGTCGTGTCAACGGGTCAACGGGCATGTGATCAATATCCCCTGGGCGATACATCCAGTTGTCACCTTCTAAGAAGAAATAACGGTTCTTCCAATCCCTATTTGAGTATGGGGTTTCATATATGACTTATAACAACGGACTCTTGGGTACAAAACTATACACCCCCCTCAACTTGTCAATCTCATCCGGACGGTAGCAATGAAGGAATTCTCTCACTGTCAGACTCCTGGCACCGTCAGTCATGGCACCATACAGGACATCCATTGCTATGAAGACCCTCCATGCGTTCGGAGACACTTGATTGCCGGATAGACCTAAACACTTGAGAAGCTCATGGTGAAGGGAGCTCAATGGGAACCTAAGTCCCGCCTTCAACATTTGTTCATATACTCCGACACCATCTACCCTGTCATAGTAGCATTTCTCTGACTTATAGGGCAGACGGATGGGGATGTTATCAAGAATTTGGAAATTTTCCCTAAGGGTTTTGAAGTGATTCTCCTTGATAGTGGATACAAAGTTATTCACCGTCCATTCCGGTAGCATAATGAACTCCCTAAGTCCATTAGCACCCACGACGGATCTTAATGTTTGTTCCTCAGCGTCATCAGAAACCTCTTTTGGTTCAGCCATCTCCATATCCTCATTTGTTAAGGACGAGGAGGAGGCAGACGGACTAATCTCTTTGCCTGAACTCTCTTGGTCTACATGACCGGACAAATACACTTCCGCGTAATCCACCCTGTCACGAACAACTGACTGGTTACTCGACGCACTAGACATCGCCTACATGAGACAACAAAACCTAACGACTCAGACGGATCTAAAAATAATGACGGGCGTATAAAGTCTAAGAAAATAAATTAAAAAAAAAAAGTGTATCTGCAGGACTATTGGAAAAGAGAAAACTTACCAATTTTTTGAATGAGCGGAGGAAGTAAGTTGATGATGGATAAATCAAGTGAACGGAGGGAGTGTGTCGACGGTTGATATAGCAATATGAACGGGGCGGTCTGACAAGGATGACAGTTGTGCTCTGACAATATGTTTCAGCTGAAAAGGAAGAAATGAGAAAGGTAGACCCTGGTATTTATAGGGAAAGTGCACGGAAGACGAAGTGATGCTTCGATCCGAGATAAAAACCAATCAAAGAATGACACGTGTCATGCGCCATAATGGCTTCTGGACAACCTGTCAGATGTTTACACAAGATAACGGCGTCCGCACTTGAATCGTCAACCACACTCATTAGAACCGTCAACCCACACTCATTAGAACCATCAACCCATAAATCTTTAACAGTCAACCCATAAATTTTGAACCTTCACCCAATTTGGTCCTTCCTCTCAAGAATGACCGACCAAAGTGGTGAAGGGGGCAATTGAAGAGGATAAAAATAAAGCTCGATGGGCCTTGGAAAATGGGCCTAACGGATCCATGTCCATGGGCCGATAAAAGGCAAGCCCAACTCTTATCGAGGTCCATTATGGATAGACGCATCGGAAAACCTAGATGGAAAAGACTTGCGACACATACTTAGTCACCATCGAATCCCAATATAAATAGAATCCTAGCACAAAGAGGATTCCGGAAGATGCGCGCATTAATAAAGATCTTCTCTATAAGGGAATGTCTTGTCCATCACGTTTGGGACTAATCAAAGAGGATTCCTATAAGGAAAAAACTTCTATTCCAAGGAAGAGAGATCAACCCTTTACTACTATAAAAGTTTCAATACCCTCACAAATCGAGGTACACATAATTTACCTTTCTCTAGTACTCTAGAGTTGCGAGAATAATTCTAACTTGACCTTCAGAGTGTATTCGGCTAGCACCACACCGGTGCTCTTTATTAGGTCTTTTTCTTTTTGTTGCGCAGGTGACTCTCTCGAGCGATAGGATTGTGTGGCTCACTGGTGATTTTTACGGCATCATCACAATTAAATCTTTGTTTTCCTTAGGCCTAGCGCGTCACTTAAATGTTTCCTCAATGTTTTTACTTCCTGATAACCATACCTCTGTGTCTTGTTTGAAAGACTTCCATAGAGTTGGCTTCCTTGGAAGTCCCAGCTCACTGGGTTTCTACTTGTTTGGACCCAGCATATTTTGTATCCAATCCTAGCTTTTGTGATAGGATTGAGTCATTAGATGATTGGTTTAGGATTGTAGGTAAAAAAGCATTAATTAATTCCTTTTGCAAAGATAAGCTCTTTGATAATTATTGCACCAATTGTTTGACTGGAATTAGATTAACTATCGAAATAAGTTGATGTTGATTGACCATTCTAATGAGGAATCTTGCTTACTATTAGCTCAGCTTTATGCAGCTAGTTCAGCGTATATCCATGGCCCTGAGAGCAAAGATGTTGCAAGTTGTATTTTTCAATTGCATGGTCCCAGTACAAATATGCATAATCGTAGCTTTTTTATTAAACATAAAAAAGTATCTAGATATGTAATTTTACCTTCTGTTATACTCATGGTGTACGGGGCTTGGTTTTCTTTTATTGATTGGGTTATCGAGAAGTTTAAGATTATGTAAAAGTTGGCTGTTGGATCTTGTATGATTTCACTTTTAAGTTTTATAATGAAGTTGGACAAATTACAATTCATCAATCTTGTTAGGTTTTTTTTTTTTTTTTTTTTTTTTTTTTTTTTTTGCCTTGTTTATTTATACTATTATTATGATTGAGGCATGCAAGTATACAAAATGTATGTATACAGTTGTGTGAAATAAGGTGTGTAATAAACACCAGCCAAAAAAGAAAAATCAAATGTCAATATTTCTAGATTCATTTTTACATTTTTATATATATATATATATATATATATTTGCAAAAATTATTGTCTATTTTAAAATAAAAATTTACGTTTTTTAATTTATCTAACCATTTTTTAAAACGCTCAGATATGGTTATTTATTTCATCTAACGTGGCTAACAGAAAAAAAAAAATATATATATATATATATATATATATTCCACGTGTATTGCCACGTGACCAGAGAATCAAATGAGAGCATAAGCCCAACGCAAATAGCAATAGTATTTCCAAAATTTTAGACTTTATATGATACTATGCACAAAAATATTTTTGTTATTGTCCTGGCACAGTAGTATAACTGAATATCGTTCATTAAAATTAAAAAAAGAAAAAGTATAACCGAATATCTATCAAGTCATATGTTGACAAATCTGAACTTTAATGTTGGAACCCAAAGATCTTGGTGTTGCCCCTAAAATTCACACTCATAGACTAATCATTGAAAATAATTAGATCATTCAAACCCTCAACAAGTACAAGTCAACATTTTTACATTCATTTCTCAAAAAAAAAAAAAAAAAACATTTTACATTCAAATAGATATTCCTGAAGTCCTTTAATGTTAAGGTTTTATACAGGAGATAGAGTAAAGTTAATTATGTTAGAAAGCAAGCACAAAAAAATGTTCTCCATTACACAAATGTCCAATTGTGACAACCACCTACATAACCCTTCCACCACTATAAAATGCATAGGTGAACATTCTGATTCACATTATGTGCCAAATTGCCAATACCAGTTTTTCTATACAATTGAAAATAAAAATAATTGAAGGCCCAATTGAATTTAGAAGTTAAAATGATGCTCACAACATTATCAACCATAACATAAATAAATGATCACAACTGATTCCTGCGAGTGTAATCTAAGAAGCATATTTCCAATGCTCTTTTGCACTGGATGGGCCCTTAGGACTTGTAAGCACCAACAAAATCAATAAAGTAGTGGCAAACACCTATGGCCTAGTTTATCATCATACACATAAGACAATCTACACTTTCCCCAAATTCACAAAGTTTTGGATTCAAATTGCCACTTAAAAAATACAGAATGAAATATCATTCTTCATTTAACTCTTCTATAAAGCCATGTCCTCCACTACTGCAGTCACCCAAGAGAAATTTGTTGAAGTGGCCCCGTGTGTGGCTTGAATTGCCACAAGCCCAAGTCAATCTAAGTCACCTTAGTTAACCGAATCATATTTGTAATAGGAACCTCATTAGCCGACTTAACATATATATCTATATATATGTGATTAGGTGCGGCAAAAGACAGCAATAGTAATGATTCCTAATAACCTAGCAAGTGCAGCCGTGTGAGAGAGTTATGGTGTAATTGGGAATTGGGTTTCTTGAGAGTGTTCTTATGCACTATTGTATTTTCCCTGATAATAGTAAAATCCCTGCAACTCCGTGAACGTAGGCAAATTGCCGAACCACGTAAATATTGTCTTGTGCGTGTGATTCTTTTCTTTGGCGTGTGTTTTCTCTATTTGTTTTGTTTCTCACAGGTTGAGATTTTGGTTAAATTCCCTACAACTGGTATCAGAGCCTAGGGTTAGGTTTGAGTGGGAGCAATGGTAGAGGAAGTAGGAAAGGTGTCTGGAACAGAAAAGTTTGATGGCACAAACTTCACGTATTGGAAGATACAGATTAAAGATTATCTCTATGGGAGGAAATTGCATCTGCCTCTTTTGGGGACAAAACCTGAGGCTATGAAGGCTGAGGAATGGGCTCTTATTGACAGACAGGTACTAGGAGTTATCAGGTTAACTCTGTCTAGGTTTGTTGCACACAATATTGTAAAGGAGAAGGCCATAGCAGATTTGATGAAGGCTTTGTCTGGTATGTATGAAAAGCCGTCAGCAAACAATAAGGTGCACTTAATGAAAAAACTGTTCAATCTGAAGATGGCAGAGAATGCATCAGTAGCACAACATCTGAACGAATTTAACACTATCACAAATCAATTGTCGTCTATAGAAATTGATTTAGATGAAGAGATCCGTGCACTGATCGTTTTGGCTTCTTTGCCAAACAGTTAGGAGGCAATAAGGATGACAGTAAGTAATTCTACAGGAAAGGAAAAACTCAAGTACAATGATATACAAGATTTAATTCTGGCTGAGGAGAATCGCAGAAGAGATGCAGGTGAAACCTCAGGATCTGGTTCTGCCTTAAACCTTGAGACAAGAGGCAGAAGTAATAACATAAATTCAAATCGGGGCAGATCAAAATCTAGAAATTCTAATTGGAACAAAAGTAAATCTAAATCAGGCCAACAAGTACAATGCTGAAATTGTGGGAAAATATGTCACTTTAGGAACCAATGCAAAAGTCCTAAGAAGAAGAATGAAGATGATTCTGCTAATGCTGTAATAGAAGAGGTACAGGATGCATTACTTTTTGCTGTAGACAGTCCACTTGATGATTGGGTTTTGGACTCAGGAGTTTCATTTCATACCACTCCACACTGAGAAATCATACAAAACTATGTTACAGGTGATTTTGGTAAGGTGTATTTGGCTGATGGTTCAGCCTTGGATGTTATGGGTATGGGAGATGTCTGGATATTGTTGCCCAATAGATCTGTTTGGTTATTGGAGAAGGTTCGACATATTCCTGACCTGAGGAGAAATCTGATTTCTGTTGAATAACTTGATGATGAAGGTCATGCAATATTATTTGTTGGTGGTACTTGGAAGATTACAAAGGGAGCTAGAGTATTAGCTCGTGGAAAGAAGACCAGTACTTTATATATAACCTCAAGTCCAAGAGACATAATTGCAGTTGTTGATGCAAGTATTGATACAAGCCTATGGCACTGCAAACTTGGTCGTATGAGTGAGAAAGGGATGAAGATGCTGCTGTCAAAAGGAAAACTACCAGAATTGAAGTCCATTGATTTTGACATTTGTGAAAGTTACATCTTAGGAAAGCAGAAAAAGGTGAGCTTCTTGAAAACTGGCAGGACACCGAAGGCTGAAAAATTGGAATTAGTACATACTGATTTGTAGGGGCCTTCTCCGATTGCATCCCTTGGAGGTTCAAGGTACTACATCACTTTCATTGATGATTCAAGCAGAAATGTATGAGTTTATTTTCTGAAAAATAAATCTAATGTATTTGAAACTTTTAAAAAGTAGAAGGCTATGGTTGAGACAAAAACAGGTTTGAAAGTAAAATGTTTGAGATCAGATAATGGAGGAGAGTACATAGATGGAGGGTTCAATAAGTATTGTGCTGCACAGAGAATTAGGATGGAGAAGACCATTCCTGGGACACCACAGCAAAATGGTGTGGCTGAGCGCATGAACAGAACTCTCAATGAGCGTGCTAGAAGTATGAGGTTGCATGCTGGACTACCAAAAACTTTCTGGGCTGATGCTATTAGCACTGCAGCTTACCTGATAAACCAAGGACCATCAGTTCCTATGGAGTTCAGACTTCCTAAGGAGGTTTGGAGCGGTAAAGAGGTAAAGTTTTCACATTTAAAAGTTTTTTGTTGTGTTTCTTATGTTCATATTGATTCTGATACTCGTAGTAAACTTGATGCAAAGTCTAAAATATGTTTTTTCATTAGCTATGGTAATGAGAAATTTGGCTATAGGTTTTGGGATGAACAAAACAGGAAAATCTTCAAAAGTAGAAATGTGATATTTAATGAATAGGTTATGTACAATGACAGGTCAATTGTAATGTCAGATGTTACAGAGATAGATCAAAAGAAATCTGAGTTTGTCAACTTAGATGAATTGACTGAAAATACTGTCCAGAAAAGGGGTAAAGAAGATAAGGAGAATGTAAATTCACAAGTAAATCTAAGTACACCTGTAGTTGAAGTTCGTAGATCTTCCAAGAACATTAGACCTCCACAGCGTTATTCCCCTGTTGACTGATGGTGGTGAGCCAGAGTGTTATGACGAAGCCTTGCAAAATGAGAATTCAAGCAAGTGGGAGTTAGCCATGAAGGATGAGATGGATTCCTTGTTGGGGAATCAGATATGGGAACTGACTGAATTGCCAGTAGGAAAGAAGGCTTTGCACAACAAGTGGGTATACAGAATAAAGAAAAAGCATGATGGTAGCAAACGTTACAAGGCCAGATTAGTTGTTAAAGGGTTCCAGCAGAAGGAGGGCATTGACTACACAGAGACATTTTCTCCAGTTGTGAAGATGTCAACAATCAAACTGGTACTGGGAATGGTGGCTACAGAAAACTTACATCTTGAGCAGTTAGATGTGAAGACAGCATTCCTTCATGGTGACTTGGAGGAAGACCTTTACATGATTCAGCTAGAAGGGTTCATTGTTCAAGGACAAGAGAATCTAGTCTACAAACTGAGAAAGAGCTTGTATGGCCTAAAACAAGCTTTAAAACAGTGGTACAAGAAATTTGACAGTTTTATGTATAGAATTTGGTTCAAGAGATGTGAAGCTGATCACTGTTACTATGTTAAGTTTTCTGACAATTCTTACATCGTATTACTGTTGTATGTGGATGATATGCTTATTGCAGGGTCTAGCATTGAGGAGATTAATAATGTGAAGAAGCAATTTTCCAAACAGTTTGCAATGAAGGGTTTGGGAGCTGCAAAGCAAATCCTTGGTATGAGAATCATTAGAGAGAAGGCTAATGGTACATTGAAACTTTCACAGTCAGAGTATGTGAAGAAAGTTCTCAGCAGGTTCAACATGAATGAAGCTAAACCAGTGAGCACACCCTTGGGTAGTCATTTCAAACTAAGCAAAGAACAATCACCGAAGACAGAGGAAGAAAAGGACCATATGAGCAAGGTGCCCTATGCCTCAACTATTGGCAGCTTGATGTATGCTATGGTGTGTACAAGGTTAGACATTGCACATGTAGTAGGAGTTGTGAGCAGATTCATGAGTAGGCTTGGAAAGCAGCATTGGGAGGCAGTCAAGTGGATTCTGAGATATCTGAAGGGTTCATCAGATACATGTCTTTGCTTCACAGGTGCAAGTTTGAAACTGCAGGGTTATGTAGATGCTGATTTTGCTGGTGATACTGATAGCAGAAAGAGTACTACTTGGTTTGTTTTTACTCTAGGTGGTACAACTATATCATGGGCTTTAAATATGCAAAAGATTGTCACTTTGTCTACTATAGAAGCTGAGTATGTTGTAGCAACTAAAGCTGGAAAGGAGATGATTTGGCTACATGGTTTCTTAGATGAATTGGGTAAGAAGCAGGAGATGGGCATTCTACACAGTGACAGTCAGAGTGCAATCTTTCTTGCCAAAAATTCGGCTTTTCATTCAAAGTCGAACCACATACAGACAAAATACCACTTTATTTGTTATCTTGTTGAAGATAAGCTAGTAATACTTGAGAAGATTTGTGGATCTAAGAACCCGGTAAACATGTTGACTAAAGGTGTCACTATTGAAAAGCTAAAGCTATGTGCAGCTTCAGTTGGCCTTCTAACTTGAGGACAGGAGGATGAGTTGCAAGGATGAAGGATTGTGTTATGGAGGATTGTGGTTGATGTTTGCAGCTTGTGAGCCCTTAAAGGCTAAGGTGGAGGCGATGGAGGAGTTTGCTGGTGTAGCTTGATCAATTCAAGCCAAGGTGGAGATTTGTTGAAGTGGGCCCGTGTGTGGCTTGAATTGCCATAAGCCCAAGTCAGTCTAAGTCACCTTAGTTGACCAAATCCTATTTGTAATAGGAACCTAATTAGCCAACTTAACATATATATATATATATATATATATGTGATTAGGTGCGGCAAAAGACAGCAATAGTAATGATTTCCAATAACCTAACAAGTGCAGCCGTGTGAGAGAGTTAGGGTGTAATTGGGAATTGAGTTTCTTGAGAGTGTTCTTATGCATTATTGTATTTTCCCTGATAATAGTGAAATTCCTGCAACTCCGTGGACATAGGCAAATTGCCGAACCACGTAAATATTGTCTTGTGCGTGTGATTGTTTTTTTTTTTTTTTGTGTATTTTCTCTATTTGTTTTGTTTCTCACAGGTTGAAATTTTGGTTAAATTCCCTACAAAATTTACACACCAGACTCAACTTTAGTCTCGGCCTCTGCCATAGCTGCCAGTGGCTGAAGAGCTTTGAGAAGATTCATAATGATACCACCTATAAGACAATATTCTTTGGCTTCTCTTGCACTCATGAAGAAATCCCGGTCAGTATCCTGATTGATCCTGTCAAGATTTTGACCAGTGTGATAGGCGAGATAGCCATTAAGGTTTGCTTTATGATGCAGCATTTCATTTGCCTGAGAATCACGTCTCTTGTTTAGTAATTAGGATAGTGTTTATAAGATTTTATAATAAATAAGAAGAATAAAAGAGATGACAAGTGGATAAATAGAAACTATAGTAATTATATAGTAATATGCCTGTCCAAATATTAAATATGTCACAGGTGCGTTTCCATTCCTTCAATTTCTTTATGGTTCGACCTCCAACTAGAGCCAAGTAGACTACCAGAAACAATTGGTTCTAAAACATATAATTGAGTTAATATTTGACATTTGGAATGGATCTCCTCCCTGGAGACACCCAAACCACCAGTTTTTTCCCCTTCTTTTTATTGGCAAGTTAAACATGGAACCGAAAATATTGTTAATTTGTTACTAACACAAAGTCAGCAAAGCCAACATAACCATGATTAAAAAGTTGTAATGCATATCAGATTTGGCTAATTCAACAAATCAAAGCACACCAAACTCTATCCATGATTAACCATTAAGAAGTAGCTACTAAGTATTGATCCATAACAGATTTATGGTTAATTTAACATAATAAAGCACACCAGACTCTCACATACGCACATATGAGTCAAAAACCCAAAACCCAGCTCATTAATATAATCAGTTGTGTCAACATAAACAATAATAGAAAAACCTTCATTTGGGTACCTCTGAATTATTCTTGAAAGAAAAATATAACTAAAAATTTCAGCAATTAAAACAGCATTAGATTCGCGAAAGCTCTGATTACCACCTGCTCTGATTACCACCTAAGAGCATTCACATAAGTCTCAACAGCATTTTAGATAAACAAACCCAAAAAAATTGTATTCTACAACAACGTAAACAAATACACTCAATACATCACTCTCAATATTTATTTCTCTACTCTATTTAAATATTATTTTCCCTCTCCAAAAATAAATAAATATTTTTGTATCTTCTTCCTCACCCACCCCTTTACCAATTCCCAGCAACCTTTCTGCCCAGCCCTCGCCCCTCAGCAACACACCAAACCCCCTGATGTCCAACAAAATCACAGGAAAAGTTTTTACAAATAAAGAAGCACCGGACCTGAGGTGCATATACACAATTGAGAGTGCCAAATATGAGTCCTCCCAAAACAAAGCCACCTACAAAGATGCTTGCACTGCCTGGCCTTCTACGATCACTGTAATTATACAATACAAGCCTTGACACTCACGTTAAGAATTTCTAATCCTATATCATATTAAAAAAGAATTTTTAAAAAATATATATAAACAGTTAACAATATAAATTCGTAGTAAATGATGGCATAGATTGAGCAAACCCACAAATAATTACAAGCTGCCATTAAAACTACCACCATCACTGAACAGATCTATGGATGAGAGAGAAAACCCATCCCCATCTTTGCCACAGAGAGAGAACCCATTCAACATTTGTGCAAGAGAGAACAAATATGATGAAAGAGAGAACGACGAGGAGACAGAAGACTAGAAGAGAGAGAGAGAGAGAGAGAGAGAGAGAGAGAGAGAGAGAAACAGTCATGCTGGTGAGAGAGAGGAGAGAAATTGTTTTTATTAATATTAGTGAGTTCTATGGCTCACTGGCTATGGCGAGGCAACTTTCAATGCTAAAATTTTTTGGGAGTTTGTTGAGAGTGATGGGTGAGTTTTTGTGAGTTTTAATTAAAATTTGATATTAGGCTAGTTTGACTAGTCCGATGTGATTGCTCTAGGCATTTCAAAATCTAAATTCCATTTAAACTAAAAATTCCTTATTTTATTAACAATAAATAAATAATTGAACTTGAGTTGACCAAACCATGAGCTTTGAGATCCTCTCTCTCTCCAATCAATAAAAGACCACACTTTGTTTTCTTCCCCACTAGTTTGGACCGCACGTGCTGTCTTGGATGAGAAAATTAAAATAACACTTCTCTTTGAAAATGTATTAAATCATACACAAATATGTCATACAATATTAATGTTAGTAATGTAAGAATTTTGAGTATGCACAGACTTAGAACAGTCATTTATTCTTTATCTTTTTTGATAAGAAAGAGAGAGTTTAATTTAGGGTTTGTTTAGGATTTGCTTATTTTACTGAAATTGAAAATTTTTTACTAAAAATGCGGTAGATAAATATGTATAAATATTTAAAATAGTACAGTAGGACTTATGAATAATAATAAAAAATGCAATATGATTCATAAATAATATAAAAAATAAACTGAATAGTAAAATAAGTTTGCAAAAAATAAACTAGCTAAATAGTCCCTTAGAGTAGCTATTTGACATTAGAAGCTTTCGTCGATCAGCATATGTGTACAACAGACACGGTATCCAATACCAGGGAAGCACCTCAATTTCTTAATCTTACAATTGAAAATAGCAAATTCAAAATTATTTCAATTTTACACACATACCACCACACAGAAGAATCTATAGCCATAATAGTTCATTTTGAAGAAACTATTCAATCCAACACACCACCATTAAAAAATAAAAAATAAAAAATAAACTCAACTCATCTGAAACAAATAGATATCTAAGACATGAGAATAACTTGTCATGAGGTTGGTATTTGAAAATTCACCCTTTTCAGATGTGTGTTCATTTCAAATATGCTCATGCTACTCATAATTTTTTAGCATCCTGGATCCAAAGATCAATTTCATGGAGCTGGAACCTACACTTTCCACATCAGATGTTGTACTCCAAGCTGATTTAGCTCATCTTTAATGCTAAAAAATACTTACCGGTTCCTCCAAAAAAAAAAAAAAAAAAAAAAAAAAAAAACTCAATGAGATCCAAACTCCGTGACAGAATTTCTTAATAGCCGGTTTAAACATTTAAGCCCATTAATCAGCCCGAAGTGAGAATGTCACTTCGAACTAAAAAGGAACTTCTACTTCGAAGTGAAGGTAGTCCTTCGAAAAGATAAAAATTCCTCACGATTTGACTGTTTGGTGATACTTCTTCAATATATCAGTGAATTGACTAACTGTTTTTGATGTTGAGACCACTTCGAAATGAAAAGAGCCTCCATGTTGAAATGAGAACAACCCTCTTGGAAATGAAAAGAGTCTTACTTCGACATGAAAATTTCACTTCGATACAAAATAGCTGTACCTCGAATGAAGGATGCTCACTTCGAAATGAGTCAAAACACTACCTAAAAATAAAGAATGCATTGTCAATCCGAATTCAATTAGTTTATGCAAGTATAGGTAACACAATAAAGAATGCATTTTTAATCGCAGCTATAGGTAACACAAAAAAAAAAATAAATAAATAAAATAATTCCTTTCTTTTCCCACGTTCCCCCCACTTTCCCCACCTATATCCCCACTTTCCCACCTACCCCACCTTCATCTTTTCTTTCTTCCTTCTTCAGCACAACTCCAGCGTAAGTCTTCTTCTTTTCTTTTTTTCTTTTTTTTTTTTTTTTGGTTTCTTTGGAGCTACTGCTTCTTTTTTTTCTTTTTTTTTTCTTCTGTTGTTGCTCCTTTCTTCTGCAAGTCAAGCCAGGTTTTTTTTTTTTTTTCTTTCTTCCTTCTTCACTCCAACATTACACTTTTTTTTTCTTTGTTTCTTTGCTGCTTCTTCTTCTTTTTTTCTTTTTTTCTTTTTTTTCTTTCTTTCTTTCTTTTTTTTTTCTTCATCTCAAGCACACTGATTTGTCTATAGATTTAGTTTTTTTTTTTTGGTTATTTTATGTTTAGTCAGGAAGAAAATGGAGGAAATGCTGAAAATTTTGAATGAAGTGGATATTCTAGCAATATTTGTTTCTTTCTTGATTTGGATTAGAGTTTTGATTTCGAATTTTTTGGGTCTGTGCTTGAACTTGTGCTATTGTGTTGCTGATATTGTACTTATGTTTAAATGGGTTTGTGTTCTTGAGCTTATTCTTTTTATGTTTCTGAGCTTGTGCGTTTGTGTTCCTTGAATGGATTTAGTGTTAGATTTGAGTTGGTTTTGTTGAATGAGAGGAGATTCATGGGTTTGTGTTCTGTATTTTGGAGCACGTTGTGTTTGTATTGTCAATATGTTGTGCTTGATTTTGAATTTTCTAGGTGTGTTTGTATTGTGAGTATGTTGTGTTTGATTTTGAATTTTTTGGGTTTGTGTTTGATTTTGAATTTTTTCGGATTGTGTTTAATTTTGAATTTTTTTTTTGTTCAAATTTTGAATTTTTTCAGGGAAAAAAAAAACCCAGAATTTTTTTTTTTTGTTTTAAAAAAAACCTATAGCTGCGTTTTTGAAATGCAGCTATAGGAGGCTTTAGCCGCATTTTTAAAACGCAGCCAAAACTATACCTATAGCCGCGTTTCAAACACAGCCCAAAGCGGGTCTATAGCTGCGTTTTTTACAAAACGCAGCTATAAGTCTCAGCCTATAGGGGATTAAAAAACGCAGCTATAGGAGGTCAAAAAACGCAGCTATATGGGTACCTGTAGCCGCGTTTATAAAAACGCGGCTATAGGTCCCCGCAGGGGGCTATTGTCGCGCAGGATAGGCAGCTCATAGCCTATGGCTGCGTTTTTAGGGTCTATGGCTGCGTTTTTCAAACGCAGCTATAGCCTTCGTTTTTTGTAGTGGGTTTTAGTTTATTTGGAAAACAACAGGATAATTTGGACAATATGATGAGAACAGTTAGTGCAGTTGAAGAAGATGGTCTTTGTGTAGTTTCCTTTCACTGTTTGTAAATATATTGTTTAACAAATTAGCACCAGATTGGTATATCTTCATTATATGATGTTTTTAGATGCGTGAGTAATTGGTTTAAGCATTGACGAATATTTTGTATTGCTCATCTTCCTTATCTTATTAGTGTATTTTTTGAGATTTTTAAGAAAACAAATTTAATTTCGAGTTTAAAATTATTATTTATCTATTCATTTTTCACATGTTGGATTAGATGTTAGATTAGATTATGATAGTATTAACACAATATTTAGCTTGATTACAGTCATCTATATATATAATAATAGGTGCAGCAGAGAGAAATTCAATTTAGAATTCCAAATTAGAGTTCTAATTTTGTGCCATGTGTTTTATGCCACGTGTTCCATTTAAATTTTTTATTTTTTGATGCCAATTGAGTTAATGGGCTGCTAAAATCAAAGAGTCCAAAATCAAGGAACCTCTAATTTCCCAAAAAAAAAAAAAAAAAAAAAAAAAGAGCCTCCATGTTGAAATGAGAACAACCCTCTTGGAAATGAAAAGAGTCTTACTTCGACATGAAAATTTCACTTCGATACAAAATAGCTGTACCTCGAATGAAGGATGCTCACTTCGAAATGAGTCAAACTCTACCTAAAAATAAAGAATGCATTGTCAATCCGAATTCAGTTAGTTTATGCAAGTAATACTAGTTACCTGCATAAGTTTTCAGCCCCATTGGGTCTGATCGATGAAAGAGTCTTCTATTTATAGGCAAGGATGGTGGTTTTTTCTAGAAATCTAATTGGACGTACGGTAATTAGCAAATGTTTTAGCCATCTAATTGGCTGGATATGGCTCTATACTTAGCTTTATTAGCTTCTATCTCGATTTCAACAATTGAACCCATAACTTTGGTCATTTCATCCATAGGTGCAAGCACAATTGCATTGGATTTTGATGATTCTACACTTGCAATAAGATCATACACTAGTCCTAAAATCCAGCCATGTTGGTCTTGATTAGGCATTGCTTTAATGTGAAGGCCATATTAATGTCAAGGTTGGATTGATCTCTCATTATTGGTTTATTGTCTTAAATAACAATTTGATGAGTGGCCTTATGCGAAAGCCTCTTGTCAATTTACTCACATGCCAAGGGCCATATGTGAAAACAGTATCTTGAGAACCATTTTTTTTGGAGCCTTAACACACCCAACACTCTTCCAAGAGAAACAGACTTTACTGGTACCTCACATGGTAGTGTAATATGAATGAACATCAAATCTGCCATCCCCGTTCAATCTGCACCGCATTCTATTCTATCGCAACCTTCTCTCCTAGAGATGTTTGAGTACAGGAGATTTAGGAATAAATTTTTTTAAGTAACTGAAGATATTAATTGACGTGAGAAAAAGTTAATGTTCCCCATGTACATAGGAAGTGTACTAGGGAAACTACAAAAATAATCTAAAGTTATATATAACTAGAAATTCCTCCAAACTAGAAAAAGAGTGACCATTTAGCAGCTATAGTCTGCTATGAAAGTCTAGTGAATGTGAGATCCCAATACATGGTGCCATTATTCCATTGCATATAGACCTCTTCAAAAGTTAAATCACTATGAAATAGAACATTCTAGCTCTGCGTATCCCCATCTATCTGACTAACCAAAATTGAATATATATATTGATGCACTAAGAAGCATGGCCATAGACATGACACTAGACATGTGACATGTGACATGTGACATGGCGACACGGCAATTTTTTAAAATCACAATGAAATTGAACATTCTAGCTCCACGTATCCCATCTATCCGACTAACCAAAATTGAATATATTGATGCACTAAGAAGCATGGCCATAGACACGACACTGGACATGTGACATGACGACACGGCAATTTTTTAAATCACTATGAAATCGAACATTCTAGCCTAAAGGCCATTGCATATAGGCATGTGGCTTAGCCTGAAGCCATATTTCAACACCATCACATGTTTTAAGCCAAATGTTAAGGCCTTACGCTAAAATCTGTTTAGCCATTATATTTTGGTCTTATCTTTTTGGACAACGATACCCTTTCCATTTGTGTAACTCAGGAAGGGCAGCAGACCAAATTCACGGAGATCAAACCTGTGACAAAATTTCAATCATAGTGGTGGCTATTTTAGCCATTTAAGACCAAGTGAGAAGACATTCTCTTAAAACTAAAAAAGAAACTCCACTTCTATATGAAGAAAATACCACTTCGAGATGAGTAGATGACAAATTACTGCTTTAGTGATACTTCTACAGTGTACCAGCAAATTATTCCAGAAACATATGAAAAAGGCTTACATCATAAGCCTGAAAATACTAGACAAGCAAATAGTAGAGAAAAACTGACAAACTAAAAACAAATAGTAAAGAGAAACTTCTACGGATCGAACTTACAATCTTGATAAGTTTTTCTGAGGATTTCCCACTCTAAATTGATTCTTTCGATAACAGAAGTAGCTTCTTCTTGGAGAGCTAAAATTTTGGACAAGTTCATAGAAACTTCATCTTTTTGGCGCAAGAGTTGTTGAACATTTTTGTTAGCCTTATTTGTGTTCTGTTTTGTGACCTCATATTCTGTTTCAGCATCTCTCAATTGTTGCTCTATCTGTTTACGATCTTTATATGCATCCTCCAGCTTAGCTTTACCAAAAGCAAGTCGACCCGGGTACTTTTTCTGAGCTGCAAAATTCACTTCACAATCCGCAGATAGCTTCTCAGATCGCTCCGAGATTGCCTTGGCTCGAGAGAGCTGGCAAATTGTGATCTCAATGTTTTCATAAAATCTGTGGAGAATCATCCATTTGGGTATATCCTGATTTTGAAGGTAAGGAAGAAGTAAGGAAATTGAAGTTTCGAAATCTTTTTTGGTATTTGTATCAGACATGGCTTGAGTTTAGTGTAAATCACGATTACACTAAACTCTGAGCTAATGAAACATAAATAAGATAACATGAGATATTAGTTTGGAATGTGTGTCCTTGCTTGGGATGTGGGTGTCTATTTATATAACGCTTCAAAAATTATTTGATTATTTGCAACATGTGGAGCTCTCTCCTTAACCTTCCAGAATACTTGGGATGGGGATCCTCTTTATTTCCCAATGAACTCTATCACATAGAGTTTCATGAAATCCTCACATTTTCTTATCATTGTGAAGGTCCAGATGATGCCATGTCAACATTGCACTAACTAAATCATTAAAATAGTAATTTTTATATAGGAAAACTCTGCTATCCAAATGCTTAACATCGTTAACAATGATGATTTAAGAATTCATGCCATTTTATTTTTTATTTTTACAGATACCAAGACAAAGTTTGCTGAGTAGAAGCTTCTTGAGGAAAAATAATAGTAATGGCAATGGAGAATTATAGCTGGGATGGTCTTATTCCTCAATCATTTTGTCATTCCTTTGGCTCATGGAATTTTAGAATTTTTTTTTAGCTTGTAATATTTTGTTGACTTGATGTAATGGATATTGGAATGTGAACTTCTAAGGAGTTTATTTATTATCATTTTTAATTTAGATAGATCCATATTTATGATTTTTATAATTTACAATTTTTTTTTTGAGAATCTATTATTGAAGAACTTTTTTTTTTTTTTTTTGATAAGTAACTTATAATTTTTATCATTTTTTTTGATAATTTTTTTTTTGAGAATCCATTATTGAAGAACTTAATTTTTGAAGGGCCCATTGATTAGATATAAATTTTATTCTTTTTGTAATGCATATCTATTATCCATTTGAGAAGGGCCCATTGAACCCTCGATTTCGTGGTGAACATGTCCTCCGTCAATACCCAACTGGAGAGGAACTTTCCCTTGCATGCAAATTCTGCAAAGCAGTAAGATTTTTAATCTTTTGATAACTTTTCTAGGTTTGATTGATGCTTTTTGAACACCAAATTGCAGAAGTAGAGTATTTAACTTCCTGTTTGAGTCTGGATTTTGACCCGTGCGTTGGCAATGGGCGGGTGCCAGTGTCGGTAGTCTGAGGTGGTGGTTAGACCCTAGAGGCGTGGCCCTAAGGTTGCAAATTACTGTGTTCCTGTTTGATATTCAAACTTGCATGGATTTTCTGCGAGTTCATTATCTGTGCCTCATCCAAATTTTTATTGTTACATAAATATGGCATACATATTAGTTTGCAAACAATGTCTCAGTATTGGAGTGTTTCATTAGATTAAAAATTTGAGAAGTTAGAGATCTAGATGTGCTGATCGATTAATGATTAATGTATCTTTGTAGTTTATGACTTTATTTTATGATGCTGATTTGTAATAAGTGCCTAATTCATCTAGCATATATATATATATATATATATGTTAGACCAAGCTAGAATTAATATAATGTGAAATGAACCTTAGAGGCTCAGAATTTTGATAAATTAATTTAACCTACCCTTAAATCTAAGAGATGCCATTATCTCCTACCTTAAACAAATATCATTTAGATAAACTAACTGTTGCTGTTTTTTTGCATGTGCACGATACATTCTTTTGTTGAGACCTCAAACTATTTTTTGATGGGTAATAGAAATCTTATTGGAAATTTCTAGGCTTATGGATAATGGGTGGCATTGACGAACATTTGAAATTTGTCCAATATCAGCATTCCATGTCTGAGTTTATGTCTAAATTTCTCTGAAGATACACTACCTAATCCAGCTGTGAAATCTGAAGAATGGTCAGGCTGGTTATTCAATGTGGCTTTGGTAGCCTTATGTATCATTTTAATCTCACTAGGAAATTGTTGTTATTTAGATATGTCCTGCACAAGCAATCACGATTGAGGTGGAGCGAGAAGATGGTAACCGTAGTAGGACTACTTGGTGAAGGATCTTGCTCCCTCTCCCGTACCATCTCTCTCTCTCTCTCTCTCCTTTTCTTTCACTCTAACTCATATTTATAGTTTTCAGATAAGAACTTGCTAGAATATGAATATGAATGTGGAAAAGTAAGAATGGTGAATGTAAATAGTAATTATTGTAGGCCACTTCAAGGGGACCTAGACCTCCTTAGAGAGAGAGATTACTAGAGAAATATGCACTAGCTCTAATTTCATTGGTCCACATGGTTGTAGATAATTGGCTTGTTATTTCATTCTAACTAAATCATCCTAATCTCAACTAACTAAATAACTAAAGGGATTACAACAACTATTAGGAGATTACAAGGCATATGGCATAATTTGGGGTTCCTATCATTTTCCAGGTATGATATTGACACGACAGAGTGCATTTATTGTGGATTCTGCCAAGAGGCTTGCACTGTTGGTGCTATTGTTGAAGGACCCAACTTTGATTTAGCAACAGACTCATTAGGTTACTATGCATCATTTTCACAGGATCATAGGCAGTTGATCCAATAATGAATTGAGCTGATGTTCAGAATCTTGAACTTTCCCGGAACCACTACATTCGGAAGGTGCTTGATGCACAGTTTTCTTTCATGACAAGTTTTAAAAATGAAAAATTGTTCTATTATAAAAATATTACAGTTCTAATTTTTACCATAGAAGGCAAAAAGAATTAAAAAAAAAAAAAAAAAAAAAAAAAAAAAAAAAAAAAAAGGATTCTCAAACACTAACTTGGTGGGATGGGGTTGAGGTCTTAAATGTTGCCTAATCTTAGTTGAGCTATAGCACCAATGATTTCAGGTGGTCTGTAAGATGAGGGAAAGATACAGGATCACCTGAAGTGCAACTGTTGTTGGCAATACCTCCTGAGGGTATCCCCAGAAAAGAGTTGCAAGCTAGCACTGTTCTTTGTATTGAAAAGTGCTTTGGAAAGTTCAGAGCCTTTTAGGCTTTGCATTGTTGTTAGAAGTTTCAATGGAGGATTTCTTGAGATTGGAATATGAATATGACATGTGTTCCTTAATATTTATTGTTACTGTTGATATTGTAAAAAGAAGTTGTGTTTATAAAGATTCATATGCCAATTGTTAGTGAATGTTCTGATGAAACTGGTTTGTGGATGCAGAAAAGGCTTGAACAGTTGCTTTTCAAAATAGCTTGCACCCAGGCAGCAAAGAATAAATGGGTGGAGATGGGAAAGCAGCTAGTGTCCAGAAAGGTATAACACTCATAGTAGTTTAGTTAATTAGATTTGGAAATATGGTATTTTCTTCCAGAGCCTTTTTGGCATTTCCTGATGAAGTCTAGAGCTACTGATCCTAATTTTAAAGCTGTGGACAGCTTCCATGGTCTCTCCTTTTTTTGAATTTAGAATGTAATATTCTGGAGGTCTTGCAGGCCTATTTTGTACCATTTCCACTTTTTTTTTTTTTTTTTTTGGGGAGGGGGGGTTTGTTTTGTTTTAAAAAAGCTACTGATCATAGTTCTTTGTCTCTTTTACATCTAAAACAGATGCAATAGTATATAACCCTATAATACCAAATCTGCTTGCTGTCATTAATTTTCATGGCTCCACTTTGTTCTCCACTTGTGCGTAATAATCATGCTTTTAAATATTTGAGAAAGGGGCACATAACGGTACTGAAATATTCCGTTCTAGTTACCAATCCTAAAGGGAATTCAAAACTTTGATTTAAACATTATTTCAAAGAGAAAAAAAGAAAAAGAAAATAAAACATATGGGCCATTTTGTTTCACATTTGTTTTGAAGAAATCTGGCATTGGTACTGATGAGGTTGGCAAATTAATTGTTTTTAAACCATAACTGATGGGCTTTAGCATTGAGGAAAAATTGAAGCCTCTTGTTGAGTATCTGTACTATCATGGGATTTCTCGAGATGGAATGAAGAGAATACTTATGAGTGAACCAATTGTTTTCTGTTTAGATTTGGAGACTGCAATTGTGTGAAAGGTTTGCCATTGCTGGTTATGCTGAGATGTGCTTGGACCTCGTTCTGAATGCTTTCTTTTTTTCTGAGATTCTACAAGCTAAATGAATTCTTTTGTTTAAATTTTCCTCTTACTAATTTTGGTCTCAGTCCTCAAGTTCTCTGCCCTATTTTCAATTTCCCATAATGATTCTTGAATTAAATGCATGTTGAATTCTTTGAACATGAATCAGAAATATGTCAAACTATGCCATTTTTGGTGTTGTGTCTTGTTTTGACAATTCCTAATTCATTTTTCTTTCATGTGAAGGTACGGTTTTTTCAGGACATTGACATTCAAGATGATGCCATTTGCAACATGCTTGTAAAGTTTCCTTCATTACTAACATGCAGTCCCTACAAGAAGATCTGGCCAGTGGTTTGTCTTTTTCTTATCTCCTTTCCCTCAGCGTGGGCACCTTAATTGCATGTTTATCTGTTTGTCATTTCCTTAGTGGCTCCCCCCTTCACACCCACACCAAAGACAATTTTTTATAATATGTTGTCGAGCGTTTGTAACTAGCAAAACGGTGATTTGTGTGAGTTGTGAGTGTTGATTAATGTCGTTGTAATCCATATCATTGATAGTGGATATTTTTGGTTGGTGTTGCCTGTGGATGTGGGCATGGAGTTGGTCGAACCAAATTAAATGTTGTTGCCCTCTCGTGGATATTTTATTTTCTTGTTCATGTGAATGCGCTTCTGCTAGGGCCAAACCATAATAATTGATGTTAGAGGTTCCGCTTTTGAACGACAGTTAAAACATGTTTGAATGCTTCATGATACTAAATGTTTAATGCAGAACATCAGATGCTGGAAGATGCATCGTTACATGTGAAAAAAAAAATTTTGAACATAATTATGAAAAGCCTTTATAAACAAGACCTGATATATATTCTTTAGCAGTGTTATAAACAATGGGTCACACTTAAAATGCTCCTATGAAATTATTCTTGGACAGAGTATTGAACTTTGGGTACTAAATTTGCATATTGGCAATGAAGATGTACCTTTCTCCTTCCATTAGAATGGAATAGACAGTGGGGTGGTGGGTTATAGAAGAACTACGGCAGGAAATTTACTGATAAAAAAAAGAGGAAGTATTATATTTGCATACTGGTTTGTTCCTTTTAATTTTATACTTTTGGGCCGAAAATTTATATGTTTTCTCGGATTTCTTTATATTTTCTTTCATAGGTTACTAATTATTGCATCTCAATACTACGAAGGTCCAATTTCACCATGCACTCTTGTTTCTGTTTCACTTACAGCTTCTGGAACTTTGACGCCCTGTTCCTGCCGCAACAACATCCTGCCTGTGATTTGTATGATGCAATCTACCTGAAAGGCTTGTTTGACTTGATTAGCTGAACTGTTCCATCTGGTTTTCATCTGATATTCATTTGGCATTCATGCATAGCTCCTTCCACAACAAAGGAACTACCTGAAGGTTATGTTGAGTGGGTGAAGCATGTACACGATTCTGGTGGTTACGGTTCTAGGGGGTATGGCATTTTTGTTATATATTTATCGAGTAATTTATTTTTGATCTCACTTCATCAGTTATTACAAGAAGCATTTAAGTGCCCTTTTTTGTTTATTTATTTTTTATCCGCCCTTGTAGGTATGAATATGATTGGAGCAAAGAGGAAGCAAACAAAAACCTTCTGCGAAATCACAAAACAGCTGTGTCGGCCAGGATGCTTTACGAGCTAGCTAAGGTGTAATACTGGTTATATATTTGTTGTTCTGAGTTTTTTCCCCTTTTATTTTTTACTTTTTATTTTTATCTCTAAACTATTCTCATCTGATATTGGGGGAGAGAGAGCGGAACTTTTCTTATTATTTATGTTTTGAATATATTTCCTTATTTACACTGCCTTATGCTGTATTTGTTTCAAGGAAAATTAAAAGAGAAGATAAATTCTGCAAAATCTTTACTTTTTATGTCTGTTGTTGGTGGAATTTCCTACAAATCTTAAAGAACAAGGTCCTATATACTAGGTTTCCTGGATTTTTTTACAAAGTACAATTTTACGTAAACAAAAATGACAAATAGGACCCTTTAGGGTTTTTAATGTTACTTGAGGCGGTAAATGGAGGAAAAATCATAACTTAGAATTTTTTTTTTTTTTTTTCTTATAAATAAGAAGAGTCTATATTGATGAAGCTACCGTACGCAAAAGGAGCACAAAGTAGACCAAAAGTACAAAGAAGAAATAAGGAAAGAGCAAAAAGAAAAAAGAAAAAATAAGTTTAAATACAAGAGAGAAGAGAACTAATAAATAGAGGTAGGGAGTCACTAGATCTGATTCCCCAAGCCCAATACCAGTCAAACAAGAACCACTAAAAGAAGCAAGCAGTTGATCTTTCGAACCATCCACGTCCTCAAACGTCTGCCCATTACACTCCCTCCATATACACCACGTCAAATGCAAAGAAACTAAATTCGAAATGTCTGATGAGTGCTTCCACAACCAATTCTACCAATCAAAAAGCGCATCAGATACTTTTATTGGTAAGACCCACGAGATCCCAAAATATCTGAAGACAAAACACAACAGCTGATGAGCCTTCTAGCAATGAAGCAGTAAATGATTCACAATCTCCTCACAACAACGACACATGACACACCAGTCAACAAAAGCGAATCCCCTATTTCTCAAATTGTCACCCGTGAGTATCTTACCCCAAGTTTCAGTCCAAACCTATAAAGAAACTCGTCGAGGGGCCTTAACTGTCCAAATACCTTTCCAAGGAAAGACGATGGAGTGAGGACCTTGTAGCTCATTATAATATGAGCAGATGTCAAATTCCGCATTCTTCTTCAATGTCCATCTCATGCAATCCTCATGTTCAATTAAAGAGATATTGGATTCCAATGTATGAAGGAAGTCTACCAACTCCAATTCCCAGTCATTTAGATCCCTAGTGAAACAAACATCCTAACTCCTCCTTTCCCCCACCCCATGTCTTGCCAAGGAAAACTCTACAGAGGCCTCTCTATTAATGAGAATCTCCTACAAACCGGGAAAGTCACTTGTTGAGGTTGATCCCCACACCAACAATTTTGCCAAAATCTCACTCTATGCCCCACCCCAACCCAAATTGAGTATTTCGGCTAAAAGCCTCCCAACCCATTCGAATACCTCTGCATAAACCACAACCATGTATGCCTCTACCCAACTTAGAAGTCCATCCTCCCCTTTCTTCCCCAAACCTCGTAGCTGCCACACTCCTCCAAAACCATGTCCCCTCAGCCCCAAAATGCCATAATCGTTTCCCTAATAAGGCTTTATTGAAGATAGTCAGTTTTCTTATTCCTAAACCACCATTGGCCATAGGCACACACACTTTATCACAACCTACCAAACGTGACTTGGACTCTCCCCCCATACCTCCCCAAAGAAAGTCCCTGTGCATCTTCTCAATCTTGTTAGCCACATGAGTAGGAATGGTGAAATGCGATAAATAATAGGTAGGAAGACTCGATAATGCGCTCTTAAGCAACGTCAATCTACAACCTTTTGAAAAATATAGCTTCTTCCACCATGAGAATTTTCTCTCAATTTTCTCCAAAATAGGATTTCAAATAGAAGTGGACTGAGAATATCAATGCCATTATTATTCAACGGAATCCAAGCAAACTGGCAAGTTGGGAAAAAAAAAAAAAAAGATATTTTTTTCTGGAAACATTTTAGGAGGAAATTTTCAATAATGAAATTATTTCTGGCAAAACCACACATCTGTAATGCAGTCATACTTTTGAAACAATACCTTACCGGCAGTAGTAATTAATTACGAATGTGAAGGTATCACACCTAGAGCCTTGCATTCTCTATCTCCTGTAATCTACTTCCTATTTCGTTCGTTAATATTTGAGAGTTGAGATTTTGACATTGTAAAGCTGAAATGAGTATGTTCAGTTAAATAAATTCCAACAAACACCTTTGTGTGTTTTGTTATCTTTTTATTTTTATTTAATTTTTTTCCCCTTACACTAAAATGTGTCTATAATTTGGAATTGTAGTCATTTGTTATTACCTGGAAGAATTTTGGCTGCATTTGAAATAGCCCTCGTTTTCTTCTTTTATGTTTTGTCTTTGTAATAGTTTTTCTTTCTTGATTATGTATGCAAAAACCATTTAATCCCAAAAGATACTACTGTATAGACCGCGTTTTCAGAAATGAAATGGTAGAACGAACTCATCTTGCAGAGTTCCACCCGATGGAAGGTTCTGACAAGCAGGCAAATATGTGATGGGTAGCCTATCAAATTAATAATTGAACAAGTGCTGGGTTTTGGCCTAGGGATTTCTTAGCTGTTCACTAGGGTTGTAGTTCCTTTTGTTTTGGGTGAGTTCTATATAATACTAAATGACTATATTAAGAATTTGAAGCATTTGTGCTAGATGTGACCATCCTTTATCCTTAAATTGTTCTATTGACCCATGTCTGATCCTGGCCAAACCCTTGTTTCCATTTTCAGGTCAGACTGGGTCTCTTCGTGTATGTTACCTTGCAAAGAGGCATACTATTATTTTCAGCTTAGGTCTAGTATCTACCCAACTTAATTGAGCTCAAGTCAGCTTTTCTATTAACCTGAATGAAACTTGACTTTATTACTGTAATAGATTTAGATGAGCGGCCTGTGTACAGAATTCCCATCATAGAACTCTAGACTGGATTGGGGGTTTGATTTTGAACTGGTAGGTCCAGCCAAAATTTCTAGTTTCAATTTTGGCCGGGACAGTTAGTATGGATGTCTTTGCAAAAAATTGTAGGCTTTGCTAGTATTCTCAGGTTGGGTAATTTTGTACTCAAAATTGTTACTTTTGAGGCTGAACACTAGTTGGTTTTCGTGTCGACCTGATGTGTAGCCAATGAACTCTAGCTAAACTGGCTCCTCTTCCCCTTATAAGTGCCAGGTGGAGGGTGAGGTCATGGGTTAAAAGACCCATAGGGAGTATGTAACTTCTTTAAAAAAAATGTTGACCTAACCTAATGAATAGCCAATTTTTAGGTCAGGTCGTCTGGATCCCTGTCTAGAGTCTGGACTCAGCTGCACTGTCAACATTAAGTTGAGTAAAAACCTAATAGTTCTTTTTTGATAAAAAGTAAAATATTTTTTTCTTTATTTAAAGAAAAATGATAATTTTGCTTTTATGAATTAATGACCTATCTGGAATTTTGCCTCTGGTTTCAGGCTTGATATGCAATCAATGACTTACTCTTGGTGACTTGATTGGAGTCCTGCATGAATTCTTCTTTCAGCTAGGAAATATACTACCCGATCTGCTGTTGATTCAGTTGATGCACTTCATGAGGTTAACTAGCGCTGATTTTTGCTTCTAAAATGAGGCTTGGTGGTTTTGTAATATAAATTATTGCTGCTGCTTGTATTTGACATGGAGAATTAAAGGCCAATGAGGGTATTTTTTTATCATAGAGGCACAGCTATAGTGAAAGTTTGACATTTTAAATTCCATCCCTTGATTCCAGGCATGTCCAAGCTGCGATTTAAGCCTACTTATAACCCATATACTGAACCTAGCATGGAGATTTTGGGTAAACATATTGTGAGTTTCTCTAAAAGGCAGCTTCATATTTTCCTAGGAGTTATTTCATATATTATCCTTAATGTTATTAGTTACCAGGGAGGCTTTGGGAAATGGTTAGAGGTTGGAAATTCTGGCATGTTTAGACCTGAAATGTTGCTTCCTATGGTACTACCAGTAGATGTTCGCGTTGTTGCATGGGGCCTTTCCCTTAAGAGGTAAGAAAATTTTGTTTCTAGTTCAGAAGAGAAGAAAAAAAAAATTGGGTAAAATATACTTATAAAAAAAAATATCGGGTAAGATATTTGTATTATATGTTTTCAATGTGCATCTGCATGCAAATGCAATGGGGAAAGTATAATACAAACTATTTTTTAGACAATATTGAGATATTATTGACCTTCTCTCTTTTTATAAAAAACCAGACCAACTATGATATTGTATTGCATTAATAACATACAGGATTTGTTTGGGCACAAGGTATTTACTATATGCCCTATCTGTGGTCTGTCTATGAGGTTGTGTTCAACATGGATTTAGTTCATTCGTTTCTCTTGTTTTTTTGCAGGTGGATCTTGGTCTCATCAAAACAAACCCTTTATGTCGTTTAGGACTTCGACTAAACTGAGGATTTTTTGTCACTGTTCCAGAGATCTTCATTTCTTTCTGCTCCCTTGCTTTTCTAAATACAATGGATTCAGAATGTAGCTAATTATTGGTAAAGCGGTTATTTTTCAGCACAAATTCTGTCTCGCATCAGGTCTAGCTTTGATTAGATTCATTTCAATATTTTCACAATTTTACTACAATTAATCCTCCATTTTCTTATTTTGTTATCAACTCAAGATTGAAGGCCTATAGGTCTTGGAATTTCATGCCTCTTTAGAATCCAAACAATCCCAACTAATCTAATGTGATTTTTTCTGTTTTGTTTGTTTTACCCCACTAAGAATTCATGATATTGGATTTTAGCTTTTAGCTAACAGTTTGAAAACACTCACACTGAATATTGCAAATTACTTGTGTCACTACTTTAATGTGAATTTCTCATCCCCCCTCGTATGAAAATAATTTTTTTTTCCATACTTAGATTTATTTTTTATGTTTTCCATATTATCCTCCACTTGATCCCCCGAAAGGTTCAGTTTCTTTGATTTCTCAATGAGAAAAGAAGTCCTTAGTATTGATCACTTGAACTTTATGATTCCCCTCTTTGCTTCTGAACCTCATTCCTTCTATTTTTGCTGAAGAACATGGCGGTTTTGTCCTCGTTTATCTTTTGGCCCAATGCTTCTTCATACTCTTGTAGAATTTTGTTGGTTCCATTGTTGCTCAACTAACTATCATTTGCGAAAAAGCAAAAATTGTATGATGCTTGGGCTTATGAAAACTCACTGGATGCTCTTGTCCATTATTGTCGTCCATGGACACTTCTCTCAATTAGTGTCGTCCTTGTGATAAGAGGAGAGTATTAGGGTAGTAATCGAGTTGAACTAAAGCATAGTTTTGACATTTTGGTCTTGAATTGAGTCGAACTAAAGTATTGATGTTTTCATATGAGAATTCAGTCCTTATAAAAGAAATGGGCAATTTAGTTTCATATGGGCATTGGAACAAACATGCGCATAAATTGGAAATGAATGAACCCCTAAAACATCATTGTAGGCTTTAATAAATATCAAATTGTAGAATAAGTTAACCTCCATGTACCTTAGGATCTAATTCTACATGACATCTTTTTTGATAAAAAGTAAAATATTATTTTTCTTTATTTAAAGAAAAACGATAATTTTGCTTTCATGAACTAATGACCTATCTGAAATTCTGCGTCTGGTTTCAGGCTTGATATGCAATCGACGACTTACTCTTGGTGACTTGATTGGAGTCCTGCATGAATTCTTCTCTCGGCTAGGTAAAATACTGCTTGATCTGCTGTTGATTCAGTTGATGCACTTCATGAGGTTAACTAGCACTGATTTTTGCTTCTAAAATGAGGCTTGGTGGTTTTGTAATATAAACCATTGCTGCTGCTTGTATTTGACATGGAGAATTAAAGGCCAACGAGGGTATTTTTTGATCATAGAGGCACTGCTATATTGAAAGTTTGACATTTTAAATTCCATCCCCTGATTCCAGGCTTGTCCAAGCTGCAATTTAAGCCTGCTTATAACCCATACACTGAACCTAGCATGGAGATTTTCGGGTAACATATTGTGAGTATCTCTAAAAGGTTGCTTCATTTTTTCCTAGGAGTTATTTCATATATTATCCTTCATGTTATCAGTTACCATGGAGGCTTTGGGAAATGGGTAGAGGTTGGAAATTCTGGCATGTTTAGACCTGAAATGTTGCTTCCTATGGGACTACCAGTAGATGTTCGCGTTGTTGCATGTGGCCTTTCCCTTGGGGGGTAAGAAAATTTGTTTTTAGTTCAAGAGAGAAGAAAACATCGGGTAAAATATTTGTATTATATGTTTTCAATGTGTATGTGCATGCAAGTGCAATGGGGAAAGAATAATACAAACTGATTTTTAGACAATATTGAGACATTATTGACCTTTCTTTTTATAAAAAACCAGACCAACTATGATCCTGTATTGCATTAATAACATACGGGATCTGTTTGGGCATAAGGTATTTACTATATGCCCTTTTTGTGGTCTGTATATGAGGTTAAGTTTAACATGGATTTAGTTCATTCGTTTCTCTCATTTTTTGCAGGTGGATCTTGGTCTCATCAAGACAAAGCCTTTGTCGTTTAGGACTTCAACTAAACTGACAAGATTTTTTGTCACTGTTTCAGAAATCTTCATTTATTTCTACTCCCTTGCATTTCCAAAATGCAATGGATTCAAAATGTAGTTAATTAATGGTAAAGCGGTTATTTTTCAACCGAAATTCTGTCTCACATCAGGGCTAGCTTTGATTAGATTCATTTCAATATTTTCACAATTTTACTACAATTAATCCTCCATTTTCTTACGCCTAATATAACATTTTTGTGCTTCAAGGATGCTCCTCCATGCATCAGAGGCCATATTACCTTACCTTGAGGGATTTGAATTGTATGAAATGAGTATTATGTATGAGTCGCCGTTCTTATTTTGTTATCAACGCAAGATTGAAGGCCTATAGGTCTTGGAATTTCATGCCTCTTCAGAATCTAGATGATCCCAACTAATCTAATGTGATTTTTTCTGTTTTGTTTGCTTTACCCCCCACTAAAAGAATTCTTGATATTGGATTTTAGCTTTTAGCTAAGAGCTTGAAAACACTCACACTGAATTACTTGTGTCACTACTTTAATGAGAATTTCTCATCCCGCCCATATGAAAATAAATTTTTCTTCCATACTTTGATTTATTTTTTATATTTTCCATATTATCCTCCTCTTGATCCCCCGAAAGGTTCAGTTTCTTTGATTTCTCGATGAGAAAAGAAGTCCTTAGTATAGATCACTTGAACTTTAGAAGTGATTCCCCTATTTGCTCTTGAACCTCATTCCATTTGTTTTTGCTAAAGAACATGATGGTTTTGTCCTTGTTTATCTTTTGGCCCAATGTTTCTTCATACTCTTGTAGAATTTTGTTGGTTCCATTGTTGCTTTACTAATTTTCATTTGCGAAAAAGCAAAAATTGTATGATGCTTGGGCTTATAAAAACTCACTAGATGCTCTTGTCCATTATTGTTGTCAGTGGACACTTCTCTCAATTAGTGTCCTCTTTGTGATAAGAGGAGAGTAGTAGGGTAGTAATCGAGTTGAACTAAGCATAGTTTGACATTTTGGTCTTGAATTGAGTCAAACTAAAGTTTTGACGTTTTCATACAAGAATCCAGTCCTTATAAAAAGAAATAGGCAATTTAGTTTCA
This sequence comes from Quercus wislizeni, assembly GCA_023055345.1. Lineage (NCBI taxonomy): Eukaryota > Viridiplantae > Streptophyta > Magnoliopsida > Fagales > Fagaceae > Quercus > Quercus wislizeni. The sequence goes on from JALGQJ010000002.1 coordinate 21,356,421, forward strand.
TATGGGCATTGGAACAAACACACGTGTAAATTGGAACTGGATGAATCTCGTAAAACATCATTGTAGGCTTTAATAAATATCAAATTGTAGAATAAGTTAACCTTCATGTACCTTAGGATCTAATTCTACATGATATCTTCTCAAGATTTGTATCCAAAACGGGGACAAGAATCGTTTCAAAATTGGGGAAGATGAGTCGCTTGAACTGGAAGTACTTGATTTGTAGTTGAGATTATCAATGAGACGGCCAACTTTTAGCAAACTCCAAAATGAAGTAGATATGGAAATTTCATGACGATAAAAAGGCGAGATGGCCAACCTTTAGCAAACTCCAAAATGAAGTAGATATAGAAATCTCATGACGATAAAAAGGTGGTTCATCTCGTGCTTGACAATCAAATAATGGTGATCAAATGATGGTGAAAGGGGGAGTAACGGACAAGGAGCGATTGAGATGGATGGAGAAGAAAAGAACAAGCAACGTAAGGGAACTCTAGGATCCGATTGCATAAAATGGATAACCTAATTAGCCAGTAACAGATTTTTATCTAGAATATTAATGGACGGTCCAAATTAAAGCAAGTGTTGTTTCAAATTATGAAAATCGAATCGTTCAAAGAACGAATAAAGAGGAGACATTTAAGGTTTTTGAGATCGAATCGTGAAAACATTATAATATAATAATTTAATTATTAAATAAAATACAAAAAAAAAAGGAACAATTTTGTAAAAATTGAGAAATCTTGGATTTAAAAATGTAAAGAAATTACTTTTTTAAAGTAGAAAATATAAAGAAATTAAAATGTACATTAAATGTAATCTCGAATATATATATATATATATATATATATATTTAAAAGAAAAGAAGGAAAAAAAAAAAAAAAAAGATCTCCTTAAATTTATTTTTCCTTATTTGTTCAATTTTTAGATTTTGCATATAAAATTTTTAAATCTCACTTTTTCAATATACAAATATAATTTAGTACACTTTTAACAAAATAGATAAGCATTTGTTGATGGATCATTTTTGGAAAAGTTTAAAATATTACTTTTATAAAAAATATAAAAACATTTTTTATTTTTCTACAAAAAGATTTTAAAAATATTATATAAACCATTGTCCTTGTCCATAGATTTTGAATTTGAAAGGGGCAAGAAAGAAAAACCCTAAACCCTTAAAGGTCTACAGAAATGTCGGATTACTTTTGGACGAGGCCGAGATACCCTTCCCTGAAAGCTCATAGCGACTTCAACCACATTCGTCGCGTCTGTACTAATTTACCAGCTCGGGTCGATTTTGAAGAAAGATACGTAAGTTCCTATCTTAATCTTTCCAAGTTTTGTTTGTATGTATGCCTTTCTTTCTCAATCTTTATTTAGCTTTCCAAAATAAAGTTGGTGAAACTTTTTTTTTTTTTTTTTTTAAACAAAGTTTTCATAGTTTTTTGAATTGAGTCCCAAGTTCTGTGGGAACGCAGGATTGACGGAAATGTTGTCAACTTCAACAACATTGGTTGATACGTTTTCTTGTATATGGGGAAAATATTAGTTCACTATTTTCGAACAGGAAAAATCACTGGTGATTTGATGGGCTCAATACAAATCCGAAACGCGTTTCATTTACTTCTCCTGTTATGGAAGAAAATGACTACGTTTCTTCTAATTATGGTCTTGAGACTGATATTTTACACTTCCGACACATGATTGCCCAGGTTATTTTGAAATCACTTGGTCAAGATTTTGAACAAAAACTGTCCACAAGTTTTAAGCTCTTCTTCTAGGAATTATTCCTCTATTATCAAGATCTCTATGTGCTGCAATATTGTCACCCCATCTTCTTCAATCCCAGTGAAAGATTGAGTTTCATTCACTTAATTTTAGACTACACTGGGGAGAACCTTGGATCACGTTGGATTGGAAATCACTTCAGTAGCAAAAAATTTCCTTTCCAAGATTGGCAAAAGAGGGTGCCTGCTGATTGCATCTGTGTCTACCAGTTTGAATCAACTGACACATATGAAGATCCTCTCGGTCTCCCACGTTTCATAAGGAACTGCGGGTTTCACTTTAGGAAGCTTACAGGAATTTTGCTATATTCTTTTATTTGTGTTTATTTAATTTAAAAATGGTATGAGGTTCTGCCCTTAAATATAAGAACTCAATTTATTTTTTGTTTTGTTTGTTTTGTTTTGTTTTTAATAATAGCATCCCACTGCTGAAGAGATTAATGAGCAACTACATCAAGCATATCCTGGAGTTTGTGAATTTTTTCTCGATGGGTACATAAGGGCCGTGGAGGGTTATTTCAGGATAGATTAGTTACCTTCTGGTTGGAATCATACTGTTGATCCTAATGATTCGGAATGCGTCCACTGACCACTGGCAGACCTCCTTTACAATAGACCATATGCCTTCACTATTCTACCGTATAGCTACCACGGTGTTCAACCATAAAGCTCTTGATGTCAAGAAGAAAGTGGGGTAGTTATTAGATAGATAAAAAGGGGGTTAAAAACAGTGATAGTCATTGGTTTTGGGATTTTTTTTGGAGTTAGATCAGGGCGCTTAACACACATATCATTTAATTTTGTTCAACTTGTACTTGCTACATCAAATTACTATGCCGGCATATTTAATTTTCCTATGCTGGAATTCCACATATTATTATGTTTAAATTGTGAGGATGTTTTCTTATTGCATATTCAATGGTGCTTGTCGAATGTCTGATGGAGGATGATTAATGAATGGTTTTGTTGCTTGTGGAGTAACTATTTAAGACACATATTTCCATTAAGACAGTATCAGTTTCTTCATCATGTCAAAGAATGTGTCTGCAGTAAGTGAGCTTGATATGCCAAAAATTTTGGTTTCTAGTAGCAGGTGTAATTTTCACTAACATATGAAAATAGAAATGGATAAGTGAGATAGTTACGTGGCTTTTCTCCATTATTTTCAATTTATGTTTGTCTCTGTGATATGAAAGTGTTTTTATATATGTTTCTCTTTTTATTCATATCTGAATGTGGTATAGGAGCATACCAATTATAATTTTTTATAAATGAAGACATTTTGGCTTCCTCTCTTCACGAGCACATCAATTGTAATTGCCTAATTCTCACATATATAACTCACACACAGAGTTATATATAAAGGGGGAAACTGGGATAGAGATGGGGCCTAGGTACAATGGTGATGTTTTGTTGTAATTTGCTAGGGAGTATGTTAGCTTGCCCTATGTGCAAGGGACAGTCCCTCGTGTTGTTTCAGTTGTCATATGTTGATTTAGACTGAGATTCTACAAGCTAGTTGAATTCTTTTGTTTAAATTTTCCTCTTACTAATTTTGGTCTCAGTCCTCAAGTTCTTTGCCTTATTTTCAATTTCCCATAATAATTCCTGAATTACATGCATATTGAATTCTTTGAACATGAATCAGAAGTATGTCAAACTATGCCATTTTTGGTGTTGTGCCTTGTTTTGACAATTCTTAATTCATTTTACTTTCATGTAAAGGTATGGTTTTTTCAGGACATTGACATTCAAGATGATGCCATTGGCAACATGCAGCCTCTACAAGAAGATCTGGCCAGTGGTTTGTACCTTTCTTATCTCCTCTCCCTCAGCGTGGGCACCTTCATTGCATGTTTATCTGTTTGTCATTTCCTTAGTGGCTCCCACCTTCACACGCACACCAAAGACAATTTCTTACAATATGTTGTCGAGCGTTTGTAACTTACACAACAGTCAGGAAGATCGGGGGCCTCTTTTAACTTTGGACAAGTAATGCTTGTATAAAAATTCTAGTTGGTCATATTTGTTTCTGCTGTTTATTGGTCCAACATAATGAAAAGCTAATATTTAGGTACAGTTTTTTTCTACAGCTGAATAACATCTAGTACTGACCTGTAGTGACATACTGAAATGGGATTATAATACAGGTCATATTCTTGATGACCAGAGCTGGAGTGAGTGATAAGGATATTTGGGAAGGCTATAGCTTTGGGAGCAGAGCTCTTAGGATGCAGCATAGTTAAAAAGCTTGAGGTTAGTGTGAAATATTTTGTCACTTGGCATACATCCTTGACAATGTGGTGAGATGGTTGCCAATTTTCCCATGCTATTCTCTTGATGACCAAATAATTACCAAGGCATAAGGTTTTGGTTGGGAAGCAGATCCAATTTAAAGCTGCGCTACATGTTGGCTTGTACCGATGAAGAGTTCAACAAAAAGGTTGAGGCTATAGTGAAAGTTGTCAAAGATCAAGCTGGACTTTTGGAAGGGGATCTCTCTGATTCACAGTCAACTGATGACCCTGTGGAGACTACGAAGCTTTCTGAAAGTGGGTCAACATAGTAATTCAATTCGTCGTCAGAGCATTCTGCTGGCACTCTCTGACTGAGTTTCGAGGTAAAAATAGCTTGGCATTCTTACTTATTATAACAAATATTAGTTTTTGCATTCATAATATACTGCAGTATGGACATTTATAATTAGTAAGATACTTCTTTGAGGGCAACAGTAAACAAAACATGACATGGTCAAAGAAAAGACGAATCGTGTAATAACTGACATGCTGAACAAAATGGTCAGTGGACTAAGGCATTCTCTGCTTTAGCTTTGATGCCCCTATATCTTTTCCATGTTTAATGTGGTTATTTACTTTGATAAAATAAATTGTTTGATGTTTCTTTCTTGTTTGAAATTTTAAATTCAGTTTTAATGTGTCTGTGCAAACTGTGGTTTATCCATTATTTTTATTTTTGATTATATTAAAATTAATCTTTGCAGTAGCCCTTTCAAGTTAAGAAGTTGTGAAAGTGCTTCTCTCTTTCTCTCTATATATGTTCCAAGGCATGAAGTGGGGAGAGGAGTTTCATTGGCGAATTTGAATTGGCTCTATATCAATGAATATCATCATCCTTCATCCATACATAATTTATAAGTATTTATTCTGTTGGATTTAATAACTTATCATAAAGCCGCCTCGCAAATTACCTTGAACAACCTTATCATTTATAATTTGCCTACTGCCTTGTTCAAGGAAATTACAGCCATTGCCATACTGCATAAACTATGTTCTTTGATATTTATAATTCTAGTAGATTATAATAAAAATATTTAGGGTTCAAGTTTTTTTCTTCCTAACACACTGACCACAGGTGATGAAGAAAGGGAGAAACTTACAAAAGAGATTTCAAAGGACTGGAGTTCTTGTTTGTAGTATACTTTTTGGGAACATTTGTGTTATCTATTGTTTTAATCAATATTCTACAATTTTCCGCGAAAAATTCTGATACTTTTGAATGATCGTAGTTTTTGAGCGAAGCATAAACACATTGTTTCTCACTGAAATGGTTCGGGGCTGATGCTGACACTCAGATACTTCTTTGAACCAAAAGTTACAGTAAGTGTCTTGCTACACCCAATGCACATCTTGGACCGTGTAAGCTATGATATAAATTTCTTTATTTTTGTAATTCATATCAATTATCCATTTGAGAAGGGCCCATTGAACACTCGATTTCGTGGTGAACATGTCCTCCGTCAATACCCAACAGGAGAGGAATGTTCCCTTGCATGCAAATTCTGCAAAGCAGTGGTTCAATTGATGCTTTTTGAACACTAACTTTCAGAAGTAGAGTATTTAACTTCCTGTTTGACTTTGGATTTTGACTCGTGCGTTGGCAATGGGTGGGTGCCAGTGTCGTAGTCTGAGGTAGTGCTTAGACCCTAGAGGCCTGGCCCTAAGGTTGCAAATTACTGTTCCTGTTTGATACTCAAACTTGCATGGATTTTCTGCAAGTTCATTAACTGTGCCTCATCCAAATTTTTATTATTATATAAATATGGCATACGTATTAATTTGCAAACAATGTCTCGGTACGGTATGGGCGTGTTTCATTAGATTAAAAATTTGAGAAGTTGGAGATCTAGATGTGCTGATCGATTAATGATTAATATATCTTTGTAGTTTATGACTTTATTCTATGATGCTGATTTGTAATAAGTGCCTAATTCATCTAGCACATATATATATATATATATATATGTTGACCAAGTCAGACCAAGCCAGAATTAATATGTTGTGAAATTAACCTTGAGGCTCAGAATTTTGATAAATTAATTTAACCTACCCTTAAATCTAAGAGATGCCATTATCTCCTACCTTCAACAAATATCATTAAAATAAACTAACTGTTGCAGTTTTTTTGCATGTGCACGATACATTCTTTTGTTGAGACCTCAAACTATCTTTTGATGTGTAATAGAAATCTTATTGGAAATTTCTAGGCTTATGGCTAATGGGTGGCATTGACGAACATTTGAAATTGTCCAATGTCAGCATTCCATGTCTGAGTTTATGTCTAAATTTCTCTGAAGATACACTACCTAAATATGCAAACAATTTCAGCATAACATGGGGTAGGGAGCAATGTTTAAGCTTTCTTCCTTTGATAGCCTTGAAGTCTTGGTCAAAAACTGAAATCACAGAAAGAGAAAGTTTTATTTTTTTTTTTTTTATTTTTTTTTTTTCAGTTGGACTATAAAGAGGACCAATGGGAACTTGCATAATATTTAGGGAGCAATGATTAAGCTTTCTTCCTTTGAGAGCCTTGAAGTATTGGTCAAAAACTGGAATCACAGACGGAGAAAGGGTATGTTTGGTAAATATTTTTTATTCTTTATTTTCTGTTTTTAAAAATAATTTTCTATTTTTGAAACTAAAAAACTTGTTTGATAACCAAAAATAGACAAAAAACAAAAATTGTTTTCAAAACTCAATTTGTGAAAGGAAGCTAAAAACATGCAAAATGCTGTTTTCAGTTTCCAATTTTCAAAAGTAAATGAAAACACTCATTTAATTTAAAGAATTTGTATCATTTAATAAGTTAGCATTAGTGTTTAAATACTAGTAACAACATATTTTAGTTTTTTTTTCTTAAAAAAACTATTCTTTTAATTTCTGCTAACCAAACATGTTTTTTATTTCAAAAATACAGGAAAATTGTTTTTTCATTATATTCCAAAAAATAAGTTTTTGAAAATAGAAAGCAAAAAGTGTTACCAAACATAACCAAAGTTTTTTGTTGAGTTTTTTTTCCAGTTGGACTATAAAGAGGACCAATGGGAACTGTCATAATATTTAGGGTCCAATTATTGAGTTTCTTTAAACTATTTGTTAATTAATAATTTTGGATATTATTTTTATGAGAGATATAAAAAAAACAGTTATTTTTTCTTTTCTAGTAAATTTTTTTTAAAAATATTTATTAAACTAATATTTTTAAAACATCTGTAAATTTTTTTGTGATATTAATCTAACTTTGGAATGGGAAGAATCCTACTTCTAGAATCTTAATTTTGTTCAGACAGATAGAGAGTGAGAGTGTGAGATTACGCGCATTGCCCCCTTTTCTTTGATTTGATGCAAAATTGAGATTCTAGAAGTAGCTAGGATTTTTTTTAAAAGATTGTAATAATGTAATTGTAAAAACCTTCTTTAGCTTTTTTTAAATGTGGCCCATATCTTTGAAAAATAATGCTTGAATTCAACACAGTCGACTCAAATGTGATTCACAAACATGCACGCGCGCATTGCCATCTTTTTTAAAGTTTTTTTGCTGAACTTTTTTAAAGTTCTTTCTCAAAAAAAAAAAAAAAAAAAAAAAAAAAAAAAAAGAACTTAGACCGACGACCCTTGTATCTTCTGATCCCACTGCAGTGTGAAAAGAGTTTCTTACTTTCATAATATAAAATTCCATTTTACACATGTCCAAACTCATGAGTCTTTTGACTAAATATTATAAAAAAATGAAGTTTTTTTTTTAGAAAGAAGTTTATTTATATGGATACTCTTGAAACTTATTTCGAAAAATGAGAAAAGAAGTAACTTATGGTGTTCTATTTGTTACTTAGAGAATACTAATTTATTAGGATTAAATCTTCTAAACTTATAATTTTATCTAATAAAAACTTTGAAGACATATGTCTTTTGTTATTTTGTTCTTTTAAAAAAAAATCATTTTCCTGCTTGAATGGGTATTCATTAAAAATAAGTAAGCTAAACATCATAGTTAGACACATAAAATAAGATGATAAAGAATGAAATATGAATAACAAAATCTTTATTGTAGATGATTGCAAGTATTTAATTTAATGAAGATCTCCAAAAAAATTGTAGCATATATTATCATTCATTGCGAAAATTTAAATATTGTAGAAAGATGATGACTTTCATTATCATTCTTTGTAGCATTTTTTGGTGAGTAGATATTACATTTAGTAAATAAGTTCTAAGAAATTTTAATAGTACATAGATATTCAAATAGCTATTTTAAATTTAAGTACATGACTTCATACTTCTTTAAAAAAAAGAAAAATCTATATTAATTATCTCACTAATGGGCTAGCACGTGCCTTGCATGTGCAACCCACACTAGTATCTTAAATATTAAGGATGCATTTGTATAAGTTGTTTCAAAATTGTGTTTTGAGTTTAAAATGAGTGTTTATAAAAAATTTATAAGGAGTTATTGTTGCAAAATGGAATTTTAGGTTTTAAAAACACTCTTTTAGGCTCTCAAAATCTAACCAAACAAACCTTAAACCTAAATATTTTTAGTTTTCGTAGTATTTGTCTACATCTAGGGGTGTTCATCAAACTGCAAAAATCGTACCAAAACCACCCGCAAAATGGCATAACCGCACTGTATCGCAAGTAACAACGCACCGCACTGCATGGTGCAGTGCGATTTGTGATTTTATAATAAGAATACCACACAAACTACACCGCACCACACCGCAACCTCTCTATATATTAATATATTTATTTATTTTTAATATTAAATATGTTATTAATAGTTTAATAACCATGGTTTTTTTTTTTTAAAAAAAAGTTTGATAACCCCAGTAAATGTTCAATAGGAAAGCCAACCCAAAATAAAGAAAAACTAACTCAATAGTTTAAAACTTGGCCAAAAATAAAGGAAAAAATTAGTTTTGGGCTGGGAAGGAAAAACCCAAAATTTGAAAAATATACCGATTTCAAATTGTTCAAACTGCATCTTATACATAGCACCGCATATGTGACCGCAAAAATTAGATGTGGTACGGTTATGGTTTTGGCTAAACTCTAAACCATATCACATCGCACCGCACTGCATCGCATATGTGACCGCAAAAAAGGTACGATGTAGTTATGGTTTTAGCTAAACCACACCGCACCGCGAATACCCCTATATCACATCTAATGATAGTAATGTAGGTTGCATACACTTATGCCCATTTCTCAAATATTTATAATTTTATAAGCATAGTAATGTAGGTTACATAACTCACTTTTGCCTTGTCCTCAAATATTTATAATTTTATAAGCATGATTGTTACGATTTAAAATCTTTTAATTGGCGCCAATCCCTTTATATGTCTCATCTATGCCATTTGAAGTATTACACTGATTTTAATCCTCATACTACTCACCCTTACTGTTTAGTGCATCAAAAAAAGTCACCCTTATAAAGGACCAAGAGTAAAATTATAGAGAAATATACAGAATAAAGTAAAATAAGCATGGATTAGTTTACTAGCACCTATGATGGAATTGCAGAGAGTTTAGTAGAGATTGTCCAAATTACAAAAATGTCATGTGGGTGTTATGAACGAAATGAGGGTTTTTGAGACAGAGGTGTTAATATATACCTTTAAAAAAAATAAAAAATAAAAACAAAACAAAAACAAAAACAAAACATAGAGCCCACAGGGCCAATTCATGGCAAAACATAATGCCTCGATATGTGCTTTTTTATTATATTTTTGGGATGATAAAGAGCCCATTATGTTAGGGCCTAAACTGGACTTTTTATCTGACTTCGACTCTACATATGTTTTACCGATACGTATATATATTCAAATGGAACCCTAACCTAACTCACCAAATCCCAACACTTGGCCCTTATTTTCTGAATCAAAGCAATGGAGGAGATATGGAAGCATGAATATATGATCGGTTTTTGTGGGCATCGGTGGGTACTGTATGAACTGGAAGAGTCAAATACTACTTGTCAACTAGAAGAATGGTACGCCTGTAAGATTCCATACTCAGACGACTCCTCATCTTCTTGTTCAATCACGGTATATCCTTTTTCACCCATTCCGTTTTTGTCAGTGAAGTTTTTCGGGGTTCGCAACACTCATACGTACAGAGGGTCCCGTCTGTATACTATAGGCAGTATAGATCCCACCTCCGATCCCAAAATGGTCGATCCCTTAGATTACAATATTTATAAACTTTGGACCCTAAAGCTTGATAGTGGTAGCGATGGTGGTTGGAAGCCTTTTCCTCCCATGAATTTTCCTCATAGACGCTTCTCTTGCTCCATCGTCCTCGACGGTTAGTTATGTGTTTGATGGTTTCTCATCTGAGCTTTCTGAAAACTGTGGCTAGATGGAGGCTTATGAACCTATCTCAGATACAATTGTGGCTGGAAATTGTTCCCAGTCAGTTATTAGATTTGAAGTATTGAAACCCCATTATGGTCTTCACATGTGACGTGAATCCACTTCTATGAGTTTCTAGGTATGGAATAAAGTCCAGGTTAATGAACGACCATAGAGCTCCAACAACAACAGCCATTTCACAAGGCAACATTTACCTTTTTGACAATTGTCCAACTTCCATATGTTTCCCACCGATACATAATTCGGTGGCAACATCTAGTAAGACAATGGCTGTTCAATAGTTGGAAATATTATATAGAACAAATATTTCAATAAGTAATATGACTCCAAAGCCTTCTAGCTTATGCTGAAATGGATTTTTTTTTTCTTTTTTCAGGGGATTCCAGTAGTTACCAATCTGTTTCTTGTGATCTTCTCTTTATATTTAAGGAGCAGCCTTTCCACATGGCATTAAAGCTGAATCCATTAGCTTAGGCCCCAGATATCAGTGTAACCATCACAAGCTGTAATGCAAAAAATGCTAATGCTAATTGAGCCTAATACGTACTACACAAATTTCCTACCTTAAGCGCTTAGAAAAGAGCATAATATGAAATGATGAAGATCAAAACCAACATATCCAAATTCCGATTTTAAGAATAGATACAATATTCTAAGCAAAACTCAAAAACAATCTAACTCACTCCATATGTTCTCTCCATTAAACAGACTTCTAAACAAAAATATGATCTCCCCTAAATAGAAAAAATGGCCGATAGTCTAGAACTGAGCTGATGCACACTAGTAAGATTCCCAGAAGAAAAATCTTAAGATGGAAATAATAAAAGTGGTCAAACTCAGCACCACTAGATAAAACTAAATAAGCATAGACAATAAGAAAACTAGGTGTTTGTTGCTCGTGTGTATATCTGCTAGCTTGAATGTGCAAAGACCATCCTGATCAAACCTCTTGCCATCAATTCTTTGATTGCACTCCTTGCTAGTGATCCACTAATCTGTGAAATGAATACAAAGTCAAATGAGACATTAAAAGGAACATAAAACTCCTATGGTTGAGTTGACAGCTAAACATGAAACAATCAACTTTGTAGACAAAATTTAGTAAAACTAGGTGATAATCATATCAATAATATAGACCTAGAACATGGAAGTAGTAAGCAGAAATGTTCTAGATATTTATAGATGATGTTGGGACTATCAGCAAATCCGCATTATTAACCAAACTTTTATGCACGATTAATAGATTTCTGACTAGACGTCTACCTCTAACAGGACATGTTGATTAACAAACATGAACAACACTAGAAGAAAACACCAAAAAATATTGATTTAAAGAATCACAAGAAGCAAAAATATACGTTGAAATTGAAATCTAACCAAAATTATAAATGCAAGTTAAAATTCACTATTGATCACAATTGGACAGTTTAAAGATTTCCATTCTTAATCACCTCACCATCAACACCAACAAAGCCTAAGTTGCAAAACTTTGGGTTGGGTTATGGATCCTCAACAGCCTAACTAGAGTCTACCACGTGCATTATTCTCTCTCAATCTACCCTCTCCAAAATCATCATCTCTATTACTTCCTTAATTAATATGTCCTTTTACAAAACTTCTACTAATGTTACTTTTGGCCTTTTATCTTTTCTTGTTCCCTTGACTTGAATCAAATCACTCTTTCTCAATGGTGCATTAAGGCACTCACCAACCATAAACTAAAACTAAAATAGGTTTGGCAACATCATGAAGTGAAATTGGCACTTACCTCTACTAACACCCTAGTGGCTTGGACCGCCTGGTAGTAGTACTCAATCCTCACAAGGCCGTTTGGGGTTCAAACTACTGTGGGTGGATGAGAAAGCTTCTATTCTTTTCGTGTCGTGACTCGATTGAAGCCCTTCTTTCTTTGTAGCTATTCAAAGGGTATTAAATCAGGAGGTTCAAAAGCAGAAGGTAGGGCTAGTTTGGGTATGAATCAAATCCTTTCCTAGTCAGTAAGTAAAGCTCTTCCATTAAGACCCTGCTTGAGGAAGCAACCAAGGTTTCTCCTCTAGTCTCTTGCCTCGTCAGCAAGCTCTTCCATTCTCTTCCCCGCTTGAGGAAGCAACCAAGACTTTTTCACTCTTCGTGCTTTTGCTTGTACCGGGTGGCATTACCATGGGGAGAGAACTGGATCGATGGGGTTAATGACTCTCAAGGAGTTACTTGATTCAATAGGTAAAGAAGAAGTTACCCCACCTTGATACGCTACCACTCACTTGGCCAGGAACTGCAAAGGAGTGAATTCTTTGGAACATAGGAGTTTAATGGTATACAGGACTATCAGCACAAAGGAAAGCAATGAAACTTCTTCCTAGGCCCCTGTTGTCATGGTAGCCTTTAAAGTAGTTGCTTGCCTAAAGCCGTTATGCTTTCATACTGGTCACCTAACTCAACCTAACTCATGTTTAGGCATTCCTGCTACTAATAGGAATGTGACTATCCTCTATCCCTAGTTGTAACTGACCTTTCCTGAGAATAAGAGGATACTAGGGGATATAGCTAGTAAATGGAACTCCAACTCCCTCACTCCTAGCTCAACTATGCGCAAATAATCTACTAAAGAACTTCATTTGTTGGCCGAAGCTGGCTCACTTCATTCTGAAACTTCTCTTTCTATACTTAATCAGAAGAACTGTAACTCTTTTCTTTACACTTTGTCCTAGAAGCTCGGGACTAGCAACCAATAGGAGAAGAGGACCCTAGCAACAATAGCAAGAGCAGCCTTGCCTGTGAGTAGAAGAACAAGGATACTAGCATCCATAGAAGGAGCATGGTACATTTCCAAGAGGACCCTTCCTTGCTGAGGAGGACAGTGTTTGCTCCATACAAAGGCTCATCTTGGGGGCGAAAGAACTCCTTCCTAAACCCCTTCGCTCCTTTAAACTTCCTATTCTTACCTACCCTCCTCTTCCTGAATCAAAGCAATGGAGGAGATATGGAAGCATGAATATGTGATCGGTTTTTGTGGGCATCGGTGGGTACCGCATGAACTGGAAGAGTCAAGTACTACTCGTTAACTAGAAGAGTGGTACGCTTGTAAGATTCCATACTCAGACAACTCCTCATCTTCTTGTTTAATCACGATATATCCTTTTTTGCCCATTCCGTTTTTGTCAGTGAAGTTGTTCAGGGTTCGCAACACTCACGCGTACGGAGGATCTCATCTGTATACTATAGGCAACATAGATCCCAAAATAGTCAATCCCTTAGATTACAATATTTATAAACTTTGGACCCTTAAGCTTAATAGCAGTAGCGATGGTGGTTGGAAGCCTCTTCCTCCCATGAATTTTCCTCATAGACACTTCTCTTGCTCCATCGTCCTCGACGGTAAGTTACATGTGTTTGATGGTTTCTCATCTGAGTTTTTTGAAAATTGTGGCTGGATAGAGGCTTATGACCCCATTTCAGATACATGGGAGTCCTTGCCCAGTCCTCCTCTTCTTGTTCCTCCTTTTTCTGTTCGCATGTATGCCGCTCTTGAATCTAAACAACATATTGTTGTAGCTTTACTTTGTGATCCCAAATTGAAGACATTATTTACTTACAACATTAGCAATCGATGTTGGACAAAACTTGCGCATCACTTCGATGTACAACCTGGGTAACCTTTATCATTTTATAGAAGTCCTGTAGCTGTTGGTAATACTCTCTATTGGGATTCTGTTCACTTCGATAGAGGCTATGATGATATCCGTATATATGCACATGCTTAGGATTTAGATAGGGACAAGTGGCTCCACTGCTCTTTCAACATTTTTCGCCATGCCTTCAATAGCCCAATTCTTCTAGAGGATGAACTTCTGGTAGATAAATCCCATACACCACCTTTGCTCCATTTAGCTGATTAGAAATTCTGCATTTTCCTCCACTTTGTCTACCGCAAACACACTTTCCACCACAATAAGAATAAGGAAGGCAATAGGCATGATTATCTTAACTGTCTCATACTGGAAATTTCTCCACCAATATTCGATCATGACATGGACAAGGACAATAGTACGGATCTCAACCATTCCCCGATATTGTGTATTTCCATTGTGTCCATCCATAAGTTTCCCTTCGATGGCAAACTAAGCTTCCACGATTGCTTGTTGCTGTATGTTTTCTACTCTCTCTCTACTTCATTTTCCTTTTCCATGCTTGCATAAATTTATCTGCTGTCTAGGCTAGCGTTAACAACAAAACACCTAGTATTTATTTTGATACCTTTACTAACAATTGATCTTACAAAGCCTATATTTCACGTTCCACCTCTAATTGGACCCATTATCAATTCCACCCCCTAACCCTCTTTAATCTTGCCCTAAACACTCTATCTGATTTTCGCCTTTGAATAACATTGTTGTTACAGCTTTTCCCTGATATTTTCTCTCTCTTTCTGTGAATCACTTTTGTTATGCTCATTTTGAAGTTTTTGATTATTATAATTATTTGAGTTTGGGGTGGGTTAGCATCTAGACGTGCATGTGTATAATAATATGAATATATGTGATGTATGCTTATCATACATTTAAACCCTTAGTATGCGTGCAGTAACATTTCAAAAGGCCCTTCAACCAAAGCAATAATAAAACAGACCCATTAACCAAAATTGACACCCAAACCAGAGAAAAACTATACCAACCTCAAAATAACACAAACCCAGCAACTAGAATTGAAGAAAAGAGGAAAAAAAATGTATTTGCTTCAAGATCATATTCTTCATCGATCTCAAGTGGCTTAACTATGGTAGCCCGTCAGTGCCAGCCTTTACGTAACCATGCTAAGATTATTGAGCCACCAATTCAGAAAAAACAGGTTTAGCACTCAATTGCATCCAAGAAATCACATGCCTAGTGGATATAAAAAATTAGCAACTTTAGTATTGTGACTCAATGCAATAATTCTTTCAAATTCAGACTACATAGAAGATAATATTGAAAAGTTGAAACAATTCTAAGAAAAACAAGAATATTACTATTAAGATGATGCACAGACTTGGAGGTGGGGGAATTTATATCAAGAGCTAGCATAGCTAGCCAATGAATACACTATAGCAAAGAAACAACCAATTTTGCCTGTACATGAACTATCAAACCTACATTACAAGGTTTAAGTGCTATCAATTTCAAGTATTACTACAAATTGAGAGCACATTACCACAAAAATGTTGTAAACCAAAGCATATTATGAATATTTAATGACGCACTGAAAGGCATCAGTCTTCAGTACCTATTGTTTACTACCATTGTCAAATTGCATCTGTCTTTAGTACCTTTTGTTTCCTACCAATGTCAAATTGCCTAGTATCACTGCAACAAGAATCACGCCCATGGTCTTTAGCTCTTACTGTAGCTTTCCAACAAGCTACATCAAAACCAACCCAAATTACTACTAGCAAGATCACAACCAACAAGTACAAAAGGTAAGCATTCCACTAATGCTACATTACCTGTGCACAGCAAAATCGAACTTTTCAACTTTGAGAGGTTTCCAATGGAGACTCTCGATCATCAAATCTAATGCCATCCAACTGCAAATAAAGTTACACATTAAAGTGTTGTATAAATTTAGAACTTCACATTGATGCAAGTTTTGTAATAATGAATTATTCTAATCACCAGCAGATTTTGATATGCCTAATCTTCTTTGCAATACCCTACTAAAAAAAAAAAAATCAAGTCTCTAAATTGTCCATATATATCACCTATATGTCCAACTTAAGTTAAATAAAGGTACTCATAGTGCCTTTCAAGTTCAACAATGAAGAAGCATTAAAATTCTGTTCAAGTTCATAAATAAATAAACCAACCCATAATACCGAGCAAAACAATATACCCATCAAAAATTTCTTGGCTCTTAGTAAAAATCACCACCTTGAGAATGAAAAAAAAAATCACAACTTTACAAAAAAACAAAACCCAGATTAAAAGAACCCACAAATCCCACAACCAAAAAACCCACCATCTGATTTCAATCCCTAAGCTCATAACAAACTAAAAAAAAAAATCAAAAAAATTGCAATGTCAAATTATAATTATTTTCATTTGTGTTCCTAATATATATGAAAAATCAGAGAGAAAACTTATTAAGAAGTGATCGTGCCGGCGGTGTAGTTTGAAGATGCTAGGCAGTGGAGCAAGCGAAGGCATAGCAGGGGTTGATAGATCGTTGGGGTAGAGAAAGGCCACAACGGTGGCCTGTGGATGGCACAATGGTGACTGGTTCAAGAGTTAGTCCGTGTGATGATGGTAGTTTGGCGCGATAGTAGTAGCAGCAACAGTGACTAAGGGATTTTTTGAAAATTCTGAAATTTAGAGAGAAGTAGAGAACAGAGAAGTGAAGAATTGCAAAGAGAGAGATATGAACAGGGAAAAAAAAAGTAGAGAAAAAGAATGAATGAGAGTGAAATTTTAAATTTTGTTTTCTAAGTCACGCAGATTGATGACATGGAGTTGTTTTAAAGCTGTTAGATTGAATGGAAGGCTAGGATTTGAGGTATTTCACCCGTACAATACCCTAGGTATTGCACGGGATATGAATCCCATCAAGTCTATACTCTATAGTACTATAGGAATGTTTGGTGTGATTTTCAAAATTTTACAATTTTCAAAACTTTACAATTGACACCATAATTCAGTGTGAATTTTCAATGCTCATCCTAGCTAAACTAGTGTCAAAATAAACAATTTAGTGTGCAACTATTCATCTTAGACCATCAGAGTATTTGTAGTGTACATCTTAAATTCTATTTTTTTCGACTGAAATTGATTTTTTTTTTTTTTAAAAAAATTTACATTTACAAATATTAGGGATTACCAAAACTAATGGTCAATTTAAAAATAATTTTTGGTTAACCATAAAATTGAGGCACTTAGGATGTAAAGTGTTTTACGCTTTTAGTTGTGGCCATAACATTTCACATCTCACCAAGTACTTATCAATCCAACCACCACTCCCACTAATGCCACCGGTCATTGTTGCTACCACTACCAATCACGATTATTTTGATCTAAGCTTCTACTTTTTTTTTATTATATATGTTTTTGGAAAATAAGAAAATATTAAAAAATATTTTTTTAATAATATTTTCATAAATGCAACAAAATATTTGAAAATATTTACTTAATAATATTTTCGCTAAAATAAACATAACTATAAAGGAAAAGAAAGCCAAAAGTCCGCCCATAACATGCACATTGCATAAAGTATCTTAAATGTTAAGGGTGTGTTTGGATAAGTTGTTTCAAAATTATGTTTTGAGTTTAAAATGAGCGCTGATAAAAATCTTATAAGGAGTTATTGTTGCAAAATGGAATTTTGGGTAAACGTGGTTTTGTTATTAAGATTATTGTTGTTTTGATTACTTGCAATATTTCATAAGCGTTGTGTTAAAAATGTCATTGTTTTAGAATATAAATATGGCCAAAATGGCCAATACCACAATTTTTGGAAATTTTTAGCAAGAAAACACTGTTTCGGAAATAAATAGCAAAGTACCACTTTTTCTAGAACTCGAGTTTTAGAAACTCGAGTTCCTCATTAGTTTTCCACCGTGACACTGCTAAGTTGGATTTGTGCGATTAAAAAAATTTTTGTGGTACTCGAGCTTGGTAAACTTGAGTACCATTTCCACAGTACTCGAGTCTACCAGGCTCGAGTACCTTTTAAAAAAAAAAAAAAAATTTACACAGTACTCGAGTTTACCAAACTCGAGTACTGTGTAATTTTTTTTTTTTTCTTGTTTGGGGATAATCAAAAAATAAACATAAAGGTAAACTCGAGTACTGTGTAAAATTTTTTTTTTTCTTGTTTGGGGATAATCAAAAAATAAACATAAAGATAAAAATAAGTAGCTTTTTTATGTTTTTATTTATTTAAATAGAGGCATTGTAAAATATAGAGATTTTAATTTCTAAATATGAATTTAATTTCTACATTAATTCAAATTGTTCATTGTTTTCTCATAAAAATTGTTCATTGTTTTCTGTATAAACAATTTCTACGATTTTGCATAAAATTATTTTTTGTTCAGCATTATTTTAGAAATTGTTCGCTATCTTTTTTGCATAAATTATTTTCTGTTCACTATTTAAAAAAATTGTTCACTGTTTTCTCATAAAACACCTAGTAAAATCGTGTTTTCTAAATTTAAACGCCAAATCTGAATGCTTTTTCATGTTTAAATTTCACAATAATCAAATATATTTTTCTGCATTGATAAAATATGTTTCTACATTAATAAAAATTTCTATTCACTATTTAAAAAATTGTTCATTGTTTTCTCATAAAACACCTAGTGAAATCGTGTTTTCTAAATTTAAACGCCAAATCTGAATGTTTTTTCATGTTTAAATTTCACAATAATCGAATTTGTTTTTCTGCATTGATAAAATCAGTTTCTATGTTAATAAAATTTGCTCTCTACACATCATGTTTACTGTATATTCGAATTTGATTACTGCATTCATAAAATCTGTTTTTTGCATTAAGTAAAACTGTTTGCTGTTTTCTCATAAAAATTGTTCACTGTTTTCTGCATAAAAGGTTTTTAGCATTGGCGCAATTATTGCACTTAAATGGTTTTTGTGTTTTTTTAAATATGTAACCATATGAATAATGGACAAACTCCATGAAAGAAAAATGAATGATTTATATAAATCACCTAATAGTAAATGCCTCGAAAAATTCGAATTCGTAAAAAAGTTCGAAATAGTTGAATGTAGAAATTCTAGAAAAATCGATGGAAAATCAATGAACGTACCAAATCTTGAAGGTGTACATAAGATGTACAGATAGTCTAGACTTGTTGAGAAATTTGATTTTATTGAAAGTACAAAATAATGAAAATTCAATGGAAAAGTATGTACGTTAAATGTATAAATCGTATGAATTTGTTTAGAAATTTGAATTCGTTGAATGTACAAAACTGTGAAAACTCAAGGAAAAATTGTGTATATTAGATGTACAGATACTACGAATTTGTTGAAAAATTTGAATTCGTTGATTATGTAAAATCGTGAAAATTCAAATGAAAATTGAAGAACATAACAAATTGAGTAAACTTAATGGAAAATTAATTATATTAGATGTACAGATCATCCAAATTTGTTTCCAAATTTGAAGTCATCAAATGTACAAAATCGTGAAAATTCAATTTAAAACTATGTACTAATGTACTAATGTACTAATCATCCTGATTTGATGAAAAATATGTTTCCTTTTTTTTTTATGTTTTTATTTATTTAAATAGAAGCATTGTAAAATATAGAGATTTTAATTTCAAAATATGAATTTAATTTCTACATTAATTAAAATTGTTCATTGTTTTCTCATAAAAATTGTTCATTGTTTTCTGTATAAACAATTTATACGATTTTGCATAAAATTATTTTCTGTTCAGTATTATTTTAGAAATTGTTCGCTATCTTTTTTGCATAAATTATTTTCTGTTCACTATTTAAAAAAATTGTTCACTGTTTTCTCATAAAACACCTAGTGAAATCGTGTTTTCTAAATTTAAATGCCAAATCTGAATGCTTTTTCATGTTTAAATTTCACAATAATCAAATATATTTTTCTACATTGATAAAATCTATTTCTACATGAATAAAATTTTCTCTCTGCACATCATATTTACTGTATATTCAAGTCTATTAATGAAGTTTCTGCATTAGATGATGAAAGAGATATTTCAGACTTCTCAGATTCAAGTAATGATGATTTCCAAAAATTTCTACCTTTCGAACATTAGACGTTGTTGTTAATGTCTACACGTTTTGTACTTTCAAGATTTTATACAATCAACAAATTCGAACGATCTGTACATCTAAATTTTGTTTTTTTCAAATTCGAATGATCTGTACATCTAATGTACGCAATTTTCTCTTGAATTTTCACGATTTCGTACTTTCAACAAAATCAAATTTCTCAACAAGTCCAGAATATTTGTACATCTAATGTACACAACTTTCCATTGAATTTTCACAATTTGGTACGTTCAACAATTTTGATTTTCCATTAAGATTTCACGATTTTGTATGTTCAACAATTTTGAAATTTTCATCAAATTAGGATGATTAGTACATTAGTACATAGTTTTAAATTGAATTTTCATGATTTTGTACATTTGACGACTTTAAATTTGGAAACAAATTTGGATGATCTGTACATCTAATGTAATTAATTTTCCATTAAGTTTACTCAATTTGTTATGTTCTTCAATTTTCATTTGAATTTTCATGATTTTACACAATCAACGAATTCAAATTTTTCAACAAATTCGTACTATCTGTACATCTAATATACATAATTTTCCCTTGAGTTTTCACAGTATGTACATCTGACGTACATACTTTTCCATTGAATTTTCATTATTTTGTACTTTCAACAAAATCAAATTTCTTAACAAGTCTAGACTATCTGTACATCTTATGTACACCTTCACGATATGGTACGTTCATTGATTTTCCATTGATTTTTCTAGAATTTCAACATTCAACTAATTCGAACTTTTTTACAAATTCGAATTTTTCGAGGCATTTACCATTAGGTGATTTATACGAATCATTCATTTCTTTTTCATGGAGTTTGTCAATTATTCATATGGTTACATATTTTAAAAAACACAAAAACCATTTAAGTGCAATAATTGCCCCAATGCTAAAAACAGTTTATGCAGAATACAGTGAACAATTTTTATGAGAAAACAGTGAACAATTTTACGTAATGCAAAAAACAAATTTGTATGAATGCAGTAAGCAAATTCGAATATACAGTAAATATGATGTGTAGAGAGCAAATTTTATTAACATAGAAACCGATTTTATCAATGCAGAAAAACAAATTCGATTATTGTGAAATTTAAACATGAAAAAACATTCAGATTTGGCGTTTAAATTTAGAAAACACGATTTCACTAGGTGTTTCATGAGAAAACAGTGAACAATTTTTTAAATAGTGAACAGAAAATAATTTATGCAAAAAAGAGAGCGAACAATGATGGATTTGCCTGTTGGATTCTAAAAAGCTTATGATATGGTATGGTATTTCTCTAACTATGTGCTTTTGGTAAAGAATTATCTTGCCATATACCAACTCAAATTTTACCTCCAGGGTCTGGTTAGCTCTATTCAAATGGTAAAATTCCTAGAACTCAATGCCTAACCAACTACAACTAGATAGAGTTATATAATCCCGGGTTAGCGACTAGCTACTATATATAATAGCAGAAACCTTGCCCTGCAATTAAGGAGGAGGTTGTGACATGTAGGAAAAAATCCCACTTAAAAATCTGCCACACTACCAGTCAAAAGCATGGAATAAAAAGCGAAACGTTGTGTCTTTCATGTCTTCAGGATTTAAAAAGTCAAGCATTGCACTCCTTCGCCATTGAAAGAAAAATGCTTTAGGAACCGTTACATTTAAAAAATGCTTAAGCGGACTATTGTTTGCCAACTTTTATCAACAAACACCGCCCATAACTCTTTCAGCCAATTAATAGAAATCCGAAACAACGTGGTCTTAGGTAGTTGCGAAATTAACTACAGCGGCCATCTTCCATTCAAAACCTCTAAACAGATTTATATTTACCTTTTGAACCATTTTTTCCCTACAAAAAGTGATAGAAGTTTCGAATTAATGTTCGCTCTGCAAGAATAATTTACTATGGCAAGAAAGTTGTTGGATTTACTACAGCTAGTTGAGAGGTGAGAATATTTTCATGTGCTATTTTTCATGAGACTGAATGATTATTAAAAAAAGAAAAAACTAAAACTTAAAAATGTTAGCAGAAAAGCATGGTGAAAAGGGAAAAAAAAAAAAGATGTGATGGGAGTTCACAGAGGCTCACTAACGGGGAAGAAGTAAAGAATTGAAGAAGAATATGGAGGAAAGGAAAAGTAACTTTATAGGAATAGTAGAGGTGAGATAAATCTCAATGATTGATGGGATTGGGAATAGTAAAAGTAATTGAATAGGAACATTCTTTGAAGGTTCATACTTCACAAAATACCCAATATGTATCTTTATTTACACTAGGACAATTTTTTTGCTTTTATTTTTAATAAGAATCTAATCACTCTTTTTATTTTTTCTTTCACTTAAAAAATTAACAATCATTATACATTGGGTCCTAAAAATAAAACACAATATTAAATTTATTAAGTTTACTTTCTTTTTTTTGAGAATGAAGTTTACCATATACTTTGTATATGGTTAACGGTTATTAAGTATATGGTTAGTGGTTATTACTTATGTGGGTGAGGTGTAACCCAATATGTATTAAGGATTGGATCATATAGAAGATTGAAGGTTGTTATTATCAAGGGCATTACAAACCTAGCATTGACACTTCAAGTAAGTGATGACAGGTATTCTAAAATAATTATCGTCACTTCATTTTCATTTTGTTAGCTTCATAAAATAAGTGAAAATTGTAATACCATATTAATAGAGCTTCTTTAAAATTTTAAGATACCATACCTATAAATTAGAGAGTTTTATTTATTTTACCATAAGCAACAAATAAGAGTATCCTAATTCAAAATAAAAAAATAAAACTAATTAACCCGCACATAGTGTGGGTCATACACTAGTTTTAATTAATGTAGAAATTAAATTCATATTTTGAAATTAAAATCTCTATATTTTAAAATTCCTCTATTTAAATAAATAAAAACATAAAAAAGCTACTTATTTTTATCTTTATGTTTATTTTTTTATTATCCCCAAACAAGAAAAAAAAAATTTACACAGTACTCGAGTTTACCTTTATGTTTATTTTTTTATTATCCCCAAACAAGAAAAAAAAAATTACATAGTACTCGAGTTTACCTTTATGTTTATTTTTTTTATTATCCCCAAACAAGAAAAAGAAAAAAAAAAATTTACACAGTACTTGAGTTTGGTAAACTCGAGTACTGTGTAAATTTTTTTTTTTTTTTAAAAAAAAAAGGTACTCGAGCCTGGTAGACTCGAGTACTGTGTAAATGGTACTCGAGTTTACCAAGCTCGAGTACCACAAAAAAATTTTTAATCGCACAAATCCAACTCAGCAATGCCACGGTGGAAAACTAATGAAGAACTCGAGTTTCTGAAACTCGAGTTCTAGAAAAAGTGGTACTTTGCTATTTATTTCCGAAACAGTGTTTTCTTGCTAAAAATTTCCAAAAATTGTGGTATTGGACCATTTTGGCCATATAAATATAATTTTGTAATTAAGGCCCACATATAGACCAAACGTTACACTGCAAAACGAGGTGATGTGGGCTTATAATAAGTCCAATACAATGGACGAGCCTAAAAGAAAAAGAGTGTTTTTTTTTTTTTTTTTGGGAGCCCATTATTATTTTTTTTGGATGAACCTTTGGGGAGCCCATTACATCCTTTTTTCCAACTCTGTCTCTACGTCTCTATATGCATATATTCAAACGAAGGCTAACCAAATCCCCCAAAATCCCAAACCACATTTTCTGAATAAAAGCAATGGAGGTTGTCGATTATCAAAAAGAATATGGGATCGGTGTATGTGGGCATCGGTGGGTATCGTCTCAACTGGAAGAGTCAAATGATCCTCATCAAGTAGAACAGTGGTTCGCCTTTCATATTCCATACTCGTCTTCTTGTTCTTCTCCGGTAATCAAGGTACGCCCTTCTTTGCCCGATCCTTTTTTGTCTGTGAAGTTGTTTGGGGTTCGCAACACTCATGCGTACGGAGGGTCCTCGACTGTAAGTTATATGTGTTTGATGGTTTCTCTTCTGAGTTTTCTGAAAATTGTGGCTGGATGGAGGTTTATGACCCCATCTCAGATACATGGGAGTCCTTGCCCAGTCCTCCTCTTCCTGTTCCTCCTTTTTCTGTTCGCATGTATGCAGCTCTTGAATCTAAGAAACAGATTGTTGTAGCTTTACATTGTGATCCCAAATCGAGGAACTTTTCTACGTTATTTATTTACAACATCAGCAATCGATGTTGGACAAAACTTGCGCATCACTTCGGAGTACATCCTGGGTATCCTTTCCGAATTTATATAACTCCTGTAGCTGTTGGTAATACTCTCTATTGGGTTTCTGTTTACTTCCATAGAGGCTATAATGATATCCGTATACATGCTCATGCTTACGATTTAGATAGGGATGAGTGGCTCGTCGGCTCTTTGAACATTTTTTGCCGTGGCGTCAAGAGCCCAATTCTTCTGGAGGATGAACTTCTGGTAGATAAAGCCCATACACCACTTTTGCTGCATTTAGCTGATCAGAAATTCTGCATTTTCCTCCACTCTACCAACCGCAAACACACTTTCCACCACAATAAGGAAGACATTAAGCATGATTATCTCAATTGTCTCATACTTGAAATTTCTCCACCAATATTCGATCATGACAAGGACAAGGACAATAGTACGGACCCCGACCATTCCTCGATATTGTGTATTTCCATTGTGTCCGTCCATAAGTTTCCCTTCCATGACAAACTAAGCTTCCACGATAGCTCGTTGCTGTAAGTTTTCTACTCTCTCTCGCTTTCCTTTTCCATGCTTGCGTAAATTTATCTGCTGTCTAGGCTAGCATTAACAACAAAACACCTGGTATTTATTATGATATCTTCACTAACAATTGATCTTTCAAAGCCTATATATCATGCGCCACCTCTAATTGGAACCATTATCAATTCCACCCCCTACCCCACTTTAATCTTGCTCTAAACATGCATTAATACTCCTTCTGTTACTCATTTCTGCGTGGGCAGGGACCAAACAAAAGTTGTCAAATGAAGCATTCCTTGAAGGTTATGCATCAACAAAAACAGGTCTACTCTGTTCCATGTTTTTATGCATGCACTTTGCAGATTTTGCACTCTCAAATATTCCTAGAGGAACGTTATCTATTTATTTGAAGATTGGTGGAGAGTGTTTGAACTTGTGAATAGTTTTTGTTATAGTTTAGCAAGTGTAATTTGATCATTTGCCGGCGCATTATGCAGATTAGTTTAGCACCGTAGTTAGAGGATTCTGCCCTGCTCATGATGTATAAATACAGCAAATTACTTAAGCTTAATGAAATCAGTTACAGTTTTTCCCTAATATAATTCTTTATCTTTGCCTTCAATTTCAAAGCTGCTTTTGTCTATTTACCATCCAATGCTGTATGTTGCTCTAGGCTTGTAAGTTGAAATTAGGGGATCCGAAAGGAGCATTGCTAGTCACAGAATTTGCAATGCGTGATGGAGATGAACTTGTGAACAGTTTGGAGATGTATTTTCACCAAAATTAAATGGTTGTGAGATTATTTTTGGGGAGCCCATTTTTTTTTTTTTTTTGGATGAACCTTCGGGGAACCTATTATGTTATGTTGGGCCATATCCAATTACATCGTTTTATCCGACTCCGACTCTGACTCTACATCGTACAGAGTAATTCTCTTCCAATAACTCTAATTTGCACAATCACAACTCGTCACATAAGACGAGTTACTGGCCATGCTGGGCCTTTTGACGTAACACAAGATTTTTTCTTATGTATATATTCAAACAAAGGCTAAACCTAAATCCCCAGAATCCCAAACCATATTTTCTGAATAAAAGCAATGGAGGTTGTTGATTATGAATATGAGATCGGTGTATGTGGGCATCAGTGGGTACTGTCTCAACTGGTAGAGTCAAATGATCCTCATCAAGTAGAACAGTGGTTCGCCTTTCATATACCATACTCATCTTCTTGTTCTTCTCCGGTAATCAAGGTACGTCCTTCTTTGCTCGATCCGTTTTCATCAGTGAAGTTGTTTGGGGTTCGCAACACTCACGCGTACGGAGAGTCCCATCTGTACACTATAGGCGGCATGGATCCCACCTCCGATTCCAAAATAGTCGATCCCTTAGATTACAATATTTATAAACTCTGGACCCCAAAGCTTGATAGCGGTAGCGATGGTGGTTGGAAGCCTCTTCCTCCCATGAATTGTTATTTAGAAAACAACTAGTAAGTCATAATGTTAAGGTGTAATTAACAGTTGGTGTTATTAAGTGTGGATTTAAATATAAGTTAATCAATGATTCCAAAAAAAAAAAAAATCTAAGTTAATCAAGGAGATTAAGGATTGACGGGGTTTAAAAATTAAGGTAATAGTAACCTTAAATTTATGCATGCAATTAGTCAAGTAGGTAACCTGAGGACAAATGCCCCAACTAAGTCTACTCTCCCCTTTGCATGGCCGGCCACATATGCCTCTCTCTCTCTCTCTCTCTCTCTCTCTCTCTCTCTCTCTCTCATAGACCTAGAACTAGTATTACTTGCATAAACTAATTGAATTCGGATTTGATAATGCATCTTCCAGTAAGAATTGAATAGGGATAAGGGGTAGAAATATTAATTTGACCTGGTCACGTGGAAAAATCTTTTAAATCAAAGTAATCAATTATAACAAAAGCGGCTTATATGTGTTACTTATTAGTCTGTGTTCAATGTTTAACCTTGATGTGTGGTCATTCAAATTATATTTCTTCCAAAATTTACCTTGAAATTGAGCTAATGTATAAATCTTTGTTAGTCATTGAATTACTTTAACTTTCATTAATTAAAGAAGTAACACGACAAACAAGTAACCAATTGTTAAACATAAATGTCACATCAAAAAATAGAAGTGTTAAACTTGAACATGGTGTTCACGTATTTGCCATGACAAAAGCTAAAGATCTTTGTGTTTATGTTACACACAAACACAAGTGCTTGATATCATAATTGTCAAAATGTGAATCATAACGTGAATTGATTTTTTTATTTGACAACCAATTTGTAAATCATGATTTTACTTGATAAGCAATTTACAAATCATTAAGAGTTCGACTCATTTCGAAGTGAGGCATCCTCTATTTCGAGGCAGAGATTTTTTTTTCTTTTTTTCTTTTAGGTTCCAAGCCTCTTTTCATTTCGAAGTGGAGCATTCATTTCGAAGAAAGTGTTTTTTCTTTTTTTAACATGAAAAAAGAAGAAAAAAAGAAGAAGAGTATGGCTGTTTTCGTTTCAAAATCGAAGTGATTTGTAAAGCTACAACCATGGCTGCATGGCTTAACAATTGTCAATGGCCTTACACGTGTGGCCATAATGCATGAATGACTTAACAAATGTTAGTCTATTGCTCTAGCAGATGGCCTTAAGACATTACAATGCAATAATACGTCATATTTTAACTTGCAAGATGTGTCTTCCTGTTATTCATCGAAGTATCACACAGCCATAGTTGCAATCGAGATGCCTCAAGCAACTTGGAAACCATTCAAACTGCCAAAGGCAAATTACACCACAAGTAGTTAATTTAAATTTTAGCCAAACCCCAAATAAGTTGTAATTTGTCCAAAAAATAATAATCTATATAGACTAGCAATTGCAAAAAGCACGATGAAACCACTTTTTCTATGTTTGGTTGGGAGGAGTTCGGTGATTGGTTGGAGAAGAATCAGAATCTGGTCTGAGACAAATGAAAAAAGAAAGAAAAGAAAGTTTTTAGGTTGCAAAAACAAAAACTGAGACACGAAGAAAATAGGCGATATGGCTTTGCATACAATGCAGGTGATAATAATTGGGTTGATCATGATTCTGGCTGGAACAGAAGCATCGAGCTGCATGAATCACTGTGGACCCCTACAAATTCCCTATCCGTTTGGAGCAAGCGAGGGTTGTTCTCTTGATGAATCGGTTATCCTTTCATGCAATTACACATTTGGGAGTCACAAACTGTTTCTAGGCCGCAATGCTGTTCTTAGCATTTCTTTGGATGGAGAAATAAGAGTGTCAACACCTATTGCAATCACCTGTTACAACCAATCTGGAGTTAGTGCAAGCCGCATACCATCTGAGCTGATATCTTCCAGGTTTCCTATCTCCTTTAAAAAGAACAAGTTCATAGCCATAGGCTGTGATATCATTGGGTTTTTTAATGGTTCAATC
Source organism: Quercus wislizeni (assembly GCA_023055345.1). NCBI lineage: Eukaryota > Viridiplantae > Streptophyta > Magnoliopsida > Fagales > Fagaceae > Quercus > Quercus wislizeni. The sequence continues at coordinate 21,384,848 of JALGQJ010000002.1, forward strand.
TTCTCATTGGAAAAGTCATATGTCTCAGGATGCATATCAACCTACATAAGCATTGAAAATATCTTTAATGGGACTTGTTCTAGGTCAGGTTGTTGCCAGAGTTCGATCCCACCTGGTTTAGGAAATATTGGTTTGATTCTTCTTAGCTCTGATAACCACTCCAATGTTCTTCATTTCAACCCCTGTGATGCTGCATTTGTAATAGAAGAAAAGTCATTCAATTCTGAGACTGTTCCCACTGTCCTTGATTGGGCAGTGGGAAATAAGACATGTCTGGATGCCCAAAAAAATTTGACCAACTATGCTTGTAAGGCAGAGCATAGTGAGTGTCACAATTCTAACATTGGCCCAGGATATCTCTGCAAATGCTCCAAAGGCTTTCAAGGAAATCCATTCATTTTTCATGGTTGCCAAAGTAATATATATATGCATTTGGGTTTTTTTTTTTTTTTTTTTTTTTTTTTTTTTTTTTTTTTTTTACGCCTTTACTGTGCTTGAATTTTATTTGCATATCAATTAATATTACAAGTTAGTGGTCGTTGTTTGCTAGTTAAGATTGTAATTTTTTTTTTTTTTTTTTTTTTGGCCAAGTCATTAAGATTGTATTTGTTTTAGGTTGTAAGGAAAAAAATATATATGTTGTAGCATTTTTATATTAAAATGATATTTTAAGAAATTAATTAAATGGTAAGTTGGCAAATTAAATGTTAGGAGTTATGTGTGGTTAATGAGGAGTTTTAGTCAAATTTGGACACTGTTGTTGCAGCTTCGGTAACAGCTCCCAAGTAGCATTATCTAATGATGAACTATCCCAATGGACTAGAACTTCAGTTGCTGGTTTCCTCCTCAGCTGGACTGTCCTTTTTGCTGCACAATTGCCTCGGGAGCAGGTGAAAGGTGGCCTTAATTATCCACTGGTGGTAGTGGGAATTGGAAACATGGAAAACTGGATGTATGCCAGATTCTAGGGGTAACTCCAGCTTATATGCTACTGTTCCAATCTTCTGTAACACCTTGAAAGGGCCAAAGAACTTAGGTGCTAGCTTGCCAACTTGCTTTAGTCTTAGGGATTTCTGTTTGAAGGGTAGTGGCCTTAAGAAAACCCAGTCTCCCTCCTCAAAATGCCTTTATTTTCTGTGCTTATCAGCTTGTAATTTCATTCTGTCTTGTGCAGCAATCAAATTACCCCTAAGTATGCTCATAACAAGGTGATAGGTGCAGCACATTCATACATTCTAATGTTATAATTTTTCCTTAGTCCAATTGTGTTGAGATTTTATTGTGTTGCATCAACAGTATTGATGCATTCTGATATGTTGTATTTGCAATATGTGCAGATATAAATGAGTGTTTATCTCTGAACCCCTGCAAGAAAATTTGTCAAAACTTTTTAGGAGGTTTCAAATGTGCTTGTCCCAAGGGATTCAAAGGAGACGGGATGAAGAATGGGATGGGATGTACAGTCAGTCAATCCAGAACCAAGACTACTAGACTTGCACTATGTAAGTGTAGATCATACTGTAGCAATATACATAAATTTAACAGTGTTGCATAACCTGCTATAAGATATTATTCCGTCAATAGATAAAATTACTGATAGAATTGCTTCATGGACTACCAAAGTTCTGAGCTCTGCTTTTTTTTTTTGGGTAAGAAGGGAATTAACATTCAACTAAACTGAAACAGAGAACTCAGGACAGAGCCTGGGGTAATACAGCCCATTAAAATCAGAAAGAAGAGCAAATTCCAGGTCCATAGGTGGACTATGGAATAGCACAAACTCTTGAGCTTGGTTAGTGCCCATCCTAGCAAGGGTGTCCGCACATCTATTAGCTTCCCGGTAGCAGTGGTTGATGCGACTCTGATGAAATTGAGCAATCAAGTGCCTGCAGTCGTCTACAAGTGGGGAGTTTGCTTTGCTCGAGTTATTAGGCCTTGCAAGAATATCGACAACAGCCTTGGCATCTAACTCGACTTCAACCAATAATAAGTTCTTTCGCAGACACACATTCAGACCATCTCTCAAGGCCCAAATCTCAGCTATGAAGCTCGACGATTTCCAGATTTTTCTAGCAAATCCGATCACCCATTTTCCATCCTCATCCCGGACTAAACCCCCACACCCAGCGATCCCAGGGTTCCCTAGAGAAGAGCCGACAGTGTTGAGCTTCACCCACTCACTAGCAGGTTTTTCCCACTTAATGAGTTTGGTGGTCATTCTGGGAGCATTCTAGGAGACATAGTGCAGTGAAAAAATTCCGAGGATTTGCTCAATATTTCAGGGATCAGACTATGATGGGCTGATTTATTGTGAAACACCAACAGATTCCTTTTTAACCAAATAGACCAAATGGCGAACAGGAAAACAAACTTCCAGGGGGGTTGATTAGGGGAGTAGGGGTAATTAAACATACCATTATCCGCCAGCCAGTCCTCCGAGTCACTAACAAAGAATTTATCATCAAGCCTATCTCTCCCTAGCTGAAACCAAATAGCTTTGATTACCTGGCAATCCCTTAGAGCATGCATAATTGTTTCTGGCTGTTGGAGACAAAGAGGACAAGTGATATCCAAACAAATTCCTCTAGAGTCTAAGCAAGCTTTTACTCCTATGCTCTTGTGATAGCACTTCCAAAGAAAACCTTGAATCCAAGGGAGGATATTAAGCTTCCATATCCAATGTCCATTAAAAGCCTGGGTGTTCTCATTACCTGAGGCTATCCTATAAGCGCTTTTAAGATCAAATTTGCCATTGTGGGATCCGGCCCATGCTAATGTGTCTTGGCTTCTTGAAGCAATAGCATACGGGGTTGCTTGTATTCCACCTGCAATATCTTGGGGCAATTGAAGCGAAATACTTGGCCAATTCCAACCTTCTGCTGAAATGACTTCTTTAACTTTCTGGTTAGACTCCTCCAACGAAAGAGGGCCCTGAATTAGCTTTCTTAAGGGGCCTGAGCTTGTCCACTTATCAAACCAGAAATTCAGGTTACTATCCCTCCCAATGTTCCAGAAATTCAGCACTAAATCATCCGCAAACATTAAGTGCGAGAAAGCCGGTCCACTTTTGGATGATCTCACTGGCTTCCACAGGTTTTCACTACATTTCTCCTCAATGAGCTGTCCTAAATAATCCATGCAAATGATGAAAGGGTAAGGCAAGAGAGGATCACCTTGCCTAATTCCTCTGGATTGGTACAGTGGCTGAAGGCACCCTCCATTGAAAAGGATGGAAGTAGATACTAACGAAACACAGCTCATGATAAGATCAACCAAAGTACACGGGATGTTAATTCAAATAAGCATTTCCCTTATAAAACTCCACTCTAACTTATCGTAGGCCTTCTCAAGATCAATCTTTATTGCCATGTATCCCTCTTTACCCTTGGAGCGGCTGATAGTGTGAATTATTTCTTGAGCTGTAATGGCATTATCAGTGCCTCGCCTTCCTGGAACAAATGCTGTTTGCAGTGGACTAATAACTGAACTTAGGAAGGGTCTCAGCCTTGCCACAATGATCTTTGTGACAATTTTATACACTGTATTACATAGACTTATCAGTCTAAAGTTGCTGAGAGTCTCAGGACCTTGGATTTTAGGAATAAGCGCTATATGGGTCCCGTTTAGGTAATCAGGCATCTTTCTTTCAGTGAAAATTTTTTTCACTTCTTTGATGACTGACTCACCTACAATCAACCAAAAGCGCTGGTAAAATCTTGCATGGAGGCCGTCTGGACCCAGTGCCTTGTAAGCTTTCATTGACCAAAGGCCAGCTTTGATCTCTTCTGCAGTTACCTCGTGGTCCATAATATTCTCTGACAGTGTCAGAGGACCTGGCCTGCCAACGACAACTAGAGGAAGGGACCCTAAGAGAGACTTCTTGAGATGAGGTGTACATCTCACTAAATCCTCTGTGCACAAACTCCATAACCTGCTGCTCCTCATTTATCCAATCACCCACTGAGTTTTTGATGGCTGTGATCTTATTGCGCTTCCTTCTAACAAGTGTAGACATGTGGAAAAAAGACGTGTTGCGGTCACCTTGGATCGACCAATTAACTCGAGATTTAAGTGCCCACAACTCCCCTTCCTGGCTGAGAACATTATCAAGTTCTAACAGAAGATTTTTCTCCAAATCCAAAAGAGATGCCGATGGGGTAATGACCATAGCTCTTTGGATGCCATTTAGCCTAGCCATTAACCTCTTTTTCTTAGCAAACACATTACCAAAATGAGATTTGTTCCATACCTTCGCATCCCTGGTGAATCTCCTAATGGCCTCAGATAACTCAGTGGTATGACTCCAGGCACCTGAAACAACCCCAGGAAAGGTAACGTCAGAGAGCCAAAAACTTTGGAACTTAAACGGTCGCTCTAAGTAGAGTGAGTCTTTAGCACTAGATTCAAGAAGAACCGGGCAATGATCTGAATGGCACCAAGTGAGATGGGTGACTCTGGCTTCCGAAAACAGATTCCACCACTCCGGATTAACAAAGACCCTATCAATGCGCTCTTGAATGAGATCACTGATGCCTCTTTTGTTCGTCCAAGTAAACCTTGGTCCTGAAAACCCCAAATCAATCATGTTGCATTTGTCTAGGCACTCCTTGAATAGCAAGGATTTATTAATGTCTTCAGTTAATTCAATCTGTCCTTTTTAGCATTCAGGCTTTTTGGTCTAATGTCTTTATTCTCCCTAAGAAGGTTATAAAAGCCATTGAACAAAAGCTTGCTAGCTTTCTATTAGCAATTATTTTCCAAGGTCTGTATGCAGCAAATTGGGATTTAGTACTGCTGTTTATCATATACGGAGTCTTAGGAATGCAATTATTTTTCATGGGTTGATTACCAAAAAATAAATTGCATTTAAATGTATTTTGGATAACTGGATGTGAATGCCTAGTCAACAATCACTTACTATGTTATAATTCAAATCATCTTTATGAATCATCTTCATATGATAAATATGTTAAATATTTAGCTCTCTAATAAGTCACAACTTACACAGTGGAACTTTGTTTTATAAGTGATGTAGTCTAGTTTTGTTATATTCCTATATTTAATATCTTCTCAGGCTCGTCTTGCATGTCTGAATGGGTGCAGCTATCTGTGTTGGGCTTCTTGTATTGCTTGTGGGAGGCTCTTTGGCTTTTTGGGGATTGAAGAAAAGAAAGTTCATCAAACTTAAACAGAAGTTCTTCGAAAAAAATGGTGGATTGCTATTGGGTTCTGTTAAAAGAATGCCAAAACATTCACTGCAGAAGATCTCAAGAAGGCTACAAACAACTACCATCCAACTCGAGTAATTGGTCAAGGAGGGTCTGGAGTTGTTTACAAAGGTATATTGCAGAACAACGAGATTGTGGCAATTAAGAAATCGAAATTTTGTGACCAAAGCTAGGTGGCAGAGTTCATTAACGAGATAAGTCTTCTTACCACGATTATTCACAAAAATATAGTAAGACTTTTAGGATTCTGTCTCGAAACAGAGGTTCCTTTGCTGGTATATGAGTATATAAGTAATGGCACTTTGTTTGATCAAATTCATGTTCAAAATTCCGTACTGTCTTGGGAGAAACGAATGAAGATTGCTCTGGAAACAGCAAATGGACTTGCCTATTTGCATTTTAAAACTGAAGTGCCCATTCTGCACAGGGACATTAAGTCTTCAAAGGTCCTTTTAGATAACAACTTCACTGCCAAAATTGCTGATTTTGGAGCTTCTAGGCTGAAGCCCATTGATCAAACCCATTTGACCACATCGGTTCAAGGCACTCTAGGATACTTGGACCCTGAATACTTCCACACTGGTCAGAAAACTTACAATGAAGAAGAAGGTGATCTACTGATTCCCCATCACGGTAGCATAAACAACACCTATTAACCAGAAGCTGACCTCTCTTGACAAGATTGTCAATGGTGAGTATCCCATCATTAGCTGTTATCCATAAGAAGAAAGACACCCTTTTAGGCACCTTTGAACACCAAATGCCCTCCCAAGGGAATTCATCGGTGTAAGGACTAGATAACAACTTATAAAAAGGGCGCACATCAAATACACCAAATGTGGTTAATCTCCAAACCAGGTGATCACCCCCTTCACCCCTCGGCATAGAGGAATAAATAAGCTCAAAAAAGGAGTAAAGCAAGTAGAAGGGCCCACGGATGTGGTCTGTGGCGTGGTATTCATGGTGGATGGGAGAGTTTTTTCAAACATGTGGCCCTACTCGTGGGTAATGGCACTCGTATTCTTTTTTGGCATGATAAATGGGTTGGAGATAACACACTTAAAATGCTCTATCCTCAGTTGTATGCGTGTTCTAATGGCAAGGAAGCTTGCATTTCTGATGTATTTTGCTACCAGGAGGGTGGAAACAATAGAATTTGGATTTTGAGATTTTATAGGGATTTTCATGAAAGGGAATTAGAGGCTGCCTTCTCTTCCCTTGAGTTCATTCAATCTCAGATCCATAGGGGTGTTGGGAGTGACACTTCTCATTGGTGTCTCAATGGGAATGGCAAGTTTGATACTCGGTCCTATTACAATAACATTCAAGGTGCATCTGCCTCCAATTTTCCATGGAAGAGTGTTTGGAAAGTTAAGATTCCTAAGAGGGTGGCATTTTTTGTGTGGATAGTGGTTTATGGGCAGATCCTTACATTGGATAATCTTATACTTAAGGGGCGCATTTTGGTGAATCAGTGTTGTATGTGCCATTGTAATGAGGAAACTGTGGATCATCTCCTCCTCCATTATCCTGTAGCTCACTCACTGTGGGTATATATGTTTCAGATCTTTGGGATCCAATGGGTCATGCCAGGCTCTGTGGAAAGCTTGGTGTATTGTTGGAGCTATTGGCTAGGAAAATTTAATTCAGACATACTAAATATGGTTCCTGGCTGTTTGATGTGAATTGTTTGGACAGAAAGAAATCGACGCTCTTTTGAGGATACTGAGAAATCCTTGGTTCAATTACAAGCTCTATGCCAGAAGACTTTATTTGATTCATCTAGGTGTTGGGGCTTCTCGGATTTTTCTACTATCTTGGAGTTTATTTCTTCTCTTAGTATTGCACTTTAAGTTTTTCCTTCTTGTTTGATGTTGTTTTTTTGTTGCATTTCCTTGTGTTCACCATCATGAACACCTTGTATTTGCTTTCTTTAGTTTTACAGTTTGTTTAATAATACTCTTATTACCTATAAAAAAATATATTTAAAAAAAAAAAAAGGAATAAACAGTGTCTGCCTCCCAATCCTGAGGACCATGACGGAAAAGTATATTCCAGCTTTCTACTTCCTTCAGAATTAGATATTACCAATTCAGAGACCCATGCTTCTTTAAATAGAGAGCAAGCAAACATAGCAGGAAAAAGTTCCTTCAAAGGAATAGGCCCACACCAAGGATCATGCCAAAAACTAACACGGCAACCCTCCCCCACATTATATAGAATTTGACTAAAGTACTTCTCTGTTCCTTCCTTAATACTCCTCCACATTCCACACCCATGAGAACCTCTTACCCCTCTAGTGCACCAGCCTCCTCTCCCCTCACCATATTTGGCTGCTATAACATGACGCCATAATCTGTTACTTTCTTTCCCAAAACGCCACAACCACTTCCCAAGTAAGGCCTTGTTAAACAACCTAATCCTCTGGATCCCCAAACCACCACTCTCAACAGGCAAACAGACCTTATCCCAAGCAACTAAAGGATATTTAAAAACATCCTCTGAGGCGCCCCAAAGGAAATTCCTCTGAATCCTTTCTATTCTAGCTGTCATAGCCTGAGGGATAGTAAACAAAGATAAAAATTAGGTGGGAAGGCTTGAGAGAGTACTTTTTAACAAAGTAAGCTTGCCACCTTTCGACAAATAAAGTCTTTTCCAACCAAATAGCCTTTTCTCCATCTTTTCTATAATAGGATTTCATATCGACGCATCCTTATAATGGGCCCCAAGAGGCATGCCCAAATATCTCATAGGCAATGTGCCCACCTTGCAACATAGGGTACGAGCCAAAGCATTCAAATTCCCAACATCACCAATAGGAACAATCTCACTCTTACCTACATTAACTTTCAGGCCTTTAATAGCTTCAAGGAAGATCAGCACCATCTGAATGTATAATAACTGTTCCCTAGAAGCATCACAAAACAAAACAGTATTGTCAGCTAAAAGAAAATGAGAGATATGCACACTACCTTGTCTAAGTGGATTTGAAGTAGGAGGAGGGTGATACTGATCATAGACTTGTTGGTGTTGGATACTCACCATTTTTACTGTAATAGGCAGTGAAAAAGGACAATACATTCCATAGGCAAACAGACATTGGCTTACATTTCACCAGACAGCTACTAGCTATAGAACAGAAAAATCATTACACATCTCTGAAATGAATAACTAAGATAACAAATAATACTATCATAACTTCTATACCACAATGTATTAGCCAATGTAACTAATCTATATATTATTAAAAGCTAAAGCGTAGCATTTAATGTTACTACGCTCACGTTGAGCCACATCAGCAGCCATGTTATTTCTATCATATTTTTTTGTATTTGTTCAACAATTTAAAAATAGTTTTTAAAATACTAAAAAATATAAAATAAATCTCACCCATATCTCCACCATAAAGCCCACTTCTTATTAATTTAATTCCCACCCCTTTCTCCACCATAAAGACCACTTCTTATTAATTTAATTACACCATAAAGCCCAAACTCAAAGCCTTTTCAACCTAAACCCTTCCCCACCTTTTGTTTATCACACAAAACCCTTTGTCAAACCCTTTTTCACGGTTTTAAACTTTCTGTTTTCCATTCTCTTTTGCTGCACGGTTTCAGATTCCTTCCCATTCCCCTTCCACATGTTTTGTTTCTCCCCACCTTTTTGTTCTACAGTTTCACATTTACTTCACATTTACATACGTGAATTCTGCTCAATTTGACAGTTTTTTTTTTTTTTTTTTTGTTTCAAGGATTAAATACCTATCCATATATTTATTTTTATAACTCAAAAGAAACTTATATAAAATCAGCAGTAAAACTAGGAGTTATATCCAAATAAAGTCGAAGATGATGTTCACTAACTAAAGATGCTGTCTTACTCTAAAATACCAACACAAACTTTGTGAGTGAGACAAAGCTTAGTGTATGAAGTAGGTAATGAGGTGTGCGAAAACAAGTTGTAATGCTATGGAGAACAAAAATAAATAGTTGATATATAGCGAACCTTTTGTTACAACAGAAAATGGGGAAAGTGTCTTTTTTTTTTTTTTTTTTGTTTGATGTATTTTTTTCCCTTTTTCTTTACCTCAAATTCAACTTGGACTTTTTGTCTTCTTTCTTCATTTTAAAGTCCACAACGTAACTCTCTCTCTCTCTCTCTCTCTCTCTCTCTCTCTCTCTCTCTCTCTCTCTCTCTCTCTATTTAGTATTGATTGTGCCTTTTTAGTGTCCTTCCCTATCCTGATGTTTGCCCTTAATTTTCTGTTACTAAATAAATCAGATTGAAAGTGTAGAACCATAGAAAATTCAATATTATGACAAGGAGTTTCAAACGACAGTTACCTTTGAAGGAATTTAGAGAGTCATTTTGTGTTCATCTCCCATAATTGTAGCACAAATGTGGTATTGTTCCACTTTCAACCAGTATATTATATTTAGAAGTGGGTTGAACTCAAGTTCATGTGGAGAAATTGGTGGAATTGCTCAGGAAGAACAACACATAACGTAGGACAAGAGAAGCTTGAAGACAACAGTTAGGATTTTGGAGTGGAATGCCAAGGAAGACGTACAACTTAATGTTCAATTTGTTGTATAGAGCTCCAAACATCATTTTTTTTTTTTAAAAAAATCTTATCATTTAACCTTTTGAATTTAATTGTAATGCTATGGTTCATGGATTGCAGATGTTAAAAACTTACCCCGTTTGTGCAGAAAGATTATGTGTGGAAAATCAAATGCCTATATCTACTAGGTGTTCAACCAAAGGCCTTTAAGAGATTTGCATGATGTGAAAAGCTTACCACCACTTGTGTAGTAAGATTTCCTCTATTTTTTTTTGTTTCTATCTTTTTCGTTTTCCCAAAATACAATGTTCTCATATTGAAATAAATTAAGTATGGAAAGTGCAAGAAGATTAGGTATTCAACCCCACCTTTTTCATGAGCTAGGGGCCTTCAAGAATTGGGTTACACATGTTAGTTGATTTGGTTAATTAATGATGGTTGTTATATTTGTATAGATATGAACATCTACCTCTAGATTGATTTAAAAATAAATAAAAAAAATAACTTTGCATCCCTACATATGAAAGGGAAGGGTGTTAACCTTCAACCAGCAATGAAATGACCCCTATAGACTCTAAGGACCTACTAGAATATTGAAACCATCGGATATGTCTTTCTGGTGTGTCGCTATGGTAAAAATGAACTAGAAATGGAACTGTGGCCAAGGATCACTCTGGGTGTGTTTTATTTCCCATGAACAAAGCTCTTCTAGGTAAAATAGAAGCAATGATGGCAGCTGGGTGGATGATGAGAGAAATAGCTCAATTGGCAATCAAGACTAGGCTAAGGAACATTATTGTAAAGGTGATAGTCAAAGAACAATCCAGACTTTTGATAGCAATCTCCCGAATCTCACTTTCCTTGGTTTTGTTGTTGAATTCACTCATTCAATTCTTAGTTTAGAACTATTTCTTTTGTATACATCATCAGGTCAAGTGCAAATCTGGCTGACAAAGTGGAGGGTGTTTGGATGGGTTGCCCTCCTTTCTTAGCACATTTGTTTGAACCATTGTACATTGTTGTTTACATAATAAAAATCTATCATTTTCAATAAATAAAAAAGAAAGGTTGAATATAGTATATAGTTGGAAGCTTTCACCTTCATGCTTATTAAAAAAATATATATATGCTACTCTTTTGAACAATGCATCAATTCTGATATTACTAAAAGTGAAATTTTAATTGCTTTGTTGAGTTAATATCATTTTGTAGGAGTTGTGTTTCAAATGATCATTCTTTAATAGTTTTGCAAGCATCCTTTCTCATTATATGTTATTGAACTCCAATTCTTCAACCTTCCCCCCCCCCCCCCCCCCCCCTCTTGAAGTCAATTGATGGGTTGACTAGATTCTTTGTTTTTCTATCAGTTCATTCATTTCTCTTCCTGAACTGGCATGTACAATCTGAAGCTAGAGAGCTTTTAGGTGGAACATAGTCAAGCTTCCTCTTATCCATTCTAATTAAATATTTTATTATTTTAATATACTGTTGACAATGACAAGGTTATGCATTTTGCCCGTTATTATATGATTTAGCTCATTAGTGTTGTTTAAAACATTAAAACTACAATCTTAAAAAATATATATTAAAATTGAAACTCATATTTTCTCTCAATGTTTGTAGCTATTCTTACTTTATTTATTATGATTTTGTCTTTTTTGCTTTGTGATATAAGGCAATAGGTTATTGATTCAGAGAAAAAAAAAACTTCCAAAAATGTTTCCTTTTATTTTTTATTTTTCTAACTCTCTAAAATTTATTGAAATAGATGATTAAATGGTATAAATATTTTCCAGGCAATTTCACACTTCACAAGAATGAAATCATGTAATGTCTAATTTCTAATATATCAATAGTATTATACATCTAAAAATTGAATTCAATTTGATTTGGAAACCTTATAAATTCAATGTAGTATGTAAAGGTAAACTTTAATGTGCAGCGTTCTTTAAGGAAGCCCTGGAGTAATCATCTGGATGTAAGGAGAGTAACAGTAACAAAACTGAGTAAGCATAAGTGTTATGATAAGGATTCAACTACAGCGAAGGTAATTAATGGCAGCCATGGAAGCTATAAGGTTGGCTAGAGATATGTGATGATTTCAAGTGATACTTGAGGGGATGACAAGCTTCAATGGCACATTTAAAGAGAGAGCTGAGAAGTTTAGGCAGTTAAAGTTTTTGTTCATGGAGCTGCAAGCACAGCATCACATTCTTTACCTATATTTTTAGTTCATTTGCTTGATAGGAATTTTTGGATTGGTCACAGTCCACAATTCTTACAACCCCAATTGCCATTGCTATATTGAACTCTATTTAACATAAATCAAAAATTTTCTCTTCAAAAAAAGAATCAATGTTTTTCAAGTTCTTTATTTCATTTCCATTTGCATTTTTTTTAATTGGTAAATTACATATCACCTTGCTTTTATAGGAAGAGGAAGTGTCATTTGAGCTAAAGCCTAAAGCTCATTGGCTCATTATATGATTTTTCCCCTTTGTAAATATTATATTATCTTTAATTTTTTTCCCTTTGTAAATATTATAGAATCTTTAATTTAAATACAATAAAATAGAAAGAGGTGACTGGAGAAGTAACTCAAATTGCAAGGATTGGCCAAATGATAGTTGACAAGAGAAAAACAAAAAGACAAGAAAAATGGGAATACGACATTCATCTAGATCATTTGGTCCAATGACTATTTCTTGGTGCGAGAGTTGCGATAGAATACAAAAAATGAGCGAATGCATTTTTTTCAACATATAATTGATTATTTCTAGACTTATGGTTTTTGTGGGAAATATTTTTTTGTCGATTGTATTCTTGAAGCAAAAGACTTCTCTCATACCAAATAACATTAGATGATGTTGTGTTCAAAGGCTAAAATTTTTCTGTAATTTATGCCAAGACTATGAACATACATATTGTTTGGGATGAGAATAGGTGATGTCGTGTTCATAGGCTAAAAGTTGTCTATAATTTATTTGTTAAACAAACATATGTTGTTTGGGATTAGAATCTTTACACAAGTTAAATGCAAGGCATATTGTCTAACAATTAAGAGAGCCCAATAGTTTGCATTGTATAAATTGATTAGTTTTTTGCATAGTACATATTTTTTTTAAAGGAGTAAATAAAAATAAATTTATCAAGAAGAAATATTTTTGTAAAATTTGATTCTCTTGCATTTAATAATTATCAAAATAAAAATTGTTACACTTGATGGAAGTCAAAAGTAGATAAGGCATTGCATGTTGCTTGTAGTATAGAAAATAATATTTGGAAATTCTTTGGAATTAGTGAATTTGAATTGAGTGTGTTTAATGGACTTTGTTAGTAATTTGAGGACATTGATAGTCATAGAGTGGCTTAATAAAATATTTAATTGGTCTAGGATCACTATTTTACTCTTAAGCTCAACCTCTTTTTAAATCATGTGGGATTCAAATCCTATAAATGTATAATAGCTCATTGTTGTGATTTATATAATTTTTTTTAGTATTTATCCACCTTTATTTTTAGTCATATCATTTTTTATTGTGATAATTGGTAATGATATCTAGGTTGTATGGAGTCTGTTTATTTTTTAATTTTATTTTTTTATGTGGATAATTTAAAAAAGAGAAGGTAATACAATGCTTGATCAAGTTTCTTTCTAGAAATTGATATGTTGTAATTATTTGAAATGGTTTTTTATTGGTACATGCTTGAACCACATCATTGTGGCGTTTAGATGAATGTTGTTTATTTGACTAATCTATTTATACATATTTTCAACAATTATTTGGAATTAGAATTATCTAATTTGATTGGTTTCAAATGATTGTACCAATAAAAGTGAATGTGTATAACCTTTGTTCAACTATTCTGTGCATCGCACGGGTTAGCGACTAGTTATACATAATCTATGTGTACAACTGTATATGTAAAACATAAAAGGATACTTGTTATGCCTCTGACTAATAAACACACGAGCATGGTGAATCGACTTTGCCATAGTATAATGGTGACGTTGCTACTACAACTACTGTGCAAGAAGTTCTGCCTACAAATTTCAGTGCCTTGGATGAGCACCTGCCTATGACTGAGCTTATAGGTATTAATTTAATAATTGTACATGATTGTACTAATTCAATAATTAGCTTGGTTAGAGTATCTGTATGGCTGTGGCTTGCCTAAAAGTGTATTGAATCTTCGCTTTGGCTTTTGGTTGCACGATTAGTTGCCTTCTGGGTCTAATCATTTTGTGTCTCAGTGTCAATGGCCTAAATTATTTTTTGATTTACTAGGGTCCTACAAAATTGAAATGCTATTATCTTATAGGTTTCACCACAACCATTCAAAATGGCCTGCTACCCATTATAGAACCAGTTCACATGGTCGTCTATTATTCATGCCTGGATTTTTTTTGATACTGTTGACTGTTATTGCTTACTATTTTTATTTAAATGATAAAGGATCGATCTGCATTTTATATTAAATAGTGATGGAATTATCCAAAATGTGGTAAAATGTAACTTGAACAGTTTTTGCATTTGTCAAATATTTTGGTCTATCATTCATGCCGTGGATTTGCCTGCAAGTGTGAGAGAGCAACAATGTTTGGTGGCTTCAAAGGCAACAATGCCAATCTGGAGAAGGATGCCCCAAGTGTTGAAAGAGAGTTGCCATAGGTAGGATGCCGACGTCAAGTTTGCAAGGGACCCCTGCCAATGAGCTTCATTTTTGTGTCAAAAGTGGTCTGTTGACTTTTCTATTAGCTTCCTTTTTCTTTAGTTTTCATATGCTGAACTCAATTTTATTTTGTTCTGGTTTGCTATTTTGCTTTCCATAATTTCTTTAAGAGATGTCAATGTTGAAACCTCCCAATCACTGGAAGCAGTATACATTAATTCTGGGGACAATCCATTTGAGCTCCTTAAGGATTCTATCAAGTATGTTCACTTAATTGGCCTTTCTTATATTGTGTGTCAATATAAAGTAGTCATCTACATAATCTAACAGTTCCACATGTATAATGATGTAGGATACTAGAGAAGCACAAAGGTACTTTTAGCCATATCCAAAACAAGAAGGTAATAAAAATCCAAAATACTTTACCAATTTGAGAGCGTGTGTTTATTGTATTCCAATTAATTAACCTATTGTGTGATTGAATAAGTAGATTCCATTCCACTTGGACTGGTTTGGATGGTGCACTTGGGATGCTTTCTACACTGAAGTCAGTCCACAAAGAATCAAAGAGGGTCTTCAAAGGTACAATAAAAAAAGTCACGTGTTTGAGTCAGTTACTTGAGTAAAAGGTTCACCAATTAGTCTGAAACTTAATCCATAATTTAATTATTGTTCTCTTTTGTATTCTGAAATCTTCAGTTTCTTGGAAGGAGGCTGTTTATCTAAATTTCTGATCTGATCATTGATGATGGATGGCAAGAGACAGTAAATGAGTTCAGCAAAGGTGAACCATTTATTGAAGGGACACAGTAAGTCTTCATTCTTTTACAATTTCATTTACCTTCTATAAACTAGAAGCAATCTGTATCAGTTTGTTATCATCCACCTTATATCTTTGGTTGATCCATAGGTTTGCAATCAGATTGATGGACATCAAAGAAAACAATAAGTTCAAGAGTTTGGGTTCAGATAATACATGCATTGATCTCCATGATTTTATTGATTCAATCAAAGACAAATAAGGAATAAAGTTTTCCAATCTGGAAGTGGAATTCTATTTTTGTTTAAGATCTAGTTAAAACTCAGTAATTTTGAACATGGAGACCTAATTATCTATTCAGATTTGTTTAAGTGTGTCATGCTTTAGCCGGTTATTGGGGTGGTGCATGTGCTTCCATCATCAGAAACAATGAAAAAGTACAATCCAAAGATTGCCTATCCAATTCACTCACCTGGTAACTCTGGAAATCTTAGAGACATTGCCATGGACAGCTTGGAAAAACATAGTGTTGTGATTATAGAACCCCCAAAAAATCTGTGTTTTATAATGACCTCCACAGCTATCTTGCAAGCTGCAGTGTGGATGGAGTCAAGTTTGATATTCAGAATTTGATGGAAACTTTAGGTTCTGGGGTCGGTGGATGGGTTTCATTGACTAGATTCTATGAAGAAGCACTTGAGCAATCTATTGCAATGAACTTCAAGTACAATAACCTGGTTTGCTGCTTGAGTAACAATTCTGACTCAATCTATAAGTTTGACTGCTCTCTTGATTTCATACACATAATCTTATGTTACCAAGTTGGAATGTAGTTTCTCATTGAGTTTATTGTTTTCAGTTTAAAGGAGAGTGTAGTTGCAAGAGCATCAGAGGATTTCATGCCAAGAGAACCAACATTTCAGACTTTACATATTGCTTCTGTGGCTTTTAATAGTCTTCTTCTAGGGGAGATTGTGGTGCCAGATTGGGACATGTGACATGTTCCATGTAAGATTTCCTACACATTATTATTCCATGCAACCAAATAACTGCAAGAACTAGTTTTGATTGATAAAATTGCTAAATCATTTAATCTATAGTACTCATAATAAGATTTTCAAAATTGACTTGACATACTGATACATATCTGACCCACATAATTATCCAACATTTAGTGCATTTCTACAATGTAGTGGACGCTTAAAACCACTTGAGTTGCAAAATCTAAAGTGTTTGTCTTTCTTTATTCAGAGCAAACATGATACAGCTGAATTTCATGCTGCAGCAAGAGCAATAGGTGGGTGTGCAACATATGTAAGGTGAGATACAAAAGCATAGATTCTTATTAAATTTATATGTCTTTGAATGAGAATGATATTTTATGCTTAGCTTTAACTCTCCAATGGTGAGGAAGAAAATTCTTATGGGTTATTCAATTTCAATATAGTTACAAGCCTGGCAAACAAGATTTCAAAATTCTCCGAAAGCTAGTATTTCCTGATGGGTCAGTCTTAAGATCTAGATATGCAGGCCGGCCTGCTCGAGACTGTTTATTTTTGGACCCAGTTTTGGATAGGAAAAGGTAAAGTAATTTCTTAAGTTCTTATTTTCTCAATCTGAGACTGAATTATTTTTTCAATTTAAAATCAATGTCTCCTAATTACCATGCGCATTGACTATTAGTAGCATGTTGAAAATATGGAATTTGAATAAGTTATCCGGGGTCAAGATAACGAAGTAGCTCAAGATATTTGTAATGCCACATCTACTTCTTCATCCATTGCATGTCATGTGAGTCCCCATGATGTTGAATTTCTTGAAGAGGTAGCTAATGAAAGTTGGAATGGAGATTGTGCAATATATGCCTTTAATTAAGGTCAACTTTCTAGTCCATGATAATTTTACCAAAGAAATTGCATCTAAAATCAACTTCTCTAGAATCACATCAAGTCTATTATATTTCAGGATCTGTTACTAAATTGCCAAGGAAAGGTTTACTCGAAGCGTCCTTGAAAACTCTTACATGTGAGCTATATACCATCTCTCCAATCAAGGTAAGTGGTTTAACTGACATTTCTTTCCTATGAATTTTCTTACTATTTAGGTCAATTTAAATCATGTCCTTATGTTGTGAACAGGTTTTTGGTAATGATCTTCTCTTCGCTCCATTGGGATTTCTTGACATGCACAACTCAGGAGGGGCTGTAGAAGCTCTGAACTGCACCAAGGATCTTTCAAGTTGCACAATAAAAATCAAAGGGCGAGGCTGTGGCCTGTTTGGAGCCTATTTGAGCACCAAACCAAAATGTTGTATGGTAAATATGAAAGAAGAGGAATTCACATACAATACTGAAGATGAATTATTGACTGTTAAAATTCAAGGTTAATACAAATTAAGAGACATTGAGCTTATCTATTGAGGTGTCTATATCCGACGAATTATGCAATAGATGAGGGGCTTTGAAGGGTTGAATGTGAAGAACATATTGTGGGTATCTGTTCTAAACAGATTAAGATAAAATGTATAACGTAGACAACTTATTTATTTGAATATAAATATGCAATATTGATGTTAGGTGATTTGTTTTCCCCAAAACAGGAATTGATCTCAGTCTGTTTTTATAACTTGTGGGAGTTATGTTTCAATCTCTGACATATCAAGCATCATAGTAAAACATTTCTTCTTTATTGCTTGGCATATGGGAAATATCATTACAAGTAGGCAATGGTAAATATTCTTTTGTGTAATTGAACGATTTTAGAAAAATAAAAAAATAGTAATACATGCCGCAATTGGTCAATTTGGTGACTAAAGGAAAAGAGGTTAAATTACTGCTACTTTAAATGGTGGCCAGTAACTAACATTGAGATGATACCATCAGAATTGCCGTCCAAATCAATTTTTACCTTAGTTACAAGGGAATTTTATTCCATGATACTAAGTTACCATTACAGATAAAATTTTTGCCTGACAACAATAGGCTTTCCATTTATTAATATTTAATTTTTAATTTTGGATTGTAACAGGTTTTCTTGTCTCGAATTCATGACTAACTCACTTCACCGTGAAATTTTACACTGCATGTGCATATTGGTCTTAACAGAGAAAGAAATGAACCTACAACATGGGCTTCATGCACTATCATAGGAAAGGATGTTTAGCATGTGGCTTAGCCTAAAGCCATATGTGTCAACACCATCACATGTTTTAAACCAAATGTTAAGGCCTTTGGCTAACATCTGTTTAGCCAATATATTTTGGCCTTATCTCTTTGGACAACAATATCCTTTCCACTTGTGTAACTCCGGAGGGGCAGTAGACCAAATTCACGGAGATCAAATCTGTGACAAAATTTCAATCATAGAGGGCTATTTTAGCCATTTAAGGCCAAGTGAGAAGAGACTCTCTAAAAACTAAAAAAGAAACTCCACTTCGATATGAAGAAAATAAATACCACTTCGAGATGACAAATTACTACTTCATTCCAGAAGCTTAATAGTTTATAAAGCGTATGAAAAAGGCTTGCATCATAAGCCTGAAAATACTAGACAAACAAATAGTAAAGAAAACTTATACTGATCCAAGTCTATATCTTGAAAAACTTTTTTGACCTCTTCCCACTCTAAATTGGCGCTTCCAGTGATAGAAGTAACTTCTTTTTGGAGAGTCCAAATCTCTGCTTGAGATTTGGACCATGTCTCATGAGCTTAATCAATACTTTTTTCTTGGGACAAGAGTTCTTCTACACATTCACGAGCATCAACTACCTTTTTTGTCGCACTGTCGAGTTGATTTTTAAGATCTCTGATTTTTTGCGCTGTTTGTTTTTCAACTTGAGAGTCTTCGGCTTGCTTTAACTGATCCAATTCTGATGAGTTCAATTGTCAACTTAATGCTGCCAAGTTAAAGCAAGCCGAAGACTCTCAAGTTGAAAAACAAACAGCGCAAAAAATCAGAGATCTTAAAAATCAACTCGACAGTGCGACAAAAAAGGTAGTTGAAGCTTGTGAATGTGTAGAAGAACTCTTGTCCCAAGAAAAAAGTATTGATGAAGCTCATGAGACATGGTCCAAATCTCAAGCAGAGATTTGGACTCTCCGAAAAGAAGCTACTTCTATCACTG
Source organism: Quercus wislizeni (assembly GCA_023055345.1). Lineage (NCBI taxonomy): Eukaryota > Viridiplantae > Streptophyta > Magnoliopsida > Fagales > Fagaceae > Quercus > Quercus wislizeni. The sequence goes on from JALGQJ010000002.1 coordinate 21,404,198, forward strand.
GAAGCGCCAATTTAGAGTGGGAAGAGGTCAAAAAAGATTTTCAAGATATAGACTTGGATCAGTAGAAGTTTTTCTTTACTATTTGTTTGTCTAGTATTTTCAGGCTTATTCACTTTATGATCTTCAAGTAACTGCCTTACTTGCTCCAAGGTTGCCTTTGCTGTAGAGAACTTAGAAGCTGTGGTGTCGAAGCCTTTTGAAAATAGCTGGAGCGGAATCCATTTGTTGCTATCCTTCTTAACCATGCAAGGAAGAAGCAAATTACATAAACTTACAAAACGCCCTTTGGTGCTTGAATTGTTGATCACTTGAGAAAACGGAAGAGATGATATTTCCTGTAAACTCCTAAAAGACCGCATCAATTGGTCCGAAGATATAGCACTGGTCGAAGCAGAAGCAGATCTCTCAACAATGCTGTCCCACTTTTTGATCATTTTATCCACATTCTCACAAGGTTGGAGAATAGGGATCTCCTAAGTTTTAAAAAAGCAGGGTTAGTAAACTATGAAAAAAAAAGATAAGTTAAAAGGAAAGAAGAGAAAAGAGAATGGTTTCTTACAGATACAAGGCCGGTGGCTGGTGTAGCAGTTGATGTATATTCATCCTCCTCCTCACAGTTCTCCTCTTCTCTCTCAGTACACGGTTCAGAGGAACTCTCAAGTTCATCCGATTCTTCTGAATTATTCCTACCCTCTGAATTAGATGGAATTTGAGGTGTTGAGGATTTCTTGGCTGCTATCATCCTTGGCAGATTTCTCTTCCTGGCTCTTGACATCTTTCGAGAATTTCCCATCTCAGTTTCTATGCTTTTGAACACAACTTCATTTGCATCCGTGGTCTTTTTAGGCTCATCACTAGATATCTTTTCAAACACTACAATTTGCATGTTTTGTTCTCTTTCCCATTCCTTGCATACTTTGTCAGTTTTAATACCCATGGCTGCTTCATGAATCACTTCTACAACTTGCTTCGCAGCTTCATGAATCTCTTCTTCAACTTGCTTTGCAGCTTCATGAATCGGTTCTTCTTCAATTTCTTTCTTTTTCTTTTTCTTCTTTTTTCTCAATTTGCTCCTTCATAGCCGTACTCTTATTAATTGGAATAGCAGAGACAACATCAATCGGCTTCTTCCTTTTTCTGGTATAAGTATTTTTTGCTGGAGAGACCTTATTAGCATCCTCTTTTTCTAGTTCATCACAGTCAGACACCTGTAATAAACATTTTTGCAATACTTTTCAAAGTTATGAATCTTAATATTGTTAAAAATAAGAGAAAACATTCTATGAAATAGCTCCAAGTCCATTGGTACAAATAGCTCCACTCAATAAACTTTATTACATAAAACAACTCCAAGTACATCCTTATTTGCACTTTGGTACATATAGAGAGAAAATTGACATTACAAGTATGAGAAAATTGACATTACAAGTAGGTGTAAATTATATTTGAAACTAAAAATATTTTAATAGCTATCAAATAAATGATACTAGCTGTGTCCCAGAGGCTAAAGTTGACAACAGAGAATTCAATAACCACAGTAAGTAAACTTGTCAAAAAGGCACCTGTAAGAAGCAAAAATTTTCTATGTAACAGTAAGTCCCTTTCTTTTAGAAAATAACTTTACCCTTACAATATCAGAAAATACCAGGAATCTGAGACAACTATTAGTCTATTATAAACTAAAATTAGATCTAACTGAAGAGTATATAAAATAAAAGAGACCAAACCAATTGCAACACAAAGACCCAGCAAGCACTCAAGTGCAATGATATTTATGGTGCAAGCATACCTCATAGAAGCACCAACAATCATAGGCAAAGCACACAACTGAAAAGCACTACGTCGACCAACCCCATCAGCAATCCAACAACTGAGTAGCGCTCTAACAAGGGCACCACCCAGACATGTACTCACAACTAGACCTTCATTAAAATAAATGACAACCTTTTAGATAAGGGAGCTAGATGCAGAAATCAGACATCACATTAGAGCGATTAAGGAAAAAGATCAACTCAAAGTCACCTTCTGCCAAAGTATTCCCACTGAAACCAAGATCTACAGAAATGCTTTCAAGTGGTTCATTAACTACTCTGAATAGATCAGGTACCAAACAAAAAAGGGCAAAAGTAGAAATTTCAGTTAGTTGCTCCACACATGAATAATACTTAGAAAGAGAAAAGAAAAGGAAGAAAAGACTGAGTTCAAGAAAGAGCACCAACCCTGTATGGTAGCCAGATTAGAAAGAAGATTCAGCAATCCTATCATACAATAAGTAACATTCTTTTGTTATGTATGGCTCTGAAATGCTACTGTCGCTGGTGTATCAAAAACTACCCGAAACTCCTGAAATTAACTGGTATAGTCCGTTATTTTAGGCAGCAAGAAACATAAGGTTGAGGTTTACTAGTTTTGGTGTTAAAAATACTGGTAAAACAGCTGAATTATCTAAATTAGTTAACATGGGAAAATATGGTGTTAGACCACATGAAAACAGAAAACAATCTAAACGGACAAAGTGAGCATCCATTGATTACCATCCAAGAAAAAAAATCAATTATGGGAGATCGTTTTCTACAATGTCAGCAAAGATAGAGGAAAAAAATTTCCATATACTTCTAGGAGAATTGGAACAAATTTGTTTCACTAATTTGCACTGAATCATATAAATTCATTCATGTGTTAGATGGAGGACTGAAATATAAACTGAAGATAAAATATATACGACTATTCAAGTGGGGGAACATTTTGGGATAGACCAAAAAATGGAAAATAGAAAACCTAAGAAGTGAGTATTGGCTAATTGCATTGATTACAGTCCAATGATATTCAGCCCCATGAGCAAAAAGTGAAAAATAAGAGTTCCATGTAAATGAATTAGCATGAATTTATTCCAGTAAATGAATTAGCACCTTCATAAAACCCACATACACATATGCATATACATAAAAAAAAATAAAAAAATAAAAAAACTCCAACAACCCAACATAAACTTCAAAAACCAAAATTTACCCAGTTCAAACCAAAACAAAAGAAATAAGAAAAAACACAATATCAATCTTATAAGCATAATACAGCTATAGCAACCCAACAAAAACCCACTTGTGAAAAAGTAAAACAAATTTTGAAACTTTCAACACAATTGTCAACTTCTTCATAGCAAGTTCCAATTCAGTATTCAACTATCATTTCCAAACTCAATCCCATCACATTGTACATCTAAAGCCAATTTATCTAACAGTCAATCTAACTTAATCAAATTAATCAAACATCCCTAATTCAAAAACCAAACCAACCCCAGATCATATCAAAACCCACCCTCCGTTCTCATCAAAAAGGAAATGCTCAAAATTTGAAACTTTCCGATGAAGCAAACAAAAAATCCGAACACCCAATTCGAAATCCAAATTGGGGAAAAGGAAAAATCATGAAAAACAAACCTTTGGATCGTGGCTCACGGCGGCTCCGATTTGTTTCCAAGCTCCGGCGAACTCTTCTTCTTCGAAATTGTTCTGCTCCGGTGTGTGGTGTGGTGGAGGTTTGGGCGAGAACTCTTTCTTCCTCGAAATCATTCTGCTCCGGCGATCTGTGTGGCGGTGGTGGAGGTTCGGCGTGAAGGAAGAGGTGAAGGCGTGAGCTTTGGCTGGGTTTCTTTCTTCGTTCTGTTTGGAGTCTGTTGTTTGGAGAGAGCTTTTAGGTGTGAAGTTAGTATTTTCCATGTGACGATTTTTAATAGGCTGGCGTAAAACACTGGTTTTAGAGAGTTTGTGAGAGCCAGGCAGAGAACTGAGACTGAAGAAGTGAAGAGGTGAGAAAGTGTGAAGGTGAAGCCATGAACCTTTCTATATGAGAGTCTGAAGTGAAAACCGAACAGACTCGTATTAGATCTTTGACATGTAATCCTCACTGTTAGATTGGGTCCTAATATTGGATTATAACCGTTGATTTAGAAATGGGTTATTGTGCCACTGAAATCTGTCATATTACACTGAGTGCTCAGTTTCTACTCCCATCAACACCGTTGATTTTAAATTTAGATTATAGTTAAATACTTAAATGGTTGATATGCACGTTGGGAATTTGTGTGAGAAAAATTTAACTTTGGTCTTTGATTAGTTTACACGTTTTCCTCTCTGCGTCTCGGAAACCAAAACATGTGGGCTGACACTGCTGAGCTGCTCTGCTGTTATGTCAAATCTCATAATATATGACGTCAACATTTCTATTGTATCATTACGTCGTCTCTTTTCCTATCATTTCTAGTGTTTCCACGTGGCGATTTTTAATAGGCTGGCGTAAAACACTGGTTTTACGCCAGCTCCGGACGTAATGTTTCCACACGTGGATGCAAGGATTTTCATATTATTAGGCTATTTATTTGGGTGGATTTAACAAAACCCAACAACTTGGATAATATAGGAGCTAGACTTTTTTTTTTTTTTTTTTTAATACTTAATAAGCACACAAGTCTAAAGCAATAATGATAATGTACTATAAAAGCACACATATTTTGTAACAAAGAAGACCCTCTTCCGTAGAAAAATCACTAAATAAAAACAGTTATAGCAATCTACTACAAAACCTTTTTATAGCTAGATTCTCTAGTGCAAAATGTATTTATAATAGTTGCCCTTGAATATTTAGAATCTTTCTTAACTATGAACTTAGATAAAATCAAAATCTATATATATATATTATATTCTATTTTTTATTCTTAGATAAAGTTATTGGTTAGTTTTCAAGTTAAAATGGTTTAGATTTGATTCTCAAAAAAGAAAAAAAAATGGTTTAGATTTTTTTTAAAATAATAATAATAATAATTTTTAAAAATAAAAAATTGGATTTGGGTTAGGTATAAGTATCCATAGATAATAAATCTGGGTAAGAATTGGGTTTGGATGCTAATGGGTATTAGAATTTGGGTATCCATGGGCTAACATTTCTATTCGGGTTTGGGTATACTTGATCTAAACCCTACCCATGGCCATACCTAGTGCCATTGATAAGGATTTTGAATTCACGAAAAACCTCATCTGAAGCCACTCTTATCGCCTCTTTCCCCCCGTTTGCTCTCTTTCCTTTCCTTATCCTCGTTACCGCATCACTATAATGCAATTAGGCAGTTGCCTAAGGCTCCTAAATTTTAACCAATGAGGATATTTCTATACCCTTAAGAGCATTAATCAAGCTCCAAATATTAGACAATAGGTATAAAAAAAAAATGTTACAAAAGTTAGGCCCTTTTGTAAATGCTAGTGCTGTAAGTCTTGTCTTCCCATTCGCTCATTTCCCATTCCCTGTGTCTTCTGTTTATATTATCTAAAAACAAATGTTTAATAATGCAATTTTCACCCAAAAAAAAAAAAGTTACAATAATTTCAAAAAAATTCCAAATTAACATGCCAACTCACACATGGGCTCACCATAATCTCTAATTTAATTTTTTTTCTATGCTTAGTAAAAAAAACAAAAAAAAAATCTCTGCTAATTTAGGAATATTACGAAAATTTGTGACTCTAGCATTATTCAAAAGAAATAGCAGCGATGCTCTTCTATTTTTTGGGGTAAAGGTTAATAATTTGCATCTATTATAATTTGAAAATTTTTTTTTTTTCAAACAAATAAAAAGGATAAACTTTAAAGATAAGGAAAAATAAGATGAATATGAGGGGAAAGAAGACTAAATTTTAGGAGTTCTCTTAGTTTTATTATTATTTTTATTTTTAAATTTGGGTTTTTACTTTTATTCCAATGAAAAATGAATAAAAAATGTTAAGAAAAGTTACATTTCATTAATGAGAGTATTTTTGAACCATATAAAGTCCAGTTCAAAGAGAAGATTCTTCTTATATATATATATATATATATATATATATATATATATATATATATATATATATATATATATATATATTACATGTTAACAAAAAAAATCATTTTTGTAAAAATTAATTATGTCTCAAAATAGTTAAAAGATAATTTGTTACTAACCATGAGCACAAAATAATAGTAAAAAAAAAAAAAAAAAGTGAAAATCTCAAGAATAAGTAAGAAAATTTTCAACAAAATTTATACAATAATTTAGATGAATAACTCACATATGAACAAGAAATTTATTTAAAAAAATAAAAAATTTTGCATCTAAAATAATTAGAAAATATATTTTAAGTAAAAGAAAAATATTTTTTAATTAAATTTAAATATATAAAATGCTTCAATTTAAACATCACTTTAGAGTTTAGGCCCCAAAATTCCTTGGACTGCCCTCGGGGACGTTGTTTTCATTGATTCAAACACATATTTGCATTTATAAATGAAGTTAAAATAATTTTTTTCTTAAGAATAATTAAATTCAATGCAAATATATTTATGCATTTAATTGGAGAATCTAATGTATTGCATATAAATAATTGTTCCTAGATTTTACCCACAAACTTTTTTTTTTTTTATGAAAATTACTTACAAACTTTAATAGTTGCTCTGCGATGAGATACTTCTTTGGAAAGCCCAAACTTCATCCAAATTCGATCATTCATTCTAGTTTATATTATATGACTAACTTCAGTATAGCAGGTTGTCTCAAAATAAAAACAATAGCAACAACGAAGATGATAATTTATCTTTTTATTTATTTATTTATTTTAGAATCAAGAAGACGAAAATTAAAGAGCAAGATGGCTGACGAGACAATATGGAGGATTTGTGTCACAAGACGAAGACGGCCTTCTACTTTGGACTTATGGCACAACACGCTTCCAAATTGAGCTACTAAATTGGGCCACTTGGGCTGTTACAAATTTTTTTTTTTTTTTTTTTGAGAAACGGGCTGTTACAAATATAATAAGCTATAGGAAAACCTTAAAAAAGAGGATATGTTCATTGTATAAATTATAATGTTTATTTGTTACCATACATGCAAATTTTATTCATAATCAATATCCCACTTATGATTCACATTAAATGAAATTTAGTAACTAGATTGTTAGGACATATGTGTTTCTCATGTTAAGAACATATGTCATGATTTTATGTAATTGGCTTATCCTTTGACAAAACGCACTTTACTTGTATTTTGGTAGACTTAAGATGTGTTTAAATACTTCAAGAAACCACGTTTCAAGATCAAGTATTAAAGTCTTCAAGTCTGTTCAAGAAATTAAACAAAGAGTGCAAATTCATTAAAGCTCGACAGTTGGTCGATAGCTTCTCAACATCTCCTATCTGTCGAGGTTTAAGAATTTTAGAATTCAACTCTGATTTTCTTGGGATCCGTGAATCTGTCTTTGGGCTTTCTTTTCTCTTAACGCTAGACATATAAAAGAATTGTTTTAAGAGCTGTAAAGCGGTACACAAGTTGCATAAGTATTGAGCAAACTCTGTTCAAGCAAATTGTGACCGGAGACAAAGTTTTTGACCTAGTTCATCTCTTTCTCTTGAAGAAGTTGTTGTATATTTGCACCGTAGGATTTTGTGACCAAACATCTTCTTGATCTTCATTATGTGGATGAACTGAAAAACTTTGCAGCCGACATTATTCTCAGTTGGTGTTATTGAAATCGCGTACTGGGATCTGCGCAACTGTTAGTCACGTACTTGGAAGCCATGCATCAAAAAAGGGAACTATCACTACAGAACAAGTCCAATTGGGTATTAGGGTAAGGGTTCAACTGTAGGTTGATAAGGTACTTGAGATTCCTTTACTTGTAACCACTTGTTGTGATAATAGTGGAGTTTCAAGAGTGGTGACCTAAAAATCACCTGGTGGGGTTTTTGCCATTAGGATTTTCCTCATTCGTAAACAAATTACCGTGTTATTTATTTTCCGCTGCTAATTAGTTTATTGGTGATTTGTTTGTGCTACCATGCGTTTGTATGATAAATTGATTAATTAATAACTTGACTAATTAATTAATTAATTTCTATCACAATGGGTCATTCAGTTTGTGACTTATCATAGATAGACTCTAAGTTCAGCTGATGTGAACTTCTATGATATTTAATAAATATAAATTCATAACATGTTCAAATTATAACAACTTCAAGGGTAATTCTTGTGTATTCCTTCTTTTCTTTCTTTTTTTTTTTTTTTTTTTGGTAGTATTCACTAATAGACAACTTGCTATACCAGGGTATCAAAACATCACATTTAACAGTATCATTCTCAAATTGTGCAGTATCAATATCACATGTGATTGTACTTTTGTCACATTCAGTGGTTTCCTTATTTATTTTCTCACATTTGATGGTTCTATTGTCATATTAGATAATACCAACATTACATTTTACCGTACATTACATAAATTATAATGTTTATTTGTTACACTACATGCAAATTTCATTCATAATCAATATCCCACTTATGATTCACATTAAATGAAATTTAGTAACTAGATAGACTCTAAGTTCAGCTTATGTGAACTTCTATGATATTTAATAAATATAAATTCATAACATGTTCAAATTATAACAACTTCAAGGGTAATTCTTGTGTATTCCTTCTTTTCTTTTCTTTTTTTTTTCTTTTTTTTTTTGGCAGTATTCACTATTAGACAACTTGCTATATCAGGATATCAAAACATCACATTTAAGGGTATCATTCTCAAATTGTGCAGTACCAATATCACATGTGATTGTACTTTTGTCACATTCAGTAGTTCCCTTATTTATTTTCTCACATTTGATGGTTCCATTGTCACATTAGGTAATACCAACATCACATTTTACCGTACCTTTCTCACATTTTGTGGTACTTAAAATTTTTTTTTCTCACATCCGGTGGTTCCCTTATTTTTTTTCTCACATTTGATGGTTTCATTATCTCATTAAACAGTACTAATATCATATTTGACTGTACTTTTCTCATATTTTGTGGTACTTTAATTTTTTTCTCATGTTTGACAGTTTCATTATTCACATTGGATAGTACCAGCATCACATATGACCGTACTTTTGCCGTATTCAGTTGTACCCTTATTTTTTTCTCACATTTGACAATTCCATTGTCACATTGGGCGATACCAACATCAAATGCGACTATACTTTTGTCACATTCGATGGTTCCCATATTTTTTCCTCATATTTGATGGTTTTATTGTCACATTAAGCAATACTAATATCTCATATAACTGTACTTTTACCATATTCGGTTATATCCTTTTTTTTTCCCCTCACATTTAACAATTTCATTGTCACATTGGGCAGTACCAACATCATATGTGACTATGCTTTTGTCACATTCGGTTGTACCCTTATTATTATTATTATTATTTTCTCATATTTGAAGGTCTTATTGTCACATTGGATTGTACCAATATCACATGTGACTTTACTTTTGTCACATTTAGTAGTTACCTTATCTTTTCTTGCATTTGATGGTTTCATTATCATATTAGCAATACCAACATCACAAATGAATTTTTTATTAAAAAAAAAATCACAGATGAATGTACTTTTGTCACATTCAGTTGTACCCTTAGAACCTAAAAAATGACCATAATGCACCTAAAACCTAAAAAAAAAAATAGTGAAATAACCATAGAACCTTGAAAATGACTGAAATGACCCTAAAACCTTGAAGAATTTTGAAATACTCTTGAAAATGACCAAAATACCTCATAAACCTAAAAATGACCAAAATACCCTCGAAATTCTCAACAATTACTGATAATACCTTAAGAACCTAAAAAATGACCGAAATAACCACAAAGCCTAAAAAATAATCAAAATACCCTTAGAACATAAAATGACTATAATGCCCTCGATACCTAGAGAATGTTTGAAATACCCCTAGAAACTTGAAAATGACTGAAATACCCTTAGTACCTAAAAAAAATTGAAATGACCTTGAAACCTAAAAAATGAACGAAATACGCTTAAAACTTAAAAATTGACCAAAATGCCCCTAATTCCTTCTAAAATTACCAAAATACATTTAGAACCTAAAAATGACTAAAATACCCTTAATATCTAAAAAAAGATTGAAATACCCTCGAAACCTAAAAAATGACCGAATACCCTTAGAACCTAAAAAATGATTATAATACCATATTACCATCAAAACCTAAAAATGATCAAAAGATCAATAGAACCTAAAAAAAAAAAATGATCGTAATACTCTTAGAACCTTAAAAAGACAGTAATGCCCTTGAAACCTTAAAATAACTAAAATACCCTCAAAACCTAAAAAATGACTAAAATGCCCTTGAAACTTAAAAAATAACCCAAAATACCCCCTAAAAACTTGAAAATGACCTAAATACCCCCCAAACCCTTTAAAATTACAAGAATAAGTTGTATTTTGTTGTATACTTATTAAAATTTAAAAGATGATAAGTTATCTAAAAATAAAAAACTATCTAGCTTGTACGGTTTTCAATAAATTTGGTGTGAGCACATAATTTCAAAATAATGTTATGTACAAGTTCAATGTTACATTGATGGTTTCCCTTTTCTTTTCTTTTTTTTTAAGGCTAAATGAAATTACTAAGATAGTTAGTTTTAAATGAAACTTTGATACTAGACATTTCAATTAATTAAAAATTATCTTCTGGTTAACACTATTAATAAAAATTTTAAAAAAACTAATAAAAGTTTGATTATTTAATTCTACTAATTTTTATTTTTATTTTTTCACTCTTTCTTCTACTAACTCCAGCAACAACTTTTGACACCCCCAAAAAGAACAAAATTTTTTTTTTTTTTGAAGCCAACATTACATCTCATGTTCACAACCACTGAATTTGCCAATTTGGACTCCAATGAGACTTGCACAAAATGAAATTTTAATGTTCAAATAGATACCAAATCAAATCAAATAACTTTGCACGTTCTGATGTAGGATGTTTTTGCCATTTAACATGATTTTCAAAGCAAGTTCGTTAGTTGACACGTTTTTTAAACATATTAGTAAACTAGCATCTTGAGTCTTAGAAACTTAAGATTGCTTAAGGAACTTGAGCCTTGAATATGACCAAAATTCCCTCACTAACCTATAAAAATGACTAAAGTACACTTTAACTCAAAAAAAAAAAAAAAAAAAAAAAATATATCAAAATATCATTGAAATCTTGAAATAACCTAAATACCTATAAAACCTTAATTTAAAAAATGACCAAAATACATTTTTAGACTTCCAAAATTACTTTTAAAAATGAACAAAATAACACTAAAACACCAAGAATGATTTAAACAACCTTGAAACCTTCAAGATGACTAAAGTACGTACTTTGAAAGGTACCATAATACTATTAGAACCACTATATATGGTTGTTATACAATGTAGAGGTGACATATTGACAATAATTGTGTCGGTTTAGACTTCAAATGGTGTTTTTTGAACTATCAACCATGCAAGTGATTATGTGTTTATGTTAGGTTTTTTTTTTTTTTTTTAATTTTATTTTATTTTATTATTTGCATCTATCATAACATCAAAACAAAAAAAATTTGAAATGGTTGTTGCTGTTTTGATGAAATCAGTGAAATTGATGTATTTCACCATAGACGCTAGAAGACCCTCTTCACATTGAGCTGGAGTTGGCACAATCATTGCAGTACTATCACTCTGACCATTTTATAGCTGTTTTTTTACCATTCTATGCGACTTCTGATGGCTGTTTTGGCCAAAAATAGATGCTCAAGATTGAACAAATTAATTAGATGATTGACCCTAGAATAGATTTTGCATCTTAGCATCAAAGGGTTAGCTTTTGCCATTGTAGATCTGTTCACAAATATAATCATTCTCATATTCCAACAAAGACATCAAAGGAGACTGGTCAATGCCTTCAAATTACACATTAAACAAAATACTTCACAATAATGGCATTTTCAAACTAATTACAAATATCGTGTCAACCTTGCTATGCCACATATCCAATGCCCAGTGGTCTAAGTATATTTCATATTTTACAATGGAAAGTTGAATTGTATATTGCATGACAGAGTAAATTTGGAGGATGTGTTAACCTTATGCATTTTCTTCTAAACTCTTACATATAATCAATTAGTCCAATAAAGGTTTATGTATAAACAACAATTTTGATGATAACTAGCAAGCAATGACAATAGGTAATCACCTAGCTTTTCTCATGCAACCTATTTTGAGACTTGAATAGGGTTGATTGGTTGAGAGGTTGAAGTGTGAAAGAAGAGGCAAAAATAGTTGAGATGTTGTCCACCAGCCTTTGAGCTGACTTTTCATTAACAGATGCTGAAGAAACAATCTGTACATCTTCTTGGTTGGAAATAACATCCCATAGCTGAAAAGAAAAGAAATGAGCATCACATACTACGTAAAGTAACTATGTCATTCATAAGGCTTGATAAATGTGTTCAAACTTATGCCATCAAAATTATGCTAGACTTCTCAAAACATGTTTACCGTATATATATATATATATATATATATATATATATATATATATATATTTGCAGGATCTATTCAAATTAAATAATGCAAACCCACATACACATCACACATGCTACTTCAAAAAGAACAAATAGACTTAAATTCAAAAATCATGAGAAGATTGAGGAGTCCTCCCCACCCACCTCGTGCCCAATACCCACAAGAAAATCAACAATAATCATTTGAAATCATATATATCTACTTTTACAAAAGGGTCGCCCCAAAAAACAAACAAAGGAAAAAGGGGAAGAAAAAGCAAAAAAAAAAAAAAAAAAATGACATTGAATTTAGGGTTTTTTTCATTTTGACTCTTACCTTTAACAATATAAAAAATATTTTGATCATTTTAGGAGAGTGAGAGATCTAGAAGAACCTAGAGAGAGCGCTAAGAGAACACCAGAGAGATAACTATCTAATTTTTTATTTTATTTTTTTGTATATATATGCTTACCTACTCTACTGATAACTAGTATCCACTAAAATTAAATGAAGAGTCAAGATTAAAACATCACCAAATTTATGGTTGAGATTGGGGTGGGTACCATATCCACTAAAAAAAAGTAAGGGTACAATAGAATGACCCCAATTTCAAAAGTATATTGTAAACATTTATGTGCTTGAAATTTTAGATTTTAACTTTAAAAACAATATTTTGGAGTTTGTTACATAATTATCCTAATTTATTTTCTTTTGCAATAAATTTTTTCTTTTTTTCATAATCAAGTTTAAGATTTCAGATTTTTTTTTTTAATTTTTTTTTTAAAGAAAGAAGTCTAAGAATTTTATTGAAAATGTCAGCCACTATCGGCTAAGAGTATAGAAAATAGGTGTGGAGGAATATCTTCCATCCACACCTTATAACCGCTAACATGTTTAGCTAGGTTATAAGCAACAAAGTTACCAATTCTATGTACATGTGAGCAAGAAATCCTACTGGTATCTGTCAAGTATTTTGCTGAGGCAAGGATGTGATCAAATGGTGAGAAGCTTTCCTCCTCACTGTTGAGAATCTTGATCACAGCTTGTGCATCACCTTCAAGGATAAATGAGGATAGACCGATCTCTAAAGCAAAGGACGTAGTTCTAGCTGCAGCCATAGCTTCCACCATATCTAATGAGAAAGGGAGATGGATTTGCTCAGATAATGAAGCCAGAACCTGACCATGGCCATTTCTTATAACCACTCCTAAACCTGCTTTCCCGATGTCCTTGAATGTGGCTCCGTCAAATTCACTTTCAGAGAGCTTAATGGAGGTGGAGACCATCGTGAGTGTGATGGGAACCTGGTAACTGAAGGAGCTTGGGCTGTGCTATTTGCATTGGAGAAATCCTGGAGAGCTTGGAGTGCAAACGAGACAACCTGTGAGATAGGGAAATCTTCGTTCTTCACTTGCATCTGGTTTCGACGGTACCAAAGTGTCCACATCACCATTACCAGCTTCCCAACGTCTTTTTCTTCCTTCTGAGCGTGCACAATGAGGTCTGAGATGGTACTGAAGCTCCTTTGCGAGTTAAAGTTGAACTCACTGAGTGAACTCCATACCTGTGATATAGAAGAGCAATCCCAGAGAACGTGTAGCACACTTTCTGGAGCACTTCTGCAATGATCACAGCAATCCGATTGGAGAATCTTTTGCTTTTGTAAATTTCTTTTGACTAGCAAAGCATCACGGCATGCCCTCCATAGAAAATTTCTCACCTTGTTTGGTACCAATAATCCCCATATCAGCTTCCATACTTCTCGACTAGACCTCGGTTCCTCCACTGTATGGTTGTGATCTCATGAGCAAGAAACTTGTATCCCAATTGAACTATGTACTGACCCGATGAAGTGTAGGGCCAAATAAGCTTATCCTTAATAAGAACATGACACAGGGGAATACTCCTAATCAACTCCACCTCATTGGGATTAAACAGACCATTAAGCAAGTTTAAATCCCACTGCCTCACCTCCGGATCAATTAAGTCAATCACTCTTATTTCTTCAAAGCCTTCTACCACTGGGGATAAGATTCCTAGATGATCACAATGTGGTAGCCATGCATCCATCCACACTCCAATTGACTCTCCACTGCCTACCCTCTACTTTGCACCTCTAGAAATGACTTCTCGGCCTTTCAATATATTGTGCCAGACATACGAACCAGTAATAGACTTAGGAGCTTCCATGAAAGAGCAACTGAGAAAATTTTGGATTTAAAGACTTTGTAAAATAATGAATCCTTATGGTGCAACAGTCTCCATTCTTGTTTTTGCTAATAAGACATCATTGAACAAAGCTAAATCCTTGAACCCCATACCTCCCTTAGATTTAGTTTGGCATAGAGTTTCCCATTTGACCCAATGAACTCTCCTTCGGTCCCCCTTCTGTCCCCACAAGAATCTTCTAATTAAGCTTTCTATCTTCGTGCACAAACCCACCGAGAGTTTGAAACAACTCATCATGCACATGGGTGAAAGCTCAAATTTGTGTGAAAACACAAAAGCTATTTAGACCCCTAAATTAAAATTACGGCTCGGTTGATTTTACTCTAACTTAAACTAAGTGCGAAATAGAGTAAATGCGAGCGGACAAACAATATAACTACTCTAAGCCATATTCATCAAATCACAGCAGTAAAATGAAAGCTAAAAGAGTAGGGAAGAAAAATGCAAACACAAGATAACACCCCGATGTGTTATCGAAGAGGAAATTGAAGAACTCGGTGAAAAACCTCTCCACCGCCCTCTAAGCGGTAAATCGATCCATTAGAGAATGAGTTAAAGTACATGAATAACAAAAGACCCTCCAAACCTAGTCTACTCAATGTACTTAAGCCCTCCAAGCTCTTGCTACCAATTGACTTGACGAAATCTTGTTTTCTCTAGCTCTCTAGATCATGTAATTCAGCCCGATTGCATCCACCAAACAAATGGCTTCTTCCAATGCTTCCCAGCAGCACCAAAACCTCACTTTACACTCAGGATGAGTGTGGTAAGTGTTTGGGCTATCAACTTCTCAAGGATTTGGATATGGAGAGGTAGGAGTTGAGGAAAATCACAATGAATTGTGTAGAGGATTGTGAGTATGACAATCTCTCACTTTCAAGGGTAATGGCTAGGATTTTTTCTTTGAAAAACACTCCTTTCAATATATGGGTAATGTTGGTATATATAGTATGGGTAGAGACCTGGTGTATCAGATATGACAAATTGGCAAAACAGAATATTTCACAGGTATCTCGCAGGAAGGTCTTACTCGCAAGACACTGGCAAAAACTAGCTGTCACCATCTGTCATGACTCTTCGCATTCTAGTCATGTGCTGAACACATTCTTCACTTCGCGGGAAGACTTCTCGCGAGCTACCCGTGAAAAGACCTTTGATCTTTAATGAGTCTTGAGTCTTCACACTCTCTTTCACACACAACCCTTATAATGAAATCCCACATAAAATACATGATACAAAAGATTGAACAAAATTACAATCAAATTTGGCACGAAATTAAAACCAACACAAATTAGTGTTAAATCACAACTTTACAATCTCCCCCTTTGGCTATTTCGTGACAAAACCCTTAAAACAGACTTTAGACTTAAACGTGAGTTTGGGAATAGTGGTAAAACTCACTTACACCTAATCTAGAAGCTGTGAAGCACTTGCACATATACACCTGTAACCTGAAACACTCGCACACAAGCAAAACTTTTATTAAGCTTATGACAAGTTGAATATATGGTACGTATATAAGCAAGTAAAGTGCGATTAAGGTAATAAACAATATATAAACAATTAAGCATATCTTGATCAAACAAGAGTAGTCATAAAAGAATGACTACAATGAACATTTAGCTAGTAAATGATTATCCGGACACGCAATGCAATTAAGAGCAACGCAAAAATCAATTGCATGTCCAACACACAACCAATGCAAAATACAAGAAGTATTTGCATCAAGGATACAAGATCCAACAAGGACACAAGTGTGTAGTACTAAAGATAATGCAGCAAGATCTAAAAGTACTTAAAAACGCTACAAAACAAGGATACAAAAACAAAGTACTGAATATAAATTGAAAGATTTACTAGAGTACTTTAAAAGCTTTAAAAGAAAGCAATGTAAATATCCAACAGTTATAAAGACTATAAAAGAAAACTAACAAACTGTAAACTCGACTAGCCAGAAAACTAATAAGCTGTAAACTAGACTAGCCAAACAATGGTTAGATTATCCAAAAGTATGTGTCAGTTTTCTCCTTTTGATCTCACAAAACTCCCCCTTTCAATATGCACACTTTCTTTCTTGTGATGCTCTCCCCTTTACTATATGCTATCGTCCAAACTATACAATGAGTTGCTCTCCCCTTTTTTGCACGAATAGCTAAAAGCTCTCCTCTAGCTTGAGTTGAATCTCATTTAACTGTGTCTCAATGGTTGTTAGACGCATTTGAACTTGGTTGTTGGTGGAGTAGATAACATTAGCAAGTCTTGAAATATGCTTATGCAAACCCTCAACCAAGATAGTCAACCTATCGGTATGAGAGCTAGATTGTCTTGGCTAAGTGCTAGTAGACTACAGCTTAGGAGTGTGAAGAGATGCAGTCTCGGTATGCCCAGGGGTAGTATGAGCAATTGAGCCATGACCGAAAAGAGTGGCATGTGGGAGAGATTCACTCTTTGGTGTTTTGGACGGATTTTGCCGTTCAGCAGAAGAGTGACTTTTGCTCATTTGAAAAGACTCCATGGATATTGGGCATAAACGAACTAGGATAGTTCCATCTTTTGGCGGACAAACACCTTTAAGTACCATGATTTTCATGATAATACTGTAGAAAGGAAGACACATCCTTGCTGCTACTCGTCCTGCTGTTTTCCCCATAGTCTGGAAAATGTGAGCGCAAATATCGATCAGAACTCCTATGATGAGATCACATAAGAACTATGCTCTTCCAAGATTGATAAATCCAGTGTTGGTCAGTGGATAAAGATTGGAGAACATGGTCTATGTGAGAGTTTTTAGTTCAAGTTCAAACTTCGCAATTCCAATGGACGTGCCTTTGGTTGAGACC
Organism: Quercus wislizeni; assembly: GCA_023055345.1. NCBI lineage: Eukaryota > Viridiplantae > Streptophyta > Magnoliopsida > Fagales > Fagaceae > Quercus > Quercus wislizeni. Next base: position 21,421,652 of record JALGQJ010000002.1, read on the forward strand.
TCATGATCAGCTCCAAGAATTTGAAGAATATCTGTCACTAGAGGAAGTCTATCACCATATGGAGAGATATCCACATTTGTCGGTCGATTAATGCGAAGGATCTTTGCAAGGTAGTCTAGAGTGATGATAAAATCTTTTCCTCGAACCCAACACTACAATTCAACTTTGGTGAATCTAGCATTCGAGTAGAACTCCTTAACCAATTCATCAATTGGATCCTCAAAGTTTCCGAATAGATTTACCCAATCTTTATCTACAAAAATCCTAAGGATAAAAGTGGATCCCAAGGTGTCAAACCGGATAATCTGTTTCACCACTGTAGGTGCATTCTTAAAAATGCTAGAGAAAGTCTGAGAATCTAGGGGAGTCTTGAATCTCTCGCTATTGGAGTCATCAGACGAATGTTGGGTCCTCTTTGATACAGGAGATGACGTAAGGTCAATCACGTGTTCTTTACCGTGAAAGGAACAACAATACATCTGCAAAAACAGACACAAAGAACAAAGCAATAAGTGCAAAAACACAAAGCAAGAACATAAACTTGATTAGTACCAAGTTAGTCCATAAAATAAACATAAAGTCCTAAAAAGAACATAAATAATGTCACAAAATCATGATATGTGAGCTAAACATGTAATAACATAAATCTAGCATGATTGAAATGCAAAAACATGACAAGTGAGTAAGTGTGTGCATCAAGCGTGCATGTGGTGTGCATATGCGATGCATGTGCAAGGCATGACTAAGCACATTTTGGTCAAAGTATGTAAAACACAGCCAATGATTAAAACATGATAAACAAATCCAATCATGGTAATCCCTAAAGTTTGGAACTCATTGGAGTCCAAAACAACACCAAAATGCCATTTGGGCATTTTATCAAACACTTGATGTGCACCTATAAAACTAACAGGTGAGCAATGCATAAACATGAGTAAATCTTGCCTAAATACATGTTAAATTGCCACAATTGGCCAACACAAACATAAACAGATCAAATGGGACAGAGCCTAATCAAGAAATTGAAAAAGTTTTCACAAAATATATAATTTCCCAACCCTTTTTCAAAAATAACCCAATTCAAGTAAAACCTAGAATTTTCTGCATAATCTAAGGAAATAGAGAGAAAAGATTGTATGAACATACCTTAGAGAAGATTTTGAAACGATTGCACTTGAAATTTGTTAGGTTTTTGAGTGAAATTAAGTTTTGGGTTGTTTAAGGCTTAAGGGAGACGAAGTGAGGGAAAATAAGTGAGTTTGAAAAATTATTTACATCAGCCCTTTAAAATTGAAATCACGTGTTTTACGTGGGTTAGCTTCTCAAGAAGTTACTTGCGAAAAATGACTCTGAAGCACAAAACTTTTTGCAGGAAGACTTTACTTGCGAAACAGTAGCGAGATAGTTGCGAAAGTTTCTATCTGAATTTTGTGTTTTCATATTTTGCCTTAACCCATTTTTGTGGGAGGAGCTTAGTCGCGAGCTTCTCGCGAAAATGCCTTTGAAGGAGTTTTTGATGAAAAACATGAAAAATACAATTTGAACAAAAACTCAAAACACGAAAGCATAAAAACACTTTCAAAAACATATAAAATACTCAAAAATCTTTTTGAGTTTGATTAACAAGCAATTAAATATATACATCACATTTGAACACGTACATTCACACAAATGAAATAAGCATTCATTGAACAAAAGTCTTGCGTGTTGTGTGTGTGTATCAAAAGTGGAATAGTCCTTAGTCTAGAGTGAAGTTTCAATGATCAATTCAATCAAGTCATACACAACTGGTACTAAGTCAAGTGGTCTATCTCAATTATAAAAATGAACATATATGACCTCCCACAAGAAAATGATTACATATCTTTGAAACTTTTCATTTGGCTTTTTTACAATTCACAACATTTGATCATTTTTTATCTTTACATCTCATTTTGAGATTGATGCCTGAAATTTTTGATATTTCATTTTGTGATATGTCATTTTTGATATTTCAATTAAGTATACACATCACATTTGAACATGTACAATCACATAAATGAAATAAGCATTCATTGAACAAAAGTCTTGTGTGTTGTGTGTGTGTATCAAATGTGGAATAGTCCTTAGTCCAGAGTGAAGTTTCAATGATCAATTCAATCAAGTCATACATAACTGATACTAAGTCAAGATGTCTATCTTAATTATAGAAATGAACATATATGACCTCCCACAAGAAAATAATTACATATCTTTGAAACTTTTCATTTGGCTTATTTACAATTCACAACATTTGATCATTTTTTATTTTTACATCTCTTTTTGAGATCGATGTCTGAAATTTTTGATATTTCATTTTGTGAATAAGCCTTTGGCTTTTTGGGCACCATACATTTCAATACAAGTCGCTTTCCCTTTTTCTTAGTCAAATACTAGTATGTGCAACGACTTTTGTAGTTTATTATCTCTTTTCGAGATTTGAAATTTGTTGAGCTATAAATCAAAAACATAAAAATGTGTAGGAAGATATATAGGTACAAGTCTATACATGTATCAAAACCATCAAGACTATTGACCAATCATTCATGACAAACTTGAAGATCGATTTACAACAGTTACACATAGATTTTAAGATTTTTCTCACAATTATAGACGTGCATACATAACAAGCTAAGCTCATAAATGCACTATGCCATTAGTACGAAGGTACTAGGCCAAACTCATATGTGATATACATAGCACAAGTGATTAAACTTTTTAGAGATTTTTCAATTTTTCTAGGTTTTTGAATTTTTCAACACACTCAAAAACAGAATATGTAAAGTAAGATCAACAAAAACAAAAAATACAAAAAAAACTTGAAAGAAACATGCTAAAATGTGAATCATAAGCAAACGACCAATCAAAGTCACAACATATAGAAAGAATTGATGCATGGATATGGTCTAATGCTTATGCATGTGTACCCTTCTTCACCCACACGGCACGTGCATTTGGGGTGATATCCCTAAAGGATTGGATTCTAGAGCTATGATTCTCAAACCTTTGTCTGAAGCTTGCCAAACAAGAAGTGATGGTATCTATTATCTTTATCACATCACCAAAACTAGAATCAGCTTCTCACCCTTTTGACTGCTTGATGTTCCAATTCCCTTTTCCTTGTCCTCTTAGCCTTTGAGAATCCACTTTCTTCAATGCGTGAAGTTTATAGCACTTAAGTCTTGTGTGTCCTCAAACTCCACAATGGTGGTAGAAGAGTTGAACTTGAGGACCTTTTTGAGGCTTTGGAAGAGACTTCCCTTTAGCCTTGGGTTTGGCCACAATTGGATTTTGAGGTTTTGTTAAAACCATTTGAGCAGTTCCATTTGGCTTCTTCTCCACTTTTCCATTCTCAACACTTGGAGTTGCTACCATTGGTTCCTTAGCTTTAACAAATTTCATCTCCTTGGACACATTGGCACTTGAACTACTCTCTCCAGAATATCCTAATCCACTTTTGTCAAATAAAGGTTTTTGATGTGCAAGCACTTTGTCAAGTTTCTTGGAGGCAACGCGCTCCACTTTGGCATTAGCTTGAATCACTTCAAACTCAAGAAACTTGATCTTGGAGTAGGCCTCAGTTAGTTCTCAATTCAATGCCTCAACTTCACACTTCGTTTCCTTGTACCTTACAAGTATGCTCTTGTAATCTTGTTCAGCTTTCTTTATTTTTTTGATGGCTGCCTTAGCCACTCTAGCATACTTTCCGGTTTTCTCAAGAAGAGAATTATAAGATTCTTGCAATTCCTTGGTTCCTTCATCTTCATCATCGGATTCTTCCCCAATTCCCATAGACTTTACTTCGGTGTGTTCACCGAGTTCTACCACTAGAAGGCTCAAATCTTCCGATGAGTCCACAAGTGCAATTGTCATAATGTGGAGTAATTTCTTCTCCGTCACAACTTTCTTCCGAGTCTGAGTTTGAACCATCTAAGTCACTGAAGGTAGTTGCAACGACTTTAACCCTTTGCTTTCAAATATGTGGGGCATTCTTTCTTCACATGCCCATGTCCTTTGCATTTAAAGCACGTGACCATTTGGGACGGTGAGGAATCTCTTGAACCTTTCTTCTTGAAGTCTTTCTTGTCCTTCTTGAAATTTGAGAATTTTCCCTTCTCAAAGGACTTTCCATCTCTCTTAAACTTTAGGAACTTATGAAAGTCCTTATCAAGGTATGCCACATCCTTTTCAACCTCATCCTCATCCGAGGAGTCTTGAACTTCCAATCTCTCATTGATTATCTTGAGAGCAAAAGATTTGCTCTTCCTTTGAGATGGTAGAGATAGCTCATAGGTTTGAAGAGAACCGATGAGTTCTTGAATTTTAATCTCATTAAGGTCTTTGCTCTCTTCAATGGTAGTGACTTTTGCACAGAAACTCTCCGACAATGATTGTAGAATCTTCCTCACAATCTTGGAGTTCTCCGTCTTTTCTCCCAAGTTGAATTTCCCAATCACCACTTCATTTAACTTCCCATAAAATGAGTTGAATGACTCATCCTCACTCATCTTCAGCTCCTCGAAGCGCGTGGTAAGCATTTGCAACTTAGTGTCTTTCACTTTTTTGGTGCCTTCATAAGTCGTCTCCAAGATTTGCCACGTTTTCCGCTCCACCTTGCGCGTGTTCTACAATCTCAATCACATCATTCCGAAGAGTTATCCCAGTCTCCAGAGCCACCATCTCGGAATTTTGCTTTTCACCTTGTGTCACGTGAAGCTAAACGTTTTATGTTACTTCCTTCCTTGATTGAGTATGTCCAAAGCCATCGCCCGATCCTATGATTTTTGTTGAGTACATCTTACCTGGATTATAAGGAAGTGCTCGCAGCCAAGCACCATATCCTTATTGGTCTACATTAAACGTTCCTTTGCTGACCAGCCACTTCTCACGGTCTTTCTCAGTGTGTGATATCATTCCACACCAATAACAGAAATTTGAAAGCTTTTCATACTTAAGAGAGACCCAAACTTCATCCTTCTCGTTAAGTGCAACTCTGCGACCCCTACAGAGGGGTTTTGTGACATCAACTTCTACTCTCACTCAAATAAAGTCACCTCCAATCATTTCATCCGAGTGTTTTGTAGATAGGACAACACCTATCTTTTCCCCCAGTTCCATGGCCGTCTTAAAGTTTAGTAGGCTAACTGGCAATCCATGCATCTGAATCCAAAACTTCATAGACGTAAACCTTAGGTTTTTTGTCGGAATCGAGTAGTCATAGCACTGGAATAGTACCACATGCTTATTAAAAGACCAAAGTTCTGTTGCTAAAACCCGTTCAGCATCCGTTTCTAGTTCAAAGACAAAAAGGAGAACATGATCACCTACCTCCCTAATTTCAAAACCTTTCCATGCCCTCCAAAGTGGTTTGAAAGTTCTCCCCACTGCTTCCACGTTGAGAGTTCTTCGTGTCATAAACCTTGCTACTAACACATGTTCATTTTTCTTACTGAACTGAGATTTTGTCAGCTTAACTTTTTCCTTTTCCTCGCCTGTCAGAGAAAGTTTTTTCCAATCCTTAAGAACTTCATCCATTCTCACACAAAAGAAAGAGTGCTAGAAAAGAAGAGAAAATAGTGTAGAAGTAAACAATTTTTTACGGAGATGATCACAGTACATGTTTCCCCACCCAAAAAAACTAAAGACCCCACAAGCTCCCTACTAATAATGTTGGAAACATAACAAAATTTAGGCTGTGTTTGTTTTGGCTTCAAATCACTTCCGGAAATGTTTTTCTGTAAATGCGGGTGTTTGGTTGCGCATGGAAAATAAATTTTTCAGAAATTATTTCAGTTGACCGTGTGTTTTGAAGGCTTTGACCCGGAAATGGTTTGAAGTGAAAATTTTCACTTCAAACCATTTTCGGACTCATGCGCAAAGAGAGAGAGAGAGAGAGAGAGAGCCTTCAACTTCGACTTCGACTTCGCCGATCTACGAACCGATCACACCTTTGACTTCGCCGATCACGCCTTCGACTTCGCCGATCAACAAACCCACGAACCGATCTTCGACCCAGAGCCTTCGACCTACCGATCTACGAACCCATGAACTGATCTTCGACCCAGAGCCTTCAACCCACGAGCCTTCGACTTTGCCAGCGACCCAGAGCCTTCATGCCACGAACCGATCTTCGACCCAAAGCCTTCGACCCACCGATCTACAAACCCACGAACTGATCTTCAACCCCGAGCCTTCAACCCACGAGCCTTTGACTTCGCCAGCGACCTAGAGCCTTCGCGCCACAAACCCACAAACCGATCTTTCTCTCTATGTGATTTTGATTTTTTGTGTGATTTTGATCGACCAACGAACTGATCTACGTTTTTGTGTGATTTTGATTTTTTACTTTCTCTCTTTGATTTCTGATTTTTTTGTTGTTGTTGTGGTGGTGTGGGTGGTGGTGTTTTGGTGGTTTTCCTATTGTGTGGTGGTGGGTTTTGTGTGGGTGATGGTGGAAAATAGCATTTTCAGAATGTTACCAAACACATGAAAATATTTTCTAGAACAATTTTCATAATACAACCAAACACTTGAAAATATTTTCCTTTCTCGAAAATAACATTTCCGGAAAATATTTTACATGAACCAAACACAGCCTAAATAGTTTCTCTGCAATGACAGCATTCTTCTGGCTATTTATTTAATTAGACAATAAAAAAGAAAAAATAAAGTCCAAAATTCATCCAAAATGGTCATTAATTCATTCTAGTTTATTTAATAGGACTAACTTTTTTTTTGAGAGAAATTTAAAAGGACTAACTTCAGTATGATAGACTATTTCAGAATATAAACAATTACAATAAGGAAGACAAAATTAAAGAGTACATTATAACCAGTATACAAGATTATTATTATTTATATGTATAGGTGCCTATGAATCTAAATGTCGTGACAAGCCATTTTCAAAGGTATGGATGGATCTGAAAAAGCTCCGATTGAAATTTGATCAAAAACAAACTTGTTAGCAGCTTCTATATAGTGAATTCCATCCCAATTTACTCTAACTAAGGGGCATTCACATGAACCAACAAATATCTGGCTTCCATTGACTGTAATTGTTCCTCCACAGCCAACATTGCTGCTATAATTGTATATGCCACCATAGCCACAACAAGTAACGAGGCGGATTTCAAATCCTGTTGTTTTCAACCAAACAATTAATAAACATGAAATTATGCTTCATTAATAAAATATTTTAAACGAATGAATAAAAATGATAAATGTTAATGATCATCTAAATCTATAAGATTGATCATCATTAAAAACAGGGACAGAACTACATTTGGACCAAACAGTCGTGGCACCTTGAATTTTTTTTTTTTTTTTAATAATATGTATACAGTTAAAATTAAATTATAGTATAAACTTAAGTTTTTATGGTATTTGGTTAAAAAAATTTGTCAACTTATTAAAATTTATAGTTTTTTTTTTAAAAAACTTTATTAAGCTGCAGATAAATTCAGTAGATCTTTGGTTATTAACCAATTCAATTAGCAATAAATTTTCATCTATCCAAGTTACAAAAATCAAATTGGCCCAAAGAGACCTCATAAAATAGAAATAACCAACTAGCCTAAATCCATATATAGTCCCCTTAAAAAAAAGGTTAATTAATACATGAACTGTCAGGTGTGGATTCATGCAATTACTGCACTGTCATGTGAAAGGTAAAAGTTAATTGGCAATTTTTTTTATTTACATTTTTAAATGTTATCAATTTGTGCATGAATCACTAGTGTTATCACAAAATCAATAAGGCAAAGCTCTCTGTCTCTCTCTTCATAAAAAGAAAATATTTTGGATTGATCTAAGCATTAAAAAATAATAATAATGGTTAACTATGTCTATAGTTTAGTGTGAATAAAACATAAAGTTGAGTATTTTCGATTGAGTAAATTAAAACAACTATTTTTATGTCAAAATATTGGTCTTTTACATTTTCTCAAAGTTATATTTTTCTCTCATTGTCATAATCATAAATTCATTTCAATTTTTTTTTAAAAAAATTTTGGGTTTAGAAATTAGATAGTATATTAAATGTGACAACAAAATTTATGGCAGTCTCTTGCTTTAGAATCAATAGAAATTACCCTGAAATTCTATACATAAATCAATCATATATGATTTTTGGGACTTAAAAAAAAAAAGTTAAAGATGATAGAAATATATTCAGAAATTATTATTATTATTATTATTATTATTATTATTATTGTGGGGAGGGGGGGGGGAGGCACCCCACCCAAGTAGGCCTGAGGAGTGATTGGGCCCAATTCACTACCAAGCTAGGCCCAATCTAGCTAAGGTGCTCTACCACTGCTAGCCAAGCAACTCGAGGATTCCTTTTCACCTAAGGAGGCCTCATAAAGGGTATCTCATGGAAGACAAGGAGGAAGCAACTCGAGCTAAAAGACAGAGAGCTACAGAATGGCATGGTGACAGGTGTAGGCAAGAGAGGAAGGAAGCTTCTGAGTAAAACAACCATCACCTCTACATTAAATGCACCACAACAACCCAGACTGTTACATAAATGGCAGAATGACCTTTAAATATTGCACATACAGCCTCTATCCTACTCTATCACCACCAACCAAGTAAGGATGTGACAAGTATCTAGAAGTGGAATAGCAACCCTCCAAGTGGAAGGCTGGGATGTAAATCAAATGGCCATAAAAGTGGAAAGATCCCACATGAACATGGATCGGAAAAAAACAAAGGAAAGAGTTGGAGAACTGAAATAGTAAAGTTCAATCAAGTGTAAAAATTGTCCTCAACCAACCTAAAGATAAAATACAAATTCAGATGTTGTTAAGACTTAGAAATACAAGAGCAAATCTAGAAGTTTATCCTTTCATTTTTTATTTCATCTAGCTACCATCTCAAAAAAGCCTAAGAGTTGGTCCATATCCCTACCTATGCAAATTAATTGTATTGGGCCCAAGATCTATCCAAAGCCCAACCACCAAGGCTTACCTTGGGTTTTTGACCCCCTACATTTTATTTTTATTATTATTATTATTATTATTATTATTATTATTATTATTATAACCTTAAATTGATGTTACATGACTTCCAGCACTCTTGTTGCTCCAGGAAGACATGAGTTGTATGTGTTATGTCAAAAACACATACTTAAACAACTAATAACAGCTCATGCTCTAGCAAGAGAGCCAAGTTATCACCTAATTATTTTGTTTTGGACATGAAGCTACATTTGTGACTTATAAGAGTCATGCTACCCTATTATAAATTTTAGTATTATACAAACCTCACGGTGTTAATATTTAAACATAAAATGAAAATATAGTTTTCATTTATTATGTTATTATGTTGTTAATTAAAAAAAAAATCACATTTATTATCACATTAATTTATAAAAAAAATTTATTATAAAATTAGTTATAATTTTAGTATTTTAAAACTATAAGAAATTAATGATGGGTGTATAATTTTTTGGAGAACCCTGTTGACTAATATTATATCAGAGTATTGATGAAGCCAGTTTACATAAAATCAGCCCCTCTCCACCTCTCTCTCGGATCTCTGTGTCTCTCAATTTTTGACCTGGGCTTTAAGTTTGAGAGGGTTTCAGTTGGGTTAGATTAGGTGTGGGCTTGCTAGGTTTTTATGTAAATGGAGGTTTCTGACTGGGCTTGAATTGACGTGGGCTGATAATTTATTTATTTCAAATGGGGCTTTGTTATGAGCTTAAAATATGGGCCGGTCTGATAGTAAAGGATGTGTTGGATTTCAAGGTTGGGTTTGGACCAGGGCTTGGTACTGATTGGACAGTCTTGAAAGGCGTGTGTTTATGAGGGCCAAAATGGCCCAATACCACCATTTTTAGAAATTTTTAGCAAGAAAACACTGTTTCGAAAATAATTAGCAAAGTACCACTTTTTCTAGTACTCGAGTTTCAGAAACTCGAGTTCCTCATTAGTTTTCCACCGTGGCATTGCTGAGTTGGATTTATGTGATTAAAAAATTTTTTGTGGTACTCGAGCTTGGTAAACTCGAGTACCATTTACACAGTACTCGAGTCTACCAGGCTCGAGTACCTTTTTCTTAAAAAAAAAAAAAAAAAAAAAAAAAAAAAAAAAAAAAAATTTACACAGTACTCGAGTTTGGTAAACTCGAGTACTGTGTAAATTTTTTTGTGAAGTTTTTTTTTTTTTTTTTTTTTTTTTTTTTTTTTTTTTTTTTTTTTCTTGTTTGGGGATAATAAAAAAATAAACATAAAGATAAAAATAAGTAGCTTTTTTATGTTTTTATTTATTTAAATAGAGGCATTGTAAAATATAGAGATTTTAATTTCGAAATATGAATTTAATTTCTACATTAATTAAAACTAGTGTATGACCCGCACAATGTGCGGGTTAATTAGTTTTATTTATTTATTTTGAATTAGGATACTCTTATTTTTTATTTATGGTAAAATAAATAAAACTCTCTAATTTATAGGTATGGTATCTTAAAATTTTAAAATTTTTCATCAAATCAGGATGATTAGTACATTAGTACATAGTTTTTAAAATAAAAAAATTTTAAGATACCATACCTATAAATTAGAGAGTTTTATTTATTTTACCATAAATAAAAAATAAGAGTATCCTAATTCAAAATAAATAAATAAAACTAATTAACCCGCACATTGTGCGAGTCATATACTAGTTTTAATTAATGTAGAAATTAAATTCATATTTCGAAATTAAAATCTCTATATTTTACAATGCCTCTATTTAAATAAATAAAAACATAAAAAAGCTACTTATTTTTATCTTTATGTTTATTTTTTTATTATCCCCAAACAAGAAAAAAAAAAAAAAAATTCACAAAAAAATTTACACAGTACTCAAGTTTACCAAACTCGAGTACTGTGTAAATTTTTTTTTTTTTTTTTTTTTTTTTTTAAGAAAAAGGTACTCGAGCCTGGTAGACTCGAGTACTGTGTAAATGGTACTCGAGTTTACCAAGCTCGAGTACCACAAAAAAATTTTTAATCACATAAATCCAACTCAGCAATGCCACGGTGGAAAACTAATGAGGAACTCGAGTTTCTGAAACTCGAGTACTAGAAAAAGTGGTACTTTGCTAATTATTTCCGAAACAGTGTTTCCTTGCTAAAAATTTCTAAAAATGGTGGTATTGGGCCATTTTGGCCGTTTATGAGAGTGATGATTTTGGGCTTGAGAGAGTTGGGTGGGTTCAATGGGTCAGACCTAGGACTAGGCCGCATGCGTGTCATCAATTTCGAAACATTGTGGTTGGTTGGTTGTTTGTATTTGTAAACAAGGCAGCTGTGATTAACGAATTTGTATTTGCTTGGGGTTACCAAAATGTGTGAGCATATTTGTGACTGTGTTTGAAATTGAATTAGACTCTGTGTGTGTGTGTGTGTTTGGGGGGGGGTGGGGGGGGGGGGGGGGGGGGCGGGGGGTTGGGGGTGAGCATGTCACATTTACGAACACTATTATCATAATGTGATTGAGGTTATGGGGGAGATATAAGTAGATTTCATGTAATTAATATGTAAAAAGAATATAATACAGATGCAGAAACTAGTGAGAGACAAAGAAAAAAGAACATAACACATATGAAGAAACTCCATGTGTGTGGGTGAGCATGTCACATTTATTTTATCTTATTTTATTTTTGCTAACTTAAGTGTTTAGGGAAACTAGTGAAGCAAGTCTGGGGTGGTTGTTCCCAATCATCAGGGGCTGGTACCAACTTCTCTAGCTGAAAAGGTTCGACTTTAATTTTTATACTCAATAATTCACTCGACACAAAATTAAAAATTAAATAGGACATGTGGCGCAAAATTGAGAATTCAATTGAAATCTAATTAAATGTTCTATGAGCTTTGGTTATTATTAATCTAATTGAACCTCAACTCTCCAGATTTGTTTATTCAAACCCTTTTATCTCTCTCTTGTGAGGTGGATTCAAAGCTGATTTTCTTTGGAGCTTTGGTTTGTGATGTTATATGGAAGGCTAGGAATCAAGCTCAAATTGAAGGTATGTCTCCTAATGTTGATCGCCTCATCCAAAAAATTCCAACTCTATCTTAGAGCACAAGAGATTCAAGGCCACGCTAGTCTGCACACAAACATCATGTTTTCAATTTTCAATTCAAAATAAACGGTATCCAAACAATTTGTAAAATACTACCTCCAAAGTATTTCACAGCCAAGATTCTATTCGGGGTCTTTTATGGAAGACAAAAATTTATGTTAGACTAAAATTGCATTTATGGAGGATAGCAGCAATTGTCCTCCCAATAAAAGAACTAGGCAAAAGAACTATGTAAAGTGGAAGAAGAGAGCAGCCTCCACCTCTTTACAAACTGCCCTTTGGTGCGTGCTATCTGGTTTAATAGTCTTTAGGGTCTGAGACCTAAGTGCTGAAACCTCAGCTCTCCAAATCTGTTTATTCAAACCCTTTTATCTCTCTCTTATGAGGTGGATTCAAAGTTGATTTTGTTTGGAGCTATGGTTTGGGATGTTATATGGAAGGCTAGGAATCAAGCTCAATTTGAAGGTATGTCTCCTAATGTTGATCGCCTCATCCAAAATTTTTTTTATCCTAAATCATATTTCCTACTATCATACTTAATATCTTGGGCCACCACATGATGTCATACTTAATATCTTAGGGCTGGAACATGTCCATGGATACCCCCTGCCCTCATGGCAAAAGGAGGTACCACTTTTGCCCAACAATGGCTATGGTAATCTGATACCCCCCAGCCCTTCTGGCAAAATGAGGTACCACTTTTCCCAACAATGGCTATGGTAGTCATAAAATGATTAAGCCATAAAACATAACTCTTTTAATTGAATCATGCATGTTGGGGTTTAGAAGCATAGAGGGTAGTCTTAATTATGCACACCATTTTGCACTCAGGTTCATACATAGGTGAATTTGAACTAAAATCCTGAGTTGAAGATACAAAATCCTAATTGTTTGTTTTGTTTCTTAACACCAAACAATCTCTATCTCTTGCTTAACACCAAAATCAGATATAAACGACTCGGTGTGAATGCTCTAACCCCATAAACTAAATTCTAGTAGTTAGGAACAGTTACAACCCAATTTTGATCTCTAACTTATCACTAATAGACATGTTTTAATAAAAATTACATGTGAAATTGATGTCGCATAAGCTACAAGAAAATTAACACATTGCTTTCTAAATGGAAAAGAAACTAAACACGTTAGCTTTTGAATGAAAACCTCGAATCCACGAGGGGTTCCTTAGATTCACAAGGTGATAGGGTTTTGAAATCCACCAGAAAGAAATAAACAAAGTCTGTATTTTTTATAAATCTGAAAACTGAACTGCCTTAAATGTTACAATATGTTCAAATAGCAAAAGAAAACCTATAGCAGCTAGGAAAACACCCAAAAACCCTAATTCACTTTAATCACGTAATTAGGTGGTAAAATAGTAATTTTTACCAAAAATAGCAAAATTGAAAATAATTGCAGAAATTGAAAATACTATCTCTAAAAGACGTCTCAAAACAGACGAGACCTTATTCTAACTTTTAAACTAAAAGTTATTAAGGAAAAACAAATATTACTATAAATAGTAAAAACATTGTTTTGGGGGCCTTAACGAAGGAATTTGCCTAAATTTAGGCAACACTCGAGATAATATCAAGTCTAGATCAGAATGTTGGTTCTCGTCAACTTGCCAAATTTCATGCAATTCCAACACTGTCGCCGCGATGGCCTCTACTAGCACCCCTTGATCTTGCGCCATAACTTCTAGCACCCTTGTTACTCTAGGAAGGCATGTGTTGTATGTTTTACATCAAAAACACATACTTAAACAACTAATAACAGCTCATGCTTTATCAAGAAGAGCCAAGTTGTCATCTAATTATTTTGTTTTGGACATGAAGCTACATTTGTGACTTAAAAGAGTCATGCTACCCTATTATAAATTTTAGTATTATACAAACCTCACGGTGCTAATATTTAAACATAAAATGAAAATATAGTTTTCGTTTATTATGTTGTTGATTAAAAAAAAATCACATTTATTATCACATTAATTTATAAACATTTTTATTATAAAATTAATTATAATTTTAGTATTTTAAAACTATAAGGAATTAATGATGGGTGTATAATTTTTTGGAGAACCCTATTGACTAATATTATATCAGAGTATTGATGTAGCCAGTTTACATAAAATCAACCCTCTCTATCTCTCTCTCGGATCTCTCTGTCTCTCAATTTTCGACCTGGGCCATAAGTTTGAGAGGGTTTCAGTTGGGTTAGGTTAGGTGTGGGCTTGCTAGGTGGAGGTTTCTGTTGGGCTTGAATTTGACGTGGGCTGATAATTTATTTATTTCAAATGGGGCTTTGGTTTGAGCTTATAATATGGGCTGGTCTGATTCTAAAGGAAGTGTTGGATTTCAAGGTTGGGTTTGGACCTGGGCTTGGTACTGATTGAGACTGGCTTGAAAGGCGTGTGTTTATGAGAGTGAAAATTTTGGGCTTGAGAGAGTTGGGTGGGTTCAATGGGTCAGACCTAGGACTAGGCCGCATGTGTGTCATCAATTTCGAAACATTGTGGTTGGTTGCTTGCTTGTATTTGTAAACAAGGCAGCTGTGATTAACGAATTTGTATTTGCTTGCGGTTACCAAAATGTGTGAGTATATTTGTGACTGTGTGAAATTGAATTAGACTGTGTGTGTGGGGGGGTGAGCATGTCACATTTATGAACACTATGTGATTGAGGTTAATGAGTGACAAAGAAAAATGAACATAACACATATGCAGAAACTCCATGTGTGTGGGTGAGCATGTCACATTTATTTTATCTTATTTTATTTTTGCTAACTTAAGTGTTTAGGGAAACTGGTAAAGTAAGTCTGGGATGGTTGTTCACAATCATCAAGGGCTGGTACCAGCTTCTCTAGCTGAAAAGGTTCAATTTCGATTTTTATACTCAACAATTCACTTAGCACAAAATTAAAAATTAAAAATTAAATAGGACATGTGGCGCAAATTTGAGAATCCAATTAAAATCTAATTAAATGTTCTGTGAGCTTTGGTTATTATTAATCTAATTGAACCTCAACTCTCCAAATCTATTTATTCAAACCCTTTTATCTCTCTCTTGTGAGGTGGATTCAAAGCTGATTTTCTTTGGAGCTTTGGTTTGTGATGTTATATGGAAGGCTAGGAATCAAGCTCAATTTGAAGGTATGTCTCCTAATGTTGATCGCCTCATCCAAAAACTTCCAACTCTATCTTAGAGCACAAGAGAATCAAGGCCACACTAGTCTGCGCACAAACATCATGTTTTCAATTTTCAGTTTTTAGTTTTCAACAAAATAAGCGGTATCCAAACAATTTATAAAATACTGCCTCCAAATTATTTCACAGCCAAGATTCTATTCGAGGTCTTATATGGAAGACAAAAATTTATGATAGACTAAAATTGCATTTATGGAGGATAGCAGCAAATGTCCTCCCTACAAAAGAACTAGGCAAAAGAACTATGTAAAGTGGAAGAAGAGAGCAGCCTCCACCTCTTTACAAACTGCCCTTTGGTGCGTGCTACTTGGTTTAATAGTCTTTAGGGTCTGAGACCTAAGTGTTGAAACCTCAACTCTTCAGATTTGTTTATTCAAACCCTTTTATCTCTCTCTTATGAGGTGGATTCAAAGTTGATTTTGTTTGGAGCTATGGTTTGGGATGTTATATGGAAGGCTAGGAATCAAGCTCAATTTGAAGGTATGTCTCCTAATGTTGATCGCCTCATCCAAAAAAATTTCAACTCTATCTTAGAGCACAAGAGATTCAAGGCCACACTAGTCTGTACACAAACATCACGCTATTAAAAGGTGTGGTCTAAACCTGTCAGGCCTCAAATTAAAGTTAATGTAGATGTTGCTTGCAATCTTGGGAGAGCAGCTTTTGTCGGGGAATAAAGAGGGGAAGTGATTCGCTTGCTCAAAAAGAGTGAACACCACCCTCCCTCTCTAAGCAGAAGCTGTCAAATGGTCCCTCAATATAGCCTTAAATTTGGAAGCAAAATTCATTCTTTTAGAAAGTGACTCCAAGATATGTGTTGGAGTGAACGTAGAAATTTTCATGACTTTTACCAAGTCTTGGATGTGAACGTAGAAACATTTTGGATAATGATGTTTACTTGAACCATTAAACTAGAATATGATTGCAAGTTACACCAGGAAAATTACCCATGTAGCATTCCTTTAATTTGTCAAGAGGACATGACACTCATATGGTCATTTTCTCCATTTTGGATACATTGTTATATCCTGTTCAAATATCTGTACAAAGCTGGGTTGCTAAGTATTGATGTATTGCCCACAATTCAGTATCCATATCAAATATTTAAATTTAAGTATCCAGTTACATTTTTAGGGGTTGAAATGGGAGGCCTACACCTTATGAAATGACGGCTTTCTGTGTGCGTGCGGGACTATGAAGGTTTCATACAAGACCACACACGAAGTCTTTGAAAGAAATGTTATAAAACCTTAGGAACTTGGTTGTTTTTAGAAGGCCAAAATTTGCATCTATTGGACTTGTACTTGAAAGCGAACTTTGACTATGAAGGTTTCACTCTCTATTCAAAACTCTGATAATTGCATTGTCTGTCTGTAGAAGATTTTAATACCACCATTTTGTCATTTATCATAGCTATGAATTTGTAATGGAATTATGTTTATCCACCCAATTTGATCAGACAATACCACATAAGAAGACTCTAGAAGAAAAGTTTTAAAACCTTAGGAACTTGGTTGTTTTCAGAAGGCCATAATTGCTATCTATTGGACTTGTAATTGAAAGCTGACTTTGACTATTCCTTGTCTATATGCAGAACTACCTTCAAATTGTTCTCTGTTATAGCTATGAACTACTAAAGCCAATGAACTCTAGATCAAATAAGACTTAATCCTCCCATAATAATGGGATGGAGGTTAAGGTTTCAGGTTCAATGCCCACTAAGTGCATGCATAACTTACCAATAAAAAAAAGAAAAAAAAGAATGAACTTATAAATTCTGATAAACTTCTTCCTATCCACCCATAACCAATATCTTATTATGAGATTCCGTAAATAGTCACACAAGACTGAATAAGACAGCTCTGAAAGCGAAGTTTTAAAATTTTGGGACTTAATTCTTTCCAGAACTATGGACTTACACTCTTTTTTTTTTTTTTGTGTGAAAAGATCTATGGACTTGTACTTGAAACAAGAAAAACGTACTTTTAAGATTTAACAGGATTCGCAATAGAATGGAGTATATACTTTTTTGAAGTTAACCTAACATTTGTATTCTTTGTTTTCCCTGCCTGAGAAAATTCTTGCCTCTTTGCACTGTATTCCTAATGTGTCTTGCATGATGAAAAAGATATGTCATGTCTGAATATCTTGTCATAGAGGCTAAGTTTGAGAGATGTGAAATGCAAATTGCAAGCTGCAAGCTACAAGCTGCAATTTGCACTGTATCTTCATTACTCTTTCTTATGCTTGGGAGGCCTTTTTTGTTTAAACTAAGTTAACAATCTTATTGACTGCTCCAATGTGATACAACACGTATAACAACTTCTTAATTTTCTTTTCCAGATACTTGGAAAAGCTTTGGGTGGTGGAGTGATACCTGTAAGTGCAGTGCTTGCAAACAAAGATGTAATGCTTTGTATCCAACCTGGAGAGAATGGAAGGTTTGCATTTATAAGTACTTTGTATTTCATAAATGATTTATTTCTTAACTTGCTTACTACTTTATTTAATCAGCCTTTAATTTCTAACTCTTGTCCATCTTGATCTAAAAGATTTTGCCTGGACACATTACAACACCCATTTATATTATCTGATTTAGAAAATGTTACCAAGACACGTGGCTCTAGTTTTTTAAGGATTTTATTTAATGGTGCATACAAGTAGAAATGGCTAGGTTTGATTTACGCATAGTGAGTCAATTCACTTCGAGTGATATGGCATAACAACCAAATAAGAACAGAGTCAACCCAAACACAAAAATAGCCAAACAGGATAATGATGCAATCAAGTTTTAATTGTTCAACAGTAATGCACCTCACTTTGTGGCAAATATATCCTTCTATGAGTTGGATGGTTGGCCAGTTAATTCTAGTTCTGCAAATAACATGCAAATGTATGCAAATTGTACATAGACAAATAGTGTTCTGTAGAAAAAAGTACCTTCTGGATGAAACACCATAACAGATATTGGACATGATGTACCTATATACTTTGTTTTTTCTGAGTGAAATGATGCATATGGATCAGTGAAGTTGAATACTACTTTCATCAAGCCTAGCCACATTTGGAACCATTTATTTTTTCTGAAATGCAGCAGGAACTTTTAGTTCTTTCCAAGTTGAGCTTCTGTTACCATGTTTTGGAGTCTATCGAATGGTCATTCTGGAAAGATTCCTTAATTTATCCGTTTGATACATATTTGTAGCAAGGAATTGTACAATTTGTAAGACAAGTTTGATACGGTTAAAGTTCAACATAGAAAAATACATTTCATGTTCTCGGATTGGGATTCTGTCTTGTTTATAAGATACCTTCCACCTAAATTCATTTTGAGGGTTTGGTTAGAAGTTGATAGATCTACCTTTATTCATTTCTCTTGGAAAGGTGTGGTTTCCTTCGCCAAGTGACATAATCAAAGCAGTTATATGGTTGTTCCCTCGTGTCTAATGGGGTTTAATAATAAACCATATAGGTTGTGCAAATTTTTCTGTCTTTAAATCTTTCATTCAAATAAAAGGATTCTATTGAAGCTGTAGTGAGTGAAAAATCCTAGAGCATTTAGATTTGAGTTTCTTAATATCATTGTGGAAGTAATAACTCTGTTGATATTCTTTTGTTGCAAAGGAGATAGGGATCTTGGGAGACTTTTAATTTCCAAGGGAATGATTGATTTTTCACAAGTGTTTCAAGTGTTTTCTTCTTTAGTTATATAGAAGTGCTGAAAAGATGACTGATAAAATAGCATAGTGAGGAGCAATGACCGTGGATTATTTCTTTGGAAAATCATGCCACACTGAGCACCTTTCACATATCAATTTTTTTTGCCTTTTTCTGTCAGTTAAATTTTTTGTATTTGTCTTTTTATTTTGCCGTTTAAAAACTTCTATGCTGCAGCCAATGAGCCTTGACTCAAGTGGACATTCTCCTCTCAAAAATGTGAGTGGAGGGCTAGGTTGTGAGTTCAAAATCCACCAAGTCAAAGTAGTTGTGCATGCCACGACGCAAGAAGAGCTAGTCATATTTGTGCTATACCTCAAAGGACTAGTTTGATCTAGTAAACCCAATGTGGGATTTAGCACATGCTTGCACAATTACTCTTATCCTATCCATTCCATGTAATGTGGGGTATCACAATCTCTCCCACTTAAATTCCTGGCATCCTTGTCTGGACCCACATTGTGTTGTAGTGCCCTTGAGCCATATGGCATTACAAGTAGACTTTGATACCATTTGTCACATCCTAAGAAAGCTCTAGTTATATATTTGCACTATACTACAAAAGGACTAGTCAAATTACAATTGAGGCTACTCTTAATCACTTGTATAGCCTAGTTCAACCTTGTACACTCATGCGGGACTCAACACATGCTCGCACAACACACTTATCCAATTCAATCCACATTACCTGAAAGCTGAAATATAACAGTGTAAATTACCAATAAAAAACAAAATCATGCTGCAATGAAGATAAGGCTACTATCTGTGATCCTATTTCTTTGGGTGGCTTAGGGATAAGGAAGATAAGGCTTTTCAATGAAGCTTTACTTGGGAAGTGGCTTTGGAGATTTGGGATTGAGGAAGATGCCCTTTGGAGGCAAGTGATAGAGATGAAATATGGATGTATGTTTGTGGGGGGGGGGGGGGGGGGTAGTGTACCAAATCTGTGAATGGCCCTTATGGTGTTGGTTTATGGAAAAATATCAGTCAGGGATGGCCTTCTTTCTCTCGCCATATTCTGTATGCTATTGGTGATGGGTCTAGAGTGAAGTTTTGGCAAGACCGGTGGTGTAGAGAGACATCTCTTGCTGTTAGATATCCGGACTTGTTCAGATTTTGTAGGAATAAGGATGCCAATGTGGTTGAGCTTATGATATCCACCAATGGTGCCCTCTTTTGGGATGTGAGATTCTTTAGGGGTGTGCATGCTCGAAATCTAGAGGCTATGTCAGACTTCTTGGAAGCCGTATATGGTTCTCCTTTAAGGGAGCTAGGTGAGGATAAAATGTGTTGGATTCCTAGCAAAGATAACGGTTTCTTGGTTAGTGATTATTATAGAATTTTAGTTGGCACCACTTTCTATGGTTTTTCTTGGAAAAGTATTTGGAAGCAGAAAATTCCCTCTAGAGTAGCTTTCCTTGTATGGACTGCTGCCTTAGGGAAATAGTTGACAATTGATAATTTATGAAAAAGGAAGGTGTGGATTTTGGATTGGTGCTACATGTGTAAGAGAAATGGTGAATCGGTTGACCATCTATTCCTTCATTGTCCTTTTGCTATGGATCTATGGTCTATGGTTTTGGGTCTTTTTGGAGTTACTTGGGTTATGCTGCACACTGTTTTTGGGCCGTTATGGTGTTGGCAAGGCAACTTCAGTCGTCATCGAAATGGTTATATTTGGTACATCATTTCTCACTGCTTATTGTGGTGCCTTTGGAGGGAGAGAAATAGTAGATGTTTTGAAAATATTGAGAGATCTATTCCGGAGCTCAAGCTACTCTTTTTTAGAACTTTAAGGGATTGGTTGTTTGCTTTGCAAAATCAATCATTCCCTTCTTTTATTGATTTTCTAGACTGTTGCAATTTTTGTATTTGATTTCTTATCCCTTGTTCACTCCCTGTGTACTGGGGTGCTCCCCTTTTTTTATCAATATATCTTATTACTTATTTTAAAAAAAAAAAAAGGAAAAAAGAAAACATTTTCTTGAAATTGCTGTTTCTATTTGGCTGAATCTAAAAATTTTCTCCTAAAGTTGTTTACTGGTTTTTATTAATTTACTTTTTCCCATCTTCAATATTTTTTTCTTTCATTTTAAGTCTGCCATTTTCTTGGTGTTTCTGTTGGGATACATTATATGAGAGCTCACAGTTCTCTTATTGTTTATTACTCTCAGTACCTTTGGGGGAAATCCGTTGGCCAGTGCAGTTGCCATCGCTTCACTAGATGTCATCAAAGATGAGAGACTTGTTGAGACTTGAGAGGTATGAAATCCACTGCCTAATGTTGTATCATGAGATGATATAGACAAGTAGGACAATAATAGCGATGCTGTTATTCCATGATATAATTTTTATTTTCTTTAGTGGCTTAATTATCCGGAGATTCAGACAGTATTAAAATTTCTCACTATAATACTTAATACTTGATTTTCTATTTAGCAGAAAGGATTGTTGTGCTAATATATTTATACAAGAATGATGCATTTGATGATTAATGGAGTTTTATCCATTTCTCACTTCTAAGGATTATATTCATCCTGACATTTTAAAGTATCTGACTAACTTGCATTTGTTGTTTATCTGAGAACCACAGAAGGAGAAAGGAAAGGAGAAAGCAGTAGTCAGCTGCAAAGAGCTTTCACAAGGCTCTCAAAAAGCCAATGTAAAATGTGGTGGAACAACTATTTCATCTGTATTATGGTTTGGAAAATAATACTTGGTTGTACTTTATGCAATACCTTCTCTGAAATTTCCTTTTAAAACTAAAGCCCAAAGGTTTTAGTAGAGCTTCTATCTTTCAATTCAATTGGATTACAAGTTGGGGTTTTCATAAATAGAGTTTACATAAATTTAGGCTTTGAAATAACTATGCTTTTTTCTCCCAGATTCATCATGTATATCTATGGTTGCCTTCATTATTTTTTTTCTTTGATTTTTTATCCCCATTTGATGCATAAATTGTCTCCTGATATTTCTCAATTCTATAGATCTGCCCAACTGGGACAGGAGTTAAGGCACCATCTACTTAGGATTCAGCAGCAATACCCAAACTACATACGAGAAGTTCGAGGTAGAGGTTTGTTCAATGCTGTGGAGCTCAACAGCAAAAATCTGTGCCCTATTTCTGCATATGATATCTGCCTACAGTTAAAGGAGAGAGTTCTTGCTAAGCCCACCCATGATACTATCATCCGATTAACTCCCCCACTCTCAATAAGGTAAGGAAACATGCTTGGTGCATGTTCAAGATTTTCATGTCATTGAAACTTTCAGGTTGTTTTCATTGTGCTTTTCTTTCACATAGTTGACATATTAGTGACTGGGAAACAAGGTTGGCAAGTGAGGGGACTTTTAGGCATCATACACGAAATAGATATTACACTAGAATGAATGACTGTATTTTTTATAATTGTATGATTTACATTACCTGTATATTTTCAGTTTGGATGAGCTCCAAGAAGCCTCAAAGGCACTGTGTGATGTTCTTGAGCATGATCTACCAAAGATCCAGAAAGCAAAGCCAGAGCATGTCTCCCCAACTAGTTCTAACATATGGGACCGTTGTATTGAATAACATGTACATTACTTCTTAAGGCAATCAGTTGCTGAAATTGATATCTTATACTTTAGCATGGATTTTCAATAAAGCTCTCTCCTCTAATTGTAGCTTTCTTTTTTTAATCTTCTTTTTAATAAAATTAGGATACTTATCTCAATCTGGATTTTTTTTTTTTGGGTGGGGGGGGGGGGGGGGTGGGGTGTAATTACAATAAATGCATCAATGAAGGAAAGGAATATTATAAAACTATTAGCTCATGCCTATTTAATCCTGATCACTTTTTTATTTCGTAAGAATTTTCTGTTTTAAATCATATTTTTCTGGTTAGGATCAAATAAGAACTCCAGTTGCTCAATGTGCTAGACTTCCGCTTTAGATGCCTCAAGATATGAATAAGCTTTGCAAGAAACCTTTGAGCTTATAGAAAATTGAGTGAGATACATGTGGTCTGTCTGATTGGAACCTTTACCATGGGAAAAGAGCATTGTTTATAATGTTCTTTTAGAATATCTTTTGTTTAATGAAGAACAAATATGCATGCCCAACGCTTCTGTGTTTGTGTAGGCTCAGCTGAGATAGATATGAATATTATTTTTAAGACGTGGAGCTACCATATGTTTTACTTTGTCTTCTCTTGTAGTCTCTTTTATGAGGCATTGACCTCCCTCGTAATTTGTTTACGAGGTATTTGCAAATTTTAATGCCAACACCCATTGGAAAAGAAACGAGAAAAAGAAACAAAGAAAAAGACTGTTCTGCCTTAAAGCTTACGCCTTGTAAACATACAAACTAAAATGATGATTGAAGGAGAAATTAGAGAGAGAACTAGAAATGTAAGGAACCTAAAATCTTTTTCTTCATTTCTTTCTCTAAATGTGATGTTGGCACTTGACACATAATCAAATTCTGTTATAGATAGCAGAAACTCCTCGTAAACAAACCACAAGGTAAGTGTCACAAAATAAATCACAAGGTAATTTCATGTTTGAAGGGCATACAATAGGGCAGTACGTGTAATTTGCCTTTTTTTTTTTTTAGTTTGATGTAGTAGAAATTGAGTGAGGGGTCGATCTGATTGGAACTTTTACATGTCGGTCAGAAAGTGTTTTTAGAATGATCTAAGCTTAATGAAAAAGAAAAATGCATAGTTCAATTGTGTATCAGTGATTGGTTGTTAAGAGTATACTACGACTTGGTCACTTATCTCTTCTATGATTGCCACACACACTAGGTGTTTTTTTTTTTGTATGGGGCAACTGTGGATTCACACATCCCTCTCATAGTTTCCTTTTCATTTTCATCTCTAATAAAGCAAAGGGGTCACAAAAGAAGAATATCTATGTGTTATACTACAGCTTCGTTGTTTTTTCTTTGATATATTTGATCTCGTTTGTATTGCTTTTCTTTTACTAGTACAATTCTTCTTTTTTAAAGGAGATATGGTTTAGACACAATAATGCAAAACTTTTGGTGGGAATTAAAGGAGGCCCCCCCTTTAAAAAAAAAAAAAAAATTAAAGGAGGTCTTTTTGATCTAGACATTTTTTGAGTAGCTGTGTTATTTTGCATCCAATGAACATCAAATTGTTTTAAAAAAAAGTTAATCTTCTTTTATTATAGATGAATTTTATTTTATTTTATACCTGGATTAGTGGATTGTCAACTATTGCTAAAATACTTTGTACTTCTTTTTTTTTTCGTAATAAAGTACGAATGTGTAAGTTCAACAAATTCAAAGAAAATGTTAACCATGGCCCTCAGTTCCTTACATGGGGGATCTAAATTATTGTGACTAATAGTTCATGACATATATAAAGAATATAGCAGCATATGAGGAATGTGAGACTCTATAGACTACAATATTAAAAGCTTAAAAGGATAAAAATAAATAAAAAAATAAAAAAACTAGAGAGTTTCTAAAGTTCAAAATTAGAAGAAAATACTGTTTACATAAAATAGAAGAGAGTAATCTTATACTATTAGAAGAACCAAACTATTTATACAGAAGAAGAGCTATAGAAAAAGTAAAACTAGCATATATAAATCACTATAACAAAAAAATGTTTATTATAACGAAAAAAATTGTTGCAATAACATCAGAGTCATTGCAATAGTTTTTGTAAAGTGTTGCAATAAAATTTGAGGTAATAGGTTTATGCTACAAAGATATTTCGTTGCAATAAATCTTAAATATTTTAATGACAATTTTGGTGTAATAATATATTTGCTGTTGCAATAAACAATTTACTACTTTGAATATCTTGTAGCAATAGGCTATTATTTCACTAATTTTATTGCAATAGATTATAAAGAATTGACAAAAATAATTTGGGTCAAATTATTGCAACGGTATCTTTATTGTATAGATAATTGTTTCATATTTTTTATTACAATAAATTATAAAATAATTGGAATTAGATCATTGTAATAATATATTTATTGCAACATCGTGTTATTGCAAAAAAAAATTGATTTCTTCAATTTAAGTTATTGCAAAAAATTTTCTAAATTCAATTTAGTATTAAAGCCTCTATTGCAACTAAAAATTATAAATTATTGCAACTAATTATTATTAATGTAATAATTTACTACTTTTAATTTACTATTGCAACGACTTTAATTTTTAGATGTGATATTACGTCTAATACCACTATACTAATTTTGTTGTATTAAAACTTGATGTAATAGACTTATTTTGGTGTAGTGAAATATAGGAAAATAATGTTAAGAAAAATATTTTACACCGAAAGAAATGAAATATATATTTGAATATGGGTTTAATATTTTCTATTTTGATTCTAGGAGGTGTTGTTAACACAAAAGAATCACTCGCACTTTTTGGTGTTTACCGAGAAATGCAATTTACAAAGACAACCAATTATTGTTCATTTTATGACAATAAAATTAATAGTTTGGTTGCATGCCTTTACTTTGCTGCTGCTATGTCAATTCTCTGTGCATTTGTATGTTTGAAGCTCTATGGTAGAAGGCTATTGGTTGTTATTGGCTTCGGACGTGTGTTGGTGGGATCCATACTCTCAATAGTAAAGAACCATCCTACGTTGTTCATTGGTCGAATTATCTGTGGTTTTGGAGTAGGATGTATTCTACAGTTATTACTTTTTATTTTAGAATTTTAAAAATTAACGTATATAATGTTTGTGTATGATTATAAGAAAATGATTTTTTCATGAATGTTGACAATGTGATGTATGAAAACTATTACATTCTATTGTAAGTTCTTCTTGTCTATATTTCAGAATTTGCTCCAGCTGAGTATGCAGATTCCTTATCTACTAAATATGTCTATGGTTTTAATTTGGGGGGATTCGTTGTGGCATCAACCATAAATTATTTAGTGGAAGAGACCAAGTTAGGGTGGAGGTGGTTTTTTGGTCTTTCAGGAGCCTTAGCTCTTACATCCTTGATGCTATTTGCTACTGCTCCTGAAAGCCCACATTATTTTATTGAGATGAAAGACTTTGAAAGAGCTGAAAATGCTTTTAAAAGGACTAGAGAAGACTAATAGTTGCTGAATTTGACAAATTGGTAGTAGAGAGTAAGGGAGTTTATAGTTCCTTGTTTCATCCCTTTAGCCTCCAGTATATGCCATATCTATTTATTGCATGTGTACTAGAGACGTTTATGCAAATGATGGAATTTTTGCCGTAAACTTCTTCGCCCCAGTATTTTTAACTTCTATTGGGGTGTCTACCTCTACTTATATTTCATTTATGACAGTTGGGTATACAGATTTCATTATGGTAATTTTGGGAGTTATGTTAGTTGGTCAATACAAAAGACGGGTAGTACTGTGATCTGCTGCATCTGTGATGGCCTTCACATTATTTATGATATTTGGTCTACTGCGATTGAATGACTATAGCGTGGTGTACTTCGAAGTGGATGTTGCTGTTGCCATTTTTGTTTACATGTTTTTCTATGTGGGTGGATATGCAGTGATCAGTGGACCATTAGGATGGCTTAGTGTTCTTTTACCTCGGAGAGCTAAATGTATGGGATCTGTTTTGAGATTGACAATTTCCATGTTACTCTTGAAGAAATTAATTTTTTTTTGCAATAACTTAAATTGAAGAAACCGTTGTAATAACTTGATACCAATTATTTTGCAATATATTACAATAGAAATTTCAAAGAGACAGCTTATTACAACAAATATATCATTACAATAACTAAATATCAATTATTTTACAATCTATTGCAATGACAAACATGAAATTGCAATGAATATATTATTACAATGATCTTATACTTATTTTATAATCTATTGTAATAAAAAAATATGAAACAATTATTTATTACAATAAAGATATCATTGCAATAATTTGACCCAAATTATTTTTGTCAATTCTTTGTAATTTATTACAATAAAATTCATGAAATAATAACATATTGCTACAAGATATTCGAAGTAGTAAATTGTTTATTACAACAGCAAATATATTATTACATCAAAATTTTCATTAAAATATTTAAGGTTTATTGCAACAAAATTTTTTGTAGCATAGACTTATTACCTCAAATTTTATTGCACACTTCGCAAAAACTATTGCAATGACTCTAATGTTATTGCAATGATTTTTTTTTGTTGTAATAAACATTTTTTGTTGTAGTGTATCCTATATGTCAGATTATGATTGACTTTCGGTCACTTTTATATAGACCCACTATTTTTTTTTTTCACCACTCAAAATCTGCTACGTGGACAGTTTTAACAAAAATTATGGCATTTTATATGGTTTTGGGATTTTTGTCTTAGAAATGATATGCTTTCATCTAAAACTAATATGTCGGGGAAATTACACTTTACCGCTCTAAACTATACACCAGATTACACTTTGCACTTTAAACTATTCGAATGCACATTTTGGGCCAAAATGGCCAAATAACCATAAAATTCTAACTATTTAGTTAGTAGATTGATTTTGAAACAATATATATAATTAGTAACTCGAGTCTAAGAGACTCGATTTTGGCCTGTAAATCGATTATTTAAGACTCGATTTTCATGATCTAATCATATCTGATGTGGCATTATTTTCCATGTGGCGAGAACTTGAAAATCGAGTCTTTAAGACTCGATTTATAATTCAAAAAAATTTTAAAAATCTCCCAAGTCTCAAGCACAGCCTCACCTCACCGGATCGGATCAGATTAGAGAGAGAGAGTCAGATCAGAGAGAGGGAGACCAGATAAGAGAGAGAGAAAGAGTCAGATCAGAGAGGGAGAGAAAGAGATCGCGCGAGCCCGCCTAGGTCGCGCGGCCTGGGGCTTGCGTGACCTAGGTTGCGCGACCTGGGTCGCGTGACCTAGGCCGCGCGACCTGGGTTACGCGACCCAGGTCGCACTAGCCTAGGTCCGCGGCCCAGGCCGCTGGGCTCGCGCAACCCAAGTCGTGCGAGCCTGGGTTTATTTCTTCTTCTTCGTCTTTTTTTTTTTTTTTCCTTCTAGCTCTGATTTCTTTTTCTGCTGGTGCTGTTTTGTTATATATAGGCTTTAAATCGAGTCTTTAAGACTCGATTTTCAGGTGGTCGACATGTGGAAAATGATGCCACATCTGATGTGATTTGACCATGAAAATCAAGTCTCAAAGACTCGATTTGCGGTTCAAAATCGAGTCTCTTAGACTCGAGTTGCTAATTATATATATTGTTTCAAAATCAGTCTACTAACTAAATAGTTATAATTTTATGGTTATTTGGCCATTTTGGCCCACATTTTGCATCCTAAACTATTACACTTATTACAATTTACACCTTGACATTAGTTTCACTGTTAAATTAGATGGAAAGTAAATAGCACATGACTTGCACATGATTTTTTTCTTAAATGTAACAAAATTAAAAGACAAAAACACCCATCTTCACAATCAATTAAAACGAAAACTTTTCCTTTTTTTTTTCTAGCTCTCTCTCCCTCACGCATCATTGACAGAAAGCAAATATTTTTTAACATAATAACTTCAAAATGGTGACTGCATCATATACAAAATGGTGGAGACTACATCATATACCAGGTGCAAACTCAAATCGGTTTGATAAAATCATACAGATACTCATACCCAGATAACAAAAAGTCACTCTATAATTGCCGCTTTTTACCGTTGTTCCTTTTTGAGTAAAACTACAACTTTCATAAAGAAGCAAGTCAAAATACAAAGCTTCCATTGTGGGGTGTGGGGGAATCTTCAACCCAAATAAAAATAAAAATGAAATAAGCTTTTGTTTTTAATTGTTTGTGAAGGGGGTTTTTTGTCTTTAAACAATGTGTCACCTAAGCAAAAATCATGTGTAAATCATGTGCTATTAATCTTTGTCTAACTTAACAGTCTAACTTACATTGGGGTGCGAAGTGTAATAAGTGTGATAGTTTAGGATGCAAAATTAGCATTCGAATAATTTAGTGTGCAAAGTGTAATTTGGTGTATAGTTTAGAGTGGAAAAGTGTAATTTGCCCATAATCTGTCTTTCAATTTAGTTATTGGGAAAAAAAAAAAAAAAAAAACTCTTTTTATAGGAAATAGCCTACATATATTATGGTGTATTACCAAAAAAGAATACCAGAGTTACAATGTAAAGGACTGACTGACTATGCATGTAAAGAAGGTATGAAATTTGTTAATATATCTATCACTTACAACCATCCAAAATTTCCCCCTTGTCCCTCTCTTTACAACCATCCAGATTTTCGAGAAATTATACAATCCTCATGATGGACCACGTCATTTGTCCACCATTCCACTAAAAGACTTCCACCTATTTAAAATTGCTGAGTTAGTATTTAGTTTTTATTTAAAACTCCACAATTTTAAACAAGTGTGAGTCTTTTACTGGAATGATGGACCACATCACTTGTCTACTATGAGGACCTTATAATTTCTCCAGATTTTCCCAGTAGTCCTCTTTACAACCAACTCTTTAGCTTTCTAATTTAACATGCCTATAACCCATGCCATATACAGAAACTTTTCTTTATTATTTCTTTTTTATTTTTTTGTCAACAAAACTTGTAATGTCCCTTTATTTGCAAGGCAAATAGCTAAAAATCATAATGAAATCCTATTAATAGAAAAATGTATTAAATTATACATTTAACGATAATTTTGAATGCACCATCATATATTCTTGGTACGATGGTCACTCCACAAGTATAAGTACTTGTGGTGGCGGGGGCAAGAGTCGGGATTCAAGTTTTCAGGAGGGAGTTTCACACACATATACATTTAAATTAAGTTAGAGTAGAATTTCTATATTGTATAAAAAAATAAATAAATTACAAAAAAAAAAAAATGATACTTTTGAATGCATTTGAATGCATTAGATTATATTGATATGAATTAATTTGTGTGGTTTTGAGATTATATGGATTTGTGGATCCTTGATGAATTTTAGATTTGGTTGCTTGGATTAGATACCATTTTTTTTTTGGTGTGAGAGATAAACTTCCCATTAATTTTGGCCTGATATTGTTGGTGCTTTTTTGAGTACAAAAGCTTCTAATTTTCATTCCATGATCCTTCGTAACTTTTAATATTTTTTAAAATTTCAATATTAGCCAATGTCAAACTCAAAAAGAAATTGTACTTATCGTGATTGTTCATGATTTGGATAAGGAAATTGGATACGTTAATTGCTTTCCAAATCTACTTCGGTCAACTCCTCATTTGAAAATTATTTGTCGCGCAACAAATCAGTAACAAATGACCCACCTGATCTGTCCCATGGGGTTTGGCCTCAAATGGTCAGCCCAAAGCCCATATTCCTCCATTACCCCCCAATCCACGCCCCCTACTACATATGGACCTCAAATACCTAGCCCACAATCTTCTAAAACCTCATGGACCAAACTACCACGTTCAAATTTTACATACCCAATTAACCCAACCTTAATAAAGACTTTTACACGCATTGAAAGCATGATGTTCATTTCTCAAAATGTCAGCTCCAAATGTACAATTAACAGAAGTAAAATGAACTAAGAAGCATCAAAGCATGAACAATCACGATAAGTACAATTTCTTTTTAGTTTGACCATGGTTTATATTGAAATTAAGAACAATATTAAAAATTACGAAGGATCATGGAATGAAAATTAGAAGCTTTTGTACTCCAAAAAGCATTAACAATGTCATCTCAACAAAGGGAAGAACATATTAGTCTGAAATCATTTTTTTTAGGAAGTTGGCTTGTTCAAGTTTCTTTGATAGTATTTGGATCAAAAACACAATAATCGTTTCCCAAAAATTATTTTCAAACAAATATGAAATATATGATCTAATGCACTAAAGCATCTTAATTTGAAAGATTCATTTTTAATCCTTCATTATTATATATATTGTATACATTATTACAATTTTTTAAATTCAATAGTTAGGAGTGAGTGATTTTGAATCTTGGACGTTTTCATTAAAAACACCAGAATGTGTCAATTAATAGAGATACAAGGTTCTTGGCAATTATTACGTATTGATCCCACTATCATGCATTAATTTGAGTAGTATAAGCCTTTAAATAAAATGTCATCGGGAAAAGATAAACTCTAATCTTAAATTCTTGTATTTAATTTAAGAAATAAATTTAAAATAAATATCTGTGACTAAATACATATTTCTATAAAATCCCTAATAACAAACATTATTTTATATTGACATAACAACAAACATATTTGACTATAATTTGATCTTAAAACAATTAAATTTATGGAACAATTATAAAATGAGATCATTAGTTCTAATCTCCTTCTTTTCCTATATCAATTTCATTCAAAGTGCAAATATTTCCATGCTTACCTACTTGCAAATAAGAGGAAGGCGTTGAATTTGATAGAAAATGTCTTAATTTTTTTTTAATAATTCGATAATTGAGAAAGGGGATTAAATCTTGAACATCTCTTTTAAATATTGATATATTAGGGAGTACTGTTAAGCTAAAGGCTCTGAAATAAAATTTCTTAATTAAAATTTTTTCATAAATCTTTGTAAACTCAATGCATATTGCCATGATAAGACCATAACAAATTTTATTTTTGACATTTTTATGTTGTTCCTTGAGTTGTTGTCATTTTATCATTTTATTTATGGTTTAAAATGGGGGAGAGTTAGTAAAAATCTAACCAACCCGGCCATGGCAGAGTTTCCTCCTTCATTAACCTTGGCCTTGCCATCTATCTGCGAATTTTATTTTTTTCGTGATGGTTAATTTGGTATAACCATGGAAGCTAAGATTCATGGATAGAAAAAAACGTAGGCTTGCTACTAGCTACTACTGAATTTTATTTCTACTTGCTGCCATGCCCAGCGAAGGACGAGTTTAGAAGTTGTCTGCAAATCCCAATAATAGCAAAGTGCATAGTTTGGAAGTTAAGGGAAAAAAGGTATCGATTTGTTTGTTGCTTTGTACTGAGAGTAATGGCAAAGAAAGCTTAATTGCTAAAGGACTTTTAAGGTTGAAGAGGAAGCAATTTGGTGATTGCTGAAAGAACTTATAGGTATTTTGAAACCTTCCTTCATGATGTGTCCAGAATCATGAGAGAGGAGGGGCTGATCTCAGGGATCTCCACTGTGAAGGTGAGCTCTTGGAGATTTAGAGAGAGAGAGAGAGAGAGAGAGAGAGAGAGAGATTGAGATTGAGAGAGATATCAGAATATGTTGCTGATTTATTTGTTGGGTGGGTCAGATTGAGCTCTTGAAGAATTGACCTGTTTCGCTTAAGCCCACTTCATGTAGAATCCCAAGCCAGTTTTCCAAAGGCCTTATCCCAATCCGAACCCAGCTCAATAAATGGCCCAATCCAAAAAGTACCGAGTCCAAACCACTTCACCTTAATATACACCAGCCCACATACATTTGTGAAGCCACAACTCAACGTAGCCCAACCCAAAAATTGAAATCAACATGCCATCGACCCAAACAAATTATTTCCCCTGTTTTCAAGTCATGCCCAACCCAGCCCATTATATTCCAACCCCAAATTTGATTAGGAATTAGAATTAGAAACCCTATATTATAAATATTGTTTAATTTGGAGATTAGTATAGATGGGAGTTCTACACCCTCAAGTATTTAACTTTTACATGTTGTAAATTATTTCTCAAACTTGTTCTATTGACATACTTATATTAGTGATACTTGAACTTCATAGCAACTTATCAAGTGAATAAGATGGTGATTCTACAAAGTTTCAAAAAAATTAGTGTTGAATGCAATGTACAACTCACACCAACAAAGGAACAAAGGAAAAAAAATACAAAATACTTTAAAGTTGTCTTCCAATTTATTAGAAATATTGATCGAGTTGTTCTTTAAATTTGTCTTTCATACATTTATTGGATAATTGAGGATGTTAAGGATCGGAATCATAAGTTTAATTTTAATTTAAGTTTGATTATTTTACATTTAGTAATTTAATGTTTCATATCAAGGATAAGAATTTATAATGATAAATTCTTTATGTTTAAATAAGAGATTTGGGGGTTTCAATTCTCGCCTACATCAAAAATCGATTGATATTTTAGTTTAATGATAAATAGCTATTATCAAGAGCAGACGTTATAGATTAAAACTCTATCAAAAAATGAAAAGAATTTCTAAGACTAGAATCTTAATGTACAATAGAAAAGGAAAAAAACAAAGAATTATTTTATTATTTTATTATTTTTTGACGTTAAAGATAGAAGCATATTAAACAAAGGAAAAAGAAAACAGTATACAGATATAGACTTGGCTGATGAGTTGTAATACACAAAGCCATGGAAGCCATGCATCGTGGCCTACAACTATGCAAAATCAAAAAGGAAATACGTATTAGATTTTACTATTAATTTAAGCCACAACAAATTAGAAATATCAGTTAAAGCCTAAGACTACTTTAATGAGATTTATATCAAACTACGTGAAATATTTGACCATGGCTTTTATATAAAAAAGCCTTTTTTTTTTTTCTTTTAATACCATTAGTAATTAATAACGGATTTATGTTCTTCAAGATACCCCACGTTTCACGCTAATAAATTTACTATCAACTTTCTTTTTCTTCTTTTCTTTTAATCTATAAATATCTCACACGACTTTCATCAATCAATTTCGTATTAGCTAGAATCATATTATGTAAGAAATAGAGACTTGCAGCAAAATATAAACAATCGGTTTTTCGGTATACCTTTTTTGGCCTTAGCCGACGATCACACATGAACTTTAAGACTGTTTTACGCTGTTTAGAGCCAATCTCCACGTAGACTAACTATTCAAACACGTTTTGAATTTTAGTTTGTGTAACCCACAAACCAAAAACGTTTCTCCGACGGTGTTGTTACATACTACTAGAGTGATGCAAACATAACCACATCCTAAGAGCATCACAACACTTTGTAAACACTATGAGAAATGTAGAATTCGTTCACTATTCAATGGGTACCATTATTGGTGTTTATATACACACCACTCCATTAATATTAAATGGGATAGTGGTCTTAGTAAGGTAGAGTAATGGTCTAATACCATTATTCCATAACTCCTGCATGTTACAATCATTTTGAGGCAAATAGAGAGACATGATCACTTTGGGTGTCTGTCCATATTCTTTTCAATTTCTAACATATTACATGTCCAATATTGTAATGTAGAATTAGCAACAATGGCTATTTCGGTGCAGAGATTTGTATGTAATGTTTCTTATTAGTAGCTTTATGGACACTAAGAACATCCTCTATTAGCTTTCTATAGCAAAAACTACTTAAAAAAGAGATAGACCCGTATATCCCACAGGTTAATGACTAGTCTACACATACACATATTTGGTTCTTATATTCTTTTCCTATAATTTCTAAGTTGATAAAAATTTTAATTTGAAATCACTTCTTTGGGTAAATTTTGATAGACAAAAAAATTTAATAATTTAATATAAACTTAACTGCTTCTCATCTGTCAAAAAAGAATTCCTATTTTATTTTATTTTTTTCATTTTTTTTATTTCTACAGTTTGTCAATTTGTTCTTTTCTTTTCTTTAAATAAAATATATTAGATAGACACAATTATATTTGGGTTTTTTTCTTTCTTTCTTTCTTTCTGTTTCATCTCTCTCTCTCTCTCTAATTCTTTTTTTTTTTTAAGAAGAAAAAATAGTAGACTTTATTTATAAAGAATCATTTTTTTTTTCTTTCTTTTTTCATATCTCTCTTTCTCTTGCTCTCATATCTTTCTCTTTCTCTTTCTCCAATTCTTTTTTAAGAAGAAAAAATAGTAGACTTTATTTATAAAGAATCTCATACCTCTCTCTCTCTCCAATTCTTTTTTTAGCAGAAAAAATAGTAGACTTTATTTATAAAGAATCATATTGTATAATGGAAAAGAGAAAAGAAGAATATTCTTCTAACCAAATAATGAACTCCTCATTGCACTAACCACAACTAAAGTAGAACGATTACATCGTAAAAGAATACAAGAAAAAGAACTTTTCATTGTACTAACCACAACTAGAGTAGCACGATTACATCATAAAAGAATACAAGAAAAAAAAAAAAAAAAACTATATCTAATCAAATTAATATCTTCAAGGATCCATGCCACCTTAAGTGAACAAATTCCTCGTCACAAAAGCCGTTGTATAAAGGGGATCCAAATTCTTCTCCTACTCGAACACATGATGTAGCTTACACTTCACCATAAATCTTTGTGAGTAAGAATTTTATGATCCAAAAAAACCAACTTATTACGGCAACTCATATCATCCATAAACTATGCAAAGAGTATCAAAATCTGATGAGGTAGTTTCTTGAGAGCAGCATCCATTGTGTCAATGAAGTTAATACGAGTAGGTACCCTAAAACCTATGAAGCACGGGTGCGTTTCGAGACTCGGGTGCGGGTGCGGGATTCGACAATTTTTGAAAAAGGTGGGTGCGGGTGTGGCGGGACTCGGTGATTAAAAAATTATTAAAAATATTTTTATTTATATTTTTAATATATTGTTAAGCATATTTTTTCACATTATACGAACATATCAAAGATTGAAAAATAAGATATTAACTAAATAGTTAATATATTAACTAAATATTAATATATTAATTAACTAAAACTAAGATATTAACTAAATACTTTTTCACATTATAGTTAATATAGAAAATTTGGTGTGTTTGTGTGAAGTGAGTTGAAGGAGGATTTAAGATTTAGTTCAAACGGTGCGTTTTGCACCTTTTTTTTTTTTTTTTGAATTTTGGCCTAAATCGGTGGTTTCGGCCGATTCCGGCCAATACGGTTGATTCAAGCTGATTCAGGCCCGATTCAGCGCGAATCGCCTAGAGTCAAAGTCGCGTTGGCGCGAGTCGGCTTAAAAAAATAAAAAGCCACATGGCATGATGCAGCCGGACGCGCGAGCAGTGGTGTCCCTCGCGTGTCGCCGTGTCCCGCCGCGTCGGACGCGAGTACGACACCTCTGGTGCCACATCCGTGCTTCAGAGCCTAAAACCATTCCATAGAGGAGATTGCAGCCAAACGGCTTGGGCAAATCAACACTCCAATTTTAGTTTGCAAAAAATATGCAATTTGAAAAAAAAGAAAGCACCAGATCACATAACCTTGTGACAAATCCAATTTCTTCTTTATTCCTGCAGAACCATCCATATTTAATCAAGTTTTGGGACCTTCTTTGCTCGCCAAATAGCAGAACTTATGTACTGCCTCTTGGATCCCAAGCTCTTGGCAATTAAGTCTTAAAAGATTCATGTACGTTGGAGGAGGGGTGGAAAAGTGCTCCCAGCTAAGGATTGAGAAAGACTCAGGCTATCACTATTAAGAGCTTGTTTTTTGTGAGCAGGAGACTCTAGCGAAGAGACAGTGAAAGGGCGTTTCGTTGGGTGCGAAAAAATTGTCTGAACTTGAAGAGATGAGAGATTGTTCGACTTACGTAAGATACGTTTCCATGATCGAAGAGATAGTTTGTTATGGCCCGAAAAACCCTCAATAGTATTTGGAGATATCTCCATCTCAATATCAGTGTTTGAATTTTTGTTATCCAGAACTGGGATTTTACAGTTGCTTGTTCTTTTCACCTGCTTATGTTGCCTAGTATATGTATCCTACCTATTATTTGCTAGAGAAGGTGTATTTGAAACATTTTCCTATAAGTCGTTGATTTACTGTGGGTTTGGCTCCAAATTAAAAAGTCAGTTTATTTTACTATTTAACTTATATTTGTTACTATTCTTGGGCTTCACTACACTTTTTGGTATTTTTCATGGGTTCTACTGTACTATTTCAACTAATTTTTACTTTTATCTATAGTACTTTTATAAAAAACTTTTCAGTTTTAGCAAAATAAGCGGATCCTAAACAGATCTTTGGTGTCCGTTTGGATAGCTTATTTTTTGCCAGTTTATTTTACTATATAGTTTATTTTGCTATTATTCATAAGTTCCACTGCATTTTTTGGCAAGGTGATTGATATCATACCGGTACACATACCGGTATCGAAATGTCAACGTTTCGTACCGATTTAAATACCGGCCATATATATATATATAATAACGGTAAAACAAGAAACGGTGCATCGATTTTGATCGGTACGGAAATATATCGTTCCACTGGTCAAATCGGTACTGCTTTCGGTACGAGATTGACACCCTTACTTTTTGGTACTATTTATGAGTTCTACTATATTATTTCAGCTAACTTTTATTTTTATTTACAGTACTTTTAGTAAAAAATTTTCAATTTCAACAAAGGCTGTGTTTGTTTTGACTTCAAATCACTTCTGGAAATGCTTTTCCGTAAATGCGGGTGTTTGGTTGCGCATGGAAAATGGATTTTCCGGAAAAGAATTTCAGTTGACCGTAAAATTAAGGCCTTTGACCCAAAAAATATTTTCAGCCAAAATTTTACCTTCAAATCATTTCTGGAGACGCGCAAAGAGAGAAAGAGAGAGAGAAAGGACTCACATGCGCAAACAGAAAGAGAGAGAGATTGCGAACCCAGAAAACCCAAGATCATCGCACCATCGGCGAGTTGCACCGCAAACCCATGAACCCGAGATCGTCGCACTGCGAACCCACGAACCGTGAGCCACACCGCGCCGATTGCACCGGTGAGTCGCACCGCAAACCCATAAACTTGCGAATCCGTTACCGATCTCGTTCACGTTCTCGTTTGAAATTTTTGTAATAAAATTTGTTTGTGATTTTGATTTTTTACTTTCTCTCTTTGATCTTTGATTTTTGTTGTTGTTGTGGTGGTGTGGGTGATGGTGGAAAATAACATTTTCAGGATATTACAAAACACATGAAAATATTTTCTAAAAAAATTTTCATAATACAATCAAATATTTAAAAATATTTTTTTTCAGAAAATAACATTTTTCGAAAAATATTTTACATGAACCGAACGCAGCCCAAATAAACTAATACACATTCCTGGCATTTGACTTTTTGTTTGAGCTCTAACGTTTTACACATCAGCATTATTAAAAAAAAAAAAAAAAAGTCTGACAAGGCAGCTGCGTTAAAATAAAAAACCTTTGTTTCTCTTCAAAACAAAAAAAACCTGATAATCACTTTCTTCTCCATTGTTTCACAAACATGAGAACAACGACTACACAATGCACTCGGCAGAGAGTAGCTCCACAGCACCGTTGAGATCTGTGGCGGATTGACCCAAGAGGCTCCACTTCCACCCATTTGCACGGACCGGTTTGCTCGAAGCTTTTCTCTCTCTCTCTGGAACACTGGTAATTCAGGTTTTTCTCTCTCACTCTTTGGGTTTTCAATATTGGTAGATATATCGATTCAAATTGCTTCTTAAATTTTTCCATTCCTACTTAGGGATTTGGTTTTAGGTTTTTGAATTTCTTGATTAGTTTATTTTTATGATTAATCGATGGTTAGTCCCAACCATTTAATCTGTTTACATAGGTTGTTGAAATTAAACATCTGTTAGCATCCACCTCTGTTTTCTTTCAAACCCACTTAGAGTTTTAATTGTAATGTATTTGATTAGATAGTTGCAGATAGTTACTGTAGCTGCCTTGGTGTTTGTACAGAGTTACTTAAAAAAAAAACGGAGTAACCTAAGAGTTTCATAGATTAGAAAACCTCATGAGCACAATCTTTCGGTGTATGCTGCTGTACACATCATGCCTTCAAATATGCAAGCTTAGTTTCAACCTAAAAACGAGAAAATCATAAGGGGGAATTGTTTTTTAAAAAATGTACTGATGGAACCTGAAAATTTTGGAGCAGAGAAAAAAAAAAACTCTTACTATTGTTATTTAGATGAATCTAGAACAGTACCTCGGACAGCATCAGTGAAACAAGATGCAGGAAGTGGCAGGAAATGAGGACATCAACTTATTGAACTTTGAAAAATCAATAGCAAATTTATATGAAACAAAATACAGGTCAAATAACCAATTTGAAGCAAACAAATAAAATTGAAGCAATGCAGGGTACACTAATCTATAGTAAAAGAGCATGAATTTGTTCAGGGTGAGGATATGCCCATAGGCATTGTTAAATAATAAATAATAATCTCCACTGAGTGAAAATATGTCTGAATAGACACAAAGCATCCAGAAACAGGTGACGTTTGTAGAGCTTGCCACATAGGATTAGATTAGATAGTTGCAGATAGTTTCTATAGCTGTCTTGGTGTTTGTACAGAGTTACTTTAGTTGTTTTTCTACAAATCAAATAGCTGTCCAAGAGAAGGTATAAGTAGGATTTTGTTGAAGTTTTTTGTTATTTCTGTAATTCTATCTAATAACAAGCCATTGATGAATCTGGGTTCTAGAGTAACCTAAGAGTTTCAGCTAGGGGCTAAAACTTATTGACTATTGGTCCATTCAAAAAAATAATGGAGTTTTTCTGCAATTTTGTTTTAGGATTATTTGGTTTACTCTTTAATATAATTGAGATTTCGGCATTACATTCCTAGGTTGGAGTTATCAGTTTAAAGTGAACATATTCAATATGGAAAATCACTTGATGTTAACATCTTTAAGCTGGCAACAACATGGTACAATGTTGTTTGCTTCTACTTCTAACAAGAGTAACTGGCTCAAAAATTATTATTAGTCATTCTAGAAAGGGAGTTATTAGTTAAAGAATTTAAGTTAGCACTGGACTTTGAATGAGTTGAAACATGATGCAAGAATGAGCTTTTGGTATGAAATTTGGTGTGACAGCATCTCTTAAACTGAATCTAACATGTAATTATGTATTTTACTGCCAAAAAGAGTTCAAAACTTGAACCTTCTTTTGGATTGGTGTTTGTACTCCAATTTTGTTAACAATTTTACTGAATATTTTGTAAAAAAGAAATATTCTTTTTGGTTGGGAATGCTTAGGGGTTTCAAGTTAGAGCGAGTTCAAGGATGTGCATACGCAGGAGCCAATGTGGGAAAGGCAACATGAACATATGCTAGGTACTTGAAACTTTTCCTTCTAATTTCAAAATTTGTTTGTTTGTTTGTTTGGTTTTTTTTTTTTTTTTTTTTTGATAAACTTATTTTTAGGTTTAGAAAATGTCTTCCAGGAATCAATTTCGTGAAATTAATAGTAGGTTATTCTACTAGAGTTCAAATTACCACTAATAGGTCTAATTGTTTTTAATATACTTTTAGGCTTTTAATTCTGACCTTCACAGTGTGTTCCACTCATGATTTGCATGTTCTAAATTGCAGAGAATGATGAGGTACTGTTGTATTATGGCTGCATCAATCAAGTGTTGCTACTGTAGTTAGTGTTGAAATACTCATTGACATACTGTAATAATTAATTAGTAGTTGGTAGCAAATATTAATGCAGTTAGTATTGTATTAGGACTACGGTTGTAAAGTCTTAGGTTGTCTTAGATGATTCACAAGTCACATTTTGTTGTAAATGCCTTACCAGCTTTTGCCGTGGTTAATTAGGTGTTTGTTTGGTCTTTCTTTTTTACTGAATGGATGTTTGGTCAATGAATTATATTTCTTTCTCATGTATCATATAGTTTGTGGTACATGTTATGGGATAAAGTTAGAGAGATATATAAGAAATACAACAATGTAACTGTTAGGACTTAGAAATACACATTAACAGTAACAAAGGAGCCTCAACATAGGAAACAAAACACATTTAATCCTACGCAACACAAAGCTAAATGAAATTATATTGAGTTCAAGCCTGAGATAGAGTTGGCAGTGTATGAAAATTGGGGAAGAAAAAGAGAAGATTGTGTGTGTGATTAGAATAATCTTCTTTTTTTTTGATAGGTAATAAAGATTATATTCAAGAACACTCCCTTATGCCAAAAAACATAAGGTAGAGAGGAAAATACAAAGAGAAAAGAAATAGTGAAAAGAAAAGAAATGAAAAGATACTAAGTACGTAAGAGGGAGCTAAGGAACATAGGGAGAGAATCACTAGAAGTGAGTCCCCATGCCCTAGACCAATCAAACAAAGAAGATAGCTTTCCCGTGCATAGCACGGGTTAGCGACTAGTATACTATAAAACTGAAGCTTTTGACTTTTTGTTGACCTCTTCATATTATGCCACATAAGCTTTGGAGCCTCCACAAATTTCCACATCATTTAAATGTTTGAGTAAATACCGCACAAAAGCTTTGAAAAACCCGATTTTTTTCTGCCCAACTCCTCTTTACGCTCTTGGACAACTTCAGACTTCATAGCCACAAATACTTCCATAGAATTATCCATAACCAAGAACTTCCACCAATGGCTCAACCTCTGCGGTGAGAGAAGAAGCACTGAGCCGTGCAAATCACTACTAAGAGAGACTTGGAAAAGGTTTGTGGGAGACTCAATGATGCTGACCAAGTTGGGTGTGTGATTGAAAGAACAATGGAAGCTACAGCAACGACCCACCTGCGAGTTCCTTCAATTGATCAATAAGATCTGTGCAATTCGGGCACCGCAATCTACTGAAATTTGTTGGGTTTGATCAAGCACATGGAGAAGACCATCAATTTCTGCTTGATTAGAACAATGTGTATGTAAGATCTGTGCAATTTGGGCACCGCAATCTACTGAAATTTGTTGGGTTTGATCAAGCACATGGAGAAGACCATCAATTTCTGCTTGATTAGAACAATGTGCATGTGGCCTGAATTTTACTCTATGAAAAATATCTAATAGACCATCAATTTCTCATGAGAAGTTAGATTCCCCTTCGATAATAGAACATTATAATGTTGATAATTTTTTTTAGTGGATCATTTTGAAGGATTTTTCTTCAGTTCTGTATTTTTTGAGTGGATTCACTCACTCCTGCATTTTTCTTTTCATTCCCTTTTAGAATGTGTACACCTTGTGTTTGACAAAATGTCTCACTCACTCTAGCATTTTTCTTTTTCGATAATTCGATAGTTATACTCTTGGTTTTAATTTTCAAAGGAATCAATAACACATTGAAACACCACCCATATGACAAACCAAAAATGCTATTGATAGTTGACCAACCTAGCATGGCGGGTGTTACTTAAATGCAACTTGCCAATGAGTCAATCTAGAACTACTCATAAGTAGCCTGATTCAGTCATCAGCACAAAAAGCAAACTAATTGCCCAAGAAATAATATAGAAACATTATCCCACATTGCTTTCAACATTTTTCTCCTCCCTCCATTTTTATCCCACGCATTACACCAGAATGGCACACTAAATGCATTGTATGTACTAACATTGAATTTGGAAGACAATTATTTAGCTATACATTATATCAAATGTGTCAGAGTGCTTGCAAAGATTTTCATTACAAAAAGAATAATGGCCTTTGAAAGACAGTTATTTAGCTAAAGATTATATCAAACATGATGAGTTGTGACGTGCTAAAAGTACAAAAAAAAAGTATTTCTCTTTGTATTGTAGACTAAATGTAAGGCCATAACTTATACTTTTTGCTTGAAAGGTGATCCACAATATTTTACCTATGAATTAGCTGAATCCTTACTGTAGGAAAATAATTTCATCATTCTCAAGTGAAATATGTGGGGATATTGCAGAATCAATTACGCATGAAATATGGGAGTGCTGAGAAGAGCTGGAAGTCTAGAGACCAACCATGATGTTTCCATAGGTATAGTATTATTTTGTCTTTAAAGCAAAATGGGCATGTCATGGAGGTGGAGGTCATGCTGAATATAGCCTGGCTGTTATGGTACAATTAGAACGAAAGATGGGTGGGTGAAGCTTTGAAGACAACAGTGAATTTGATGCAGACAGCCTCTAATCTTAATATGGAATTTATGAAAGCTTAGAAAACTAATCAGATAAGAGTGGTTGTTGAAAAGTGTAGATAGAGACCTCATGTAGGTATGTATTATAAGGTAAATTTGACTGTCAAGGAATTACAGAACAATGCCTATCAAAAAAAAGAAATTGTAGAACATAATATGGTATGGTTTGGGGGTAGTTCGTGATAGTGGAAGCCAATGTATAGGAGCTATGCATGCAAAAAAAGCAGGGAATAACCAAATTGCAGTCATGAAATTGTCATATGGTTGTTTGTAGTTGTTCCTATGAATGATTATTTGATTTAGATTTTCTTTCATTATTTTTTTTTTTTTACAATTATTATTACAATTATGATAGTTCATATACAATTAGAAAGCTTTTATGTATAAACTATACTTTCATAAGAATTTTGCCTGTGCATTGCATGGGTTAGCGACTAGTTTGTAAATACTATATAACCAAAGACATTTGACCATTGGTTGACTTCCTCAAGTTGTGTCACATTAGATTTGGAGGCCTCAAAAGTTTCCATGTATGCATTGTTTTAATTAAAAAAAAAAAAATTTCTTCTGATTTTATACCCAACGTTGTTCAACTCTCTTCCCTTTGCACTCTCTCTATCCTTACGGTAACTCCTCTCTCTCCAGGAAGGATAACCGGCAACCACAACCCAGCTATTGTGGAGCCCAACCGCCCACCATCATGTTTAATCACCACTGTCTTCTCCTCTCTCTCCACTCTCCAGTCCACTATCTATCTTCTCCGGCAACAGTTTCAGCCCCCAACACCCTGAGGCAGAACAACCCCACTTGAATGGCTGCCTTAGTCCCTCTGCTAAGTGAATCCTACCACAGGCCCGGCTGTGGCAGAGGGTGTGCCTGCCTTTTCAGTTGTCATTATTGGCCTCACTTGGTCTATCGCTATCTCTCTTCTAATTTTTTTTAGACTCTATGTTTTGTAATTTTTTTCCCCTTTAGAAGATATGTTTATTTATTTATTATTATTATTTTTTAAGGGTGGAATGTTTCAAAAAAATAAGGGAAACCAGTAGGCTCTAATAGTTCTTCATTGTATGAGAAGAGAACAGAGGCCAACCCTTCAAAGTGTTCAACAAAATGCTTGAGCCAAACTGAAAAAAAGGCTTTGGCCTTGGAGGCATGGATTATAAAGATAGTGTTGACATTAAGCACCGTCCAAGTTTTGTTGTATATTTGTGGTCTGATGTTTGATAGTTTGATCTAATAGAAACAATCAAATCTTTTGTATAGCAACCAAAATTAGGTCACCTTGATTTCACCTTCTAATTCGATTTGTTTGACTATTTTGTT
Source organism: Quercus wislizeni (assembly GCA_023055345.1). Taxonomy (NCBI): domain Eukaryota; kingdom Viridiplantae; phylum Streptophyta; class Magnoliopsida; order Fagales; family Fagaceae; genus Quercus; species Quercus wislizeni. Next base: position 21,465,784 of record JALGQJ010000002.1, read on the forward strand.
TTTCTAAAGCTTTGATTTGTTTGTCTCTCTCTGCCAATCACTCCTAAAAAATATTGCTTTATTATTTTGGTGTGAACTTAATTAACGAGACTCTATGTTACATGCACAACAATTGTTTGATAAAATACCTGATTGTTTTGTTCCTTTTCTAGAATTTAAATTTGTACGATGTCCATTTTGCAGGTCTAATACGTGGAGATGTTCTTCCTACACAGTATATACATGGTCTTGCAGTATCTAAAATGTCCATTTAGCACATGGTTTTCTTCCTTCTTCCAGATTGTGGCAATTTATATTAGATTTTCTTTTTGTTTATGTGTGATGTACAGTACTTCTTATTGTAGAATTGTTTTCTTGGTTTAATCCTTATTTGAAAGTAGGAGCATAGACAAGAAGAGCTAAGATTCACTTAATTTCCCATCATTTTTTCATGGCAAGGCTGTTCTTTTCTCCCTTTTGTTTAGCATATAGACACTCATTAGCTTGAATTCAAGCTTGACTCACATTACTAATCAATCATAGAATACATGACAGAGCATGCTCAATGTTAGGTGAAGGCTATGTTATTCTATTGAGATTAAGTTCTTGGTTTCAGGTTCTTAAAGGCTTTCTTTGAATTGTCTATATAAAATGTTTTTGTAAAAATATGTTACTATCTAATTTTATGAAGAACATTTTTCTACCATTGAGTTGGCTTATCAGACTTGGAATATATGTAGTTTGTTTTAAATCTAAGCCACATATGTAAGGGGTTTGTGATATTTCCTTCCTTAGAGGTTTAGAGTATGGGTATGTACACTTTAAATGAAACTGTAATCTGTGTACACACTTTACAACTTTTTCTAATAATAGAAAATTTTCTGCTGCGATTGTTTAATGCAAACTGTTAGGATGGCTTGCAAGGCTAGGAAAGCTATGAATTATGGACACAAATATGAGCTATGAAAACAAGTCGAGTAAAAAGTGAAGAACATAGAAGTAATACAATGCTTGAGTGGGTTTCCTAAGAGATCTCGGATTTAGTAAGAAGAAGAGTACTAATTTTGAGAAAATTTAAGGATAAAAGAAAAAAAATTATGAGGTGTTTGGCTCAGTTGTGGCTGTGATTTACTTATTTGTTCACAGTCAGAATTGTCCAATATATTTTCAAAGAAAGAAAGCATAGAAAAGATAAAGACATGTTGAATGTTAGAGGGTTTAAGCGAGGTTTGACTTTGACATGCATTGTAAAATAGGTGGTGAAAGATTAGCTATTTTAGTAGGATTTCTAGAGGCTTCTTGCATGTTTACAAAGCCAGCCAAGGCGGTGAAGGAAAATTTTTTATTATTCAAGTAGGAAGTTATTGAAGTAATAAATGGATGTTAATTTTGAATGGAGTTTCAGTGTAAAGAAGGTAGATCTCTAGTTGGGTATTACGATAATGATGATGGTGGTGGCAGCAATGTTCCCTCATCAAGTAGTTTTTTCATCCTTATGATTGCAGTTTATACTGAGCACTGTTCTTTTTGCTTTAGTTTCAAATTTTTAGTGGTTTCAATGCTTCATGTACTTTCCATGGTCTGAAGAATACTTCTTTAATGATAATAGTTTGGTAGCTTTCCAAAGAAAGATTAGTGGTGCTGGTATTGTAGATTTCAATAAGTCATGGATTATAGAATGTGTCTATGCATAACTTTATTAATCTGTGTTAGTTTTAATAAATTGTTGAAGTGTTGAAATTTCCCATCAATATATAAAATTGTTTATTAAAATTTTCCGTGCATCGTACGGGTTAGCGACTAGTATATTATACAACCAAAGTTTCTAACTTTTTGTTGACATCATAAGAGTGTTCCACCTCAACTTTGTAGCGTCCACAAATTTACACATCATTCTTAATTTATATATTTTTTTTAATTCACTTCAATTTAACCCTTGAACAACCCTACTATATACAAAAACACGATGGTATTTGAATACTTCCAGATGCAGAAAACAAACCTTCAAACTCCAACCTGAATGGTGCCTACCACAGCCCCTCAGCCTTCTGCCAAGCCAAGTCTACCACCGCCCCAGAGTCAAAAACTGAAGCCTCTGACAGTCTCCTTCAAACTCTCTCTTTCAAATGCACTCCCATCTCCTTCTCCTTCTCTTTCTTCTTCAACTCTCTCATCAAACGTAGCTCCCCATCATTTTCTAACCTCTCCATTGTTGAATTACAGAAGGTACAAAGGCACATAATTGATGGCAGAGGGGATTTTCTCCCATTCTTAGCAAACACCCGGTTAGGCATTTTCTTTTGGTCAATTATTTTTTATTTTTTATTTTTTAAATTAGTTTTTGTTAACAAGTTTGTTAATTTTTTTACTGTGATTTATTGTGGAAAATAAATTTAAATAGAAACCATGATATTGATTTTTAGGGTTTCATTCATGATCTACTTCAATTTATCTAGGGAGAAAATCCCAAATACTTTGTTTTCTCTGTGAAATTTTGATATCTGTTATTAAATTTCACCTACTTTTGAATGAATTCTGTGTTAATGATTTTGCTGAAGGTATCAATTGGACTTGCTCAATGATTTTGAAATGCTTAGGCGGTAATCAGAGCCTTCACAAATCTAATGTCATGTTTATTTTTAATGCTTTATTTCTGAAATTTTTAGTTATATTTTTCTTTCAAGAATAATTCAGAGGTACCCAAATGAAGGTTTTTCTGTTATTGTTTATAGTGACACAACTGATTATATTAATGAGCTGGGTTTTGGGTTTTTGACTCATATGTGTGCATGTGAGAGTTTGGTGTGCTTTATTATGTTGAATTAACCATAAATCTGTTATGGATCAGAAGAACTTAGTAGTTACTTCTTTAATGGTTAATCATGGATAGAGTTTGGTGTGCTTTGATTTGTTAAATTAGCCAAATCTGATATGCCTTTCAACTTTTTAATCATGGTTATGTTGGCTTTGCTGACTTTGTGTTAGTAACAAATTAACAATACTTTCGGTTCCATGTTTAACTTGCCAATAAAAAGAAGGGGAAAAAAACTGGTGGTTTGGGTGTCTCCAAGGAGGAGATCCATTCCAAATGTCAAATATTAACTCAATTTTATGTTTTAGAATCAATTGTTTCTAGTAGTCTACTTGGCTCTAGTTGGAGGTTGAACTATAAAGAAATTGAACGAATGGAAACCCACCTGTGACATTTAATATTTGGACATCCTTATTACTATATAATGACTGTAGTTTCTATTTATCTACTTGTCATCTCTTTTATTATATTATCTTATAAACAGTATCCTAACTCCTAAACAAGAGACATGATTCTCAGGAAAATGAAATGCTGCATCATAAAGCAAACCTTAATGGATATCTCGCCTACCACACTGGTCAAAATCTTGACAGGACCAATCAGGATACTCACCGAGATTTCTTCATGAGTGCAAAAGAAGCCAAAGAATATGGGCTTATAGATGGTATCATTATGAATCCTCTCAAAGGTCTTCAGCCACTGGCAGCTATGGCAGAGGCTGTGACTGAAGTTGAGAGTCTGGTGTGTAAATTTCTCTTGGGTGACTTCTGTAGTGGAGGACATGGCTTTATAGAAGAGTTAAATGAAGAATGATATTTTCGGTGTGCCTGAGTTCATATTAGTTCATGATGCTGATTTTCTTTATAGCAGAGAATTAAGAACCTTGAATTTTGCTGCTGTTTACCCCAAATTTCCAAATGATCAGTGTTGGCTGCATATCATTCCTCTCTCTATTTGATATGGTCAAATATGAGTATTAGGTATGGCCGTGTATAAAATTATGGGGATATCTTTTTAAGAGATTCTTCTTGTCAAGCTCTATATTTATATCTTTGGTTCTCCTTGAAATAGGTTGAGCTTTGCGATGATGACGAGTTTCTTGTTCTAGCTTATGATGGGATGGTTAGTTGGTTTTTCACTTATTAATGTGTTTTTTCTCTCTAATTTGTGAAATTTACTCTGAATGCTTTAGGGATAATATTCGAATCTGTATTTGTTAAGTGGCAGTCTGGATTCAAAACTTTGTGAATTTGGTGAAAGTGTAGATGGTCTTATGTGTATGATGATAAACTAAACTAGGCTATAGGTGTTTGCCACTGCTTTATTGGTTTTGTTGGTGCTAACAAGTCCTAAGGGCACATCCAGTGCAAAGAGCATTGGAAATATGCTTCTTTGATTACGCTCGCAGGAATCAGTTGTGATAATTTATTTATGTTGTGGTTGATAATGTTGTGAGCATCATTTTAGCTTCTAAATTCAATTGGGCCTTCAATTATTTTTATTTTCAATTGTATAGAAAAACTGGTATTGGCAATTTTGGCACATAATGTGAATTATAATATTCACCTATGCATTTTATAGTGGTGGAAGGGTTCTGCAGGTGGTTGTCACGATTGGACATTAATGTAATGGAGAACAATTTTTGTGCATGCTTTCTAACATAATTAACTTGACTCCATCTCCTGTATAAAACCTTGACAATAAAGGACTTCCATGAACATCTATTTGAATGTAAAAATGTTGTCTTGGTGTACTTGTTGAGGGTTTAAATGATCTAATTATTTTTATTGATTAGTCTATGAGTCTGAATTTTAGGGGCAACACCAAGATCTTTGGGTTCCAAGTTTCAACATTAAAGTTCAGAGTTGGCAAAATATGACTTGATTATTGATATTCAGTTATACCACTGCGTGAGGACAATAGCAAAAACTTTTTTGTGCATAGTATCATATAAAGTCTAAATTTTGGAGATACTGTTGCTTTGCGTGTTGGGCTTATGCTCTCATTTGATTCTCTGGTCTTAACAGATTTTGATTATGTTCTTATTTCATAGATTCTGCTGTTTTTACTTGGTTCCTTTTTTTTCCCTTTACCATGGAGATGCATATAGTGCACTGGAGCAGAAGTCCAACAACAATAGATCAGAGGGAAGAGAGAATTAAGTTATCTTTGTGTTTATGAAATTCTATAAGAGAAAAGACAGTGTGGTCCAAGGATGTTGAGTACTAAACCATCATAAAAATTTGTTGGTTTTAGAGTTGGGATTGTCTAAGACTGAAATTTTGTAAACTCTTGTTTAAATATGAACGCTGATATTCCTAATTGGGACATTGGTGTATCATTTAACGTGAAGACGATACCATTCAATGTGACTAAGGAATAGTTTGTTTTGTTATAAAATATTTTCCAAGGAAAAATTCCACTGAAACATAAAAAAATAAATAAAAATTGACTAAACCACCCATGAGATGTCTAAAATAATTTAATTGTCCCTTAAAACATCACAAAAAATTCATTGGTTATAGAGTCGGGATTGTCTAATACTGAAATTTTGTAAATCAACCCAAATCAAACCCACAACCAAATCAAAAAATCTTTTGCTGTAGTACCCAATAGATTTGTCATACGGTGTTGGGGCACTAGACTGTATGTAAACTCCAAACACCAAGCAATGCTTTTGGGATGGGTTTATACCCAGTAGATTAGGGATGAGTTTCAGTTTTTGGTTTGGGGCCTTTAATTGATGGAGGTCTGGTGGGTGGCTTGTGGGTCTTGAATTTTTAGTTTTTGGGATGAAGGTGTTAGTTGATGGTGGGATTTTGGCATGTAAGAAGAGATTTTGACATGTAAGAACAAAGTGTTGACTAAAAGAAATTGAGAGATGGAGATTAAGGAGACTGAGAGAGACGGAGGGCTCTCTTCAGTTTATTTTATTTTATTTATTTAATTTTTATTAAAGAAATTGTAAGAAATATAAAATAAAAAAATAAAGAAAGGAAAAAAAAAAAAAAACATGGTTTTTTTATTTGACATGGCCGCTAAAATTTAGATGCATCAAATTGAGTTAGAGTGATATTTTGGTCATGTCAAAAATAATTTAATTGTTCCTTAAACTTTTAGATAACAAAACCAAAAAGAACCAAAATATCACTCTAACATGACCAAATTGAGTGGCTTTGATGCTATCATGGTACTTTTCAAAGTTTGGAAGTATTTTAGTTTAGGTCAAAAGCAAATCAACCTTTAGTCCGGTGGGAAAATTCAATTCAGTTTTTTATTTATTTTTTATTTTTCATTTTAATTTTTTTATTAAAAAAAAATTAGTTTAGGTCACGTGACAATACTGATGACATCCTAAGCGGCATAATTTTTATTTTTAAAATTTTGACTGATAGCCACGTTAGATGGAATAAATAACCACATATGAGTGTTTTAAAAAATAGTTAGGTAAAATTTAAAAGAAACATATATTTTTATTCTAAAATAGGCAATAAATTTTGCAAAAAAAAAAAAAATTATAAAAGTAAAAGTGAATCTAGAAATATTGATATTTATTTATTTATTTTTTGTGCAGGTGTTTATTACATACCTTACTCCACACAACTATACACACACATTTTACACTAAAATTGCGACTTGTGTGTACACGGTTATGTGGAATAAAATATGTTTAATAGGTTTTATCAATTTTTTGTTTCTTAACACTAGAAATAAGTCTACTTGCATGCCTCAATCATAATAATAGTAAAAATAAAAAGACAAAAAACAAACCAGATTGATGAATAGTAGTTTGTCCAACTTCATTATAAAGCTTAAAAGTGTAACCCAATTCTCACATACTCTTTCACTTCCTGATAACCCAATCTCTAAAAGAAAACCAAGCCCCAAACATCAAGAGTATAGCAGAAGGTAAAATTACATGTCTACATTTCCATGTTTACAATAGTACCATTCAATTGAAAAATACAACTTGCAACGTCTTTGCTCTCAGGGCCATGGATATTCACTGAACCAGCTGCATAAAGCTGAGCTAATAGCAAGCAAGATTCGGCATTAGAATGGTTAATCGGCATTAAGTCATTTCGATAAGTTATTCTAATTGCAGTCAAACAATTGACACAATGATTATTAGAGAGGTTGAGGTTATCTTTGCAAAAAGAGTCGATTGATGTTTTCTTGCCTGCAATCCTAAACCAATCATCTAATGACTCAATCCTATCACAAAAGCTAGGACTGGACACAAAATATTCTGGGTCCAAACAAGTGGGAACCCAATGAGTTGGGACTTCCGAGGAAGCCAACTCTACTTGGAAGTCCTTCAAACAAGACACAGAAGTATGGTTATCAGGAAGTAAAAACATTGAAGACACATTTAAGTGTTGTGCTAAGCCTAAGGAAAACAATGATTTAAGGGTATGACAGCATTGGGTTTCATTAGAAATTATAGAGCTAGTATTAAAGCAAGTGGGATCAAACTGAGTGATGTTCCTTACATATCCAAAATTAATTGGACAAGCAAAGATCATGAGGGGGAGCATAGAGAGAGATAAAATAAAAATAATATTCATGGTCATGTTGGAGCTAGGCACCGTGCGGTACAGTACAGATCTGCACACAATTAAGTAAAAAAAGAGAAATTCAGATTTGTTGTTAAATAAAGCAAATGAACTTGGAATATATATTATACATAAACCCTAAAAATTCTTCCAACTCACTACAGGATTTCTAGACTTAATAATCTAATCCACCAAATCAATTCACAGCAATATAATTTCCATTAACGCTAAGCTCCACAAAAATCTAAAAGCGAGAGATTGTCAATTTTTCACCTAAAAGTCATTGATCTATTTATACAAATTATGAAAATAAATATTTCCTATAAAAAAATAAAAAAAGCTTTAAAAAATAAAGTTAAAAATGTGAGCCAACAATAAGAACATAGAACTAATTGTGAATACTTCATTCAAACAAAGCTAAAAATAAATATATACACTACACACCCACCCACACAAAAATTGATAAATTTTCAAAAGGTGCGGTTCAAAGAAATAAAATGAACTAAGAATCATCACACAACAATTGGTAAAATTTCAAAAGATGCAGGTCAAAGAAATAAAATGAACTGAACTATGAATCATCACACAAAAATTGGTAAAATTTCAAAAGATGCAGTTCAAAGAAATAAAATGAACAAAGAATCATCTCTTCACCTTAATTTGCGCGTAAAAAGACCAAGAAGCTGTGTTCACTCCAATAACGTGGACATATGAATCAATTAATATGGGGTGAGTGCGTACTATTTATAAGCAAAATAATAATAATAATAATAATAATAATAATAATAATAATAATGTGTTGTTTTACATTTGTATCCTCATGGACAAAATGTCTCACTAATGTACGATTTGCTTAATGAAACATCATGTACGCGTTGTTTTGATTTCTTGTGCCTTTTCTCATCTTTGTCCTTAATGGAGTAAAATAATACAGTAGTTGTTTTTTTCTCAAAAAACAAACAATATATATATATACACACAGTAGTTGGTGGGTGAATCCCCTTTAATAATGCATTAATTAAGGCCGGTGTAGTATAACTATAAATGAATTAATCAATTTCAATCTCCTTCGTTTACATGAATTTCCTAGGACACCTAAGGCTAATTAAGTGGCCTAGAATTGGATAATAAATGGTAGTCATGATATTGTGACGTCAAAAGTAAAATTGAGAAGGATTTGTATTGATCATTTCTTAAAAGAAAAGGATTTGTAATTTTGTATTGATCCAGCTAAGAAGTAATTGTGTAGCTAAAAAGTAAATGTGCTTCCCAACATTCTTTTTTAGAAGTCCCACCACATAAGTCTACTAGGCACTAGCTATGATAACAAGTCAAATGAATAAGGTGGTATATATATATATATATATATATATTTTTTTTTTTATATATTTACTCGCAAATCGAAGGTCTCTCTCTCTCTCTCTCTCTCTCTCTCTCTCTCTCTCTCTCTCTCTCCAATAAATTAATTCTTCTACAAATGGATTCAATACCACTTCACTGACAGGTTTTCAGAGGGACAATGAAGGTGAATTGATTTACTTGGCGTTAATGTGAATAGTTGGTTAGAGGTTCCATCACAACCATTTATGATTTTACTTCTTTTCCTTCATTTTTCTTTTTTACTAAAATATTGTACATTACTCTTATCTTTATTTGTTCTTCATATTAGTATCAATTTTAAATTATTATTTTCAGACTTTAAATAATGATTTAATCTAACTTTTCCAAATGTTAGCATTCATTGAATTATAAGGTTTGGAATAACGTTGCACTTCATTATTGTGCCAATGAAATGATTTTGGGTTATTTAGAGAAATTCTTTTGTTTTTTACATTCTTTTATACTTATTTATTTTTTCTGCTAGGAAAAATTTTAATTGCAACAAAATTTCCAGCCCAGTTGATGTAGGTTATATATCAAGTTTTTATCCTAGCTCGAACTTCAGAGGATAATCCAAAAAGGAAATCCTATAAAAGAAAAAGAAAAAAAGGCGATGGTCATTTTACGTTTTACTTTTTGCGAACGAGAAAACATTTATTTATTTATTTTTTTGAGGGAGAAAACATTTATTAACTTGAGAGTTGAGACCATCATCGAATGCAAAGCTGCTTACTCTAGTTTAGCATCTATAGACTTAACTCTTCCATTTATGGTGGCATAGAGGCCTTGATGTTGATGGCTTCAGCAATATGCATGTTCAATCAGTCATCTTTGGTAATCTGCTCCCATTCGTACAATTCTTAATCCACCAACCTAACATTTATCTCATATGTACGTACATATGCGGTATACCTACCATCATTGTTATCCATTTTGCCCATTCATGATCTCAAAAGTTTTCAATTCAAATTCGTTGCAGTTTTTAGCATGATGCAGTGACAGAAAGTAATAAATATTCAGCATAGGCATTCTTGAAAACTAATACTAATAAGGTAAAGTTAGGTATTAGATTAATGCACTAGGTCAGTAGGTTGAGCTCCTATTAATTGAAGAGCGTAAATTTGATTTCTTCAAGATCTCAAATTCATGCTTTCCCCTCCTCTCAAACTTTAACTTATCCGCCTGTTTATAAAACAAACTCTATATGATTTTTTGTTACATGTAGCTACTAAAGAATATACATATTTGTCTAGGAAATAGCCAATCATAACTCTAAGAGCATGCAGCCCTATGCATTCCACATATATTATCGTGTGTATTACCATTTACCAACAAAGAATAGCAGAGTAAGTTAATGACTTACTGCACTCATAGAAGAATTGGAAATTTGTTAAAAGTAAATATATGTACCAGTTACCGTGAGATTTGGTAAATGAATGAAGGAAATGAAATAAGAGAGAATTGAACAGTCAAAGAGGAATAAAAAACTTGTATTACAATACCGTTTCTAACATTAGAACCAATATTACTTTAAGGTGACACATTTTAGAATTTTGTAGTTAAATAATTAAATTTATCATATCTTAATAATTTAAATTTTGGGGACGATGGATAATTTAACATGATATTCAAGCATGAGACTTGAGTTCAATCTTTATCTCCTCCACTCTACCTCCCTAGTTTGCTACCTTGGATTACTGAAGTTTAAACGCTACTATTTTGTTTGTCTAGCTTATCATCCGCAAACCCATGGTCGGAACAGGGACCACGAGTTTGCATTGAAGATCAACGAAGCAAGCAAAATGCAGTGGTTTAGTAAAGATATCAGCAATTCAATCATGTGTGGAGATGAATTTAACAACAATATCCTTGCAGACCACACCTTCAAGGATGAAAGGGAAGTCTACACCATAAGAACGAAGATGAGCAAGGTAGATATTTGCAAGAGCCCTGTATTCAGACTCTATGGTTATACGAGACACAATTGGTTGCTTCTTGATAGACTGAGTAATGAAATCGCATCCAAGATAAATGAGATAGCCCAAAGTGGACTTACGATCAACTGGGCCACTAGGCCAGTCAGCATCAAAGAAAGCTGAGAGGGTCAAAGGCCCAAGTTGAAAGTGAATGCCATGATTGACCATAAATGGGTTTTGTTTGTGGTGTAATGCGCCTCCACAATAGTGATCTGAAAAGGTACTTTCATGTAACGCTAGGGTTGAATATCAGCCAATATAGTCCTATATTAGGAGAAATCTCTGTAGAATCATGGGGGGTCGGCATGGCTAGATGTGAGATACCATGTCTTTAGCACATTTAATGAATTTTGACTAAACTCATGTGAATGGGTGGAGAAGTGTTAGTGCCTCTTAAATGGAGGTTTGATTAATTATTCATTTTTACCTTTTTACATGAAACCATCACTTATCTTATTATTAAAAAAAAAATCATAATTGGAATACACATTTCTTTATTGATTTGAAAACAAATATACATTAATCTTACTAGGACTCCCAAACCTCAGTAGTACTCTGCCAGTGCTTTCTAGTTCAATGGCAACTTTCCATATACAAGTGATTGGAAATTCAAGGGGAAAAGGTTGGAGATGCATGGCTCTTGGTTAGCAACATACTATGTATATATTTCTAACTTAAAAAAAAAAAAAAAAAACCATAATTCCCATAAATACCATAGACATTAGTACATGGAGAAAAACAATATTGGCACTCCAATTTATTGTCATCTGTTAGAATCTCTAATGAAGATATCTAAGGTCCAAAATTTTGTTTTAACTATCTAATTATAAAATAAATAATAAATAAATAAATTTAGTGGGAAGAGATTTGATAATAGCAAGAAAATGCATTTATGAGAAAGTTTTTTTCTAGAAAAGACTACAAACTACAAAGACACGAAATGCAAATTGACCAATGAAATTTCCTGTCTTTTTTTTTTTTTTTTTTTTTTTTGGGTGAGAAGCTGTCTAAAATTCATTGCACATTTGGCAGGTAAGCAAATTGATATGTGGCCAGATCAACATAAGGCCCCCCAAAATGGAGGGTCCTACTTACAAGACTTAGTCAACCAGTTGCAGACAGAGTAATTACTCTGCTTTGTAGAATTTTAAGTGTAAAACAAAATAAAATCAAACAGAGGTCTCCTATAAATTAGGATGCAGTTAGTATCGTTTTCACAACTCATAAGTAACCCTTACTACTATTTTCATATCCTATATGGTGTCAGAGAAATTTTCCAGCTAAATAAGGGTCCAAAAAAGTGTAAAACTCACAATAAATGAACCATGCATATTTGAATTTCCTGAAGCTAAATGAAAGCACCATTGAGAGAAATCTCATTTGGGAGAAAGTTATAGTGACTCAACTTTCATTTGTGAAACTTGAGAAAACAAAGGTGCAGCACTAAACCAATTACTGTATCAATGTCCTAGGCTATTAAACCTTTTATTTACTAATTGAAAGGAACAATTTTCTTTAGAGATTATAGAAAGTAACTCCAAAGATATTCTCCATACACCTCGAAGGCCATATTATGCCCAGGGAGAAGTAGACATTAGCAACTCCTCTTCTAAAGCCTGGGCTTCCTTCTTAGATACTGGTTGCAAGGAATCCGCCAAAGAGACTCAGAATTTGTTATAAAGGGCCATACAGTTTGTGCAATTATGTAGAATATTGTCATTTTTTGTTTGAGACTTTCCAAAGGTGATCATTAAGAGACTCAAAAAAGAGCTACCGCGATTGCTAGATGAACACTTGGCCTATTGGAATGTATTAATTTTTCTTTTTAAATAGCAGAGACGGGCTGGATGTCATGGTAAGGTATATTACACTACTTTTTAACAGATCACTGCTTGTATGAGCTGAAAATTGATTTTAGAAGAGACATGTTATTCATATATATTTTATCAGTCATTAATGTAGAGAATTTTTTTTAGAAATTAGGAAAAGCAGATCTAGAAAATAGTCCTAGGATTGTGCTAATTGTCCCAACCCAACATGTCTAGCACACCATGAATTGTTGATAATGTACTTCAATTTCCCAAAATGAACATTGCTTGCTTCTTCCTGTTAATTCATTTATGAAAATTTTCTTGACTTGCAAACTTTATTCTTTTGATCCTACACAGGCAGCATAAGAGAATAAAATCATTTATGTTCCATTATGCGAACATTTTAACAAAATAAAAAGCATGTAGCTATTTCCATCATCTCTTATTCTCTTATACTCAGTGCCACAATAGAAAAAAAAAAAGAGGGTCATTTCAAAGTGCCTTTCGGTAATCTTGCAGGTGCACTTAGTTGTGATGCAATCCATTAATGATAATATCTTTTGTTCGATAATTATGACCATAGTATACTAAAAAAAAAAATGCTGATGTGCATTTGTTGATATTGCTTTCTGCTTCTAACAAATAAATCCTATAATCTTTACTGTATATGCATAATGATATCTGTTAGGCCTTCTGTGATTGATAAATACCTTTCTTTCTTACCAAAAATAAAATCTTTGGATTAGGCAAATGTGGCATCTAGAATGGCTGTGTGATGAATGTATACTGAAATTCTTGGAGCTAAAAGAGTGAAGACGAACTACCAGTTTATAGCAAATTTTGCTTCTCAAGTAATGTAAGTACTCTTTGTGAGTTTTTAGGCCCCTTAAAACACAATTGGATTAACCTAGTTAATTAACCAAGTGATTACTTAGTCCAAATTTAAGATCTAGGTTAACACGATCATATAATCATATTAATGTAAAGTGCAGAATATAAAGAACACAAAGATATGATGACTTAGGAAACCATACAGGTAAAAACCTGGGGAGGATTTAACCTAACTATCCTCAAGGTAAATTGAATCCACTATGAAAGAATCGAAGTTTTACAATAGTGACTTAGACCACTAACATCCTATTGCTACCTCGTATAGAAAACTTACTATAATGACCACGTGATAGCTCTGAGATCACAGACTCCTTCTTTCTTGGATTCTCTAGCAAGTACAAGCACTTTCACTTGTGTATCTTTAAGTTGTTTAGTGCAGCAATTGAATGATCATCAAGCTCTCAATGAAATCTCCTTCTTGATAATCCTAAGCATGTGTGAAGGCAACCATCTCTCAGATCTCACAAGAGATTCACACATATAGCAAATAGAGCAATGTCAAAAATGTGGCTAGGGTTTCCCTTTTATACCTAGGGAAAAACATAAAACCCTACATGTCATATGGGCTTAGAGCCGAGTTGGAAATTCTGCAGAAAAAACATTCTGCCCAACTTTTGATCGGTCAAGTCTAATTCTCGATTGATAGAGTCAAATTGAATTGCACAATAAATTTTGCAGCAGCTCGATTCCAACTTTACATAAAACACATACTTTAAGCAAGACTAAAACAAGACTAAAAACCTGTTTTGATCATGGTTTGCCAACAATACAAATTAGAGTTCTAATACATTAGTTCCTAAGTACTTAGAACTTAACACTCTCAATTGCTAATGACACAATGGAACTAGAAATTGGATGTCAAACTAGATTTAGCTTCCAGGCTGAACGCCTCTTTGGAGGAAATTTAGTATGCAATGTTGTCTGTGAAAGTTGACTCTTGTTTTTTCAGGTCACCTTGATACATAAAGAGTGAGAAGTAAGGTGGTCTATGCCACCTTGAAGTATAGATGCAAGAGGGAACTGGATCTGGATGACACTCAAGTCAAGTTGAGAGCAACAGATCCTAGTAAAATGAGCCTAGACATTGTAAAAGGGCAAGCACTTTGTCATTTCACCCTTTTGATGTTTAGCTCTTCCTAACAATAACATTCTATGAGCATTTTTTTTTCTTTTTTCTATCCCTTGTTCTTTTTATTCTTAAGTATTGTATGGGCTCAAACTAAACCTATAGTATAACGTCATACTATGAATTCATCTGTCATGACTAGCACCTTTTAGGCTGTTTTCCAAAGTCATGTTTGCTAGCATACAATTAAAACTTCAGCACCCCCAAATTTGCGTGGGTTTTAAAATAGAGTACAGGTCACTTGGAAAAGCACCAAATCTGTGTTTAAATTTAAAGAACTAGTTATCAAGGACCCATACATCCATTGACTGGAAAAAAGGGTAAAAAAGAAGCAGCCCATATTAAGGAATAGATTAATAAATCTAGTTGTTAACAGACTTGCTTAAAACTAGAAAGTAGGAATGGCAACGGGTCGAGTTCGGACCGGGTTTTTCCATACCTGAACCCGACTCGTGGGTCTTAGCCTGCGGCCTTGACTCGGCCCGTTTACTAATCGGGTTTTTTTTCCGGGGCTCAGACCCGCCCCGTCGGCCCCGTTAAGCCCTACCAGATTTGGGCCTAATCCGAGGCCCAAATTGTGGCCCAACCAAAAAAAAAAAAAAAAAAAAGAATTGAATGGCCATTGCTCATTTCTCTACACCTTTTTTTCTTTTTAGTATATAAAATATAAATTATGGAGATGAGTAGGTAATAAAACTTATAGATGATAGTTTTAAACTCTTTTTAAAAGGAGTACTCTTTGGCCTAATTCCTTATCCTAACACCATTTTAACTTTATTTGGACTGCCTTGCGCACACATTGCAGAATATCATGGTACTTAGGTCGACTTCACATCTATGATACTTGCAAATTTGAAATGCTGCCATAGTAAATTACTAGAAAAGTTGCATAATAAAATACTCCTTCAATCGTTGATCTTTCCCCACTGAGAAAACATAGTATTCTAGCAAATTGCAGTTGCATCCACTTCTAACAATATACAAACCAATCATTATAGGATATCATGAATCATAAAATGAATGAACTAGGTATCTCATTTTGAGTCATTTTAAGAGTATCTGTAGGTGATAAGGGACAACAATGATTTAAAAAGGGACCAATATATCTCTAATAAGCAAAAACGATACATAAATTGGTTCATCCCACTTCAAAAATTTTCACAACAAAAGTTGACTTTTGTACCTCAACAATTACAGATGGGCTTCAAGTTCGTCAATCAAAGAAACAACAAAATTGGGGGGAGGCGGTGAAATGGACTGTCAATGTGACTGTGTGAGGTGTGAGGCCGTGTGCTGTGTGATGTGAGGCAGTGAGGGTGAGGAGGTGTGAGCTGAAATGAGGGAGTGAGGGTGAGGAGGCAGAGTTGAAAAATGAGGGAGTTAGGGTTAGTTTATACCTATATATATATAGGGGGTTTTTAGTAATTTTGGAATAATCGGGCCAGGTCCGAGTCCGGGTCTGGGTTTCGGGCCGGATTTTTTATAAAACCCAGACCCGGTTCGGGGTTTTTTTTAAACCCATACCCGACCCTATTCCTTATCAGATCGGGTAAAATCCGCCCCATTAGGGTCGGGCCGGCTTGGGTACCTACGGATTAGCCAAAAATTGCCATCCCTACTAGAAAGATATAAACAACTAACGTAGTGTACTATTCTTTTTAGTGCGAAGTGAAATGACATACCATTCCATATATAAAATATAAATAGTTTGTATAGATCATAGGCAGAAATCAAAATCCCTAGCACATATAGTTTGAAACAACTTCAAAGGGTAATGAGACTTGCTAAAATTCCAAACTAATATTTGTGACCTCTTGGAGCACAGAGCACATGAACCAAAGTTGCCATCAGAAGCATACACGAGGATCTGCAATTGCAATAATCAATAGCATTCCCACAGAGTAAGCTTTTAGCAAGTTTCATGTGCACCGTAGTACAATTCTTTGTGATACAAATGTGCAATAAATACTCGTCACAATGCCAATTCTGTTTCCTTCAGTAGCATTGTGCTTTCAAATAGTTTAAAAATGAAGTACGCATTTCAAAATGAACCATATTTCGTATGGCAGTAATCACCAAAATTATTAAAACTGAAAACATTGGCTCCACTTTAGTATGGGCATATATCTAAAACCAAAATCCAACTAGGTAGAAGGTTAGATACAAACTAAATCACATTTGAAATGCATGCAGTGCCTACCTACAACATCAACATTAAACAAAGACCACACAATTATTAGGGACATAATGTTCAAAGCATACCTTGTACAATATGATGCCTTATAATTATATACTAACATCAACAAGGACAATAAAAAGAGAGAGATACGACGTCGTCTCTATATCAGTTATGAGTAGCACGAATTACTCATTTGCCCTTCACTTCATGATTTAAAACAATCTTGAAAAATGGAAATAATTATAGCATAAATTTCCATATTTTATAAAATATTTTTTTTACCATGCACTATTTTTTTTTTTTTGGGAAGTACTTTTCTGTGCAATATTAATTCTAAAAAAAAAAAATAATGATAAGAAATTCATGCTATGAATTTAAAAATGAAAGTGTTTCTTTAAATTTTAACTTTTATAAAAGGGCTCCGTACTTATATACTTCCATTGTATTAAAAAATCAAATAAATAATCAAGTAATATGGAAATAATCCAAACATTCTCATTTTAGTTACCACCAGTGCTATGATCTAAGGTTAGATTGGTCTATTAACAATAGTTAGAAACATGCTCCACTTATGTTTGGACTAAAACTCTCACTTTGGCCCATCAAAAGAAAAGCCCATTGGATATGAAGATATACGATCATATTTAAAAGCTTCTCACTCTAAAACAAAACTTGTACCTTCTACTCACACCAAACATGTTTAAGGTTGCAAATATTTAGTTTGGTACTCCGTACTTGGTATTATAGATTATTGGAATCTAAGGATAGGTACAAAAGTTTATTACTAATTGCTATTGTGCCACTAAAATGATTCATAGAAAGATTAGCCTAGAGCTTTTTAATTCAATTGACACCTTATGTTCAAAGCCTCCATCTTTTATCGTCGTAACTATTTTTTTTTTTTTTTAATAAAAAAGATTCATAGAAGGATTAAGTACAGAAAATTGACATTTTTAGGGACCAATGCATGTCATGAAGCTAGCATTGAGATGATCATAATGTTAAAAGAGAAGGGAGTTGATTTACCTGAAGCCTTTTTCTTTTTCCCCTTTGAAAGCCAACACCACTTGTGTAAAAATATTGTACGGAAAAAAGACGAGAAACCAACACTAGACTATTCAAATAGAGATCACTTTCCTGTAAATTAAGAAACTAAGCTATGATAGATTTCTAAGCTCCTGAGAAATGAATACTCCAAATCTTGCAAAGGAGAGGTCAAGATGTCTAAGTCTCTCCAAGTAACCAAAATATCTTGGAATGCCCTCACTAGTAGAATAATTAACTCACTTTATTTAGTAGTTCTAGCTCTAGTAAAAAATGATTTGTCTTGCCTCCCCGATGGTAATCTATATTCATTAGCAGAATATAAATTCATAGGTGAAGCTCAACCCGATTTCCACCTACTTAGCCATGTCATATTCCAATCCATCTTCAGCAATCTTGAACAGACAAAGTCAAGAGCCTATTTGAAGGACTTGTAATAGCTTTGAATCTTAGAAGGGCTCGTTTTTCTTTCTCATTGCAAGTTAGATTGGAGCTCCTTTACATAGGCTTTAATAGTTGAATTATAGGGTATTACAAAGAAAACTATAGCAAGAGAAGCACTACAATTATGAAAGACACAGATCTAATGAAGCAATAAGTAAAGAAGAATTGTGTTCAAAGGTACCTTTACATGTTTAATAGCAGGCAACAACACAAGTGTATGGTTAAATAGATATTTAGCAAAACCAGCCATTGATGGTTAGCTAGCAAATAATGTTTATGTCTTTACTTATTTTCTTTAGTAATTAACCAAGGAAATTATTTAATATCACCTTATAAAGAAGACTACTATTTATGGTTTGATTTTCTTGACACATGAGAATTTTCATGTATGCTTTTTTAATAGGTAAATTTTCATGTATGCTACATTTTGCAAGTGGGAGAAAGAATTCCACTGGGCACTTTTGAGCTTGACTTGCAAGTTTCAAGTTTCATGTTCATCTTAAATATGGTGTTTGAGAAGTCATCCACCTAAATAGGTAACCAAAAATGTGTAAAACTTCCATTTGGCCAATTCCAATTAAGTTTTCAAATCCCCCTACAATACCTTTCAATATTGGTCCTTTGCAAACATAACAATAACTCGTAAAAAATGATTGACCTAGTTTTAAATATCCTGAAACTTAAGAAAAGCACTGCTGAGAGACTTCTTGTTATTTAGGAGAAAGTTATAGTAAATTAACTATCATTTGGAATAAATAGAAGTATAGCACTAGACTTAGTACTTTATTGAAATATTGCATACACATAATTAACATTTCAAGAAACACAAAAGAGCTAAAAAACCTTAAAATCCAAATTAAAGTTAGTTTTTATTTATTTCTTTGAGATTATCGGAAAAAATCTCCCCCAACATCAAAGGCCAAATTTATCAAGGGAATGGTAGAATTTATAGAGCCACTATTTTGTAGCCTAGGATTCCTTCTCAGAAATTGTTTGGAAGGGATCCAATTGATACCCTTATAATTTGTTATAAATATGATCATGTTGTCCAGTTATGCACAATCTTGTTGAGACTTTGCAAAGTGATTGCTAGGAAATTCTTAGGAATATATCAAAATTCCCCTTTAAACTAACAAAAATAATCCTCACCCAAAAAAAAAAAAAAAAAAAATAGTAACAATAACACAAATTGGGCATCATTTCAAGATATGGTATACTATATTGCTTTTAAAGAATCTACTGGTTTTATGGACTAAAAATTGATTTTACAAATTGGATTCCTTTGAAATTCATTGGAAGAAACACCATATTCATATATGCTAATGGAGTGAATTAACTAATAATATAAGTACTAACTAGCGCAAAGATGATCTAGAAATCATCAAATATTTTTGATAAGTAGAAATCATTAAGATATTGATAAACATGAAACTTGCACTAAGTATTAAGAATCTTACAACATTTACTTACAACAAAACAAGATTCTTAAGCTTGTATTGTGTGTGATCCAGGAATAAGGGCCATAGACACCCTAAAACCCAACCACAAAACCGAGTGTCATGCTTACAATGAACCAATCTACTTCAAGTCTACTATGTTTACTCCCTTTGTTTCCAATAAAATTTGATGCATTGAAGCTTTGTAGTTGAGTGCTTAAAGGGATTTTCCCAGTCAAATTATTGTTGGACAATTTCAAATGATTTGAAAATGTCAAACATGACATGCTTGAGGGAATTTGACCAGAAAGTTGGTTCATATAGAAATCAATTGATTCCAATGATCTCATAGTACCTATATTCTTAGGAATACTTCCAATCAAGAGATTATATGATAGATTCAATTATTGTAATCCTTGAAGACTGGTCACTTCTTTAGGAATCACTCTTGATAAACTATTCTTTGAAAAATCTATACATTTTACTTGGTGGAGAATGTTGCTATACTCAAGATCTTTGCCCTTTATCACAAGCAATTCACTTTCAGGAGGGAGAGTTTCACTGTAATAATTGATAAAAACTCATGTTCAGATTTGAATTTTTTTTGTAGCCATGGCACTAAATTTTTTTACACATCCAGGAATACCTTCGAATAGCTTATTATGAGAAAGGTTCAAGACTTGGAGTGAAGTAAGAGCACAAAGTTCTTTTAGTATGTGACCTTGGAAATTATTTAAGAGAAGGTTGAGAATCATCAAGCTTGGAAAGCTATGTCCTATCCATGAAGGTATGCTTTCAACAAACTCATTTTCAACAACATCAATAGTCACCAAATATACACAATTTCTTAGAGATGATGGTAAGTTCCTTGAGAATTTGTTGTTGTATTGGTGCAAAGACTTAAGAATTGTCAAAGATCCAATGGATGTTGCCACTAAAATTGTTGTTTGCCAAATTTAGGACCCTTAAGCTATTCCACTTGATCCAGCAGTCATGTATTTTTCTTGATAAATTATTTTTTTCAAGATTGAGATATCCTATGCTTTTGGAGTCATTCATCTTGAAACACAAAAATGAAGAAATTGACTCGGAGAATGAATTGTCAAAAGGATCTAGCACAATCACACTAGAGGATACATAAGGCAATGAACCTTCGAAATGGTTTGACCTTAAATTAATCGCTGAAGAAGTAGAAAAAACCAGATGATTGTTTGGAATCTCACCATTGATTTGATTGTGGGTAAGATTTAGATATTCGAATTGAGAGGACAAGTTCCAAATTGCAAGAGGAATTACATCTAAAATCTGTGTTGGATATGTCCAAAGACCGAAGATATGTTTGTGTACAACCATAGAGGAAATTTTGGCCCTAAATTCCATGATCGCAAGCTTAAAGACAACAATTGAAAAGGAGGAATTCAATCGTGACTTACATCTAAAGTCAAACTGTTTCCAAATGCATAAAATGCTTTCAATCTTGTTAAATTGGAAAAATGAAATTTGGACATAACACCTTCCAACATATTTGATTCAATATTGAAACTGTCTAGCTTGGAAAGCTACCTAAAATTTTGAGGAATCGTTCCATTAAATAGATTATTTGAAAGAGTCAGGTTTGTCAGATATGAAAGGCTTCCTAAAGACATTGGGAGTGGTCCCAAGATTGAATTATTCCAAAAAGAAAGTTTGACTAGATTTTTAAATACCCCAAGTTCATCCGTCAAATGACCATGAAGATGAGAAAAAAATTAAGTCTAAGATCTCTAGTCTACCAGAAAGACACCCTGATAAACTTTCTCAGATTTCAGATATCTCTTGACTTCATTTGGTGGATTACAATGTGATTTCCCTTAAGTGACAGAGATTACCTAATGATTTTGGCAACTTTCCTCCAAGTTCATTGTTTGACAAGTCAATACTAAGGGCAAATGTTAGGTTTCTGATAGGCCAAAAATGTATTGACCCCTTGTGATGAATTAACCAATTAATTAGTCAAGTTAATTAATTAATTCAATTAGCATACAATAAGCGTGGTAGCACAAACAAATCAACAACTAAGTTAAAATGCAGTGAAAAATAAATTAACACAGTAATTTGTTTATGAATGAGGAAAACCTATACGGCAAAAACCCTACCAAGTGATTTTAAGGTCACCACTCCCAAGATTTCACTATTATCACAACAAGCGGTTACAAGTAAAGGAATTCCAATGCCTTATACCAACCTACAATTGAACCCTTACCCCAATACCCAATTGGACTTGTTTTGTAGTGATAATCTGTCCTTTCAATGCACGGCTCCCAGTATGTGACTAACCAATCCGATGTGTGAATCCCAGTACGTGGCTTACACACCAACTTGAGAAGGATGTTCACTGCAAAGTTCTTCAGCTCATTACACGATGAAGATCACGAAGCTCTTTGGTTACAAAATCCTATGGTGTACAAACACAACAACTTCTTAAATAGAAAGATGAACTAGGGCATATGTCTCCAGTTCACAATATGCTTGTGAAAAACTTTTGCATTGAGGTGCATTAGCTGTGATGGCCCTTAAAACAATCCTTATATATGCTTAGGATTGTGAGAAAAGAAAGCTCAAACATCTATATATGGATTGGATGAAAATCAGAACTAAAAGTATGATTTTCTTAAATCTCGATAGATACCCTATCTATCGAGTAGCTACTGAGCATTGAGCTTAAACAACCTTTTAAACTCAATAGATATTAGCTGTTGAGCTTTAAAATCCAACACTTCTTCAATTGATTCTTGGACAGAATTGCATGGCTTTAACACTTGAACTTGAAACCTTATTCCTTGAAGTATTAAACACATCCTAGATCTACCCAATTATAAGTAAAGTGCGTTTTGTCAGAGGATTAGCCAATTCTATATTAACATATATTCCTAACATGATTCACATATGTCCTAACAGTTTTCAATGGCACTAGAGATTGTACCTTGCAAATTATTGTAGATTGTGTACTGCAATTCTCCTAAATGAATATTTCTTGCTGCTTTTGTTATTTTATTTATGAAAATATTCTTGACATGTGAATTTATTCATCGGATCCTAGTATCCTACACAAGCAACATAAGAGAATAAAATCATTTATGTTCCATGACAAGAACATTTTAACATATTAAACAGAAGGTAGTATTTTCATAATCCCTTAGTGCCACAATAAAAAAAGAGAGGGCCATTTCAAGTGCCTTTGGGTAAGCTTGCAAGTCCACTTAGTTTCCGGTGATGACAATCTGCTTTGTCTAATAATTATGACGTATAGTATAATAAAAGAAATGCTGATATGCACATATCAGCATTTTTTGATATTGTTTTACTATCCTAACAAATAAACCCTATCATCTTTATAGTATATGCATCATGATATCTATTAGGTAAATGTAGCATTTGGAATGGCTGTGTGTGATGAATGTAAACTAAAATTCTTGGAGCAAAAAGTAAACTGAAATTCCATATGGCCAATCCCAATTAAGTTTCCAAATCCCCTTACAGTACCTTCTAGTATTGGCCCTTTGCAAGCATAACCTAGACTCTTTAAAAAATGAATCATCCAATTTTAAATATCCTGAAACTTGAGGAAAACACTGTTGAGAGGAGAAAGGTATAGTAAAATAACTATCATTTGGGAGACCTGAGTAAACAGAAGCATAGCTGTAGACTTACTACTTTATAAAATATTGTGTACATTTAATTAACATTTCAATAATAATAATAATAAAAAATTCTCCTCCAACACCAAACAGGGGAGTAATGTTCAATTTCCCAAAATGAACATTGCATGCTGCTTCCTGTTATTTCATTTATGAAAATATTCTTGATATGAAAACTTTATTCATTTGATCCTACACAAGAAGCATAAGAGAATAAAATCATTTCTATTCCATGATGCGAAGATTTTAACCAAAAAAAAACAGCATGTAGCTATTTCCATCATCTCTTATTCTCTTATACTTGGTGCCACAAAATAAAAAAAGGGGAATTTCATAATGCCTTTTAGTAATCTCGCAAGTGCACTTAGTTGTGATGCAATCCAGTAATGATAATATGCTTTGTTCGATAACAATGACTTGTAGTATACTAAAAGAAATGCTCATATGCATTTCTTGATATTGTTTTCCTCTCCTAACAAATAAATCCTCTCATCTTTATTGTATACACATGATGCTATCTTTTAGGCCTTCTGTGATTGATAAATACCTTTCTTTCTTTCCAAAAATAAAACCTTTGGGTTAGGCAAATGCGGCATCTGGAATAGCTGTGTGTGATGAATGCCAATTGAAATTCATGGAGCTAAAAGCGAAGATGAACTTGGAAGCCCAAATGAAACCTGAGGACTTTGCTGAATCTCTACCTACCAATGGGTGTTGCTTTTAAAACTAACAAATGCAAATCAACACACAGTGGAGTTCCAATCAGTGCCTACATCGATTCAAACCAAAACACTTTCAGTTCTATAGCAATCCAAACCATTCAATTTTTTGATTTAAGCCTTTTGTTAAATGAAGATAGACTGGTGTAAAGTTTTAGTGTGTGGGCTTGAGTCTCGGAATGGGCCTAGGTTAACGGGCTGGCTGGACTTGAGGTTATATGTGGACTGAATTTCATTGGTTTATTATTATTATTATTATTATTTTTTTCTTTTGAGAATATATATTTTTTCAAGTTGGCATATTTGTGGTGAGATGTTGCCACTCAATTCATTAGATCTTAATTGAATACCCATTGCCATTCCTCCATGCAATTTGTTCTATTTACTAAAAATTGGTTTATCGTTAAATCAATTAGCTTCAAGTTTTTATAGTTCTACAATAATTGGAACCTAAAAAGTAAAGAGCCCATCAAGTCTGAAATTTCACCGGACAGCATATTACTCCCCTAAGTTTAGGTTAAGCAAAGACTGCCAATGTATCTAGTAGTTAAGAGAATCTCTAGAAAATTTTTTAATGTGACAAATCCATGACCTCTAATTTGTACTTCATATTTATCATACAACAAATGAAAGGAAAATAGGTCCTGAAAAAGAGTTGGTGATACTTGAGTTGAGCAAAACATGGGATTGGTCCTTACATAAATCTTGACTCGGAAATGTCAAGATACTTATGAGAGTTTTGTGATGATAGTCATGTAGTGAGAGCCTAGATAACCTATGATATTGCTTCATACAATCTAATTAGCTTAAAATATTGAAAACCCAATTATTGATTAAACTCCCGCCAAAATACATACAACACGTCAACATCAAATATTTACTCATATCTTTTCCTTTCCTCATTTTTCTCGGCAACATAACAGAGGGTCTCCTAAACTATCGGGTTCAATTCAACAGGCTTAAATTTTCATTGGAACAAGACAACATGTAAATATATATGAATTAAAATTCAACTTAAAAAATAAAAAAAAAAACCCTAGATTATATTGGCTATGCATGTTCCAAAGTTTTTTGGGGAACCAAACAAGGCATAGAGTCATAGATTGGCCTTTTTGGAAGAAGAATTTGAAGGGAGAGAAGTTTCCTGTGGAATAAAATGTGAGAGGCCCCCCATGTAGTCTTCTTTCGGTTCCTCAGCTCCATTGGTTCAATTCCCCCATAGTTGAGAGCTTGGTTACAGTGAGGCTTTAAGTCTGAGAACCTAGTAAATGGGCCAATATTGGGCTTTTGAAAAAAAGCTTAATGCCCAAAGAGACTCATGCTTTTAATGCGTTATAGAATAGTGCCTACCATGTTTCCTTCTAGAGCATTGCCTTCTCAACTCATTTTAAAAATAAGCTTGCCTTTCACAATGAGCCATATTTAATATGGCAATAGTCAACAAAACTAGACTAAAAATTGAAATCATTGGCTCCATTTTAGTATCAGCATATTCCTGAAATAAAATCCCATTGAGTAGAAGGTTAGATATGAATTAAATCACAGTTGGGGCAAAAGTGCCTACAATGTTAACAAAACCAAACAATTGTAAGGACAATGTTTGAAGTATATCTCATAGAATATGATGCCTTTTGCTTACATACTAACATCAATAAGAACAAAAATGTTGCCTCTCACTTAAATGCTAGCTCACTCAAAATTTTCACTTTTAACATTGTAGTCACATTAATTTTCATCATGTCATTGATAAACCTGAACTCATCATGTCATGAAGTCCTTTTCAAGAAGAGAACTACATAGACTTCCCAAGAACCAACAAAATATCCAACTCTCAATAAACAATCTTTTTGGTAAATTCCTGGTATCTTTTAGGTGATTCCAACAATATCATGTTCTTGGCTTTTACTGGTATCTTTCCCATCAAATGACTTTGAGAAAAGTTCAAGAAATTAAATCCTGTAAGACCTCAATAGATATTGATACATACTAACTATTTGAAAGGTCAATGCTCCTTACAAATATGGAATAACAAAAGACTCTTAAAAGTGCTAGAGAAAAGAAGTAATGTTCAAGTTCATTTGGTTATATCTCCTATTATTGGCAAAAATCCAATACTAAAAGAGAAGGGGTTTGAGGAGTATCATTTCACCCATCTGGCTAACAAATCCCTGCAAATCTATTCGAGTCTAGATCAAGGAGACCACAATGTGTTTAGTGCTGCAATGAAAAAGGAACAATTATGAAGAAGCTACTGTTGTTCAAGCATAAGGGTTTAAGCTTATATAAGGGATACAATAAATTGTAAATTACATCTAAAGCGTTATTGTAAAGATGCTGATGCATCTAGCAATGATGAAGTTCTCTTGATGGAGATTTATTAGATACTTCAAGAACTATCTGGCTGATCTCTATTCATGTTTTTGAAAAGAATAAGGATATTTCTCTATAATACTAATCAAGTGGAATATTCAAAATTGTAATATTTGGAGATAATTGTGGAGTGTGGTAGTTGACCTTTGAACCATTAGAGCTCAATCAGTGAGCTCAATCAATGCCTTGGATACATTGCCATCAAGTTTGCTCTAAGGGAGATTGATCGATTTAAGGTACATCGCCAAATTCTAGAACCAGTCTAGAACCATTTGAATTCCTATTTATTAGAACTGCTTAAGATTTATGTGTTGATAACCATGCAAGAAATTGTGGACTGATCAAACAAGAACTCACTGTGATGGCATTGAGTTAAAAAGTAGGATCCCCATTTGAGCTGACATTCATAACAACAGAGTGTGAACACAAATTTAAATTCTTTTAATTTTGAGATTTTAGCAAAATGCATTTCAGATACATTTCCTTCTCAGGAATTTTGGCCTAAGGAACAGCTGATTGCTGGACAAAAACATGTTATGAATAGCCAAATTCCTGAACCAGTCGAGAATCGTTTGAAATTCCTAACTAGGAGATGTCTAACTACTTAAGACTTATGTGTTTATAATTATGCAGGAGGGTCGATCTGGAAAGAACTCATGGTGATTGAATTGATTTCAAGGTTAGAGCCCCATTGGAGCTTACATTCATGGCAATAGAGTGTGAAGAAAGGTATAAATTCTTTTAATTTTAAGACTACAACAAAATGCACTTCAACCAAATTTCCCTCCAAGGAATTTTTGCAATGTTCAACTCTCAGATTTGCCCCCCAAATCTGAGAGTGAAACCAAGCTTTCTAATGCGTGCCATTCAATTGATTTAATTCAAGATGAAAAGTCCACAGGGTTGACAAATTTCCAAGAGAATCAGGGTTGGCACCATAGAAGTAGTAATCATATAAAAAAAGGATATACTTGCCTGAATTGTTTTAAGGAATCTGGGATTTTCCCAATAAACTAATTGTTGGGCAAAAACATGTTAAGGCTATAGGGACTAATGTGTGTCATAAAGTCCGCATTGAGACAACCATAATGCTGAAAGAGAAAGGAGTTGGTTCATTGCCTTTACTTTTTTCTTTTCCACTTTGTAGGTTGATGCCACTTGCATAAAAATATTGCAGGGAAAAAAGACGAGAAACCCACCATAGAATTTGGCATAAAGATCGTTTCCCTATAGATTAAGATAAAGATGTGATAGATTTTTCAGCTATAGAGGAATAAAAACTCCAAATCCTACTAAGCAGATGTCTAAGTCTCTCCAAGTAACCAAAATAGCTTGGAATGCCCTTACCAATTGAATCATTAAATGACAAGTAATTTAGTAGTTCTAGCTTGAGTAATGAAGGGTTATATTTCCATCTGATGGTAATCTATATCCATCAACATAATATGAAATTCCTAGGTGGAGCTCGATCCAACTTTGCATTTACATTGTCACCGTCCGTCTATAGAAATCTTCTTGAACAGACAAAGACAAGCTATTTTGAAGGATTTGTTAGACATTTGAAACTTAGAAGGGCTTTTTTCCTCTTTCTCATTGCAAGTTACATTGGAGCTTTATTGCATAAGTTGGAGTGTTAAGGTATTACAAAGAAAACTAAAGTGGGAGAAGAACAAGAATTATGAAAGATATAGACTAGAAGAAGCAATTATTAAGAAAGAATTATGTTCAAAGGAAACTTCACATATTCATGGTAGGCTACACTAAACGCTTATGATTAAATAGGAATTTAACCAAAATCATCAATGCTTAGCTCTCAAATAATGTTGTTTCCCTTGTTTATATTCTATAGTAACTAACTGTAGTGATCATTTAAACCATAGAAAGAAGCGGATTATTGTTTATGGTTTGATTTTCATTTATGTTAGAGCTTGTTTCTGGTATGACTTTCATGTATGCAAGGGCCATACTTCTTTGAAGATTGTAAATAGAACCTTCAAAGTTCATTAACTTCAAACTTTCTTGCAAGTACGAGAAAGCATGCCACAAGGCACTATTGACTTGACTTGCAGGTTGCAAGTTTCATGATCATTTTCATGAGTTCAAAATAGGTTGCAGGACATGCTTTTATATTACAAAGGGCTTTAGCCAAAGCAAAACTTACTAGCTTTTAGCTGATTACTTTGTGGTCATGCCCCTTTCTTATAGATTTGAGTTACTTGTTCTGAATTCTTAATTAAGAAATTGCATACCAACAGCAGATAGATGTCTGGGAACATGAAAACATGATATTGAATGTCATTCTGGCCAATGTGCAAAACTGGCTTAAGTTGTAGTACCTTTTGCAAACATGATGAAGGAACCAACATAGCCTAGACTGGTGATGGGCTTAATCATCACTGTCCTGATTAATTAAGCACAACCTTTGCTTTCCTAAACATCTCCTTCCCCCCCCCCCCCCCCCCACCCCTCAATGAATTAGAATCTATTTATCATAAACAATTACAACTGTATTAATTAATTAAGTAGAGAATTTTGTGTCCTAAACATATTTTTTGTTTTTTAAGATGAATGAAAACTTATTCCTTAGAAAAATTATGGTTGTAACGAGGCAAGTAGACTATCCAAAACCAAAACAATGCAAACATCCCTAAAAAATATATGGGATAAAATACTACAGTTATCATCAAAAGCAAACGGAAGATATACCAATCCAACTGTTCAGACTTAGGAATCAAATACAGTCTCCATCTAACCTGTTGGGTTCTAAGACTTTAGGTTTAAATGTATTAGAACTTCAATTTGTAATGTTGGCAAACCATGATCAAAATGTTTTAGTCTTGTTTAGACTTGCTTAAAGTATGTGCTTGTATGTAAAGTTAGAATTGAGTAGCTGTAGGACTAATTATGTAAATTTGCCTAGCTCAATTGATCGAAAGTCGTGCAGATTGTTTTTTTGTGCAGAATTTCCAACTCAGCCCAAGCCTGTTTGACGTGTAGGGTTTTATGCTTTGTCTTAAGTATAAAAGGGAAAACCCTAGCCACGTTTTTAAGTTGCTCCTTATGCTGTGTGTGTGAATCTTTTGTGAGATCAAGAGGTGGTTGCCTTCACACATACTTAGGGTTTCCAAGATTCAAGATTATGTCAAGAACTTGGTGATCTATTCAGTTGCTTAATTAAGAGCTTAAAGATACACAAGCAAGAGTGCTTGTTCTTGCTGGAAATCCAAGAAAGAAGTAGTTCGTGAACTCGAAGCTGTCACGCAGTCGTGGTAGTAAGTTTCCTATTAAAGGTAGCAATAGGATGTTAGTGGTCTAAGTCGTTATTGTATAAACTTCAATTCTTTCATAGTGGATTTAGTTTTATCTTGAGGATAGCTAGGTTAAATCCTCCCTAAGTTTTTTACTGGTTTGGTTTCCTTTGGTTATCATATTGTTGTGTTCTTTATTTTCCGCACTTTACAATAATATGATACATGTGTGTTAACCTAGACTTGATAATTTGACTAAGTAATCACTTGGCTAATTACCTAGGTTAATCTGCTTGTGTTTTAAGGGGTCTAAAAACAAACATAACCTTTGTTTCTAGATGAATCCTCAATATGCTTGCTTGATGCCAGTCTCCATCTAACCTTTAAGATGATAATCATGAAGATAGTTTCCTCATATTTAGATTGTTACCATGTCATCGAGTGTTTTCTCCCTCTAACTGTTATATAAATCAGCAAACCAAGCAACTTTAAGAATGAGAATAACAAAGTTCCTTTGCCTTTTAGAACTCCAATTGCACAAGCTAACTCTACATCCTAAGTACCAGGTCTTCTGGGAATAGAACAAAGCCTCATAGTTACTTGCAAATATGTTTTTAATATCCAAGAGAATAGATAAGTAAATCTAGTTGTTTCTAGACTTGCTTAAAATTGGAAAGATATAAACAAATAACCTAATGTTCTATTCTTTTTGGTGCAAAGTAAAATGACTTACCACTATGTATATAAATAGTTTGTACATATCATATGCAGAAATCATAATCCTTAGCAATTTATTCATACACAGTTTAGAACAAATTTGGGAGGTAATGAGACCTATTACAATATTAAACTACTCTTTGTGGCCTTTTGGGAAGCATGAACCAGAGCTACCTTTTGAAGCATGCATAACAAGGATCTGCCATCATCAATAGTATTGCCATAGAGAAAGCTTTTAATTTGTTATTATTGTTGTTGTTCTTGCTGTTATAATAATAATAATAATAATATCAATAATATTATTGCTATTGTTGAAATTATTATTGTTATTGTTATTATTAATATTATTTTTATTTTTATTTTTACTATTATTATTATTGTTATTTTTAATATTATTATTATTATTGGTATTATTAATATTATTATTAGTATTGCTAAAATACCACTAAAATTTATTAAGCACTACTCTAAACAAAAAAAATTGAGTCTATAAAAGTAATTTGAACTAAATATATTTAACAGATATTTAATTTTTTTTCAAAACCCTAACAAATTGCTTGAATTCCACTCCCCCATGTTTTACTCCTAACAAATTGCCTTACTCTCAAATTTAAACTACTCTTTAACTTCTTCTTATGAACAACTGTTATTAACTTTTACTTTTCCGAATTTTATTTTTAGTTTCGCGTTAAACTCCTCCCCCTTTTGCTTCATCTTCTTCCTTTTTTTATTTATTTTAAAAAGGCTATAAATAAGGCAAAGACACATTATTAATTATGCAAATTAGCCTAGTTATTTTTTTAATTTTATTAAAAGGATTAGCCCAATTTAGTTCGACTGGGCTACGGTTGCCCCTTCTAAGGTCAATATATTATGGATCTCATGGTATCATATTTAATACATTGGACGTAAGTTAATTTATTAAATATCTATATCATGTCTAGCGCACGAGATGTAGGTCAATTTATGTAGGTCAATTGCCGTATTATGTCTAATGCACTAGGTGTGGGTTAATTTATCAGGTATCTATATCATTATTATGTCGTATTTTTAATATTATTGTTTTTGTTAATATTATTATTGTTATTTTTAATATTATTAATATTATTGTTGTTGTTGTTATTGTTATTGTTGTTGTTGTTGTTGTTGTTGTTGTTATTGAGGCTGATAGGTAGCAAATTCAAGATAAAATATTGATTTTTTAGAATATTGATAATATGGCACTACCTTATATGTGTGTGTATATATATATATATATATATATTACCATATTATTAAAACATATCTCCAATTTGTACACAATATTGAGCTACCATCCCTCCCATAATTGAAATTGCAAATAGTTGGCCCTTGATCAAGCATTGCGACCTATTCATAATAACAACATAGATGAGATTTTTTTATATTTATTTTTTATTTTTAAATATCATTCATATGAGTGCATGCACTACATTAAAATAAGTCTATTACATCAAGTGTTAATACAATAAAATTAGTATAGTGGTATTAGACATAATATCACATTTAAACATTAAAATTCGTTGCAATAGCAACTTAAAAGTAGTAAATTATTACATTAATAATAATTAGTTTTAATAACTAAATATCAATTATTTTACAATCTATTGTAATGACAAACATGAAGCTACAATGAATATATTATTACAATAATCTAATACCAGTTATTTTATAATTGTAATAAAAAAAATATGAAACAATTATCTATTATAATAAAGATACCGTTACAATAATTTGACCAAAATTATTTTTGTCAATTCTTTGCAATCTATTGCAATAAAATTCATAAAATCGTTGTAATAAACATTTTTTGAAGTTATGGTTTCTCTATGATATTAATAATTGCACTTGTACAAAAAATAGGTATCAATATATATATATATATATAAGAACAAAATGATTTTGTGATAGTACCTATCATAGCCAAACAATAATGGCTAGGATGTAGCCAGTGGGGCACTATCCTATAAATAACAATGAAGTTAGAAAATAAAATAAAATTATATAAACGTAACTTGAGTATTATATATTTAACAAGGAATTTATACTATACACATGACAAAGTGAAAAACCCAATTACATAAGATAATTATCATAAGTTTAGAGGTCCTGATACCTATGATTGGGTGCTATCACCATCATGAGGGACTGGATTAATTTCAAAACCACCCTATAAAAAATAATTCATTTAAGTAGGCATGAAGGGTGGTAAATTACAAATAATAATAATAACTATCACAAGATTTAACCTTCAAAATTACAAAAAATTATCCTGAACTTATGTACTCCAATGTTGGGCTTTTCTTTCTTCTATTTGCTTTTAGAACAATTTCAAATTTTTGTGATCCATGTATCTTTAAGTTGATGTGCCAAATTATGTTCTTGTTTGTGTTGTTTAAGTTTCATGTACATGATTCATGAATAAAAATATGCCTTCATGAATAAAGTAAATTTTGTTCTTTTTTTCAAACACATTCCATCAGAGCTCAAAACTCAATGAAATCCTATGCTCAAAGCAAGTTCTCATGCTTTCACACACTTAACATAAACATATGCAAATTTTAGTAAAAGAGAAAATGAAATGTACCTGTTGAATAGTGGTGCAATGACTAGAAATTCAGTGTTTTCTGGGGTTATGTTTATTAAAGTTGTTGAGTGATTTAGTGATGAACAAAACCATGCCAATAATTTTAACATGGTTTGGCCTAAAGTTCTAAGTCCACATGTGAAAATCCTTAAAAGGCTACATATTTTTAATTAAACTCCTCAATGACTCAGTGTTTACATATTTATTGAGGCTAATAGCTAGCAAATTCAAGATAAAATATTGATTTTGTTAGAATATTGATAGTATGGCACTAGCTTAATATATATATGTAATGATATCTTCACGAATTTTAAGTTGGATTAAATTATTGCAATGATATTTTTATTGTAATAGATAATTACTTTATTTTTTTAATGCAATAGATTATAAAATAATTGATATTAGATTATTGCAATGATATATTTATTGTAGTTTTGTGTTTGCCATTGCAATAGATTGTAAAAGAATTAATATTAAATTATTGCAATGATAACTTTGTTGCAATAAGCTATTTGTTAGAAATTTTCATTGCAATAGATTTCAAAAATAATTGGTATCAATTTATTGTAACAATTTATTCATTTTAAGTTTTTGTAATAATTTTTCCTAATATATTAAAATTTCTATTGCAATTGAAAAATTATAAGTTATTGCAAAGTTACAGCATCATTCATTCCAAAGTTCTCAGAGTGAAGTATAGTACAATAACTCACCGGAAAGAATGAGTAAGCATAGTACACCAAGTGAGATGCGCAGTATCAAGCTCAAGGTTAAGGGTGATCAGGTATATATTATATCATATACCATATAATAAAAGTTGGGCTTAGATGCCGTGGTTGCGCCAAGTGGTGGCACCAAATTGTAGAAATTTTTTTTTTTTTAGATTTTTAGATTTTAGAAAGATAACATTTACATTAAAAAAAAAAGTCTAATGCATCTTAAATTGTAGCAACCGTATGCTACACTAAATCAAACGATCTAATTCATCTTAAATTGTAGCAACAGTATAATACACTAAAAAAAAAAGAGGTCTAATGTATCTTAAATTGTAGCAACTTATACTACACTAAATCAAAAGGTCTAATGCATCTTAAATTGCAGCACCCGTATATTACACTAAAAAAGAGAGATCTAATGCATCTTAAAATGCAGTAATGTATATTGCACTAAATCAAAATGTCTAATACATCTTAAGGTCAAGGGTGATCATGTATATATTATATCATATACCATATAATAAAAGTTGGGCTTAGATGCTGTGGTTGCGCCAAGTGGCGGCACCAAATTGCAGATTTTTTTTTTATAAGATTTTTAGATTTTAAAAAGATAACATTTACATAAAAAAAAAGTCTAATGCATCTTAAATTGTAGCAACCATATACTACACTAAAAAAAAGAGGTCTGATGTATCTTAAATTGCAGCAATGTATATACTACACTAAATCAAAAGGTCTAATGCATCTTAAATTGTAGCAACTGTATGCTACACTAAATCAAAAGGTATAATTCGTCTTAAATTGTAGCAACAGTATACTACACTAAAAAAAAAGAGGTCTAATGTATCTTAAATCTTAGCAACTTATACTACACTAAATCAAAAGGTCTAATGCATCTTAAATTGCAGCAATATTTATAGAATATTTTAATATATATATATATATATATAAATATATATATAAAATTAAATTACAATTTTACTACTAAAGAGCTTTCAGAAATTTAAAACTTGCCATAATTTTTTATAATATTTTATAATATATTTTTTTGCCCAAAAAAAAAAAAACTTACATAATATACATTTTCCATGTAACTTAATTTTTAAAAATATTTTTACTATTTTACTTGTTATTGGATTTGATTATATTATCAAAAAATATATTTTGAAAAATTTATATATAATTTTTTTATTAAGCCGTGCATTGTACGATCATAATACTAGTGTGTGTGTGTGTGTGTGTGTATAAATCTATCATTCTCACAATTTGTGCTTTCTCATTGATCTTTCCATATTATTGTTAAAATGTCTGCTGGATCTTTGTTTTGTAATAATATTAATAATCATTGTTTAGCGTGTATTTTTGTTTAGTATTAAGTTGAAGGTTTCCAAGCAAAAAAATGTATTAAAAAACAAAAGGGTATTTGGTAATGTGGATGTTTCCAATTTTTTCAATCTTTTGGTAGAGAGGAACGAGGAGCAATGTACAACTGGCACTGGAACAGCTTTTGGGCTTTAGCCATTATTATATACTAACTTATAACCTCATACATATATATATGAATACACTTAAAGATATACAATAAAATACATAATATAATTCCTATATATATAATTTAAATACTATTGATAGTTATTTTTATATTTTGTTAACTCTTTTAAAAAAAATTGTAAGGATATTATTAGGTATAAAATGTAAATTGTCCATTTTTTTTTATAAAATTATTGTGAAGTACCCTTTTTTTATGATTCATTTATTCTAAATTCCTTGGTTTTTGTACTTAATAACTCACTTGGATGAATATCTATGATGTGATCCCATATTTGATTCTAAAATTAAGAAATAAAACTCTTTAAGAATAAATAATTTAGGACACATGGTGTAAAATTAGAATTCTAATTTGAAATTCTAATTTTAGTTTCTCTTACACTACAAAAAAATCGTCCTGTCCCAGCGTTTTTTTCCCAGCGTTTTTACAAACCGCCGTAATAGATAAGCCTATACCAGCGCTTTTTGCCGGCGCTTTACAAAGCGCTGCAATAGGAGGCCTATAGCGGCGTTTTTCAAAAACGCTGGTATAGGAAGCCCAAAAACGCTGGTATAGGGTTACGGATTTCCATTATGGAGAATAACCTATCCCGGCGCTTTTAAAAGCGCTGGGACAGCTCTCTCCATACGGAAATGGATAGACTTGTCCCAGCGCTTTTAAAAGCGCTGGGACAGCTCTTTCTCATTCCCTTATAGCATGACCTATCCCAGCGCTTTTAAAAGCGCTGGGATAGCTCTTTCTCATAAGGGAATGAGAATGACCTGTCCCAGCGCTTTTAAAAACGCTGGGATAGGGTCAATCTAAGAAATAACCAAAATACCCCAAAACCATCAAATGATCAAAATACGCTCGAAACCTAAAAATTACAAAAATACTCTCAAAGCCCAAAAAATGACCAAAATACTCCCGAAACCTACAAAATAACCAAAATACTCCCGAAACCCAAAAAATGACCAAAATAGCCCCGAAACCCAAAAATTACCAAAATAGCCCCAAAACCGAAAAAAATGACCAAAATACACCCGAAACAAAAAATGACCAAAAAACCTTTGAAACCCAAAAAATGACCAAAATACCCTTGAAACCCCAAAAAATTACCAAAATACCCTCGGAACCAAAAATTACCAAAACAACACCAAAACCCAAAAAATGACCAAAATACCCTTGAAACCCAATAAAATGACCATAATACCCTTGAAACCAAAAATTACCAAAATACCACCAAAACTCAAAAAATGACCAAAATACCCCCGAAACCTTTAAAATGGCCAAAATAACCCTGAAACCTAAAAATTGACCAAAATAACTTAGAAACCAAAAAATGATCAAAATACCCTCGAAATCTAAAAAATAACTGAAATACCCCCTGAAACCTAAAAAATGACCAAAATACCCCTAAAATCTAAATATGACCAAAATAACCCCTAAACCTAGAAAATGACCAAAATACCCTGAAACCTATAAAATGACAAAAATGGCCCTTAAATGTATAAGTTGATAAAAATACACCCTAAACCTAAAAAATTACCCAAATCCCCCATAAAACTAAAAACTTATTAAACAACCTCCAAAACCTTGAAAATTACAAAAAATGGCCCCAAAATCAAAAAGTTAACAAAACACCCCCAAAACCTCAAAACCTAGTTACATTCCCTCAAAACCTACAAAATGATTGAAATAGTCTTAGAACCTTTAATTTAACGAAAATACCCTTGAAACATCCAAAATACCCCAAACCCCTTTTTGAGTAATTTTAGAGGTTTCGGGTGTATTTTGTTCATCTTATAGGATTAGTGGTATGTTGGTCGTTTTAGATATTTTGAGGGGTATTTTTGTTGTTTTATAGGTTTAGAGGTATTTTCGTTGTTTTAGGGGTTTTAGGGTATTTTTGGTAATTTTAGAGGTTTCAAGTTGTTTGTGGCCATTTTAGTGCTTTTCGGTTTATTTGGGTCATTTCAAAGGTTTAGGGGTATTTTCTTCACTTTATAGTTTTGAGGGAATTTTAGTCATTTTTTAGGTTTCATGGGTATTTTGGTCATTTTTGATTTCGAGGGTATTTTGGTTATTTTTGGGTTTTGGGGGTATGTTGGTTATTTTT
This sequence comes from Quercus wislizeni, assembly GCA_023055345.1. NCBI lineage: Eukaryota > Viridiplantae > Streptophyta > Magnoliopsida > Fagales > Fagaceae > Quercus > Quercus wislizeni. The sequence continues at coordinate 21,503,117 of JALGQJ010000002.1, forward strand.
TGGGTTTTAGGGGTATTTTGGTAATTTTGGGGGGTTTCGAGGCTACTTTGCTCATTTTTTGGGTTTCGGGAGTATTTTGGTCATTTTTAGGTTTCGGGGTATTTTGGTCATTTTTTGTGTTTCGAGGGGTATTTTGGTCATTTTTAGTTTTCTAGATTATTTTGCTCAAATTCTAGGTTTTGGGGTTATTTTGGCCATTTTTTAGGTTTCGAGGGTATTTTTGTCATTTTTAGGTTTAAGGGGTATTTTGGTCATTTTTTAGGTTTTGGGATTATTTTGGTCATTTTTTAGGCTTTGGGGTTTTTTTGGCCACTTTTTAGGTTTCAAAGGGATTTTGGTAATTTTTAGGTTTCGGAGGTATTTTGGTCATTTTTAGGTTTTCGGGGGTATTTTGGTCATTTTTAGCGTTTTGAGGGTATTTTATGGTCATATTTAAGTTTTGTGATTATTTTGGTCATTTTTTAGGCTTTGGGGTTTTTTCGGCCATTTTTTAGGTTTCAAAGGGATTTTGGTAATTTTTAGGTTTCGGGGGTATTTTGGTCATTTTTAGGTTTTCGGGGGTATTTTGGTCATTTTATGGATTTCAGGGGTATTTTGGTCATTTTTTGCGTTTTAAGGATATTTGGTCATTTTTAGGTATTGGGTTATTTTAGTCTTTTTTTGGATTTTGGTCATTTTGTAGGTTTTGGGGTTATTTGGGTAACTTGTAGGTTTTATGGGTATTTTGGTCATGTTTTGGGTTTTAGGGGTATTTTGGTCAGTTTTTGTGTTTCGGGGGTATTTTGGTAATTTTTGGGTTTTGGGGGTATGTTGGTTATTTTTTGGATTTCAGGGATATTTTGGTAATTTTTGGGGGTATCGGGGTTATTTTGCTCATTTTTTGGGTTTCAGGGGTATTTTGGTCATTTTTTAGATTGAGGGGGGTATTTAGGTAATTTTAGTGGTTTTGGGGCATTTTAGAGTTGGGTGATTTGTAGAAATGATAGTTGTATCATAATTGGGTCTAATTAGGTGCCCAATGAAAACCCAATAAACATTAATGTTAATTGGGGGTATTTGGGTTAATACCCATTTAACCCAATTAATAATTGGGTAGGTTTAGGTCTCACTTAAGTAAGTAGGTTTGGGTGGACAAATGGGTTTAGGTTGATTTTGCCACCCCTACTAAAACCCCAGAAATGACCAAAATACCCTCGAAACTTAAAAATGACTAAAATACCCCCCAAAAAAAAAGAGACCAAAATACCCCTAAAACCTAAAAATGACTAAAATACCCCCGAAACATAAAAAATGACTGAAATACCTTCGAAACCCAACCTATTTATAACCCAACCCGCCCATTTGCCACCCTTACCTATGGGGTATTTTGGTGTCTCAGCCATTTTTTCAGTTTATATTTAGTCTTAGGGATATTTCAGTCATTTGAAAATGAATATTGAATTATATTTCTTCCAAATTTGGTTTTTCCTCATAATTCAAGGGTATTGTGGTCTTTTTATAGGCATTAATGGTATTTCAGTTATTTTTCTTGCTTCAGGGGTATTTCTGTCATTTTTTGGGTGGTAGGGGTGTCTCAGCCATTTGTTGAGTATGTGGAGTAGGTTGGCCTTCTTTTATGTACTGGGGTATTATAGTCGTTTTCACTGAATATTACAGTATATTTCCTTCAATTTTGGTGTTTTCTTAGGATTCAAGGGTATTGTGGTCTTTTTTACACTTCAAAGGTATTTTAGCTATTTTTCTTGCTTTGGGGGTGTTTCAACCATTTTTTGGGTGGTAGGGGTGTTTCGGTAATTTTCTATGGTTATGTAGATAAGTTGGCCTTCTTTTAGTTTTAGGGGTTTTTTAGTCATTCCAAAGTAATAAAAAATTATATTTTAATTTTTTGGTCCTCCGGTCTCATCTTACATTTTGTTTCTAGTTATTATATCTTACATTTTGAAGTATTAAATTAAAATATATTAAATTAGTTTGAAGTATAAATTCAAATAAATTTTGTTTAGTTGAATTATGAAAATATATTTCAATTAATTAATATATTTCATTTTATTAATTTGTAGTGTTAATTATATTTTATTAATTTGAAGTATTATATTTAATCTTATTAATTATTAAATTATACTCAAATAATTTGTAGTATTAAAATATATTTACATAATTGGAAGTATTAATTATATTGTTATTAATTAGTAAATTATATGTTATTGACAATTGTAGTATTAAATTTCATTTTCGGCACCTATTGAAGTATTACATTATATATTAGTTAATTTTTAGGATTAAATTAAATTTTTTTATTTATTAAATTAAATTTTATTAATTTGAGTAATTAAATATTATTTTATTAATAAAATCCTTAAGGAGCTATTAAGGCGGACTTAATTTTCGCCACAACAAGTTATTTTCCCGTCATAATAAGCCTTATCCTACTCTTTCTTTATTGCAGCAACTTTAAAATTCTGAATGTTGTCACAATAAGTCAAAATGTTGTCACAATAAAAATTCTGAATTCCCTCTAAAACTGTTCAGTTCCCACCAAAACACTTCGTCAAGATTTGGGTCTCATTACTCTCTCACTCAAATCAAACCATCGTACTGCCCACCCAAACACTCTCTATCGCATTCTCCCTCACTCTCGTCTTCGAACCCTCACCGCTCGGACTGCTAAGCCACCATCGTCGTCCTCGCCACTAGTCCAACAGTCCTCCGACAACCTCATTCTCCCTCACTCCCTTCCTCACTCTCCCTCACACTCTGTTGGCCTTGCTTTCTGCCGCCGACACCACCACCGCCAACAACACAGCCACCGCGGCCATCCTCGGACTCCTTCCCTCCCTTATCACCGTCTTTTCATTCAGTTGGTACAGTTCCCATTTTTATTTTTTTTGGTGATTTCTTTTTCATTAAATTAATTTACTTTTGTTTGTTGTTTAATATGAAATTTCAAACTTTGTTGGAAATAACGTTTGTAGGTTTTTTTTTTAAATTTTTTTTTTGCCCTCTATAAATTTGAATTGGTTTGGTTCTGATGAATTACTGTTTTCTGGGTTCTGCAGATTTGAATCTCTTTTTTAGTGTTGGGCTTCAAATTTTGAACTTTGATAGTGTAAGTCGTTCTTTCTTTCTAATTCCTCTTTCCAATTATTTGTTAATTTTCTCATCTGGGTATAATTTGTTATATAATGGGTTTTTGCTAATTTCAGTTTTGGAGTTTTTGTATCTGGATGTTTTAAACTTCAAATCACTATTTTTATATTAGCTTCGATATCATTTTTGAAATAGTATGCTGTGTATATGTTCTAGGCTTGCATTGAGAATGTGAGAGCATCCCAAGATGATGGAGTTGTAAAAGTCTTAAAAGCAAAGCTAGCTGCAAATTTCGGTTTAGATAAGAAAGTGAAAACAGAAAAGTTAGGTAAAATTTTTATTTTTATACTTTATGTTTTAACATTATATCTAGATTGTGATTGATTTTCGCGTGCACACGCACACGCACACACACGTACTATCTATATAGGTTTTGCTCATGAGAAATGGAAATATATATGATGTCTAATATTAAAGTCCTCATATGGGGCTTCCAATTGTAGATAGGCAATCACCTGAGCAAATTATCTAATCAGTACTAGTGTTGGATTGGAGCTTTTTGGCCATTTGAAGAACTTATACCTAGTAATTGTTAAGTCTAAATAAGGAAGAACAGATGCAAGATCAAAATTCAACAGTAATTAATAATCAAAAATTGCATGAAAGAGACCTTTTACTATGGTTGCTAAGTGATGCAGCCATGCAGGCCTAGACTTAGTTTGCTCACTATAAACAGCTCTAGCTTATCTTGGTTTGTTTGGGCAGTCCAATTTAGTCAGCCCAGGCCCTAGACATTAGATGGTTTAGATCTAGGATGCAATTTAAGAGAGTGGAAGTTGGAGGGAGCATGAGAATGACATTTTACAACTCATAAGGTCCACACGATTTACAATATATATGTGTAATGTGTTTTCAGTTCTTGTTTATTTATTTATGGTTATATAATTTGTATGAAGGTAGAGTTCGTCTTCTAGTAAGGAACTCATATTAGGGCAATTCTTGTAATTGAATTTCTCTTGCTGCACAGTGCTTTCAGTTTGGATTAAAGAAAAAAAAAAGTAGTTAATTTGTTCTAATCACAGAGTGGAGAGGGATCCAGCACTCTCTTCCATAGATTATTTTCCATAGGTCTAGGTTTATATATTTGTAATTAATAAGGTGGCATTTCAATTAATATCTAGTGAAAGTATCTTTTCACCTAAAATTAAGTAGTGTCCAATGTTTACTGTTAGACTTTAGCTCCATATTTTGAGGTTAAGAGTTAATCAGCTTTTTATTAAAAAAAGGGTTGAAGCATAATTATGTGGCTGGACCAAGTGTCTCATTATCCATCTCATACACAATTATGCATGAGATGGATAATGAGACATAATTATTAAAAAAAATAATTATGTCACTAACTATTTTTTACTGTTAGACTTTAGCTTTGTATTTTGAGGTTAAGAGTTATGAACAATAATTGTATCCACATAGACATTTGTCTATGTGGATACAATTATGTATTCTTTGCATAAAAATCAATCAAAGAGGTACCCACATAGTCCATTTGGAAAAACATTGAATAAATTGACCTTAAATAACTGTATATGTGAATAGCCACTCTAAAGTCTAAACTGTTGGCCTGTGGTTATATGTAAAAAATTTGAGATCCACAATTGAATGATTCTACTTGCAGGTTATATGTAAAAAAATTTAGTGTCATATCGAGTGTTAGTACTCTCTTGCTGTCTTTGCTGGTATTGAGTCCTATAGTCCAAATGTATTCTTTTGTAACTTTTGTGAGTTTTTTTTTTTTTGAGAAGTAACTTGTGTGAGTTAGTAAAGTAGGAAAAAGAAAAAAAGGTTGAGGCAAATTGACTCATTGTTTTAAAATTTTTGTTATTTTTTATAAAAATTTGTGCTTTAGTTTTGGGGCAAATTCTCTGCATAAGTAGCCGTACTGCCCACCCTAACTTTTTAATTCATGCGTCCACACAAAGCCATATAGAATGGAATGATATACTATGAAGATACTATGGAATCTATGGCCATAATTTAAACATGATTAATTGAGCAATTATTGGACATGCAGTGCAGTTTGAGGGAACAAAAATCGTTTTGAACATTGCACATACCTCTCTCTCTTTCATTGCTATACATTTCTCTTCCCTTCATGCGCATCTCTCTACTCCAAGTTGCACAACGTGATCTTCACCAATCTTGATGACTTTTAGTTTTAGCTGAACTGCTTTAATTCTCTTAGATTCTCCTTCATGTTTATGATACTCTATTGACATCTATGTCAACATACCTGCAGCTCTTTTTGTTTCCTCACTTTTGGTAATATTAATGATTGTTCAGCCAAGTTGTGGTTTTAAATTCCTTTTCATCATGTGGTTTTTGCCTTCTCCGTCTCTGAGAATCTAAGAAATTAGCATGATATTTTATTATCTACTCTTGTGCTGTGATATGATCATGAGAGTATCTTTTTAATCAATTAATTCATTGATACGCATCTGATGTGTTACATTGTGATTGTTATGCTTTATATGTTAGTGTATCTTTCTTTTTATATTTATTGATTATTTAATTATGGTAATTGTTTTGTCGAGGAATGTATGTTACATAATTAGTGCATTACTTTTAAGAGATGGGACCTCTTGTATATTTTTGTGTATATTGGTCAACATCATATTGCATTGATCATGGAATTTGGAAAAAATGTAGGGAACCCAACTTTGAATAATAAATAATTGAATAATTGAATTCCCTAGCTGGATTCTTGAATCTGATTCCCTTGTGAAGCTTTCACCACTTCATGTCAGTGAGAAAACAATTCCAGAAAATTGTATCATATAGAGCATTGAAACTGACATTTATATTTGAAAGAAATAGAGGTTGGATTTATATATTTAAAAGAAAAAGAAGGTTATAACCATTCACAAATGAGTGTGAAGTGTTGAAATTAGAGGCACATGCATGTGAGTTGTTACATATACTATTTTTGGAGTTATCAATAGCACCACCATCATGATGCAGTTTATATATGCTTTCATATTTTCAATGAAATTGTATTTAAAAACTGATACTTTTTTCTAAAACATTTGGACATTTATTTGTCATGATGGTTTCATTCATCTCTATGACTATGTACTTAAATTTGTGACTGTTACGTGGGAAAAAAAAAAAAAAACTATGTGCTGAACTGATGGCTTTAACAGATTAACAATAATATTTATGTCTACCAATAGGACTATAATTAATTGTTAAAAAGAAATAATAGATTAAATAGAACTCTCTTTTGATATAAAGTTTATCTCTAAGGGGTTGTATTAGGGATTTAATACAAATTCCAATCTTTACCAAAAGTTCAATTGGCATTCAAAGAAACCCTGTTACAAAGCCCATTCTTGGCTTTGGACCAAAACAGAGAAAACAAATTAAAATCAGCTGTGTGATCTCAGAGAGAAAACCACTTGTTAGGCCAACCAATTTATATGCATTTCTAGTTTAGAATAACTGGAATTATAAATTTAGGGAAAAGGCCTAAGTTCAAGAAAGTGAAAATTGTAGCTGACAGTTATTTTAATTTAGAGGGACAATTGAAATGGAAATGGATAAACTAGCTCAACAAACTTTTTCATCGTGTTCAAACTTAACTATCATTCCATTCCTAAAAAAAAAAAACTATCTTTCCGTTCAACTGAGACTTGCTAGTAGTGTCACAAATGGAAGATCTCCATGAACGCAATGGTTTTTTTGACTTAAAGTGTCTAAATTTTGGACTTTCTGAGTATGGTGATCACAATATAACTGAGCCACAATATTCGTGCCTTTTGTAGTTGTGTGTGTGTAACGTGTACACAAATGGTATATTCCATTAGAGTGAAGTTGGAGTGTTTAACAAATTAGCAAAAGATTCCATGTTGAGTTGACTGTATTATTGATCACATAAATTGAAGATTACCTCCAAATTTGGTTCTCCTAAACAATACTTAAAATAAAAAGGAATAATAGCTGAGTTGAAGATAGAAATATGCCCTTAACATAAGTATTTGCATAAAGTCTCCTTCATCTTTACTTCAAGGTTGATACTTGATATTAATTTTGTTCAATAATCAGTCCATCATATTCCTACATAGCTGAGTTAAGCTTTTCCGCGATCTCAGCTCTTTTTTTTTTAATACTTCAAAGTAATAAAATATAATTTGATAATTAAAAAAATATAATTTAATCCCACAAATTAACAAATATATAATTTAATACTTCAAATTACTAAAATTAAATTTAATACTACAATTGTCAATAAAATATAATTTACTAATGAATAACAATATAATTAATACCCAACAATTATGTAAATATATTTTGATACTACAAATTAATTGACGTGGCATTTAATTTTTAATAAGATTGAATATAATACTTAGTATTAATAAAATATAATTTAATAGTACAAATTAATAAAATAAATTATATTAATTAATAAAAATATTTTTTAATAATTCAATTAAACACACATATAATTTAATTTAATACTTCAAACTAAGTTAATAGAGACAGGTTCAAGTTACACCTGCTGTAACTCTACAAGAGTTAGACATTTTTTAAACCATAGATTTCCAAAAGATCTAACGGTAAAAAAGAAAACACAATTTTTTCAACTCATCATTAAATACTTACCTAATTAATAGCATCATTATTAACTCTCTTCTAAGTAATTACTTCTTGTCTCTCTTTTTCTCTCTCTTTATTTCACTGTAATTCATTTTTTCTCTATCACTTTTCTCGCCCATTTTCATAAAATGTTCAAGAAAAAACATTAACACCAAGAGCAGCAAATATAAGCATAAGATAATTACGACCATATCATCAATTTGATTGTAATTTTAATCTCTTTTATTCTTCTTGAATGAGAGAGTAAGTCTCATAAAGTTAAGAACTACCACAAACTATGGCTTTGGAGGGGCACCAACACTCTCTGAACCAGTAATCTTTGTTAGATCTATTTGCCCATTAAAACTAATCCACTTTACAAACTAAAACTCACAAACTGAAACTCAGGAACAACAACACAATTACAATTAATTTTCTATTACTTTTCTAATTCAAAGTTTGTTGATACAATTTTCTCTTCCATTTTTTTCTTCTTTGGGTTTCAAGAGTTATGGGTGTCGAATATTACCTAGCAGAAAAAAGAAAAAAGAAGCTCTAGATGAAACTACATTGACATAATAACAAATTAAAAAAAAAAAAAAAAAAGAAGTAAGGTGGGGAAGATAATAGGTCCAATTTGAAAGTGGCGCAAGAGAACAAAGAGGAGGAATAAAGACTTAGAAAGAAAAAGGAAAACAAAGAAAGATATGGTATTTATAAACAAGGAAAGGGAGAGTAGTAGTGGTAGTTTGGTAGAAGAAGATGTAGGGTAAAAGAGTATTGTAAGTATATGCCAAAAAAAGAATATATATATATATATATATATATATATATATAATGTTTTAAACAATAAGTATGGAGAGAGAAACAAAACTACTATTAATTAAGTGAATAATGTGTAAATCAATTAGCATTTAATGCTATTTTTTTTACCGTTAGATATTTTGAAAATCTATGGCTTTAAAAAGGTGTAACTCTTGTAGAGTTATATCAGGTGTAACTTGAACCTATCTCAAGTTAATATATTTTAATTTAATACTTCAAATTAATGAAATATAATTCCTCACTAAAAATTAGTAAAATATAATGTAATAGCTAAAAAAATGTATGATGAGACTCTAGCACCCACAATATTCAAATATAATTTAATATTTTAATTGTGTTGGGTATATAAAATTCATTTACCCATTAAAACTCATTTAACTAATTGCTTCTAACCCAAACCTAATCAAACCCAATTATTATGGGTAAACCCCAACCCACCAAATTACCCAATTATCAAAATTACCAAAATGCCCCTAAAGTGTAAATGACCAAAGTATTCTAAAATCTTCAAAAATGACCAAAAACCTCAAAACCTCAAAATTACCAAAATAACCACAAAACTAACAAAATCTCCAAAATACCTCCGAAACTCAAAAAATGAGCACAAGATCCCCAAAACTTAAAAATGTCCAAAATATCCCCAAAACATGAAAAAAGGCCAAAATACCTCCGAAACACAAAAAATGAGCACAAGATCCCCAAAACCTAAAAATGACCAAAATATCCCCAAAACATGAAAAATGGCCAAAATACCTCCGAAACTGAAAAATTACCAAAATAATCACGAAACCTACTGAGTGACCAAAAAACCCCTGAAACCCAAAAATGACCAAAATACCCCCCAAAACCTATAAAATGGCCTATGGATTATTTAAAAACAAAGTTCTGAATGGGTTTATATCTATAATTATTTATAGCTATGAATTTATGGTCTCGTGCTCAACAAAGAGGGACATAGATTACTATATATACTATATAGACACACATATAATGTGTCTACATTACTGCTGTGGTGGGTTGTTGTTTTGGAGCAAGCGGGTGGCTTGCATGGAGAGAAAAGGTGGAGTATTTTCTATTAGGAGTGTTGTTTGTTTTGTGACTTACATTTTTGAAACTCGATGTGCAATGGTGAAATTGTAGTGTAGGTGCGACTCATAATTCAGCACATATCAATGGATAAGAGTTGGATGGACGCTAAAAAGGGTTCTGAAGAATACTTCCATGGGCTCGACTCATTTATGGAGTTTGCTGCTCGCACGGCATGTCAAGGGAAGATCTCATGTCCTTGTAGGAACTGTAGGCATAGATATATGTTTGATGTAGAGGTCGTGCGTGATCACCTGTACTCATTTGGGATGGTGAAGAATTATAGAACTTGGGTGTTTAATGGGGAATTTGAGTCTACACCAACCACTACTGAAGGTGGAAGTAGTCGTGTGCATGAGACTTTGGATCAATATGGCGATTTCCATGGGATGTTGCATGACTTACACCCCATGCATGATATGGCACCGGATTCAATGGATGAAGGTCCTAGTGTACAACAAGGTCCAGATGGTCCTTCTGTGCAACAACCAGTTGAAGGTCCCAATGATGATGCAAAAAAGTTTTACGACCGAATACAAGATGTGGAGAAACCTTTATACGAAGGGTGTACAAAATTTAGCATATTCTCAGCCATTGTGGTTTTGTACCACTTAAAGACTCTTTGTGGTTGGACTAACAAATCATTCACTTTGTTGCTTCAAGTCTTGCAAGATATGTTTCCTTCAGATGCTAAGTTGCCAAAAGATTGTTATGAGGCTAAGAAGATAATTACGGATTTGGGTTTAGGTTATGAGAAGATTCATGCTTGTCCTAATGACTGCATGCTTTATTGGAAGGAGAAGAGTAACCTTGATGCTTGCCCACATTGTGAGGTTTCAAGATGGAAACCACTCGAGTCGCCTGTAGCTAATAAGACACAGGCTTCATCAAGCAAATGCAAGAAGAAAGCTGCAAAGGTCCTACATTGGTTCCCTTTAAAGCCAAGATTGCAACGACTCTTTCTATCATCCGAACTAGCCACTAATATGAAATGGCATGCTATTGGTCGAACAAATGACGGAGTAATGAGGCATCCCGCTGATTCTGAAGCTTGGAAAGAATTTGATGATAAGCATGTAGAGTTCGCATCTGATCCCCGCAATGTTAGACTTGGTTTAGCAGCAGATGGGTTCAACCCGTATGGAAACATGAGTACCACGCATAGTACATGGCCGGTTGTGTTGGTTCCATACAACCTCCCTCCTTGGATGTGCATGAAAAGGTCTTCCTTGATCTTGTCACTTGTAATTCCTGGTCCAACCTCACCCGGGATTGCAATAGATGTGTACCTACAGCCCTTGGTAGAAGAATTAAGAGAGTTGTGGGATGTTGGAGTCGAATCATTTGACGCATCTTCTAATACCAAATTCCAATTGCGTGCAGCACTGATGTGGACCATAAATGATTTTCCTGCATATGCTGACATTTCTGGTTGGAGTACAAAGGGTTTGCTTGCATGCCCATGTTGCATGGATGATACCGAGTCCCATTACCTTAAACATGGCCGGAAAGTTTGTTACATGGGACATAGGCGATGGTTGGATAACGATCACGAGTTCCGTGAAGATGATATAAATTTTGATGGGACTAAGGAGTTTAGAGTGGCTCCAGTGACACCATCGGGCTTAACGATCATGCAGCAAACAGAGAAGTTAGTTGGACGTTGTCTTGGGAAGAAGCATCAAGCTCTTTATAACAAAAGAAAGAGGGGGGAGGATGCGTGTGTCTGGAAAAAGAGAAGCATTTTGTTCACCTTGCCTTATTGGGCTGATCAGAAGTTGCGTCACAATATTGATGTGATGCATACAGAGAAGAATGTAACTGATAATATAATGGCGACGTTTCTAGACTTGGCTGGCAAGACAAAGGACACCTACCAGGCACGCCTTGACTTAAAGGCCATGGGTATACGGAGTGAACTTCATCTAGTCCATAAAGGGGTTGATACGGTTGAGATGCCAGCAGCTTGTTATAATATGACTACAAGTGAGAAAGACGGGTTCCTTCAAGTTTTGAAGGATGTCAGAGTGCCCGATGGGTATGTTTCGAATATCTCACGTCGTGTCAATCTCAAAGAACGCAAGATTTCTGGTTTAAAGAGCCATGATGACCACATCTTGATGCAGCAACTCCTTCCAATAGCTTTGCGCGGATCGTTGCCGTCACAAGTAACAAGGCCTTTGATCAAGTTATCATGTTATTTCCGTGAAATTTGTTCCAAAACACTGACTGTGCTAGATCTTGAAAACCTCGAGAAAGATATCGCAGTCACGTTGTGCGAATTGGAGAAGATATTTCCTCCATCATTTTTCACGGTTATGGTACATGTAGTCATGCATTTGGCAAGGGAAGCGAAGTTTGGTGGACCAGTTCATTATCGTTGGATGTATCCTATTGAGAGGTAATCCTAATATTTGGCTTATGATTGATTTGATATTTTAATGCATGGTACGTTGTTCAATTGGGGAGTTCGGTATTGTGCCTAGGTACCTATCCCGATTGAAGTCTTACGTACGAAATAAAGCCGCTCCAGAAGGATCTATAGCTCAGGGGTACATAGTTGAAGAGTGCTTAACATTCTGTTCAAGGTACATGCATGGCATTGAAACAATTTTCACACGACCTATCAGAACGGTGGAAAATTCTACCGGTGCAGTGTCTTACTTCACACCAAGTCAAACAGAATTAATTCAAGCTCATCGTTACATTCTTTTCAATTGTGCCAACATAGGACATTTTCGCGAGTAAGTTATAGTTGATTCAATTAGTTTACGATCGTAGTCCATTACTAGAAATATTGTTTTATTATGACTAACACAAATGCATGCACAGTATGCACAAACATGTGATCAAGGATGAACTAGGAAAGGCCTACCGTCGTATAACCGATGGTGTCATTGAAAAGCACCACATGGAGAAGTTTTGTGGCTGGTTTAGAGATCTTGTAAGTATGAATGCTAGTGACTTTTTTCATGGCTGTATATGGGAAGTAAACTAACTTACTTATAATATGTATGTATAAATGTGTTAGGTTATGTCCATGAGTGATGCTGACAGGCAGAAACTTAGCGTTACTCTTAGTACAATTGGTGCATATCCCTATTCTAGAGCCAAGCGGATGAAGCACTATGTCACCAATGGTTTAAAATTTCGAACTAAAGATTCAAAGAAGAATAAGAAAACTCAAAACAGCGGAGTAAGTGTCGTGACTGATGGTGGCGTTACTTACTATGGTATTGTAACCGATATTATTGAGTTGAATTATTCAGATAAAATAAGACATGTGCTATTCAAATGTAAATGGGTCGACGTTCTTAGTAGTCGGGGGTACAAGATTGATGAGTTAGGGTTTCCACTTGTGAATTTTACCCGCTTGATACATGTGGGGGATGAACTGATGGATGAGCCATATGTATTGGCATCTGAAGCTTCACAAGTGTTTTATGTAGAGGACAAGAGGGACAAGGATTGGTTTGTAGTTGTTAAAACTAAAGCAAGGGATGTGTTTGATGCGGGCAGTGGTCATTTTAGTGCACAGGATGATGATGGTGATACTTATTGCGAAAATGTTCCTTACAATATCATCAGTGACAATGGGGCTTCTGACAACATTGGTTTGGCTCGACCTAATGTCCAAGGAACCACAATTGATGCAATGGTCATTGAGGAGAATGAGAAGAAAGATGGGGACTTCATAGATGATAATGACTTTATTGATGACGAAGTCAGCGATGAGGAGTATAGCGACAATGAGTACAACGACGATTAGTAGTGTAATGTAGTAAGAGTTTCTTTTGAACTAATACATTCCTATTATAACACATTAAATTAGAATATGCATTTTCATTGTCACCTATATTGCTTTTGGACTTAAGTAAATGGAAACTCAATTGCTTCCATATGTGTGGCTTGGTAGTGTGTTTGTGAAGTGCTGCATGTTTAAAGCATTTGTTAGAGATTATATACGTTATGTTTTTTATAACTAACAAGCTTGCATTGTTTAGGTACTGCACACAAGAATGGGGAGGAAGCGGCGACTTCAGTTCGTTGAGCCTGGTGAGAACTCCTCACATGTGGAGTCGAATGAAGTACCATCATGCCAACAAGCTCCTCCAGCTGATGATGATAGACGACAGTCTCAGGGGAGTGATGACGAGACTGTACCACCAGGTTGGTGTATTTCTAAATTTGTACTCAATAGCACGATTATAAAATTCAATTCCTATATACTTTTTTCATATTTGTTTTTGTAATAATTATTTCTATATCTGTTGTAAATCTGTTTTGTTTTTAATAAATAAAATCCAATTTAAGTAATTTGTGAGATAATAAGAAGTTTATAGGTTTACTATTAATGTGTTAATAAATATGTTTCTAAGACAGTGCTCTATGCATAGACATTTTGTTATGGCCATAGCAATGAAGGCTTCACATATTTGAAGTTTCTCCCACCATAATAAACAATAGCATTTCCAATAATTGATCCCATTTCTATTACTGACTCCTGTGCACTAAAATTCATTTCAAAAATGCAATTCCTTATAAGGTAGTAGAGTATGTGTTGTCCACTGTAATTTACATAATATACTCAATTGATTTGTCCAAATCTGAAAATTTCGCAGTAATATATGTTCAAATTTCATATCTTTTGGCCATATTTTATTAGCCTTTTTCTAATTCATTTCAACTGAAAATCATAGACCTCATTTGATTGGCAAGAAACCATTTGGCAAAAATAGTTAACTCTGTGGCTATATAGGGTGAAACTGAAACAGGTGGTCTACACTCCCTTGTTTACTCTAGCTATGCATTTTTGGAATTTAAAGCCCAGTACAAGGGAATGCATTATTTACTTACATGTGTGCCACATTTATGTCATATATGAGTTCTAAGATCAAATACAGGTTCTCTAATAACCTCTTTTGCGCTCTTGCGATGCATTTTAGACTTTTATATTTGTCAATCTCTAATCAGAAACATCTATGGTGAACATGTTGGCCAATAAAAGAACAAAAATCCAAAAGAGGGTTTGTTAAATATAGCTCTGATAAAATTTTTTACAGGTAAAACAAAAACCCCAAATTTGTTATACTTTGAGTTATTTTTTTATATTACCATGTTAATAACAAAAATACGCTCATTAACAAACTGATATAAAAAATAATTCAAAGTAACTCTTAAGAGTTTAATTTTACACCAATGTAAATGGCTAGTTTGTTGACATTTCATTCTTTTGTGTTTCATTGTAATTTGATGCAACTTGGTGTTTTAATAGATACTGAGGACATACCCATACCCATAGCTGGAGCGGTTATGCCCAACAAACGTGGGCCTAACCGATTCGATGATATATGGAATATGCCACCAGGCAAAAAATTAATCTTGGAAATAAATGGGGCGGGCCAGCCAGTCGGGGAGAATGCTGGACCTTGGGCAAAGTGGCTGGGAACAGTGGCAAGAAAGCCTGATATGTGCCCAATCAATTACCGCTCATGGCATTCCATGCCACTACAATACAAGAATCGGTGTTGGGAGGCCATTCAGGTATTACGCAAAAAGCAATGGTAAAAAAAATGACCATGAATTTCCTTCAAATTGGTAGTCAATTGCTTCAATAGTCATGTCTTTACTCTTCTTCTTCTTTTTTATTTTATCTTTTGGTTCAAAATAAAATTCAATCTTTCTAAATAAAATTATATAAGGTTATGCAAACTACAAGAATGGGTTCTATCTCTCTTTCAATGGTAGGACTTTATTTAAAGTTTGAAGTTAATTATCTTTAATTTGGAAACCCCTATTTGTTCATTTGGCTAGTAAGGACTGTTAATAATCTATTTTTATTGAGTTTGCAGGTCGTTTAATGTAGGAGACATGTCCTAACTAAGGAGATTTTGTGAAGCCCTAGAAATGATCTTTGTTAATGTATCTTCAAGTTACAAATGTCATTGCTTTTGGAAAAATTGTGTGACTTATGGCTTGATAATGGTGTATTGGATCTTTGATAGAACCAGAGTACCAAGTCCATTTGTATATATGTATTTGTAGATCTGCACTGCATTTGGGCTTACTGAGTATTTGAAATGTCTTATAATATTTTCTTTTGCAAACTACAAGAATAGGTTCTATCTCTCTTTCAAAACTAAACCATTTTGGTATCAAATTCTCTCTCTTTCAAATTCTTCACTCTTTATTACTTGTTTAAAGTATTTGGTCAGTTTGCTATTATGTTAAAAATGTGACATTTTAAAGTTAATTCAACTTTACACATGGTAGGCACGATGGGAAATTCCTGCAGCCCGCATCCCACTTGCCGATCAAAGGAAATGGACACTCTCACGGATTGGGAAGTTGTGGAGGGGCCACAAATCAGAGTTGAAGAAGAAGCACTGCAACCTGAACACAACTAAGGAAGATTTACTTCAGCTATCACTACCGGAGGTTGATGACACTCAATTTCATAGCTTGGTGGAGTACTGGTTCTCTAAAGATTTTAAGGTAGTAATAGTTATGGTAGTATAAATGTTTTGCTTTTATAGGTTCCGTGTTTAAGATTTTTGGTTATATTAGCTTGTTATTGTAATTGGTAATGACTTTCTTGAAATGTTTGTAGGATCTATCGAAAGATAACAAAGCACGGCGTGGCAAGCAGACGGAGCTGCACACGCTCGGATCCAGAAGCATGGCCCAGACGGCGGATATCATTGTAAGAACAATCTTATATATATTAATAACATGCTTACAATTACAAAGATTTTGGTCATTTTGCGTGTGATTCGACCCCAATGAATTGACACCCTTGTTGAAATATGCCGAATGTACTGACCATGCTGTAGGCAAAAAAGAAAGGCAGGCAACTAGAGAGAAGTGAGTTGTACGAAGTGGCGTATTCTCACCATGATGGTGTTGCTGTGAATGCCACTGCAGGAGCGAACATTGTAAGTTTGTAACAAATTATATTAGTAATTTGAATGTATTGTGTTTTGAGTTGGAAATAAGTTCTTTGATTAACGTCACATGGTAGGGACTTCAATTAAAGGGGAGATTGGTTTCTCGTTGCCCAACCTTGTCCTTGATTAGGTTGTTGGCATCATTAGATTAGATTAGATTAGATTAGGGTCGTACAATGTTAGGAAACTTTTGTTTATAATATTATTATTTTTATTTATTAAAAGATCCTTTACTCTTTTATGATTAAGATTGCAAAGAGAGTCACAGGTTTGAATACTTTATCTACAGATCATTTTTATGATTAAGATTGTAGGTTTTCATTTTCATGGTGAATATTTCTTGACTTAGTCCCCAATGTTTGAATAGTTTTATGGTGTGGCTATATTATTTCTTTAGGATTGGAAATGTTGTTTGTCCTGCAATTTTGACTTAAAGTTTAAATGTGTTTGTATATGAACTAGGAAACTTCTAAGTTCAAAACATTTTAGTTCTTCACATGTTGGTTTAATTTCTGATATGCTTAGATATTTGATGGAAACTCTTAAGGACACAATATATATGGTTTGGGTTCTAAGTACGCATGGTATAACTTTAACCCAACTTATATATATATATATATATATATATATATATATATAAAAGCATATTACTCATGTTGGTAGGGGTATTATTGCCCTCGTTGCTAATATGTTGTTTTGTTTATTTGTGATTACTAGGCAAAGATGAAAAAACTTATGACAGAGGGGTCACAGTTGCAAGGAAATGACATTGATGCAGGCATACTTTGGCGCCCTGACGATGCATTTGCACAGGTCCTCGGTGCAGAGAGAGGGGGCCGTGTTAGAGGGGTAGGCTTTGGTCCAACCCCCTCTGGCAATCGTGCGAGGTCAATGGATGATAGTACACCACATCCAACATCTTTTGCAACTGACCAAAAGGTTATTGAGTTGACTGCTCAAGTAGAAGAAATGAAGGAGAAATGTGCGCATTATGATGCTGAAATGAGGTCAATGCGGAGGATGTTGACTTCACTGTTCCCATCATTTCCCAGTCTGTCTACGGTAAGAAGTTTGAATACGAAGTATGTGCATTTTTGTTCATGTTTGTATGGTGATTGGTGAGTTGTCAAGAAGTTTCTGTGATGCAAAATAATCAGATGAAATTTCATTTGGAAATGGTTTATGGATAATTTATGAAGTTAATGGGTTACTGGATAGTATAAGGAGGAGCTTTTTTGTGTGTCTGTGTGTGTAGGTGATTGGTGAGTTTTGATCTAATGAATTTTGCTGTGAAATGGGTTAATTGGGTGGCCATGTCTTTGGAGAACTTTTTCTATTTGCTAAATATTGTTGCTCACTTGCTCTATCCAAATAAAGATTCTTTTTAGTTATTTTACCAAAAAATAATGGTAATAAAGATTCTTTTTGTTTATCATTTATAATTACTTCTTTTACTTGGTAATTTAGATTGTATTAGTGTTTATTTATTTATTAGTGGGAGGGTGTCATGTCAGGTTAGGTCTATTTTGCTTGGTGTGTTATGACTTTCTGGACTGATTAGTAGTATGATTGAATATGAGAATTAAGTGCTGTAATGAGGTGTAGAAATATACCGAGGTTGTAAGTAAATGAGTGATCAGAGAGAGGACAATATGCCCAAGTAGTGGCCCAGAATTCGACAAGAACTTTTAAAGAGAAAATATATATGTGTAGCAGGTAGGAACAATTAAGTTACCCATTGAATTAATCTAGTAATTTTCAGGTTCATATGATCTAATGTCTTGAGTTTAAGTCTTTTAACCGACACTTTAAATCATCCCAAAACAAAACTTTCTTCTAATTATCACATGTTTATAAGCATAAAATAAAAAATGTTTAATAGCCAAGTAATCAACTGATCATTCAAGCGGTCTTACAGTGCTTGATTATTACAACCACCTTAATTAGAGGAAAAATAAAATTACTTGTCCTTGAATTATTGCAAGCAACAAAGTGAGGTAAACTCATTCATTCCAAAATGAAATTAAGCTTGTTTAGAGTTTAGACTCGGGCTTATTAATACAATAAGGTAAATTTATGGGTTTTTAGAAGTTACCTTGAATTTAAAGTCACCCCATATGTATTTTTTTGTAAATATTTGTTTATGTTGTTTACTAAATCCTCATTTGAACTTATTTTAGTTATTAACTGTATTGTGGTTTTGTAACTTGGAGCTTGGAAAACATTTTCCTTTTCTTTGTATTGATGGTTGTTTTGAGATTATTTGTAAGTAATCACTTATTGAATCTTTTGCATAAATTGCTTACTAATCACTTTTTGAGAAATTTATTGAGACTAATACCCAATTGATATGCTTAATTGAAATCAGTCATTTTGAGTGTCTTTTAATTGCTAATGTTGCACTTGGTAGTAATAGTAGTGATATTGTGTCATTCAGCTACTAACTTTGTTGTTTGGTACACTAATCCATTGTGTATTTCTTAATTCGTAGGATGGTGATGGTGATTCTGCAGTGGATATCCAGTCTCCCAATGCTCAACACTTATCATTTGATAATATGCAGTAGGCGATGTTTTGGGCACCTATTTTGGAGTAGTTACTATGATATTTTGGTATTTATAATAAAGTTTCAAACTTTGATACATATGTACACATCATAGTTGGAAACTTTATTATAACATTCTAGACAATTAGAATGTATTCTTTTGTGCTAGACATTCTATATAGTTAGAATGTATTCTTTTGTGTAGGACATTGTACATAGTTGTTTAGAATGTATTATTTTGTTCATAACATTCTAGACACTTGGGATGTATTATTTTGGGTATAAAATTCTAGACATTTGGGATGTAATTATTGATATGGTGTAATTAAATATATATATTTAGTTTCTTCGTTTAATGTGGTATGGTATTTGCTATTGGAAAATATGAATTGTAGTTCATTACAGCTGCTATAAAATATGTATTGGAAAATATGTTTTTTAGGTACATTACAGGTGCTAAAAAAAAAAAAAAAAAAAAAAAAAAAAGGGCCTATACCAGCGCTTTTGAAAGCGCTGGCATAGGTCCCTTTAAATTATATTGATTTAAGACCTATACCAGCGCTTTCAAAAGCGCTGGCATAGGTAATATTGATTCAATACCTGTACCAGCGCTTTTCAAAAGCGCCGGGATAGGTCCCGGCGCTTCTTAGATCCTATTCCGGCGTTTTTACTTGTGTCGGGACAGTCTTTACGAAAATGTGAATATAACCTATACCAGCGTTTTTGAAAGCGCTGGAATAGGTACTACCTATGCCAGTGCTTTCAAAAACGCTGGCATAGGCCTTCCAAAAGCGCTGGTACAAGTTATATTCACATTTTCATAAAGGCTGTCCCAGCGCTTTCAAAAACGTCGGAACAGGGTTGAAAAGCGCTGGTACAGGTCCGCACGACCCTATCCCCACACTCAAAAAGCGGCGGTCTGGAGCGCCGGGAAAAAAAACGCCGGGATAGGAATTTTGACCCTATCCCAGCGCTTTTTGGGGCTATCCCAGCGCTTTTAAAAACGCTGGGATAGCCCTGTTTTTTTGTAGTGTTAGTTTCACCTATTATTATATATATAGATTATACTAATCGGAATTATTGTAATCTTGTGTCTATTGGTCACAAAGAGGAGTTGTACAACTAACTAACAAAATTCTATTAGGCCAAAACAAGATTGTTTATCATACGGTGCCGTTCTTCTGTAAATTAAGAGAGATAACATGCAAGGCTAGTACTGAATATGATGCGACACCGTTTGATCAAATTGGCTATGACATTGTTTTTGAGTCTGTTGCTGATATTGATTTAGTTTATTGATGCTACAACACCGTTTTCATCATGCAGCTTTACATTGAGTCTCCAAGTGGTTCTAAAGCCATCTTACTGATATTTACATCTGCTTAATATTTAAGTAAATATATAATGCATGCTAGACTATTATCGGTTTTTTTTTTCTTTCTAGATATATGTTTGTATCATGTTATTTTTGTTTGCTATCATTGGTCTTTTTATATATATATATATATAAGGGCGGAGCCAGGGGGTCCCCCGGGGGGGGGGGGGGCAGCTGCCCCCATGGCCCACCTAAAAAACCCCTTAGTTTATCGCTAATACTTATTAAAAACCCTAATCTAATTTTTTATTTTGATAAAAATAGTGTAAAGTTGTGATTTACAACTATGTGTTTTTTTGGCTTTAATTCCGTGCCAAATTTGATTGTAATTCTATTCAATCTTTTGTACCCTGTATTTATTGTGAGATTTGATTGTAAGGGTTGTGTGATAGAGAGAGAGTGTGAAGACTCAAGCAATTGAAGACTGAAGAGTTTTCACGAGTATCTCGCGACTAAGCATCCTGTGAAGTGACTCATGTGACTTGCACATGCTGGAATGCGAAGAGTCAAGACAAGATGGAGACAGCTGTGTCTCGCAAGTATCTCGCGGGTAAGGCCTTCCCGCGAGACACCCGTGAGACATTCTGTTTTGCTAGATTGTCAATTCTAATACACACTTTCTGTGCCTACACTATTTATACCCATATTACCCACAAATGTTAAGGAGTGATTCTAAGAGAAAACCCTAGCCAAACACCTTGAGAGTTAAAGGTTGTTATACCCATAATCCTCTACACAATAGCTTGTGGATTTTCCTTAACTCCTATCTCTCCATTTCCATACCATTGAGAGGTTGATATCCCAAACACTTACCACACCCTTTCAGAGTGTCAAGTGAGGTTTTGGTGCTACTAGGAAGCATTGGAAGAAGCCAAAGATGGCAAATGCAACATGGAGCTTGTTGCGGGATTCGGAGAGCTAGACAAGACACGGTTCCTAGAAGTCTTGTTGGAGTAGGAGTTTGGAGGGCTTAGGTATAGCGGGTAGATTAGGCTTGGAGGGTCTCTTGCTAACTCATGTATCCCAACTGATTGTTTAATGGATCGATTACCGCTTGGAGGGTGGCGAAGAGGTTTTTCGCCAAGTTCTTCGGTTTCCTCTTCGATAACACATCGGCGTGTTATCTGTGTTTGCATTCTTCTTCCTTACTCTTTTACATTTCATTTTACTGCTATGATTATATGAATATGTGTTAGAATAGCTTGTTTGTTTATCCGCTCGCATTTACACTATTCTGCACTTAGAATTAAGTTAGTGTAAAATCTATCGAGCCGTAACTTTAATTTGGGGGTCTAAACAGCTCTTGTGTTTTTAACACATTTTCGAGCTTTCAATTGGTATCAGAGCGGGTACACTCGTTGTAGTTTAAATACCTGAGTGTGTTCCTTGACCCTTTGTGATGGACTAGTCACAATCGTTTAATGCCCCACCATTCTTTGATGGAGGTAACTATGCTTTTTGGAAGGTCCAAATGAGGGCTTTTTTGTGTGCTATAGATGAGTCTGTATGGGATTCCGTTGAGAATGGGTATGTTAAACCCACAACTGCCAAGTCCAAATGGGACAAGGCAGCTCTTGCATTAGCTAATGCGAATAGTAGGGCCATTAATGCTATATTCTATGGTGTGTCCCCTGATGAGTTTCACAGGATATCACACGTGAAGACAGCTAAGGAAGCTTGGATGATCCTTGAAATGACCTATAAGGGTACCAAGAAAGTCAAGGACACGAAGTTTCAAATGCTTACCACCAGATTTAAAGAACTTAAGATGGGAGATGATGAGGCTTTCGATTCTTTGTATGGAAAGCTCAATGAAATTGTAATTGCCAAACTCAATCTCGGAGAGAAGATTGAAGATTCTAAGGTGGTGAGATAGATTTTAAGGTCTTTACCTGAGAGTTTCGGAGCAAAAGTCACAGCTATAGAAGAGAGTAAAGACTTGGATGAGATCAAAATCCAAGAGCTAATTGGATCTCTCCAAACATATGAGCTGGGATTGCCTTCTTATAAATCGAGCTAATCTCTTGCTCTTAAAACCATCACCGAGAGAATGGACAACTCCTTCAAAGAAGATGATGTGGAGAAGGAAGTAGCATTCATTGCAAAGAACTTCTGAAAATTTCTGAAGATGAACAACAGTGGGAAGCCTTTCAACAAAAGGAAGTTTTCATCTCCCAAGGGTGATAGGAAGGAATTTAGGAAGAAAGATGGAAAGGAGTCTCAATCTACTCAAGGAATCACTTGCTTCGAGTGCAATGGACATGGACATGTCAAGAAAGAATGTCCTAATTATTTGAGAATGAAGGGCAAGGCATATGCCATAACTTTCAGTGATTTGGACTCTTCCAATTCAGATTCGAAGGATAGTTGTGATGAAGAAGGGAACTTCTCAGCATTTATGACTGTTGCTCATGGTGAATCCTTAAAGGACTTGAATTTTCTTGTGCAAGAACTTGGGGAGCATAGTGATGAGGAGTCCATGAGAATTGTAGAAGAATTAGATGCTGAAGAAGATGAAAGTTCAGCGGGCCTTTAAGAGAACTACAATTCCTTTCTTGCGAAGTCTATAGAATATGCAAGGGTGGCTAAGGCAGATGTTAAAAAGATGAAGAAGGCAGAGGAGGGCCATAGAAGTCTTCTAGTGCGTTATAAGGAGGCCAAATGTGAAATAGAGACATTGAATGGAGAACTGACCGAAGCCTACTCAAAGATAAAACTTCTTGAGCTTGAAGTGGTTCAAGCCAATGCTAAAGTAGAGCAAGTCTCCTCTAAGAAGCTCGATGAAGTCCTTTCTCATCAAAAACCTTTCTCCGACAAAACCGGATTGGGATATGCTAGAGAAAGTAGTTCAGCTGTGAATATCTCCAAAGAAGTGAAGTTTGTGAAGGCCAAAGAGCCAATTATAGTTGCACCTACTGTGGAGAAGGCAAAAGTTGAGAAAAAGAAGAATGTGGCTGACCAACGAGTGTTGAACAAGCCTCGTAACCTATCTGTGGTCAGGTCTGAAGCTAGAGGGAAATCACTCCCAAGACCACAAATAAATCAAATGTCGGCGTGTGTGCATGAAAACTTGTACATAGCACATTAAGACGTCCAAGAAAGAAATGCAAAATTCTTTAGAAAAAAAAAAAAAAAAAAAAACCCGTACCAATTTTGTACCAAAACGCCACTAGGTCAAATTGGCCAGGAATTTTCACCTAAATCAAATGTCGGCCTGTGTGATGAAAACTTGTACATAGCACATTAAGACGTCCTAGAAAGAAATGAAAAATTCTTTAGAAAAAAAAAAAAAAAAAAAAAAACTCGTACCAATTTTGTACCGAAACGCCACTGGGTCAAATTGGCCACAAATTTTGACCTAAGTCAAATGTCGGCGTGTGTGCATGAATACTTGTACATAGCACATTAAGACGTCCAATAAAGAAATGCAAAATCCTTTGGAAAAAAAAAAACTCGTACCAATTTTGTACCAACTTGTACCAATTTTGTACCAAAATGCCACTGGGTCAGATTGGTCAAGAATTTTGACCTAAATCGAATGTCGGCATGTGTGCATTAAAACTTTTAGATAGTACATTAAGTTGTCTAAGAATGAAATGCAAATTTCTTTAGGAAAAAAAAAAAAAAACAAAACTTGTACCAATTTTATACCAAAACGCCACAGGGTCAGATTGGTCAAGAATTTTGACCTAAATCAAATGTCGGCGTGCATGTATGAAAACTTGTACATAGCACATTAAGACGTCCTAGAAAGAAATGTGAAATTCTTTTGAGAGAAAAAAAAAAGAAAAAAAAAAAAAACTCCTACCAATTTTGTACCAAAGCGCCACTGGGTCAGATTGGCCACGAATTTTGACCTAAGTCAAATGTCGGCGTGTGTGCATGAAAACTTGTACATAGCACATTAAGACGTCCAAGAAAGAAATTGGAAATTCTTTTGAAAAAAAAAAAAAAAACTCGTACCAATTTTGAACCAAAACGCCACTGGGTCAAATTGGCCAAGAATTTTGTCCTAAATCAAGTGTCGGCATGTGTGCATGAAAACTTGTAGATAGCACATTAAGGTGTCCAAGAATGAAATGCAAAATTCATTAGAAAAAAAAGAAAAAAGAAATCCCGTCCCAATTTTGTACCAACTCGTACCAATTTTGTACCAAAATGCGATCGGGTCAGATTGGTCAAGAATTTGGACCTACATCAAAATGTCGGCGTGTGTGCATGAAAACTTGTACATAGCACATTAAGACGTCCAAGAATGAAATGTAAAATTCTTGAAAAAAAAAAAAAAAAACTCGTACCAATTTTGTACCAAAACGTCACTGGGTCAGATTGGCCAAGAATTTTGACCTAAATCAAATGTCGGCTTGTGTGCATGAAAACTTGTACATAGCACATTAAGACGTTGAGGAAGGAAATGCAAAATTCTTTAGAAAAAAAAAAAAAAAAGAACTCGTCTCAATTTTGTACCAACTCGTACCAATTTTGTGCCAAAATGTCACTGGGTCAGATTGGTCAACAATTTTGACCTAAATCAAATGTCGGCGTGTGTGCATGAACACTTGTACATAGCACATTAAGACGTCCAAGAAAGAAATGCAAAATTCTTTAGAAAAATAAAATTAAAAAACTCTTACAAATTTTGTACCAAAACGCCACTGGGTCAGATTGGCCAGGAATTTTGACCTAAATCAAATGTCGGCGTGTGTGTGTGAAAACTTGTACATAGCACATTAAGACTTCCAAGAAAGAAATGCAAAATTCTTTAGAAAAAAAAAAAAAAAAAAACTCGTACCAATTTTGTACCAAAACGCCATTAGGTTAAATTGGCTAGGAATTTTCACCTAAATCAAATGTCGGCCTGTGTGCATGAAAACTTGTACATAGCACATTAAGACGTCCTAGATAGAAATGAAAAATTCTTTAGAAAAAATAAAAAAACTCGTACCAAATTTGTACCGAAACGCCACTGGGTCAAATTGGCCACGAATTTTGACCTAAGTCAAATGTCGGCGTGTGTGCATGAATACTTGTACATAGCACATTAAGACGTCCAAGAAAGAATTGCAAAATCCTTTGGAAAAAAAAAAAAAAAAAAACTCGTACCAATTTTGTACCAACTTGTACCAATTTTGTACCAAAATGCCACTGGGTCAGATTGGTCAAGAATTTTGACCTAAATCGAATGTGGGCATGTGTGCATTGAAACTTGTAGATAGTACATTAAGTTGTCTAAGAATGAAATGCAAAAATCTTTAGGAAAAAAAAAAAAAAAAACAAAACAAAACTTGTACCAATTCTATACCAAAACGCCACTGGGTCAGATTGGTCAAGAATTTTGACCTAAATCAAATGTCGGCGTGCATGTATGAAAACTTGTACATAGCACATTAAGACGTCCTAGAAAGAAATGCGAAATTCTTTTGAGAAAAAAAAAAAACTCCTACCAATTTTGTACCAAAACGCCACTGGGTCAAATTGTCCAAGAATTTTGACCTAAATCAAATGTCGGCATGTGTGCATTAAAACTTGTACATAGCACATTAAGACGTTAAGGAAAGAAATGCAAAATTCTTTAGAAAAAAAAAAAAGAAAAAGAACTCGTACCAATTTTGTACCAAAATGCCACCGGATCAGATTGGTCAAGAATTTTGACCTCAATCAAATGTCGGCGTGTGTGCATGAAAACTTGTACATAGCACATTAAGACGTCCAAGAAAGAAATGAAAAATTCTTTTAAAAAAAAAAAAAAAAAACTCGTACCAATTTTGTACCAACTCGTACCAATTTTGTACCAAAATGCCATCAGGTCAGATTGGTCAAGAATTTTGACCTACATCAAATGTCAGCGTGTGTGCATGAAAACTTGTACATAGCACATGAAGACGTCCTAGAAAGAAATGCAAAATTCTTGAAAAAAAAAAAAAAAAACTCGTACCAATTTTGTACCAAAACGCCACTGGGTCAGATTGGCTAAGAATTTTGACCTAAATCAAATGTCGGCATGTGTGCATTAAAACTTGTACATAGCACATTATGATGTCCAAGAATGAAATGCAAAATTCTTTAGGAAAAAAAAAAAAAAACTCATACCAATTTTGTACCAACTCGTTCCAATTTTGTATCGAAATGCCACTGGGTCAGATTGGTCTTGAATTTTGACCTAAATCAAATGTCGGCATGTGTGCATGAAAACTTGTACATAGCACATTAAGACGTCCAAGAAAGAAATGCAAAATTCTTTAGGAAAAAAAAAAAAAACTCTTACCAATTTTGTACCAAAACGCCACTAGGTCAGATTGGCCAAGAATTTTGACCTAAATCAAATGTCGGCTTGTGTGCATGAAAACTTGTAGATAGCACATTAAGATGTCCAAGAATGAAATGCAAAATTCTTTAGAAAAAAAAAAAAAAAAACTCGTACCAATTTTGTACCAAAATGCCACTGGGTCAGATTGATCAAGAATTTTGACCTAAATCAAATGTCGGCGTGTGTGCATGAAAACTTGTACATAGCACATTAAGATGTCCAAGAAAGAAATGAAAAATTCTTTAGAAAAAAAAAAAAAAAAAAAAACTCGTACCAATTTTGTACAAAACGCTACTGGGTCAGATTAGTCAAGAATTTTGACCTAAATCAAATGACGGCATTTGTGCTTTAAAAAAATTAATGCCTCATAAATATTCTTAAAAATTCTCACAAGATGTCAAGACGTAATATACTTTAATAATAATAATAATAATAATAATAATAATAATAAAGAACAAAATATAATAATTGTTTAGAATTAATGCCATTGTGTTTTGGGTTTGCCTATTGTTCGGGTTCTAGATGTGATCTATTTCCATTGCAAAATTGGTGGAATAAAAGTGATATCCATGGTTTTGGCTATTTGGGGTTTTGTTTCGTATGTCTAATAGCAGTACCTTGACGATCTCAAGTCTAAACTTAATGATAGCAATGCAAATGAAGCTTCCAATGCCTCCTCACCTGAAGAGGTTAATGGATAAGGTTTGCTTTATTTTTTACTACAATAATGGATGCACAAGATAGGCTTAGATCAATAAAAGGCTAATTTTATACAAAGGAGGATTTCGAATCTTTCTACTTGTAGTATAAGTCAAGTAAATGTACTAGTAAGACTAATTTCTCCCATATCTATCTCTCTTCTTTCTTATTTTCTGTGTAGTTATTAATTAGCCTGTAGTTTAGTAGTATTATTTAATTTCAATTACAAGAAGAATTACATTCAGATTTTCCTCCTCATTTATTTATAACAATTATAAAAAAGAAAAAGAAAAAAAGAAAGACAACATACGATTCAAATGATGTGGTAACGAGAAGGTATTAAAAGTAACACATAAAAGCTAAAAATAAAAAGCCTAAAAACAATAACCAACCCGACTAGATTTTGGGCACAACAATTTCCCGTTTCTCTGTACTTTAATCAACATATATTCAAGCAAAGTTGATCTCCTAATTAATCTCTAAGGCAAGGCCTAATAATTTATTATTCTACAAAAATTATTGAGATTATGTGAACCAAAAGTAAAAAAATTAATGAAATTAGGGTTCTTGGAATCTACAGTAAATACGTAGTTATAGTGGGGGTAATAAAACATAGGTAATACTATGTTGACTATTTTGCAAAAACTTGGAGGTTGTAGTGAAGGTACCAATGTCAGAGGCTGAATTCATTCAACTACATGAGACAGCCAAAATAGTAACTTCATGAATATTGCACAAAGAACTCATCAATTATATAATTTTAGTAATTTAAAAAGATACTTTATCTATTTTAATAATTTATTTTACAAAACACTTCTTAACATCAAATTCAAAACAACCGCATTCTTTACCACTTCATTATGTTTTCATTCTTTCTTTATATTTCTCTCTCTTTCTTCATCTCCTTCTCTGTCTTCTCTGAAGCAAACCAACCAATAAACTCAACTCTCTTTCTTCTCAACCCAGCAAACCCACACCGCCAGCCACCGCCTCTGAAAAGAAAAACCAGTTACCCACCAACCACAACCCACTAGCAAGGTAACCCACTCAACAACCACCGCCACAGCCACTAATGCCACCGTCACCACCACCCACAACCGCAACCCCAACCACCAAAATCACAACCAAACCCACAACTGCATCACCACTACCAGTCGGGAAAAGAAAAACAAAAACACCACCCACTGTTGAAATCAAAAAGCCATTAAAATGCTCACAACCACCGCGACCCACAATGCACAACTAGCGCCACAACCTCGACAAACCCAGAGATCTCACAAACCCATACTGGCGGTGGCGATGACAAACCCAATCTAGCCACCACGAGTGACGACGAGCACCACACCCAAACAGAGAGATTTTAATGGAGTGATGGAGATGAGAAGATAGAGGAGATAGAGCGATGGAGTGATGGAGAAGAGAGGAGAGAGAGAGAGAGAAATGAAGTAATGGAGAACCAAAGAAGAAGATAGAGTAACACAGAACCAGAGGAGAAACAATGGAGTGGCTGGGCATGGGTGATAGAAACAAAGGAGAAGAAGTGAAACAAAGAAAAGAAGAAATGATTAAATAAAAGAGAAAAGGAAAGGTTAAAGGAGAACCAAATAAAATAATAGTTTTTATGTATAAACTTTCATTGCTATTTATTTATTTTTTATTTTTTAAGTGTAGCTCCTTTTGTACTTGCATTTTAGCGTTTTGATTGTTAAAATAGTACTTACCTCCGTCCCCCTTCTCTTTTTTTTTTTTTTTTCACTATTCTATTTTGAAATTTTCTAAAATATTGTCTTGTTTTTAAAAATAAAATTCATTAATTTACTAATGTTCCTATTATACCCCTATTAATTTACTAATTCAATTTTTTAATAATTTTTTTAAGGGTAGTTTTGGAAACTTATACATTTTTATAAGGTAGACAAGACTATAAATGATGTTCCCTTAAAAAATTTGACTTTTCAAACAGGACAAAAAAAATGGGACGGAGGGAGTATTATAACTTGCTATACTTTCGACATAGAAAACTGGTAAGGTTACTTGCAAAAAAAAAAAAAAGAAAAAAGAAAAGAAAACTGGTAAGGTTAAAGGATGTAGTCTGATATAATCTTAAATAATTCAAAAAATATGAACAAGAAAAGCCAACGAGAGAGGGGTTTTAATGCATGGAGTCCCTGACCCGTTGCAGAGAATCTGAAGTTATATAGAGTTGGCTACGGATTAATTAAGTTATGTAATTAAATTACAGCAATGTATTTATGTGTTCGAAGCGTACATGCCTTGTTTAATGTTAAGACTAACAATGTATTACAGCAATGTATTTGAGTGCTCATTTACTCACAATGTATATGATGTTTTGTTTCTAGGGAAAATTATTAGGTACTCTCGGAGTATCATAAATGCGTGTTCCTTCCTCTCACATGAATGGTGGGTCTTACCATGAATTTAATTAGTGGGACCCACCATTTATGTGAGAGGAGGGAGCACGTATTTATGGTACTCCAGAAATACACAATAATTTTCCTGTTTCTAGTAGGTAACTCTCATGGTTTTCTTTTTTCTTTTTTCTTTTATTATCATTATTTCGTGTTTCTTCATTTATTAGTCACAATTAGACAAATTGTCTTTTTACCAACCTTTAGCACTGCCACCTCGACCTATGCGTTTTGCAATTAATATTCATGAACTCTTCTCCTGACAATGAATTTTGACTTATTTTATTTGCATATTTTGGTCTGTTTTCTATACTCATATTCACTTATATTTAGGTATGGAACCATAATTTGAACCTAGGGGGTTAAAGCATGAACCAAAAAAATTTCATGTGATATGGTTTATTAAAAAAAAAAATCATGGTAGACAAAAAATTGCACTTTATTACCTAAATATTTAAGTCAAGAAGGATATAATATGAACAAAAAAAATTGAAAGTTACAACATGATATTCTAACATTTTTTTTCTTTAAGAAAAAAAAATAAGAATAAGACTTCAAATCTCCAGATTTTGGATAATTAGAATTAATATGTTAATTTTATCATGTTGACCAACTCACCAATATGATAATCTCATACTTTTGGATACAACTGAAAATTACACTAATGAAGTTTTTCAAAACTTTTTTTGATGATTTTAAAAAATTGAGATATCAATATTAAGAGTTGGCAATGCTACATCATCAATATTGGCTTCTAAAAGAATTTTGGCATTTTATCTTTTCAAAAAAATATAAATATTGTAATTCACTTTCCCATAGTTTATAAATCAATTAAAAAAGTCATATAAATTGTTGTAACCCCCTAAGGGAATTTTTTTTTTCTATGAGATTTTTTTTGGTTATGAATTATTGAATTATGATATTGGTGAATTGGGGATTTTTTGTTTATCCTATATACTATTTAATTTTTTTTTTTAAATTAGGGGGGGGGCCATGGCCCCCTTAGCCCCTTGGTGGGTCCGTCCCTGCTTATATTATATTATATTATATATATATATACATACATATATATATATATATATATACACATACATACATACATACATATATATATATATATATATATATGCGCACACCAGAAACAGGCATACAAAAATGCCCACATTTTGAAGACAAGGTTGAAGTGATTGTGTTTGAGAGAGTCAAATATGGTAAGAACAGGACCACAAAAAGTCTTACTGAAAACACAAAGTTTATGAAGAAAGGGTTAGCGTTGAAGCTAATGGTTTTATCCAACAAAAGCGTAAAGGCTATGAGCAACGTACACAGTGCATTGGGCATTTAAGCATGTTAGCTACAGTTGAGTGGCAAGTAAAATACATTTTAGTGTTGCCAATAACAATTAAAAGAATGGTGAGAAAAAAATACAAATTTTAATCTTGAGGAATATGATTGCCTAGAATCATTTAGTGGCAATCTAATTATTTATCACATTCAAATGCAAAAAAGTCTTTTCAAATTTTTTTTTTTTATACAAATAAAAGAGGTAGATAACTGGATATATACTAAGAGGATATTAACTATTCTTACGTATATATTTAAAATGCCCACTAACTATTTAGGAAAATAATTATAAAAATGTGGACTCGATAAACAAGAAAGAGATTAGAAACAGTAAAAATCAACTTCATTTTTTTTTATTTAACTTGTAAAAATTCAAATGAACATTAATATAAACTTCTACTAAGCAATGAACTTTTTTGGAATTGACTAGATTCAAATCATTATTATCATGATTGTCACTAGGACCAATATGTCAATTCCACACAAGTGTGGGCTTTCATTGCTAGTCCTCGTAAACCCTCTCTTTCATTTATTAATAGGCCCTGGTCAATCACTTCTCTAGGCTAGATTAGTAGGAGAAAGTCATAAAGAGTCAATTGAAAAATGATAATACTCATTATAATTCTTAAGAAATTTAAGTAAAATATGCAGTAGGAAAATAATTATAAAAATGTGGACTCGATAAACAAGAAAGAGATCAGCAACAGTAAAAAGCATCTTCATTTTTGTTTTTATTTAACTTGTAAAAATTCAAATGAACATTAATATAAAGTTATAAACTTCTACTAAGCAATGAATTTTATGGAATTGACAGCATAGATTCAAATCACTATTATCATGATTGTCACTAGGACCAATTGTCACTAGTACTTATCACTACTTTCATTTGCGAACTAGTATACTTAAAAGAAATAAATTTACAAAACCGACCTACACAAGCAAATCACCAATGCCATCAAACCAGCCTTTAAACTTCAACCATATCAAGCATCATTGATTGTCAGTTAATGCAATATTATAAAACTCATGTAAGGGTCTGTTTGGATAGGACTTATTTTGCTGAAACTGAAAACTTATTGCTGAAATCACTGTAGCAAAATAATTTTTAAATGTGTAAATAGTACCGTGGGACCCATTTTTAATGAAAAAATTGATAAAAAATAAATTTATGGGTCCGTAAACAGTGCATGAATGCACTGTTCACTGAGAAAAGTTAACATTTGTGGCTACTGTTCATGTACTGTTCATTGAACAGTAGCCGCATTCCTCCAAATACGCGTGAAAACAAAAAAAAAAGAGAAAAAAGAAAAAAAAAAGAACGAAAAGAACAAAACGCATCATCTCATAAACGCAGACGCAGCTTAAGTGCTATCCAAACTAGCACTAAGTATGGTTAGTTGGTTGCTACAAGTCTTACCAATATAAGATCAATATATATGCTAAAAATTTCAAATCATTAAGAATATACTGCTATTGCCAGCAAGAACACCAATTTATTTATTTAATAATTTTGCTTGCACCATAAATGTTCAACTCCTTGGTTATCTTTTATTTTATGTGTTCTTTTTGTTTTTAGTTTTTTTTTTTTTTTTACTACTTTTATGCATTTTTCTTTGTTAACATATCTTTGTAATGTCAAGCTTATTGAAAAATATAGAAAGGACATGTTTTCTGCTTTATTCATTGTTTGAGATTAAAAAAATATAGTAAAGATTATTGTTACCTTTTCATAATGGTAAGAGCACAAATTCTTTACCTATTGTAACTATCGAAATTTCAACCCAAAAAAAAAAAAAAAAAAAGGAAAAGAAAAAGGAATCACATTATCATATCCTTATGTTTATTCCATGTTCAACTTTCTGCCCAGGAATGTTTTGATACAATATATCAAAATGAATGCAATTTTGGGAAGCTCCCTCAAGTTCTGAAGAATTTCGGTCCCTTCCGTAATTTTCTGTGTATTTTTGCTTCAGTGTAATAAATTGGAATTTCAGTTTTCTCTAGATCAGACAAAATTTTAAATTTCCACTTTTGCATTTCATCAATTGTAAATTTCCTGCTAGTAGGTGTACCCAATAGTCAATAATATTATGATATTTAATAAGCGACAATGTGCAGATTTTGACAAGGTATGTGCTACAAAAGTTGTTTGGTCCCAAAGTCACTGGATTGACTTGCATTCAAAACATTCTGTACGTTGACCTTCCTTTCAATGGTCTCTCTCTCTCTCTCTCTCTCTCTCTCTCTCCGATGTATGCACTCACTTTCAAAGCATTTTAATGGATTCATTTGGAAAAAAATGCATCTGAACTATTATACATTTGACATTTAGATGTGTCTCATTTTGATGTTATTTATAATATTTGGTTTCCATTGGAAGAATCATTGTGAATCACTAGATTTCGTTTTGTTGATTTAATATGTATATATCATGCATATGCCTGTGCTTTGTAAGAAAGATGTTGGTGGCTGGTGCGGTGACTGAGGAATCACTCATTCCTGTACCATTCTAAGCCCTTTTATGTGTTAACGATACAGTGAGTTTGATATCAAATAAGTTACGAGTATTTGGAGGTTATGATAAAAGTATGTGTCATGATAAAAGAATCAAAATAAGCTAAAGTTATAATAAATGTAATTAAATGTGTTGAACATGCTCTAATGATAATAGTAGCTGGATGTAGCAAAAATTTTATGGTTGTGTAAAGTAAAATTGTTTGAGAGGTATTTTACACTAAAGACATTATTATACAATTGTTTGGACTCAAACATTTACTTCTAGAGTAGGGATTTCCGTGGTTGTCACCCTCCATATTCAACTACAAGAGTGGATGAGACTATGTGAGTGTTTAAGCCTCATATGTTTTTCCTTGCTCTAAGGAATCACTTATATGATAATATGTTCTTTTTTTTATATATAAATAATGCAAATTTTATTCAAATTATAAAAAGAGCCACCCAAGTATACGGGAAGTATATATTTGGGACCAAACAATCAAGTATTCAAATTATGGGCATCCATCAAATTGAAAATAGAAGAAATAGAATAACTTCCTATAATTGAATCGACATCCAATCTGATAGTGTTTTAAAAAAGAGAAGTTTTGGATCAACAATTGTCCTTTATGAGTTCTCAAAATTCTGTTTATTTCTCTCATGCTAAATGCACCACATCAAGCAATAATAAGGGATAGCCATCCAGATGACACCAATACAATGACAACCAAATCAACTTTTCTTGCTAGAATGATAAGATGTTCCTAATTGCAACTTATCTTTGGCATAATTTATGAAGGTCTATCACAGTATAGGATAGCTAGGGCATGATTCTTTGGTTTGGTAAAGGCTACATGTTGGAACTTTGTGCTTGGTGTTGGGCTTAAGAGTGAGCTTAGTCTATTAAAGTTTCAAGTGACTCAATAATTATTTAGATTAATTTAATAATATTTGTAAAATATTTTCTCTTTTACATAAAATTTTAGTTAATTCATGCGGTCATAATACCATCGAGCTAGTTCTATATAAGAATGTCAATCCTAGCTCATTCTGTATATGGGTCTCATTCTTGGATGGGTCACTTGGTCTTGGGTGTCTCTTTCTTCTAATGATTTCTCTCTCTTCAGGTGTGTGAGTCCGGAATTGAGTTTTGACATATACATATGGAGAAAGTTGCATATGAAGGTAAACATTAAGGGTGGGTTGCAGCATGAACTCTGTATTCTTAAGAGCAAAAGGCTTTTTGTACTTGCAATTGAGTTTTGAAGTTAAATTTAGTTGAAGTAGAATTTAATTTAACCTTTTTTTATCATATTTTTGAAACTTAGGTAATTGGTTTTACCTAAAGTAAACTATATTAACAATTAATAAAATATAAACTATTTTAATAATATAGTGGAATGCCATTATATTGAATAATAATTTATTGCTATTATATTTATCTCTATTGTACAAAGCCCTCATTTTTTTACAAGATTTTGGAAGAATTATGTTATAAGGATTTAGAGAGATTATGTTAGACAGTCTTACTCTTACCTGTACCCCCCAATATCTTGTCATTGCATTGAATAATAATATAATTTCAAATATAAAAAATGTTTATAACACAGCGAATATGTAAATCATTTTATATGTCAAACACCTAATTTTTTTACAATCAATATTTTAAAAATATGAGGCATGAAATATAAAGTTTTATTTTCTGTAAATTTGCGAGTACAGAGTACAAATTACAACGGGATATTAACTTAAGAAATTCGGGCCTGTTTGGTAAAGGAGTTTGAGTAATGTTGTTTGTAGTTTTTTAAAATACGTGTGAATGAAAAAGTGTGTAAAAATACGTGTAATGTTGTTTAAAAACTGAAAATGTGTATTCTGAAAACTTCACATTTCAAAACTCAAAAGCTTCTTGCTCTTTACACAGAGTTCATACTGCAACCCATGACAAAATTTGCTAAATAGTATATTTTTGGGAAAAAATTAGGTGGATGGCATGTGTTCAAACTTAATTAGTAAGTTGGACTCTTTTTGGAAGTCAATTTTAACAAACTCGACTTCCTACAAAAAATCAGTTCGGCAAAAGTGTAGAACACCTGAAAGTCAAGTTTAACAAACTCGACTTCCACTGAATGTCGAGTATGTTGAACTCGACTTCCAGGTGTTGTACAACTCAGACTTACTTACTCGCTGGATGAGGGGTTGAATTTGCCTGAAAGTCGAGTTTACTAAAATCGACTTACAAAAAGAGTCAAACTTACTAAATAAGTTTGAACATGTGCTCTCCGGCTGATATATTTTGGAAATTGTATTGTTAGGCAAATTTTGCCGCAACCCACCCTTTCCGTTTACATCTCTCTCCATATGTATATGCCAAATCTCATTTCCGGACTCACACACCCGAGGAGAGAAAAAGCGTTAGAAGAAAGAGACACCCAAGACCAAGAGG
Source organism: Quercus wislizeni (assembly GCA_023055345.1). Classification (NCBI taxonomy): domain Eukaryota; kingdom Viridiplantae; phylum Streptophyta; class Magnoliopsida; order Fagales; family Fagaceae; genus Quercus; species Quercus wislizeni. The sequence goes on from JALGQJ010000002.1 coordinate 21,539,338, forward strand.
CCCATCTTCAAGCTTCGGACCAAACCCAGATCACGCCGCCCCGCCCCCATCCACGTGCCGGTGAGTTCCCCCTTGCTTTCTCTCTTCTTCCTCATCTCCTCTTCTCTTCCATTTTCGACCTCTTCTCCTCCTGCACTCTCAAACCCAAGCCCGGACCCAATTAACTTTTTTTTAATCATATTTTGTGGTGGCTGGTGGCTGGTGAGTGATGGCCCGCAGACTCTGTTCCCGTCTTTTCCATTTCCATTTGCAGCAACCGTCTGTTTCTCCAAGGTCTCATTCTGATAATTACATAGATATATATATATATATATATATATATATATGCTTAGCTAATACGTATTAGCTTTCCTTTCTTTTAGTTTCTTTGTCATTTCTGTTTATAATCTTTGTTTACAAAATCTGAGAAACCCAACTTGGCTCTTTCTTTCAGATTATATATCCTTTCTGGAAGCGCCTCAAGATATCCCTTTAATTTGGGGGTTTTCCCGGCATTTCAAGGTTACTATTCCTCTTCTAAAAGTTCTATTTTTCACGGCTTCTGGGTTTTCCATTGTCACTGTTTTTGAATGATTTTCATTGTGTGTGAAAAAACCCATTAAGAGGTTTATGATTGTTGGTGAAAATCATGGCTGAAAGCTTGTGATGTTATGACATGTAGTCTATGTATTTGTGCTAAGTCCTTATAGAAGAACATTAGTTTGATTATTTGAAAGTTACCCATTTCAAGACTTCTATTTGAGGGGTTTTGTGAGGTTCTACAGAGCAAACAAAACTATAATGGCTGATTAAATTGCTGAGGAGGTCTTCAAATAGATATGTCTTGGAGTAATCGGGTTCTGGCTGTCACTACAGTTCTCTGGTTTTGGTTTGTTAGCATTATAGAATATAAGTAGACTCTTTAAGTGTAGAGTTTTGTTTTGCTTTTTAAATAAGTACCAATAGTTAAGATATGTCTTTAGAAGCTAATATGCCATTTAATTTTGATTTCTTAAGAATTTAGGAACTTAATGCTCCACTAGCTAAGATCGGACTTTAGGTCATTGTCATCAACAACTAGACCAAATTTATGATTCTTCTCTACTAATAACTGATGCGTGATAAGATGGATGCCATATATTTTGTTGACCTACAACTTATATGAAGGGGTACTTGTAGTTTTCTTGTTCTAACTCATGGTTGCTACAAGGATTTAGTTTTCACATTGTCTGCTGTTGTTCTTCCTCTGCTATGCTAAATTCATCCACAATATAGTGAATATTTTGCAGCATCACGAGCCTATGCTCAAGGTAGGCGCAAACATTATGATCTTTTTGGCAATGGAAAGCTGGGTGATGAAGATTTCAGAAAAACATGGAAGAAAGAGATGGATGAAGATACTTCTCTGTGGACAGGGAGTGAAGATGAAAGAGATGATGAAAAAGATCCTAAAAGTCGTCTTGAAGAAGAAATTTGGAGAGTGAGACAGCAGGCAAAGGAACATTCTGACCTAATTGATGCCGATGACAGTGATGAATTAAGAAGTATATGGTCTGGAAGTGATGAGGAGAAGACGTTGTGGACTGGTAGTGAGGGTGATGACGACGATGATATTCCTACAGAAGCCTACCCAAATGAAAGTAGTGATAAGTACATAGACAAATTGTTTGAGTTTGAGGAAATGCCTAAATATCGAACAATCTCTGAATTATTGAAAGCTGAAAATGAACCAGAAGAATTGTCCCCAGGAAAGCAAGCTAGGAAAATTGCAGTTGAAAATGCCTTGAAAAAATTGAAGAAAGGTCCAGATGGGCGTTACTCCAATGTGTGGGAGGTCATGAGTGATATAGATATTCTAATTGGAGCATTTGAAAGGGTTGTTTCTGGGCCAGAGTACGTGGAGCTTAGACAGGGAGGGCCTAAGAAATTAAATATGCAGTTCTTTAAGGATATACAAGCACGTATGAGAGATCAAAATTACAAGTTCTCACCTGAGTTAAAGCTGAAGCCGAAGAGCAAATTAGTTTCAAGAAAGAAGTGGCAGAAAGCACAGTCTAGAAGGAGGAAAGCACAAAAGCGTTAAGTTGTAATTGTTTCCTTTCGGCACTAATGTGAGTTAAATGTATTATATATCCCTGCAACTTGTGCTTTTCAAATTTTCAAATCTGTAATCATAGGTACCTTATTTTTTTTTTAATTAGTAACTATAGTTTTACTTAGTTCGTAAGATTATCCTCCAATATTATAATTAGAGTAAGACTTATGTACAGTATTTAGGTGCTGTTCTTTAAGTTCTCCTTTTAAGGTTCTGCCATGTGGATTTTTTATCATGGAATGAGAGTGTATTATTTAGTTAAGTCGTTGCATGACTGATGAATCTTAAAAGGAGAATTTAAGAAACAACACTTAAGGTACTGTACCTAACTTTTTTTAATTTTTTATAATAGGTACTTTATTTTTTTTATAAGTTAGGGCCCGTTTGGTATATGTGTTTAAAAATTAAAAATTGCTGTTTGAAAACATTTGTGGAAATACGTGTGAGTGAAAAAGTACGTTGAAATGCGTGAAATGTCATTTAAAAACTAAAAATGGTTGTTTGAAATCACAAACCAAACACCCCCTTAGTAATTAAAGTTTTACTTAGTTCGTAAGATTATCTCCAATATTATAATTATACATATAATCCATGCACCTTAGTTTCTTCAATTTACCTGATTTTATAATTATTCATAAAATCGATAAACACATTAATTCTTTTGTTTTTTGTTTTAGTTTCTGAAGGGTGACAAGGCATTCAATGCTAATTGCATTTACTGCATTATTAGCTAGAATCTGATAATGATGACTAATTTTTCAAGTAACAAATTTGGAATATGAAACTGTCCTATATAATTAAGAGGAATGCGCAACCAAGTTTAGTCACCACCTGCTCAATGCTCACTTGCAAATACGACTGGAGTCCAAATCCAAAATTCTTGACCCTCCAAATGACAATGTTGAAAATAGAATATCACGTCATCACTGAAATAATAGTAATAAAAGAAAATAATATTAAGAATAGCCATTGATGTGCCAGTGGAGGCCTCTACTCACAACATTGAGTGAACATTATATTTGGATTTTGATCTTACATTATATATATATATATATATATATATATATAATGCTGCTTGTTTGAGTTTTATCCAATTTACATTTTCTTTGAATGTTAATAATCATGATGAGTCACTAATTTTAACAATTGCTTGATTAGTAATGTTCACAATAATTACATAACTGATAGGAGTAATGTAAAATGAAGTTTCTCCTTTTCAAAAAATACAGTTTAGAAATTTGAATATATTAATGTTAGCACCTTCAACTTTTCGGAGGAGTTTTATTACTTTCTGCGTGCACCCTTGACAATTGCATTTTGAGAACATATGTCTGCCAACAAAAGGAATGAATCAAACGTATCATAAAAAGAAAGCAAAAGTTTAGTGAGACTGAGAAAAAGAAGTGAAGGCCAAAAAGAAATAGATGAAAATGCATAATTGCTTTGGAGAAAGATGACAGAAAATGGCTTGAAGTAGGGGCCTCAATCCTTAAGAATTCATTTGGTGACATTTTCAACAGCGGTTCTTCAGAATGGAGATGCCTGGAACCTTTTGCTTCCTATTTTCTGCTTTCTCTACAGTAGTATATTTCTTCCCAATCTAAGAACCACCATGCTGTAGGAAGTTCAGGTAAATCAAATAAGGTTTTTTTTTTTTTTTTTTTTTTTTTTTTTTTTTTTTGGAGAAACTTAAATCAAAGTCTGGGAGAAAACAAGGGAGAATAGATGTGTAAGTGTGAAATGACATAAGTACCCCATTTGTTATTCATGCTAGATGCTACTACCATTTGCTGAAACACATACATTGTTACTTCCGATTTTTTTTTAATATTCTTTTTGGTTGATGACTTCTTTTAAATATATATATATATATATATATTCAAGTCTATACCCATCAAATCCATGATTTTAGCTTTAAATATATACTATATTATAATTTGCGCTTATGCACGAAAACATTGAATGGTATTGATTAAAAGGAAAAAAAAAAATGAAGAATCTTATTAGTAATCATTTGAATTTTATAAATTCTAAATTATTATTTATTATTCAAGCAAAAAATATTGATTATTATTATGAATGTTATATAAGAAATTTGATAGCTGAAACATTATGGTTGACAACAATCTTCTTTAAAGAAATTAAAGTAATGAAGTTGTTGTTTTATTAATTGGGATTTTGAAAATTATTTTGAAATCTACATTTAAAATTAGTATCTCAAGTTTTGTTAATGTTAGAATCATGTTAAGACTAGTACTTGTACACGTAGATGATTACTTTGGTTATGTGATTTAAGTATTTCTCTTCCTAATTCAACTTCAGAATTGGTCGTATTTAGTGTACAAAACTTTCACTTTTTGTAAGGTTTTAAAAATGTTACGGTAGGTAACCTTACCTCCAAAATTTTTGGCAAGGCTAATCTTTATACTCAAACCTAATATCTAAGGCCTTTAGTGAAAGGCATCACACCAATACTTCATCTCTAAAGATCAAATTCAAGATGTTCTAACATTTTTTTTTAAAAAGAAACTAGGCATGTAATTGACAATATTTGTTTTACAATATTCATCAATATTACCTATTTGAAATAGCGGCTAAAATGACCTTATATTTTTTCATCACAAAGAAAATGATGCTATCAATGAAATAAAATAACCAACAAGGTTCAAGATGGTTAGAATTTAAAACTTTTTTTTTTTTTTTTCCTTCTTCTCTTTTGAAAATATCATAAAAAGGTTGTAATTATTGCACCATCAAACATCATATGAAGTCAACTCATATGAAGATATTCTTTATTGGCATGTCAATTCAAAAAATCTTGCTTGTGATAATGATTGATTTATTTGCCCAAGTACGAGTTATATATACAGACATTTGATACCATGTTCCCTAAAGGGCATAGTTTATGGGTTCTTAGTGGTGGGCCATTGTGCATGGAAGCTTGAAATGAGGGTGAAAGGAGCTCCTTCTTGGCTCTGGCAAGTGACCGCCAGCCACCTTTTGACATGGCCAGATTTGAGCCATCAAAATGACCAGCTGTCCTCAAATTTTTTTTAATGAGACAAAAATGTTCTTTTGCAATTACTCTCCATTTTCCATTTTATCTCCCATCAGTGCTTATTTTACGCAACTAAAAAGAGAGTTCAATGTTCAGAGAGAAAAAAAAAAAGAAAGAAAGAAAGAAAGAAAGAGGTGTTGAAGGAATGATCAAGAACATAGTGTTCAAAAAATTATAAATAAGGTATATATATTTCTTTTGTTCTAAATTTATTTTTCAAATATATTGAAATATGATGTTAATATTTATTTTTCATTTTTGTTAAATTATTATAGAATCAATGGATGAGAATTTTGTTGCAAGTGAGACTCAACAATTAGTTCCAATGAGTTGTTTTGACTTAAACCTCAAGAAGATATACTATTTTATTTTATTTATAGCTTATATTTCATTTATAATTGAATATGATATTGAATTTTTTTTTAATCTTTGTTACAACATAGAACAAATGAACGATATTGTAATTGCAAGCGAGATTTATCAAAGTGTTTCAAGGAGTTGTATTAACTTAAATGAGCTTCCAAATGATGGAGAAAATAAAGACACTTGTGGGGAGGAAGTAGTGGTTTGGAATGAATATCCAATAGAAGAAATATGAGTTATTGATGAAAATGAAGATATAAATTCAATAGAAAATGAGTTTGAACCTTTTGTTGGTCAATGTTTTCTTAGTGAAGAAGAGGCTTTTATTTTTTATAAAAATTATGCAAATCAATATGGTTTTATAATTCGAAAAGGTCCTTTTGTCACAAAAATTGAGAAAACATAAAACGTGATTTCTTTTGCCATGGCAAGGTAGATAATACTTAAAAAGAGTGAATCCATCTAAGGAGAGCAAAATAGGATATCTTTAAGATGTGGATGTAAAGCTCTTTAATTGTTGCTCATCTAAGGAGCAACAGTTAAATAGTGTTGAATGATGAAAATTTAGTGGAAAAGGAAGGTATGGTTGATGCTAATGTTAATGACACAATTGATGGAAATTGTTTTGTTTGTTGTCCTCCGCCCTTGAAGATGACAGGTAGCCCAAAGAAAAATAATAATAATAATAATAATAATAATAATGAAAGGTGAAAAAGAATTGGGAAAGCAAAAAAGAACTTGTGGGTTTTGTAAAAAGTCACAAATATAATGTTTGTCAACTTTTTATTTTTGTTGGTGTTATATTATCATTTTGACAATATTATGCCAATGAATAATATGTATTCTTGAAAAAACAAAAAAATTTTACCATAGAAATAGCAATGAATATCATGAAACTTTTTCAATCCAAAGAAAACCAGTCTTCTCATGACATTTGAAACACATCATTTTGAGGTCCTATTTTTAAACTCAAAATAATTTTAAAAATTACTATTTATGTTTTATTGTCTTAGGACACTAAATCTCTAATACCTCTAACCCTCTACTAATCAATAAAGTATTTTTATTTCTTTCATTTTGAATTTTATTATTTTTACTATTTGAATAAAATAAATGTCAACTCCATGTAAAACCCTAAATCTATGGGGAAATACAACGGGGTACCAACACATCCCCACCAACTCACGCGAGTTTGTCCCAACAAAAAGTTGGTGGATTGAGGGTGTGTTCTCTCACATACTTACTCTAATAAGGCTAGTGGTATAGAACCAAAAAAAAAAAAAAAAAAATGCAATGACTCAAGCTCGTGCCATCACACATAAAAATAGAAATTGCAGACTCAAAAGGATTTGGTCATTGTTGCAAGAAACAAGATTTTATTGCCATGATACTTATTGACCTCATATCATCTTAAAATGTTGCAATCATAGAGGTTATAAGAAAAAAAATGTAACACAAATGTGTATTTGTCAAAATTCACACTCAATAAAAACTTGAAATTTAAATATTTTATTGATGTGATATTTTTTCTTTCTTTCCTAAATGTGTGATAAAAAGCTAAAAGTTAGTTTATTTAAAAAAAAAAAGTTAGATTATTTGCATAAAGCAAAAAGAAAGTTTGTTTAAAGCAAAATCCAAACACACAATTAATATCATAATAAAAAAAGGGGAAAATTGCAAATTACATCTCTAAAGTTTGGAGGTATTTAAATTTTACATCCTAACGTTTCAGAATTTGGATTTTACCTCTTAAATTTTAGGGGTATTTGGATTTTACTTCTAAAGTTTTGGAGGATTTGAATTTTACACCTCGAAATTTCTAAATTTGGGAGTGTAAAATTCAAATCCCTCCACACATCTAGGGGTTAAATTCAAATTTTGAAATTTCATAGTGTAAAATTCAAATACTCTCAAATTTTAGGGGTGTAATTTGCAATTTATCCCAAAAAAGTCAAACTAATTTTGATATCAAAATAGGCTAAAGTGCAAACTACACTCTTAATGTTTTGGAGTCTTTGGATTTTACATCCTAAAGTTTTAAAATTTTGATTTTACCTCTTGAAGATGTATATTGTTTGTATTAGTAGCCTCTTCATTTATATTTTTCCATTAAGTACCACATAATCATGTTACATGAGTTTAGTTTGTCCAATAAAATAATATCACGTGACATAATGAAAATGACATAAATAATAGACACAATTGATATTTATAATAAATTTCACAATAAATTTAGTGTCCACAGATATCTATAATAAATTTCACAATAATTTCATTAGGGTTAAAATAATTAACTGTAATACAAACCCACCAATTTTACTTTATAACACTCCCAATCTATAAATTCACAAACTATGAAATTTATTACTAAAAAGTTGCGTTGGTAGCATTATTTAATAATCATTAAACTTAGGTAATTGTTTGTATTAAAGGAGCCAAGGATCTACAGCCAAAAAAATTATTCACTGTGCAGGCCGGTCAGGTGTCTCTTTCTTGTTCTACAAATGTACCATTTGTCCGTGTAAAAGCAAAAAAAAAAAAAAAAAAAAAAAAATCTTTATAAGTACGGTAATGAATGCAACGTACTTTTATAGAGAGAGAAGAAGAAATCTTTTTGCAGAAAATGGAAGCATTATGACAACGTCACTTACTACAACAGATTGCTAATGAGCTTGCACAACCACTTCACCCCAGTTTGGAAGAAAATAAGGTCTTTTCTTCTTCTTCACTTGAACAGTCCCGCTCAAATCACTCATTAAACTGGTCAATCCCCTTTCCTCCATGAATTGAACTAAGCCGGAACCGAAGGGATACATCATCACCAATTTTGATCTTTTTCTATCCTTACCAGACATCTTCACAAAAACAAACTCTCTTCACTCAGATCCAGCGCGCTCTTTCTTCCACAGAACAAGGTATGTTCGACCATCATATTCTCATTTTCTTGTAATTTTTTCTGTTGGGTGCAAGTTTAGAACAATATGGCTCGGAGTAGAATTTAGTATTTAAGTTGCTGTTATGCTAGATTTAAAAAAAACAGAGTATTGCAGAAACTCTATTTCATTGCAAATTTTATTTCTCTTTCGGATGTTACAACTTCATTTACAACTTGTAAAGATAGCAAATCAAGATCAGTAGCAGAGTCTGTTAGGAGCAAGTCTAAGAAGAAGAAGAAATTGAGTGAAGATAGAATTGAAGAATCAAATGAGACCTAAGCTACTTGTCGTATAGCATTGTACTGTATGAGAACTACAAGTCGTATAGCTATATTTATCAGTAATGAGTTAGTTAATTCTGTTTCTGGGTTAGGAAGGAAAGTTAGTTAGTTATTACTTTCTTTTCTCTCGTTCTATATAGGGTCTGTTTGGATAGGACTTATTTTGCTGAAACTGAAAATTTATTGCTGAAATCATTGTAGTAAAATAATTTTTAAATGTGTAAATAGTACCGTGGGACCCATTTTTAATGAAAAAATTGATAAAAAATAAAATTTGTGGGTTCATGAACAATGCACGGATGCACTGTTCATTGGAAAAAGTCAACATTTGTGGCTACTGTTCATGCACTGTTCATCGAACAGTAGCCGCATTCCTCCAAAAACGCGTGAAAAAAAAAAAAAAAAAAAAGAACGAAAAAAATGAAAACGCAACTTCACTTAAACGCAGACGCAATAATTGCTATCCAAACTAGCACATATATAGAAGTTGTAACTATACTTGAATCAATGAATTCATTTCATTTTCTTCCAATTCTGTTTTGTAATACAACTCACATCTATATATAGACGTGTTAGAAGTTTAGGATGACTACAAGCTTCAAGAATACAGAAGTTTGCTTCATTTCTCTTTAATTGACACCCATGAGGTGTCTACTTGCATGCTTGCTTGGTGCTGGATTCTTCATTTGTTGGCACTTAGATTTCAGTTGCTTTTTTTTTTTTTTCCTTTTTTCATGGGAAACTTGGAAGTGTATCATTCCAACTTGAAATTGAAGTACAAACAGAGCAAGAGAAACAGAAAAATACAACTAGATAAGTTTACATCATATCATCTCTAATAATCTGCTGGATGGGAGGGGGGGGGGTGACACCCTTCCAAATTTGAGTTAGACCTGAGAACTTAGCTTCCCTGGCTAAAACACATGTGCTGCTCTGTTGCCAATCCTTTTCAAGTGCTTGAATGAATTGCAAGAGAAAGAGTGCAAAGTAGACTTGCTGTCATGAAGGATATGTCCGAACTCACCACCTGTGCAGTCAGAGGAAAGGGCTTGGATTACTAATAAAGCATCTGACTCAAAAATGGCGCACGAGACCTGCATTTCTGACGCGAAGAGGACTCCTTGGAGGAGGGCATAGGCTTCAATCACCTCAGCAAATTAGTCCAATGAGAGGGGTTTGCTCAGAGCTCCAATTGGAGTGCCTGTGCTGTCTCTGATGGTAACACCAATACAAGAGTTCCTTCCATTTGCCGAGGTAACACCATCAACATTAATCTTAAAGAAACCTGGGGGAGGGGCTGTCCACTTGTGTTGGGGAGCAGGGGGTGTTAGGATGGGCTGAGTGAAGGCATTATTGAAGTCTAGTAAAGCTCTTTTAGCTGATTCCCACACTTGCACCGGGGTAATACCTGCATCATTGTGAATAGCTTGGTTCCTATTACCCCAAATGGACCAAGCGGTCATGAAGAAGATGTCTAGGTCCTTGGAGGTTCCTTTCTCGAAAAGCTGACCTGCAATGTCCAACATGTCCAATTTTGCAGCAGCTACATCTAACGGGCAGTCCAGCCATAAAGCCTAAGTTTTCCTAGCATGTGCACAGTGTATAAGAGCATGTGTAGTGGTTTCCATCCATTTGTCACACAAAGAACAAAAGCCAGCTGAGCTCAAGCCTTTGCAGCGGAGGTTATACATACTGGGGAGACCATTCATGCAGGCACGCTAGGCAAAAATCTTGACCTTAGGAGGGACTTTGAGCTGCCATATTTTCCTCCAAAGTGGAAAGGCCGAGCTGTCAGAGATGCCTTCCACTTGTTCACCTTGTTCAACCATCATAGCAGCGATAAAATAAGCACTTTTTACAATAAACGAACCATTTTTGTTCCCCATCCAGATTAGGCTATCCTTCGGAAGGCTATAGCTGATAGGAATTCGAAGAATGGTGGCGGCTTCAAATGGGAGGAACAATGACTTCACCAGTTCTAATTTCCACCATTTGGTGTCATCATCAATGAGTGAGGACACCATTGGGAAGTTGTCCTTATAGGTGGTCAGTGATGACAGCCACCTATCCTCCCAAATGTGAATCCTTTTCCCATTTCCTACCCTCCACCGAGTGCCTTTCCTTATAACATCCAAGCTATTATGAATGCTCCTTCATGCATAACTTGGATTGCTGCCTTTTTTAGAGTTTAGGACGTCGTCATGGGGAAAGTACTTTGCTTTATAGACCCGTGCCACTAAGGAGTTGGGGTTTGAGAGGATCTGCACCCTTGCTTGGCTAATAGGGCCAAGTTGAAGGCATGAAGATTCCGGAATCCCATACCCCCAAAGAGCTTTGATTTGCACATATTTTTCCAGCACACCCAAGCCAATTTTGTTTCTTGATTCCTTTGACCCCACCAAAAATTCCTCATCATCTATTCAAGATCATCACACAACGTATTAGGCAATTGGAAGCAACTCATGGTGTATGTTGGAACAGCTTGTGCAGTGGATTTGATGAGAATTTCTCTACCTCCAGTGTAAAGCAACTTCCCTTTCCAACTAGCCAGCATCTTCCCCACTCTCTCTTTAATTTCCGCAAACACCTGAGTTTTTGATTTCCCAATTAAGGATGGGAGACCGAGGTATTTCTTATGCCTAGTGTCTTGCATAGGGCCAAGAATACGCAAGATTTCTTCCTTAATCTCAGGGGTGGTGTTCAGACTAAAAAAGACTGATGATTTATCTGCATTGATCTTCTGACTTAAGGCATTTTCATAGGCATTGAGGATGTTAATTAGCTCCATGCATTCAAAAGTATAGGTCTTGCAAAAGAGCAGACTGTCGTTTGCAAAGAAAAGGTGAGTGATTGTAGGGCAGCCCCGGCAAATGGATAGGCCATTGAGTGATTGGTTTCTTGTTGCTTGATGGGTGAGAGTGGAAAGGCCCTCGGCACAAAGGAGAAAAAGCCTAGGAGAGAGCGGGTCTCTTTGTCTGAGGCCTTTAGAGGGAGTGATGTTCCCAAATGCCTCACCATTGATGATCACCAAGTAAGAGACTAAGGAAATGCATTGCATAATGAGACTTACCCATTTTCTATCAAAGCCCAATTTTTCCATGACACCCTCTACAAACCCCCATTCCACCCTATCAAAAGCCTTACTTATGTCTAGCTTGATGGACATAAAGCTTTCCTTCCCCTCTATTTTGTGATTCAAATAGTGCGTGAGTTCAAAAGCAACCAACACATTGTCTGTGATCAGCCTATTGGAGGTAAACGTGCTTTGGTTCTCCATGATAACATGAGGAAGGATGACTTTAAGACGGTTGGCTAGAACTTTAGAGATAAGCTTATATACTACATTGCATAGGCTGATTGACCTAAACTCTGTCATTTTGGTGGGGTTGTTGATTTTTGGAACAAAGGAAATGTTGGTTTTGTTGATTTCTGCAATAGGCATATTAAGGTTGAGCATATTCAGAACCATATTTGCAACATTAGGGCCCACTATACTCCAATATTTATGTAAGAAAATGGCTGACATATCGTTGGGTCCAGGAGCTTTGGTCGGGTGAAGTTGCTGGAGTGTTCTAGTTACTTCTTCTCTGGTGAAAATTCTAGTGAGATCAGCATTCATCTCCTCAGTTACCCGAGTGGGAATGGCATTGGTGACCTCCAGGATGCCGTGAGGTGAGAAAGAAGTGTATATTTTCTCAAAGTAGGCTAGGGTAGTAGCCAAGATACTGTCTTTATCCTCACACCAACTGCCTTCATCATTCCATAGTCCCAAGATGGTGTTCTTCTTCCTTCTATCTTAGGCTCTGGCATGAAAGAATTTGGTGTTTCTATCCCCCTCCCTATACCAGTGAATTTTACTGTGCTGATGCCATAATGCTTCCTCACTATCCAGAAGCTCATTAATTTCCTTCCTTAATTCATCAATTTCTACTCCACGAGAGCCATCTTGGTCCTAGGTAGTGAAGTTGTTAAGGGATTTTCTTTTTTCCTGAATTTTCCTTGGGATGTTGCCAATCACATCTTTGTTCCATGCCATTAAATCAAATGCACAACGAGTCAGGTTAGAAGCTATACCTTCAGGAGTATTCAAGGAGGTGCCCCCAAGCCACATAGCTTCAATAATCTCCTTACAATCCTCCCTCTTAGCCCACATGGCTTCGAAGTGGAAGTGGCGCTTTTTAGTTAGAGGCAAAGAGCAAGAGTTCGAAAATCTTAAGAGGTAGTGATCTAAGGTAGACTTGGAGAAGTGATGAACCCTAATATTGTTGAAATGGTTGATCCATTTCGATTTGGCAAAAGCTCTGTCCAATTTGAGGTGGATTCTATTATTGCCCTCTTGCATGTATACCATGTGAATTTTGGCCCTGAGAAGCCGAGGTCTTGGAAGCCACAGACATTCACAGCCTCACGGAAGCTCTCCATTTGCCTCTGTGGTCTTATAGCTCCACCTGATTTTTCAGCCAAAGATAAAATTTCGTTAAAATCTCCACAGCAAAACCAAGGCAAGGAGCATTGGGCATTAAGGTATGTGAGAAGGTTCTAGGAATCTTTCTTCATATGGGGTTTTGGGTAGCCATAAAAACCAGTGAATCTCCATTTAAAATTACTCTGATCTGTGATGGTGGTGTTGATGTGATGTTTGGAGAAAGAAACAATTTCCAAATTTGTTTCTTGAGACCAGAGAAAGGCAATTCCTTCACTTTGGCCCTGACTAGGAACAATGAGACCATTAGAAAAACCCAACTTAAATTTAAAATTCTCCATTCGTTTTTTCTTTGATTTAGTCTCCGCCAAGAAGAAAATATACGGATTCCACCGTCGCACGTAATTGCGCAACGCAAACACAGTTCGGGGATTCCTAATTCCCCGATAGTTCCAACATATAGAATTCATTGTGCTCGACGGTGCTGCCTAGCAGCCACTGCCGATCTGACAGGGAAGGCACCTGAGTTTGTTGGGGGGCTTACATAGTGCCTTTTTGGAGGGGGATTTTCTTTTAATTCAAAAGAGAAGTCCAGCTTACCTGGCCTTTTGGACCCTGATATGATCTCATTGGCTTGCATGGAACTTCCTTGGGCTTGTTTCCCTTTGTCCCGAGCTATTTTTTTCAAATTTGCTTTTCCTTTGGGCTGTTTTGTTTGGCTTGGGCCAGAGGGAGCTTCAGGGTTAACCAAGGGAGTTGAGTTTCCAGGCATGGGCTTTAAGGGGCTAGAGATCTCTTGGGTCGAATTGGGGAGGCCCACTAAGGAGATTTCGTCCCTGATATTTCCCTCCAAGGCCTTCGTGTTATGCTGATCATGTGATGAGCCCTCTGATCTAGGTACTGTTGGGTTACATCCCTAATTTTTCGTTGATTGTGAAGCTGTCCCTTCAAGCCCACCGGTCACATTAGGCGTATCACCCTTACTGATTTGACCACAATTTTGAATTTTTGGCCCTGACCAAAGCGATGAACCCAAGTTCAAGAAGGTTGCCGTAGCTGGAGCAGATCGATCACTGGATTTTCCCGATCTCTCCTCGTCAATGTCCCAACTATTTTGAGGCTTGAGTTTTTCAGAGTTACCCTTTTGGTTTCCACTTGCCCTCATCCATTCTCCATATTGTTTTGCTGAGTTGGGAGTATGGGGTTGGTGTTGACAGTGCTTCTCATTGTGGCCGAGCCATCCGCATTGAAAACAAAAGGTGGGAAGTCTTTCATACTTGAAGGTGACCCACGTTTTTTCTCCTTCGAGATTAATGATGTTGCCTTCTCTTCGCAACGATTTGTCGAGGAGTAAATCCACCCTGACTCTCATGAAACGGGCTTGCTCCGACTGCCATGACCTCTTGTTGGTCTCAATGTAACAACCTAAACTATTTCCCAGGTCTCTTCCCACCTCCTTAGACAAATTCTCAAAAGGTAAGCCCCAAGCTGGATCCAAAATGGGGAGTGGGTGAATTGAATATTGGTATAAGAGAGACCTTTTCTCCATCAACACAAAAGCAGCAAATTATTGTCGAAGTTCCAGGGGCCGTTTCTCTCCACCCATTCCATCTGATATTTTGAGGAGAACTTAAACTGAAAAATGTCCTTTCCAACATCTACAATTCTCAGATCAGAACCCATCTTCCAGGTGGCTTTGAGAGTGCTTTTTAAAGCTCGGTGATTCTGATGTCTGTGTGAGAGAAGTTTTCCAAAAGGCTTAATGCGCACTCTTCTAGTAGGTCTGATCTATTCATCGTTGTGATAGGGATATCTGCTTCTTCATCCTTCGTGAGACAGAGGTGTTGAAAACTTTCAATCACATTTAGGTCCATTTGCGAGTGGTCGTTGGTGGGGTGTTGTGGGGTTAAGAGGTGAGCACAAGGGATGACAATGGGTATTTGAGAAAAGGAAGGGCCCTTAGAAGGGAGAGAGGGCTCGAGGGGAGGTCGAGAGGGAGAGACTCCTACATGGGAGAGCTGGTATCCCAGTTGCTTCTTTCTTTGACACATAGGGAGCCACTTGATAATTACAAATTACATTTTAACACCCCCTCTTAATTTGTAATTCCTACATTTTTCTTGGACTCTTCCAATTTTTCGAAAGTACCAACTTTTGTAAAAACATCTGCTAGTTGCTCATTTGTGTTGACAAAGTTGAGTTGTATTTCTTCTTCTTGTACCAATTTTTTGATGAAGTGATGGCGGAGTTCAATGTGCTTTGTTCTACTGTGAAACACTGGATTTTTGGTCTTAGCAATGGCTGACATGTTGTCATAGTGGGTGATGGTTGGCGTCTCTTCACTTTGTTGCATGTCTGAAAGAATTCTTCTTAGCCATATTGCTTCACATGTTGCATCTATTGCTGCTATGTATTCGGCTAATGATAATGCAATAGTTTTTTGCTTCTTTTGAGGACCAAGAAATTGGTTTTGTACCTAGGTAGAATAAGTAACCAGAAGTGCTCTTGCAGTCATCAATTGAACTTACCCAATCGCCATTTGTATATCCCACTAGCTTGTTGTCTTTTCTTTCTCATATTTGGTGCCAAGTTTCTTTGTAACTTTTAGGTAGCGTAGAATTCTTTTTGTTGCTTTGAGGTGGATGAAGGATGAAGAAGCCAGAAGAAAGAAGCTAGAAGCATTGCTGAAAGAAAGGGCCATAATTTGTGAAACTGTTGAGAATACAACTATACTTTAGATGAAAAATAATTTGGGAAACTCTAGCATGTGTAATCTGTTGGGAAAAAATTCTATATAATTGTAAATTTTAGCAAGTACAGTGAAAACACAACCACACAATAACACAAAGATTTACGTGGAAACCCTTTCTCCTTTAAGGGAAAAACTACAGGACAAACTCCGAATAAGTTCACTATATAAAATAGAGATTACAACACTTAAAGATACAACTTGAGTAAAAAAAAAAACTCTCTTTTTCTTTTCACTCACTGCTTTCTTCCTCACTGTGTATTTTCTCTTACTTTCTCTATTTTTCTCTTCTCTTTTGCTTGCTCGCTCGCTCACTCACTCACGCAGTTTTGCCAGACTGCACTTACTCCTCAGTCTCACTTGCAGGGACTTCTCTCTTTTTCCCACTGCCCAAATGGCCGAATGGCCTCTACCTTTATTTCTTCATCTTTTCCTTCTTTTCTCCCTTTCACACTCTTCATATCAAGTCACAATAAATGCAAGTCACTTACTTTGACTTTGCTTCAACCAAAACTCTTTCTTCAGCTCTCATTGGCCGAATGACCCTTTGCCTCTTGCTTCATTCTTTTCTCTTTTCTTCAGCGTGTCCAACACACTTTGCTCACTTCTCATTAAGAGAAATTAGACTTCTCACAAGTTATGGAAGACAAACGTGACATGCCCATTAAATGAGCTCTTGACAAGGCATGTGGGCTGGACCATGGTGCAGTGCACCCAACATGATCACCCTAGGGGTTTGTGGATCCTCTGTTTTCCTCTATTTGGGGTCTCATGGGGCTTACCGTATAGTTGGTATGTCAGATGTTTTATTCTTGGCTATGAAAATTACTGGTTTGCCTTCCATTTTTCTTATGTTATGTATGATTATTTTTGTTAACTCCATGAAGAAACTGGCGTCTTTACTATTATCTTAAGGTACCCATTCATTATGGCATGAGTCATGTTTGTCTAGGACTTTCTCTTGCTTGCTTGGGTTGTGCCTACATTGGGAGTATTACAAAGTTTATTACAATTTTGCATCACACTACTATGGTTCTTTAATTTAAAGCTTATAGATTTGGCTGTTTCAAATGGTTTCAAAAGGTTCCACCAAATGTTAATTCTTTCATTATATTGCTGTCAATGGTGAATTTTTTTTCATTCATTTCTTCGAAATTCTATTAGATAATTGGTGTTCTTGTATCTATTGATTACATTAGTTGGGTTTACATAATATACATGTGTATATATGTTTTGAATTATAAAAGAAATTTTATAAAAAATTTGTGCATACCAAACACTGAAAAATGTTCTCAAGCTCATCACCAAACACCAAAAAATAAGATAGTTTTCCAAAAAATATTTTTTGGAAAATGACATTTTCCAAAAAAACATTAATGCTGAAACAGGCAATGAGAACCTTCAGAAGAAAGGTCTGAAGATATGGTTCATTAGGCCAAAGGTTACAACTAAAAATTCGTTGTGCTCTTCATGTGTTCGAAACACCATCTTCGGTATGTTCTCTTCCATGTGTATTTGTTATGTAATTCACTGTCAGAATTCAGAACTTGTCCAGTTGTCCTTCACCATTTCCTTGTTCAATGCTTAGTAGTCAACGCACATGCCAACTTCTGTCGGCCTTCCTCACCAATAAGGTGAGTGGTAAGAATGGACTTCGGCTTGGCCTTATGGCTCCCTCCGACAAATCTTTGACTATTTTATCTATTTCATTCTTATAAAAGTAAGGATAAAGGTAATGTTAAACACTTACTGGCTTGGTGTCACCTTAGAGAATGATTCCATGTTTTTTGTTTTACTTGGGAGGAAGAGTTGTGGGAGCCTAGCTCAAAGAACTTTTCATTCTGTACAGCAAAGTCTAAAACACTTCTACACCATCCTAGAAGGTTTCATGGCTCTCAGAAGCTAAGATTTGCAAGATTAGCCCTTTGGTGGGTGTATTCTTGAGGAATTTCTCGCTTTCTAGAAGCATAGGGCTCGCTGCATGCAAAGTTGTAAACCCCTCAACATTATATAAAGCATATAGAAAATTTTGATTAACATTATTAAATGCCCCATTTGGCAAAGTTTAGTGATCATGACTGGCTCACCTAATCTTTCAGCTGAGTAGTTAGCCTCTTTGGGTTAATTATCAATGTCTCTTCTTATACAAGTGAGACTGGGAGTGCATCCTTTTTAAAGAGCCACTGTGTCTTTCAATCTATTTGCAATTACCTCAGTCATTCCCTTATACAGGTAGTCCCCATAGCAATGGGCTTTGGTCTAGCGTGGTTTTTATTTTTTGTGCATCATTGCCAAGAAGAAGGAGATTGAATTGCATCGGGTTTGATCCTGTTTGAAATCAATTACTGTATGGAGATGGAAGTTGTCATTAATTCAGTTGGAACCATCTAATCTAGTATCTATAGACTATGAGCAGCCCCTCTATTGTTGATAGATAGCCTAAAAGATTGAATCATCTTTTTTTTGTGCGTTGGGGACTCTTTCAAATACTTAATGGACTACTACTTTATGCTTTTGGCTTGATAAGACGGGTAAGTGTGATAACAATTTCACGAAACTTTCATATGTGGGTTGTTTGTTGCACATAATTTTCTCATTTGCATTTTTTTTTTTTTTTATACCAAATATAGCAGAATGTAGATTTGTTTTTTCTACTGCAAAATGTGTTCTATATTAAAGAAAAGAAACCTATATTTGAAATTTTACCATGGTTTTAAACTATGTTATTTTGGTTTCAGGTGGTATCTCGAATATGGATAGCTTCTTTAAATTGTTCTTCCATAAGCTAAACTATAAAAAGATGAAGACCAGGGAGGATAACTTTTGTGTCTATTATGACGGTATTATAGAAGCTTACCTCTCATTAATCTTCGGGTCAGCTGCTGTTGCAGCCTTAGCATCTGTCTTCCTCTATAAAAAGCTAGGAAGAAGATGGCCTCTGCTGTTGGGGTTCAGTTCGCTACTCCTGGGATCTTCACTAAGCTCTTCAACGAAAGTTCTCTGGATTCTCTTTATTGGCAGAATTATCACTGGCAAAGGGATTGGAATTATGTCTCAGGTAAAAATTCTCATTCAAGAATATTAAACATAAAGGTATATTATTAGGAATTAACCACACAATAGGAAAATACTGATTGGTATGAGAGAAAAGTTTAGCTATTTGCAATTGATTGTATAAACTTAGAGAAGGAAATACATTGCTCTGTTCTTTATTTATGAGAACCAGAGATGTGCGAAAAGAAAATTTAACACTCTAACAAACTGTACATGTGGCTTGACAGACTAACAAACTTCCACCTTTCAGATTAAAAATTACAACCACATTCAAGCTATTAGCCTATTAGAATATTCAGTGTTCAAATGCTTTTGTTTTGTCATGGATAGACATGAAGTTCAATGTTTTGTTTAGGAGTTTTCTTCTTTCTAATATGAAGTTATGAACAATATTTTGGTTTAATATTCAGACTTAGTTGATATTTGGATGAAGACTAATTTTTTAATGGTGATTTATGGTTTTATATTTAGCCTTAGTTGATATTTGATTATTATTCATACAATATTTGATTATTATTCATACTTAGTTGATATTTGGATGGAGACTAATTTTTTAGTTGGGATTCAAACCCAAAAACTGGTTTTATAGACCAGCTCCTATCTATTAGGAAGAGAGTCAGATTTGTTTACATAATATTCTTATACATCAAATACATTAGATTGGAACCCTATATATAGAATAACTATATTTAGGAAGATTAACAACAAGATTGACAGTAGAAGTAATAGAAGTAATGAATTGGATTGGACCATATGGTCTGTAGCTTTTGTATCTAAAATCCAATCTTAGAAGGAAATTAAGGAAGATGAAGTGAAATTGGCTGAAAGCACTAAATTCTCAAGAGAAGAATTGGAATCAAAAGGGTTACCTGCCTTGTTTTCAAAGGCTGCAAAAGTGGATGTTTGTGGATATGAACCTGAAATGGACTGAGTCATTACATGAGCTGCTTGTGGATGTTTGTGGATATGAACAATGCATCTGCATGATCTTCAAAACACTGGATCTGCATAATCTTCAAAACTGCATCTGCATAATCTTCAACATATATAATGTTATCATTTTTCTTTATTGAATTTTTTTTACTTATTGTTGTCATGTCTAATGTTTATTACGTTCTATTGTAGGTTGTTCCAGTATATATTTCAGAGTCTGCTTCAACTGATTTTGCAGAAACATTGGATTTGATATATAAGATTTTCTATGGGATTGGAACTCCTCTAGGATTAACATTAAATTATTTCATGGCAAATGTTAAGTGGGGTTGGAGGATTTGTTTTGCTATTCCAGGAGTTTTAGCTATTCCACCCCTTCTCATTTCCCTTTTTGCTCATGACACCCCAATGTTCTATATAGAGATGAAAAACTTTAGAAAAGCAAGAAGAGAATTTACAAGAACTAGGGGTGATGGTTTTGATTCTGAGTTTGAGCAACTAAAGGACGAGAGTCAGGGAGCTTGGAGTTCATTGGAGTATGTCATTAGTCGTCAATGTCGCCCTTATCTGGTTATCAATGGTGTACGGGAGATATGTCTGCAGTTTTCGGGGATGTTTGCCATCGGTTTCTTCTTGCCAACTCTTCTAATGGAATTTAAAGTCTCTGCATCTGCATCTTATTTTGTACCGATGGTTCTTGAATATGTGAACTTCACCATGAGCTTGATAGGTTTATTTTTGGTTCATAGGTTTAGACGATGACGAGCATTTATAGTGGTCTTTTCATTTGTGATGCTCATTGGACTTCTTTCAGTTTCAGTTTTGCTGCTGAAAGGGCATTATTCTGCATTGTATCCTACACGTAGTGAGGCATACAGATTTTTTGGATTCCTCCTTGCTTGCTTACTTGGATATGGAGTAACTTCATCAAAATGGATTGAAGTTGAATTCCCAAGGAGAGCTAGTTCAGCTGCTGGCCCTATGATGACGAGTATAAGTTTTTCGATCATGTTCGTGATGATCTTTGCACTACTGCCAGTGATTTGCAGCATGAAAGGAGGATTATTTGTCCTTTTTACAGTAATTGTTGTCTGCATGCTGGTCTTCATTTATCTCCTAGTTCCAGAGAGTTCAGATATTCCAGAAGAAGAGATGAATAAAAAAGTTTGGAGTAAACATTGGTTTTGGCAGAGGTATATGGCACCCGAGGAGAGCTAGCAATTTTTTAGTGTGTGATTTAGGGTTAAATTTTGGTGAATATATCGTGTTTTTAGATGATAATTTAGATATAAGCCTAATTAAGGTGTATGTAAATGTAAGACAATTGACTGAAAAGCATATTTGGCAAAGCAAAGTTATTGGTTTTCTCATTTTGTTTTTATACAATTACGAAATATGCTGAATGATTATACAATTTTTGCAATTTTTTATTTTTTATTTTTATATTTTAATAGAGAAGCCTTTTTGCAATTCTATATTCAATTAATGCGAAATCGATTGACATTAATGGCTGTACTGGTTCATCAAAATCCATATCATGTGCTGGTGGCATGGACCAAAATGGAAGAGGTTCTTGTGGAACATCAGGAACTTCAGGATCCACCAAGGGAGGCGGCAGAAAGGTCTCTGGTACTGTTGGGGTTGATATGATTGGTGGTGAAAATGAAAAAAATGGAACTTGTGGTGGTAATATTGGAAACTGTGGTAAAGCTAGTGTAAATTCATCTAGTGGCAAATCTGGTAGGAGGTGGAAGAATTAGCTCAAGTGGTAATGGCTGATTTACATCAGTGTCTGGTGCAGGTGGGGTTGAAATGATTGGTGGTGAAAATGAAAACAATGGGTCTTGTGGTGGTAATAGTGGTGTAGAAAAAGTTGGGACAAATGGTGGAGAGAGCGTAAAGCCATCTGGTGGTAAATCTGGTATGGGAGGTGGGAGAATTAAGTCTGGTGGTGGAGAGTTTGTTGTATCTGAAGGTGTTAGCCATGGAAATACAGAGTGATCACATTTCACTTTGTTTTAGGTATGTCCCTTCTCTATCTTTCTTTTTAATAAATTTTTTTTTTTTTTTGCTTTGAATTAATATTTTGCAGTTAGATTTAGGTAGGTTTAATTCTCAGAGGTTTATTAGTGATATAATCATATTTCTGAATTTAAAAAGTTAATTCTTGTAATCGATGTGTTATTCTTGTTTTTGTTTATGAGGTTGGATGATGAATTTTGTAAATTCAATTTCTGTTTTAGTGGTATCAAACTCTTAAGTTTTTTTTTTGTGATTGACTTGTGTTGGAGTTATGGTCACTAGCTACATTCTGTAATGCTTAATTTTCTGCAATACAATCCTAATTTAATAGTCTTTTCTTGGCCAAAATGGCCAAATACCACATTTTAAAAGAAATTTTTAACAAAAAAATATAGTTTCGGAAATAAATGGCAAACTACCACTTTTTCTAGAACTCAAGTTTCAGAAACTCGAGTTCCTTATCAGTTCTGCCACCGTGGCACTGCTGAGTTGGAATTTGTGTGGTTAAAAAAAATTATGTGGTACTTGAGCTTGGTACATGAGTTTAACAAGCTCGAGTACTGCATAATTTTTTTTAATTGCACAAATTCCAACTCAGCAGTGCCACGGTGGCAGAACTGATGAGGAACTCGAGTTTCTGAAACTTGAGTTCTAGAAAAAGTGGTAGTTTGCCATTTATTTCCAAAACAGTGTTTTTTTGCTAAAAATTTCCAAAAAAGGTGATATTTGGCCATTTTGACCGTCTTGTCTTTTTGAGAAAAATTATGGGTTTTTGTTGTTTTTAAATTTAAAGGTTGTGCATCTAGATTATCTTTCGAGAAGACCCTATTTTTCTCAGACTTTAGAGCTTCTTTTTATTTTAAAAATATATTTTTTTCAGTTCCCTGGGCTCTAAGCTCTAAAGGGTTTTTTTCTTTTCTTTGTTCTAAACTGCCCAGAAGTCTAACAGTTTCAACTTTTTTTTTTTGAAAAGTTTATTTATTATTTTCTTTGGTTTTTTTATGATTAATAAGGGGTTTGCTGGTTGGTCCTCGAGAGAAAAAGAAAGCTGGGATTTTTGAAGTATGTTATGCTAAGGCAATGGGTTGCATGAACAAGGGTTCATGTATAGTGGTCTGTATTGGGTTGGTGTTGATTTCACTACCACATTTTGTGCTGGACTCATTGATGCAACCGATGGTAAAGAGCAAAATCACATTTTTCATTTATTTTAGTAAATTGTGTTCTTAGTGTGTTTGGTTCTCAGGAATGTGAAAAGGAAAATGATTGAAAGTTGCTTCTTTGATTAACATTTCCTTTCATTTGCTTGATTCCCCCTGATAACTGAAAATTGTGTTCTTACTGCTAAGATGACATTTTATGATTGCTGCATCATAAAAGTGATGTGAGTTGTGGTGGGGGGTGGCATGTGAAAGCGAAGTTGCTCCAATCACAACTTGCTACCCTATTAGTTGTGAAAAAAGTCATGTCCCAAGAATTTCTCATATTATTCCGTTCCCTTTTTTGTTCAGCAACTATGTTTTTATCCCTGTTCTGAATTTATTTGTTTGTTTACAGAGTGTAATAGGAAGAGGCAAGTTACATTTATTAAGTGCTTCTCTTTCATCATGCGAATCGGTATGTTTTTTGGTTAGAAACTTAGAACATTAGAACTGCTCCTTTTTTCTCCCTCCAATATTGTTTTGCTTTGAATGTAACCTGAAGTGTGCTTAAGCATTTAGATGTCAGTATTTAAGTATCATTATCATCTAAAACAAGGAAAAATAATTGCATGTTCAGCATGAATTATGCATCATTTACATTATTAGATGCTTGATTTTACTTAATGGCTAATCTGGAAATCAGTGGGCTAATTGGGGTGACTGGTATCATGATCACATGCTAACTTTAAATGCTATTCTTCTTCTGTGAATTTTTAACCTAATATTTACTATATTACCGCTCAAGTTGGTACTTCCATTTCATAATTTGAAGTGTTAAAACTCTTTGTATTCTTATAAGCTCTAACTTATTGTTATGGGTTTATTTATTGTTAAGGGTTAATGACCTAGGTCTAGTATTGTGTTTCTTAATGTATGTTTAACTCCCTGCCCATAAATTAACTAATTAGTTTCTATTTGCCTTAATCTACAACAACCACCAAGCCTTAATCTCAAAACTTTGGGGTCGGCTATGGATCCTCACTAGACTATCCACTACACCCGAGCGTTAATGTATCATGTTGCTGCTTCAAGGAAACACCCTAACTAATCCTTGCTCACTTTTCATTGCATCTGGGGTCTGATGCAGTGCTTCATTAGTAGGGGATGCCGCAACATATATCTATAATGGGTCAATTCATAATAAAATTACTGAATTTTATGCTAGCCAACTAGCTGTCAACCTATTACAACCCTCCTTTTTCTGAGCTTAGAACCAATTGTGAACAAAATATATGACATTAAGCTTAGATACTGATGCATGTGTAACTTCTTCTTTTTTCCACTAGGTAAATTGGGTAAGGGGTTTCAAACCCCAATGCCCAGGCATCCTAAGAGGTGATGGTACCCCTAGGTCCCTTGAACCCCATGGGTGCATGTGTAACTTACCAATTAAAAAGAAATGTTTCTCTTTGCTGTAATTTCCCATTTTGAAGTTATTGTACTTTGTTAGGCAATATGTCCTTGCTGTTTTTTTTCTGCTTGTAAAATGGTAGCTTCAATCTGTTAGGCAATGGATAGAATAGAAACCCCATATTCTTTTTATAAATGCAGCAATATTTTTTTCTGGCTTGTTAAATGGTAGCTTCACTCTGTGAGGCAATGGATAGAACAGAAACCCCATATTCATTTTATAAATTCAGAAATTTAGACTTTTTTGTCATGCAAAATTTGAAATTCTAATCACCTCCTAGTTGTTGCTTTTCCACCCTTAAGGTAGTTGCCTAGAAGTATTGTTCTAATTGATGGTATTGCATTGATGATCTCATAAATATATGAAACAACTTTAAATATAAATTTTCAATTGGATCGAGGCCTGCACCACATCGTTATGTCAGCCAACAAATATGTCCTTTCCCGTTTACAGAAATAGAAATGTAGAAGTTCATTAAGATGACTGTTAGGGGGACCCAAATTCTTTCTGCTTTTTTTTTTTTTTTTTTTTTTTTTTTTGGGATTGTTATAAGCTATGACTTGTTTTCATTATACTCAGTTAATTAAATGATTCAAATCAACTATAGTTGCTTTTTAGCCTAAAAGATAACATTTGATTAGTTGCAGATTTTTGTGTGGTTTTGTTGCATGTTATGCAGTCAGTTTTCTTGCTCTCTTTCTTTTTATTGTTTCTCATGCACTACAATGTTGACTTGTCTTTTATCAATTTGTATAGTTATAATTCTTGTGTACTAATGCAGGACACAACAACTAATCATAAATCATCTCCAACATTTTGATCTGCTTGAATTTTTATTTAAAGGTGATAGGACCCACTTGAATTGATATTAAACAAATTTTGGATTAGTGATCATTTACTTAAGTTATTGCTTAAGATGTGATGAATTTTTTTATTGAGAATGGTTTGAATTGTACAGGAAAGTTTCACTAATGAAGCTATAATTAGAAGAAGCTAAAGCTACAAGTCGTTTTGGCTTTCTTCTTCTTAAACTACAGGTTGTATTTTATATATGTAATAAGACTCACACGCCAATCATGTGCCACTTAGTGGAGTTAGATAGAAACGGATTAGGCTTTATTACTGTCAGTTGGGAAATGATTGATCACAACTTGTTACACACATATTACACACTAAAAAATTGCACTAAAATCGTGAGTTGAAGTTATGAGTTATGTATACCAGAGTATATATATATGTGGTATTTGGTGAACGAATGAAATCAGATAAGGGTTTTCACAATTGGATTCTTCCTCAAAATCTAATAGTTTTTGACAGTTGACAGTCAACTTATCGCATGCCTTCTTGTTCTGGATTTTGTGATAAGTTATGCTAAAAACATTCACCTAGTACTTACTGTGTAAAAGAAATAATAGTTTGAGGTGTTTTCTATTTTTGGTTAACTTTCTGGTTTGAGGCTATTGTTGTCAAGCTCGGTAGATGCTTTATAGATGTTTGTTGCCTTCCCTTTTCTTTTCCCTTCCTACTGTGTTGATCCATTTGTTAGTTTATGGCAGAGGATTAATCCATCGTGAATTCCTCAGTAGGGACTTCTTTTGAAGTCAAATGCACTTCAGTTGATGTTCCCTAGAGTCCCTTTTAACCCTTCTTTTTCTATGACGTAGCGGATTGAGGTGTTTTTGAATTGTCTTGCCAGAAAACTCCACATCTCATAGAGAAAAAGAGATGATAACTGCTATTGAAAAATGCAGGGATAGCATGCCCTCATGGACTGGAAATTATTGGCACTCTTTGCTGAAGTCTTATGAGTTGTTATTCTCTTTTATGTTTGTTTGGCACTGGCGGAGTATTTTATTATGGATCATGTCATCAATAAAAGTGCAGAAGGAACCAAATATTCTTTATCCTAAACCTTCTGTATGCGGTCTTGTTGGCTGTTGCTGTCTTTTCTTGTGGCAGTTTTGTTTGAATTTTTGTTGAAGCCAGCATCTTGCTCATTAATGTAATGATTTTTTTGGTTTTTTTTTTTTTTTTTTTTTTTTTTTTTTTTGGTGTAGACTCTAATGAATCGCCTTTAACTTCATCTGGGAGCTTTAAATTCTTTGCACAATTTGCATTGATATTATTCACAGTTTCATTTCAATCCAGATACAAATGTTCCTTGGGTCATCTATTTTCTAGTAAAAGTAAAAAAAAGCAATGTCAGCTTGAGTATTATGGACTATAATGCTTATCTCTTGCTATCAAAGTTCATTTTAATTTTAATGTTAGTATATCTGCAAAAGGTTTATTATGCTGATGAAGGTTTTTAAAATGCAGGTTGTTGCTTTACCTGCTTATCCGGGACTTCTCTGCAGTCCATGAGCTGTTTGCTGTTGCCAATTGGTTTATGTTTATAATAAGGACGGTGAATTGTGGCTTAGAAAACTGTTAATTCAGTTCTTCACCTAAATGAATTTATCTTTTATATTTGTATTTGGCTATAGTACATACATTGGACTTTTGATATATTTGGTTGTAATATGTGGTTCTTGTGCATAATTGTGTATTTGGTTGTGTGTGTGTGTGTGTGTTTTTTTTTTTTTTTTTTTAATAAATTATTATAAATAAATTCTTATTTTAAGTGTCAAGAGACCCTTAACTAACCTTATTTTTCAAGGGTTGTTCATGTAAATCTTTTAACCCTTGGTAAATAATGTTACTTAAGGGTCCCTCAAATTAAGATAGAACACTTGTTTTGAGGGTTACAAAGGTTTTCAAAATTTCTTTTTAGACACTATAAGTTTTGAAAGTTATCAAAGGTCGATTAGACTCTTAAAATAATTTTTCTCGAGGTTTTTTAATACATTTTTCAAGGATTTTGACCATTGAAAAAAGTCAGTTTCGTTGTAGAAGAATGTGACAAAGAAATGATATGAATCTCCAAAAGAATTCTTACATGCCAATTGCCAAACCATACAAGTTGGTCAGATTTTTGGAATGAGCGGTTCTGGGGAAAAAATATAAGGTTGAACAATGAATTTCAAGGCAGGAACGTATTTATATATTGATTTTTTAAGAAAGTATTCAGATTCTTGTAAAAGTTACGACAAGAGTATGTTATTAATTAGGACAAGGGTATGTTATTTTTTATCTAGGTTTGTCTTTTAAATATACCAAGAAGTTAAACATTGTTAATTGATTTTGAAAGTGCTAACGTTTATTGATTAAAAAAAAACTTATATATAGATTAAGAAAAGAATTTATCAAAATCCAATTAACATTATAAAATAGTGTACAAAGATATATACAAAGAGGTGTTCAACATTATAAGAGGTGTATTTGTTAAAATTTTTTGAAACAAATATATTCAAATGTTATCATATTAATAATATAAAAGATTATTAAAGTTGGATCTTTCAATTGGTGGATGCATGTAACAATGACGCGCGATCATTTTTAAAACATACTACGATGACACATGACAATTTCCTATATTTTATCGATATTTTATGGACAAACAACACCTCATTGTCAAACAATTATTTGTACATGTCAATATGTTTGACTAGTGTCAATAATAAATATTATAAAAGTTTGTTTTTTTGAGAAGGATATATTATAAAAGTTGGATCCTGAAATTGGTGGATGCATGCAACGATGACCAGGGGCGGAGGGAGGGGGGCACCTCCCCCCCCAAAATTTCAAATGTTTTGCCACCCCCCCCCCCCCCCCCCACACACACACACACACACGAAAGACCAAAAAAAAAAAAAAACTCAATTAAGTGAATTCACGTTACCTTTCCAGCTTTCCCAGCAGTAGTAGACTTCTGCTCCTATTACAATTCTATATATAAAATATTAATAGGTCCCACTTAGTAAACTTGATGGACTAGACCAAACCTCCTGTAGAATTTTTTTTATGTCTCAAGTTTCTTTCTTGGATAACCAACATGAGACATACATCCATAACATGCAGTCCACTGAAGAGTTTTTAGCATTTAGAGGAATTGGATAGCTTGTTGAAAAGATGGTAGAAATGAAAAAGAATATTTCATATCCATTGGTTTACTCATTAGTGACTTTAGCATTGATCTTACTAGTTGCAATAGCTACTGTTGAAAGAGCTTTTTCAGCAGTGAACATAATTAAAAATCGATTACGCAATCAAATAGGAGATCAGCGGATGAATGATTGCTTAGTCACATATATTGAGAAAGATATATTCGATCAAGACTATTAAGTGTGAAGAAATCATACAACGGTTTCAAAATATGAAAAATCGTTAAGGGCAATTGAGTAAAATAAGCTAGGTGTGAAAAAATAAATTAAAGTTTACATTTTATATTAGATTCTGTATGACAATTACATTATTATATAGTTGTTTACTTATTTTATTATTAATATTGATTAATTTTTTATTTCCAATCTTGTCTTTTAATCTTGCCCCCCCTAACAAAAATTCCTAGCTCCGCCACTAACGATGACATATGTTCATTCTCAAAACATACTACAATAACATGTGGCAACCTCCTCTATTTTATCGATATTATATGAACAAATAACACCACATGTCAAAAAATTATTTGTAAATGTCAATATGTTTGTCAAGTGTCAATAATAAATAAAAATAAAAATAAACACCCTTAAATGTTCACTATTAATCCCAACTATATGCCTTAAATGTTCACAGAAATATGCCCTTAAATGTAAACTATGTATTTAATTTCATAGTAAATATTCCCTCAAATTACACCAAAAAAATCCCTTCCCCTATATGTGTGTGTTAGTTAGGGTCCGTTTGGATTGAACTTATTGGTGCTAAACAGAAAACTGAAAACACTGTAACAAAATAATTTTTAAATATGTGAATAATGTTGTGGGACCTGTGAACAGTATATGAATAGTACATGAACAGTACATGAACAGTGTTTTTTGTCTCCTAAAATAAAAAAAAACGCAAAACGTGAACACAGGTTTCAGTTGAAACCAAACGGGCACTTAGTATTGTTTATCAAATAATAAAAAAAAGCCTAAATCTATCATACCTTTCAATATTTAATAGATATTATAAAAATAAGTTACATCCTAATGTAAAAAAAGTAAATAGAAAAATATCTAAATGGAGAATAAGCCCATCTCAATTTTTTTTTCTTCCTTTATTTGTTTCCCCCGTGTAGGATAAAACCGTTTAGTCTACTCTACCCGTTATATTTTTTTCTTTCTTTCTTCTATCAGTCTTACTCTTTAATGCCTTCTACACCACAAACAAAATAAATAAAGGCCCTTTTTAATGCCTCTACAATTTTCACCTTACCATAAGCTAACGTAGTAATGCTTCCATCTCTCTCTCTCTCTCTCTCTCTCTCTCTCGTGGTCTGTTTGGATTAAGGAAGAGGGAAGGGGAGTGGAATCGAATAGAGTAGATTTGACAAAAAATTAGTCTATTTTCAGCCAACTTTACTTTACTTCCCTCTACTCCCCCTTCTTCCCTCCTCCATCCAAATGGACCCTTAGAGATCAATAATTCACATATATGTGAAATAAATATATTAAATTTTATAAAAATAATGGGATGCAATCTACTGTCAACACTTTCACTTGAATATGAAATAAATATATTCAATATTTTAAAAGCAATGGGATTTTTTTTTTTTTATACAAGATAGAAATTCTACTTTACCTAATCTAAGTGTATATGTGTGTGAAGCTCTCTCTTGGAGACTTAAACCCTGTCCCTTACCCCCCACACCCCACAAAATTGAATATTTGTGAAGTGACCACCGCAATAGGATTACTCTTTTATAAAATATAATTGCTTTCCTTTCTCCTTTTAAGTTATATTATTAAAATATGAACATTGATAGTTTTAGTGATCATGTAATGCATATTATGATATTGATATAGGTGTTTTTTATGAGCCACCAAGAAATGGCCCTACGCTATGGAAATAGGCAAATGCCCAACAAATATAAAGGCAAATGCAAAAGGTTAGTGTCGCTTTATTTTTGTTAGCAATGCACTTTCTTAATTTATTGTTTGAATTTTCAATCTTTATAGTTTAAACATTAGGTCATATGGTGATTTGTTCATCATATGTTTGATGTTTTGTTTATAGACAAATGCCATAACTCAAGCTTTATAATACTTTTGTGCAAGATTGAAACCATCAATTGATGGACATGATTTTTGGTTCATAAGTTTTAGTTCATTAGATTGTATGCTTTTTCCAATATGGATGTGACTTTATTTTCATAAGTATTTGTCTCTCTAATTAAAAATTCCTATGTTTGGTTTTGGTACATCTAATTCAAATAATCGGAAAGAAATTTTAAAAATAGAATTTTAGGTAATCAAAATTTTACTTTTATTTTAGGGTTGTGATCATCTATCAAATGTAATACCCATATTTTTGGGTTGTACTTCTAAAATTTTATAGACTATAGTTTAAAATCATCTAAATTTTAATATATAGAGCAAAAAATATTGCCCCGAATTTTCTATAATAATCTTTCAAGTATCATATAGACAATATTATTAAATAAGAAGATTTTCATTAAACTTGTGCACAATACTTCTCTATTAATTTTGTAATGGTTGAAAACAGATTTGTATTCCTTTGTTTTTGTTACAAGCTATTGTTTCTACTTTATGTTTCTAAATAACAAGACTTCATATGAGTTTCATAAGCAGCAATAATAATAATAATAATAATAATAATAATAATAATAGTAAGTTACAACTACTTTAAAA
Organism: Quercus wislizeni; assembly: GCA_023055345.1. NCBI lineage: Eukaryota > Viridiplantae > Streptophyta > Magnoliopsida > Fagales > Fagaceae > Quercus > Quercus wislizeni. Next base: position 21,570,578 of record JALGQJ010000002.1, read on the forward strand.
TAAAAAATAAAAAATAAACCTAACCGTGCAACGCACAGGGTATAAGCTAGTATAATATAAAAGTTGGATCCTATAACTGGTGGATGAATACAACGATGAAAGTTCAAATAGCGTATAAAGCACTATGAATGTTTAGACCCCCAATTTACAAATTACCAATTCAAGCTTAATATCAAACAATTAATATGCAGAATATGAACACAAACTTATAACAAAATTGATTAAAAATCTAAACCAAATAAAATCACACTCACAGCAGAAAATAAATGGCAAAGATTAAGGGAAGAGAGATACAAACACAAGAACAACACATGATGTGTTATCGAAGAGGAAACCGAAACCCTCGGCGTAAAACCTCTCTACCGCCCTCCAAGTGGTAAATAATCCACTAAAGAATGTAGTTGGGATACATGAACAGCAAAAGATCCTCCAAGCCTAATCTACCCAGTGTACCTAAGCCCTCCAAGCTCCTACTCCAACGAGGTTGCGCCGAACCTATTTCTTCTTTAGCTTACCGAATTCCGCTATAAACCATAGTATCAACCAATGTGAATTGGTCCCTTCCTAACTGCTTTCCAAACTACCAAAAATCCTTCTCACAAATGTGGGTATGGTGAGAAAAAGGTTTTGGTAATGAACCCCTCAAGGATATAATAATGGAGAGGGTGAGAGTAGAGGAATTTGAAGAGTCTCTATGTGTAAATTGTGGATGAATTAATCTTGTTTTTCTCTAGGGTTTCTCTCTCAATATTCTCTCTGGAAGCTCTCAATATTTCGTGGGTATGAAGGATATTTATTCCTGTGTGCATTTGGAATGCAAAGAGTCAATTTTTCCAAAACAGAGCTGGCTAGCAGCTTGGCCTCGCGACTTGACTGAACCGCAAGTTCAAACCGCGAACTAACTGAATGGCTAGTCTGGACTTTTTGTCCTGTAGTGCTTCAACTGGCATGACGCTTCAACTTCTCAGCATACTTGGCACGTGTGCAACTTCTGGCGGCTTGCAAGCCGTAAGCTTCCTGCGAGGTCTAGTCGCGAGTTCCTGCCACTTTGCACAAACTTGAGCATTTCTTCACACTACCTCACACATTACCCTTACATGATTCCTACCTAAATACATGGTTACTAATTGCTAAAATACAAGCAAATTTGACACAGAATAAAGCCAACAAGATGGTTGATTAAATTCAACCTTACAATAACAAGTGACACAATTTTTTATCTATTTAAATGATGTGGACTAAATTAATGATATGTTATAAATATTTTGTATTTAATACTCTTAAAGATGATGGTGCATGTATATATTATTTACTAATATATATATATATATATTGCTATTTACTTTTGACATTTGACCATTTTATAATGAACAATGTAATTATAAAATAAAATAGAAAATTTTGTTTTTTAAGAATATTCACTTACATTTGAAACCTCATAAATGTTACATAAAATCTTTTTTTTATACCTGTTTTATGATTTTCTAATCATGTATGATTTTTATTTTTTGGAAAAAAAAAATTCTAATTATATATACTAATTTAAAAAAGAAAAGAAAAGAGAGACCATCTTTAGTTAAGAAAACTAATTAGAAAATTTTAAAATAAATGATCACAATATAATAATTTAAATACTCTTTCTAAAATAAAAAAAAAAAAAAGTATCTAAAATACATAAATTGGTTGTCGCGTTTATTGTGGTAATTCTACAAATTCATCATGTCATTTTCAAATTACCTCCATGGGCACAAAGGATTTAGGACATAATATTTTATAAGGAGGGTGCATGAAACAAAAGGAGTAAAGAAAGGTGTGGAGCTACAACTAATCTTTCTTTATTGATTTAGACTCAAATTTAATATCGAAAGTTCGGATTTTTAATTAAGGCAAGTTGAATTGTTTTGTGTTATATTCGGTACGCAATCTTTATTCTTTGGTGTATGTGAATGAAAGTTTAAATAATAATTGCAAATGCATTGTACGGGATTTGTTTTGATTTTGCTGTTTAAAGTTTAAATAATAAATTTGTGGACTTAATCATTCATACTAAAATCCTAATTTATTTATAGATAAAGTTTAGTTATAAAATTGGTTATAGCCTAAGGCTACAATCTTACTCAATAAAATAAATATTACTATATATTTTGAAAACCTAACTGTTGAATTGCATGTTCATTATATTCTTAAGACATATGTCAAATTTTGTGTTAATCGGATGTTATTTACTATATGATCTATAAACTTATATTTTATGCATAATTTTAAATTATAAAAACTTGCCATTTAAATAATTTATTGATGACATAGTTGTAGATCTTTAATTTTCTAGAAATTTTGCAAGAATAGAGTTTATAAGAAGAAGACGTAATCCAATGGTGGATTTGTCAAAATTCACTTTCAATAAAAAGATATTGAGTAAAGTTGTAGCCTTAGGTTACAATAAATTTTTTAGCTAAAATTTATTATTTATTTATTTTTTAGCCAATTATAATATGTGAAGGTAGTAATAAAGGTGGGCGAGAAAGGAACTACAATTTTTTTCTTAATAGTGTAATAATACTATATATAAAATTTTATGTTATTCATATATAGTGACATTAATTTGGTGGAAAATAATAAGTTCGTTCTCTTATGCAAGGTTTGTCAAGAGGATAATATAACAACTTGAAGGAGAAATTCAGCAAACAAAAAAAAAACTTGAAGGAGAAATTCTATGTATGATGATAAAGGGTAAAATTTTGAGTACATCAACTAAAGATGTAACTCATGTAAGAATCTTAATCAGATTCAACAAAAATGAAAATATCAAACGAGAACATGGTGATATAAATAATTTTGGTGAAACTATTATTATTATTATTATTATTATTATTATTATTAGGACAAAGTTTAGCTATAAAATTAGTTAAAACCTTAGGCTACAACCTTATTCAATATCTTTTTATTAGAGGTAAATTTTGACAAATCCACAATTGGATTACATCTTCTTCTTATATCCTTCATGCTTACAAAATTTCTAGAAAATTAAAGATCAATAACTATGTCATCAATAAATTGTTTAAATTGCAAGTTTTTATAGTTTAAAATTATGCATAAAATATAAGTTTATAGATCATATAATAAATAATATCCGATTGATACAAAATTTAACATGTGTATTAAGAGTGTAAAGAACATGCAATTCAATGGTTAGATTTTCAAAATATGAAATAATGTTTATTTTATTAAGTATAGTTGTAGCCTTAGGCTACAACCAATTTTATAGCTAAAATTTGTCCTTATTATTATTATTATTATTATTATTATTATTTTGGACTTAATCATTTTTACTAAAATTTCAAAATTTCAATTTAATTATTTTTACCAATTAAAATCTGTGGAGATGATAACAAAGTTACTCAAGAGAGGTACTAAAATATCTTCTCTTAATTTTGTTTTTTCACGTGAATAATACTAGTGTGTGTGGTCAAAACTTGGAGAAAATCCAATTAGATTTTAATGTCATGTGTTCCATTTAATTTTTAATTTTATATTAAGAGAATTATTGAGTATAAAAATCGAAGAGACTAAATCTAATTAGATTCTAAATTGGATTTCAATTGGAGTTCAATTTTTTGCCACGTGTTCATCTAAGTTTTAATTTTTGTGCTAATTAAGTGAATTATTGGGTGCAAAAACCAAAGAGTCTAAAACCAATTAAATTCTAAATTATATATATATATATATATATATATATATATATATATATATATATATATATATATATATATATATATTTCAATTGGATATTTTCCAGACAAACTATTTTTTGAGTTAAATTTTGGAGCAGGCACATTGAAATGGGGAGGTTATGTTTTCACTTTGCCAAGTGATAATGCCAGCCCTCAAATGGGTAGTGGACGATTTGATAATGGTATATATCAACAAACTTCTTACTTGACTAATGTACAATATCTAGATGACAATAATCAATTAGTTCGCACGCCAAATGATATTCAAATTGCTGAGTCTTGTTGTTACCTTGAAGGGGATGAATCATATAAAGACAACGCAATAGGTTATACCTTTTTTTTTTTTTGTGGGAAAGATGGCACACAATATGAATGTATGTAGTAAATGAAAAGGTGATGTCGATGGATCTAGATGAAAACTAATAAGAAGTTAGTTACATCAATAGTTTGTAAAAATGTTGTAAAACAGTTTAAGGCTGTAACATTACTCATCTGAATAATAAAAAATAATTTCAAGTAATATGTTATCCACGATCATTTCATGCTAAAATAATGGCAAAATTTGAATTTTTTTTCCTTTCTTTATGGTTTAAAAAAAAAAAATTGTGCCCTAAAAAAATATTTTTATTTTTATTTTAGTTCCTGGAAAATCAATCGTTGAGGAAGTTAAAAAATATTTTTAGGTAGAAAATATTCCAAAAGCTCTTAACCAGACTCATGTTACCATTATCCCAAATTACATACAAATCCAATTAAAACACAATTAAGTCACCAAATTATATTTGATAAACTAGTAGTAGTAGCTTTGCTTCCATCCTCCCAACTCTTCTCCATGATATTGCTCTTCTACCTACAATATTTAAAAAATGAAAAAATCACAATAATAAAACAAGAAATTGTAATTAAGATGTCATGTACTTCTTTGGCTTATGGAACTCAATGCATCATTTATCACTCCATGCACCAACCATTTCAATCTCAAGCAAAAACATAATTAACGGCATTTTTCATCACAAAAAACGAAAAAAAAGAAAAGAAATGAAAGCACTATTTTTATTTATTATAAGTATATGAGTAGTATACATCTTAGAAGCAAATATGTAATTTTGTATTAGAACTACATTATAAATTAGCAAAACTTAAACATAGTTCCTAAACGGTTATACCTTATATTCCACAATTGAATTGAACTGTACCTAAAAACACTTTTCTAAGTTTAATTTATAGACACTCTGTTAAGACTCTTTAAGCTATCAATGGTTAACACTAAGAAAGGAATTTTCTGGTTGATTTCCAGGACAACCAGGCCTCCTCAAGAAAGGTGGAAGATAAGGAATGATTAAGAACTAAGAATGTTCATATTATTCATCAATACCTTGCTTCCCATTACAATGCTCTTTTATACACTCATGCCTTCTAACTAACTACCAAGTAACTAACTGATCAATACCAAACAACTAACTAACTGCCTAATTGCCAAGGACTATAACATGCTTAATACGATGCTTAGCACATGTCTAATTACAATTCAGCACATGCTCAAATCCAATACAAATGCTATACAATACAATGCAGCATACTCTCTAACACACTCATTCAATAGGTTTTGAAATGACAACCGCATCCTTCACTCTATTCTTTCAAGAGGAGAAGGTGCATAAATACAACACTACGCTAATTACTATTCTCATTGTAATAAACAAAGCAACCAGCTCATAGCTCATATATAAGATTCAGAAATACCTTTGGGGTGAAAGTGACACCAACTTCAATCTCTCCACAATAACTTTGCTCTTTACGAACCACACTATATTTGCGAGGGTGTAACTCAGTAGTTCCATTCTCCACTCCTACTGCCATTAAATCCTCCACTAGATGCTGCAAATGGAAAATTTTTCTAGTATGTGAGGAAGGACAATCAAACAACAAAGATATATAATGCACATCAAAAATTGCTTTTCATGCATGCTCTACATTATCCCTCCAGTCCCTTCTATCAATTACCCTTACTGTTTAAGTCTAAATGTCTTTTCTAATGGCTTCAAGCCACATAAAAAATTATAATTTTTGGAGGAGAAGTATTTATGAAAGTCTTAATTAAGTATATAAAATGTAACAAAAAGACATGATGTTATGATGTCTCAAGTGGCTTGCCCAATGAAGTCATCAGCAGAGAATGTGTCCTTATCCATGATGTTTAGAATAAGTTTGTATTGGTCTCCTTGTCCGGATACTCTACCCTGAATGTAATTTTCTCATTCCACACTAGAGATCCACCTTGACCTGCACCAATATTGATATATATCTCATTATTTCTATAAAAGAGGCTGCAAGTATAAAAGCAATTTACCCTATACATATTTGGTTTGGTGCATTCATCAAACAATTTAAAATTTGAATTTTAGAGGCAAAATCTTAAGGAACAAATGCAAGACTTAGAATTGAAAGCAAGCCACTCCCTTTCTCTCACTTAGTCAAATTATATGTTCTGGAATCCTTGTCCACAAATCCTAAGTTGGACCAAGTTATCATAGGCTAAAACAGAAATTAATGTTAAGTTTTCTTGTAACTCTATAGTTCGAGAGGTGTCAAGCCAAATATCGAGATTCATTTATTCTTGATATATCAACAGGTAGAGAGTGGTATCAATGTCTTGATTTCTTGAACAGTTTCTTATACAGTCTTGTGCCTTCAAATCATACCACTTGGACATTCCTTAATCACACTTAAACTAAGACTCAATTACATATAAAGTGCATTCCATCACATGTTTGCCAATACACAAAAATATGATCCTAACAATCTCTCTATTTGAAAATCTATTGACAAAACCACAAGAGTACATTGAATGTCCTAGAGCACATTCTACTCAAATTACAAGAAAAATAGCCTAATCTAAACATTTAGTCTCTTGAAGAACTTTGCAAAAAGAGAGCTCTTGTATTGATCTAGCTTAGAAACCTATCTTTCAATGCGTTGGATTCAAGTTACACTTGGTGTAACTCTAAGTAATACTATACCATTGAATAACTTGTTATAAAATTCATATTTTGAAAATCTCACCCTTAAATTATATGTTCTTAATATTCATTCTAATTTTCATGTTAATTGGATATTATTTACCATTCGATTCATAAACTCATATTTTATGCATTATTTTAAACTACAAAAACTTGAATTTAAACAATTGATTGCTAATATGACTATTAATCTTTGATTAGCTTAAAATTTTACAAGTATGAAGAATATATAAGGATAATGTAATCTAATGGTAGATTTGTCAAAATTCACATCTAATTAAAAAAATATTGAGTAGTGTAATATTTACCATATATATATATATTAGGAAATTATTTTAAGAGGTTGCTTCAAGTTCAAACTTCAAAGTAAACATTGCAAGTCGAGTCCTGGAGAAAGTAAAAATAAACTACAGTTGGCTATGTAGGTTTTCAGACTCGGACCGCTCGTTAAACTGTAAAAGGGAGAGGTTCAAGGTTTTTAAGGTTGAACCGAGGTCGAACCATGATGACGTCATAATTAATTAAAGCCTAAATATAGATATTAAATTTATAAAACTAGCAAAATTGACAATATATCTATATATGTGAGGGAAATTTAATAATTTTCAAGCATATATTTAATAATTAAATAAGAAAGTTAATAAAATAAAATAATAACCATGAAAACATTAAAATTTATGATTAATTCTTGAACTAAAGTTGAATATCTTTGAAGGATTTTAATTATTTTTTTTTTTAATTCCTTGTAAGAGATGGATAATTTAATTAAGTAGAATAAAATTGTGTTAAGTTGTTTTTTTTTTTTTTTGCTAAGGGGTTGGACCGCACGGTTCTCACCGGTTCATGTGGTCCAACCCCAGTTTTAGAGGTTCACAAAATTAACAAAAAATCTGGTTCTTTAGGCTTAAAAAACCGATTTTCATCCCGGTTTCCGATTTTCACGGTTCGACCTTTCGGTCCGGTTCTGAAAACCATGACATATCCCTTTTCCTCAACACAACCACGTCACCATTCATCTAATCAAGCCTTAGGTCGGTTTATAACTTTAATTATGCAGGTCTCTTCCTATTTATTTTATTGAACCTCATCATCCTAACAAATTCTTCTGGAGAGGACAATTTTATAGCAAGAATGATGATTTCAAACTTTTTTCATTTTGATGTGAAGTTTGATGCAAAGTTCACTAAACTTTTATTTAATGTTTAAACTTCAAAGTATGAAGTAAATCATGTTTAAATATGAGTAAATCATATTTTCTGCTTCAAGTTCAAAGTTCAAAGTAAATCATATATATATATATATATATATACTTCTACATTCATATCAAACTTATACTGGTCTATATGATTTACTTATATTTCTCTAAAGTAAAAAAATATGATTTACTTCTTCAAAGTAAACTTTTTTTCATTTTTTTACTTCAAAGTAAACATTGCAAGTTCAAACTTCAAAGTAAACATTACCCATCTTATTAAAGTTAGGTTGGGGTTTAGGTTAAAGCTATTCATATTTTTCTAAGTGCATCAAACTTCTTTTATATAGACAGGCATAACTTTGATATGAATGTAGTTGCTTCCATAACATTGTCAAAATACAAGACTTGTATCTCCAAAACCAATAAGCTTCGGTGAAATACCTCACTTAATAATAGTGCAATAAGAGGAACATATATTAATTTTTTCTAAGTGGTCATTCATATAATACTATGAATTCTTGAATGCATGTGTATTTTCATTCGTAATTAGATCACATATTGTTGAGGATGTTTTGCGACAAGGGCCAAAAATGCAAGAACAATCACAAAACACCCCTTGGATTCTTTAAGGGTTGGGTTTAAGTTACACCTGATATAATTCTAAGTAATGTTACATCACTCATTATTTTTTAATATGATGCCAATTTTGACAAATCTACCGTTTTACATCATCTTTGTATATTCTCCATACTTGCAAAATTTCAAGGTAATCGAATATCAATAGCCATGTCATCAATCAATTATTGAAATTTAAGTGTTTGTAGTTTAAAATAATACATAATAAATGCGTTTATGGATGAAATGGTAAATAACATCCGATTAATATGAAAATTGACATGCATGTTAAAAACATATAGAATATGTAATCTAACAGTAAGATTTCCAAAATATGAATTCAATAATAAGTTATTAAGTGATGTAACACTGCTTAAAGTTACACTAGGTGTAACTTGAACTTAAACCTTCTTTAAAGTATGATTAAATGGAAAAGTTCAAGCCCAAAAGTCCAATATTCAACGAATAAAGGCTAGTGGTGCATCGCAAGAACTAAATCAAAGTGCAAAACAACAAAGAGATGGAAAATATGCTTAATACACTAAGTCTAAAACTATTTTTCACATATAGCAGAAGGAGGAATTTGAGAGAGATAGTGATGGAGAGAGAGAAGACTCCTTGGTACCACTATTTTCACCTCTATACTTCAAAATGTTGTAATTCTTAAGTGGCTAAGATGATTATTGCTCTAAAGTTGTGGTTTTAGAGGAAAAACATGAATTAATTGTGTTTGATCTGATTGGGGGTTTTAGATCAAGCTTGGGATGTCCTTAGGGTCTGATTTTTGGCTACACTACGTACAAATAAACTGGGTTTAGCTAGGTAGCATTTGTAAAACGCCGTTGTAAACACAAATGGTCTATAGCGTTGGTTAAAATGATGTTATGCCAGTTTTGGACCAATAAAATGTTAAAATGATGTTTTGGTTCAGTTAGCATCAATAAGGGAAAGCTTTCACCAAAACTCATTGGTTGCTCTTCCCCTAGTTGATTCAAAGCATTGAGAAGCTACTTTTACTGGCAGCTAGTAGCTAGGGCTGGCCAAAGAGGCCAGCAAGGCTCTAGAGGCTAAAATGGGCTAGTCAGCAAACTTCAGCTAGCCATATGCAGTAGGAATTGTATATTTCCGTTTGGGTGAAAATTTTGGGTACCAGACCCTTCCCATGAGCTATAGGTGCTGCAACTATCCCAGCCTTTTGTAACATGTATGGCCTGGGCTCATGCAAAAGGCCTAAAAAAAGGTCTACCCATACCTTCTAAACCACACTCCTTCAAATTCTCCTTGTGTCAAATGGTCTTGGGTCGTGGTTAAAAGAATAAAATAAATTACAATGTTTAAAAGAATAAAATAAATTACAATGCATTAGTTGGGCTCACAAGAAGGTTGGGCTCAACAGATTTGGGCTTGTACAAAAATGTGTTATGAAAATGAGTATCAACTAATATTTATAATAGGGTTTAAAAGTCCAATGGATGGAATTCTTAAGACTGCAACACCATGCATTATAAAATTAGGTTTCTCAAAAAAAAAAAAAAAAATGCATTATAAAAATATAACTCGATCCATCCCTTTATGAAAGTAGCTCCATCCATTTGTGTAACTTCACGCATTTACAATATAACTGACTTGGTGGCATTAATTCATACCGCCGACTAGCATGGACTATATGTCATTATCACTATGATATCACTTAAACTTTGAACTAGATGTATTTAAACTTTGAAGACAAGCCAAAAGGATTTGTTAGGTCACATTTTAGTCTTATGTGAGCTAAGAAAATCAACTATAAATTTTAATCAATCACTTAAAAATATTATCACTAAAATTTCTGAACCAAGATATTAATCACACACGACAAACTCTAATAAATCTATTGTTATAAAATCAATTATAATATTTTCTCAACTTAATGCCTAACTTTATACCGACGTACCAAATACTCTAGTATTTTCTCTCTAGGAATTTATATGAACTCATCTGAAATTTCCACTTACTCTAGATACAACAACTCTATGTGGCCGAAGCTCCTAAAAACTTTTTAATGAAACAACTTATATGAGACAACTTATAATATAGAAGCACAAACCGCCTCCAAAAAAGAAAGTCTATCACCGACCCCTGTCCTTGGATACTCGGATAGATCAGCCTTCAAAAGAAAGTCTATAAATTGATTTTTCCAAAAAAGAGGAAGTCTATAATCAGTTAATCACAAAGAAATTTGGCAAAAGATTTAATACTTCGCTAATAGATATTGTAGATTGTTAATATATAGTACGTAAGAAAATCATGTCAATGATCGATAAATTTAGGTAAAAACTTGATAACTCAACTATTATGAAAAAAAATGTTATGAATATTTTTGTGTGTCAAGCATTACTCTTTTAATAAATGTACTTGTTCTGCCTAACTAAATCTGTTTTGCAGATGAGTTTTATGGTTTTCAAGGTGTTAACGTGTATAGTGTTATGGGCTTTAGGCCCAACTAGATTACTTGTATAGCACACATTCTTGCACTATACTCTTACTTGTATTGCACTCATATGACTTCTATATAAAGGCACTCATGTATATTTTTTTATAGAGAAATACAATATACTTATTCAATATTTCTAACATGGTATCAAAGCCACTGCTCTAATTTTCTTGTGTCTCACAGTCTTGTTTTGTCGGTATTTTCCGCTGCCTCAACTTTTGTGGTCAGTAAACCCTTTCAGTGCCTCCCCTCGATTGCTCCGCCGCCGTCAGAGGTCCTCAAGGTTGAATCTCCACCACCAGAAGTTCCTCCTTCGCCACCAAAACCATTGTCATCATCGGATCTGTCACCTCTGACCTCTAATTAGGACATAAGACATATCACCGTGTAGCTTTTCAATCGCTCTACACATCGCCGCCAGAAACATCCACATCTGACTATCCACGCACTTCCACGCACCAGTCAAAGTTTCTGCAAACACTTCCACGCGCTTCACGCACCACCAGGGTTGCTTCGATCTTGTTGCTGCCGACACTATCAGAATTGTCTTTCTCCGATCTGCTTCTTTAGAAAAGAATCAGCTTCATCGGATAGTCTACATGCCCTCATGCACTGCCCAAAGCTTCGGCGAAGTTGATCCATGCGCCTCACGTGCCGCTAGGTTACCTGCTAACATCATCTTTGATGTCATCACTGCCACGTCAGCTCTAGCTGACGTCACCTGCTTACGTCAGCGCCATATCATCTGCTGATGTCATCTTTTCTTTTGCTGACATCATCTCTAGTTAGCTTGCTGACATCATTCGTTGACTTTTGACTATTGACTTTAACTAGGTTTAACCGTTGACTTTTGGCTAGAGTTGACCTTTTGCAGTCCAGGTGTTCCTTATCCAGTTTTTGCGTAGATTTCATTTTTGCAGTCCATTTTTGCATATTTTGCTTCTAAATGAAGAATAAGGACAAGTCTTCTTCTTGTTGCAATAATCGTCGTCGACAATCCAACAAAAGTTTTTGCAATTTTTGCACACGTTTTGGCCACAATATTGAGACTTGCTATCATTGCAACAAATCAGCTATTTCAATTTTTGCTGCTATTATTGCTAACACTAAGAGTGCCCAACCAATGGCTCACATTTCTGCATGGTCTAAGTCTTCAGGACACACTTTCACCATGTCCACAGATGACCTTAAAAACATCATCGCCAATGTCATTCGTATGGTTGGTAATGCATCTTATTCCTCTTCTCTCTTAACTTTATCTGGTATGTCTCCTTCCTCTTGGCTTATGGATTCCGCTTGTTGCAATCACATGACGCCTTACTCATCCTTATTTTCTGAACTTAAACATGCACCACACCCTCTTAATATTCGCACAGCAAATGGTTCCACAATGTTTGGTCATAATATAGATTCTGTTTCGGCCTCCAACCTCTCGGTTCCTAGGGACTTTAATGTTCCTGACCTTTCTTACAATTTATTTTCTGTGGGATAATTAGCTGAGTTAGGTTATCGCATTATATTTGATTATTCTGGGTGTATTGTGCAAGATCCGAGGATGGGATAGGAGCTTGGAACCAATCCCAGAGTTGAGTGTATGTTTCTTGTGGACAACCTTCGTCTTCCACTTGTTGCTCCTGTTTTTGTTGCTGCAGCTACTACAGTTTCTTTAATTCCTTCCCTTGCACTTTGGCATGCTCAAATTGGTCACATATCTTCCTTTTGGGTACAACAGTTGGCTTCTAGCGGTTTGTTAGTTTCAGTGTTTACAGAAAATTTTGATTGTGCTTCATGTCAGTTAGGAAAACAACCAGCTTTGCCTTTCAACACTAGTGAATCAATATCCACTGATATTTTTGACCTTATTCGTTCTGATGTTTGGGGGCCTTCCTCTGTCTCTAGTATTGGTAAGTCTTGATATTTTGTTGTCTTTGTTGATGATTACTCTCGCTATAGCTGGATTTTTAATATGAAATATCGTTCTGAATTATTGCAAGTATATTCTAATTTTGCAAAAATGGTTGAAACTCATTTTTCCAAACACATCAAAATTTTTCAATTTGATAATGCTCTTGAATACACTCAATATGCTTTTCAAGCTATTTTGCATTCCTATGACACTGTTTATCAACTAACTTGTCCAGGTACCTCTCAACAAAATGGTAAAGTCGAACGAAAATTTCGTCATATTCTTGACACTGTTCATGCTTTTCTTCTCTCTGCCAAAGTTCTTGCTCCTTTTTAGGGTGAAGCTGCTCTTCATGCTATTCATACTATTAATCACATTCCAAGTCCTATTATCCAAAATCAAACTCCATATGAGTACCTTTTTGGTTCACCTCTAGACTATCACCACCTTCGCTCCTTCAGTTCTGCTTGTTTCGTTCTTCTTCAGCCACATGAGCATAACAAACTTGAGCCTCAATCAAGGCTTTGTTGTTTTCTTAGCTATAGTGAAACTCAAAAGGGTATCGATGTTATGATCCTGTCTCTCATCGTCTTCGTATCTCCCGCAATGTTGTCTTTTGGGAACATTGACTCTTTGTCAAGCTCTCTCACTTCCGTGCCTCCCTATCTTCTTTCTCTGTCTTAGATATTTTTCCAGATGAGGCAAATATTCCTTCTGCAGCTACTTCTGATCCTCCTGTAGTTGCTCCTGATTCTGCTGTAGACTTCTCTGTCCAACCACCAGACATCATTGATCCATTTTCTAGTTCACCCTTTAATGAACAAGTGGAAGATGAACAGGTCGAAGACAAGCTACCCAACTCCAACCTTGAGCTTGGGTCCCCTGCTCCTGCTCCACCTAAAGATCTTGCACAATACATTCCACCTCATCACTCAACTCAGGTAAGATCCATTCCTGCCAGGGGCAAAACTTGGAGGGGTTGAGAGGGGGCAACTGCCCCCCAAACTCCACCTAAAAGACCTTATGGTTGCTAATATTCAGGAACCAAAAACGTTCTACCCCCGCATCCCCCCCCCCCCCCCCTCTCATGGTAAAATACAAAAAATATTTATCTATTTATATATAAAACTTTTCTGACACCAAAAAATATGGAAAAAAAGATTTCCTAACACCATAAAATACAACACTAGAGTTAAAAGCTTTGTGTTTTATCTTTTCCACGCTATTCATGAAATCATTTCTTCTTTTTCTTTTTTTGTGAAATCTAGTCACCTGTTTAGAAAAGAAAAAAGTCACGGCACTTTTAGTGTTGATCCTTTTTCATTTTTTGACGGCTTTTTTTTTTTTTTTTTTTTTTATAGTCACAACATTTCAATTGATGGGTCTTATACTTTTTACAAAAATTATTATTATTATTATTATTATTATTACAAACCTTCCTAATGTCCTTGTATGGTAATAATAAAGCCTCCAATGTCTTTGTTTTTCTTCTTTATCTCTTGACATTTCAGTTTCAAAATCTAGATTTTTGTTATAAACCAAAATTTTAAACCAATCATATTTATTAACAAATCAAATTTTGTAACTTTTATATGTAGTATAACTTGTAGTACTTTTACCATTTTTTCTAATTTTAAATACTTTGAAGCTAAATTTTTAAAAACAATCTATGTACTGCAATGTGTATACAATACAACTTTGCACATATATTGCTATACTCTTTATGCTTTTAAATTGATTTATTTCTCTCAATTTCTTTAAGGAATCATATTAGATGTCTAAGCTTAATATATTAGACCAATCTCTTACTTTGATTGTTAAAAACTATGAATTGGTTATTTATGTTTATGTATTTTGATGATATGAAATATATACTTGCAGTTAATTTAAACTATAGAAAATCGTAAGCGTAAAAATAAGTCTAGATCAAATTTTAAATGAACCTAGGTAAATTTTGTATGAAAATTACATTTGTCTATTTATTTTGTTATTAGTATGATTACTATTTTTTAAAGTTTTTTTTAATATTTCATTTTAATCTGGCTCCGCCACTGATTCCTGCACATTTACTTGACTATCATTGTTACACTGCCCTTGCTACACTACACAAGTCTCACACCTATCATGAGGCTTCCAAAGACCCTTTATGGCAGATTGCAATGAAAGAGGAACTTGATGCATTATCCAAAAACCATACTTGGGATTTGGTGACACTCCCTTCTAGGAAATTTGTGGTTGGTTGTAAGTGGATCTACAAGATTAAGACTCGCTCTGATGGGTCCATTGAGCGCTACAAAGCTCGTCTTGTAGCAAAAGGTTTTACACAAAAGTATGAGATTGATTATGAAGAGATCTTTCCTCTAGTTGCTCGTATCTCATCTGTTCATGCCCTCTTAGATGTTGCTGCTACTAGTAAATGGGATATTTTTCAGATGGATGTCAAAAATGCATTCGTTAATGGGGATTTAAGTGAAGAAGTTTATATGCAACCTCTTTTTGGTCTCTCTGTTGACTCAGACAAGATTTGTCATCTTTGACGTGCACTTTATGGCCTTAAACAAGCTCCACGAGCTTGGTTTGCCAAATTCAACTCTACCATCTCTCGCTTGGGTTACATGGCCAGTCATTATGATTTTGCCTTATTTCTTCGTTGTACTGACAAAGACACTATTTTACTTCTCATGTATGTGGATTATATGATCATAACTAGTGATGACCTCAGTGGCATTTAAGAACTCAAGGATTTTCTCAGTCAGCAGTTTGAGATGAAAGATCTTGGACATTTCAGCTACTTCTTGGATCTTGAAATCACCCATTTTACAGATGGACTTTATATTACTCAAGCCAAGTATGCCTCTGAACTTTTGTCTCGAGCTAGATTCACTGATAGCAAGACTGTTGACACTCTAATTGAGCTTAATGCGTATCTGACTCCCTCAGGGGGGAAACTATTGTCTAATCCTTCTCTTTACAGATGCTTAATTGGCAGCCTAGTTTATTTCACTGTCACTCATCCAGACATTTCCTATACTGTTCACTAGGTGAGCCAGTATCTGCCTGCTCCCCGATCAACTCACTATGTTGATATTCTACGCATTCTTCGAAACCTAAAGGGCACTCTCTTCCATGGTCTTTTCTATTCTGCTCAGTCTCTTCTTATTCTTCATACATTTTCTGATGCTAATTGGGTAGAAGATCCCACTGATCACCGGTCTACCACTGATTATTGCTTTCTTCTTGGTTCTTCTCTGATTTCTTGGCGAAGTAAGAAACAAACTCATGTGGCCCGCTCAAGTACTGAAGCAGAATATCGTGCCCTTGCTGATACCACATCTAAGCTCCATTGGCTACGATGGCTTCTCGAAGACTTAGGTGTGTCTACATCCTCTGCTACTCCTCTTTATTGTGACAACCAGAGTGTCATTCATATTGCTCACAATAATGTCTTCCATGAACGAGCTAAACACATTGAGATTGATTGTCATTTTATCCATTATCATCTTGTCTATGGTGCTCTCAAGCTGATCTTAGTTTCCTCTAAAGATCAACTTGTAGATATCTTCACCAAGTCACATCCTAAGGGTCGCATTCGTACTTTGGTTGACAACCTCAAGTTGGTCTCACATTCACCTTGAGTTTGAGGGGGGTTGTTAACGTGTATAGTATTGTGGGCTTTAAGCCCAACTAGATTACTTGTATAGCAAATATTCTTGTACTACACTTTTACTTGTACTGCACTCATATGCCTCCTATATAAAGGCACTCATGCAGTGACAGAACTATAGTTGGACTAGGGGGGGCAGTGCCCCCCCTAAATTTTTTCAAATTTTTTTTAGTGTGTGTGTGTGTGTGTGTGTGTGTGTGTGTGTGTTGTATTAATTTTAGCAATTTATTTCAATAAATTTGCACTTTGTCCTCTCAACAATATTATTGATATTTTTAAAGGCTATACAAAATTTTATTGATCTAAAATTTGAAATAAATTTAACAAGCTTAACAACAAAATTTACCAATAACAAACTTAAGCCCAAACAACACCCCAAAACAAATCCACACAAGATACAAACAGAAAATAAAATAAAATAAAAAATTCCTAAGCCAATTCTAACTAGTCTAAGTGAACACCCACACACATTTAACAACACACAAGACACCCAAAAAAAAAAACTTAACTTTCTAAATTGTAAGTGCTACGTCCATAACATTTTCATAACAAATTACATGCGGTAAGTTATTATTGGTTCTAATTTGAATTAACAACTTAAATTACTTTTTTGCTCACTCATAACAACTAATAATATCCTACTATTTACGATTTGTTGTGAAAATATTGTGGACATAGCATTTCTCTTCTAAATAAATGTTTACTTAGAGTTTCAGAAAAAAATTTGTTTATACTTTTGCCCTCCCTAACTCTAAGTTCTAGCTCCGTCCCTGCACTTATGTATATTTTTTTATAGAGAAATACAATACACTTATTCAATATTTCTAACACAAGACATTGGAATGGAATGGCGATTCTGTGAGGCTAGCTAATTGGTTGGTAGTCGGGTTTTGGTCGGAGGACTTTCCGGTACTGTGTGTGACAGCTCGTCCCTTTAATTCAGCACAGAAAAAGAAGATTCTTAGACCACCTGGAGAGTTGAAATTAAAGACAAACAAAAGTGCTCTGTCATTTTTATTTTTCTTTCTGTGAGTTGTTTTTCAGGTTCGAGGTGAGCTTTTGGTGTTTCTTTCACTGACACTGTGATCGGTACGGTCGGTGATGTAGCACATACACTCATCAGCTAAAAAAAATTCAAGATAAACGCAAACTAACATTATCAAAGACATGCCGCGTGCGCTTTGATATCATGACGAAATAATAGAGAGATGCAAAATAAAGTGTTTTTTCTGTACATACTGTAATACAAGAGAGGAGGCCGGATATATAGGCTTCATAGTTGACTAATTATTATAGAGGTAAATATCTCTGATTAAGGCTAAAATCAAGGATATAATAATGGTGAACATTTATGGAAAATATATCATACATTAACTCTACCTGCTTTTAATTGAACTACGTACTTAACAAAATTATGATATATTTTTGTTAGTACTGCATGCTGTACTATTATATAGATAAAGAAAAGAAGGTGTAAACACATATAATCATCGGGGCTAGGGGATGGAGATTGGACATAAAGGGAGATAGAGGACTCTCTTCTGCGGTGTGCCTAGCAATGGAGCGGTGTTGTGACTCCTCGTTGTTGAAACTGGGATATGGGTGCATGCCTTGATGATTGGGTCGTGGACTGTACGTGGAGGGACATATATAATAAGGCCCATGCAGCATAGAGGCACGTTGAACTGGGGACTGTACGTGGAAGGACATTAATTATATTTTACACTATATAATTATATCAAAAAGAAACTACCTGATTCCTTGTATGGTACTAAAACCCTAGAGCCTCTACTATATTTTTTCCTGCTTCTCTTGACTTTTCAGTTTCAAAATTTGAGTTTTTGTTATAAACCAAAATCTTAAATACTTTGAAGAATAAAGAAAAAGAAATATTGGATTCTGCATTTTTTTAAGCAATTAAGGCAGTGGGACTTGTATATAACTTTGTAGGTATACCACTATACTTTTAATTTTTAACACTTTTAAATTGATTTATTTTCTTAATTTCTGTTAAGGAATAAAATTAGAGCTAGATGTATAAACATTATATATTTAGACTAATCTCTTACTTTGATTAAATTAGGCTATGTATGGAAAAAAAAATTATAGTTTAAGTTTATATTAGATTTTGTATAACAGTTAAAAATTTTTATTTATTTTGTTATTATAATATATTAATATATTTGGTTTTATTTTTTATATTGTCTTTTAATTTTAGCCCCCGAACTAAAATCTAAACTTCACCATTAGTTGGATGTGTCGAATAGGTCCCTAACTAATTTGCTCTATATGTGTCACAATGGCACTAAAGAGAGTAAAATACTAAAATGTCACAATATCTTAAACCATGGTCAAAGAGATGACCAGGAGAGATAGAAAAAATTTTAGAATAACTAGGTTGATTTTCTAAATAAATTACATTATCAATATTTTTTGATGGACCTCATTTCACCATCGACCGCCAAAGCTCTCGAGTCAATTGGATATGTCTTGATTTGGGGAACATGTTCTTATGTTCTTCCCAAAAAAAAAATAATAAAAAGCAACAACAAAAAAATATTTTATTATTTAATTTAATTAGATTGAAGGTTTGTTTTTTAATTTAATTTAATTTTTGTTTAAATTTTGCTAATGTGGCATTTTTAATTATTATTTTATTAGCCACACTAGCATTTAATTTGCCAACAGTGTACTCCGTTTGCTATGTAGATAATTTCCATTATTGAGATTAGGGACCAAAATGGTAATGATTTTCGATTTTAAAGGACCAACACAAGCGCGCTCCAAAGAAGTAGAGACCAAAATGAGGATTGGCACAAAATATAGGGATCAAAAGTGTATTTTTGCCTTAAATATATAAAATGCCTCAATTTCAATTTTTGCCCTAAACCCCCAAATGCATCAAGCCGTCCTTGACCTCTATTACAACAACTTCATTCGATGTGAAACAAGGTTTTACCTATTACAACAAAATATTTTGATGTGAAATAAGTGGTTACTTATTGCAATAACATATTTCAACATAAAATAAGGTTTAACTATTACAATAACACATTTAGATGTAACAAGGTAATTCTTGCAACAATCTTAGATTGATGTAATACATTTAAGATACTATTACAACAAAAAGTATTTTTCACCTATTACAACAATATATTTTGATGTAAAATAAGTGGTTACTTATTGCATTAATATATTTTAAAATAAAATAAGATTTAGTTATTACAACACCAGATTTAGATGTAATAAGGTAATTCTTGCAACAATCTTAATTGATGTAATAAATTTAAGTTACTATTACAACAAAAAACAACCCACAAATGCAATAATATATATATTAGTCCAATTATTTTTGTCATTGTAATATTACTTGTTGTAATAGGTCCTTTTTTCTTGTAATGATTGTTCTCTTTTCACCTGTCTCCCCATTATATATATCCCCTCTTGGTGTCAAAAATTAACACAGTATTCTTAGGTACTTGCTTATAGACTCTTCTTGTTGGGACCATTTCTTCATCTTAGAATTGCCTTTCCAGGGCAAAAAAAACATGGGAGATAAGTTGCGCCTGGCAATGGGAATCATGGGTACTTTCTTCTTTTCTTGCTTTCTCAACTTCCAATCAGTATTTTTGACCAAAAAGTTCACCTACTAATCATTCTTGACTGCTGTTTGCTTGCAAGAAACAATCTTAAATTGCTGTAATATTTTTAAGTTACTATTACAACAAAAAGTATATTTTTCACCTATTACAACAAAATATTTTGATGTGAAATAAGTAGTTATTTATTGCAACAACATTATTTTGATGTGAAATAAGTGGTTACTTATTGCAACAACATATTTCAACATAAAATAAGGCTTAACTATTACAACAACACATTTAGATGTAATAAGGTAATTCTTGCAACAATCTTAAATTGATGTAATACATTTAAGTTACTATTACAACAAAAAGTATATTTTTCACCTATTACAACAATATATTTTGATGTAAAATAAGTGGTTACTTATTGCATCAATATATTTCAAAATAAAATAAGATTTAGTTATTACAACACCAGATTTAGATGTAATAAAGTAATTCTTGCAACAATCTTAATTGATATAATAAATTTAAGTTACTATTACAACAAAAAACAACCCACAGATGCAATAGTATATATATTACTCCAATTATTTTTGTCGTTGTAATATTACTTGTTGTAATAGGTCCTTTTTTCTTGTAGTGATTGTTCTCTTTTCACCTGTCTCCCCATTATATATATCCCTTCTCGGTGTCAAGAATTAACACAGTATTGTTAGGTACTTGCTTATAGATTCTTCTTGTTGGGACCATTTCTTCATCTTAGAATTGCCTTTCCGGGGCAAAAAAAACATGGGAGATAAGTTGCACTTGGCAATGGGAGTCATGGGTACTTTCTTCTTTTCTTGCTTTCTCAACTTCCAATCAGTATTTTTGACCAAAAAGTTCACCTACTAAACATTCTTGACTTCTGTTTGCTTGCAAGAAACAATCTTAAATTGCTGTAATACTTTTAAGTTACTATTACAACAAAAAGTATATTTTTCGATCACCTATTACAACAAAATATTTTGATGTGAAATAAGTGATTACTTATTGCAACAACATTATTTTGATGTGAAATAAGTGGTTACTTATTGCAACAACATATTTCAACATAAAATAAGGTTTAACTATTACAACAACATATTTAGATGTAACAAGGTAATTCTTGCAACAATCTTAAATTGATGTAATACATTTAAGTTACTATTACAACAAAAAGTATATTTTTCACCTATTACAACAATATATTTTGATGTGAAATAAGTGGTTAGTTATTGCAACAATATATTTCAAAATAAAATAAGGTTTAGTTATTACAACAACACATTTAAATGTAATAAGGTAATTCTTGCAACAATCTTAATTGATGTAATAAATTTAAGTTACTATTACAACAAAAAACAATCCACAAATGCAATAGTATATATATTACTCTAATTATCTTTGTCGTTGTAATAGATTTTTTTTCTTGTAGTGACGTAAGATCACTTGGTGTTTAGGGACAAATTAATTGGTTTTCATGTTTTGGTAAGGTGCTTTGTAGAATTTTGTTGCTCTAATTCACATTCGAGTACTAAAAAAATATCTATTTTGCATCCCCAATTATAATGTTATCTTTTTTATCAACTTATTTTATAATACACCTAACATCTCAGTTCTTATTTTTATATACAACCCAATAAAATAATATAAATTACCTAATAAATAAATATAAAGCTCCCCATGAGAGAGAGAGAGAGAGAGAGAGAGAGAGAAGTGAATAAAATATTATATTTGAGTTTACAAACTCATGAACAGTAAGTTGTAAATATAAGGACTTACACAAATGCTAAAATATTTTAGGAATACATATCCGATTAAAACTCTTTTTTAGATGTTCAGTTGCTAAAATAACAGGGGGGGGGGGATGGGGTTATAATTATTATAAAATTTTGGGCATTTTATAATGGGGGGCGAGTTTTTTTTGTTAGGAAGATAAATACATTGGGGTATAACATCTAGAAACACCACTTAAACCAAAATGGCTAACCCCAATGGGTATGAGCTCAACTATATTATATTAATAATTTATTATTCTTTTCATAGGACTTCACTCATTTGTGTATACCCAACATTTTTAACTATGATTACAAAATTTTTGTGGTGAGGTGCTTAGACTTTGGCCTAAGTAGCCTAGGCCTTGGGATGGTCCTTTATAACCAATGATGTATCATATTTATCTATCTTAATTATAATGCAAACACAAGAAATCAATGCCCTTCGACTAGGGGAAAAAAGGCTCCCTTTATTGTTCAACTATTATGCATCCTATGCACAATATTATAGTAATGTTATTGATGTTAAACTTGGGTTATTAAATGATTTTCATGATATTTGTAAAACAAAGTTGATTCTAGACACCTCTTTTTCAACCCATATTTAACCCTACCATTCAATAACTTTAGTACAATTTGCAGATCTTCGATTTTTCTATTTCATGACACCTACAAATTTTTAACTCTTTCTCCCAAATAAAAATTTTGTTCCACTTATATGAATTCTCAATTTCCCTTTTCAATTGGTTTCACACTCAAATAAACAAAAGGATCTAGTTATGTACTACCAGAATGTAACTTTTTTTTTTTTTTTATAAGGAGAACTAAAAATAAGGGGCAAAAAAAAAAAAACCAACTAAAGCACACAGTACCCAAAATTTCAACTATACCATCTGCAAATTCAAATACAACATTACAAAATTCCACTTAAAATAACCATACACTTATGTTTAACCAGTTGAATAGCAAAATTACATTGAAAAAATACTTGGCATATGCAAAATGATTTAGGGTTTAATCAAAAGCAAACAATATCTACAAATCACAACTTTAGGCGAAAAAAAACCCTCGTAGTTTCAACCCACCATTTGCAAACAAAATTACTAAAATTTCAGAACTTTTTTACACAAAAATTCTTAAGCAATAATTGAATCAAACTAAAAATATTGAATTGGTTTCAAATTTCACCCTACCATTTAGTTTGGATTTTCCATGCACAATTCATAAGATGTCCTTTTCTTTAGCTTTAATTAGTTGACCAGTGTATGATTCCCTCCTAACATCTCTCAATTTTGCTATCTTTCCTTACATTAAATATTTGCCAATCCCATTGATCATGCGATTCAATTGATCACGTGTTAACTTTAATCCCTTAAAAAATTAACGCTATTCATAATTTTATCTATATCCTGCTTCGTCAATCATGTTCTCTCTTTGTTCTCAAATTAAGAACAAAAGTATATCTACCTCTTATGTTCTCTCTTCGTTCATTGAAGAACAAAAGTATTTAGCCCCTTTGTAAGAATATACTACAAATTAAGTGGTGTGCATGAGCTACCTTGTATATCATCATTTTAAAACTAAAAAACAAAGAAAATAGGAAAGAGATTGGTTTAAAGAACGCACTAGCTGACAGCTGTAACCCATCCACATCTCGTTTGCCCCATTGGAGAATACAACTTAGGTTACTAACAGCCAATTTTCTCATTTAATCAAAGAAAAGAATGTTTGTTTGGTGCGGGTTATGGTACGTGGAGGAGGATAACAATGATGTTTGTTTTTTTTTTGGCTAATTTCTAATACTCCTCTTTTTTTTTCTTTTTCTTTTTTCTTTTTTTGCACATAATTAACTATATTTGGCATAATTTTTTTCTTAAAAATAAAAATAAATAAGACACGTGGCGCAAAATTAGAATCCAATTAAAAATTCTAATTAATTGGATTTTATTTTAGTTATGACTCTTAATATATAATAATTTATAGATAGGATGTATTATCTACTTCTCTCATAGTTAAAAAATTTTAATTAAAATTTTTTTAATATAAAATTATTTTCTTTTCGAATGCGTTCTACTCTATTTGTGGTAGTTTAAGAGTGCAAACAATTCGATCTTCCAAATACTTAGAGGTAATAAACTAACCATTCCTATATTTCTCTATCAAAATTAAAATTAAACTAATAGTGTTTTCATAAAAAATTATTATTGAAATCCAAAATTTATTATCAAAAGTTAAATAAATATCATTTAATTAACATTTAAATATGAGGAAAAAAAAATCAAGCTCAAAAATCTTGCTTTACAGTGTTAATTTGTACTTCTACTTCTTTTTATGCTTTACAATGTTTTTTCTAATGAAATTAAAAATAAAAATAAACAAAAGAAGAAATGCGTAAGAATATTGATGGTTAATAAAATGCATATTGGATACGGTTTCAACTTTCATGGCTGGCTGCAATATCTCTGCAGAATTGAAGAAAGAAAGAGGAATGAAATGCATCAATTGTCTCATGGGCATGTTTACTTAGCGATAAATAAAGATGCAGAACAGCAACGCTAAGTCGTTTTCCAATTCTCCACATTAATATGAAGGATGAAGTAAAGCTACAAGTCACACTGATGAGCATTAAAGTAAAATGCAGTCGCTTTGTAGATTAGCAGTTAGTTTCTTAATACATGTACAAAGTCATTAGCATTTAAAGGGAAGAGCAATTATTGACAAATTATTATCTATATATACTATAAAACGAAGCCTATTGACCAATATTTGACTTTTAGTAACCTTCACAAAATTACACATCATTATTAATTTATTAAAATTTTTAATTTTTTAACTCAATGTTTTTTGAGAAACATGTTTAGGGTCTTTAAATTTTTTAGAGAAACACATTTATAGTGATTGTGTTCCTCTTAAAAACTTAAAACCCTAATTTCTCACGCACTCTCTCGCACTCTCTCTCTCTCTCTCTCTCTCTCTCTCTCTCTCTCTCTCTTTTTCTTTTTTCTTTTTTTGCTTCCTCTGACATTCTATTGGGATATTTTTTATTTGGATCCAACTGACACTCTCTCTATATTAGAGTGGAAAAACTTAGTCTATTGAGATGTTATTTTTCATTTGGATTCAACTGAGTCTTCTATCAAGTTAAAGAAGATTACAAGAAACCAAAGTCGTTTGGAGTCGGAATCATACAATACTACCAATCCTGAATGATCGCAAAGATCCTTAAAAAATCGGGATCGTTTTGGGCAAGTGGGATTGTAAAATCGTAGGATTGTAGGATCTAGATCGGGATTTTGACAACCATGCACCAAACTATATTTGATAAACTAGCAGTCATAGCTTTGCTTCCATCCTCCCAACTCTTCTCCATGATATTGCTCTTCTACCTACAATATTTAAAAAATGAAAAACCACATTAATCAAACAAGATATTGTAATTAAGAAGTCATGTAATCCTTTGGCTTATGGAACTCAATGCATCATTTATCACTCCATGCACCAACCATTTCAATCTCAAGCAAAAACATAATTAACGGCACTTTTCATCACAAAAAAAAAGAAAAAGAAATGATAGCACTATTTTTATTTATATGAGTAGCATACATCTTAGAAGTAAAAATGTAATTTTGTGGTAGTGGTACAATATCATAAATCAGCAAAACTTAGATATAGTTCCTTAATGGTTATACCTTATATTTCTAAATTGAGTTGAACTATAACTAAACACACTTTTCTAAGTTAACAGAAACTCATTCAATAGGCCTTGAAATGATAATCTCACCCTTCACTCTATTCTTTCAAGAGGAGAAGGTGCATATATACAGCACTATGTTGTTTACTATTCTCATTTTAATAATCGAAGCAACCAGCTCCTAGCTCATGTATATAAGATTCAGAAATACCTTTCGGGTGAAAGTGACACCAACTTCAATCTCTCTGCAACAACTTTGGACTTTGCGAACCACACTATATTTGTGAAGGTATAACTCAGCAGTTCCATTCTCCATTCCTACTGCCATTAAATCCTTAACATAGATGCTGCAAATGGAAAACTCTTCTAGTATGTGAGGAAGGACAACCTATATAGGGAGATTTACAACCAAGCTACAGAGTATATGTATTGTATCACTTCACCACAAAACCCAGTCCGCAAAATTAGCAAGAGAATCCGATGGGAGAAACCACCTATAAGGTGGAAAAAATTGAACATTGATGGCTTGGTTATAGGTTGCATGGAGTGGGCTGGAGGTGGAAGAGTAGTTAGGGATGAGCATGGGAATTGGGTTGCAGGTTTCACAAGACATGTAGGAATAACCAACAGTTTTGCTGCTGAACTTTGGGGAATTAAGGATGGTCTTATGTTGTGTTGTAGCTTGAATATCCCCTATCTTATTGTTGAGATAGATGCCAAAGTGGTTGTGGATGTCTTTCAAAATTCTGACTATGTAAATCATATAATATCTCCCATTTTGGACGATTGCAGGCATTTGATGACCAGATTTCAGCAAATTCAAGTTAAACACTGCTTCCACCAGGCTAACCGATGCGCTGATTTGATGGCTAGACTAGGGGCTGACCAAGAGCTAGATTACATTATGTTTGCAAGTCCGCCTATGGAATTAGCTAAGGCTTAGGAGGATGATTGTAATGGTGTCTTTTATAACAGACTTTGTACTGATCTGGATGTAGATTTTTGATTTAATGATATAATCGTTTAACCAAAAAAGAGGAAGGACAATCAAACAACAAATATATATATATATATATATATATATATATATATATATATATATATCGCTTTTAACAAAATTGAGTTTGGTATAAAACTCGATATCCTCAAAATCGAGTTATATGTAAATTTTTAATTGAAACTCGACTTTAGCAAAGTAGAGTTTCCCTTAATTTTTTTTTAAAAAAATTAAGTAGTAAAATATGCATAAAACTCAATATTGCTAATATCGAGTTCCACTTGTAACTCGATGCTTTTAAAATCTAAAATCGAGTACTAAAACAATGACACAGACCTAAATAGTTTCCAAACAGAGACATTATACTAGATTTTTTACAAAATAAGGGCAAAAGCCCAATATCCCCTATATATATATATATATATATTGCACATCAAAATTTGCTTTTCATGCTCTACATTATCCTCCAGTCCCTCCTATTAATTACCTCACTGTTTAAGTCTAAATGTCTTTTCTAATGGCTCCAAGCCACATAAAAATTTATATCTTTTGGAAAAGTATTTAGGAAACTCTTAATTAAGTGCATAAAATGTAACAAAGAGACATGATGTTATGATGTCTCACGTGGCTTGCCCAATGAAGTCATCAGCAAAGAATGTGTCCTTATCCATGATGTTTAGAATAAGTTCGTATTGGTCTCCTTGTCCGGATACTCTACCCTGAATGTATTTTTCTCATTCCACACTGGAGATCCACCTTGACCAGCACTAATATTGGTATATCTCATTATTTCTAAAGAAGAGGCTGCAACTATAAAAGCAGCGTACCCTATAC
Source organism: Quercus wislizeni (assembly GCA_023055345.1). NCBI lineage: Eukaryota > Viridiplantae > Streptophyta > Magnoliopsida > Fagales > Fagaceae > Quercus > Quercus wislizeni. The sequence continues at coordinate 21,598,087 of JALGQJ010000002.1, forward strand.
ATATTTGGTTTCGTGTAGTCATCAAACAATTTAAAATTTGAACTTTAGAGGAAAATTTTAAGGAACAAATGCAAGACTCTGAATTAAAAGCAAGCCTCTCCCTTTCTCTCTCACAATCAAATTATATGTTCTGGAACCCTAGTGCATGAATCCTTAGTTGGACCAAGTTATCATAGGCTGAAACAAAAATTACTGTTAAGTTTTCTCGTAACTCTATAGTTCGAGAGGTGTCGAGCTAAGTATTAAGATTCATTTATTCTCGATAGATCAACAGGTAGAGAGAGGTATCAAAGTCTTGTTTTCTTGAACAGTTTCTTGTACAGTCTTATGTCTTCAAATAATACCACTTGGACAATCCATGAACACACTTAAACTAAGACTCAACTACATATAAAGTGTATTTCATCATGTGTTTGCCAATATACAAAAATATGATCCGAACAATCTCCCCATTTAATAATCAATTGACAAAACCACAAGGGTACATTGAATGTCCTAAAATATATTCTACTCAAATTACAAGAAAAATAACCTAATCTAAACATTTAGTCTCTTGAAGAAATTTGCCAAAAGAGAGCTCTAGCATTGATCTAGTTTAGAAACCTATCTTTCAATGCGTTGAGTTCAAGTATACTTAGTGTAACTCTAAGTAATATTATATCGAATAACTTGATATAAAATTCATGTTTTAAAAATCTCACCCTTACATTACACGCTTTATATGTTCATAATATTCATACCAATTTTCATGTTAATTTGATATTATTTATCATTCGATCTATAAACTCATCTTTTATGTATTATTTTAAACTACAAAAACTTGAATTTAAACAATCTATTGCTAACATGATTATTAAACAATTAATTATGCAGGTCTCTTCCTATTTATTTTATTGAACCTTATCATCCTAACAAATTCTTCTAGGGAGGGCAATTTTATGGCGAGAATGATGATTTCAAACTTTTTTCATTTTTTAGCTGTGCGGCACTTGAGTTACTTCTTCAAAGTAAAAAATACATTAAAGTTATAAGTAAATCACAATTTTTTTTTAAAAGTAAATCAAAGTTATACCGGTCTATATGATTTACTTCTTCAAAGTAAACTTTTAAAATTAAACTTTGATGCAATGTTTGAAAGTAAAAAAAATGAGTAAATCATATGTCGATGCAAAGTTTACAAAACTCTGATGCAATGTTTAAAAGTAGACATTTCATCTCAAAGTTATTCCGGTCTATATGATTTACTTATATTTCTTCAAAGTAAAAAATACGATTTACTTCTTCAAAGTAAACTTTTTTTCATTTTTTTACTTCAAAGTAAACATTGCAAGTTCAAACTTCAAAGTAAACATTGCCCATCATATTAAAGTTATGTTGGGGTTTAGGTTAAAGCTATTCATATTTTTCTAAGCGCATCAAACTTCTTTTATATAGACCGGTATAACTTTGATGTGAATGTAGTTGCTTCCATAACATTGTCAAAATACAAGACATATATCTCCAAAATCAATCAGAGTCGGTGAAATACTTCCCATTAATAATAGTGCAATAATAGGAACAATTAAATTTGAGTTTATTTATATGTTATGAAGCACTAAAGTACAAGAGAATAGATAGCATTTTCTCTCAGTATTTGCAAGTATACATAGATTTCTTCGTAAAAAGTATATTTTCTTTAGCAATCAACTATTGGAAGTTTTCCCTTTAAAAATCCTTCCTAGTCCATAAAATGTTAATGGTACCCTGTAAATAAAGGTTGCCACCAAACCCAATCCTTCCTTTTCCGCATTGCATGAAATATGAAATAAGAAATATGGAAGTCAACGCCTTTTGTTATAAGAAATAACCTTTCTTGCCAATGCGTTAATGAATTTCTACATCATAGACTATCTTTATAAATGGAATGGGCACCCCTTTTTTTTTTTTGAGAAAATATACTCATTTACCCATTCCCATTGGATCTCTCATCAATCAATTCATTGACAATTTACATAGCTTTCGAGATTGCCAGTTGCCAACTAGTAGTGATGTTTGAAAACATTGTCAAAATGTCTACCACTAATCTTGAACTGGGAATACTAAGTTTCAGTTTTACTTCTCCTTAGGCAGGTTTGATGAAGAACTGATTGATTTACAAAAGGGGCCAGTGATATTTGATATCATCCACATTTTGCTTGCTTTCTTAAATCTTATAATTAGGGGAATGATTATTTGATTATTGTATGCAAAGTTGCATATCTTTGACTAACTTTTTCCAATGAGTCCATCTTGATACAATTGTCGCCATATTCCTGCTACATAAGTTGAAACAGTCCATCATCGATATAACGAGAGTACTCTCATCGTAGCCTTTTACTGACAATATGTAAATAACTAAAAAATTTATCCCAAGTCTTAAATTAACAAATGCATGTCATTTTCATAAAGACAAACGCAAATATTTTACGTTTTTCATGTTCCCATGTCCCTTCCATCTGCCGAGATGGGGGCGACAAAAAGGGATAAAAGCCATGAATTAGTTCAATACCTAGGAAGCAACAGTCTTTCAATTGAGTTCAATAATAACAAATCTAATTTACTTCATACGTTTTAGCAGTAGCATTCCAGCAAACAGAGACAAAGTAAACATTGTTTTCATTTAATTTAACGTATATGCTAGTTCTATCAACTAGAATTTCAGAATGACATATTCTTAGGTTTCTCATCTTGCTAATAAATCTTCCCTATCATTGATCCCCAAAAAAAATTGTCAATTAGAAATGTACCATCCATGATTTAGGCCTAGTAAATTCATCAAAAACCAATGCAGAAAAAATGTACACTTAATCACACTATCTTTGACTACAAAACCATATGCACTGACAGGAACTTAATAGAGCATCACTTTCAATTTGCCCCCAAATGTAAATTGAAAGAAAATCATTGGCGATTCCCATACATTCCATTGCCAAAAGAACAGAATTTCTTAATAGAAAAATAACTTAAATTATACCCTCCTTTTGTTTTTTGGCTGGGACAAAGACGAAGTACAATTAACAGCATCAAAATTCAACATTAAATGGGCTAAAGAAAGAAATGTAGTCACCTTACAGAATACTTTGCCTTCAAGGAGGCCATAGGGAACAGGACCAAATTGTCTTGAATCTCTGGAATTATAAATGTTGTCTTCCTCTACCCAAAGATGTCCCTTTGGAACCTATGACCCTATGACAACACTAACACTAGCAATAACAAAGCATAATCTATAACTAAAAGCTTTAGCAACAAAATCCAAATTCCAAAAGAACAAAGTTAAAGTGATGAATGATAATAGATACCACAATAGTGTCACATCTATCACTTTTAATGGGGTCAACAACATAGGTGACAGAATGAGACTCCATTCCCAACAAGCGCTTCACCATGACTTTTCGAGGAGATTCAAGAGAGCGTAAGAGGACAATATCTCCGGGGCCCACTTTGCCAAATTTGTGAAGAGCCGCTCCGCCAGAAACATATCGCCGATTAGATTGAAGGTCGGGACCATGCTGGGACCATAGGCCTGCAACCACTCAATTATTATCATTTCTTTCTAAAACATGTTTAGTAAAGTTTAAGGGAAAACGTTTTACTAGGGCAAAGGTGCAGAGGTAGGTGTTGGTGACGTGGAGGACACAGAAGAACTTTGCCACTGCATGGGTTTTTCCCGATGCTTCTTTCACTATGCTCTTATATTGTAAGTTCCAGTCTCCGAACAAGCCCCACCATGTCTGATATCTCTCTGTGTCTCAAGCTAAGCTTTTTTCTACTTCAAAGTCCTTAGTTTTCAAAATACGATTAAACCAACACTGCCTCTCAGCCTCTGCTCCTAGTGGTCTCTCTCTCTTCAGAATACCTGTATTACGGACAAAGAACTTTGTGCTCACATACCCAAGTCCAACCCAATTTTAATCTGAAAATCAAACCCACTTTCTTATTATGGGTCCATTAGATTTTATGAGCCCAAAAACCAAAAAAACAACATCACACATAGGAATACACTAGTGATAAACCTTAGGACTATATAAATATATATATATATATATATATATATATTTAAATCCATTGCTATAAAAGTTCTCCTATTATTTTCTCTGATAAGTACTCATAATTTTAGAAGACAAAAGAATTACTACATAGTATAAACATATAACTGCCCTTAATGAACTGACTTCTGATAATTAATTTTGACATCTACCTAACCAATTGTGACTCCAAAAGTTCTTACATGTAGGCACTTTGAACAATCCTTTTTATATGAGATTAGTGAAAAGGTTCAAATCCATTATGTGCAAGGATACAGTGGTAATGATACGGAATATGGATGAAAAACTTCTTCAAGTTAGTTAATGAATATAGGCCCAGCATAGTAAATCTAGAAGACATTATATCCTCCTACTGTAATAAGCAAACTAAGATTGTGATAATTGGTGAATAGCAAATGAATGTGGTGACACTCGGGAAACTAATTATCTTCAAATAAGAGGCCATATTTAATTTGAAAATTGCAAAAGAAAGTTTAGTGTAAATCTTATTTTGGGTCCTTGCATCTGTTGGACCTGATTCTCAAAACTTTCATTTCCTACCCAACCCTACAAGTCTAATTCTAGAGAAGAAAACATGTACCCCATTTAAGAGGGAAAATTTTAAGTTTATAAAAAGGTAGAGGGAAAAACAAAGCGAACATGAGATAAATGGAAGAGGAACATGCTACTATGTCTACACTATCATATAAAATACCAACCCAAGTTGAAGCTTAATCCTATTTATGGGGAAGATGATAAAATAACCACTACTTGCTGGGGCTAAAAATAAAAATAAAATGAAATAAATAAAACCCATTGCTTAGAGCTTTTTAAGTTCCAAAAGTGGTATTTCCCCAATAGCCCAACACTATCATGACATCCCACAACTTGTTAATCATCTACTGTTACAACAGTCTATCCTAGGCAAACTTCCTCCTCACCTACTAAATGGGCTTTCAAGAGGAGAAACACCTCATATGCCTATCATTCAAATGACTATCTGCAGATAGAACCTATACCCAATGCAAGACCTTTATCCAACCTATATAAAATTATCCATAAAATTCAATTCAGACATTTTGTCAAGCATATGGAGTTCACTTTAAATAGCAGATAAATAATACCAAGAAAATCAATGACCTTCTCAGCTAATGGAAACAATGTGGGAGATCATAGTATCACACTCATGAAAAACAAAAGATAGGCACACCCGAAGAATTAACATTTCATTTTTGTAAGTTGAGAGAAAAAATAACATAGTAATCCACCATTGCAAACCAAAATTAAAGTTCATAGTATCATCACTAATCAAACATGGGTGTTGGAGAAAAGCCAATGTCAAATACATTCTTAAAACCCAAAAAAGCTTTGTCCTTTTATGTAATACCTAAGCAGCAAAACAGGGGTATATACATACCCTTTTGTCGAATGTTGATTGTAGATTTTTCTAACCACCTAAATTTTATCGGTTCTATTAATGCAAAAATGTACCAAGCTTTAGAGGCCAAGACTTGAGGCAGCAGAGACTATGAACAGATAGAGAAAGCAGTGGCGGCTCCATGAATTTTGTTTAGGGGGTTCATTAAAAAAATTAAATGAAAAAAAAAATTAATAAAAAGATAGAGGACTTGGATAAATCGAGTTATTGATACAGTTTTTTTTTTTTTTTGGTTTCTCAAAAAAAAAAAGATACAATTTTTTTTTTTTTTGAAGTTTTACAATTTCTTTTCACAAGTTTTCAAATTTTGAATTGTTATATGATAGTTCATTATGAGTATTTATTACCATTGTGGGTAGTTATGACCATCTTATTTTGTTAAGTTTGCCTAAGGTTTTTATTTTTATGTAGTTGTTATTATCTATTTGTCTTTGTCTTTATAAAATATTTTAAACTAAATGAATAAACTCCACTCATTGGTTTTGTATTAATTATTGATGCACATAATTACACTCATTCATACATAAATAATACACTACGTATCTACTTAACCAATAAAATACTTGAATAATCACTAACTTTAAAAAAAAATTCTTGAATTTTTCTGACTTTATAACAAAAGGTTATTATAACATGATAACAATACACACATGCAGCAAACCTTTTCTATTTCCTAATTACTAAATTAGATAAAGTTATATTATATTTAGGATCATGTTAATGAATACTTTTAGGGCAATTGTTATATTTCTCATGAAAATGGTATCAAAACATTCCCCTTATATTTATAAGATACACACAAACTTCCACACACATTATTATTTACACAAATAACATTATAACAAAAAGTAATGCATAAAATCCATATTAGATACATTCACACACATATAATATAAAGAATAATGCTAAAGACACAAACTATTTTACAAATGATTGGTGTGGTGAGTGATTATTGATAAATGAAAAAGTGATATTAATAGTGGGTTTGGATGAAAACCAATAAAAGGTTGGCCATATTAACATTTTGTAAGAATGTTGTAAAATAGTTTGTGGTTGTAGCATTTTTCTAATATAAATTTATGATAAAGAGTGACACTTACAATCCTTAAATACTTAGTTATTCTTACTCTTATAGTTGGAAATATTTGTAATAAGGGTTTATAGAATTTTAGTCAGGGTGTGCAAAAATAATATTTTTAAGAATAAATTTAAGTATTAAACTAACAAAAAAAATATTATATCTATGTATATAAAAATTGAAGTCAGGGGGTTCATTTGAACCCCCTGAACAAAGTATAGCGCCGCCCCAGGGAGAAAGAGAAAAGAGGTGAAGGGTTTGGCTAAGATGAGAAGGAGGGGGCAGCGTTTAAGCCCCGAGCAAACGAAAGAGAAAGAGTTGAGGCTTGAGGGGTAACCATTTGGCATTGGATTATACAACTAAGTGTTTTTGTTTTAAACTTTTTCGTAAAGATATTTTAAACTCAAAAAAAAAAAAATTTGTTTTCAAACCAAAGATCCACGTCTGAAAAAGATGGTTTCACACCCTTAGTGCAATAGTCACTTCACATATATAAGTATTTGTAGAGTGTCGGGGGTAAGGATTGGTGTTCAAGTCTCAAAGAGGGAACTTTACTTACATATATACTTAAATTAAATTATAGTAAAATTTCTATCTTGTATCAAAAATAATGATAATAAAAAATAAATAAAAGCTTAAAAAATGAAAAAATGAAATATTGGTGATGTAAAAATTTGCAAGGCTCCAAATGCACAACACTAAGGAAGTCAATAAATAATCAAATTTCTTTTGTTTTGTAATCTTTATAAATAACTTTTTGTTGAATGTAAAAAAATAGTTTTCTCATTAAACAATAATTTTTGGATAAAAGAAAAGTTATCAGAAAACTAACATAATAAATCTCCTAAAAGATAAATGAGAAATGTGTAAAATGAATGGAAAATTCAATTAAAAATATTTACAATTACATACAAATATAAGTTCAAATTATACTTGGTGTAAGAATTATAATTAGATTTGAACTCTTCAAATTTTGCACCAAATAATTTAGCTGCCACAAAAATTAAAAAATGAGATGAAATATGTTGCTCAAAATTGAACTTTAATTTAGAATTTAATTGGATTTATACTCATTGATTTTTGCACCCAATAATTTATTTGGCACAAAAATTTTTTAAAAACAATTAGATGAGACATGTGGCCCAAATTAAATTTTAATTCAGATTCTAATTGGATTTTCTCTTAACTTTGACTTTAAATATATATACTAGCGTAAAACCCGTGCATATGCACGATACAAATAAAAACAAATTCAATTATACACATATATGGATTCAGATTATATCTTGTTTAAGTAATGGATATATATATATATATATATGAATTTTACTCTCTCTCTCTCTCTCCATATATATATATATATATATATATATATATATATTAGTTATTTTTTGATATACGAATGAGTTTACTTTTTATTTTCCTTTTTTCATTGGGTTTTTTATGATTTATGTATATTAGACTCTTCATCTTTTGTAAAACATTAACCCACCCAAAACAAAAATTAAAAAATAAATAAATAAATAAAAACTTAGATAGGACACATGACCCGAAATTAGACAATAATTGGAATCCAATTTAAAATCTAATTGAATTTTTTCTCAATTTTGCCCCATATATATATATATATATATAGAAGTTTGCAGGTTATAGGTTTCTTTTAAGTTTTTCAAAATTAAAATGAATTTAATAGCTCAATATTTAGCATGTCAATTTGTTTTTTTTAATAAGAATCATTTTTTAGAATTTAGAGATTTAATTAATGAATCATTAAAGCTTATTATTTGGACCATTTATTATAAAATTAAAGTTGAGATTAAAAGAACTCTATGATAGAGTTCTCTAAAAAAAATCTAGAGCTTACATTTATTTTATATCAATTTTATAATACTTATGTTATTACTTGTTCCAATTTTCTTTTAGCAAATTAAGAAGCATGACTACAATGGAGTTCCCTAACCTGAAAAAGACTAGAGGAGTGTTTGGTTTGCGGTGATGTTATATTATGCTATAATATTACGTTGTTGTAATCTTATATTAATGTAATCTCAATACTAGAATATAATATTAAATTGTTTAGGAATGTGGTGAGATTAAGATGATATGACATATTTTGTAATTTTAAATTATGGTAATGTTAAAAATAAAATAAAATAAATCTGTTGGGTTCTAAGACTTTAGGTTTAAATGTATTAGAACTTCATTTTGTAATGTTGGCAAATCATAATCAAAATGTTTAGTCTTGTTTTAAACTTGCTCAAAGTATGTTTGTGTAAAGTTGGAATCGAATGTACTGCAAGATTTACTCTGTAAATCTGCTTGGCTCGATCGATCGAGAATTAGACTCGATTGATCGAAACTCGTGCAAATTGTTTTTCTGCAGAATTTTCCAACTCAGCCCAAGCCTGTTTGACGTGTAGGGTTTTATGTTTTGCCTTAAATATAAAAGGAAAAACCCTAATCACGTTTTGAAATTGCTTTTTATGCTGTGTGTGTGAATCTCTCGTGAGATCTAGAAATGTTTGCCTTCATACACACTTAGGGTTTCCAATCTCAAGATTGATGTTAAGAGCTTGGTGATCAATTCAATTACTATTTCAAGAGCTTAATGATATACAAGCGGGAGTGCTTATACTTACTGTGAATACAAGAAAGAAGTAGTCCATGGACTCGGAGCTGTCACGGGGTCGTGGTAATAAATTTCCCTACTCGACGTAGCAATAAGATATTAGTGGTCTAAGTAGCTATTGTGTAAACTTCAATTCTTTCATAGTGGATTTGTTTTACCTTGAGGATAGATATGTTAAATCCTCCCCAGGTTTTTTATCAGTTTGGTTTTCCTGGGTTATCATATCGTTGTGTTCTTTATTTTTCACACTGTTTCAATGATATAATTTACTTATATTAACCTAGATCTGAATAATTTACCTAAGTTAATCATTTGGCTAAATAACTAGGTTAATCTGTTTGTGTTTAAGGGGTCTAAAAACATACAAAATCAAAAATTTTAATGTCACATCATCGTAATGTATATCACATCAAAGGCATATCACAGCAAACTAAATGCCCCCTATAAACTTTGTTTCAGAAGTCAGAATAATATGCAATCAATAGATCAAGAAGTACAAAAACCACTGAGCAGGAGATTGTGAAGCAACAATTAATCGTATCAATCTCTTTGTGAGACAAGGTATGCTGTAATCACTAATGGGAAAGTGAAGTGGCAGAAGTTTCAAAAGCTGTGCACCACTATACACTTACCTATTGGGTCTGCAATTGGGATTGAAGAGAAAAGGGATGGCACTATGCATGCATGACAATGAGGCATGACAAGGAGTGACGAGATGTGTATTAAAGAAAAAATTCAAAAGATATGTATATATGGGAAAAATAACACTAACCCATACTTGACCCTACATAGGGTGCCACTAACACCATTAGCTACTACTGGGTCTGCAAGGAAACCAGAATGCACTATGCATGTACAACCCAGATGTCCATACCTATATGTTTCATAACGTTAAAAAATAAAAAATTGAGGCTGAGATAAGAGAAAAAAGACCATGAAAAATCAAGTTGTGAAAACTAATAAGCAATAACATCGTAAATACCTCAATTTGGAGCTAATGCCTAGTAAAGAATGCGGATACAAGAAAGATGCTTAAGATGGAATACCAGAAAATAAAAAACAAAGTATCAAATGGAGAGCGGAGGCAGGGAAAACATAACTGAAATTTTAAACACATTCATAACCATAACGTCACTTTTAAGTAATATGGGAACATGCCAGACAGAACAAGTGGCAGCTAGAAAAATAGTGAGCAGCTAACACATCAAACCACTGATCCAAGTCCAACTCTTCCCTCCATCGAATACAATAAACACAGAGGTCATGATAGAAACTAACAAGAAGTGTTTAACTATGAAAGTCACAGCTTGTGGAGCACTCTATCACGAAATGAATGAGAGAAAAACTGTATTTTCATTAATTAGAAAGACTTGAGTACAAATCTGTATATATATACAAGCAATGAACCAAGTAACTACCTAACTACAGAAACAGAACTAACTAACTTGAAACCAATCTTCACAAGTGCAGTAACAAACTCTCTCACGTGTCATCACCTAAGTAAAACAATTCATCTACTAAACTACATATCGTATATACAATAAAACTAATACAACTAAGCTGTCGTTTTACTACTCTGTTCTGACTTGATCAACCTTCTTCCTCCCTGATCTTGCTAGTCTCATCTTTACTCTGATACACTCCGAAAATACAAGTATAAAGGATTTTCTTACACAACCATGAGTATTGAATACCTGTAATTATTATTACCTTAATACCATCTTGAGGCAAGTGAGACAGGCAGGAGAGACCCACATAATACATGAAGCTTAATATAGAAACGGAGTTCAGTCCCTTACCATGGCAGTCTTAAGACAAATTCTTTAGATCCCCGACCCCGAGCTTCTGTACTTCAACCTTGAGAGACTTGAGGTACCTAACAGCTTCATCTAGTATAGCTACAGTATTCATTTGATCGCCACCAGGTACTATTCCTCTCAGTGCCCTCACCATCTTCTTCATTTTCTTCTGTTTCCTTTCACTATTGCAGCTGTCACCGCTGTCTGAGGACATCTGATTAAAAGAAGACAATCTATTCTTCTTTGGTTTTGAACCATAGTTCGAGAAAGAATCAGAAGACGCAGATTGATAATCTTCCTCAGTCCGTGCTGTGCTAACCACTTCGTCATCATATTCTTCTTGCTCATCCTCTTCCAAACTCAACAACGCATCAATATCATCTGAATCTTTTTTCAGTGGAGAGGATATTTCTCTTTCTATATGATCAGCTTCTTTTACCTTAAAATTGTCTTCAACGTACGTAGCAACGATGTTTACACCAGGAGCACTAAATTTGTGGGCTATTGCAGGGTGGAACATAGCTTGGCTTCGCTGATCAGTTTGATCAAAGAAGACAAAATTCTTTGGACAGACCTCAGAAGGTTGAATTCGACACCATGGAAGGGTGTCAAGTGCTTAGCAGTTGGAGTTAGAACTGCATCAAAGGCAGATGCAACCGGAATATGCATGTAACCATTCCCCACTTGATTTGCTAGAGGGAGCACTGCCTTTTGCGGATAAAATGTTGGTCACTCTGCATCTGGAGTCCTATTTTCTATTTAATTAAAAAGTCCACGAAACAATGGAGTTCACACTTTTGCACTGGCAATTATTTTATTATCATTTGGACAAAGGTTCCTAAGGTGATGATTAAATTAAGGTATCGACATTCTGGTACAAGAAAGCTGTTTTTCCAAATAAACACTTACGGAGCTACCACCATTAAATGCTCATCTCTATCATTGCCTTCTTATGTATGAATGCAACCAAAGGCAGGCAGTCCCAAAACTCGGAAATAGTAGACAATGTAACAGGTTTAAGCAACTGACGGAAAGTCGGAAATTCTCAGCCTGTAACAGATAATAAAAAGTCATTAAAGTAATGACCCATTATGTTGGGCTTTGTGGAACCTAATTTTGTTTAATCCGGTTTGACGACTCGATCTTACCCGAATAATGTTGCGTGATTTTTAATGAGAGATTTACTGAGGGATAGTCCATGGAGCAGAGACTTGGGGCAATAAGCCCAAGCTGCCCCGGGAAAATTTTTTGGGCCCGTTTTGTGTAGAAAACACAATTTTGTAATTAGGGTTTTATTGTAAGTGTTGTTGCCGTGTTTTTGAGAGATAGGAAAAACTGTAGTCGCACTTTTATATTTTTTCCTATAATAATGAAATCCTTGCAACTCCGTGAACATAGGCAAATTATCAAACCACGTAAATATTATCTTGTGCGTGTGATTATTTTTTATTTGACGTGTGTTTTCTCTATTTTTATTGTTTCTCACAGGTTGGAAATTCAAGTTAATTTCCTTCACATTAACCATACAATCAGACAAAGGAAGCACAATGTTTGGAAGGCGTTCTCATAAAGCCCATGAATGGAGAAGTGTAAGAGATACTTACTAAAAAGAAATAATAAAAAAAACCCTTTATAAGTTAAAGCTGAACTTTCTAATAATTAAATGAAACAAATAAATGGCCAAATCCCAAGTGCAAATTTCTTCTAGACTGCTCAAACTCTTCCATGGAGTTATATGGACAATCTGATTTTATTTGAATTTTGAAAGTAAATAAAGTTCTAAAACGTTTACAGGATTTCAATCTTCCACCTTTGGTTTCAAACAGAGAGGCCCCAAACCATTCCCAGGAAGAATCACAGGTTAATTTATCACATTAAGTTTGTAGCATTAGGTAAAAGAGGGAGGCGTGATGTTATTCTTTTACAATCAGGTCTCTTAATTTCCCCCATTCTTATCTAAATGCAATTGAAGTTTGCTTCACTTAAACTTTCAATATATATATATATATATATAGAGAGAGAGAGAGAGAGAGAGAGAGAGAGAGAGAACTGAAGAACTAGTGCACATGCATGCTGGAATATTCATACATAATCCCCTAATAATACATCTACTGGACAGCTGAAATAATTATATCAATAAACTCCAATCTATAATCGCCACAACAACATATATAAATTTTAATGAAAGTATTTAACATATTATCATGACAGGACACTAGCAATTCGCATGTAACTAGTTCATGGAAATTAAACAAAGCATGGAAATACTTTTCCATAGAACACAACCATAACCATATTAAGATACACCAATCCCATATCACAAGCACCCCATGGCCAGAAGCTTCATATAAGGATTAGAACGAGACGGCGCGTGGACTGAAATTTCCTACATGCCTGTATTTTTTATGAGGTGGTCGGGACGTATAGTACAAGCTAGTTTCTTTGTAGACAAGTATTAAATTTCAAATTTTAAATGTAGGTGAACATTCTTGGTATCTTCCTAGTATCTTCCTATTTTAAATGTAAACTCTTATTTCAATGAAATTTCCACTAAAACTACGTTTGGCAACATGTAAAATATTTTCCGAATATAAAATATTTTTAGGTGAAAATATATTTGGGAAAGAAAAATATTTTCAAGTGTTTGGCTGCATTCTAAAATTTTTTTGGAAAATATTTTCAGGTGTTTGATTGCATTCTGAAAATGCTATTTTTTTACTAGTTTCTCACATTTTTCCAACTTCCAAACAAATTTTACAATAGAAAATTTCAATATATATACTTAAAGAAACAAAATTCAAAACAAAACCATTCATTAAACTAAAAAATTTGGTCAAAATTAAAGAGGGAGGAAGAGAGAGTGATCGAAAACTGAGGGAAAGAGAGAGGTAGATCGAGAAAGAGAGAGATCGGTCATGGGTGATGAGATGGAGACAAAGAGATCGGTCAAGCAACAATAGGCTTCAGGCAGCGACAAGATCAAGATGACGAGAGTTTGATCTAGAGGGTGGTGGTACGGGCTTTAGGTGGCGGCAGGCTTTAGGCAGCGGCAGCGGGGTTTAGGTCTCAGGTTCAAGCTCTCTCTCTCTCTCTCTTGGTTCAAGTAGGCTGAAAATGGGTGTAATTGGTTTGAAGGTAAATTAGAAGTGTAAACTATTTTACACTTTAAGGGTTTACATTTTACAATCAATAGAAATCATTTTCCGTTTGACTGAATTTTCCGACCAATCCAAACACGCCCCATGGTGTAAAAGATTTTTCGTATTCCTTTTATAGCCAAAACAAACACAGCCTAATATACCTACTCAGCAGCTTCTCTTGATCCCCGCAAGTTCATGTTATTTCTAGTGTACCACTCATAAATCAATTTGTGCCACATGTATAACCTTGGAACGATAGTATAACTACTTTCATAATTTTTTGTAGATAACAAGGTATACCTCTCTCTCTCTCTCTCTCTCTCTCTCTCTCTCTCTCTCTCTCTCATATATATATATATATATAAACACACAAAGAGAGAGAGAGAGAGAGAGAGGTATATATATATAACAGAAATTTTTCAATGACTATTTATAATAATGTGTCGATCAATTTATTTTTCCCTTTTTATGAATAAAACGGTGTCATTATATCAACTATATATTACCATGAAAGGTCCATTTTCGTTATATCAATTAACTTTTTCAAAAACAAAACCTACTATTATTGTCTATTTTACGCTAGTCTAGTCAACTTTTTTTTGTTTTTTTTTTAAAGGTGGTGTGGCCAGATCAAAAACTAATATATTTCAACCAAATGATAGGACTAAGTTGTGTAATATTTAAATATGTTTTGAAGGAAAAAAAGACATATACTTATCTTTGTATCTTGTATCAAAAGGTCCAAAAATAAAATGCAAAAGAAAGATGCTATGCAATACAGTCCAAAAATATCATTATGTAAACTTCCTAATATAGTGAAATTAAGGGTCTTTGAATAATTGAAATTTTTTGCTCAATTGGAAGAAATTAAATTAAGGAGATAATAAAATTTCCTAATGCAAGTTCAATATTATTTTTCAAACAACTCATTGAAACCCTATATTTTCCATATTGGGTTTCAAGATTCAAATTCCTAAAATGGATTTCTAAGGAAAGAAACATGCTTTGTCAACTACATTCACGGAGGAAAGAAAACATAATGAATTATAGCTACAAAAAAAAAAAAAAAAAAAAAAAAATTTAAAAAGAAAAAGAAAAAGGAAGAGACTCAACCCGAATTGAATGTTCAAGTTTCGGGTGAAAGTTATTTTGGGTCAATTTTTCGGGTTGGATTTTGGGTCGGGTCTTAACCCAACCTGAACCAGATAATGCTTAGCCCTAATGCCAAGGGTGCACAATGGTATGAGTCATGATATTAAAATACATGTGTTTCTTTCTTCTTTTAGAAACAAAATAATGAAATATACATGAACACTAAAGATTTGGATAACCTCTGTGTAATTTAAGGGAAATTTTATCTTTATCATTTGTATTTATATTGTATGTAAATAACCTCTTATATATTTTTAGAATCTACACACCATATAAATGCAAATGATGAGGATAAATTTTCCCCCAAGTTATAGGAGGTTATCCAAATCTTTACTGTTCATGTATATTTCATTATTTTGTTTCTAATAAAAGGAATTCATGCATTTTAATAACATGACTCATTAAATTATCAAAGCAATTCACATGATGATTAAATAGGTAATATATAAGGTTGTAAATAAACCAAGTTGTTTGTGAACAGCTTGAGCTCAACTTGAAAAAACTCTTGTTTAAATTTTATGTTTAGGCTTGCTTATTAAACGAGCCAATCTCAAACATCATAATGTGTTCATAAACAAGCTAATATGAGGGCTCAATTTAATTATATATAATATAATATTTTATTTGTATACTGTTTAAAAATATATTAATAATTCAATTGCAATCTCAGTTGAAGCAACATTTGGAACTGACTTCGAACAAATACAACTTGGGTGGACTATAAGTATTAAGGAAGAGAAATGAATTTGAAAATAATTGTTCAGTTAATTTTTAAAAAATTTTGAAAATTATTCTTTTAAAAAAAAAAAAAACCAATAAATTCAGTAGTTACAATGAAAGAGAAGTTCTTAAATTTTTTCGTTAGTTAAACTACAAGACTCTTGCCTATTTATGTATAGTTGAATTACAACATATGCTTCAACTTTATTTATAATTTGTGATATTGTTTAGGTAAATCCAAACGTGTATGGTGATACACGCATCCATTAGTTTTTTCAAATGACTGTAAGTACTTTTTATCTTTAAATAGATTTAAGGTTCTTGGCAGGATGATTTTTTTTTTTGGGTACAAATGCATAGTACTAACTTAATTGAATTTCACACTATACGTGGACTAGAACAAAGGAGTTTCACAATGTCATAATCTTGCTTGCTTGGGGTTCTTACAAACTAATACCAAAGTTCCAGTCAGAAGTGTTATAGAGAAGGTCTCTAATTTCGGTACCAATGATCAAGTGGTTTTGCATTTCTCCATGATTTGGGTAATAATTACTTCTTCTTTTTTTCTTTTTTAACATAGGATTTGAATGCATGTTTACAATTAGAAATTTAGTTTATCAAATAATTTTTTTGCAGAATTTCTTATTTCCATTTTTTTTTCCTTTTCCTTTTTATTGTTTTTGGTTATATGATAACAACAGGATGGAACAGATTTACCTAGAACTGGAAAATGGTGGGTTTATTTTAATACTAAACCTCATCCAGTTGGATATTTTCCAGAAAAACTATTTTTTGAGTTAAATTCTGGAGCAGACACATTGAAATGGGGAGGCTATGTTTTCACTGGGCCAAATGATAATGCTAGCCCTCAAATGGGTAGTGGAAAATTTGATAATGGTGAATATCAACGAACTGCTTACATGACTAATGTACAATATGTAGGTGCTAATAATCAATTAGTTCGCTCGCCAAATGATATTCAAACTGCCAAGTCTCGTTGTGACCTTGAAGGGGATGAATCATACAAAGATGAAACAATAGGTTATACCTTCTGTTTTGGCGGAAAAGTTGGCGCACTAGATTACTGTTATCATGGTGCAAGTAAATAAAAACCAATAAAAAGCTAGTCACATCAATAGTTTGTAACAATTGCATTACATTTCGTGCTAAAATATAATAATGGCAAAATTTGAATTTTTGTTCCTTTCTTTATGGGTTTTTTTTTTTTTTGTGCCCTTGATTTTTTTTAATTATTTTATTTTAGTTCCTAGAAAATCAATTGTTGAGGAAGTTAAAAAATATTTTTAGGCAGAAAAATATTCCAAAAGCTCTTAACCAAACTCATGTAACCCTTATCCCAAATTACATACAAATCCAATTAAGACATAATTAAATCACCAAACTAAGGTTGTCAAAATCGGGATTCTACATAGGATCATGGGAGGTAGGTGGAATCGTGGATCGTAAGATCCTGCATTATTTGAGGAAAAAAAACAAAAAAATACACATTGGTATATTAAATAATCACATAAATTATACATTTATTGATATAATTACCATACATTACTACATTCATTTGTAAGCATCATTTAAAGAGGCCAAAAATCTCAAAACGTGACACTCTATTGGGATATTTTTTATTTTGGTCCAACTGACACTCTCTCTATATTAGAGTGGGAAAACTTAGTCTATTGAGATGTTATTTTTCATTTGGGTTTAACTGAGTCTTCTGTCAAGTTAATGGAGATTACAAGAAACCAATGTAGTTTGGGATCATCAGAATCATATAATCCTACCAATCCTGAACGATCGCAAAGATCCTTAAAAAATCCGGATCATTTTAGGCAGGTAGGATTGTAAAATCGTAGGATCCAGATCGGAATTTTGACAACCATGCACCAAACTATATTTGATAAACTAGCAGTCATAGCTTTGCTTCCATCCTCCCAACTCTTCTCCATGATATTGCTCTTCTACCTACAATATTTAAAAAATGAAAAACCACATTAATCAAAGAAGAAATTGTAATTAAGATGTCATGTACTCCTTTGGCTTATGGAACTCAATGCATCATTTATCACTCCATGCACCAACCATTTCAATCTCAAGCAAAAACATAATTAACGGCACTTTTCATCGCAAAAAACAAAAGAAATGACAGCACTATTTTTATTTATTATAAATGTGTGTGTGTGTATATATCACTATTTATTATAAGCATATGAGTAGCATACATCTTAGAAGTAAATATGTAATTTTGTGGTAGAGGTACAATATCATAAATCAGCAAAACTTAGATATAGTTCCTTAACGGTTATACCTTTTCTAAATTGAATTGAACTGTACCAAAACACACTTTTCTAAGTTGATAGACACTCATTCAATAGGCCTTGAAATGACAATCTCATCCTTCACTCTATTCTTTCAAGAGGAGAAGGTGCATATATACAGTACTATGTTGTTTACTATTCTCATTTTAATAATCGAAGCAACTAGCTCCTAGCTCATATATATAAGATTCATAAATACCTTTTGGGTGAAAGTGACACCAACTTCAATCTCTCCGCAATAACTTTGGACTTTGCAAACCACACTATATTTGTGAGGGTATAACTCAGCAGTTCCATTCTCCACTCTAACTGCCATTAAATCCTCCACATAGATGCTACAAATGGAAAACTCTTCTAGTATGTGAGGAAGGACAACCACTATAGGGAGATTTACAACCAAGCTGCAGAGTATCTGTATTGTATCACTTCACCATGAAACCCAGTTCGCAAAATTAGCAAGAGAATCCAGTGGGAGAAACCACCTATAGGGTGGAAAAAATTGAACACTAATGGCTCGGTTATAGGTTGCATGGAGCGGGCTGGATGTGGAGGAGTAGTTAGGGATGAGCATGGAAATTGGGTTGCAGGTTTCACAAGACATGTAGGAACAAACAACAGTTTTGCTGCTGAAATTTGGGGGCTCAGGGATGGTCTTATGTTGTGTTGTAGCTTGAATATCCCCTATCTTATTGTTGAGATAGATGCCAAAGTGGTTGTGAATGTCTTTCAAAATTCTGACTATGTAAATCATATAATATCTCCCATTTTGGATGATTGTAGGCATTTGATGACCAGATTTCAACAAGTTCAAGTTAAACACTGCTACCACCAAGCTAACCGGTGCGTTGATCTGATGGCTAGACTAGGGGCTGACCAAGAGCTAGATTACATTATGTTTGCAAGTCCGCCTATGGACTTAGCTAAGGCTTTGGAGGATGATTGTAATGGTGTCTTTTTTACCACACTTTGTACTGATCTGGATGTAAATTTTTGATTTAATGATATCGTCATTTAACCAAAAAAGAGGAAGGACAATCAAGCAACAAAGATATATATATATATATCGATTTTAACAAAATCAAGTTCGGTATAAAACTCAATATCCTCAAAATCAAGTTATATGTAAATTTTTAATTGAAACTCGACTTTAGCAAAGTCGAGTTTCCCTTAAAATTTTTAAAAAAAAAATTAAGTGGCAAAATATGCATAGAACTCAACATTGCTAATGTCGAGTTCCACTTGTAACTCGATTTTTTTAAAATCGAAAATCGAGTACTAAAACAATGACACAGACCTAAATGGTTTCAAAACAGAGACATTGTGCTAAATTTTTTACAAAATAAGGGCAAAAGGCCAATATCCCCTATATTATATATATATATATATATATATATATATATATATATATTGCACATCAAAATTTGCTTTTCATGCTCTACATTATCCTCCAGTCCCTCCTATCAATTACCTCACTGTTTAAGTCTAAATGTCTTTTCTAATGGCTCCAAGCCACATAAAAAATTATACCTTTTGGAGAAGTATTTATGAAACTCTTAATTAAGAACATAAAATGTAACAAAGAGACATGATGTTATGATATCTCACATGGCTTGCCCAATGAAGTCATCAGCAGAGAACATGTCCTTATCCATGATGTTTAGAATAAGTTCGTATTGTTCTCCTTGTCCGGATACTCTACACTGAATGTGATTTTCTCATTCCACACTGGAGATCCACCTTGACCTACACCAATAATGGTATATCTCATTATTTCTAAAGAAGAGGCTGCAACTATAAAAGCAGCATACCCTATACATATTTGGTTTGGTGCAGTCATCAAACAATTTAAAATTTGAACTTTAGAGGCAAAATCTTAAGGAACAAATGCAAGACTCTGAATTAAAAGCAAGCCTCTCCCTTTCTCTCTCTCTCAATCAAATTATATGTTCTGGAACCCTAGTGCACGAATCCTAAGTTGGACCAAGTTATCATAGGTTGAAACAAAAATTACAGTTAAGTTTTCTCGTAACTCTATAGTTCGAGAGGTGTCAACCTAAGTATCAAGATTCAATTATTCTCGATAGATCAACAGGTAGAAAGAGGTATCAAAGTCTTGTTTTCTTGAACGGTTTCTTGTACAGTCTTGTTTCTTCAAATAATACCACTTGGACAATCCGTAAACAAACTTAAACTAAGACTCAACTACATATAAAGTGTATTTCATCATGTGTTTGCCAATATACAAAAATATGACCCGAACAATCTCCCCATTTAATAATTTGTTGACAAAACCACAAGAGTGCATTGAATGTCCTAAAATATATTCTACTCAAATTACAAGAAAAATAACCTAATCTAAACATTTAGTCTCTTGAAGAAATTTGCAAAAAGAGAGCTCTAGTATTGATCTAGTTTAGAAACCTATCTTTCAATGCGTTGAGTTCAAGTACACTTAGTGTAACTCTAAGTAATGTTATAATGAAATAACTTGATATAAAATTCATGTTTTAAAAATCTCAACCTTAAATTACACGCTTTATATGTTCCTAATATTCATACCAATTTTCATGTTAATTGAATATTATTTATCATTCAATCCACAAACTTATCTTTTATGTATTATTTTAAACTACAAAAACTTGAATTTAAATAATTTATTGCTGACATGATTATTAAACAATTAATTATGCAGGTCTCTTCCTATTTATTTTATTGAACCTTATCATCCTAACAAATTCTTCTAGAGAGGGCAATTTTATGGCGAGAATGATGATTTCAAACTTTTTTCATTTTTTAGTTGTGTGGCACTTGAGTTACTTCTAAGTAAAAAATATGATGTTAAAGTTATAAGTAAATCATAATTTTTTAAAAGTAAATCAAAGTTATACCGGTCTATATGATTTACTTATATGATTTACTTCTTCAAAGTAAACTTTGATGCAATGTTTGAAAGTAAAAAAATGTGAGTAAATCATATGTCGATGCAAAGTTTACAAAACTCTGATGCAATGTTTAAAAGTAAACATTTCATATCGAAGTTATTCCAGTCTATATGATTTACTTATATTTCTTCAAAGTAAAAAATATGATTTACTTCTTCAAAGTAAACTTTTTTTCATTTTTTTACTTCAAAGTAAACATTGCAAGTTCAAACTTCAAAGTAAACATTGCCCATCATATTAAAGTTATGTTGGGGTTTAGGTTAAAGCTATTCATATTTTTCTAAGCGCATCAAACTTCTTTTATATAGGCCGGTATAACTTTGATATGAATGTAGTTGCTTCCATAACATTGTCAAAATACAAGACATATATCTCCAAAATCAATCAGAGTCGGTGAAATACCTCCCATTAATAATAGTGCAATAATAGGAACAACTAAATTTGAGTTTATTTATATGGTATGAAGCACTAAAAAACAAGAGAATAGATAGCATTTTCTCTCAGTATTTGCAAGTATACATAGATTTCTTCGTAAAAAGTATATTTTCTTTAGCAATCAACTATTGGAAGTTTTCCCTTTGAAAATCCTTCCTAATCCATAAAATGTTAATGGTCCCCCGTAAATAAAGGTTGCCACCAAACCCAATCCTTCCTTTTCCGCATTGCATGAAATATGAATTAAGAAATATGGAAGTCAATGCCTTTTGTTATAAGAAATAACCTTTCTTCCCTTTGCGTTAATGAATTTCTACATCATAGACAATCTTTATAAATGGATTGGGCACTCTTTTTTTTTTTTTTTTTTTTCAGAAAATATACTCATTTACCCATTCCCATTGGATCTCTCATCAATCAATTCATTGACAATTTACATAGCTTTCGAGATTGTAAGTTGCCAACTAGTAGTAACGTTTGAAAACATTGTCAAAATGTCTACCACTAATCTTGAACTGGGAATACTAAGTTGAAATATAATTAGTTTCAGTTTTACTCCTCCTTAGGCAGGTTTGATAAAGAACTGATTGATTTACAAAAGGGGCCAGTGATATTTGATATCATCCACATTTTGCTTGCTTTCTTAAATCTTATAATTAGGGGAATCATTATTTGATTATTGTATGCAAAGTTGCATATCATTGATTAACTTTTTCCAATGAGTCCATCTTGATACAATTGTCGCCATATTCCTGCTACATAAGTATTTGGTGTACATTAGTTGAAACAGTCCATCATCGATATAACAAGAGTACTCTCATTGTAGCCTTTTATTGACAATATGTAAATAACTAAAAAATTTATCCCAAGTCTTAAATTAACAAATGCATGTCATTTTCATAAAGACAAATGCAAATATTTTACCTTTTTCACGTTCCCATGTCCCTTCCGTCTGGCGAGATGGGGGCGATAAAAAGGGATAAAAGCCATGAATTAGTTCAATACCTAGGAAGCAACAATCTTTCAATAGAGTTCAATAATAACAAATCTAATTTACTTCATACGTTTTAGCAGTAGCATTCCAGCAAACAGAGACAAAGTAAACATTGTTTTTTTTTTTTTTTAATCCAATTGTTATAACAAGTGAAGTAGAGAGGGATTCGAACCTTGATTCTCCTCATAAAGGAGAAAAGGTAATGTCAATCACTAAGTCACAAGGCTGTTAGCTAGACATAGTAAACAAGGTAGAAAATCCAAACGCAAAGAGCTGATACTTCCCCCCTCTGAACTTGTAAGCCATTATGAACTTTAGAGATGGTAAGAATATGACACCTGCAATTGAAAAGGTTCTCAAAGGATATAGTCAGTGTATTAAGTTTTAATCAATTATGACTACAATCAATTAAACCTTATTCCAAACAAGTAAAAATATTGTTAAGAAAACCAACTTCAAAAACCTCCTGGACTTCAAGATCACAATGTATCTATCGTTAATTGTACATCTCTCTCTCTCTCTCTCTGTGTTAAAGTTTTCCTTGACTTGAAATTTTGACACAAACTAAGCCATAAATAAACTACTTCTCACCATTTCTAGATAGACCTCCCCAAAACCTTTTTTTTTCCAATCACTTTTCGGTTTCCATCCACACATCTTTGCAGTAGCAACCAAAAAGAGCCCCACCCAATAAAAATAATATAAATCACAAGGTTGCAATTCATAGGATTAATTGGAATGAAATAAGAAAAAACAGAAAACAGCAAATGAATCATTGGGTAATGTAGACAATATATTGCAAAATTAAGGTTTGAATCAAATATTTAAGCCTGAAAGATATTGAATATCATAGGAGGAAAAAAAAAAGCTCTATAACACAGAAAGACAGTTGATTGAACTGTAGAAGTGCTTACTTTGTTAGTCTTAGCTAATTAGGACATAAGTCCAGGAAAAGACACCAAAGGTAACTTGTTATGAAAGAGCAACAATTTAGAGTGAGAAACCACATAAGGCTCTTCTTTGAATACACATAGCTTCACATAATTCATGTAATTAATAAGGTAACATAATTAAGATATACTAATCTCGTTTCATTCTCTCACACACTTCACTCTACTCTAACCATGAATGTATTAAAACCCAAGTTGTGGTTTCTATTATCGCTAGCTCATCAATCCTTTTGACTTGTGGCTTCTGATACAAATGTGCATGTAATCACTCGTAAATTTTTTCTCATCATGGGTGGCTCACTCTTCTGTTTTATTGAATCAAAATCTTTTGAATTTTCTGTTGAAGAAGGGGGTTCTTTTTCCTTATTGCGCATCTTTGAGAGAGGCAGAAACTCTCTCCGATCAGTGTTCATGGGAAAAGATTGCGCTATGAGAATGCTGTCCATCATGGAGAACTTCATTCTCTCTGAGATTCCTGAACACTTCGCCCGTACTGTTAGAGAAGGAGAGACTGTTTATCATTCAATCAGGGTCTAATACGCATGGGTATTACCTGATGATTTCTGAACTTCTACATGGTCGACGGAAAGGTTTCTTGGTTATCCCGGAAGGAAGAATGGGCCATGGGTGGAGAGGTTTTGTTTGGCATTTGAAGAAGGTCTTAGATCAGGGGATTCATGCCTCAAATAGGTCTCCATTATTCCTACCTGGGTCTGAACTGAGAGCCAACACATCCTACGCAGCAGCGGTGGTGCAAGACCATCGGAGTGAGCCCAGGAATCTCAGGTTGGCAGCAGAGGGGTCCAAGGGCTCCGGCGATCAAGCCATCCTTCCATTTTTGAATTCTTGTAATCATAGCTCTGCAAAGCTGGTCTCTCAAACCCAGGATTCACGCAAGAGCTACCTTGGGAAGGAGGAAAACTTGATCGGTCTGCAGCTTCCTTTAGTAGCCTCTGATGGGACTGATGGGGAGTTAATAGTAGACCTCCAATTTAGACTGGTGCGTGGTCCTCTTGGCACGTGGGAGGTCAGCTGGTCCAAGGTCTCTGAGGTTCCATCCTCTAGCAACCAAACACTCAAGCCCAATCCTCCCTTAAGCCCAACAAACTCATTTAAGCCCATACAGCCCTCAGCCAGCCAACTTTATACAGCCAAGCCCAGTTCTAACTCTCAGCCCAATTCTTATCAACCCATACAAAAAAATTCTAAGCCTAATCCTCCCTTAAGCCCATCAAACTTCTTTAAGCCCAAACAGCCCTCAGTCAGCCAACTTCATACAGCCAAGCCCAGTTCTAACCTTCAGCCCAATTCTTATCAACCCATACAAAACATTACTAAGCCTAAGCCTATTTCCAACTCTAAGCCTAAACCCACCTCTTTTACTAAGCCCAAACCCA
The DNA here is from genome assembly GCA_023055345.1 of Quercus wislizeni. Taxonomy (NCBI): domain Eukaryota; kingdom Viridiplantae; phylum Streptophyta; class Magnoliopsida; order Fagales; family Fagaceae; genus Quercus; species Quercus wislizeni. Next base: position 21,623,134 of record JALGQJ010000002.1, read on the forward strand.
GCCCAAACCCAAAGGATTTTCCCGGAACTAGAAAGACCAGAATTACATATCGTCCTTGTAGCGATCCTCCTAAGGCAAAGCCCTCAGTTGCGAACCCAAAGCCCAACAATAAGTACAAATGGAAACCCAAAACCTTACGATCTCATAATCTGATGCTTCACCCATCTACGCTTCCTTCTCCCTCTCTCCCTTCCTCTTCTTCTTCTTCTGTTCTGGGCAGCGAGAACTCCGTCACGGTGCTCTCTTCGACCCACTTGCTGCCGATGTGCTCAGAGCAGGTCTCCTTTGTTCCTGACAACTCCGAAGCCTCCGTTAGTGAGTCTTTAGCCTCCGAGGCTTCTTCCGACACTTCCTCGGAAGACTCCTTGTGCTCCGATGACGATCGGGATGTGCAACGCAACATTCAACAGATCATACATCAGCACACCGACGAGGTAATCAAAAAATGGGGAAACTCTGAGCAATGGGTACTTGAATTACGAAATGGGAAGAGGGTAGCTGTCCCGATTCAAATCTCCCTGCCGTCGGGAGGGGACATCGGCGGAGTGAAAGACTCTAACCCATTAGCGATTGTTCCGGGGAGAGCTACGGAATCAAAGGAATTTAACGATGAGCTGGATAAAGGGATGGATGTTTTTGTGGAGGATTGGTCTTCAGACTTTAGCCCCGAGAAAGCCTCTCAAGACACTGATTCCTCAACTCCCCTCATGATTGATCCATTGGCTTTCTCCTTACCTTCGGATGCCACGGATATTTCCGACCAGCCAGCTCCCCTGGTTGATGACACTTTTCTGGGTAAGGGCAGCTACTCGGAATGGTTTAAGGACAAATTCAGTGGCTTTCATGATTTCCTTGGGACTTCCCTTAAAGGTTTAGAAGAGCCAGCAGCGGATTTTCTGTTGGCAGTGGAAAATGAGATTCAGCAGAGAACTTTTAAGGAGAAAATAAACAAATCTGAGAAGAGCTCAGGCAGGAAAGGAATTAGGGAATTAAGGGGCTTATTTAGTTCTGTTAATTATGGTTCCACGCCCTCAAGACGCACTAGTTATGGTAAGGATAGGGCTCTTCTTACTTTCCAATGAATTTGAAAATCTTATCTTGGAATGTCAGAGGATTGAATGACAAGAAAAAACGTCTCTTGATTCGCAATTTTTTACGTTCTTGGAGGGTTGATATTGTTTGTTTTCAAGAGACAAAGCTGGAATGGGTAACTAGAGGTATTGTTAGAAGCATTTGGAGCTGCCCCTTCTTAAACTGGCTATATTTGGGCTCTGAGGGTGCTTCCTGTGGTATTCTCCTCATGTGGGATAGAAGGGTGGTGGAAAAGTTAGAGGAAGCAGTGGGGAATTTTTCGATCTCTTGTAAATTCAAAAATGTCAGTGATCATTTTGAGTGGGCCTTCACTGGTATATATGGTCCTAATCTGATCAGAAAGCGTCAATTTATGTGGGAAGAGTTGGCTGGCTTGAGTAGTTGGTGGGATTTGCCTTGGTGTTTGGGAGGTGATTTTAATGTCACCCGCTTTCCTTCTGAGAGATTAGGGGAGGGAAGATTCTCTCGCTGCATGTTTGATTTTTCGGATTTTGTTGCTCTTCATGGTCTTATGGATTCCCCTTTAGAGGGAGGTCTCTTCACTTGGTCTAACTCCTCCTCTGCCTCTAGAATTGATCGGTTCTTCTTTTCTCCAGCTCTTGTAGATCACTTCACCCACTTCTCCCAAAAAAGGCTTCCTAGAGTCTTATCCGATCACTTCCCTATTCTTTTGGAGAGTGGGAGGCATCAAAGTGGTCGTTCCCCTTTTCGTTTTGAAAATATGTGGTTGAAGGTGGATGGTTTCTTAGACAAGGTGAAATCTTGGTGGGAGAATTACCTTTTCCAAGGGTCTCCTAGCTTTATTTTTGCCAAAAAGTTGGCTGCTCTAAAATCCGACCTCAAGAAGTGGAATGAGTCAGATTTTGGCAACATCTCAGTAAAGAAGCAGCAGCTATGGAGCAAGCTGAATGTTTTAGATGTAAAAGAGGACTCTCAATCCTTATCCGATGAGGAAAAAAGGGAGCAAACCTCTCTGAGAGCCGATTTGGAGAAGGCAGCCTTGCTTGAGGAGATTAGTTGGAGACAAAAGTCCAAAATTTTGTTTCTAAAGGAGGGCGACTCGAATACGAGATTTTTCCACAGAATGGCTAATTCTAATAGGAGGAATAATTGTATTGATTCCCTCATGATTGATGGGGCTTTGTCCTCCAACCAGGATAGGATCGTTGATCATGTTGAACAATTCTTTACGAGCCTTTTCTCGGAGCAGCAAGTGCAGCATCCCTTTCCGGATTGTTTGGACTTCCCTTGTATTGCTGGGGACAAGGCGGATTGGTTAGAGAAGCCCTTTGAGGAATCTGAGGTTCTTAATGTCATCATGGAGTTTAATGGGGATAAATCTCCAGGTCCTGATGGGTTCTCGATGGCCTTCTTTCAAGCTTGTTGGGGGATCCTCAAATCTGACATCATGGCTGTGTTCCACCATTTCCATGACTCTTGTCAGTTTGAGAAAAGCTTAAATGCAACCTTTATTGCTCTCATTCCAAAAAAAGCGGCAGCGGTGGAAATAAAAGACTTTCGGCCCATTAGCCTTGTTGGGGGGATTTATAAAATTCTCGCTAAAGTTTTGGCTTCTCGACTTCGCTTGGTTTTAGGTGAGATCATTTCTGCTCCTCAGAATGCCTTTATTCTTAATAGGCAAATCCTTGACTCTGTTCTCATTGCCAATGAATGCCTTGATAGTAGATTGAAGTCTGGTAATCCTGGGCTGTTATGTAAACTGGACATTGAGAAAGCTTTTGATCATGTGAACTGGGATTTTCTTTCTCTCTTGCTTGAGCGGTGTGGCTTCCCTGAGAAGTGGCGGCGTTGGATCTCTTTTTGTCTCTCCACTGTTCGCTTTTCTATCCTTATTAATGGTACTCCCCATGGGTTCTTTGGAAGTCATAGGGGATTGCGGCAAGGAGATCCGTTGTCTCCCTTCTTATTTATTCTGGTTATGGAGGCCTTTAGCAGAATGTTGGATAAGGCTGTCATTCAAGGTCGCCTCTCAGGCTTTAATGCTGGTGCTTCTAATGCTAGATCTTTGTTGGTTTCTCATCTTCTTTTCGCTGACGATACTCTAGTTTTTTGTGATGCTAATATTGATCAAATGCTGATTCTTCGTATGGTGCTTATTTGGTTTGAGGTTGTGTCAGGCTTGAAAATCAACTTGGGTAAGTCTGAGCTGGTGGCTGTGGGGGCTGTTCATAACATGGAGATTTTAGTGGCTGTCTTGGGCTGCAATCAAGGGTCTCTCCCAATGAAATATTTGGGGCTTCCTTTGGGGGCAAAATTCAAAGATAAGTCCATCTGGAATCCAATTCTTGAGAAGATGGAAAGAAAATTAGCAGGCTGGAAAAAATTATACTTATCCAAGGGAGGTAGAGTAACTTTGATTAAAAGCACTCTCTCTAACCTTCCTACCTATTTTCTCTCTTTATTCCCTATTCCTGCCTCTGTGGCCAATCGTATTGCTAGACTTCAGCGGGACTTTCTTTGGGGTGGCCTTGGAGATGAGCCCAAATTTCATCTGGTTGATTGGTCTTCGGTGTGTTCCCCGCTTTCCTCAGGTGGTTTAGGGATCAGGAATCTGAGAACTTTCAATTTTGCTCTCTTAGGGAAATGGCTTTGGAGATTCGGCCAGGATAGGGATGCTCTTTGGCGTCAAGTGATAGAGGTCAAGTATGGTTGTGATTGGGGTGGTTGGTGTTCTAGCTCGTACTCTGGCCCATATGGTGTCAGCTTATGGAAAAATATTAGAAGGGGGTGGCACTCCTTATCTCGGTACATTATGTATGACATTGGAGATGGTTCAAAAGTGTTGTTTTGGCTTGATTGTTGGTGCGGATCCTCTTCTCTCGCTGACCGCTATCCTGAATTATATAGGATTAGCTGTAGCAAAGAGGCAAGTGTGGCGGATCTTATGAGGTTCTCAAATGGAGTCCTCCATTGGGAAATTCAGTTTTGTAGGGAGGTGCACAATCGCGAAATGGAAGTGTTCAGGAGCTTCATCCATTCCATCTATAGCACTCCTGTAAGGGGATCCGAGGAGGACAAGAGATATTGGCTGCCTTGTAAGAGAAAGGGGTTCACGGTCAGTGCTTATTACCATCTCCTTATTGGGCATAAGGAGCAATCTTTCCCTTGGAAAAGCATTTGGAAACAAAAGATCCCCTCTAGAGTGGCTTTTTTTGTCTGGACTGCAGCCTTAGGGAAATGTTTGACTATTGACAATCTAAGGAAAAGAAAAGTTTGTATTTTGGATTGGTGTTTTATGTGCAAGTGTAGCAGTGAAAGTGTTAACCATCTTTTCCTTCATTGCCCGGTTGCTTCGGAGGTTTGGGATATGGTGTTTGGTTTATTTGGAGTTAGTTGGGTCATGCCTTCTTCGGTTGTTGGTCTCTTTGCTTGCTGGCAAGGTCACTTTGGTCGCCTTCGCAATGGAGTTATTTGGAAGATTGTTCCTCCTTGCTTGATGTGGTGTATTTGGAAGGAGAGGAATAATAGATGCTTTGAAGACTCTGAGCGTGCTATCCCCGACATCAAGCTTCTTTTTTTCCGAACCTTACTTGAATGGTTCTCTGTGTGGAGAAACCATTCTTTCTCTCTTATGGATTTACTTGACTTTTGTAATTTTCGTTTTTGATTTGTTTTCCCTTGTATACTCCCTGTGTGCTTGGGTGTCTCTTTTTTTATCAATGAAGTCTTATTACTTATCAAAAAAAAAAAAAAAAATGTATTAAAACCCAAACTGACACAATGTGCTATTCACAAAAAGAAAATTTGGCCACTTTGTGAAACGAGTTAATGATTATATGGCAAAGGCCATTGGAATTAGGATATATAGTAATTAAGTGCTTTTCTTTTTATAAGTAATAATATTCCATTATATTAGTGGAGAAACATCGTGCACGAGTGTGCACACAAAGTTCCCCTAGAGAATTAAATGATCCTTACATATGAAGAGAGAGAAAATCAATAAGTCTACAACAGAATTTATATCACTTGTGCCAAGGGCGCAAGACCACTCAAACACTTAAAAAAAGAGGGAATAAGTGTACTATGACAAAACACATAAAATGGTTTTGCTCCTTTTCTTTACAAAGAGCTCTCATAAATTAGCACATGAGCAATGACAAATCAAGTTTAGGGAAATGTACACCCAAATGGAACATTAAGAGCATGAATTCTCAAGAAAAGTACCTTATAAATCTGGATCCTTCATTCTGCTCTTCATCAGTGATCCAAATTCTTTAGGAGGCCATATCTACATACAAATGAACACATATCTATAACTTTACAATGATAAAATTTAACAGATTGACAGTGATATTTTCAGGATGATAATTATGAAGGGTTGAATATCAAACAGTAACCAGTGACATTAAAGTCCTAGAGGTCATGACATGAACGTGAACTTGATACATCTTGATAACAGTTTCAATCACCCACTCAAATGTTGGGGATAATAAGAATAATAATAACAAATGTTTCATTAGCTGTCCATACTTTCAGGACTTCAATTAAAGGCTATAACCAATGGCTTCTGCAACTGGCTGTCAACTTTATGCAATTATCCCCCTAGGCTTAGGACTTAAGAAACCAAGACCGTGACAATTTCACTGATATCCATTAAGGTGAACCAGCCAATCAGAACATTAGCATTATAACTGTTAAACCATTAGTATAAAGTGAGCTATATGATCTTATCAGGTTATTCACACATAGATCACATCAAATTCTCTTGTCCCAAATGCAATGATTTACCATGCACTTCATATGGATGCTGTGTAGAGTGTGGACAAGTGCATTTTATGTGGAATCTGAACTATGTTGAATTGACTAAATAAATCCTTCTTTCAGTTGATGCTTCCTCATCCTATAAGTCTTTTGTCCATCTTGTCTTGAATTGGTGAACTTCTAAAGCTACATAGAATTCATTACAAGACTGCATGCATGTTTTTCTTACATATGTCTTGCATTGCCTCTCAAGTCTCATCCATCTTAGTCTTTATCCAGCTACTCTGAACTTTACTTGATAGCTTAGCATTCCATATATAACAACTGAAGTTGTACAAGGATTGCTATCAATGAAATTGATAAAATGAATATCAAGAACAAAGAACCATACAACAATCTTTTTACAAATTTTACCCACTCAGAACATCATATATACCCTTTCTTTCTTTCTTTCTTTTTTTTTAAAAAAAATTCCTATTCAGAAATAAATTTTACAAGAGAATGATTTCCAGACAAAAAGCTTCAGATTCATCCAAACCATTCTGATCCAAAATATCCATCCAAAACATAAAATACATGTAGAAATTTAAGCAATCATCCTCCTAGGCTTAGGACTTTAGAAACCAAGACTTTGCAAATTCACTGATTTTCATTAAGGTGAACCAGAACCAGCCAACTAGAACATTAGCATTATAATTGTTACACCATGAGTATAAAGTGAGCTATAAGAGGTTATCGGTGTTATTCACACATATATCATATCAAATTCTCTTGTCCCGAATGCAATGATTTACCATGCACTTCATATGGATACTGTGTAGAGTGTGGACAAGTGCATTTTATGTGTAATCTCAACTATGCTGAATTGACTACATAAATCCTTCTGTCAGTTGATGCTTCCTAATTCTAGAAGTTTTTTCTCCATCTTTTCTTGAGTTGGTGAACTTCTATAGCTACATAGAATTCATGACAAGACGCATGTATGTTTTTCTTACATACGTCTTGCATTGCCTCTCATCCATCTCAATCTTTATCCAACTACTCTGAGCTTTTCTTGATTGCTCAGCAATCCATATATAACAATTGAAATGTATAAGGATTGCTATCGATTGAAATTGATAAAATGAATATCAAGAACAAAGAATCATACAACAATCTTTTTACAAATTTTACCCATTCAGAACACATATACCCATTTTAAAAATAAAAAATAAAAAAATAAAAAAAATAAAAAAAATAAAAAAAAAAACCCATTCAGAAATAAATTTTACAAGAGAATGATTTCCAGACAAAAAGCTTCAGATCCATCCAAACCATTCTGATCCAAAATATACATTCAAAACATAAAATCCAGGTAGTACTTTTTTTTTACTGCCTCTGAAAATACCTATTCAGAACAAATATTGCATGTGCTAGAAATCTACACCATATCATCTTTTGAGGTTTCATTAATAAAGAATCCACTCCAAAATAGAGAAAAAAATAAAATGATCCATATAATCAAACACCATAACAAGACCTGAGACTTACCCCAAGTAACTATGAGGAAGAAATTTGTATTATTGAGGCTTACCATGAATCTTTAGTGAAGAGCAAGGGATAAAGAGAGATAAAAAGGTTAGGATCACCACAGATAAGATGGATGGGTTGATCATGCTTGACGGCAATCTAGATTTGGTGCGCTCAAAAGAAAATCCCATGTTCAGTGAATCTATCAAATTACATTTATTTTGATTGGATTTAAACCCAGAATTTGTCACCCCCGCAAACCCCATTTTTATTTCCCCCATTAATTTGCACCTTATTCTTTCATCAAGCGAAACAAAGGAATTATAAAATTCCATTCCTCAAATTCTGGCTCTCCCTCAAATTCCCTTTCCAAATCCTCTAACCAGACACACAATTAAGGTATTAATTAGTTACTAATTTTTAGTAGTTCTTCACTTCTACTTTTGACTTCTGTTTTCTCTCTTTAAGCCCACCTATCCAAACATTCTTCAATGCTAAGTTATATCTTCATAGTTTTCATTTAATTTAACGTATATGCTAGTTCTATCAACTAGAATTTCAGAATGACATATTCTTAGGTTTCTCATCTTACTAATAAATCTTCCCTATTATTGATCCAAAAAAAAAGTTGTCAATTAGAAATGTACCATCCATGATTTAGGCCTAGTAAATTCATCAAAAACCAATGCAGAAAAAATGTACACTTAATCACATTATCTTTGACTACAAAACCATATGCACTGAAAGGAACTTAATTGAGCATCACTTTCAATTTGCCCCCAAATGTAAATTGAAAGAAAATCATAGGCGATTACCATACATTCCATTGCCAAAAGAACAGAATTTCTTAACAGAAAAATAACTTAAATTATACCCTCCTTTTGTTTTTTGGCTGGGACAAAGACAAAGTACAATTAACAGCATCAAAATTCAACATTAAATGGGCTAAAGAAAGAAATGTAGTCACCTTATAGAATACTTTGCCTTCAAGGAGGCCATAGGGAACAGGACCAAATTGTCTTGAATCTCTGGAATTATAAATGTTGTCTTCCTCTACCCAAACATGTCCCTTTGGAACCTATGACAACACTAACACTAGCTATAACAAAGCACAATCTATAACTAAAAGCTTTAGCAACAAAATCCAAATTCCAAAAGAACAAAGTTAAAGTGATGAATGATAATAGATAACACAATAGTGTCACATCTATCACTTTTCATGGGGTCAACAACATAGGTGACAGAATGAGACTCCAATCCCAACAAGCGCTTCACCATGACTTTTCGAGGAGATTCAAGAGAGCGTAAGAGGACAATATCTCCGGGGCCCACTTTGCCAAATTTGATGGAGAGCCGCTCCGCCAGGAACATATCGCCGATTAGATTGAAGGTCGGGACCATGCTGGGACCATAGGCCTGCAACCACTCAATTATTATCATTTCTTTCTAAAACATGTTTAGTAAAGTTTAAGGAAAAACGTTTTATGAGGGCAAAGGTGCAGAGGTAGGTGTTGGTGACGTGGAGGACACAGAAGAACTTTGCCACTGCAAGGGTTTTTCCCAATGCTTCTTTCACTATGCTCTTATATTGTAAGTTCCAAAGTTTCCCAACAAGCCCCACCATGTCTGATATCTCTCTGTGTCTCAAGCTAAGCTCTTCTCTACTTCAAAGTCCTTAGTTTTCAAAATACGATTAAGCCAACAGCTATGGATGAGTCTACTCACTCCGGTCTCCAGCAACCAACATTGCCTCTCAGCCTCTGCTCCTAGTGGTCTCTCTCTCTTCAGAATACCTGTATTACGGACAAAGAACTTTGTGCTCACATACCCAAGTCCAACCCAATTTTAGTCTGAAAATCAAACCCACTTTCTTATTATGGGTCCATTAGATTTTATGAGCCCAAAAACCAAAAAATCAACATCACACATGGGAATACACTCGTGATAAACCTCAGGACTATATATATATATATATATATACTTGTTGCTAACCCAAGTGATGCATAGGATAGTTAAATAAATATTAAAACTATTTAGTTTACTTGAAGGTACTATGACTTGAAAATGATAACTAAACTTAGGCTACATGAATGCAATACATATATATTTAAATCCATTGCTATAAAAGTTCTCTTATTATTTTCTATGATAAGTACTAATAATTTTAGAAGACAAAAGAATTACTACATAGTATAAACATATAACTGCCCTTAATGAACTGACTTCTTATAATTAAGCCTGACATCTACCTAACCAATTGTGACTCCAAAAGTTCTTACATGTAGGCACTTTGAACAATCCTTTTTATATGAGATTAGTGAAAAAGGTTCAAATCCATTATGTGCAAGGATATAGTGGTAAAGATACGGAATATGGATGAAAAACTTCTTCAAGTTAGTTAATGAATATAGGCCCAGCATAGTAAATCTAGAAGACATTATATCCTCATACTGTAATAAGCAAACTAAGATTATGATAATTGGTGAATGGCAAATGAATGTGGTGGCACTCGGGAAACTAATTTATAGGTTGAAGGTTTCAACTCTCATATCTTCAAATAAGAGACCATATTTAATTTGAAAATTGCATAAGAAAGTTTAGTGCAAACCTTATTTTGGGTTCTTGCATCTGTTGGACCTGATTCTCAAAACTTTCATTTCCTACCCAACCCTGAAAGTCTGATTCTAGAGAAGAAAACCTGTATCCCATTTAAGATGGAAAATTGTAAGTTTAAAAAAAGGTAGAGGGAAAAACAAAGCAAACATGAGATAAATGGAAGAGGAACATGCTACTATGTCTGCACTATCATATAAAATACCAACCCAAGTTGAAGCTTAATCCTATTTATAGGGAAGATGATAAAATAACCACTACTTGCTGGGGGCTATAAATAAAAATAAAATGAAATAAATAAAACCCATTGCTTAGAGCTTTTTTAGTTCCAAAAGTGGTGTTTCCCCAATAGCCCAACACTATCATGACATCCCACAACTTGTTAATCATCTACTGTTACAACAGTCCATCCTAGGCAAACTTCCTCCTCACCTACTAAATGGGCTTTCAAGAGAAGAAACACCCCATATGCCTATCATTCAAATGGCTATCTGCAGATAGAACCTGTACCCAATGCAAGACCTTTATCCAACCTATATAAAATTATCCATAAAATTCAACTCAGACATTTTGTCAAGCATATGGAGTTCACTTTAAATAGCAGATAAATAATACCAAGAAAATCAATGACCTTCTCAGCTAATGGAAACAATGAGGGAGATCATAGTATCATACTCATGAAAAACAAAAGAGAGGCACACCCCAAGAATTAACATTTCATTTTTGTAACTTGAGAGAAAAAATAACATAGTAATCCACCATTGCAAACCAAAATTAAAGTTCATAGTATCATCACTAATCAAACATGCGTGTTGGAGAAAACCCAATGTCAAAAACATTCTTAAAACTCAAAAAAGCTTTGTCCTTTTATGTAATACCTAAGCAGCAAAACAGAGGTATATACATACCCTTTTGTCGAATGTTGATTGCAGATTTTTCTAACCACCTAAATTTTATCGGTTCTATTAATGCAAAAACGTACCAAGCTTTAGAGGCCAAGACTTGAGGCGGCAGAGACTATGAACAGACGGAGAAAGAGAAAAGAGCTGAGGGGTTTGGCTGAGATGAGAAGGAGGTGGCAGCGTTTAAGCCCCGAGCAAACGAAGGAGAAAGGGCTGAGGCCTGAGGGGTAACCGTTTGGCATTGGATTATACTAATAAGAGTTTTTGTTTTAAACTTTTATGTAAAGATTTTTTAAACTCAAAAAAAAAAAAATTTTAAATTAGTTGCTTTCAAACCAGAGATCCACTTCTGAAAAAGATGTTTTCACACTCTGAGTGTGATAGTCACTTCACATATATAAGTATTTATAGAGTGTCAACGTTAAGGATTGATGTTCAAGTTTCCAAGAGGGATCTTCACTTACATATATACTTAAATTAAATTATAGTAAAATTTATATCTTATATAAATAATAATAATAATAAAATAAATAAAAGCTTAAAAAATAAAAAATGAAATATTGGTGATGTAAAAATTTGCAAGGCTCCAAATGCACAACACTAAGGAAGTCAATAAATAATCAATTTCTTTGGTTTTGTAATCTTTATAAATAACATTTTGTTGAATGTAAAAAAATAGTTTTCTCATTAAACAATAATTTTTGGATAAAAGAAAAGTTATCAGAAAACTAACATAAAAAATCTCCTAAATGATAAATGAGAAATATGTAACATGAATGGAAAAGTCAATTAAAAACAATTACAATTACATACAAATATAAGTTCAAATTATACTTGGTGTAAGAATTATAATTAGATTTGAACTCTTCAAATTTTGCACCAAATAATTTAGCTGGCACAAAAATTAAAAAAATGAGATGAAATACATTGCTCAAAATTGAACTCCAATTTAGAATCTAATTGGATTTAGACTCTTTGATTTTTGCACCAAATAATTTATTTGGCACAAAAAATTTTAAAAAAAAAAAAATTAGATGAGACATGTGGCGCAAAATTAAATTTTAATTTAGATTCTAATTGGATTTTTCTTAACTTTGACTTTGAATATATATACTAGCATAAAACCTATGCATATACATGGTACAAATAAAAACAAATTCAATTATACACATATATGGATTCAAATTATATCTTGTTTAAGTAATGGATATATACATGAATTTTTTTCTCTCTCTCTCTCTCTCTCTATATATATATATATATTAGTTGTTTTTTAATATACGAATGAGTTTACTCTTTCTTTTCCCTTTTTTATTGGGTTTTTTTATGATTTATGTATATTAGACTCTTCATCTTTTGTAAAACATTAACCCACTTAAAACAATTTTAAAAAAAAAAAAGATAGGACACATGACCCAAAATTAAACAACAATTGGAATCCAATTTAAAATCTAATTAAATTTTTTCTCTATTTTGCCTTTTATATATATATATATATATATGGAAGTTTGCAAGTTATAGGTTTCTTTTACGTTTTTCAAAATTAAAATGAATTTAATAACTCAATATTTAGCATGTCAATTTTTTTTTTTTTAATAAGAATCATTTTTTAGAATTTAGAGATTTAATTAATGAATCATTAAAGCTTATTATTTGGACCATTTATTATAAAATTAAAGTTGAGATTAAAAGAACTCTATGATAGAGATCTCTAAAAAAAACTAGAGCTTACATTTATTTTATAAAGTCAGATTGGCATTGAATATTAACTTATCAATTTTATAATACTTTTGTTATTACTTGTTCCAATTTTCTTTTAGCAAATAAAGGAGCATGACTACAATGGAGTTCCCAAACTTGAAAAAGACTAGAGGATTGTTTGGTTTGCTGTGATATTATATTATGCTATAATATTACGTTGTTGTAATCTTATATTAATGTAATCTCAATACAAGAATACAATATTAAATTGTTTAGGAATGTGATGAGATTAAGATGATATGATATATTTTGTAATTTTAAATTATGGTAATGTTAAAAATAAATTAAAAATATTAATGTCACATCATCGTAATGTGCATCACATCAAGGGCATATCACGGAAAACTAAATGCCCCCTAGAAACTTTGTTTTAGAAGTCAGACTAATACGCAATATAGGGCGAGCACATCAAGTAGGGTTAACCTATTAGAGCTCCAACAAGAATCATAGAGATGTCAAGATTCAAGAGAGAAGTATGTTAAGAGGTGTGCAAGATAGTGAGGGAAATGAGAATGTCATATGTTTGAACCTCAACCTATAGACCTCTCAAGCAGACATGGCAAAACGGGTCAGAATTTTTTGATTTGACCCAAAAAATACCCTACATGAACTCTATTTTTTTGACTCGAAGCAAAATATAGGTTAACCCGTGACCTGACCGGTATTTTTTGGGGGTCAACACAACCTGACTCGCAACCCAACCTGAAGCCGAACCATTTTTTAAAACTTTTTTTTTGTAAAAAAAATAATAAAATTAAGACAATATTAGTTTAATTGTTTGTTGTGAGTTTTAAGGAAACAAATAAGACTTTACATAACTGCATGTAAATTAGTTGAAAGATGAATAGTTGAGCATTCTGTAATGAGTAAAGATTTTTAGATATCAATAGCGAAGTACATGCTAAGATAATTTTGTTACAGTAGAGTTAAAACACATAAATTTAAAATTGTAGACGTGTGAGAAACAATCACACGTGTGAGAAACAATCACAAGTGTGAAAATAGTGAAGTCAAAGTATCAAATTAGGTGAGTAAGGGGTTGGTGGGAGAGCCCATAAACCCCCAAAGTAAAGGATATGGTAATTTGGGCCGGGGAAGTCCAAAAGATTTAGCAAAAGCCCATGGGAATGAAGAATTGGAATGAGCCGAGGATGCCCAAGGAAATAGAACGAGTCGAGGATGCCCAAAAGGATGAAATGGGCCAAGGAAGCCCGGAAGCGATGGAATGGGCCAAGGAAGCCCAAAACAATATGAATACTAGCCCAATGCTAATACTGGGTCACTGGAATTAAGTAAGGGAAAAACATACAACAGGCCCAAAAGAAACCCAAAAAGTACAAGTTAAAAAATAATACGGCAGGAATAACAAAATGGCATGGTAGAAGTGCTAATAGACTCGCAAAAGGAGTAAAGAATGGATTAGAGAAGGAAAGATCCACAATCAAGCAAGGCCCAGCCCAGAAAGGAAGTAAAACATAAAGAACGAAAGCTCAGAGACTAATTCACGTTGCAAGAGGTCAAGAACGAGCAACAAGATGTGTAGACGAGCCTCCAGATCATGGCAAATGCATGAACAGCAAACAGGCCATGGACACACATGAAAGTGAAGCACACACAAGGCTCAAGTACCACCAACTTGTACCTAGCCAATACAAGAGTGGTGGGCCATGAGTTAGAGGTAAGAGAATGTATGGTCTAGCGGTGGGGAGAAGGGGGGAGCCTATTCTGGGGTTCTCGCTTAAACTGTTTTGGGAGAAATGTCCTGTTGGGATGAAATACCACCCAAAAGAAGGAAGATGAGTTGGAATTACTAGGTGCATACTATGATGGATAGTAAGAAAAAATGCCCACCCTTATCCAGATGAGAATGCCATGGTGAACAAGCAAACATAATAGGACCCTTTGTCTAGGAATGGGATGTGGCATAACCAGCACAAATAAGTGGTAATGGATGGGTAGTTGACAGACCAATGGGTGGTCTAGGAAGGACACCCACACCAAGACAAAAGCAATTAAGGGGTAAAATAGTAAAAACCCAATCATGACAGGCAATATAAAAGAGGCCTTCGTCGTGCACAGACAACAAGAACAACAAGAAGAAGAAAGAGGGAGATAACATAACAATACCACAGAGAACAACGAAACAGGAGAGTGCAAAATAGAGCGGAAAACTTAGAAAGGGAAAAAGAATTAGAAAGAAAAACAAAGAGCAAGCAAGAGTGTAGGCATGCACAGATAGACTTTTCCCTTCTCTCCCTTTAAAAGCCTTCCCTCTAGTAAGGATTAAGGAATTTGAGGATAAGCCATTTAGACCCATTTTCTCAAAATGGGTAATTTCCGTGGCAGGATTTTCCTGTGAGATTGCCCACATTGAAGAGTAATTCCCTTCCTAGACTTAACTCCATAGGGAAATTAAGCATGGCATACTAACCATTCTTCTCTTCTTTTCTTTGATCAAGCATTGGTGTTATTCCCTTTTTCTTTATTATCATCTTATTTATGTTGCATTTTATATTGCTGCATTACTTCTTTCTTTGTAAAAATCACAATTTTATATTTTCTGTTTTCTGGTTGACAATAAGCATATTCCTCTCATTATTGTTATATTACACTTGTCTGCCATAATTTTCTTGTAACAATTTCATCTATCATGGGCATGTGACCAAAGTTTTAGCAAAGGGGCCCTAGTTTGTGCACAAGCCAGTTTAGGGTGTGTTGCACTCAAGTCGATCTTGACTCTCTTATTTAGAACCATTAGGCCTTAAAGTGGCAAGAGGCAGCCCAGCCTGCAATTGAAAAAAAGGCCCACCACAATTATGATATTTCCTAGAGTGTGTGTTACTTAACAATGATATGATATTCATTAAAGAGACCATGTATAAATAAGTAAACAATCAAACTTTAAAGTATATCTCAAATTGAAATAAAGTGCCAACCACAATTGATAATAGATTATAAAAATAATTTTCAAGATTGTAAACTTCTTATATATTTTTATTCTTTGTCAAATGAGTTATCCAATAAGTTATTTGTAATTTTGTTTTATATTTTGGAACGTTGATATTGCGTAGAAATAAAACTTGTGTATTTGTTTTACTTATCTTTGTGTTATTTTGTTTTAGATAGCAATGCTAGGATTTGTATAATTTTAAAATTATTGAATGAGTATTAATAAATTTAACTGAATTCATTCTTGATATAAGCGGTGAATTCAAAGTTTACATCAAGTAATTTGTTGCATAACTTTCCAAATGGCAAAATACATGTTGTTTTCTTTATATATATATATATATATATATATATATATATATATATTCAAGTGAAAAATATGGGTCAACCTAATCCGACTTGCAACCCAAACCTATTTTTAATCCGCTTAAAATAACCTATTTTTGACCCACAACCTGAACCCACCCGGCCCATCCCGTTTTGCTATGTCTACTCTCAAGGTTTCTTCATGCAGTAAATTCAACGCTACCTATAAAATTGATAACTTACTTGAAGTTGATCATTATCATTTTCATGCAATTGTACATTTTGTTAGCTATATATGTTCAAGGCCCCTCTCAAAAATAAAAACAAAAACTATATAACTATATATATGTATTTGTACACGTGCGGAATGCCTTTTTTTTGTCCAATATAATACAAGGTAAAATAGATAAATCTTTGTATATATTAAACACATTTTTATTTAATAAATCCAAGGAAAATTTTTGGTTGACTTGATATATTGAAAACTTTTCTTTTACTTCTGAGATTAGTGTGTATTTATTTTGTTTAGTTACTCATTCCAATTAGTGACAAGAAAATGTGTAAAGTTCAATAAGTACATTATGTATAAGTCAAAAAGGGTTGAGCTCGCTGGGATAGCTCGGTAACCCTCCTCTTTCATGATTACTAAATTGAATCTGTTGAGCATTTTTTTTAAATAAGGCACCGATGTTGGTTGACGACGTGATAAACATAATGATTGTGTGTGGACCGTGGATAGGATTTTTATATACGATATCAGAGCATCCATGATACATACCCGTGTCCAGAAAAGGCCTCCAAAAGTCAATTGATTTATTTAATTTCATATTCCTCACAATTTCTCTCTCTCTCTCTCTCTCTCTCTCTCTCACACACACACACACACACACACACACACACAATATATATACATATAACTATAACTAAGATGCGAAGTAACTTCATAGTTCACACTATATGTATCGGAGATTGAATCCCTCAATTAACCAAACATAAACGCAATTCCAAAAGGCCAATAGGCAAAAAATAAAATAAAGCCTGCGCACTATAGAAACAGGGGGTTCTTTATTTTTTATTCATTAATAACAAGAGGGGAGGTTCACATAAAACAAATAAAGGTGGAACAGGGCACCGACCCAACTCTATCTTCTTGAACAAAAACAAACCCAAGACGGTGAGGGACCATCCCACTTACAAAACGAAGCCCAGTGGGCAAAGTTATGAGAATGAGAATTTACATTCCTAGGGGAACTTAAAAATCTTTTTTTCGTTTTTCTCTGCAAAATGATATACAGGACTTCCTTGCAGGCAGGCATCATCTGGTTTCAGAGTTTTAGACTATTTCATACTTGGTGCTTGCGTAGAATTGAACTTAGGACATCAGAAATTCTCTACTTGATCAAGCAAAACAAAACAGAAGACTATTTATGGCTCATCTAATTTCCGCTAGCTGTTTACTCGTTCATGGTTACTTGTATCATCAATATCTCTCACGAGACCTCTTTACATTGATTAAATAGACCACTCCTAGTTGGACCTAATGATATACAAGGAAAGCCATGGGCTTGCCTCTGATGTAAATTAAGAGACAGAACAGAAGGAATACATACATACAAAAATACAATCAATAGATCAGGAAGCACAAAAACCACTGGGTAGTAGATTGTGAAGCAACAATTAATCGTATCAATCTCTTTGTGAGACAAAAGGCATGCTGTAATCACTAATGGGAAAGTGAAGTGGCAGAAAGTTCAAAAGCTGTGCGCCACTATACGACTTACCTATTGGGTCTGCAATTGGGATTGAAGAGAAAAGGGATGGCACTATGCATGCATGACAATGAGTGACGAGATGTGTGTTAAAGAAAAAACTCAAAAGATAAGTATATATGGGAAAAATAACAGTACCCCATACTTGACCCTACATAGGGTGCCACCAACACCATTAGCTACTACTTGGTCTGCAAGGAAACCAGAATGCACTATGCATGTACAATCTAGATGTCCATACCTATATGTTTCCTAACGATAAACAATCAAAAATTGAGGTTGAGATAACAGGAAAAACACTAAGAAAAGTCAAGTGAAAACCAATAAGCAGTAACAACGTAAATACCTCAATTTGGAACTAATGCCTAGTAAAGAATACAGATACCAGAAAGATGCTTAAGATGGAATGCTAAAAAACAAAAACCAAAGTATCAAAAGGAGTGCAGAGGCAGGGAAAACATCACTGAAATTTTAAACATTCATAACCATAACGTCACTTTTAAGTAGTGGCAACATGCCAGATAGAACAAGTGGCTGCTAGAGAAATAGTGAGCAGCTTACACATCAAACCACTGATCCAAGTCCAACTCTTCCCTCCATCAAATACTATAAACACAGAGGTCATGATAGAAACTAACAAGTTTAACTATGAAAGTCACAGCTTGTGGAGCACTCCAAAAATACAAGTATAAAGGATTTTCTTACACAACCATGAGAATTGAATACCTGTGATTATTATTACCTTAATACCATCTTGCTGCAAGTGAGACAGGCAGGAGGAGGAGGCAGGAGAGAACCATATAATACATGAAGCTTAATTTAGAAATGGAGTACAGTCATCCTTACCATGGCAGTCTTTTAAGACAAATTCTTTAGATCCCCGACTCCGAGCTTTTGTACTTCAACCTTGAGAGACTTGAGGTACCTAACAGCTTCATCTAGTACAGCAACAGTATTCATTTGATTGCCACCAGGTACTATTCCTCTCAGTGCCCTCACCATCTTCTTCATTTTCTTCTGTTTCCTTTCACTATTGCAGCTGTCACCACTGCCTGAGGACATCTGATTAGAAGAAGACAATCTATTCTTCTTTGGTTTTGAACCATAGTTCGAGAAAGAATCAGGAGATGCGATTTGATAATCTTCATCAGTCCGTGCTGTGCTAACCACTTCATCATCATATTCTTCTTGCTCATCCTCTTCCAAACTCAACAACGCATCAATATCATCTGAATCTTCTTTCAGTGGAGAGGATATTTCTCTTTCTGTATGATCAACCTCTTTTACCTCAAAATTGTCTTCAACATACGTAGCACCGATGTTTACACCAGGAGCACTAAATTTGTGAGCAATTGCAGGGTGGAACATAACTTGGCTTCGCTGATCAGTTTGATCAAAGATGATTAAATTCTTTGGACAGACCTCAGAAGGTTGAAATTCAACACCATGGAATGGTGTCAAGTGCTTAGCAGTTGGAGTTAGAACTGCATCAAAGGCAGATGCCACTGGAATATGCATGTAACCATTCCCCACTTGATTTGCTAGAGGGCGCACTGCCTTTTTGCGGAAAAAATGTTGGTCACTCTGCATCTGGAGTCCTATTTTCTATTTAATTAAAAGTCCACGAAATAATGGAGTTCACACTTTTGCAATGGCAATTATTTAATTATCAATTGGACAAAGGTTCCTAAGGTGACGATTAAATTAAGGTATCGACATTCTGGTACAAGAAAGCTGTTTTTCCAAATAAACACTTATGGAGCTACCACCATTAAATGCTCATCTTTATCATTGCCTTCTTATGTATGAATGCAACTAAAGGCAGTCAGTCCCAAATCCCAATGTCCCAAAACTCAGAAATAGTAGACTACGTAACAGGTTTAAGCAACTGACGGAAGTACTCAGCCTGTAACAGATAATAAAAAGTCAATAGAGTAATGAACTATTAAACATATAATCAGACAAAGGAAGCACAGAGTTTGGAAGATGTTCTCATAAAGTCCATGAATGGAGAAGTGTAAGAGAGAACTATTTAAAAAAAAAAAAAAACCCTTTATAAGTTAAAGCTGAACTTTTTAATAATTAAATGAAACAAATAAATGGACAATCACAAGTGCAAATTTCTTCTAGACTGCTCAAATTCTTCCATGGAGTTAAAAAGGTACAAAAAGTGCAAGATGACCAATTTTCACAATCTGATTTAATTTGAAATTTGAAAGTAAATAAAGTTTTAGAACTTTTACAGGATTTCAATCTTCCACCTTTGGTTTCAAACAGAGAGGCCCCAAACCATTCCCAGGAAGAATCACAGGTTAATTTATCACAGTAAGTTTGTAGCATTAGGTAAAAGAGGGAGGCATGCTGTTATTCTTGTACAATCAGGTCTCTTAATTTCCTCATTCTTATCTAAATGCAATTGAAGTTTGCATCACTTAAATTTTCAATATATATATACAGAGAGAGAGACAGAGACAGAGACAGAGAGAGAACTGAAGAACTAGTGCACATGCATGCTGGAATATTCATACATAATCCCCTAATAATAAATCTACTGGACAGCTGAAATAATTATATCAATAAACTCCAATCTATATTCACCACAACAACATATAAAAATTTGATGAAGATATTTAACATATTATCATGACAGGACACTAGCAATTGACATGTAACTAGCTCTTTAATGAGTGCCATTTATTATCCAACGCATAAGCCAGAACATGGCTCCGACGATGGAGGTTAAAAATGAAAATATCACGAGGAAACTAAACAAAGCTTGGAAATACTTTTCCACAGAACACAACCGTAATCATATTAAGATACACCAATCCTATATCACAAACACCCCAGAAGCTTCATATAAGGATTATGCATTGCAGAAGGAGACAAGGCAGTGTCAAATCAGTATAAGCTATAAAGAATCATGCTTAATCAATTTCACAATAAGAAAATAGGAAACCACTTTTACCTGGCAAACTTGTATCAGTTGATAGTATGTGATGATCCCAACACTCATTTTAATCTTCCCAACTTCTTTCACTGCTCGGTATCTTTTTATGGTTACTCCAATGTACATTCTCACTCCTCCCACCAGTTTTAAATTAAGACAAAAGTACAAGCTAAAAGAATCCCTTCATAAAACACCTACAGAGAATCAAAAAAAAAAAAAAACCCACTTAAGATCAATGAGAGAAACATGAAACAAACACATATAGCCAAATGTTAAACAACAGGATATTTCCAAAATGACAAATCTTTTCGAAATCAGATTGGGAAAATTTACAAACATCCATTCATCTGTGTCCAAAACTCGTTTCCACGAGTTCTCATTTTAGGCAAAACAAATGAAAAGAATCATATAATTATGTGATAACAAAATGACATGAAACCCACATTAAAAAATTCAGTGTTCAATTCTCCACAGCTTATTTACACACCAAACAGAATTGCATAAAATTAAACTTTTCTTCCATTACCTGGTTCAGATAATAATAATAATAACAAATCAATTCATAGCCATGAACAACAATTACCACATAATAAACACAAAAGAGAGAGTGTGAATCTCACCAAAACGAAATGGAATTACAGTATAACACGAAAGAACACAACCAAGCGAACACAGTTCATCTCGTAATACACAAAAGAGGACGTCCACGGCATCTCGATTTTGCTTCTTCAATCCCCAGTTCTTCAAGTAAATTTTGAACTCAAGCTTCTACTGCAAAATCACAAAAACCCAATACAGAAAAATTAATAGTCCAACTGAACTGAAGGTCGAAATTTAAAAAATATATATATAAAAAATAAAAATAAAAATAAAAAATAAAAAAAAAGCAAATCTTTCAGCTTGACTTTAATCGCTGGGGAAAAATGCAAGAAAATACATAAGATTCAATAATTTCATTTCATTATCTCAGCAACCAAACAGAGAATAAAGCAAGATTTGTCAAAAGAAAACCAAAATTCAAGTTCTCCTCGGATTCTAGATCACGATCACAAAACAAACCCTAGACACAGAACAAAACAAAATACACTAAAAATCACAACCAAAAAAAGAAAAAAGAAAAAAAACAGCTCAAACAACGAATCAAAAAAAAAAAAATCAAAATTTCCGAACCTGTTGAGAAATTTTCCTAGATTTGCTGTATGAATTGAATTACGGTCTAGAGGAAGAGAGAGAGAAAGAGAGAGAAATGGAGGTGAGATGAGAGAGAGAGAGTGGGTATGGGAATGGGAACGGGGGAATGGGTGGTGTTTGGGTGCGATTAATTATTAAGTTTGGGGATGTGTGCTTTTGGGTTTGGGTTTTTGGTTTTTGTTGGATTAGGAGTTATGTTACGAGACAGGGTGGAGTCAAACGCGGATAACGGGAGCCGTTGGATTAGAGTTGTTGGGCCTTGGAAATGGTTTCCGTTTAATGCGGGATTATGTATATACCGTTGGATCTAGCACGCGTGCGTGCCTGGATTAGAGTGGGCCCTCTTTGACGATTATACCCTTCGTGTTTTCGTCTCTCTCTCTCTAGGGTCTTTTTTTTTTTTTTTTTTAATAAAAAACTAGTATTAATTTAGGACTTATTTGGTAGAACATTTTAATAATATGTTTTCAATTTTTAAACAATAGGCGTAAATGCTCTTTTTCGTCTCTATATTTTGAGGTCATTTCTATTTTGGTCCCTACATTTCTATTTTACCACTTTTAGTCCCTACTAATTAACGCTTGTTATTTTAGTCATTTCCGTCATTCAATTAACAGAAAAAGCTGACCAAACAGAATGCACTATTGACACAATAAATACTGACGTGGTGAATAAAATAATATTAAAAAATATCACATCAGCATCTAATTTTAAAAAAAAATTAATTTATCAATTTTAAACCAACAAAAAAAACAGAATTAAAATTTAAAAAATACATAAATTTAGATTAGGTTCATCTTCAACAAGTACAGAATGAACACAAACCCAGATTTTAAATATAAGAACACACCCAAATTTTCTAGCATTTTCTAGCTGTCGACCCAAACAACACCCAAACATCACCCAAAGCACAAGGATCTAACAGAAACTAAACAATAGAAGAATCAAGAAATCATGATCCACCTGTGAGAAGCAAACGATAACAGAGACCCATCCACCGTGACCCATTACCAAAAAAGAAGAATCAAGAAATCATGATCCACCGTGACCCATTAACAAAAAAAAAAAAAAGCAAACCCATTACCAAGCTCCACCGTGACCCATCCATCACCCACCACAAAACCATCGGAACAAATCACAACCATCAGACCCAAATCCATTTCTAAACCGCAGACCCAAATCCATTGGAACATCTGCCCAACCCAAATCCGAATATTGCAAACCCACCGAGTAATTGAAACACAATCGGCCACAATCACCGATCTACACCGTAGAGGACATGGCGGTGATGTTTGAGAGAGAAAGGGACTAGAGAGAGAGAGATGACACCCAAAGAATGGGGGCGGAGAAACTAAGAGAAAGATCTAGGAAGGAGAAGAAAATAAAGTAGAAAAAGAAACCAAGTACAAACATAAAAAGATCTAAATTTCACCATTTTTTTTAATTTTAATTATGTTTTTTTTATTCTTTTTATAATTTTTATAATTGATAAATTTAATTTTTTAAGTTAGATGCTGACGTGGATGCTGATGTAGTATTTTTTAATATTATTTTATTTGTCATGTCAGCATTTACTGTTTCAATAGTGCACTCCGTTTGTCACGTTAGCTTTTTCTGTTAGTTGAGTGACAGAAAGGACAAAAATAACAAGCGTTAATTAGATTATAGACTAAAAATGGTAAAATAGAAATGTAGGAACCAAAATAAGAATGACCACAAAATATAGGGACGAAAAGGGCATTTACGCCTAAATACTATTACTCATATTTTAACACACTTTTCATCCACACGTATTTCAAAAAAATATAAAAAATATTACTAAAACTCTTCTACCAAACAGATCCTTAATATTTATAACTACATAATTTGAGTAATTTAAAATGTATAAATTGGGTTATTACCTTTTTGCACCTCTCATATTAACAAATATTGATTTAATGTGTGATTGTCAAAATGGAGGTGATTTTCACTTTCTTTAAAAGTAACCCACGTTTGTGATCCTTACAATTTATATGTTATATGCAGGAAATATATTTATTAAAGTATTCCCCAAATTCGCATAGTTAGTCTTAGTTTCATGTTATTTTGTGACTAATTATGAATTGTCTATATTTTATAGGAAATGGAGGCTTTACATGCTAATGGGCTTTTTGTAAGATATAAGGATGGACTCTACTTCAAGTGGGTTGAGGCCGACTCACCAACCCACTTCAAATTATCCTTAATAGTAGGCCGAGAATGTATATTGTGTTCACCAAGAAAATGTAGTAACTTGCAAAATGTGAAACATGTCATTTGTTAAGGGCCACAGCCCGAGCATCTTAACGTGACACTTGTGCACAAGATAGACGAATTGACCATGGACGATGTGCAAGACATAGACAATGACAAATAGGTGATGTCAAATACCAGAAGGCACTGAAACCAGTGAGCTTATCAATGGGCTTGGGCAGCTTAACAAGACTCCGCCTAAACCATCGTGTTGCAAGCGTAAAGGCAAGTGTCATGAGGATCACCATTATATTTGATAAATAGATTTGTTCTTTACGCATGGAGTTCGGCATTTTTCTTGAAAATCAAGTAAACCACTTTTCTCTCCGGGTAGATTTTTTAATTACTGGACTCAATAGATTGAATTGGACTAAAGTAACCGAAGTGGACTAAATGGACTGAATTAAATCAAATAGAGTGAACTGTACCAAAGTGGATTTAATAGACTGAATTGGACTTGTTAAATATTAGAATTGATACACTATATTGAATATACTAGTATGAATGCAGAAGCAAAAACATAAAATATAGAACACAATAACATACGAGGGTTACATAGTTTAACCTAACGGCTTACGTCCATTGAGGAAACCCTAGAAGAGCTATATCAATAATATAATTAAAGTGTAATACAAATTTTATATTACAATGAACTATAATATGTATATATATAGTGGACTAAATCCTAAACTAATAAACTTCAAGTATAAGTAAAGGACTTGGCTTGCACACAAAGTAGAATTAAACTTGAGATTATGCTAATGGGCTAATATATCTTTAACATGATCAAATAGCCAAAAGTAAACTGTAGCTATTGTTCTAAACAACAGGGTTTGGTTTATTTTCCCAGGAATTAAGTTGGCCTTTCAGACATAGCTTCCCTTCCCGGTACTACCAAGTCTACAATGAAACTGTCTCGGATGCCATAATTAACAATTCTGTCTAAACTTTAAGATTTCATTTTGACCCTCAAATTTCTTTCAACTCCCGGATTGCTTTCTGCCTTAACATGCACAATGAAGCAGTTCGGGCCTTGCGATATTTAATTAACATTGGCAGCAAATTTAAGAACTTCCAAACGTGTCTAATCCCTAATACCACTTGTCAGCTGCTTGAGGTAAGTATTTGTACCGAGATGAATATCGATTTTTTTTTTTTTTTGTGATCAATTTAATAAGAATCAATCATTCTCATTGTTTTTCAAGCATTTTTGTGATGTGTATTGGGCTATCCACTTGATTCAACGCAGTAATAGAAGTGGGAGTGGGGTGCCAAGATCCAAAAGTCATTAGAGATTTCAACAATTGGAAATTGGAGATGGTTGATTCGTTGTTGGAGGTTGAAGTTAAATGGCAATGGTAGGATTGATGTGTGCCTTTATGAGGCCTTGTGAGGCATAAGTGCTTGCTTTGTTTGGGCGCGTATTATGCTGATCCCGTATATATGTATGCTTTTTATCTTATACTATCTTTACCACATTTATAATAATTTTCATTTGATTTCGACTTTTTGGATAAATATTTTCTCACAAATTATATTATTTTAAATAATTAAGTGAATTCATGTTAGCTCTAATTGATAAAATATTTATTAAAAAAAAAAAAAATTTGGAATTCGAACCCTACTTATACTTAAAACTGATTGGAGAGTAATCATCGTACAATAGATGCTATAAGTATAAGTTAAAATTTTGTTGTATTTATCAAAAAGAAATTGATATAATGGATCAAATAAGTAAAAAATAATTATTTTCAAAATCCTAAATTTTAGATTATATTTAAATTTAAACTACTTATTAATGTGAAGGGTAACTATTTAATTTTAAAACATAATCTAAAATCAAATAGACAACTCGTGCCGAATACATCCAAATCACACTTCAACTATAGAATTCAAAAAACAATATTAGTAAATGCTAATGCACTAGTAGATTGACAAATACATATTAGAGAGCACTCTGCTTTATACAGATAAAAACTGAACCAACAAATGACTAAACATTGAATAGAAACTATTAAAGATATAAATAGCCTATTGAGATGGGTATGTACAAATTAACATGTGGAGGAGAAAAAAGAGGAGAAAATAATGTATAATGTATAATGTATAAATGTTTTTGACCTGCAAAGATAAAGGGTAGTTGGCTGTGGTAGTTGATTTGAATCCTCTTGATTGTCAATCAACTAAAATCACAAGAGAGTGGTCCAGTGGTCTTGGGTGATGTATAAGATGCATTGAGGGTGAGGTCCAAGGTTCGAATTTGAATATGGACTCACTTGGGTACTCAAAGTTCACTAGTGTCCCTCGTGAGGTTGAGAAGCTATGGCTCACCGTGGTCCCCCTATATCCCAGCAGGGCCCTAAATCCAACGGGTAAAGTGCTATTATGGTCACGTCCTGATAGGATTGCCATATTGATTGCTCCCCTACCCATTTTTTGTTCATCAAAAAAAGAATGGAATGCCAGGATCACCAAGAAGGAATGATAACAAGCTCTATTTCAGTTGAAGCCATGCATTGATACTCAACTTCAGCATTGGACTAGGCCACAATCGGCCTTTACTTTTGCACTTCAAGAGATGAAGTTGCTAAAAAAAAATACACAAAGTGGTAGATGAAGTTACTTGTGCGAAATCCAGTGGTAGATTGATGGCTTGTAGAACAACCAACCAATCAAGATCGGAAAAGGCATATAGATCAAGTGTGTTTGAGACCAAATTTTGCATCCCAAAGTGAGTAGTGGCCTGGACATATATAACACAGAATGCGTTTAACAAGCTAGAAGATGCATGAAATGGTATACCTACAAAATTCACACCGTAAGAGAGACAAGTAATTGTAAGGTATTGCAAACCCACCACCAAGGTTATGCTAATGGGTGGGATCTAGGTAAGTCTCACTAAAGGGAAGGAAGTGGTGACCTTTAGGAGTTGAGATGGGTTTGCAAAAGTTCATTGTAGTATGAGCATGATCGAGGAAGTTCAATGCATAATGTGTTTGGCAAAGAAATAGAATATGAGCAGATCGATGAACTTTAATTATGCCGAGGAAGTGATGAAGAAAAACTCAGGTCCTTGATGATTCATCAAGGACTTGAGTTTTTCATAATGATGAAGAACTAGTGAGCCAATTGAGAAATATTAAGTCAGCTAATTCGAGTAAAGTTATCACTAGTGACCGCCATATTGTCAACATTGAAAAGTAATAGAAAAATACCATGGCAAAAGTGACAATAAACAATGCGGGATCAGTGGTGCTACAATAAAGTTGAGTTGAAGCAAGTAATCAAACTAAGCTCAAGGAATTTATTTAAGACCATAGAGTGCACGATTCAATTAACACACATATGTGGCGTGTTCATGATCAACATATTCCGGAGTTTATTACATGTAAGCTAGTGTAGATAATGAGGCCTGCATTTTTAAAAATGCCACTCCTATTACAAAACTTCTTTTTTTGGGTTGGCTCTCACCAAAAACTTTTTTGCCTCTCATTATCTGCATTATTCGTTCCACCATTTTATATAATTCGTTTTTGATAATAATAAAAGTAACTACGAGAGAATAAAAGTCTAAAGAGTTTTTAGTTGATTATGTGACTGTTTATTAGAGACTAGCCTCTTTGCACGCATACTGCACGTGTTTAGAAGTTCTTCTATTTTTTTATGTAAAGACAAAACTTTTTGTGTGTACTAATTCGGGTTGGTTGCATTTCCAATCACCAAAATTCCTAGGAGAGTGATGAGATTTATATGTTTGAGAGTGAATTAAAATTTTCGTGCTACATCTTATCACTCCCCTAAAAATTTTGGTGATTGGAAATTGCAACCACCTCAAAGTAGTACACATGAAAAGTTTGTTTTTAGAAAATATATAGAGAAGTCTCTAAGAACACGCATTGAGGTGAGTTTAATAATTTAATAATATGATATATGTATCAGAAAAAATCTATGCTATCTAATATCTAATCTTTCTCTAACTTTTCTCATTGATTTGTTAATCATTGAGAAATCATTTCTATCTTTGTGGCAAAGGATACATATTTTTGGAGAAATTATAAGATACACATGGTGGACAAGTGATGTGGTCTACTATTCCACTAAAAAATTTCCACCTGTTTAAAATTGTTAGTTAGAAATTTTTTTAAAACAAAAATTAATTACTGACTCAGTAATTTTAAACAAGTGGACGTTTTTTAGTGGAATGGTAGACAAATGACGTAATCCACCAGATGACTCTATAATTTCTCCTATTTTTGGATTTGTCTAATTTTATAATATATAATATCATATTATTTGAGTGTTTTATGTTTCTTTTTCATTGGTTGAACAACTTGGAAAGTGACAGACTTAAGAGAGGGGTTAGATAGCAATTGACATCAACATATTCAACACAAGATTGGCCATGTACATATTTGGTTAAATTCTAGGTCTGTTAGTGTTTAGTCATTTGTTGGTTCAATTCTTATCTGTATAAAGCAGAGTGCTCTCTAATATGTATTTGTCAATCTGCTGGTGAATTAGCATTTAATATTGTTTTTTGAATTCTATAGCATATTACTTTTTTTTAATTTTTATTTTAAAAAAGAACATTGTCATTTGAAAGAGAAAGTATAATTTTGAATTTGAATTGAGTAAGACAATTCAAGAACAAAATCTTTTTAAAACTATAATTAAAAAACTTGAATTGTAATTATAATTATCATAACTGATAATTTAGGGTGGAAAATTGAATTCTTATTATTATTTTTTCCAATGCCTCCACCAAGAATAAAAATATAATGATCAAAATCATAGTTTATAAAATTGTCTCTAAAGCATAATATAAAGACCAAAGTCATATAGTAGATGTAATAAAAGAAAATCAAATAAAACTACAACAAAGGCCAGACTATGGTAATCCAAAACAAAATAAAAAAACAAAATAAAAAGCGAATTTTCAAAAAAAAAAAAAAAAGTAATACCAATAAACTACTACCATATAGCTGTTGCTCGGGTTATGTGATATCAAATCTAAGATGCTTATGGTATAATAGACAAGTAATTTGATGCCAAGTTTCGCTATATTTTAAATGTACTTCAATTTGTGCTAAGAGTCATTCCATCTTATTTGTAAAATTTTGAACGTATAATACTTCCAAGTTCCAACCTATTTAAAACTATTTTGAGTCCATCTAAAATTACTTCTAACTCATACTATTTAGGTCCCATTTGAAAATATTTTCTATTTATTTAAAACCTAGATTTTCTTACAAAAACTTATTATGAGTTAAATTTTAAATTTCAATAAAAAAAGTATACTATGTTCTAGAAGTTAATTGTTCATATCTTATTTTAAAAATGAATACATGAAATAAATTTACTACATCACAATAACAAAAATTAAGTTATGAAGTAAAAAAATATTTTTTTTTCTAAAATAAAATACAAAAGCAAAAATATTTGTATTTTCTACAAAAGAATATTCTTACAGCACTTTTTTTAAAAGTTAACAAAATATAATAATGGCCATATTAAGCTTATGCAGGAATTGTAAAATGTTTTTAATTTCATATTTTAAAATGTAACAATGCATATGCATGAAGTTATAAGCTAATTATTATAATGTTTAATGAAGAGGATAAAATATGAGATAAGGCCAGGCGAGCCTAATAGGCCCATGTCCACAGGCCCATGTCCACAAGCCCAAAGAAGGTAGAGCCCATCCTTTGTGTGGGTCCCTGACAGAACGAAGGCCCAGACTTGCCCACCACGTTTCAGAAAACTTGCTCTACAAGGATGAAGCTTGCTCTGCAAGGATGAAGCTTGCTCCACAAGGAAAGGAGGCAGGACCTCACTACTATAAAAAGGCCCCAACATCCTCACAAAAAGGTACGCGCGTAACTAACTCCTTTCTAGCACTCTAGAGTTGTAAAAACATTTCTGACTTAATCTTCGGAGGGTGTTTGGCCGGCTCCACACCGGTGCCCCTTGAAGGTGCTTCTGTGTTGTTCTCTCTTTCAGGCAACGGCTACTGAGTGCAAGGATCGTGCATCTCACTGGTGAACTTTTCGGCATCATCAGTTGGAGCCGTCTGTGGGAATGGGTCGATCGTGACAGCTTAAGCCATTGTCGCCTCCCGGACACAAGAGTTGCATGGTACTCACACGCTCGATGGCCACCACCAACGACGTTCAAGGCGACGAGCCGCCAAGGCCCACCGCATTAGAAAGACAGGTTCAGACCCTCGCGGCTACAGTAGAACGCCTCACGAAACAGAATCACGACCTGGAGGAACAGTTGCGACAGAAGGACCCGGGACATAACGGTCAGGAGGAGAACCAGGGGGACAGCTCCGAAAGAAGGGGGCTTGAGAAGCAAGAGGGCAGTAATGAGCCCAGTAGAACGGAGAGGCGGAATTCTAGCATGCCCTCCCTCACGAATGCAACCCCACCACCCATCCTCGCAGAGATGCAGGCGATGAAAGAGTAGATGGAGGTCATGATGAACGCCCTCAAGGGACGCGTCTCCAGCGACCTTGACGATTTAGTGAATAGGACGGACTCGTCGTTCATCGCACCAGTCAACTCCTGTCCTCTGCCACTGAAGTTCCGGATGCCGCAAGTTAAGAGCTACGACGGGATCAAGGACCCGTTAGATCATCTGGAAACCTTCAAGACCATGATACACCTCCAGGGGGTACCGGACGAGATCATGTGTAGGGCCTTCCCTACAACACTGAGAGGCGCAGCAAGGATCTGGTTCAGCAGATTGACGCCAAATTCGATCAACACCTTCAAGGAGCTAAGTGCCCAATTCACCTCGCACTTCATCGGGGGACACAGGTACAAGAAGTCTACAGCATGCCTAATGAGCATTAGGCAGCGGGAGGACGAGACGCTGCGGTTATACATAACTCGCTTCAACAAGGAAGCACTTTCCATTGATGAGGTTGACGACAAGATTTTGGTGGCAGCCTTCATGAATGGCCTACGGAAGGGAAAATTCTTGTTCTCCCTGTACAAAAATGATCCAAAGACCATGTCTGAGGTACTCTACAGGGCCACGAAATACATGAATGCGGAGGACGCACTATCGGCCAAGGAAGACAAACCCAGGAAGAGAGAGAGACCGGAAGATGCCAAGCAGGACCACGGAAAGAAGAAACCAAGAACGGGAGACAGACGCGAGGATAAGCGTTCTAAACCCCCAGGAGGGAGATTCACAAGATTCACCCCTCTGAACGCTCCGCTAGACCAGGTGCTGATGCAGATCAAAGACGAGGGATCTCTGACATTCCTAGGGAAGCTAAAGAGCGATCCAGCCAAGCGATCCAGGAATAAGCATTGCCGTTTCCACCGCGATCACTGTCACGATACTGCGGATTGCTACGATCTGAAATAGCAAATTGAGGCCCTCATCAGAGAAGGAAAACTGCAGAAATTCGTCAGTAAGGAGAGGACGGATGCTCATGCACGGGAACAGGCCCCCCGGCGGGAGAACGACCATCAGAAACCCCCTGTGGGGGACATAAGGATGATTATAGAGGGCACGACAGCGACGGGATCATCCAAGAAGGCCCGAAAGACCTACCTCAGGATGGTCCAAAATGTGCAGACAATGGGTTCTGTACCCAAGATAGCACGAAGAGAAAGTCCGATCATTGGGTTCTCGGAGGCCGACGCGAGACGCCTCTACCATCCGCACGATGACGCCCTTGTCGTCAGTTTAAAGGTAGGAGATTACAACGTACACCGGATGCTGGTCGATAATGGCAGCTTGGCAGACATCCTGTACTACCCAGCATTCCAGCAGATGGGAATAAATAGAGCGCGACTAACACCAACGCATGCCCCGTTGGTCGGCTTTGGAGGAACAAGGATACTCCCACTAGGAGCAATCACACTCTCAGTGACAGTCGGTGATTATCCGCAGCAAATCACTCAAAACGTGACCTTCTTAGTGGTCGACTGCTCATCCGTGTACAACGGTATAATAGGGCGACCAACACTGAACTCTTGGAAAGCAGCGACCTCAACATACCACCTGATGATCAAGTTCCCTACGGAGTACGGAATTGGAGAGTTGCGAGGAGATCAGGTGGCCGCCCGGGAATGCTACGTCGCCATGCTGGAAATGGAGGATCACCAGCAGACCTTGTGCATTGGCGAACAGCGGACCATCGCAGAGCCGATAGAAGAGTTGGAAGAAGTCACGCTCGATGAATCGAGACCCGGACGGACGACAAGAATGGGCACCCTGGCCAGCCCGACGGTAAGGCAAGACCTGGCAAACTTCCTGAAGAGGAACCAGGACATATTCGCGTGGAGCCACGAAGATATGCCAGGAATCGATCCGTCAGTGATAGTCCATAGGCTGCATGTCAACCCGGACTCCCCCCCAGTCCGGCAGAAGAAGCGGGTGTTCGCGCAGGAACGGGACAAAGCAGTGGCGGAAGAAGTTAGAAAACTGCTGGAGGCTGGGTTTATCCGAGAAGTCTACTACCCCGACTGGCTAGCAAATGTGGTCATGGTGAGAAAGAACAGCGGAAAGTGGAGAATGTGCGTCGACTTCACGGACCTTAACAGGGCGTGCCTGAAAGACAGCTATCCACTCCCAAGGATAGACACTTTGGTAGACTCGACGGCCAGACACGAGCTCTTGAGTTTCATGGACGCCTTCTCAGGCTATAACTAGATTAAAATGGAGGAGGAGGATCAGGAGAAGACCTCTTTTGTAACCAGCCAAGGACTTTTCTGCTACAAGGTGATGCCATTCGGACTCAAGAACGCGGGGGCCACATATCAAAGGTTGATGAACAAGATGTTCGCGCACCAGCTCGGTAGGAACGTACAAGTCTATGTCGACGACATGTTGGTGAAGAGCGTGCGCGAGAACAGCCATCTCAGCGACCTTCAGGAGACATTTGACACCCTTCGGTCGTACAACATGAAGCTGAACCCAAGCAAGTGCGTGTTCGGGGTTACGGCCGGGAAATTCTTGGGATTCATGGTGTCCCAAAGGGGTATAGAAGTCAACCCAGAGAAAGTGCGAGCCATAATGGAGTTAGAGCCCCCGAAGACAGTGAAGGCAGTTCAAAGCTTGAACGGAAAAGTTGCGGCCCTGAACAGATTCGTCTCCAAAGCGACGGATAAGTGTTTGCCTTTCTTCCGAGTACTGAAGAAATCGTTCGAGTGGACGGACGAATGTCAAAAAGCATTCGAGGACTTGAAGAAGTACCTGTCGTCCCCACCACTTCTCAGCCCGTCCGTGCCAGGAGAAGAGTTGTACCTCTACATTGCGGTCTCGCAAGCAGCCGTCAGCGCAGCCTTGGTACAGGACGACGGACGCTCCCAACGACCCGTCTATTTTGTGAGCAGGGCGTTTCGAGGAGCAGAAGAAAGGTATCCCCGGATGGAGAAATTGGCTCTTGCCCTCATGACCGCTGCACGGAAACTCAAACCATATTTCCAAGTTCATGTAATCATAGTCCTGACGGACCAACCTTTGAAGAAAGCAATGAGCAGCCCCGAGGCGGCAGGAAGAATGGCCTTGTGGGCAATTGAGCTAAGCGAATTCGACGTACGGTACCGTCCACGAACTTCAATGAAGGGGCAAGTAGTGGCAGACTTCATAGCCGAGTACACCCAGCCGGGAGACGAAGGGGCTGAAGGACAGAAACTGTGGATCATTCACACGGACGGGTCATCAAATCAGCACTCAGGAGGAGCCGGTGTAGTTATGCGAACACCAGAAGGGGATAAGATCGAGTGCATGATAAGACTAGACTTCCCTACGACCAACAACGAGGCGGAGTATGAAGCCTTGGTAGCTGGATTGGATCTTGCAAGGGCCGCGGGCGCCGGAAACATGATCATACATTGTGACTCCCAGGTGATAACTAGTCAGATCAATGGCGATTTTGAGTGTAGAAACGAGAGGATGAAGAAGTACCTGGAGGAAGTGAAGGGTCGAATCGCCGGCCTCGAGGTCAAATTCGTTCAGATCCCAAGGGAGGAAAACGAGTGCGCCGACCGTTTGGCAAAAGCAGCCTCCGCAGAATTCATGAATGTGTCTAAACAGGTATTATCCTTTGTTCAAACTTGCTCACTTATTGATGACGTGAGGAAGATACAGGAGATAGATGTTGAAGAGGATTGGACCGCACCCCTAAAAGAATATCTACAGTCGGGCTCTCTGCCGGACGAAAAGGATGCTGCAAGGAGATTGAAGGTCCGGGCCTCGCAATTCGTACTGATCAAAGACACCTTGTACAAAAGAGGTTTCTCTCGACCTTACCTAAGGTGTCTAAGCCACGGCGAAGCAGAATATGTGATGAGGGAAGTTCACGAGGGGATTTGCGGGAATCACTCTGGAGCACGGTCTTTGGTGCACAAACTTATCCGAGCCGGATACTACTGGCCCACTATGCTCAGGGACGCCCAATCATATGTGAAGGCTTGTGATAAGTGTCAGAGGTTCAGTAATCTAATCAGGCAACCATCAGAAGAACTCTCACCCATGACGACCCCTTGGCCGTTCGCGCAATGGGGGTTAGACATCATGGGCCCTTTCCCAACGGCTCTAAGACAGCTAAAGTTCTTGGTAGTCGGTATCGACTACTTCACTAAGTGGGTCGAAGCAGAACCCCTTGCCACTATCACAGAGAAAAACATCCGTGCCTTCGTGTGGAAGAACATCGTATGCAGGTACGGGATTCCGAGGGTGCTTGTCTCTGACAATGGAAAACAGTTCGACAACAGCGCGTTCAAAAGTTTCTGCTCAGAGCTAGGCATTCGGAATCATTACTCATCACCAGCACACCCGCAGGCAAACGGACAGGTAGAAGTCACGAACAGGACACTGCTGAAGATCATCAAGACCCGGCTCGAGGGGGCAAAGGGTATCTGGCCAGACGAACTGCCAAGCGTCTTGTGGGCATATCGGACGACTGCAAGGACACCCACAGGGGAAACCCCGTTCCGACTTGCATATGGAGCCGATGCAGTCATCCCAGCAGAGATTGGCCTCACCAGCTATCGCATACAG
Organism: Quercus wislizeni; assembly: GCA_023055345.1. Lineage (NCBI taxonomy): Eukaryota > Viridiplantae > Streptophyta > Magnoliopsida > Fagales > Fagaceae > Quercus > Quercus wislizeni. The sequence goes on from JALGQJ010000002.1 coordinate 21,658,194, forward strand.
AGCTACACAGAGGACAAAAACGAAGAAGCTATGCGCCTTCAGCTAGACTTGGTGGACGAGGTCTGAGCAATAGCTGAACAGAGATTGGCACGATACCAGAACCTCATGTCAAAGAACTACGACTCAAGGGTAAGGCACAGAGATTTCCAGATCGGCGACCTGGTACTACGAAAAGTCATGGGCGCTGCTAAAGACCCTACCCAGGGGAAGCTCGGACCAAATTGGGAAGGACCGTATAGAATCACATCGTGGCGTAGGAAGGGCACGTACCACCTCGAGACCATGGACGGAAGAAAGCTCCAGCATCCATGGAATTCGGAGCACCTTCGGAAATACTACCAGTAGAAGTGACGTTTAAACTCCCCAATGTGTATTTGCTAGACTTCGATTATTCTGAAGCAATCTTTTGATTACTTTTGGGCTGTTTTCTTTAGTACCTTAGTAGGCCCAAAAAGGGCAGGTGTTTTCTTCTACAGATTTGAATTTAATGAAGGAACATTCAGGACCTTGCTGTGTAAATCTCACTACTAAAAGACTGCTACCACGAAGTGAACGGACCCCACCATAGGTTAAAAATTTATACAAGTCCTAAAAGTGGACGGACCCCACCATGGGTTAGAAATTTACAAGTTCACGAAGTGAACGGACCCTACCATGGGTTAAAAATTTATACGAGTCCTAAAAGTGGACGGACCCCACCATGGGTTAGAAATTTACAAGTTCACGAAGTGAACGGACCCCACCATGGGTTAGAAATTTACAAGTTCACGAAGTGAACGGATCCCACCATGGGTTAGAAATTTACAAGTTCACGAAGTGAACGGACCCCACCATGGGTTAAAAATTTATACGAGTCCTAAAAGTGGACGGACCCCACCATGGGTTAGAAATTTACAAGTTCACGAAGTGAACGGACCCCACCATGGGTTAAAAATTTATACGAGTTCAAGAAGTAAACGGACCCAACCAGGGCCAAACTTATACAAATCCAAGAAATGGACGGACCCAAACAGTTCGTAAAATTATTCAAGTCCGTCACGTGGGCAGCCATCAGGGGTCACGACCACTTTCAACGGAGTAAACGGACCCGACTGGGGTTGCAAAAAATATTAAGGTCCACGACGTGGACGGATCAAATTAAGCAAGTATTTAAAGCATCAAGACGGAGCACACACCACAATTATCAGCGCGATAGTAAAATAAACATTTAAATAAATAAGTTTGAATGTCGGATACAACGGATACAAAATGGCCCTACATACAACGGGCAAAAATCCAAAGAGTTTTCAAAGTACTTGAAAAAAAATTGTAAACGACTACACATCAGGGACGACGAGGTCTTTGGCTTCTGGAGTTTTTCCTTCTTCAGTTTGAAGCTCAGGGACGACGGTGACGGGCCTTTCCTCGGTGAAAAGGTCAGCTGTATCATCAGAAGCGTCGGGCTGGACGGACATACCCTCCGCGACGTTGATGTCGACGGCTGAGAAGTCAAACTTAGGATATAGAGCTTTGGCTTGATGGAGGGCATCCTCAAAACCATTAGTATATGAAGTTCCAAGCTCCGTCAAGAGAGCGTCGGAGTCACGATACTCCTGGACGGCCTTCTCTTTGGCTAGACGAAGCTCGTCCTCTTTATCCTCCAGGACGGTCTTGAGTTCCTCCGTCATCCTCTAGTACTCGCCCTTCGCCTGCTCCGCCAGTTTGAGCTTCTTCTCCGTCACCACCTTCCAGTTTTTGAGTTCGAGCAGCTCCTCTTCCGCCAGCCTGGCCTTGTCACGGACCCTCTCCAGCGCCATCTCATGGTGAAGAGCCCGGTCCATAAGGCCCTTCGTCATGAGCATAGCCTGACGACAACATGGAACTTAGTTAAAAATGATAATGGAAAATGGAAAGATGAATGGCGACGGATTCTTACTTGGGCAATGCTGAAGAGGCCCGTCTCCCCCATGGCCTCCGTCGAGTGGTTGCTCAAGTCCTCATAGTCCTCACTCCCTATGATAGAAGAGATCTTCCCCAAAGCATACTTTGGGTCTTCACGGAGTAGGACGGGCGGTTTCTTCTGACTGCCCGGAGGGGGAACCATCAGACCTTTGCCAGCTCCAGGTTTGGTCGGGGTCACCGCCTTCTTACCCTCCGCCATAAGGCCTATGACGGGCTTCGTCGAAACTTTCTGTTTCTTGGGTGCACGGTCAACCTTAGGCATCGGTCTCTTCGCTAGGGGCCTGCTTGAGCCGGTACCCATCGCCCCCACGTCCGTCTCCTTGTTCTTCCCGGCTTTGCTTTTAATGGCGGCCCTTCTCTTCGCATCGTCCATCTCTGTAAGAACAAGGGTAGACGGGTAAACTCAAAGCAACGGGTCAAAGTAGCTAAGAAAAGGGGTGACGGACTTACGCTGACGGGTGCGTTCCTCGTACTTTATCGCCGCGGTAGAGGGCTCTGGTCCGTCGCAATACCAGTGGACGGTGTTGAGGTTAACCAGTTTCGCCCACGTCCGTTCCTCTGGCTTCGTCTTCGAAAAGATCTTCTCCAAAAAATGGAACTCCTCTAGATCAACTTGTGGACATCGTCGCACTGAAAAATCAAAGAAGGAAAACACTCAGGACGATCATTAAAAAGTCAAAAAATTATTACCTTCGTGACACGACGGACTGAACTATACCAGACGGGTCCAAGATCCCCCATGTGCTGTCGACGGGCATGAAGTCCGTCTCCCCCGGGTGACACATCCAACCGTCACCTTCCAGGAAGAAATAACGACTCTTCCAGTCACGATTGGAGTCCGGGGTTTCGTAGATGACTTTTAAGACGGACTTCCTAGGGACGAAGCTGTACATTCCCCTTGACTTGTCTATCTCGTCTGGACAGTAGCAGTGGAGGAACTCCCGTACGGTCAACGATCTGGAACCATTAGACATGGGTCCGTACAGGACCTCCATTGCAATGAAAACCTTCTAGGCGTTGGGGGATATCTGGCTGACGGACAGACCTAAGTGATGGAGGAGTTCCCGTTTTAATCTGTTTAGGGGGAATCTAAGTCCGGCCTTTAGTGCTTGTTCGTACACCCCTAGGTCACCCACTCCGTCGTAATAACATTTCTCGGATTTGTAGGGTAGACGGATTGGGATGTGGTCGGGTATTTGGTAGATTGCCCTAATTGTTTTGAAGTGAACCTCCTTAATTGTGGACCCAAATTTGTTCACCGTCCACTCAGGCAGCATGACGAACTCCCTAAGTCCGTCAGCCCCAATTACGGATTTAGGTCATTCACCACCGCCGTCAGAACCTTCCTCTGGTTCGGCCAACTCCATATCCTCATTTGTTGAGGACGGTGAAGTGGCAGACGGAGTCCTCTCGATCAATTCGTCCGGATCTTTGTAACCCGACGGGTACAATTCCTCGTAACCCGCCCTGTCGCGGACGAACGACTGGTTACTCGACGCACTAGACATTGCCTACAACGGAGTGACAAAGCCTAAGACTGACGGTCTAAAATAAAAAAGGGAAGAGACGGATGCAAGAAATTTAATGCTTCTACCATGACAGGTATAAAAACTGAAGGTATATCGAGATGAACGGATAGGATCACTTACCGAAGAAAGGAGTGAGCGGGTAGATCTCGTTGCTGAAGGATGTGAACGGTTGAGCTCTGACAGGTGACGGACTCGCTCTGACAATGAAGTTTCTGCGCAAAGTAGAAAAAATGAAAGAGAAGTGCTGGTTTTTATAGGTGGAGTGCACGGAAGACGAAGCGGCACTTCGATCCAAGATACAGACCAATCTACGAGTAACACGTGTCATCGCCTTAAATGCTTCTGCAGCCTGTCAGACCTCCACAGACATGACGGCGTCGCGCTCCGTCAACCTCCCTCCAAGGGTCCTCATCACCATCATCTGTTAAGCTCTGACCGTCATCGCTCTGACTCCGTCATCAACCATTCGGTCTCTACGATCACCGTCCTAGTTCTTTGTTACCGTTCATTTACGCCCATCCGTCACCCCCATGAGTACGGGCCATCATTATTGTTTGTTTTAACCGTCACCCCAATTGACCGTTTGCACAACAACGACGGACCAAATGGGGTGAAGGGGGCAGCTGAAGAGGATAAAATATGAGATAAGGCCTGGCGAGCCCAATAGGCCCGGCGAGCCCAATAGGCCCATGTCCACAAGCCCAAAGAAGGTAGAGCCCATCCTTTGTGTGGGCCCCTGACAGAACGAAGGCCCAGACTTGCTCACCACGTTTCAGAAAACTTGCTCTACAAGGATGAGACTTGCTCTACAAGGATGAAGCTTGATCTGCAAGGATGAAGCTTGCTCCACAAGGAAAGGAGGCAGGACCTCACTACTATAAAAAGGCCCCAACATCCTCACAAAAAGGTACGCGCGTAACTAACTCCTCTCTAGCACTCTAGAGTTGTAAAAACATTTCTGACTTAATCTTCGGAGGGTGTTTGGCCGGCTCCACATCGGTGCCCCTTGAAGGTGCTTCTGTGTTGTTCTCTCTTTCAGGCAACGGCTACCGAGTGCAAGGATCGTGCATCTCACTGGTGAACTTTTCGGCATCATCATTTAATAACATGTGATTTTTCTATTTGGGCCTTAGATTAAGGGTAGTTTACAGCTATCATAAAAGGAATCCTTCTCCTTTATATATGTGCATAAACTTTATATCATCTTCAAGATTTATGGTTTTTTATTTATTTTTGGATGATTTGATAATTACAATAGAAGAGGGAGGAGATGTTTTATAAACAACATAAAATATCAATAAGTTAAGCTACAAAATTTTTGACAATTTATGAATATTTTTTTATATAAATGAGTAAACTTTATATCATCCCCAAGGCTTATAAATATTTTTTATATGGGTAATTCTACCGTACCTCCCAAAAAAAGGGGTCCGGTACTCATTAGTAGGTAACCTGCTATACTAGGTTACATTTTTCTCACATTTAACGGTTTCATTCTCACATTGTGCAATTCCAACCTCACATGTGACAGTTCTTTTGTCACATTCGGTGGTTCTTTTACCTTTTTTTTTTCACATTTGACAGTTCCATCCTCACATTGTGCAATTCCAACATCATGTGACAGTTTTATTGTCACATTTGATAGTTCTCTTACTCTTTTTTTTTTTTTTCACATTTGACGATTTCATCCTCACATGTGACAGTTCTTTGTCACATTTGGTGGTTCTCTTACTTTTTTCTCACATTTGACAGTTTCATCCTCACATTGTGTAGTTCCAACATCACATGTGACAATTCTTTTGTCACATTTGATGGTTCCCTTATTCTTTTTCTCATATTTGATAATTTTATTCTCACATTTTTTAGTTCAAAAATCACATATGACAGTTCTTTTGTCACATTCGATGGTTCTTTTTTTTTTTTTTTCCTCTCACATTTGATGGTTTCATCCTCACATTATGCAGTTCTAACATCACATGTGACTGTACATTTGTCACATTCAGTGGTTCCTTTATTTTTTTCCTTACATTTAACGGTTTCATCCTCACATTGTGTAGTTTCAACATGACATGTGATGTTCTTTTGTCACATTTGGTTGTTCCCTTAATTTTTTTCTCACATTTGATAATTCCATTGTCATATTAGACAGTATCAACATCACATTTGTCTGTACTTTTATCACATTCAGTGGCACCTTATTTTTTTTCTCACATTTGATAGTTCCATTATCACACTAGGCAATACTAACATCACTTCTGACTGCATTTTTGTCACATTCGATGGTACCATTTTTTTCTCATATTTGACAGTTTTAGGATCATATTGGATAGTACCAATATCACATCTGACCGTATTTTTATCACATTTAATGGTTCTCTATTTTTTTTTCTTTTTTTTCCCCCTGACATTTGATAATTCCATCATCATATTAAGCCGTACCAACATTACATATGGGCATAGCCAACTCAATCCAACCCCACCAAATTACCTAATAATCAACTGTGGGAGCAATTTTTGCCTCAAGACCAAGTGTTGCACTTGTAATATTTTTTGGTTTAGAGTCCCACATTGGAAAAACACATTTCCTGTTTCTACCTTATAAGGCATGAGCCAATGGAGTTAGAGTACCACTAGTTTGGTTAACTTTATAAGGTAGAAAGAGGAAATGTGTCTTTCCAATGTGGGACTCTAAGCCAAAAAAGATTACAAGTGCAACACTTGGTCTTGAGGCAAAAATTGCTCCCACATCAACGAAATATACTGAAATTACCAAAACGCATTCTAACAATTAAAAATTACCAAAATAACCCCGAAACTCTCAAAAATTATTGGGATAAAACCTAAAAAAGACCGAGATGACCCTAAAATCTAAAAAATGACTGAAATATCCTCTAAACCTAAAAAATAATCGAAATACCCTTAGATACTAAAAAAAAAAAAAAAAAAAAACCACAATGACCATGAAATCTAAAAAATGACTATAATGCACCTTAAACCTAAAAATTTACCGAAATACCCATAAAACTTTAAAATTACTGAAATGACCCTAAGACCTTAAAATTTTTTGAAATACCCTTGAAACCTATAAAATGACCAAAATACCCCATTAAACTTGAAAATGGTCAAAATACCCCCGAAATCCTCAACAATTACCATTTGGCTTTTGTATTGCTAAATTGTTTTTAATTTTGTTTTATTTTTGTTTTTCTTCTGGTTTCACAGGGTTGCTAGGAACAAAACTTAAAAGCTTCAATTTTTTCTATCATTCCTTTTTGGTTCCTAACAGGTGGGAGAATAAGTAATTGAATATACTTGAACTATTAAACTATCAATTTCCCCCCTTTCCTTTTTTTTTTTTTAAATTTTTATTTATTTATTTCTTCTTTCTCAGTTTTGTGTGTGTATGTATATATAATTTTCACACCAATCTTTAGATGCCATTATAGCTGCAAAAGCAAAAGTGGGTTGTCATGACTGGTTTCCTCTGGATAATCCTACAACACCTGAACACATCCGGATGGCTTGTTTGGATGATTTCACTACACCATTTTATTAGCTCTAATTTCCACCCTAAGCTCAGTGTTTGATGCACTAGTCTTGTTTCATTTTAGCATATCTTAAAATTCTCACTTTGTACAGTTTAATTGTCTTTAACAATGCCTCCTACTCAAAATAAAATAAAATAAACTCTGTGTTAGTCAGGGAAGCGTAAGGCAAAAACCCTTTTTGTAAGTTAAATAATGGTATTCTCATTGATTAGTATGGTACAAGATGTACTTACAAGTGCTAAATGTAATTACAAGTAGTCATTTTTATTTAACTGGTAAAACCAGCCTAGCATATATATATTGAGTGCTACAATCTCTTGCCTGAAAATTTCAACTTTTCTAGTTATATACAACTTAAAACTTTTACTTTTTCTAAGTAGAACTATATTTTTGCTTAAACTTATTTTTCTAAACCAATAATTCAATGCAAATAAATTCTCACAAACGAGCACAAGACAAAAAGGACACAATACCATGACATCATGAGAATTGTCAAGGAGGGGACTGTTGAAGTTGGTAGAAATTATCTCTTGTCACTAGATTGTTTTCAGTAAACTTCAGCACTCCTAGCCAACCTCACACGGGCAACATCACAAATCTAATTGTCAACTACATTGTATGTGTCCACACAACACATACATTTGTAATCATGATTCATGAATGACACAAATTCAATCTCCCTTTCAATAAAAAAGAAAATTCACTAAATTGCAGTATTTTCCAAAAATTTTAGTTATCAATTTATACAAATCACTATCATTTGAGTGTTTGAAAATAATCATGTAGCGGAATATTTCTAACATTTTCTATTATTTTGGAACATTGTTCGTTTTCTTTTGAAAGCACTAGATTTGATGTCAACTTGTATCGCAAACGTTCCGACCAGTTCTCCTACAAAAAGTAGACACTGTTGATAAAGAAGCAGTTTAAGCAAATAGTGTGAAAACTGTAAAACAAGTGAATATATAATGAATCGCGTGAATCTTACTAATAAATTAAAAATGATCCCAGTGGTCTTTTCGCGCGCGCGGGGGAGGGGTGGGGGTTGGGGGCGCTAACTTGGAGAGCATCTTGCTCTTCTACAGCATCTTGCTCTTCAATGTTCTTCACTATCCCCCATACTCCTATCTCAATATAGCATGAAATAAAAACAAGGTGAACAATAACATACATTAAAAAGTAAATAAATTTCATAATTGAAAGATCCTATAAATGTTTTTTCACTCTAAAGTATTTCTTGCCCTACAAGTTTTACCACTCCATCTTTAAATCTCCTTTTACTAAACTTAAACTCCAAGTACTCTACTTTAGACTTGCTTAACCTAAAACATTTAAATTCTAAATCCTCCCTCAAGATTTGCAACTAGGGATGGCAATTTTTACCCGATCCGCGGATACCCGGCCCGGCCCGACCCTAATGGGCCGGGTTTTACCCGGTCCGATTAAAAATAGGGTCAGGTATGGATTTAAAAAAAAAAACCCGAAACGGGTCCGGGTCGGGTCCGGGTTTTATTAAAAAAACCCAGACCCGACCCGTATAAAAACCCGTATAAAACCCGGTACCCAAAATTACCAAAATGCCCTAATATATATATACCTATTATCTAACCCTAACTAATCCCCATTTCTTCCATCTTCAATCTTCAGCAGCCGCAGCACCCCACACCGCAGCACCCCACACGCAGCACCCCACACAGTCCGCAGCACCCCACACAGTCCCTTTCCATACACAGTCCGCAGCACCCCAGCCCACCAATCCATCGAAAAACCGACCCACAAAGAAGAGATATTATTATATAAAGCACAAAGAGAGCCAAACTGAGTTCACAACCTCTTCTTTTGTTTGTTTGTTAAAAACAAACCTCGGTGGCCTAGAATTCACGCACTTCAGGTCCATCCATTTTTCTTCAATCTTCTCTTTCTCTCTATCTTATAATTGATAATATCTTAGGGTTTTGATTAGGGTTTTTATTACCTCTTTCGTTTCTGTACGAGACTGTTTTGTTCCTTCTGTTTTTTGCCCTTTTGATGCGTGAAAGATTCTGAAGATCTTTGATTCGAACATGCTTTGATTTTCCAGATTTCTAATTATTCGAATATGTTATTTGTCGCTGATTTTTGTTGAATATATCTGATTATAAATTATGTAATTGCCCGATTTGATTGTCGTGGTTTTTTTTTTTTTTTTTTTAAATTTAATTTTATTGCCATTAAATATTCTTTAATTTGTTTAAACTATTATTGATTTGTAAGCTAGCAATCTTAGTTTGGTGGTTTTTGAAGGATTCTGTGTGTATCTGTGTGCGAGCTTTTGCTGATGGTTTTGTAATATGTGACTGTGATTTTGCTGAATTTCTGTGCGTGTGTGTGTGAGTTTCAGGATAGTGTTTGAAACTTTGAGTTTCTATGACACTTTTAGATCACATTAACCAGTTTTTTAAATTAAAGAAAGAGCAATCAAATATGTGCATTTAAGTTAGTTTGAGTTCATTTTAGAGTGGTACAACAGAAAATTAAATTTCCCATGGCTCAATTTTAATTTAATCCTCTGTTTTTCTTATGGGAACTTTTTAGAAATTCTTAGGTGGTATTTATGCTGCCTCACTCAACATTTTCTAATATATGTGGGTGTTTGTGTGTTTACTTGAGTGCAAATATTTATGTTAGTGGAACAAAGAGACCACAAATGTGTGGCTTTAGTGTGAGATATATGCCTTAATTCTTCAAGCTTAGCAATCTATGAAAATTATTCACACATTATCGGGAATCATAAATTTACATGACTAATTCATGAGATATGCTTTGTGCTGATTTGTGTTTGTTGGGAATGCAGAGCCCAAAACGGAGATGGAAGACACAAACACAGACACAAACAAATCTGGTTCTTCCTCGCCAAGTGGCTCTCCCTTAAGAACCGGACGTTGTCCCTTGCCAACTGTGCGGTCTCCTTCGCCATTTTCACGATCACCCTCGCCATTGTCGCCTGGCAGCTCACCCTCAGGATCACCATCACTTTTATGCCCTTTAAACAACGAGTAAGTGTTTGAATTTGTTGTTAATCATGTTTAATTTGTGACCTAGGCGTAATTATGAATTTGTGCTTATTAATTAATGAGTATGTGTAATAATAAATTTGTGATAATTTGTTTTGATTCTAACTCCCAAACTTCTGAATCAATTAGGAGTCCGAAATCTCCGATGGTGGACTTAGAGGTAGAGGAACAAGAAGGGAGTCAAGGGAGTCCAGGGACAGAGGAAGAGAGAGAGCAAGAGCCTACAAATGAGGACTTGGATACAAGTAAAAAAAGAAAGACTACTTCAGATGTTTGGGTTCATTTTACAAGGAAGAAAGTTGAAGGAAAAATTAAAGCCCAGTGCCATCATTGTGGCAAACTCTACTTGGGTGATCCTAGTCAAGGTACAACCCATTTGCGTAATCATTTAGCAAGATGTCCACGGATGAAGTTTAAAGATATACGACAACAAGTCTTAATTAAACAACAAAATAAGGTGGATGGAACTGTGAGTTTAAATAATTACCAATTTGATCAAGCTAGAGTGAGGAATAAGCTTGCTCGAATGGTCATCCTACATGAATATCCTCTTTCAATTGTTGATCACATTGGGTTTAGAGAATTTGTGACTGATCTTCAACCTATGTTTAAGCTTGTCACAAGAAATACTTTGAAGAGTGACATTCTTAAAATCTATGATAATGAGAGGGAAAAAGCTTTGAAGATGACAGACAAGAATGGAAGTAGGATGGCAATTACAACTGATATGTGGACTTCAAGTAACAAAAAGAGAGGGTTTATGGTCATTACGGCTCATTTTATTGATCATACTTGGACGTTGCAAAGTCGGGTTTTAAGGTAATTTTTTTATCTATAAATTGAATGTTAAAAACTTAACATTTAGAATGTTTATTGAGTTATGTTAAATTGAATGTTTATTGAGTTATGTTAAATTGAATGTTTATTTAGTTATGTTATAATTATTCCTATTATTTTTCTAGGTTTGTTTATGTTCCTTCTCCACACACGAAAGATGTCCTTGCTGAAGTCCTTGTTGATTGTTTTTTAGAGTGGAACATTGATAGGAAGTTGTCCACAATAACTGTAGATAATTGTAGTACTAATGATGCCATGATAAGACTTCTCTTGAATAAGCTTGATACTAGTTCTCTTATGTTGGGTGGGTCTATGTTGCATATGAGGTGTGCTGCACATATTTTGAATTTGATTGTTCAAGATGGACTGTCTCTTATTGGTGATGGTATTGAAAGGATTCGTGATAGTGTGATCTATTGGACTGGATCACCAAAAAGGAGGCAAAAATTTGAAGAAAATGCACGTCAATTGCGTGTTCAATGCACCAAAGAGTTAGTTTTAGATTGTAAAACTCGTTGGAATTCAACTTACTTAATGCTTTCTACTGCATTGATTTATAAAGATGTTTTTTCGCGTTTAGCTAAACGTGAAACATCTTATACTTGTTTGCCATATGATCATGATTGGGAGGTAGCCAAAGATATTTGTGGGAGGTTGGAGTTATTTCATAGTGTGACTGAGTTTTTCTCTGGTCGTAAGTACCCCACAACTAATATGTATTTTGCTTTGGTGTGTGAGTTGAAAATTGCATTGAATGAATGGAGTTTGTCTTCAAGTGAGATGATAAGTACGATGGCAGAAAGCATGCTTGCTAAATTTAATTCTTATTGGGCTAATGTTAGTATTGTTATGGCTGTTGCTGCTATCTTAGATCCAAGATATAAGATGAAATTATTGGAGTTTTATTATCCTAACATTTATGGTGATGATTCTGATTTGGAGATTGAAAAAATTAAGAATCTTTGTTATGATTTGCTTGATGAGTATGGAGATGTAGATGAGTCTCCTGTAGGTAATGAAGGAAGTTCTCATATGCCTACAAGTACTTCAAATCAAGTGGCACAAATAAAATTTAGGTTGATTGGGTCAATGTCAAGGTTTGATGGGTTTGTGAACAATAGTTCAAGTAGTTCAAAGAAACATGGGAGTGGTAGAATGGAATTTGATCATTTCATTGATGAGGGAGTGCTGAAGAGGAGTGAAGACTTTGATATTTTGGCATGGTGGAAAAGTAATGGTCTCAAGTATCCTACTTTACAAAGGATTGCAAGAGATATTTTAGCCATTCTTGTTACAACTGTTGCTTCAGAAGCTGCCTTTAGCACTAGTGGGAGACTTTTAAGTCCGCACCGTAGTAGGCTACATCCCAAGACTATAGAGGCAATGATGTGTGCTCAGAATTGGCTATGGAGTGAAATCAACGGTTAGCAATTGTCTAATTTTCTATTTATAAAATTAAAATTGTGTTTTTATATTTGCTAGTTATATTTCAATGAAATTTATTCCATTTTTTAATTCATTGTTGTTGTAGGTTCTTCAACTATATCTGGAGATAGTACGTTTCAATCCATTCTTGACGATGGAGAGCCAAATGAAGATGATGAGAGTTGTGCCACAATTGATGGGAGTTGCATCACAATTGATGAAGATTAAATATTTTGTATTAATTTAGTAGTTTTTTTAATTTCTAAGACTTGTTGGATTAATTTGTTGGTTTGTAATTATTCTAAACTTGTGGGATTTATTTTGTAACTTTTTAATTTGTTGGACTCATTGGACTTTTGATACTTATTTCTTGGACTTGTTTGATTAATTTTATTTTTTATGTTTAGCTAGTGATTTTAGTTATGATCTAAGTAATTTATTGATTTAAAATCTTTGTTATGATTTATTGAATTATGATTATGATATTAGTTATGGTTTATTGATTTATAGATTTATAATTAACAGGTGATTTATTTATTTATTATTAGTAGCCTATGATTTGGCATTTGGGCCACGTTATCTAGGCTTGAATTTAAATATGCAGGCTTGAACGTAGGAAAAAATAAATCTGGGCTTTTTTTTTTTTTTTTTTTTTGGTTGGGCCACAAATTGGGCCCAATCTCTAAACGGGGCCCGCGGGGCCCGTGGGGCGGGTCTGGGCCCCGGGAAAAAACCCGGTACCCTAAACGGGGCGGGTCCGGGCCACGGGTCTTGCCCCGCGGGTCGGGTTCGGGTATGAAAAAACCCGGCCCGAACCCGACCCGTTGCCATTCCTATTTGCAACGTAGGACAGTTCAGGGGAAGTTTAAGTCCCCTTTAACTCATAAGGTTTTAGGTATAGTAATTGGTGAACCTATGTACCACTAACACTTATAGTTTGTGGCCTTGTGGATTTATTTTTTGGTTTGGCATTATTGGTTCAACCTGTCAAAAAGTGAAAAGCTTCTTCCATTTCACTCATTGCTAAGAAAATATATTGGGAATTACTAGGAGGCAAGCCTACCTGCATGTGTGAGCAGAGAAGTCTCACACATAGAAACACAGGGCATAAAAGTAATGGCAGAGAAAGAGAGAGAGAGAGAGAAACTAGAGTTTGTGAAGAGAGTGTCTTTCTTGTCTCCACAAGCAGACAAGTGAGTTTGGCCTAAATGCCATGCATGGTTGAAATATACCATCACCCTTAAAAAAAAGTTTCAAATATCTTACATTTTCTTCACCCTCATTTGATTTCATGCCAAAATGTGTGTGAGAAAAGAGAGATTGCAACCCCACCAACCCAAATTTCCAAGATGGTGTCTATCATTTGTCAAACAATGAGGGGGGAAAAAGTTAACCCAAAAAAAAAAAATAAAGTTCCAGACAGCAATAGGAACATTCAATCAAATTAAACAAAGGAGGAACATAAGGGCCAAAGAAGAAGAAAAAAATAAATGAGGAAGTTAATAAAGTGATTCAAATATTCCCTTGAATTAGAGTAGCACTTAAGAAAGGGTGTTTGCTTTTTAAATTAAAGAAAAGGCCAATATTGCCCGCAAAAGCTTTCTTAAAATCTTAGTTATGAGTAGAAATATGGTTGTCTTTTTGTCCACCTCTTTAACCAAGTCTCTCAAAGACCAAGCCAATAGCAGCCTGACCTTGGAACTCATATATTTACACACTATGCTAATTTTCATTGCAACAACACAAATGGGATGGAGTGGCAATGTTATAATTAGAGGTAAAGCAAGCAAAGCAGGCATCACAATAGAAATCCAAAGAAGTATAGTATAGAGCTATCTAGCTATAGCTTTAGCTTTTGACCTCCTCTCAGACTACTGGTCTAAATTGGGAGAGAAAAAGTCCTAGGATCTGGTGAGTAAAGAAGAATAAGAAGTGCAATGGTTTAAGGCCTGAGGGAATTTGTTGGTGGGGTTGTTGGCTATTTTGCCTATTTGCTTGCCTTGGGAGGTTTTAGAAATTAATGCAATTCATTCTTTGCAGCTTATTATGAGAGACTCATTTCAGAATATGGAGGACAGTGATTCTAAGGCATTGAAGTTCAATCAGCAGAATGATACTGAGATGCAGGGGATAGATGAACTCAGTTCAGCGGCATGTGAAATGGTCAGATTGATTGAAATAGCAACAGTTCCAATTTTTCGGGTTGATTCAGCCGGTCTCATCAATGGATGGAATGTAAAAATCGTGCTATTTGCTTAGCAAATAGGATTGTGCTAATTTAAGTCAAAACCCTATAAAACAGATACTTCCATAGACTGGTGAAGAAAAGAAGAGTAAATAATATGGGCAATGCTTATTTCATACCAATTGTAGCACACAACTGTCATGATTTCAGTGCAAGAAGTGTGTGTATAGTTGTGTGCAACAACCGGTTTGCACCAATATTTACCCAAATAACAGAATATCATGACTCAAGCAGGTATATGGGCAACGCATTGGAGTGACTAGGGGCAAGTTGCTGCAAAAGTCCCAGTGAATCGACTTAAGCCTGGTCTCAAGTTGATAATCACATCACTTCGAAGTGCTATATTGTAGTGAGGTTTTTTCTTTTATCAAGAAAAAAAGAAAAAGGGAGAGAGGTAATGTGGGCCTTGAAATTGGACATGAGCAATTAAATTTACCTAGTGAGACAGTCATTAAAAAATAAATCTTGCCATTGAGTAAGCACTAGCATAAAAAGTAACAGTCCATTTCATTCTAGTTAGCCATCCAAAAATGCTATTGACTTA
Source organism: Quercus wislizeni (assembly GCA_023055345.1). Classification (NCBI taxonomy): domain Eukaryota; kingdom Viridiplantae; phylum Streptophyta; class Magnoliopsida; order Fagales; family Fagaceae; genus Quercus; species Quercus wislizeni. The sequence goes on from JALGQJ010000002.1 coordinate 21,673,316, forward strand.
TTCGACATGTCAATATAAAATAACAGGATGTTTCTAAAAGTTTCGTTATTTTGATCTACAATCTCTTAATTATTATTATTATTATTATTTTTGTTGATAAATCAGAAAATTATCTTAGCACAAACACCAGAAACAACCTGAGATGCAAATAGCAAGCAAAAGTACAAAAAACCCAATTCTGTACTACCCAAAATGCAACACAAAAGCTCTCAAACTCTAAAACAAGAAAACACTCAAAACAATATTCAAAATTTGATTCCGAGATGCTGCAACAGCTACAGAATTACAACTTAGATGTACACCACATAGAAAAGAAATGAAATAGAAACAAAGAAACAGCAACTCTATACCCGTGTCCTCCCTAGGACAAAAAAGAAAAAAATTATTTCTTTATAAAAACCCTTCCACCTTAAATACGTAGGTGTTGCCTTTTTCCTTTGCTAACCAATAAAAAAAAAAAAATTAACACCCCACTAACAAGAACCCACACCCCCGATGTGCAGAACACAAAGCCACAAGTTTTGGAAAAACTGAATCCCTAAGAAGCATTTCAACGAGCAATTTCTATGCCATTTATATGAAAGAACAAAATTGGTACCTCACCAGCACAGAAATTTGTCAACGGTACAGTGAAATTAAATTTAAGAGCGAAATTCCAAAAATTTCTCAAAAATCAAAAAAGAAAAACAATGACAGAGAAATTAGGGTTTTGTTTGATTCTTACCTTAAACAAAATCATAACGAGTTGATCCCTTAAAAAACCCTCAGCGGTGAGTAATGAGGATGCTGATGGGATGAAATGAAGTTGACGGACATGGGGGAAGAGAAGGAAAAGGAGAGGATATGAAGTTGAGAGGAGAAACAATCTGAGTTTTTTTCCTTTTTTTTGGCTACCGGTAACAGGTTTCATACCAAACTTAAATCCACGGTCACAATTAAAATAACACTAGTTAACGGTTTAGATTTGGGTCGGTACGGTATCCACGTATTTTTTAAAAATACCCTAAATCATTTACTATTATGTGCTCCACAGAATTAACCAGCCATAATATGTTAATACGTGCCTCATTTATGAGATCTTTTTAGTACAAAAATTAAGTTTTTGAAATTCTCAATTCTGTATTACTTTGTTAATTAAGCTTTATACAACTTTATATGAAAGAATTATATCTAATTAAAACTCATCATGCAAGTTCCTTGTCAAAAAAAAGAAAAAAAGAATGCAAAACTAAGAAGTTTAAAAGCTATTGAATGAAGTGTTAATTTACTCCTTTCTCATAAAGTATAATATAATTTTTAGGTGAAACTACACCATTATTTCTTGAAATTTTCCTGCTAAGTGCTATTAGTCTTTCAAATTTTAAGTGTGTACTATTGGACTCTCAAGTTTAAAACATGGGCACAATTTAATTTTTTTGTTAAATGCCATTAATTTTAGTGTCGACGTGGCTAACAGAGTAATGACCCACTAAAAAAAAACAATCAAGCTATTTTGTGATCCACTAAACAAAACAAGTATTCCCAAATCAAATGTGAAATTGCTAGCCCTAATCTAAAGAGAGAGAAATCCCTTAACAGTAGTATCACTAGTAGCGGATCGCATCATCTTTGGAGCTCGAAGAAATATTCTCATCCACAATATTCATTGGTGCATTGGGATCAATAGACATCATTTAGGTCTCAAACGCATATCAACACAGAATTCTTCCACAAGTGTTGTCAATCGTCATTCCAAAATAACAACAAAGCAGTCCTAATCTCTTCTATGACAACAAATTCATATCCACGATCTTACTCTCCATGATTGCCAAGCATCATATAGGGATATAGGCTCTTCTAATCCCATTATGACTGCAAAATCTTCACTAACTTTATCATATTCAGTTTCCTTAATATAATTCCCAATATTATGTGACAAATGTTTTCCTAACAAGCAATCTACAAAAGTGTTAAGATATTATATAGTATTTGTTTTGAGACTATAGGAAATAAAAATATCTACTGTGACTTTTTCTTTCTTTGTTTCATTTTCTTTTTCGCAAAATTTTACATATCTAAATTAAATGGATACTCTCTTTCTCTCTGTCCAGATTATAGCCAACAATTTCACATTTGATTTGGGAAAACGGATCACAAAATGGGTTGGTTGTTTCTAACAGGTCAAGGGTTTTTAGTTTTAATAATAAAAAGTTGATGCGATGTTACTTAAAATTTACCATATTATTGATATGTTAGTTACGTAGGCACTAAGATTAATGCCATTAACAAAAAGATTAATTGTGCACATATTTTAAACTTTAGGGACCAATAGCATTCACTTAAAACTTGAGAAACTAATAACGCTTAATAGGCAGACTTTAGGGACTAATGATATAGTTTTGCCTAATTTTTACTAACACTTTTTAAGCAAAAACATATATATATATATATATATATATATACATCTGCACATGCATGTATATGTGTACATATAAATGTGTGTGTATACATAGTTATATTTTGATATTAAAATCTGGCTTCCCAAATTTTTTTTTTTGACTCTACTCGTGTAAAGCACTAAAGCCTCATTTCTATTTTGAAAACCCTACCATATTAATTGTAAGGCAACAAAATTTGTGGCTATAATGTGACAATTGATTTCACTTAGTCTATATCTTAATAATAATATTATTAGTATTTTCCATTTGTACTGAACTAATGCTTTTACAAATTTAGCAACAAAAAAGAAAAAAAAAAAAAAAAGCTTTTACAAAGTTTTCTGCAAACTTTTTAGAAGAAATCTCTTGCATCTCATGATATAGCTTTATATATATATATATATATATATATATAGATAGATAGATAGATGGTTAGAAATAGTTACATGCTAAATATGTTGCCTTGTAGTTGGAGTCCATGCCCTCCTCTCTATTCTCCCAAAAACTTAGTGCTAGGGAGGTACTAACTCATCCAAATGTTGCAATGGTTGATATAGCTATTTAGATGACCATCAATTCATACAAATTTATTAAATCATCATTAAATTGTTTAAATAAGTTACATGATCATTAAACAAATTATATAATTTTTTTTTAATAGAGAAATAACAAGTTATATAATTACCAACCCACATCAATGGTCATTTTAATTGACACATAGTAAGTAGGAAGGATTGTCCTCCAAATTGGTTTAGATGATTCTATCCATTTTAGAATTATGATATGACTTTTTACCTAAAACTTATGATATGTATCCTTTAAAAAAAAAAAACAAACAAAACAAAAAACAAAACAAACTTGTGACACGTAAGAAATCTCTTAGTTTTAGTTGACCATTGCAATAAGTTTCCTGATGCATACTGACATCATGGTGAATCTTGGTACTCACAAAGAGTTAATCAATTTGGTAGGATTCATTCATTGCCTGAGCATAAGGCACATGCTTTACCTAGAAACAAAAGCTTAGCAGTTGAACTAATTGCTTATTTTTATACACAATATGCATGCTGAAGAGGATAAAAATAAGGCCCCGACGGGCCTAGACAGATGGGCCTGACGGATCTATATCCATGGGTTAAAGAAAAGACAAGCTCATCCTTTGTGTAGAACACTACATAAAATAATGACCCAATAAGAATAGGGTCAAGTATTGGAAGATTCCTAAAGGAGCACCTTAAAACAAAGAGTTCTCCACGGAAGAATAACTTGTCCACCACGTTTTGGATTCCTCAATAAGAGTCCTATAAGGAAAGAACTTGGATTACAAGGAAGGGAGGCAAATCCTCACTACTATAAAAGCCCCAATACCCTTTCGCATCAAGGTACGCATAATTGACCCTTCTCTAGTACTCTAGAGTTGTGAGAATATTTCTAACTTGACCTTCGAAGGGTATTTGGCCGGCACCACACCGGTGCCTTCTACTAGGTCTTTTTTGTTTTCTTCTCTTGCGTAGGTGATTCACTTAAGCGTTAGGATCGTGCTACTCACTGGTGAGATTTACAGCATCATCAGTTGGCGCCGTCTGTGGGGAATGGTGACTGTTTAGCCAGACTTGTCGCTTCCCGGACATAAGAGTTACATGGTACTCACACGCTCGATGGCCACCACCAATAACGTTCAAGGATACGAGCCGCCGAGATCCACCGCATTAGAAAGACAGGTCCAGACCTTCATGGTTGCGGTGGAGCGCCTCACGAAACAGAATCATGATCTGGAGGAGCAACTACGTCAAAGAGACGCAGGACACAACATCCAAGAGGAAAACCAGGGTGACAGTTTCGAATGAGGGGGACCCGAAAGGCCAGAGGGCAGTAACGAGCCCAGCAAACCCGAACGGCGGAACTTAAGCATGCCCTCTCTCATGGATACAGCCCCATTACCTATTTTCGCGGAGATGCAGGCGATGAAGGAACAAATGGAGGTTATGATGAACGCCCTTAAGGGATGAGTCTCTAGTGACCTTCAAAACCCTGATGCACTTCCAGGGAGTACTAGACGAGATCATGTGTAAGGCCTTCCCCACAACGCTGAAGGGCATAGCAAGAATCTGATTCAGCAGATTAACGCCAAATTCAATCAACACTTTTAAGGAACTAAGCGCCCAGTTCACCTCGCACTTCATTGGGGGGCACAGGTACAAGAAATCTACAACATGCTTAATGAGCATCAAGCAGCGGAAGGACGAGACGCTGAGGTCCTACATAACTCGCTTCAACAAAGAAGCATTCTCGATTGATGAGGCCGATGACAAGATTTTGGTGGCAGCCTTCACCAATGGCCTGCGGAAGGGAAAATTCTTGTTTTCTCTATATAAGAACGACTTGAAGACCATGTCTGAGGTATTCTATAAGGCCACAAAATACATGAATGCGGAGAACGCGCTACTGGCTAGGGAAGACAAACCCAAGAAAAGGGAGAGACTGGAAGATGCACACCAGGACCAAGGGTGGAAGAAACCAAGGGCGGAAGAAACCAAGGACGGGAGACAGATACGATGAAAGGCGTTCCAAGCCTCCAAGAGGAAGGTTTACAAGCTTCACTCCCCTGAACGCCCCATTAGACCAAGTCCTAATGCATATCAAGGACGAGGGAGCACTAACGTTTCTAGGAAAGTTGAAGAGCGATCCAACCAAGCGATCAAGAAACAAGTGTTGCTGCTTCCACCGTGACCACGATCATGACACTGCGGATTGCTATGATTTAAAGCAGCAAATCGAGGCCCTCATCAGAGAAGGGAAGTTACAGAAGTTTGTCAGCAAGGAGAGAACATATACACATCCTCGAGAACAAGCCTCTCGAGGGGAAAACGACCATCCGAGACCCCCCGTTGGAGACATAAGGATGATAGTAGGGGGAATCGCAACTACAGGATTGTCCAAAAAGGCTCGAAAGACCTACCTCAGGATGGTCTAGAATGTCCAGCTAACGGGCTCTGTACCCAAGATAGCATGGAGGGAAAGCCCAATCATTGGATTCTCGAAGGAAGATGTGAGACGTCTTCATCATCCACACGATGATGCATTCGTCTTCAGCATGCGTGTAGGAGACTACAATGTGCACCGGATGTTGGTCGACAACGACAGCTCGCCAGACATCCTACACTACCCAGCGTTCCAGTAGATGGGAATTGACAGAGCACGATTGATACCGACAAATGCTCCGCTGGTTGGCTTTGGAGGAACAAGGATACTTCCGTTAGGAGCTATCACACTCTCAGTGATGGTTAGTGACTATCCGTAGCAAATCACTAAAGATGTAACTTTCCTCGTGGTTGATTGTTCGTCCGCTTATAACGGTATCCTCGGACGACCAACGCTAAACTCGTGGAAAGCAGCAACATCGACATACCACCTAATGATCAAATTCCTTACTGAATATGGGATTGGAGAGTTGCGAGGAGACCAGGTGGCCGCTTGCGAGTGCTACATTGCCATGCTAGAAATGGAGGATTATCAGTAGACCATGTGTATAGGAGAATAGCGAACCACGATAGAACCGGTTGAGGATTTGGAAGAAATAAGCCTCGATGAATCAAGACCTGAATGAACGACTAGAATGGGCACGTTGGCCAGCCTGCTGATACATCAAGAACTAGCAACTTTCCTAAGGATGAATAAGGATGTATTCGCATGGAGCCACGAAGACATGCCCGGGATCAATCCCTCAGTGATAGTTCATAGACTGAATGTTAACCCGGTGTCCTTGCCAATCCGACAGAAAAAGCGAGTGTTCACGCAAGAGCGGGACAAAGCAATAGCAGAAGAAGTTAGGAAGCTGCTAGAAGCTGGTTTCGTCCGAGAAGTATATTACCCCGACTGGTTGGCAAATGTGGTCATGGTCAAGAAGTCTAATGAAAAATGGAGGATGTGCGTCGATTTCACGGATCTCAATAGGGTGTGCCCAAAAGATAGCTATCCCCTCCCTCGGATAGATACCCTGGTAGACACGATGGCCAGACACGAGCTCCTAAGCTTTATGGACGCTTTCTCAGGTTATAATCAGATCAAAATGAACAAAGAAGATCAAGAGAAAACTTCTTTCGTCACCAGTCAAATACTTTTTTACTACAAGGTGATGCCGTTCGGACTCAAGAATGCAGGAGCGATGTACCAGAGATTAATGAACAAAATGTTCGCGCACCAAATAGGAAGGAACGTACAGGTCTATGTTGATGACATGCTAGTGAAAGTCTATGCGAGAATGACCACTTGAACGACCTCCAAGAGACATTCGATACCCTTCGATCATATAACATGAAGCTGAATCCAAGCAAATGCGTGTTCGGGGTTACAACCGGGAAATTCTTGGGCTTTATGGTGTCCTAAAGAGGTATAGAGGTCAACCCGGAGAAAGTGTGGGCCATACTAGAGCTAGAGCCCCTGAGGACGGTGAAAGCAGTGCAAAGTTTGAACGGCAAAGTCGCGGCCCTAAACAGATTCGTCTCCAAAGCGACGGACAAATGTCTGCCATTCTTCTGCGTCCTGAGAAAATCGTTTGAGTGGATGGACGAGTGCCAGAAGGCATTCGAGGACTTGAAAAAAATACCTTTCATCCCCACCACTACTCAGCTCGTCTAGGCCAGGGGAAGAACTATACCTCTACATAGCGGTATCGCAAGCAACAGTTAGCGCGGCCTTAGTAAGAGAAGAGGGAGGATTGCAACGACCCGTCTATTTTATAAGCAGGGCATTCTGGGGAGCGGAAGAAAGGTACCCCAGGATAGAGAAGTTGGCATTTGCACTCGTGACGGCAGCGCGAAAGCTCAAGCCATATTTCCAGGCCCATACCATCATAGTTCTGATGGACCAGCCTTTGAAAAGAGCCATGGGCAGCCCAGAGGCTGCCGGAAGGATGGCCTTATGGGTAATTGAGTTAAACGAATTTGACGTACAGTACCGACCGCGAACTGCAGTAAAAGGGAAAATAGTGGCAGACTTCATAGCCGAATATACTCAGTCAGAAGGTAAGGGGGCAGAAGGACTCGGACTATGGAGCATCCACACGGACGGATCATCAAACCAGCACACAGGAGGTGCAGGTGTGGTTATACAAACACCGGAAAGGGATAACATTGAATGCATGATCCGACTAGATTTCCTTACGACTAACAACGAGGCTGAATATGAAGCCTTGGTGGCTAGGTTGGACCTCGCGAAGGCAGCAGGTGCTGAAAATATGATCATACATTGTGATTCCCAGGTAATAACAAGCCAGATCAACGAAGACTACGAGTGCAGAAATGAAAGAATGAAGAAATACCTGGAAGAAGTGAAGAATTGAATCAGCAACCTTGAAGTCAAATTCGTTCAAATCCCAAGGGAGGAAAACGAATGTGTCAACCGTCTTGCAAAAGCAGCTTCCGCAGAGTTTATGAATGCATCCAAACAGGTATTATCTTTTGTCTAAACCTCCTCGCTTATAGATGACAGAACACAAATGCAGGAAATAAGTGTCGAAGAGAATTGGACCACGCCGTTAATAGCATATCTAAGGTCAGGCATTCTGCCAGGCGGAAAAGACGCCGCAAGGAAGCTAAAAGTCCAAGCCTTACGATTTGTGCTGATCAGGGACGTCTTATACAAGAGAGGTTTCTCTCGACTGTACCTGAGGTGCTTGAGCCATGACGAAGCAGACTACGTAATGAGAGAAGTTCACGAGGGGATCTGCGAAAATCATTTTGGGGCACGGTCGTTAGTACACAAGTTGATTCAAGCCAGGTACTATTGGCCCACTATGCTCAAGGATGCCCAAGCTTACGCCAAGGCCTGTGACAAGTGTCAGAGATTCAGTAATCTAATCAAGCAACCATCAGAAGAGCTGACACCTATGATGGCATTTTGGCCGTTTGCCCAATGGGGACTAGACATCATGGGCCCCTTCCCAACGGCCCTAAGACAGCTAAAGTTTCTAGTAGTCGGTATCGACCACTTCACAAAGTGGGTGGAAGCAGAATCCCTAGCCACTATCATGGAAAAGAGCATCTGTACCTTTGTATGGAGGAACATCATCTGCAGATATGGGATACCGAGGGTGCTCGTCTCAGACAATGGAAAGCAATTCAACAACAGCGCATTCAGGGACTTCTGCTCAGAGCTAGGTATTAAGAATCACTACTCATATCCAGCACACCCGCAGGCCAACGGACAAGTCGAAGTCACGAACCGAACCTTGCTAAAAATCATCAAGACCCGGCTTAAGGGGGAAAAGGGTATCTGGCCTGAAGAACTACCAAGCGTCTTATGGGCATATCAGACTACAGCAAGGACACCGACTAGAGAGACTCCATTTTGACTCGCATACGGAGATGATGCAGTCATCCCAGCAGAGGTAAGACTTACAAGCTATCGGGTAGAGAATTACACGGAGGATAAAAACAAAGAAGCCATGCGTCTCCAGCTAGACTTAGTGGACGAGGCTCGAGCAGCGGCAGAGCAAAGGTTGGTGCGATACCAAAATCTCATGTCGAAGCACTACAACTCCAAGGTCAGGCATAGAGACTTTCAGATTGGAGACCTGGTGCTACGGAAGGTAATGGGCGCTGCTAAAGACCCTTCACAAGGAAAGCTTGGACCAAATTAGGAAGGGCCTTATAGGATCACGTTATGGCAAAGGAAGGGCACCTACCACCTCGAAACAATGGACGGGCGGAAACTTCAGCACCCCTGGAACACGGAACACCTTCGAAAATACTACCAGTAGAGATGATGGTCGACGACTTCCCCCTATTCCCCAGTTTATTTATTTTACTAGTCTTTCTTTAAAATTTTGATAAGTTTTCCTTTGTTTGGACAAGTTTTTGCTACGATAATTTTCAGTACCCTTTTAAGGCCAAGGGGGCAGCTACTTTTTTTACAGCTTTAAAATTTTATGGAGGAACATTCAGACTATGCTATGTTTTATTACTACTATAAGATTACTACCATCGGAGAGCGGACCCTACATGGGTTGACTACCAATCTCATCCACAAACTGGACAAAGCGTATGGACCCTATACGGGTAAAATTTCTACACAAGTCCACAACGTGGACAGACCCCACGAAGGCTCAAGATTCTAGTCCACAAAGTGGACGGACCCTACAAGGGTCAAACTTACACAAGTCCATAACATGGACGGATCCCACGAAGGGTCAAGATACTAGTCCATAACGTGGACAAACCCCACGAGGGGTCAAGATACTAGTCCACAAAGTGGACAGACCCTACAAAGGTCAAAAACTTACACAAGTCCACAACGTGGACGGACACCACGAAGGGTCAAGATTCTAGTCCATAAAGTGGACGAACACCGCAAGGGTCAAAAACTTACACAAGTCCACAACGTGGACGGACACCACGAAGGGTTAAGATTCTAGTCCATAAAGTGGACGGATCCCACAAGGGTAAAAAACTTACACGAGTCCACAACGTGGACGGACACCATGAAGGGTCAAGATTCCAGTCCATAGAGTGGACGGACCCCACAAGGGTAAAAAACTTACACAAGTTCACAAAGTGGACGGACACCACGAAGACTAACTATTTAACTAAACCCACAAAGAGGACGAACCTCAGAAAATGTCAATATTTAGCCCACAAATGTGGACGAACCCTCAAGGATAAACTATTAGACTGTCCGCAAAGTAGACAGGCCCCACGAGGCTACACTATCAGATCAATCCACAAAGTGGATGAACACATGTTCCAACAGATGCGCTGAACATAGGACGGACCCACTATTCAACATATTCTAAGAGGACGGAGTCTACAAAATAAATAGCCCGCGAACATTCTTAAATAAAATAGACGGATACATCCAAAGAAAAATACCAATAGAATAATGAGGATGCATTAATAAAAAGTTTTAGCAAATAAGATAAATATCTACAAACGCAACGGATAAAAGATAACCCAGTACATGACGGGTAAAGCATAATTGTTCTCAAAATACTTGTACAAAATAAAAATGGATAAAAATTTTTAGGCATCAGGAGCCATGGAGTCTTTAGCTTGACGGGCTTCTTCTCCTTCAATCGTCAGGACCACAGGGGCGATAGGGACGGGCACCTCTTCTCCAAAGAGCTCGTTTGTGTCGTCTGACTGCTCGGGCTGAACGGATGTTGGCTCTGGAACGCTGATGTTGATGGATGAAAAATCAAGCTTTGGATACAAGGCCTTTGCTTGACGGAGGGCATCATCAAAACCGTCGTTATATAAGACTCCAAGCTCTGATAAAAGGGCATCGGAGTCACAAAACTCCAGAACGGCTACCTCTTTGGCATGATGGACTTCCTTCTCCTTGTCCTCCAAAGTCTTCTTCAGCTCCTCCATCAACTTTTGGAATTCATCTCTGGCCTGTTAGGCAAGCTTAAGTTTCTGCTCCGTCACCAGCTTCCAGTTCCTCAGCTCGAACAGTTCTTCCTCCGCCAGCTTGGCCTTTTCACGGACTCGTCCAAGCGCCGTCTCATGATGGAGAGATTGTTCCATCAACCTCTTCGTTATGAGCATGGCCTGACGAAGAAAGGGAGTTAGATTCAAACAAAGAATATATTCACGGGCAAGAATATGACAAACCCTTACCTGGGCAATACTAAAGAGGCCCGTCTCCCCCATGGCTTCCGTCAAGTGGTTTTCCAGGTCTTCATAATCCTCGTTGCCAATAATCGACGAAAGCTTCTCCAAGGCATACTTGGGATCTTCACAGAATAAGACAGACGGTTTCTTTTGACTGCCCGGTGGAGGTATTGTAAGGCCCTTGCCGCCCCTATGTTTGGCTGGTGTCACCAACGGTTCCAAGGTATTGTGCGGAGAGGATTTTTCCATGGCTGGATTACTCGGCTGATCCACCCGTGCAAACCATTTTGGTTAAGGATGTTCATGGGGTTACTTGGAAGTTTTGATTCAGGAGAAGGGGAATGATGACCCTTAATGTTTATTTATTTATTTATTTATTTATAGATTTTTCTTATTTTATTTCAATTCCGAATATATATATATATATATATATATACACATATATATAAAACACACATACACATACACATGTAAAACAGCGTTGTTTCAATGGTTTTAGCGGCAGCACTAACTGAGCTATAACGGAGGACTAAATTGACAAAAATTGAAAGATAGATGACTGAATTGATAAAACTGAAAGTTAGAGGACTGAAATGAAAAAAGGTAAAAGTTAGAGGGTCAATTTTGCATTTTTGCCTATGTATATATTGTTGCAATAAACAATTTACTATTTCGGATATCTTGTAAGTATAGTCTATTACTTTATGAAACTTATTGTAATAGATTACGAATAATTGAACAAAATAAGTTGGATTAAATTATTGCAATGATATCTTCATTGTAAAAGATAATTAATTCATTTTGTCACTGCGATTGACTATGAAATAATTAATACCAAATTATTGCAATGATATATTCATTGCAGTTACGTGTTTGTCATTGCAATAGATTGTAAATGAATTAATATCAAATTATTACAATGGTAACTTTGTTGCAATAAGCTAATAATTTGAAATTTTCGTTGCAATAGATTGCAAAAACAATTGGTATCAATTTAGTGATGTAACAAATGGATGTAGTGATGTATGGTAATTATATCAATGTATGTATAATTTATGTGATTATTTAACATACCAATGTGTATTTTTTGTTTTTTTCTCAAATAATGTAGGATCTTACAATCCACGATCCGATCCTACAATCTACGATCCCATCTACCTCTCATGTTTCTATATAGGATCCCGATTTTGACAACCTTGCCCATAGTTCATTATCACATTTCTAGTAAACTAAAACAAAGTGATAAGTTTAAAGGAAAAACTAACTTAAATACTTAATACTAATACTTACTTTATTTAAAGGCCATAGTAACTTACTCTGACATATCCTTACAGTTCCTGGTACCACCCAACATTGTCCATTTCCCACCAACCTTGGAAGAAGAATTTGCAAACTTAAGATCTGAGCAAACAAATCTTCCCAAATATACCGACTCCATATAATTGATCTCAAATACGGTGTCAAACATCAGCTCAGCCTTAACATTCACTTCACCGCCAACCAAATCACTTGCAAGAAGATTATCACTGAGCCCAAACTTAGCCTTCACTTATGTCTCTTCGTTACGTTTTAGAACAAAAGGTGGAATTCCTTTATCAGAGAGATATTTGTGATCAAGATGCAGGTACATGGTTGCCAATATTAACGAGTAATTTGCATGAGCCCCTACATTTCTTAAGGAGAAAACCATGTTGAATTTTGTGGTTGTTTATGGGTATGAAATATTGGAAACTGATAGGAAAGAGGTTGAGTCCACTTGGACCTCGGATTGGAACTTTACATTAGAATTGGTCGGATTCTTTGCAATCAAGAAAGCACATAGCGAGATGAGTCTAAAAACGAAAATCAGGAGGATCAACACGTAGGTCATGTCAAACCATCTTCAGGCTTAGTCCTCCTGGACAGTGGCAGCTGTGGAAATGGTGGTAGCAGTATTAATGGCAATGGTACCAATATTGGTGGAGGTAGTAACATTAGATGTCATGGTTGCAGGGCCTAGTTCCACTAGAACTTCATGGCTGGGAGGGTTGGTTTGATCTTTGTGCTCCATTGGAACAGAAAGTAGCTAGGAATAGAGGATAAGGACTATGAAGTGATTTAGAGGGGATGAGGGTGATAGTGTGGTGGGTGAGGGTTGGCATCCAATGCAATTCACCTAATCCCTTCACAATTTTTTTTTTTTTTACTTTTTTACTTTTACTTCTTTTTTATATTGAATGGCTAATATTTAAAGTTGCTTTTTGCAATTGTAAATCTCAATCATCCATACCAATTGCATCAGGTGCAATACCCTAGGTATTGCACCTGATCTCAATTTGGTCATAAATCATAATTATATGCTTGGCCAGACTCCGCACCAGAAGATGTATAGAAAGTCGTGGAAAATGTCATTAATTTAGACACATGGGGTGATTACTTCTTAGCCAATTGGAGTAAAACTTGGAACATGGGGTGATTAATTTAGACATATGGGGTGATTAAAAGAAAACAAGAAAAATATGTTAAAAAAAAAAAAAAAAACATTAAGGGGAACGACGACTTTCCCCTGAATCAAAACAAATGCCTTGTGTGAGCGCTAAGGTTTTTTACTTCCCACAAGGCCATGCCAAGCACGCTTGTGGCGTCGTCGATTTCCACAGCTGCCCTGATTGACTTCCCCCTTACGTGCTGTGCAGAGTTTCGACTATCAAGTTCATGGCTGATCTTGACACTGATGAGGTCTTCGTGAAAATTAGACTTATTTTGGTGAGTGGCAATGATCAAGAGTTTGATGATAATGGAATTGGAGGAATGAATGTTTCGGAGCCATAGGAGAAACCGACTTCGTTTGCAAAGACTTTAGAGGACTGAAATGAAAAAAGGTGAAAGTTAGAGGCTCAGTTTTGCATTTTTGCCTATATATGTATATATTGTTGCAATAAACAATTTACTATTTTGAATATCTTGTAAGTATAGTCTATTACTTCACAAAACTTATTGGAATAGATTGCGAATAATTGAACAAAATAAGTCGGATTAAATTACTGCAATGATATTTTCATTGTAAAAGATAATTAATTCATTTTGTCACTGCAATTGACTATGAAATAATTGATACCAAATTATTGCAACGATATATTCATTGTAGTTACGTGTTTGTCATTGCAATAGATTGTAAATGAATTAATATCAAATTATTGCAATGGTAATTTTGTTGCAATAAGCTAATAATTTGAAATTTTCGTTACAATAGATTGCAAAAACAATTGGTATCAATTTAGTGATGTAACAAATGGATGTAGTGATGTATGGTAATTATATCAATGCACGTATAATTTATGTGATTATTTAACATACCAATGTATATTTTTTGTTTTTTTCTCAAATAATGTAGGATTTTACGATCTACGATCCGATCCTACAATCTACGATCCCATCTACCTCTTATGTTCCTATATAGGATCCCGATTTTGACAACCTTGCCTATAGTTCATTATCACATTTCTAGTAAACTAAAACAAAGTGATAAGTTTAAAGGAAAAACTAACTTAAATCCTTAATACTAATACTTTATTTAAAGGTCATAGTAACTTACTCTGACACATCTTTACAGTTCTTGGTACCACCCAACATTGTCCATTTCCCACCAACCTTGGAAGAAGAATTTACAAACTTAAGATCTGAGCAAACAAATCTTCCCAAACATACCGATTCCATATAACTGATCTCAAATACGGTGTCAAACATTAGCTCAGCCTTAACATTCACTTCACCACCAGCCAAATCCCTTGCAAGAAGATTATCACTGAGCCCAAACTTAGCCTTCACTTATGTCTCTTCATTACGTTTTAGAATAAAAGGTGGAAGTCCTTTATCAGAGAGATACTTGTGATCATGATGCAGGTACATGGTTGCCAATATTAACGAGTAATTTGCACAAGCCCTTACATTTCTAAAGGAGAAAACCATGTTGAACTTTGTGATGGTTTATGGGTATGAAATATTGGAAACTGATAGGAAAGAGGTTGAGTCCACTTGGACCTCGGATTGGAACTTTACATCAGAATTGGCCGGATTCTTTGCAATCAAGAAAGCACATAGTGAGATGAGTCCAAAAACGAAAATTAGGAGGATCAACACGTAGGTCATGTCAAACCATCTTTAGGCTTAGTCCTCCTGGACAGTGGTAGCTGTGGAAGTGGTGGTAGCAGTATTAATGGCAATGGTACCAATATTGGTGGAGGTAGTAACATTAGACGTCATGGTTACAGGGCCTAGTTCCACTAGAACTTCATGTCTGGGAGGGTTGGTCTGATCTTTATGCTCCATTGGAACTGAAAGTAGCTAGGAATAGAGGATAAGGACAATGAAGTGATTTAGAGGGGATGAGGGTGATAGTGTGGTGGGTGAGGGTTGGCATCCGGTGCAATTCACCTAATCCCTTCACAATTTTTTTTTTTTTTTTTTTTTTTACTTTTTTACTTTTACTTATTTTTTGTATTGAATGGCTAAGATTTAAAGTTGCTTTTTGCAACTTTAAATCTCAATCATCCATACTAATTGCATCAGGTGCAAGGTATTGTACTTGATCTCAATCCGGTTATAAATCATAATTATATGCTTGGCCTGACTCCGCACAAGAAGATGTATAGAAAGTCATGGAAAATGTAATTAATTTAGACACATGGGGTGATTACTTCTTAGCCAATTGGAGTAAAACTTGGAACACAGTCACTTTTTACACTTTGGGTACACTGTTAACTTTAATTCCTCTTGATGCGCTTATTTTCACACGTATCCTTCATAAGGGAAAAATACACCCTGTTACGAGTGTATATTTTCTCACACTCACAGCTGGTGGGACCCATACAACTATAAGTGGGAGGAAGTATACACCCATAATAGGGTATACTTCCTCCTTTACTAGGACACTCAATAATTCTCATCATGTTGTCAACTTTGGCCAAATCTGAACCAGAATTTATAGTTATGAGCCATAATGGTGGTACAAAACTTGATGGGGAGCTAAAAATCGAACCATCTCCAACTCGTCCATAAGAGTCATCTAGAGCTAAGAGTCAACCATTCAAAAGAAGGTCGTCCATGATGGTCATCCTTATACTTAAGGGTCGTCTGTCTGGGAAAAACAAGGACGACCCCTCAATACTTGGGAAATTTTCGGAGATGGATTTGTCTACAACAGCTTGTAATTTGGGCCACGCGTTACTATTTTAAAGCATGAATAAAACTCTTCTTCATCACTATGGTAGTTGTAGAAGATAAGACTTATTATTCTAACTACTATAGCAATTGTGGGAGTTGAGTCTGAACCTTTAGAATCTCCACAAATATTGGGGTTGTTACTAAACAAGTAACCGCTATAAGGCCTACTAGATAAGGACTCATCCAGACAAAATAAGGTTAAGTTTTTACTATTCCATAAAAGTTGGGAATTCTTGAGTTTCTAGAAGACAAAAACTAACTTGAGTATCAGAGGGATTTTGACCGTTCTACCTCGGTCACCTTTGATCCTTTGTCTTTTTCTTTTCAGGCCTTCCAAACAACCACCATACCATCGAAGCTTGGAGCATTCAGTCTATTGGTTTTCTGTGCATTATCAGTTGGTACCGTCTGTGGGAAGGATTAAACTTGTGTTTTGTAGTTTACCTTTCTTTGACAAAAATACTGTATGGTTTGGACAAGATTAATGGCCATTAATCCAGGCCATCAAGAAAGTGGGAACGCTTCCAGTCATCCTAACCGCGATTGTTAGTCAGCACCGGTCATGCAATCGCCTTCCATGCAACATATAGGATCCATGGTAGCCGCCATGGCGGAATTAACCCACTAGAACCAAGAATTGACTAGGGAGGTTAGTCTAAGGAGGCAATGCCATAAGGGATATGCGGAAGGGCAAGCCCAGAGCCAAGAAGTTAGAGGAGAAAATGCTGAGCCCGAGAACCAATCAAGAGGTACCACTTCATGAAGGGTGCCACACTTGGAGAGAGAGATGAATCAGATGAGATGAGGGAGAACATGAGAAGGGTGAATCCCGTAGATGATTTAGTTCATTGAACAAACTCCCCTTTCGTGCCTTCCATCAACAGTCATCCACTGCCTTCTAAGTTCAAGATGCCTTCCTTGGACTCATATGATGGAACGCGCGACCCATGTGATTATATGTTGTGATTAATTTTCTAATTTTTAAAATTTTTCTTCTAATTTTTTAAATTAAAAAAATTCAATTAATGATTGAAAAATATTTTTCAGATCTTTTTTCAAATTTTTTTTTTTTAAAAAGTTGATGGAAATGCCTTAACTGAATAAATCTAAAACTTAGAGGACTGAAATGAATGAAAACAAAATTAGAGGACTAAAATGAATTCTAAAGAAATATAGAGGATGAGTTTGCATTTTAGCTTAAAAATAATTACTTTTTTTTAATTACATAGTTATATATATATTTTACTTCAAAATTTTCTGACAATACAAAAACCAAGGTTGTTTTATAATGTATCAGTGGTCATCCTCGAATTCCTATTGGAATGGAATGTCTGAGGTACTGCATTTTAGGGAAAAATAAGTAATTGTCCTTAATTTACAAACTATGCAGCAAAATGTCTATATTTTTTAAACTCGATTTTAACAAAATTGAGATATGTGTAATATATATATATATATATATATATATATATATATATATATATATATATATTTTAAGTGGAACTCTTAGTGTCGAGTTCCACTTAAATTTTCAAAAACATTTAAGTGACAAAATATGCATAGAACTCGACATTTCTAATTTTGAGTTTAACTTGTAACTCGATTTTGTTAAAATCGAGTTTTAATAATAGGAGCATTTTACTAAATAATTTCATAACATGAGCATTTTTTTGCATAGTTTGTAAATTAGGGATGCCCATTTCCCCCGCATTCTATTGACTTATTGTTTTGGGTTTTATAGGATAATATATAACACATCAAATATATGCTTATTTAGATAAAAATTTACATGATAGAAATATTTCTTTTTGACAATTACAATGTTTTATAATTTAATTTCACAACTAAAACAAAAACAGAACG
The DNA here is from genome assembly GCA_023055345.1 of Quercus wislizeni. Lineage (NCBI taxonomy): Eukaryota > Viridiplantae > Streptophyta > Magnoliopsida > Fagales > Fagaceae > Quercus > Quercus wislizeni. The sequence continues at coordinate 21,691,410 of JALGQJ010000002.1, forward strand.
AAATTAAGACAACATATAATAGCTTTTAACTATCATGAAATAATCATCGTCAAATATAACATAAAAGAAACTAGCAAGCTATAAGACCATAGCAGTAAAAACAATTGAAAAAGAAAAATCACGTTACAATTCATACAATGGTATTAAAAAAATGCTAAAATTACAATTTTTACCGTAACTCATAACGCGACGAGTGATAAGTAATAAAAAAAAAAAAAATAGTGCCAGAGTTGTGTTCCTAGGCTCGTAGCATTGTTGGACTAGGATGTAAATTGCAATTGTGTTGATAGTGATGGTACACTTCAAATGAGAACTCCAGCCCATGACATGAGACCCATGACATCATAGCCCAAAAAAGGATATTTTCTCAAGACTTATGGGTTGGTCCACGATTTTAAAATTTCAGCCATCCATTCTGGGCCTTTAAAACTAAGCTCAGAAGAGTCCGTTCTACAGAAAATCCAACCCAATCCATTCTATGTGGCAGTACCCGGGCCACATGGTTCAGCACTTTTAGGCTTCTAGCCACACTAAAAGCCCATTCTAATTCTCTAGAGAGGCTTTGTTCTTGGGCTTTAAATCCATTATTTTTCCACCAGACTCAGCTTTTGAATTCAAAATAACTAACTAATTTTTTGTATTCACATTAACCTAACATTTCCATTTTAATTGGTATTATCGTTAATCTTTTTTACGTCATAATGAATTTTACGTAGGATTTTATTAAGTTCTATTTTGTAAATGATATATGTATTGAAAAAGAATCTAGTCTTTTTATATAATTTAGTTGCTCAAAAAAAGCTTAAGAAAACTGTATTTTCAGCATATTTTGAGCATGTACCTTGATACCTCTTGATCTATTGAGAAACCTTTTGCCTCATCGATGCCTCCTCAATATATCAAGTTTCGCAGATCAATAAAAATCAGCAACAATATGACAATGATGACAAGTGGGGACAACTTTAGATTTTTTTTTTTAATATCCTAAGAGGAGTTTTAGACACTCAATCCTAGAAACTTCAGCGTCAACATTAGATTTTTTACATTTGTCTATCCTAGCAATATCCTAGAAACTTCAACATCAACATTAGATTTTTTTGCATTTGTCTATCCTAGCAATATTAGCAGCATATTTTGCCAAATAGCATAATTTTCGGAAATATTTAGGAAAAAAAAATCGGATTAAACTTATTTAGTTATGTAGCATTTTTTTAGAACTCGAGTTTGTCAAGCTCGAGTTCTAAGCATTATGGCAATCTGATCAAACATAATGCTTGGAACTCGAGTTCTAAAAAAGTGCTACAAAATTAAATAAGTTTGGTCATGTGTTATTTAGCAATTTTTTAACAAAATTATGCTATTTAACAAAATTTTCCCAATATTAGGGGCTGTTTGGTTTTTTTTTTTTTTTTTTTCCATTACTCATCACTTATCACTCATCACTTAAAATATCCTAATTTCCAGTCTCCACCCGTTTGGCACACTTCACTCACCTTTTAATCACTCACACTTTTTTGATTTTTGTGGGACCCATACCTGTAACTTAGTCAGACCGAAGCTGTTAGCCTACTTGTGGACCCATCTTTTTCTCTTTTCTCATTTCCCCTTCACCCCTTCACCCCTATTACTCTCCTAAAACCCAAACCCGAACCCATAAAAATTTCAGAAGGTCCCTCGCCTCGTCAGGACCATCACCAGTGAACAACACCCATCTCTTCGATGTGTACCGGCGGTGCTATCTCCTTTGTCGTGACCCAACGGGGCTGTCGAGCATAAAGAAACGTGTACTGCTGGTGCTATCTCCTTGGCGTTTTCAGTGGACTTTTGTTCTGCGGTTTTGGATGGGACGAAATCAGATCGACAGTGAGTTTTTCAGTGGTGTTCTGGATTTTTGTTTGGAGAGGATGGAGTTTTTTTTGCTAGATCGTTTTTGGGTTGTCGTTGTGGGTGTGCTTGACGTGGGCTTGCGTTTTGCTCGCCATGGGTTTTTTTTTTTTCCCTCATAGTCATGATCTTCAACAAACCCTATGGTGGTGGGTGGGTTAGGCAAAATGTGGGGTTTAGTGGTTGTTCATGGTGGTGGGGTTGGTTTTAATGTGAATAGGCAACCAAACCCAGAACTTAATGTGAAAAGGAAAGAAAAGAAGAAGAAGAAGAGAGAGAGAGAGAGAAAAAAAAAAGAAAAAAAAAACCCAAGCCCAGAAACCCAGTGAAAAGGAATGAAAAAAGAAAAAAAAATGCAATCAAACCCAGAAACCAACGTGAAAAGAAGAAAAAGAAGAAAAAGAAGAAGAAGAAGAAGATGACAAGAATAGAGAAATGTTAGACCTAGCATGAAAGAAAAAAAAGAAGAAAAAAAGAAGAAGAAGACAACTGTTTTGGAGAGAGTAAAAGGTCTGACCGTGGGTCCCTCAATGTGTGTGTAATTACAAAAATGTCATCATAACTCTGTTTCCATAACTTGAAAACACCTAAAATATGTTTTTAGTTTCCATAACTCATCACTAAAAAAATCAGAGAATTGAATGATAGAAACAAAAACTGAAAACGTCCCTAAACAAACCATTCAGCCATGGGACCCACATATTTTGAGTTATGAGTGATGGAAACAGAGTTATAGGTGATGAAAACTGAAAATCCAAACAGCCCCTTAGCCTTCAGCTCTTCATTATTCCTTTTAAATGGAGGAGTATAACTTTTTTTTTTCTTTTGAGTTAGGCTCAACAACAAGTTTGACATTAGTTAATTTTTTAACTTCAGTTTTAGTTTCAATTAGTTGCTCTTCCAAACTTTTAATTTTGTCCATGTGAGATGAAAATTGGTTTTTTAAATTCTCATTTAATTTATTGGATTCATCCAATTTTGCAATCAATCCATCTTTTTCAAGTTTGACCTTCTCAAATTTAGCCTTAAATTTTGTAAAGCTTTTAACAGATCTGACATGAAAATTTTAAAACTTGCAATAAGCATCTTGAATATCATCATTATCATTCAACACAAGATCATGCAAATCAAAACAATTAGCTGTATCCATGACAATAAGGGTCAACAAATCACACATCAAAGATTAAAAATCTAACCAGAGTGTGCCTACTCTGATACCACTTGTTGGAAAATTTAGACCTCAGTTGATAATATTAACAAGTTTTAAAGCTAAACTATCAATTAGATCTATTATGAATAATTCTTGGTTAAACAAACAAACAAACATTAATATCATGCACAACATATTAGTAAATAAGAAAAAATATGATTACCTAAAAAACTAATGAAACAAATTAGTTTCAGGGTAAAAAACCTGGGTGGAAACCTTCCTAAAATGCAATCCACTATAGTAAAGAGAAGTTTCAGATTTAATACAAAACTTTTGTCCCTAGACTTTACAATCCTAGTAGATGAACTTACAGTAGAAACTTTCTATAACTTTAGAACTTTTGAACTCTCCAATATATGAACCCCCCACCCACAATCATAATTGGAATCTTCAACTAACTTCAAGAACCTCTTGGAGGTTTTCATCACAGTAGCAAGTCTATGGGAGTTGCTATGACTTAAATTTCTTCACTAATGGAATCTTTAGATCTACTTTGAAACTCTTTGGTATGGTGAAATAAAGAAAACTTGGTCACAAAATCCTAGCTGTAAAAACAAATTGCTTCTCTCTTTAAAAATCCCTCCGATAGATGGCTTATAATGTCCTTTAAATACCGGTTCAAATAGATCTCAATTCAGGTTTCAAACGAATAAGTTATGGGCTTTTTCGCATTGCTGATCCTCAAAACTCAATGTATTGAGGAGCTATCAAGCTTGTATCGAGGAGACATTAGGTCTCGAGTTTGTATTGAGAGGTATCAAGACTGCTATCATGCTAAAAATATGCTGAAAATGCACTTTTCTTGAGCAAAATTTGCGTTTTCAACTTGGTTTTCAATTACAACTTTAAAACACATCAAAACTTAATAAAAGACACATAATTTGGCATTGTTTGACACTATCAAAAAAGCATAACCCTAACAGGATATTGTGGCAAACTTAATGCAATGATTACTTAACTTATTTTGTGGAGACATGATGAAACGCTCATTTTAAAATGCAGATTATATGACTCTTAATTTTTTTTTTTATTTAGCATCTTCTTGGATGAATTCTTAAATGTAATTTTTTGTGAATATATTATTGCTATTCATTCCAAATGATATAGAAAAAAATTAGCTATAAATTAAAGGAGTATGTGATGATAGGGAATATTTTCACCAGTTAGAAATTTTTTTTCTAACACCCTGGAGTCTTTGGTCATCAAAAGTATCATGAGCTTACCAAATGTGATAGGATAGCAAAAAATTGATACATCTCCAATTCGTCCAAAGGGTTCGTCCGTGACCAGGAGTAGACAATGCCAGGAATCATTGGCGATATCCTCCTTGGACGATACTAAGGTCGTCCATGGACGGCTTCACTGGACGACGACGAGGAATGGACGATTCCATCGTCCATACAACGGACGGACGAACATGCAACACTTGGAAAATCTGACATGTTGGGACAGTTGATCTCCAGTAGCGGTTTCTAGCCGTTAAGGAAGTTATCTCCGAACTCATTGGCTTCCGCGAACCTTGGGGGAAGTTATTGAAGAAATAACCGTCCCAATGTCCCTATATAAAGGACCGGTCTGAACAAGACAAGGGTAAGAAAAACTCTCTGAACACTAAACTCCCAAAATCAAGTTAGAATTCCATCCTTGTGAGACTAACTTAGCCATCGGAGGGTGTTTGGTCGGTTCACTCCGACCTTCTTTCTGATTTGGCATTTGTTTTGTAGGCCTTCCGCCACCATCCGCAGTCCACCGAAGTCGAAGCATTTAATCCACTGATCCTGTGAAGCATCAAAATGTATCGTTGGTCACAAAGGGAGCCTGACATTGCATGACACGCTCCGCCCTGACGGCCGTCACGTATCAATTGGTTGTTAGGTACCAAGGGTTGTCAGGTACCTAGCAGTCGTCAAGTACCTTCCTTGACACCGCGCGACACGTTTCACCCTGACGGTCATCATGTATCAATGGGTCGTCAGGTACCAAGGGGTTGTTAGGTACCCAGCAGTAGTTAGGTACCTTCCCTGACATCACAGGACACGTTCCGCCTTAATGGTTGTCATGTATCAATGAGTCGTCAGGTACCAAGGGGCCATCCAGTACCCAGCAGTCGTCAGGTACCTTCCCTAACACCGCGCAGCACGCTTCGCCTTGACAGTCGTCACATATCAATGGGTCATTAGGTACCAAGGGGTCGATAAGTACCCAACGGTCGTCAGGTACCTTCCCTGGCATCGCGTGACACGTTCCACCTTGATGGTCATCATGTATCAATGGATCGTCAGGTACCTTCCTTGGCACTGCGCAACACGTTCCGCCCTGACCATCAGGATGGAATACTCTGCCATTGACCAGTCAAGGTTTGGTGGGACCTTCTAACTACGAACTTGTTGGGATGAACTCCTCATTTGACTTTCTTGAAATCTTTGCAAATCGGTGCTCCATGTATGTGCCCAACAGATGGTTGCATATGTACCCGACGGATGGTCACGTCTTATCCTCCATATTCATATTGACGAAGATATGGTGATATCGATGAACAGATGGTACTGATGGTTGAGTAACTGGGTCCCATAAACCTTTACGTATTCTCCACTTATGCATCCCTATATGGACATAGCTTGCACTACACGCCCAAAGACCATACTCCACGCTCGTCTCTTCCCTATATCGGAAGAAAAACTCAAGATCTCGGGGTTTTAACTCCAAATCTTCTTTATAAGGAAAAACCCTACATTCAAGGGATCTTGGTTAGCTTTACACCACTATATAAGCACTAGGCCTCCTCTTCCTTAAGGTACGTGAATTCTCCCTAGCTCTTATACTTTTGAGTTCTTGGAGATTCTTTGATCACTAACTTAACATTTAGAGGGTTTTTGACTGGTACCCCACTGATGCCCTTGATTGGTTCTTCTCTTTTGTTCTTTAGGTACACCCATTGGCACATGTGTGGATGATAAACTCACTGACGATTTTTGTACATCATCAGTTGGCGTCGTTTGTGGGGATTAAGTGATTAGCTATATCACTACTCATAAGACAAAAAGTTGCATGGTCCACACAATTAATGGCTACCATTAACCAAGAGATTGGAAACCCACCTAACTCCTTGGAGAGGCAAGTGCAAACCCTTGCCGCGATGGTTGAACGACTCACCTAACAAAATCATGAGCTAGAATGAAAGTTGGGCCAGCGGAATGAATAGCATTTGAACCATCAAAATGATGAATAGGGCGGTGGTGAACGTAACAATAACCATCCCTCAACGGACAATCACCAAGAAAGGAACAACCAAGATGAAGGAATTTGAGTGGATTGATGAATGCCAAAGAGCATTTGAGGAACTGAAGGCGTACCTCACATTTCCACCACTCCTCAATCCATCCAAATTTGATGAAGAGCTTTCCCTCTACTTGGTCGTATCTCCCATGGTTATTAGTTCAGTTCTCATCCAAAAGGAGGATTGTGTGCAATTACCTGTATGCTACACCAACTGAGAGCTTAGGAGAGCGGGAGAAAGATATCCCCCAATGAAGAAGTTAGCCTTCACTCTAATCACAGCAGCTATCAAGCTTAGGCCATACTTCGAAGTGCATACCATAGTAGTCTAGACAAACAAACCCCTTAGCCCAAGCTTTAGCTGACTTCGTTATAGAATTTACGATGAACAAGGCCGAAGGCTGGGGGGCAGCCCCATGGAAGGACTGAACAGATGGATCATCCAACGGACATGCTGGAGGGATCAGAGTAGTCCTATAATATCTTGAAGGGGACGTTATAGAATGCGCCATCCGACTCCAATTCTCGACGACCAATAATGAAGCTGAGTACGAAGCTGTACTAACGGGACTCAACTTAGCCAAGGCAGTCGGGGCTTCATCAGTCGTCATCCATAGCGATTCCTAAGTTGTCATCGAGCATATCAATAGAGACTACAAAGCCAAGGGAGAGCAAATGAAGAAGTACCTTAGCCTTGTCAGAGACAGACAAATCAAAATTTTGCAGCAGAATTTGTACAAGTCCTAAGGGAAGAAAAAGAACTTGTTAATCGATTGGCCAAGGCCGCATCTACCAAACACATGACTATCGGTCATCAGGTACTATCCTTCACCCAACACTCCCCTGCCACTAAGGAATTGGAAATACAAGTGATACCAGCAGGTATTGATTGGACGATTCCAATCACCTCCTACCTTAAGAATGGGACACTTCCGAAAGACCACAACGCATCCCGAAGGTTGAAAGTTCAGGCATCGCGCTTTGTGTTGATGGGAGAGACCACACCTAAGGTGATTGATCCCTGACGAAGTAGACTACGTCATGAGGGAAGTCCATGAAGGGGTGTGTGAAAACCATTTGAGGGCACCATTGTTGGTCCACAAGCTCGTATGAGCAGGGTACCATTGGCCTAGCATGCAGAAGGATGCCCAATCCTATGTAAAAGTATGCGACAAGTGTCAATGCTTCAGCAAGACCTCATGGCTAAACATTGCGAAAGGAAGCCGATGGGCACCTAATCCTCATACTTATGGGATGGATCGACAACCAAGGATACCTACGATCAAGGATGCCAATGGCATTTAATCCTCATCCAAATTTAAGTCCTACCTTTGGGATAGACCGATGATCAAGGATGTCAACAACACCTGATCCTTATCCAAAACTAAGTCCTACCTACGGGATGGACCGACGATTAAGGATGCCTATGGGCACCTTACCCTTATCCAAAACTAAGTCCTACCAATGGGATGGACTAACGATCAAGGATGCCAACGGCATTGGATTCTCATCCAAAACTAAGTCCTATCTATGGGATGGATTGGTGATCAAGGATGCCTACAGGCACCTAATCCTCATCCAAACGGGATGGATTGACAACCAAGGATGCCCACAGGCACCTAATCCTCATCCTTATGAGATGAATCGACAACCAAGGATACCAACGATCAAGGATGCCAATGGCACCTAATCTTCATCCAAATTTAAGTCCTACCTACAAGATGGACCAATAATCAAGGATGTCAACAACACCTGATCCTCATCCAAAACTAAGTCCTACCTATGGGATGGACTGACGATGAAGGATGCTTGTAGGCACCTTAGCCTTATCCAAAACTAAGTCTTACCAATGGGATGGACCAACGATCAAAGATGCCTACGAGCACCTATTCCTCATCTAAAACTTAGTCCTACCTATGGGATGGACCGACAATCAAGGATGCCAATAGGCACCTAATCCTCATCCTTATGGAATTAATTGACATTCTAAAACTCCAACAGGCACTCCATCCTCATAACAAGCTAAGTCCTACCTACGGGTGGACAAACGACCAAAGTCACCTACGGGTGGATGGACGGCTAAAGTTGCCTACGGGTGAACAGAAAACCAAAGTCGCCTACGGGTGGACAATCCAACATAAAGTCATCCCTAAGAGGGAAGGACAACAACCAAAGTTACCTAGAGGTGTACAGACGACTAAAGTCGCCTACGGGTGGACAGAAAACCAAAGTCGCCTACAATGGACAGTCTAAAGTAAAGTTATCCCCAGGAGGGAATAAAATTGACCAAAGTCACCTACGGGTGGATGGAAGAACCAAGCGACCCATAAGTGCGTTGGTAAAGGATCTAAGTCTTCCTACCTATTGGAGGACGAACGAACCAAGCCATTCACAAGTGTCTTGGTAAAAAATTTAAGTCCTACTTATGGGTGGATGGATGAACCAATCCACTAACGAGTGCCTTGGTAAAAGATCTAAGTCTTCCTACCTACGGATGGACAGATGAACTAAGCCACTCACGAGTGCCTTGGTAAAAAATTTAAGTCCTCCTACCTACAGGTGGACGAACGAACCAAACCACCCATGAGTGCCTTGGTAAAAATATAAGTCTTCCTACCTAAGGGAAGATAGATGAACCAAGCCACTCACGAGTGCCTTGGTAAAATTTTTTTTAAGTCCTCCTACCCACGGATGGATGGACGAACCAAGCCACTCACAAGTGCCTTGGTAAAAAAAAATCTAATTCTTCCTACCTATGGGAGGACAGACGAACCAAGCCACTCATAAGTGCCTTGTTAAAAAGTTTAAGTCCTACCTATGGGTGGATGGATGAACCAAGCCACCCGCGAGTGTCTTGGTCAAAAATCTAAGTCTTCCTACCTACAGGTGGGCAGACAAACTAAGCCACCAATGAGTGCCTTGGTCAAAAATCTAAGTCTTCCTACCTATGGGAGGACGGACGAACTAAGCTACTCATGAGTGCCTTGGTCAATAATCTAAGTCCTTCTATCTACGGGGTGGATGGACGAACGAACCAAGCCACCCACGAGTACCTTGGTCAATAGTCTAAGTCTTCCTACCTATGGGTGGACGAACGAACTAAGCCACTCACGAGTGCCTTAGTAAAAGGTTTAAGTCTTCCCACCTAACGAACCAAGCCATTCATAAGTGCCTTGGTAAAACAATTAAGTCCTCCTACTTATAGATGGATGGAGGAACCAATCAATTGACGAGTGCATTGGTAAAAGATCTAAATCTTCTTACCTATAGGGTGACGAATGATTCAGGTTACCAAGGTGACAAACGATCCAAGTAATCCTCCTAAGATGATCGGCTCAAGTAGAGATCATCTAACCAAGTCATCAAGGTGATGAACGATCCAAGCGATCCTCCAAAGATGATTGACTCAAATAGAAATCATCGAACCAAGTCACTAAGGTGATGAACAACCCTTCGAAGATGATCGAGTCAAGCAGCAATCCTCCGATGACAATTAGCTTAAGTAGCAATCCTCCAATTAAGTTGCTCATGGAGTGAGGGGCAAGTTAAAAACCCCCAACACTCTACAATTACAACACAAGCCTTCATATTCCACACTCGTTCACTTATGTGACGACTACAGAATGGGGGGCAACTGATAGGGAATATTTTCACCGATTAGAAAATTTTTTCCAACACCTTAGAGTCTTCGGTCACCAAAAGCATCATCAGCTTACCAAAAGAATCTTTGGTCACCAAAAGCATCATCGTTTACAAAGGGAGCCTGACACTGTGTGACTTGCTCTGCCTTAATGGTTGTCATGTATCAATTGGTTGTTAGGTACCAAGGGGTTGTCAAGTACCTAGCGGTTGTCAGGTACCTTCCTTGACATTGCGTGACACGTTTCACCCTGACGGTCGTCATATATCAATGGGTTGTCAAGTACCAAGGGGTTGTCAGGTACCTAGCAGTCATCAGGTACCTTCCCTGACACCGTGGGGCATGTTCCGCCCCGACGGTTGTCATGTATCAATGGGTCATCAAGTACCAAGGGGTCGTCAGGTACCTAGCGGTTATTAGGTACCTTCCCTAACACTGCGCGGCACGTTTCGCCCTGACGGTTGTCACGTATCAATGGGTCGTCGGTTACTAAGGGGTCGTCAAGTACCTTCCTTGTCACCACACGACACATTCCACCCTGACGGTTGTCATGTATCAATGAGTCATCAAGTACCAAAGGGTTACCAGGTACCTAGCGTTCGTCAGGTACCCTCCTTAATATCGTGTGGCACGCTCTGCCCTGACAGTCGTCATGTGTCAATGGGTCGTCAGGTACCCAGCAGTCATTAGGTACCTTTCCTGACACCGCGCGACACGTTCCATCCTGACGGTCATCATGTATCAAGGGGTCGTCAGGTACCCAATGTTTGTCAGGTACCTTCCCTGACATCGCACTACACGTTCCACCCTGATGGTCATCATATATCAATGGGTCGTCAGGTACTAAGAGGTCGTTAGGTACCCAGCGGTCATTAGGTACCTTCCCTAACACCGCGCGGCACGCTATGCCCTGACGGTCGTCACGTATCAAGGGGTCGTCAGGGATCCAACGATCGTTAGGTATCTTCCTTGACACCGTCAGACATGTTCTGCCTTGACAATCGTTACGTATCAAGGGGTCGTCAGGTACCCTACTCGTCACCCAGAACATGCAGACACTAACTCGTCTAAATCAATGAGAAACTTTTGGCAGACGACCCACTATATTCATCCAATCAACAAACCAACTTGCACACTAATAAAGATATTTTCATCTAATAAATTCCTTCGAGCACTTTGACCCATCCGGATGGAATACTCCGCCACTGACCCGTTAAGGTTTGTGCCTCTTCTGGTGGGACCTGCTAACTATAGACCCGTTGGGATGAACTCCTAATTTGACTTCCTTGAAGTCTTTGCAAATCAATGCTCCACGTATGTGCCCAACGGATGGTCACGTCTTATCCTCCGTATTCATACCGACGGACATATGGTGATACTGATGGACATATGGTCATACCGACGGTTAAGTAATTGGGTTCCATAAACCTTTACGTATTCTCCACTCATGCATCCCTATATGGTGTTGAGCTACAAATTTTTGGGCACTAATTTCATTAGCCCACTCACAAAAATATATACCCACATAAGCCCATAAGCTATTCCGAGCCCACATAAATATTTCCCACAAATATTCCGTATATAAGCCCCATAAATTATCTTGGGCCCTCTCACGCATATTACCCACATATTATCCAACTTAGGTCTTCCACAAAAAACACTCACCATATTACTACCAAAATTGGGCCACAAAATTATGCTATCTCCACAAAAAAGCCCAAAATCATTTAACTTGTGGGCAAAATCCAAAAAGCCCAACAAAACCCTCTTAAAAACCCGTTACTACATGGCACCTCTAAAAGCCCGTTGCAACATAGCACCTCTTAAAAGCCCATTACTACATGGTACCTCTAAAAACCCGTTACTACACGGCACCTTTTAAAGCCCATTGCTGCACGGCACCTAAAGCCCGTTGCTACATGGCACCTAAAGTCCGTTGCTACACGGAACATCTTAAAGCCCATTGCTACACAACAATATTTTTATATAAAATCCTACAAAGCCCAAAAGCTATTTTGGTACCTATTTTATAAAGCCCAAATACTAATTTGACACTTATTTTACAATGCCTAAATACTATTTTGGCACCTATTTTACAAAGCCCAAATATTAATTTGGCACTATTTTACGAAGCCCAAATACTAATTTGACACTTATTTTACAAAGCCCAAATACTATTTTGGCACCTATTTTACAAAGCCTAAATACTATTTTGGCACTACTTTACAAAGCCAAAATCTATTTTGGCAACTATTTATAAAAGTCCAAAATACTATTTTGGCAAAAACAATTACATTATGCTCAAAATCCCAAAACTATTTCTTGGCAAAAAATATATACTAAAGTCCCTAACTCATGAGAAATGTAAATTACTCATCTCTCAAAAATATTCCTTTCACACAATTTATGGGAACTATGCTTATTTTTCCATGATCAACTAACTACAAAAGCCCATGTATATTACCCATGGCAAAACCATTCATTTTTGTAGGGATGACCAAATCCAAAGAAACTCAACTACAAAGCCCAATTGAGCTAGCCCAGCTCATATACAAATCCCAACAATTGAAGCTCGTGTGAGCTGACCAGTCAAATCTCAGCACAACCTGATAGCTGGAGCCCATCACCATCAGTTCCAACTTGTCCAATCAGATCAGAGGAAGGACACATGTCTAGAAGGGCTTAAACCCTTCCTTGCCAAGTTCATTTTCATCATTTTTCATGTGACGTAAAGTTGAGGTGACATGACAAAAAGATGGGAAGCTTCAGCCAATTGTATCTCCTTCCTTCTCCAACCCATTCAGTCAAGGATCAAGGGTAGCCATAACCAGGCCATGAAAGCTTCTGGAACAACTTAAAATCAGTTCATTATCATGCCAAAAACGTGTACTTTCTAGTTCTTGGATCAAGCACATAAACCTAAATGGGGAAACTTAGGGAAATGTGACAGCATAAGGCTCCAAGATTGACACCTAGCTTGGGGTGATACAATTTGCCCTAGGGAACTTTGATTCTAGTAACAGCAAAACCAAGATCATTGGCCTAATACATGCTTTAATCCCATCAGCTAAGGCCAATTAGCATTTAATGCTAGGGTACAATCCCAACTTCTATTATCCAAAATAGCAAGAATATTCTAAAAGCTGAGCTTACCACTCTTGGCCAAAATCCTAGGAACGATTCTCTAAGGATTTTCTGAAGATTGAGGAAGATTTAGTAGAGATTATTTGCTAATTACCCCCTCAAACTCAACTATAAAGGGAGCTCTCCACTAATCCTTCAGGGGGGACCAATACACATTAAGAGATACACTAATAGAAAAAGTTCTTCCTTAACTTCTTTGTCTAAGCCTTCCCCAAGTTCTAGCAAAGTTCTGAGTCATTGAGTTCTTAGCTTCAAGCTTAGAAACTAAGTTCTCCATCTCCTAACTCACGAACACCTCTCGTAACTCTACTCATAAACACTTATCTATCCCCAGCAGAGAGCTCCTACAGCTTTACTATACACTCTCACTCACTACTCATGCTGCTCAAAATTACCCTCATTACTTACTACTCATACCATGTCCATGAGCATACCTTGGCACCATAGTGATCTTGTTGCGCTAGTTGGAATCTCTCTCTCCCTTCATCTCACACTAAGTTTTCCTCATTATTTGTTATAATGGAGCCCATAATATTCATTTACTCATTTACTATTGAAGGTTATGATGTAACTGTCACTATAGAAATTTTCCCTCATATTATTGTGTTAGAAGACTCTTCTCCAGAGTCAATGGATGATGAGTTTGAAAATGTGGATACTTTCCTTAATCTGTGAAATAGCTAACAATTGAAGGTTCATTCTGTTCTGTCATATTTCACCGATGGGACATTTTACCGCTGGGTTATTTTATTGCAAAAACATTTTACCATTGGGCTATTTTACTGCAGAAACATTTTACTGCTAGGTTATTTCTTTATTACAATATGCTTTTTATTGTGCTGACATGTCTGTTGTAGGAAGTGTTTTTTAGGCCATCTCATAACCCTTGTCAGTGCTATCCTAAGCCCAAGGTATAAAAAGAAGGCGAACACTTTGAAAAACTTCACCGATAGCCTTTAGGTCATATATCAAGCCCATCGTCGAGTTTTGGTTTAGGCCCCCAACCCAACACAAATCTCATTTGTCGGAAGGAAAACCTTTTTGCCCTCGTCATATGGAAATAACTTGCACTACATGCCCAAAGACCATACTCCACGCTCGTATCTTCCTTATATGGGAAGAAAAGCTCAAGATCTCGAGGTCTTAACTCCAAATCTTCTCTACAAGGAAAAACCCTACATTCAAGGGATCTTGGTCAGCTTTACACCACTTTATAAGCACTAGACCTCCTCTTCCTTAAGGTACGTGAATTCTCCCTAACTCTTGTACTCATGAGTTCTTGAAGATTCTTCTATCACTAACTTAACTCTTGGAGAGTCTTTGGCCGGTACCCCATCGGTGCCTTTTGATTGGTTCTTCTCTTTTGTTCTTCAGGTACACCCATTGGCACATGTGTAGACGATCAACTCACTAACGATTTTTGTGCATCATCATGTGATATAATCATAATATTTTTTGTTATAAATATTTTCTAGTATTGATTTATATGTAGCTTAAAGCTAATAATATCAAGAAAGTGATTTTTTGTAAGACAGTAAGAGCATTCCAATCAGCCTTTCATTTTCTTACCCAAAAGATACTTATCCATTTTACATAACTAGCTTTTCTAAAACGCTTTCCAACAAACTCTATATTCTTTATCTATCCCATTTTAATAATATTTCTTTCTTTCTTTATTTATCTTTCCCAAAAATAATCATATTATTAAAACTCACAACTCAAAGTGAAGAACAATATACATTTCTTTAATTACTCATCAATTTACAACCATTGAATTCAGGGCCGGCTCAAGGTATTGTGAGGGCTAAGATGACTATTTTAAGTAAGGTCTATTCTTATACTTGAATATTAATAGAATATTTATTTAACTTTTGGTTTTTTTTTTCTTCATTTAAAATCAATTTTTTTAAAGAAAAATATTACAAATAAAAATGAAGACATCACATTACTCAATGACTATACAGCTAAAATAAACACTATTTATTAAATGAAGTAACCAAATACTAAAAAAATTATGATTGAAAATTTTAATAAAGTTATATATTTGATATCTCTAAATAAAATTTGAGTATAAATTTATTTACTAGTGTAAGATTAATGATTTCTTTTAACATTTATGTGTGAGAGATTAATTGATTGACCCATCCAATGAGTTCTTTAACGGGTTTTTCTTTGATAAAAAAATAAATATTTAAGGCTTAATTAATATTTCCATTGATATAAGAATATCTCTATAAGTAAAAATTTAGGGGCTTTTTTTTCATTGGAGGCCTTAGACAGTTACCTATTTAGCTCACCCATTGAGCCGCCACTGATTGAATTGTACCCAAAAAAAAAAAAAAAAAAAAAAAACCACAGTTCCACAATTATCCCCAGAACAAAACCTAGATAAGAGAACCTGCCCCACCACCCCCCCCCCCCCCCCCCCCCCCCTCACAATTGCTCTTTCCAAAATATTCAATCACCCCATACCCCACGTTTAGTCATATAGTAGTGTCAAGGAGTTCTTTTCGTTCAATCAACTTGTTGCAATCGAGGTTGTTCATGCATAATGGGTTGTTGAATTTGGTAGAGAATTGCATAGAGCTAGTTGAGATCAACATATCGAATCGAATGAAGCCAATGAACATGTTGGCGATGCTGATTGTGGAGATGAATAATCTGGAGATCTACCTGTGCGAGGTATAAGATGATCACAAACATGAGTGTGTCATTGTTGGGCGTAGAAAGTTGAGGCGCTAGGTGAGAAAAATGTTAAGTGAGAGCAAAGAAGAGTGAATATTTTAGTTAAGTTGTTGCAATTTTAGTGTAAAAAATTGGTTTACAGAGTTATAGTGACTCTCCACATTTGGAGAGTTACTATAACTCTTTCAAACCAAAAAAAAAAAAAAAAAAAAAAGGATAAAAGACCTAAATTGAATAAATTTGAAACTTATAGGACTTAATTGAACGAAAATAAAGTTAGAGAATTGAAATGAATTTCAGCCAACTAAAATGTTGCGATTTTCATTTTAGTCAAAATTGAACTAAATGGAGACTTTGTTAGAGGCTTAGAGCTTGATTTTTGAGTGTGTTTTCTAAAATGGATAGAAAATTGGCTTTAAAGGGCCTGGAGATGCTTTAAAGATAGTAAAACTTCTTTGTCTCAGATTATTCTGCTATTCACGTTATAATTTTTCTTTTCCAAAAAAGATGATGGGATAGGGATGAATTTGTTCATAACTCCCCATACTAAATGTGTAAATATATATGCTATTTAGGGTTTGTTTGGATATTGCTTATTTTACTGAAAGCTGAAAACTGAAAACACTATAGCAAAATAATTTTTAAATGTGTGAATAGTGCCGTGTGACTTATTTTTAATGAAAGTTTTGATTAAAAAAGAGATTTGTGGGTCCTGTAAATAGTGCATAAGACCCATTGAAAAAGTTGAAATGCCCTTTTCAAAAACAAAGGGAAGATGCAGACGCACAAACGCAAAGACTTTCATCCATATCCAAATCGGATACTTAATATATGTTTTGTTTGCCCTTTGTTTAAGATCACACCAAATCATTACTAAAATCATTTGTTGGAAATATTAGGTTCTGTTGGTTGACCTAAAGTCATTGGCATCACTTTATTGAAAAGACCTTGTTTCTTATGCATTGATAAACGCATTGGAAAATACTGAAGAAATATGATAAGGTATGTCCATGGCCTACTTTTGAGTTTTGCCTTCTTTTTTTCCCTAACTAATTGAGGAGAAAGAGATGCGTACGTAGATGAAGATGTTATCATTGTAAATTTTGCCAATCAAGATTATGAGCCAAATGCCAATACATATTATTTGGAAAGTGTAGCAAACTGAAATACATTCCGGATGTGGTTGTTTTTCATTGTATAATTTTAACTTCATATTGATCACAGATTCATTACTCTAAGCAAGGGCATACCTTCAAGTCCCAAGCCCAAAGTATGCGTATTGAAATTCTTCAGAGGAAAGCAAGGTCATGTAAGGGAAGGCACCAACATTTGAAGGTCGCAACCTCATATTTAATGACACGGCAAACCATCACTTGTGAAAACTGTCTACCCAACATAGAATTACACATCTTAAAGAATAACTACTACATCTTTTGAGAAACAAATTTTTAGGAAGAATTAATAAATGACAAATAATTTTAGAAGTACACAATATTGTTATAAAAAAAAAAAAGTTCTTGAAAATATAATATTAGGACAAATTACTTAAAAGCTGAAACTGGCCATAAAAGACACTTATTATTGAAAAAGAGTTCCATTTCTGTTGGTTAAAGGGTAGGAAAAAGAGGGACAAATTTTTTAGCTTATACAAAATGTAACATCTTTTACACATGGGAACGTGGATGCCTAACTTTTTAAAAGGGGATCCTATTTCTATAAAAGTGTGATTGAGTAGGAATCCAATGCTTTGACATTGAATAAATGAGAATGCTTGGGAATCTCTTAACATTCTCAAAAATCCTAAAAGAACTCTCTACAAGATGCTACTTAAGGATTTAAAGCAAGCTTGGAGAATGATCGAGCCTTTATCTTAGTTGATGCTGACACTATTCCTCATCGAGACTGGATACTCTAGATAATGATTAGTACAAAATGAGATGTCTACATAGCTGAATACAAATCCAATCACAATGCAATTACACCTCTCTAACATATTCTTCTTATTTTTACCATTCTTTTTGCCTGAAACAGTCATATTTCGGGCACAAGTGTCTGATAGTAATTTGATTGGAAGGGTGGGGAAGAATATTCCTTGCTGAGCCCATGAATGGATGTGGCCCTATGTTTTAAAGAGGGATTTAAGTTTGTGTTTCCACCATGTTTGGTGGTCGAGGTGGAGTTTTGGAAAAATGAAAGGGCTTGAGGATGTGAAATGAAAAATTTCAAGAATTTTTTTATAACAAAAAACGATTATTAAAAAGTTGACATGTTTATTTATATAACTGTTGACATGGAGGCTACCACGTAGGAGTGATATTGGGTCGGGTCGGGTTTACTGTGACCCAAAACCCGACCCAATAGAAATCGGGTTTGGATGCTTGAAACCCAACCCGACCCAAAAAATTAGGTCTATAATCGAGTCTTGGGTTGGACTTTTTTTTAACAATATTGGCCTCTCAGCCTCCACAAATTAAATAATGCAGAGACCATTTACAATAACCCAGTAAGAAAGATTCAATTTTTAACCATCTGATTAGCCATTATCATGCAAAAAAACACAAATTTATCAACTAGGTCCTTGAAAAATTGACCTGATCTTTGTTGGCATGCCAGAGAGAGAGTACCAAAGTATATAAGTTGACAATCATCCAATATTTTCAAGAAAATCATTACAAAGTATATAAGTTATGGCTCCATCCACAAGCATAAAAACCCAAATCATTACAAAGTATATAAATTTTTGCATTAGCAGATTTATTTAATAAGATTTCTTTATAATAGTCTAGCAAATCAGGCAAGAATCACCCTTTACCTTTCTCCAAAAAACAATAATCAGCATGTCACGACCTTTTGCTTAGGACCCTACCTCTTTTACCTTTAAAGTTGCAACACCAAACAAAGAAAAAGCTAAGTTCTCCCTCAAATTTTATGTTTGAAAAAAAGTTATGGCTCTTATGCAAAGTCAAGCATTCAACAAAGTACCATATCATTCCTAATCAAAATTCAAAGAGCTTACGTACAAATGACAAAGATGCAATGCAAAATAATGATTCCCATGAAAATGACATTACTAGGATGATTTTTATACCATTTGTCACAATATGAAGAACACATTACACACACTCATCCAAGTAGCCCAAGTAGCTTATATATATACTCATTGAATAAATAACATTCCTCTCATAAATAGTATAATAAAGACTAAAAAACTGCACCTTCAATCTTGTACAAGTGTGTAAAGGACAAAAGACAAGTGTAGAAGAGAGTCCATGACAAACAATACAGATGCTTGCAAGTTTTCTACACATTTATGATTTTGTATAAAAAAATCTAAAAAGGGAAGAAAATTCTTTAAAATTAGATAAACAATCTGTTAAAATGTGAAGCACATGCATAAATATGAAAAGTATACATATGAAGTTAAACAGAAGCAAATATGAAAAGTATGTACCGGCATAAATTTGACATAATAAGCCATCTGCTACATTTGGTTGAGTGATTGTATACCATGAAGGAAACGACCACAAAAAGAAAAAGAGTGACATGTTCCACAGGAAAGAAGTCCATGGTTGCACCAGGAGACAAAATATTAGCATGGGTTGTTAATGAGAATGCACTCAAGTCTAACCCTGCATAAGAGTGTATTAAACATATCAAAGAAAAAGATTGAAGAAAACAGAAATGATAAAAGATTCAATCAGTAACAACAAACCAATGTTAGCACATAACATCAAGCACACAACAAAGAACACTAAACTAAAGAAAATAAACACAATAGTCTATAGACAAGTTAAAAACCAATGTGAACCAAGAAAAACCCTTTTAACCAAAGCAAGCCCAAAAATCTAATCAAGACCCTTGTCTTTACCTGGACCCAATGAAGAAATTGGAAAATAGGTAAAAACAGAGCAATGTGAACCATAATTAACACATAATAATTGAACCACAACTTTCAATCCTAGAATAAGTAAAACAAGAAAAACCCATTAACCGAAACAAACCTAGAAACCAAAGAACCAACTAAAAATAGAGCAATGTGAACAAAAATTAACACCCACAAACCACAACCCTCCAAGCCTAGAATCAGTAAAACAAACAAAAACCCACTAACCAAAACAAACCCGAGAACCCAAAAGAATTGAAAAAGAAAGCAAACCTTCGTTGAGCAATTTTTGAGTGGTTTCATTAGTTAAAAGGGCACAGGAGCACAGCTCTTTGGTTAAAAACCTAAAAAAAAAATCGAAATGGGTGCTTAAAAAAACTAGTTTTGCTGCCTATGAGAATGATTCAAGCCAAACCCACATCACAAAATGCAAGAAAATCAAACCAAAAGAGGATATTCACATAGAATAAAACCCAAAATCTAAAAGTATTAAAAACCCAATTAAATTAACAAAGAGAAAGATGACTTACACACGTAGAGATAGAACAACAAAGAGTCGACTATGATGTTTTGTGAGATTGGGACTTGGGAGAGTAGCTAAGGGAGACAGAGAGAGACCAATAAAGAGTAGGGTTTTTTTCAAAAAAAAAATTGGGTTCAAAAGTAACATATTTATATGACCCGACGCCAACTTGACATCGACCTGAACACGAAAATAACCCGAAATTAACATCCGAAACCCGAACCGAATATTCTCAGACCCACCTAAAACCTATCGGGTCAGTCGAGTTTTCGGGTGGGTCGGGTCCTTTGCTCAGTCCTGTACATCAGTTTCTAAAGTACTTGTAATAATTTTGGTAGTGCCCTTATCAACTCTCATAGTTCACACTCTTTTACACTTACCCTCTAAACTATGAGAATATATATTTTACTCCTTTAAACTATACAATTTTTACAGTTATTTCTTATAAATTATGAGAATGCACACTTATTTCCCAGAACTATTATCTATAGGATGAGGTGCAAAGTGTTACACATGCAATTATTTAGGGGGCTAGTATTATGTGGGTAATAGTTTGGGGGAGATAAGAGTTCATTTTTATAGTTTATTGAGGTAAGTGTAAAAGAGTGTATAGTTTAGGGGTAAAGTATAATTTCTCCTAAAGGACAACTAGATAAACATTTAAAATTGAAACTAAAATGAAATAAAAGATAAGTGTCCCAGCCATGTCCCTCAATTTTTCAAAAAAGAAAAAAAGAAAAAAGAAAGAAAGAGAAGGACATGGTTGGGACATGGTTATAGAAGTGTCCTAGACATGTCCTAAGTCCAACATGGTACAACACTCCAAATAAAATATCTATACTTTCTAACATCATTTTGTATTTTTATATGTTAAATTTGTTTCAATTAATATTCATTACTTTTTCTTTTTAAATTTTGGATAAGATGATATTCACTACTTAATTCTTGCATTATTCTTATTGAAATGTTGACCAGACCATTGAATTTGAATAGCTTCTTCTATACGTGAATATATTATGAATAGAATCATTCACTGCTTATTACCCACATTTATTATCTATGTTACTAAATATGGTATTGTAAATTCTTCTAAAAAAAGTATGGTATTGTGAATAAAAGGAATGTGTTCAAAAAGACAACTTGCATAGTTGTTATCCACATTGAATTATGTTTGTCCTTACTTTTTGTGAAAATTCACAATTCGAAATTGAGTCAAGAAAATTTCAACAATTAAAATTTTATTTTAAGGCTAAGTGAATTACAAGAATTGTGTCATTTTGTCCTAATTGGATGGTGGATTGACCAATTTTGCATAGTAATAGCTAAAATCTCAAAATTATCCTCTTTGACCAATTTTGATCTAGAGTTGGAAAAACTCCAACCATTTGATCAAAACAAATTAGAGCTCCCATGAAAGACAATCAAATTCACTCTAAAATGAGTACCCATAGGCCCATATTGGAATTAAAACAAGCAAGATATCGCAAAAGTTGAAACAAAACAAAAAAAAAATACCAAACACTTTGCCACTTTCAAGAAAAGTTTCATAAAGTTTGATCATGATTTGATCGTGATCTAACAACATCATATCGGCGCAAATGAAATGTTATTGGAAAGCTCCTATGATAGGCTTCAATTTGCTAGTCATGAAACACGAAAATTCCAAACAAGTTAAGAGAGAAGTCACTATTGATAATATGTTATGTTTGCCCTTGGTTTGCATGAAAAATAAATAAATAAAAATCTCAAATTTAAGTTCAAAAATTTCAAAAAATTTCCCTTTCACCTTGGGATCAGAGGAATGTCAAGATATAACTTAATTTATCCCAATCGAATGTTGGATTAACCAAATTTGTGCATCAAATATCAAAATAACAAAAAAAAAAAAAAAAAAACCTTAATTTCCCAAACTTTGACCAAGTTTGTTGATAGTCAAACGAGTTCAAAACTTCATCCAACCACCAATTTCTATCATATTACTCCAAAATACATCCTCTGAAACAATTCTCCCAAGTTTGTCCACGGTCAACCAAAGTTTGACCAGAAATCCCATTATTTGATTGGCATAAATTTGAGCTCATGTCAAAGATAAATGAATTCCCTTAAAAAAATGATTGCTCACTGGTCCAAATTGGACTTAAGCCAAGCAATATATTGTAGAAAAAAAAAATATAAAAAGTGCCCAACATTAAATTAATTTTAGGGAAAAAAGTGTTATGAACTTGATTATGATTGTCGGGGGTGAAAAAGTTTTCCCTTCGACAAATAAGATTTGTGTTAGGTTGGAGGGCTAAACCGAAACTCGACGATGGGCTTGATGCACGGCCCAAAGGCTATCGGTGAAGATCCAAAGAATTCATTGTCTTTTTGTGCCTTGGGCCTAGATTGAGACTGACAAGAATGGCCTATAAACAATCCTTACATTAGACACGTCAGCACAGTTTAAAAGCATATTGCAAGAAATAGCCCAACAATAAAAATGTTTCTGTAGTAAACTAGCCCAGTGGTAAAATATCCTAGCGGTAAAGTATAACAGGACAGAATAAACCTCCAGCTATTAATTATTTCACAAGTCAAGGGAAGTATCCATATTTTCAAACTCATCATCCGTTAACTCCGAAGAAGAGTCTTCTAACACAATAATATGAGGGAAAAATTCTATAGTGATGGTTACATTATAACCTTCAATAGTAAATGAGTAAATGAATGTTAGGGGTTCCATTATAACAAATAATGAGAAAAATTTAGTGTGAGATGAAGGAAGAGAGAGAGATCCCAGCTAGCACAGCAAGGTCATTATGGTGCCAATGCATGCTTGTGGATATAGTATATGTAGTGAGTAGAGGGAGTCATTTTATGAGTAGCATGAGTAATGAGTGAGAGAGTATAGTAAAACTGCTGGGGTTTTCTGCTGAGAGTAGATAAGTGTTTATGAGTAGAACTATGAGGAGTGTTTGTGAGCTAGGAGTTGGAGAACTTAGTTTCTAAGCTTGAAACTAAGAAATCAGTGACTTAGAATTTTGCTAGAGCTTGGGGAGGGCTAAAACGGAGAGGCTCAAGAAGAACATTTTTTCTATTAGTGTCTCTTCTAGTGTATCTTGGTCCCCCCTTTAAGTGTTAATGGAGGGTTTTTCTTATAGCTGAGCTTAAGAGGGTAATTAGCAAATAATCAATGCTAAATCTTTCTCAGTCTTCAAAAAATCCTTAGAGAATCGTTCCTGGGATTTTAGCTAAGAGTGGTAAGCTCAACTTTTAGAAGGTTCCTGCTGTCTTGGGTAATAACAGCTGAGATTCTGACTTAGCATTGAATGCTGATTGGCCTTGGCTGATGGGATTAGAGCATGCATTAGGCTAATGATCTTGGTTATGCTGTTGCTAGAATCAGAGTTTCCTAGGGCAGATTGTACCACCCCAATCCAGGTGTTAATCTTGGAGCCCTCATTGGAAACTCTGCTGGGATCCCCTTAGGGCCCTCCAAACCACATTTCCATAAATTTCCCCATTTGAGGTTCATGTGCTTGGTCCATGAACCAGAGAATTCACGTTTTTAGTATGAAAATAAACTAATTTCAAGTTGTTATAGGAGCTTTAATGGCCTGGTCATGGCTGCTCTTAATTCTTGATTGAATGAGTTAGAGAAGAAAGAAGGGATAGCTGGCTGAAGCTTTTCTATCTTTTTGTCACATCACTCCAGCTTTATGTCACATAAGAAATGATGAAATTTCAGCTTATGAAGGAAAGGTTTAACCCCTGATGGACACATGTCCTCTTCTGATCTGATTAGACAAGTTGGGACTTGATGGCAATGGGCTCCAACTATTGAGTTGTGCTGAAATTAAGTTGGTCAGCTCATGTGAGCCCTAGCTGCTGGGATTTGTATGTGAGCTAAGTTGGGTCAGCTGGGCCTTGTAATTGAGCTTCTTTGGGCTTGATTACCCCTACAAAAATGAGTAGTTTTGCCATGGGTAATATACATGGACTTTTATAAACCCCATGAGTGAGAAATTTAGTACATGTAAAACAAGTGTCAAAATAATATTTGAGTTTTGTAAATATATGCCAAAAGGCTTTATGAAATATTGCCAAATTAGCATTTGGACATTATAGAATAGTGCCAAAATAATATTTGGGCTTTATAGAATAGGTGCCAAATTAGTATTTGGGCTTTGTAAAAATATTGTTGTGTAGCAATGGGCTTTAGAGGGGGTTTGGGCCTTTTTGGATTTTTCTCACAAGTTAAATGATTTTGGGCTTTGTTGTGTAGATAGTATAATTTTGCGGCCCAATTTTGGTAGCAACATGATGAGTATTTTTTGGATAATATGTGGGATATAATAGGTAATTTTTGTGAGAGAGCCCAAGGCAATTTATGGGGCTTATATAAGGGGTATTTATGGGAGCTCCTGGGTAATATGTGGGGAATATTTATGTGGGTTCAAAATAATTTATGGACTTGTGTCGGTATATATTTTTGTGAGTGGGCTAATGAAGTTAGGACCCGAAAATTTGTACCTCAATAATGATTTAATCTTGATCAAATCATTATCAAATGAACAGGATTGGTACAAATAAAAAATCATTAAATCTTTGGTAAGCTCAGACCACAATAGATTCCACTTGAGTGAAAAAAAATTTATGAAAATACCAAAGTGAGAATTTTGGGGGAAAAATTTTGAGTTGGATCTTTACTAGGCAGCTTTTCATGCCCTTTAAACCATGTTTCCTTGAATTTCCCGTTTTGTGATTCATATGCTTCGTTCATGAATCATTTACAATGCTATTTTGATGCCACATATGAGCAACCGAAAAAATGCATAAGGTGGCAACTCTGGTTATGACTCCTTGCCTAGTTGCCTTTGACTGAATTTTGAAGAGAGAGAGAGAGAGAGAGAGAGAGAGAGAGAGAGATTTGCTTCATTTCATGGTTGACATGGGTCTTGTCCATGTCAATAGTATTAGATGGAGGGAGAAGCGATTCAAGCTTCAAGTCTTGATTTTGAGCATTTAGTTGTAATAGCTGACTAGTCCAGTTGTTGTCCAGTTCTGCTTAAACTCTAAGGAGTAACTAGCCCAGTTGTAATTAGTTGCACACCTGGGCTTCAATAGTGGGCTGTTCTTCTCGGCTTTGACACATGAATTGAAGCTTCTGAAGTGGGCCCAATTCTAGCTGAAAAATAGTTTATGAAGTACTCGTAGTAAAATAGGTCGTGCCCCTATCATCTCTCATAGTTCATAAGGAATAAAGTAATTTTTACACATGGTTTAAAGTCCCATTTTCCCACCAAAATTATATTTTGTCCAATAATTAACTGCCAACTTAGATAAACTATATTGTCTTTGTAATTTAGTATTACATTCCTACGTACGTCTTATGGATTCAACTCATTTGGACTCTCTCTCTCTCTCTCTCTCTCGTGGTGAACTACGTTATTTATCCACCATTCCACTAAAAAATTTACACTTGTTTAAAATTACTGAGTCAATAATCAGTTTATGTTTTAAAAATTTTTCTGACTCAGCAATTTTAAATATGTGGGAGTTTTTTAGTGAAATGGTAGACCACGTCAGTTTTCCATCTTGAGGACCTTATAATTTCTCCAACTCACTAGGAGTTTTTCCTTGGAAATAGAAGCCTCAAATCTATATATATATTATAATAATAGGTAAAACAGAGAGAAAATCTAATTAAATTTCAATTTGAAATTCAATTAGAGTCTAATTTTATGCTATATGTCTTATCTAATCTAAATTTTAAAATTTTGTGCCAAGTGAGTTAATTTAGTGTAAAAATTAAATTTCAATTAGAGTTTAATTTTGTACCACGTGTCCCATCTAATCTAAAATTTTTAATTTTTTTGCTAAATTAGTTATTTTAGTGTAGAAAACGAGGTGTCTAATATAATAAACCATAAAAACATAATCATATGTCTAAAAAAAAAATTCAAATTTATAAGTCATTTATATATATATATATATTAATAGGTAAAGCTTAGAGAAAATTGAATTAGAATTTGAAATTATAATCTAATTTTGCACCATATGTCTAAATTTATGTAGAAACTACACTATAATTATCCACTTTAAGCTTGTGCAATGTGTTTACTTAAATTTTTTAATTTGTGTCAAGTGAGTTAATGAGTGTAAAATATTA
This sequence comes from Quercus wislizeni, assembly GCA_023055345.1. Lineage (NCBI taxonomy): Eukaryota > Viridiplantae > Streptophyta > Magnoliopsida > Fagales > Fagaceae > Quercus > Quercus wislizeni. The sequence continues at coordinate 21,717,806 of JALGQJ010000002.1, forward strand.
AGAATCTAATATTAATGAACTATAAAATTAAAAAATAAAAATCATATATACTCAATAAAAATCATCACATGTTTCTCAATAAATAAATAAAATAAAAATCACCACATAACAAAAATCACCGCACGTTATTTACACACCAAACATAATGGCATAAAATTAAACTTTTTTTCTTCCATTACATGATTCGGATAATAATAACAAAATCAATTCAAAGCAATTAACAACAATTACCCCATAATAAACACAACGTAGAGATAGAAACTCACCAAAACGAAATGGAATTACTGTATAACACGAAAGAACACAACCAAGCGAACATAGTTCATCTTGTAATACACAAAAGAGGACGTCCACGGCATCTTGATTTTGCTCCTTCAATCCCCAATTCTTCAAGAAAATTTTGAACTCAATGTTCTACTGCAAATCACGAAAACCTAATATAGAAAAATTAATAGTCCAACTGAACTAAAGGTCAAAATTATTATTAATTTTTTTAAAAAAATTTTAAAAGCAAATCTTTCAGCTTGACTTTAATTGCTGGGAAAAATGCAAGAAAATACATAAGATTCAATGATTTCATATCATTATCTTAGCAACCAAACAGAGAATTAAGCAAAATTTGTCAAAAGAAAACCAAAATTCAATTTCCCCTCAGATTCTAGATCAGAATCACAAAACAAACCCTAGAAACAAAAAAAAAAAAAAAAAAAAAAAAACAGCTCAAGTAAACTCAAACAACGAATCAAAAAAAGAAAAAGAAAATCAAAATTTCCGAACCTGTTGAGAAATTTTCCTAGATTTGCGGTATGAATTGAATTAAGGGGGAGAGAGAGAGAGAGAGAGAGAGAGAGTGTGTGTGTGTGTGTGTGTGAGAGAGAGAATGGGGGAATGGGTGGTGTTTGGGTGTGATTAATTTTTGCATCTCTCAAATGAAAAATTAGTTATTCCCACTGTTTTAAAAACCGGACCGGACCGGCCGGTCCGACCGGTTCAACCGGGAACCGGGAGCTAGTCCGGTCCGGTTAAAAGCCTCAAAACCGGTCAATAACCGGAAAACCGGCCAAAAACCGGGGTTGAACCGAAAATTTTCAAAAAAACGGTTCGATACCCGGTTCGGTTTTTAAAACCATGGTTATTCCACATAATGCATAATCAATTCAAATATCGATTTAATGTGTGATTGTCAAAATGGAGGTGATTTACACTTTCTTTAAAAGTAACCCACGTTTGAGATCCTTACAATTGATATGTTATATGCATGAAATATATTTATTAAAGTATTCCCCAAATTCGCACAGTTTAGTCTTAGTTTCATGTTATTTTGTGACTAATTATGAATTATCTATATTTTATAGGTAATGGAGGCTTTACATGCTAATGGGCTTTTTGTAAGATATAAGGATGAACTCTAATTCAAGTGGGTTGAGGCCGACTCACCAACTCACTTCAAATTATCTTCAATAGTAGGCCGAGAATGTATATTGTGTTCATCAAGAAAATGTAGTAACTTGCAAAATGTGAAACATGTCATTTGCTAAGGGCCAGCCGGAGCATCGTAACGAAACACTTGTGCACAAGATAAACGAATTGACCAATGGAGGATGTGCTAGATATAGACAATGACAAATAGGTGACGTCAATACCAGAAGGCACTGAAACCAGTGAGCTTATCAAAGGGCTTGGGCAGCTTAACGAGACTCCGCCTAAACCATCGTGTTGCAAGTGTAAAGGCAAGTGTCATGAGGATCACCATTATATTTGATAAATAGATTTGTTCTTTACGCATGGAGTTAGGCATATTTCTTGAAAATCTAGTAAACCACTTTTATCTGCCGGATAGATTTTTTAATTACTGGACTCAATAGATTGAATTGGACTTAAGTAACCGAAGTGGACTAAATGGACTGAATTAGACCAAATGGAGTGAACTGAACAGAAGTGGATTTAATAGACTGAATTGGACCTGTTAAATATTAGAATTGATACATCATATTAAATATACTAGTATGAATGCGGAAGTGAAAGCATAAAATATAGAACATAATACATACAAGAGTTACATGGTTTAACTTAACGGCCTATATCCATTAAGGAAACCCTAAAGAGTTATATCAATAATATATTAAAGTGTAATACAAATCCTATGTTACAATAAACCATAACATGTGTATATATAGTACTCTAAATCCTAGACTAATAAACTTTCAAGTACAAGTAAGGGACTTGGCTTGCACACAAAGTAAAATTAAGCTTAAACTTATACTAATGGGCTAATATATCTTTAACATGACCAAATAGCCAAAAGTAAACTGGATTGGGCTGAAATGGTCTCTCTCTCTCTCTTACATATTGTATTTGTGTATGCATTTTTTTTTTCACCATGTGAATAGCTATTGTTCTAAACAACAGGGTTTGGTTTATTTTCCCAGGAATTAAGTTGGCCTTTCAGACACAGCTTCCGATCCCTTCCCGGTACTACCAAGTCTACAATGACACTGTCTCTGATGCCCATAATTAACAATTCTGTCTAAACCTTAAGACTTCATTTTGACCCTCAAATTTCTTTCAACTCCTGGATTGCTTTCTGCCTTAACATGCACAATGAAGCAGTTCGGGCCTTGCGATATTTAATTAACATTGGCAGCAAATTTAAGAACTTCCAAAAGTGTCTAATCCCTAATACCACTTGTCAGCTGCTTGAGGTATGTATTTGTACCGAGATAAATATCGAAAGATTTTTTTTTTTTTTTTTTTTTTGTGTGATCAATTTAATAAGAATCAATCATTCTCATTGTTTTTCAATCATTTTTGTGATGTGTATTGGGCTATCCACTTGATTCAACGCAGTAATAGAAGTGGGAGTGGGGTGCCAAGATCCAAAAGTCATTAGAGATTTCAACAATTGGAAATTGGAGATGGTTGATTCGTTGTTGGAGGTTGAAGTTAAATGGCAATGGTAGGATTGATGTGTGCCTTTATGAGGCCTTGTGAGGCATTAATGCTTGCTTTGTTTGGGCGTGTATTATGCTGATCCGGTATATATGTATGCTTTTTATCTTATACTATCTTTACCACATTTATAATAATTTTCATTTGATTTCCACTTTTTGGATATATATTTTCTCACAAATTATATTATTTTAAATAATTATAAATAATTAAGTGAATTCATGTTAGCTCTAATTGATAAAATATTTAAAGTCAAATAAAATATTTGGCCCTACTTATACTTAAAACTGATTAAAGAGTAATCATTGTACAATGGATGCTATAAATATAAGTTGAAATTTTGCTCTATTTATCAAAAAGAAATTGATATTGTGTGGGCCAATTTTGCCCTGCGTTCCAACTGTGTGAGAGGGAGGGCCCGGCCCAATATCCCGTGTGAGGGGAGACGAACGTCCGAGGACATCCAGCCGAGGAATGGACAAAATTACCATCCGAGGAGAGGTGGAGCTTGTTTGTAAGGAATTGGACCGTGTCCGAGAATGATGGTCACCACGGTACTTTTATCCGAGGTGCCTGGTGAGCTTGTTAATCACTCAAAACAACGCCTAGGACAAATCTTATAACGGAGCGAAAAGGAAAATATCAAACAAAAAGTAATGGAAAGAAATGACAAATATCTAGGGGTGCTGTCACCTCCGCATTAAATGTTTCCCAGCTAACCTTCTGGCCGCATTAATGTGGAGGTGATACCTGAACAGTGAACGAGCAGCTTTCCAGCTAAGAATGGAAGATTCTGGAGAGGGCGAGGGGGATGACAAAAAAAGGACGTTGAACGCCAAGCCCACACGTGGATGGTGAAAAAGGCAAAAAGCTGTGATATATAAGGCGAGGAAGGACAGAAGGAAAAAGGACCCAAAAAAAAAAAGAGAAAGGAAAAAGAAGAGGGAAAATCAGATCTTTAGGGCATGCCCGAAGAAGACTTATTGCTACATACCACGCTCGTATTTTGGATCTTTTTTACACTAAAATCCAATATTTCGGCCCAAGATCAGACTAGCTTTCTTTCCTGCGCTCTATAAAATTCATTGTTTGGGCTACGTGGGCCTGGATCCATTCCCGCTCTGGATTCAAGTCAGATGAGGTCCTTACAGATATAATGGATCAAATAAGTAAAAAATAATTATTTTCAAAATCCTAAATTTTAGATTATATTTAAATTTAAACCACTTATTTTTTTGAGAAAAAAAAAACTTATTAATGTGAAGGGTAAATATTTAATTTTAATACATAATCTTAAAGTCAAGTAGACAACTCATGCCGAATACATCCAAACCACACTTCAACTATATAATTCAAAAAAAAATATTAGTAAATGCTAATGCACTAGTAGATTGACAAATACATATTAGAGAGCACTCTGCTATATACAGATAAAAATTGAACCAACAAATGACTAAACATTGAATAGAAACTATTAAAGATATAAATAGCCTATTGAGATGGGTATGTACAAATTAACACGTGGAGGAGAAAAAAGAGGAGAAATAATGTATACTGTATAAATGTTTTTGACCTGCAAAGATAAAGGGTAGTTGGCTGTGGTAGTTGATTTGAATCCTCTTGATTGTCAATCAACTAAAATCACAAGAGAGTGGTCTAGTGGTCTTGGGTGATGTATAAGATGCACTAAGTGTGAGGTTCAAGGTTCGAATCTGGATATGGACTCACTTGAGTTACTCAACAACTCAAAGTTCACTAGTGTCCCTCGTAAGACTCAGAAGTTATGGCTCACTGTGGTCCCCCTGTACCCCAACAAGGCCCCGGACCCAACGGGTAGAGTGCTATTATGGTCATGCCTTGGTAGGATTGCCACATTGGTTGCTCCCCTACCCATTTTTTGTTCATCAAAAAAAGAATGGAATGCTAGGATCACTAAGAAGGAAAGATAACAAACTCTGTTTCAGTTCAAGCCATGCATTGATACTTAACTTCAGCATTGGACTAGGCCATGATCGGCCTTTTCTTTTGCACTCCAAGAGATGTAGCTGCTAAAAAAAAAAAACAAATTGTGCGAAATCCAGTGGTAGATTGATGGCTTGTGGAACAACCAACCAATCAAGATCGGAAAAGGCATATAGATCAAGTGTGTTTGAGAGGAAATTTTGTATCCCAAAGTGAGTAATGCCCTGAACATATATAACATAAAATGTGTTTAGAGTGGATGTAAAACTTTGCAAAATACAAAAAGTAACAAATTTTACACATTTTGCCCCAAAAATATTTCACATCAGTCTTTCTAAAACTGTGTATATTTACAATTGTGGTACAGTAACCATGCATATATGCACGGTTACTGTAGACATGTATCCTATTAATTTATTAATTTCACATTTTGCACATTTTTTTCTCTCTCTTCTCCGTGCATAACGAACTCAGTCTCAGACTTCTCCTCATCTTCTTTTTCCTCATATACACACAAACACACCCATACACAAAACACACAAACACATCCACACAGACAAATCCACATAGAGATACACAAACACACCCACACAAACAAACCAATGGAGAGACAGATCGGTGCTGGTGTTGGTCGCTTGTGGATCAGTGGATCGGTGCTGGTGACATTAGATTAGGGTTCGTGGGTCAACGGAAATGGGTCTAGATGTTTGTAGATTGGTGTTGGCGATAGAGATTGGTGCTTATGGATCAACGGGAATGGGTTTTGATGCTGTCGGAAGAGATCGGTGCTTGTGGGTTGACTGGAACAATTCTCGGCATGTGCATCTGTCATTGTGGGTTGGTGCTTATGGCGGAGATGATGCTTGAGGCGACTTAAGGGTCAAACACAAGTAGAGGAGATCTGACCGAGAGGGAATGGAGATTAGACTGAGAGGGAGAGGAGATCTAAGTAAAGGATTGTCTATGGAGGTGTTTGTGTTCAGAAATGGGAATAGAGAGAGAACAACAAAAAATGTGTTAAAAAATGGGTATAGAGAGAGAGCAACAAAAAATTAGTGTTCACAAATGGAGAGAGAGAGAGAGAGAGAGAGAGAGAGAGAGAGAGAGAGAGAGAACGCGTATCTGTGTAAAAAAGGTAAAAGGGTAGTTGAGAGAAATAATAAAAAAAAAAGTGAGAAAATTGATTATTTAAATAGAATAGATTGTAGAATAGGTAGATTGATGTGGATGATTTTGAGAAGCGGGTATATAAAATGAAAAAAGTAGGGTTTTAGTGTAAAATAGACAGAAAATTTTAGTTGGATTGATGTGAATGCTCTTAATAAGCTAGAAGATGCATGAAATGGCATACTTACAAAATTCACACCGTAAGAGAGATAAGTAATTGTAAGGTACTACAAACCCACCACCAAGGTTATGCTAATGGGTGGGATCTAGGTAAGTCTATCAGAAAACAAAGATTTGGGAGAAAAACTGAATTGCTTCATTAATTAAATTAGCACAAGGCTTTATATACAAGATTGGGCTCAACCCAAAAAAGAAGAAGAGCAAAACTACCTAACTAACAGACTAACAGAATCCTAACAACCTCACACACGTGTAACAACCTCACATACATGTGAATTACTTAAAACAGAAAGAAAGAAAACTAAACTATATGTCGTTTCCTATAAGAGCTAATACAATAGTAAGTCTAAACTACAAGCATTTCTAGTCTAGCTCTTTGATCTTCAACTTTAAGTGCATGTACTAAGGCTTGCTCACTTTGTTCTGACTAATCAACTAGCTTTGCACATGAATTGTGTTGATGCATATTGTCTTGATACTTCCCCTCAAGATGGACTGAGGGTTGATAAATGTTGATCAGTCTCATCTTGGACAAAAGCTTTGAAAATTGCTTATGACTTAAAGCCTTAGTAAGCAAACCAGTTAACTGTGGCTAAGTCCTAACATGAATGAGTTTGATAACCCTTTGAACACCTTATCCCTCACAACATGACAATCTATCTCTATATGCTTCGTTTTTTCATGGAAAACAGGATTAGAACCTATATGAAGATTTGCTTGGCTGTCACAGAATAACAATGCTTCTCTATTGTGGCCAACCTGAAGATCCTTCAACAAGTAAAGAATCCAAAAAATTTCACAAGTTGAAATGGCCATAGCCCTATATTTAGCTTCAGCCGAGGATCTAGAAACAATGGATTGTTTCTTTGATTTCCACGAAACCAATGAATCCTCAATGAAAATGCAGTAACCAGTGACTAACCTCTTAGTATCTGGACATGATGCCTAGTCTGAATCTGTGAAACCTTTCACATGAAGTCATGAATTTGCAAAAAAGGTAACACCCTTATCAGGTTCATTCTTCAAGTACTGCAAACCTTAAGTGCAGTCTTAAGATGTGGTTTTCTTGGTTTAGCCATAAATTGGCCCAACTTATGCATTGCATAAGTGATGTTAGGCCTGGTGATAGTCAAGTACAACAATCTTTCGACCAACCTCCTGTACTTTCCTAGATCATCAAGTAATAAGTTCTCATACTTACTAAGCTTTAAATTCTGTTCCATAGGAACCTTGATAGGCTTACAACCAAGAAGTCTTGCATCCTCCAAAATCTCAAGGGCATACTTCCTTTGACATAAAGAAATACCTTTAGTTGTCCTAGCAACTTCCAGCCCAAGAAAATACCTTAACTCACCTAAATCCTTCAATTTGAACTTTTGATCCAATAGCACCTTAAACTGATCAACTTGCTATTTATCATTGCTTGCTATAAGAGCATCATCAACATATACCAACAAAACAATAAAAGAACCTCCTTGCTATCTGGTAAAAAGGGAATAGTCTTCCTTAGATTGAGTGAATCCAAGCTGAATCAATGTAGTTGAAAATTTTGAGAGCCATTGTCTTGAAGCTTGCTTAAGACCATAGAGCGACTTATTAAGTTTGCATACAAGCTGCTCCCCATGCTCCCCCTTGCTATGAAAGCCTAGTGGTTTAGCCATGTAGACTTCTTCATTTAAATCTCCATGAAGAAATGCATTGTTGACATCAATTTGGTTGAGAAACCAACCTTTCATAGCAGCCACTACAAAGCACATACTTGACAGAAACCATTTTGGCAACAAGGCTGAAAGTCTCAATATAATCTAGACCCTCCTTTTAAGTGAACCCCTTAGCAACCAATCTTGCCTTATACCATTCAATGGACCCATCTGCCTTGTACTTAATTCTATAAACCCACTTACCCCCTATAGGATGTTTATTAGGTGGTAGAGAGGTAATAGTCCAAGTATTATTGGCTTCCAATGCTGCAATCTTAGCATCAATGGCCTCTTGCCATTTGAGGTTAGAAACTACCTTTAAAAAGCATGTTAGTTTTGTGGTAGTGCAAATAGAATAACAAAAATATTTGTAGAGGACACTTGGTTACAATGATAAGCCTTAAGATAAGAAGGAGGCTTAGAAATCCTAGTGGACTTTCTAGGAACATCAGACACAACAGGAAAGTTAGAAACAACATGATCAAGAGCATCAAGAAAATCCCGAACATCTTCATCAAAATCATGATGAAACTGAACAATAGAATTAGCAGAATCTGAAGAAGGTGTAGGATCAAGAAAAACAGATGAAAGAGGAGGAATGCTAGGTAAGGGAATCAAAATAGTAGAATTAGTGTGAGCATTTAAAGAACAAGGGAAAACTCTTTCATGAAACACCAAATCCCTAGATATAAAGAAGGAATGTGATTGAAGATCAAACAATTTATACCCTTTGATGCTGAAAGGATAACCTAAGAAAACAGATTTCCTAGCTCTTGGGGAAAACTTGTGTTTGTTAGGACTAACATCAGTGGCAAAGCAAAGACAGCCAAAAGTTCTAAGATGAGAATAAGAGGGAAACTGTTTAAAAAGAACCTCATAAGGTGATTTGTTCTGTAAAAAAGGTTTAGGAAGCCTATTGATCAAATATACAGCCGTGAGAACACAATCACCCCAAAAAACAAGAGGAAGACTAGATTGAATTTGCAATGCTCTAGCAGTTGCTAGGCTGTGCTGATGCTTCCTCTCCATAACTAAGTTTTGTTGTGGAGTGTAAACACAGCTTTGTTGATGAATGATTCCCTTAAAATTATAAAAATCAACCATATTGAATTCCAAAGCATTGTTAGTTTTGATGGACTTAATTGTAGTCATAAATTATGTTTGAACCATAGTGTAAAAAGAGACAATCGAGGGCTTTACTTCTGATTAAGCCTTTAAAAGAAAAACTCAAGTGGCCCTTGATGCATCATCAACTATAGTAAGAAAATATTGATGCCCATTAGTAATAGGAACAGAAAATGGTCCCCAAACATCCATATGAACAAGATCAAAAGGATTAGCAAATCTTTTATTATCAAAAGGAAATGACAGCCTTTTTTATTAGGCCAAAGGACAGATATTACAATCTTTAGTACAACAATTTTGAAGAAAAGGAAGAACATGACTTAAGGAATGAATTTTCATATCAGATGGATGTCCTAGTCTAGAATGCCATAATGAATACAAATTGGCATGTGAATCTCAGAAGAAGAAAAAGCAGTAAATGATTTGAGTTTGTGCTTGAGAAGGAAATCATCAAGAGACTTAGTAGCTTTAGAGGGGCTTGATCCTTGTAACAAGTACAACCCATCATGCATTTGGCACATTCCAATCGTGCTCTAGAAGGTAAGGTCTTGTATAAAGCAATAAGTGGAAAGAAAAACAAGGCAAAGAGGATAAGAATGAGTTAAGGCACTGACAGAAAGTAAGTTGAATCAAAAGGAAGGTACACAAAGGACATTTATGAGGGTAATATGGGATGAAAGTTTTATTGTACTGACATGAGTCATAATAGCTGCTTCCCCATTGGGCAATTCAACCATAGTGTGTGAGAATTCATTAAAGGAAGTCAATAAGTGCATAGAACATACTATATGATCAGTAGCACCAACATCTATAACCTAAGTTTTAATACCAAAAGCCCTTCTGTTCACAACTTTAGCAAAAAACATAGTGTGTTTTAAGTAAGGAACATTACCTGTAATAGCATTGGATGGCAATGAAACAGTATTGACCATATGAGGGTCTTGACTTGTTGAAGCTTGTTGAACTCCAATTGAAGAAGAACCAATCAAGGCCGAAAGCTGTTGATACTGATGATGTGTAAAAGCAGATGCTTATGCTTAAGTAGCAATAGAATTGAGTTCTAGATTTGTAGCAAAGAGACGGCCTTGAGACTGATCAGTAACAGATGAGACTTGATGAGCCATAGCAGTCTTTTTCTTGAACTTGTACCCTGGTGGGAAACCATGCAACTTATAACACTTGTCCACAGTATGACCCAATTTTCCACAATGAGTACACAGGTCTTTCTTTCCCTTTAGAATTGTATCTTGAACTCTTGGTAGCCTAGGTAGTGCACTCAACTTGAACAGAATTAGTGACAGACCTTTGCATTTCTTCTTGAATGGACAAAGAATGAGCCTTGTTGATAGAAGGCAATGGATCCATTAGTAGTATCTGTGTTCGTACTTGAGAGAAGGCATCATTCACTCCCATGAGGAACTTCATTGTGGACTCTTTAGCTTGAAGATTTGATAACCTTTGATTAATGTTGCACACACACTTTCCACAAGTGCATTGAGGAAATGGACTGAGATTCTGAACCTGATCCCACAAGACCTTAAGCTGAGTGAAGTAATCAGTGAATGATTGTTCTCCCTGATGAAGCTCAGCAATTTGCTTCTGAATATTGAAGACTTTAGGTCCATTCCCTTGGCTAAATGTGTCCTTGAGATCAGTCCAGATCTTAAGTACTGTATCTCTGTATATGATACAAGCTTGGAGCTTTGATGAAACCGAATTGATGATCCAAGTGCCATCCATGTTGTCAGCACGAATCCATCTTGAACAGCTGTTAGTAAATCCACCAATGGAGAAAAAATGGTTAGAGAACCATCTATGAAACCAAGTTTATTCTTGGCAATCAAGGACTTCCTCAATAGCCTAGCCCAAGCAGGATAATTTTCTCCCCCAATCAATGGTTGAGAGGTGAGAATAGCTCCTAGATTCTCTCCAGGATGTAAGAACAAAGGGTCATTTGGACTATATGAATCTTGTGAAGAAGATGAAGACTCAATGGTGGAAGCATTAGTTGTTGTGTCAGCCATTGAAGGAACTTGAAAAGCTTGAAGAAAGCAAAAAATGGTGGATGAAGGAAAATTCCCAAATTCGATTTGATAAACCCTAGAAATAGAAGAATCTAGAGGTTTGCTCTAATACCATATGAGAAAACAAAGATTTGGGAGAAAAACTGAATTACTTCATTAATTAAATCAGCATAAAGCTTTATATACAAGATCGAGCTCAACCCAGAAAAGAAGAAGAGCAAAACTACCTAACTAACAGACTAACAGAATCCTAACAACCTCACACACGTGTGAATTACTTAAAACATAAAGAAAGCAAACTAAAGTACATGTCATTTCCTGTAAGAGTGAATACAACAGTAAGTCTAAACTACAAGCGTTTTTGGTCTAGCTCTTTGATGTTCAACTTCAAGTGCATCTACTAAGGCTTGCTCACTTTGTTCTAACTAATCAGCTAGCTTTGCACATGAATTGTGTTGATGCATATTGTCTTGATAAAGTCTCACTAAAGAGAAGGAAGTGGTGACCTATGGATGGCATAGGATAGGAGTTGAGATGGGTTTGCAAAAGTTCATTGCAGCATGAGCATGATCGAGGAAGTTCAATGCATAATGTGTTTGGCAGAGAAATAGAATATGAGCAAATCGATGAACTTTAATTATGCCAAGGAAGCGATGAAGAAAAACTCAGGTCCTTGATGAATAACTAGTGAGCCAATTGAGAAATGAGTCAGCTAATTCGAGTAGAGTTATCACTAGTGACCGCCATATTGTCAACATAGAAAAGTAATAGAAGAATACCGTGGCAAAAGTGACAAATAAACAATGTGGGATCAATGGTGCTACAATAAAACTTGAGTTGAAGCAAGTAATCAAACCAAGCTCAAGGAGTTTATTTAAGACCATAGAGTGCATGATTCAATTAACACACATATGACATATGTGGCGTGTTAATGATCAACATAGTCCGGAGTTTATTACATGTAAACTAGTGTAGATAATGAGTCCTGCATTTTTAAAAATGACACTCCTATTACAAAACTTCTTTTTTGGGTTGCTCTCACAAAAATCTTTTTTGTCTCTCATTTTCTGCATTATTTGTTCCACCATTCATATAATTTTTTTTTAATAATATTAAAAGTAACTATGAGAGAATAAAAGTCTAAAGAGTTTTTAGTTGATTATGTGACTGTTTATTAGATACTAGCCTCTTGACATGCATACTGCACGTGCTTAATAAGAGGCTCTTCTTTTTTCTTTTATTTTCTTTTTTTTATTTATTATTTTTTATTATTTTTATGTATAGACAAAATTTTGTGTGTGTACTAATTTGGGTTGGTTGCATTTTCAATCACCAAAATTCTTAGGAGAATGATGAGATTTATGTGTTTGAGAGTGAATTAAAATTTTTGTGCTACATCTTATCACTCAAAAAATTTTGGTGATTGGAAAATGCAACCACCCCAAATTAGTACACATAAAATGTTTGTTTTTAGAAAATATATTGAGGAGTCTCTAAAAACCCGCATTGAGGCTAGTTTAATAATTTAATAATATGATATATGTATCAAAAAAAAAATTCTATGCTATCTAATATCTAATCTTTCTCTAACTTTTCTCATTGATTTGTTAATCATTGAGAAATCATTTCTATCTTTGTGGCAAAGGCTACCTATTTTTGGATTTGTCTAATTTTATAATATATAATATTATATAAGTTGAGTGTTTTGTGTTTCTTTTTCATTGGTTGAACAACCTTGTAGCTTTTATGGGTATTCAATACAAGATTGGCCATGTACATATTTGGTTAAATTCTAGGTCTATTAGTGTCTAGTCATTTGTTGGTTCAATTCTTATTTGTATAAAGCAGAGTGCTCTCTAATATGTATTTGCCCTCTAATATGTATTTGTCAATTTGCTAGTGAATTAGCATTCAATATTGTTTTTTGAATTCTATAGCATATTACTTTTTTTAAATTTTTATTTAAAAAAAGAATATAGTTGTAGGGATATTAGGCCCAGTAGAATATATTGGGCCGGGGGCCCAGTCCGAGGACGCCTTATAAGTCCAAGGATGAATAAACATGTGATAGAGGTCAGTACTAATAAATAAAGGAAGGGATTTAGGCGTTGTGTTCTAGGGAAGTGATTTGAGGATGAATGCTTCCTCGACTAGGCAAAGTAGAGGTCAGAAGATGCGATCTGACATCAAGGGTAACATTCTGCATGATTCCACTGATGAGGATAAGTATCAAGAAGGAACAAGACAAAGGGAGTGTTGAGGTACAAATTTTCGGGCCTTAATTTCATTAGCCCACTCACAAAATACCTACATGAGCCCATACATTATTTTAGGCCCACATAAATATTTCTCACACATTATTCAAATATTCTCATGATATTGGGCTCCCACCAATTTTTCCTATATAAAACCCACATAAATATTTCTCATATATATTACCCAAACATTCTCCATGTTATTGGGTCTTCGCACATGCTCCTTACACAAGCCCATAAATTGCCATGGGCTCTCTCACAAATATTACCCATTGTAGCCCACATATTATCCAATTTGGGTTTTCACAAAAATACTCATCATATTACAACCAAAATTAGGTCGCAAAATTACATTATTCCCACACAAAGCCCAACATCATTCGGCTTGTGGGCAAAACCCAAAGAAAGCCCAAAATTCCAAAAGTCTCACTACGATTTGGCTAATTCAAAGTCCCACTATGATGTGGTTAATTCCAAAAGTCCCACTACAATGTGGCTAATTCCAAAGCCCGCTACGATGTGGCACTATTTACAAAGCCCGTTGCTACATGGTAATACTTTACAAAATCTCAAAATCATTTCTACAAAGCCCAAATTACTATTTGGCATCTATTTTCACAAAGCCCAAATAATAATTTGGCACTATTCTACAAAGCCCAAATAATAATTTGGCATTTATTTCATAAAGCCCAAATAATAATTTGGCAACTATTTTTCTTAAAACCCAAATGATTAATTTGGCACAATTCTACAAAATCTAAATATTATCTTAGCAACTATTTCACAAAGCCCAAATAATAATTTGGCACTTATTCCCTTAAGCCCAAATACTAATTTGGCACTATTCTATAAAGCCTAAATACTAATTTGTCATTTATTTCACAAAGCCCAAATAATAATTTGGCAACTATTTTTCTTAAAGCCCAAGTTCCTATTTGGCATCTATTTTCACAAAGCCCAAATAATAATTTGACACTATTCTACAAAACTCAAATACTAATTTGTCATTTATTTCACAAAACCCAAATAATAATTTGGCAACTATTTTTCTTAAAGTCCAAATGATTAATTTGACACAATTCTACAAAATCTAAATATTATCTTAGCAACTATTTCACAAAGCCCAAATAATAATTTGGCAACTATTTTTCTTAAAGCCTAAATTCCTATTTGGCATTTATTTTCACAAAGCCCAAATAATAATTTGGCACTATTCTACAAAGCCCAAATACTAATTTGACATTTATTTCACAAAACCCAAATAATAATCTAGCAACTATTTTTCTTAAAGCCCAAATGATTAATTTGACACAATTCTACAAAATCTAAATATTATCTTAGCAACTATTTCACAAAGCCCAAATAATAATTTGGCACCTATTCCCTTAAGCCCAAATACTAATTTGGCACTATTCTACAAAACCCAAATACTAATTTGGCATTTATTTCACAAAGCCCAAATGATTAATTTGGCACAATTCTACAAAATCTAAATATTATCTTTGCAACTATTTTACAAAGCCCAAAATACTATTTTGGCAAGCACTTACAAAAACTCAAATATTATTGACACTTGCTAAATCCCCCTCGCATGGGAAAATATGATTATTTAAGAAATATCTCTTTTACAAAGTTTTATGGAAACTATGACTATTATTGCCATAATCAACTAACTATAAAGCCTATGAGTATAACCCATGGCAAAACTACTCATCTTATAGGATTAAAACCAAGCCCAAGCAAGCTTATCAACAAAGCCCAACTGGGTCTGGCTGGCCCACACACACAAATCCAGCAGATTGGAAAACATGTGAACTACTTAGCTGAATTTCAACAAAAAGGGAACAGCTGGAGCTCCCTCCCATCAAGCCACAACTTGTCTAATCTGATCAAAACATGGACACGTGTCCAACAGGGGAAGAATCCTTTCTCTACAAGCTGAAGTCCCATAAGTTCTTAAGTGACATAAAGCTAAAGATGATGTGACAGAAAGCTGGGAAAGCTGAAAAGGCTTTTGCCAGCTGTTGTTTCTTTCTTCTTCAGCACACACAACCAGGAAACTAAAGCTGCCATTACCAAAACAGTAAAGCTCATGAAATGACACAAAAATCAGTTCATTTTCATACCAAAAATATGTATTTTCAAGTTTATGAACCAAGCACATGACCCCCAAATGGGGAAACTTAGGGAAATGTGGTTTGAAGGGCACTAAAGGGGATCCCAGCAGAGTTCCAGCAAGGGCTCCAAGGTTGACACCTGGCTTGGGGTGGTCCAATCTGCCATAGGAACTCTGATTCTAGTTGTAGCACAACCAGATCATTAGCCTAAAAGCATGCTCTAATCCCATCAGCCAAAGCTAATCAGCATTCAACGCTAAAGCCAAAAACCCAACTGTTATTGCCCAGAATAGCAAGAACTTTCAAAAGTTAAGCTTATTACTCTTAGCTAAAAATCTTAAGAACGTTTCTCTAAAGATTTTCTGGAGATTGAGGAAGATTTAGCAAAGATTATTTGCTAATCACCCCCTGAAAATTCTACTATAAAAAGAGTTCTCCATTAATACTTTAACAACTAACAACACACTAAGACTTAGATCAGAAAAGTTTCTACCTTAACCTCTTTGCTTAATCTTTCCCTAAGCTCTGAAAAAACCTCTAAGTTCTTAGTTTCAAGCATAGAAATTAAGTTCCCCTGCTCCTAACTTACAAATACTCCCTTATAGCTTAATTCTTAAACACTTACTTGTCCCAACAGTACATTCCAGCAGTACTACTATATACTCTCACACATTACTCATACTTCTCACAAACGATTCTCTCTACTCACTACATATATTACGTCCATGAGCATGTCTTGGCACCACAATGATCTTGCTGCACTAACTGGGATCTCTCTCTCTCCCTTCATCTCACACTAAGTCTTCTCCATTATTTGTTATTATGGAACCCATGATGTTTACTTATTCCTTTACTATTAATGGCTATGATGTCATCGTTGCTATAGAATTTTTCCTTCATATTGTTGTATTAGAAGACTTTTCTCCCGAGCTAATGGATAATGAGTTTAAAAGTGTAGATGTTTCCCTTGATTTGTGCAATGGCTAACAACTAAAGTTTACTCTGTTTTGTATTATCTTACCACGGGGTCATTTTCTATAGAAATATTTCACAGCTGGGCCATTTACCGCTGGGCCGTTTTCTGCAGAAATATCTCACAGCTGGGTCGTTTTCTGCTGGGTTGTTCTTTGTAGGAATATTTCACCGCTAGGCCGTCTTCTGCTGGGCTGTTTTCCGTATAAGCACTTTACCGCTGGGTTATTTTCTGCAGAAACACTTTACTGCTGGGCTATTTCTTACAGTGTGTATTTTTATCATATTGATGTATCTACTGTAGACACTACTCATGGGCCACTCTTGTCGATTCCCACCTAAGTCCAAGGCATAAAATATAGTGAATTTCTTGGACCTTCACCAATAAACTTTGGGCCGTGCATCGAGCCTATCGTTGAGTTTCGGTTTAGACCTTTCGACCCAACTTAAATCTTATTTGTCGAGAAGGAAACTTTTTTTGTCCCTGACAGGGAAACCATGAAATATCTAAAGGGAAAGCTGCTACCACCGCATAAAATGCTCTATAGCTAACTCTCTAGCCACATTAATGAAAAAGTGATACATGAACAATATCTTTTAGCCTTATAGCTACTCCTCAAAGACTTCAAGAAGGTGCTGATAGGACAAGGATCAACACCAGCAATCTAATCTACACGTGGAGGGTAGAGATGAAAGAGGAGGATGGTATAAAATAGAAAAGAGACCCTAAAGGGAAGGGATCAAGAAAGTAAGAGAAAAACATTGTAACAATCAAGATTTGAACTTGTAATCAAACTTGAGAGAAATATATAAGAATTGATCTCCTCGGACTATGCCGATGACAATTTTCTTTAGATTTAACCAGTCTATCTTTATTTTCTTGTCATCTAAATCCACTTTACTTATTGTTTGATTCATTAAAGCCCAGTTTTCCAACCCACTCTTTACAAATTCATTGTATTGGGCTTTTTGGGCCTAAGTTCATCCATCCTTTGGGCTAGGGATCCAAATTGCGTCCTTACAAAAATCTTGATTATCAATTTAATATAATCAATAACCATTTTTTGAAAAATTATAAAATAGTATTTGGTACTTTCCTTCTTTTTTTAAAAAAATATTACTATTTTTGATTTATTAAATTGTGAATCTATGTTGTTCACGCTTCAAATTTAGTTTTTAGTTGTTCACAGTCAAAGAATGTTAATAATTGAGAATCTTCCTTATGCCTAACTCATTATTGTTATTAGTCACCTCAACTATATATATATATATATATATATATATATATTATGTTGTTGGTTTTACAAGCTGTTCACACTTCATATATAGTTTCATACATAATTTAAAAGAACATACTATTTTCCACAAGAACAACAACAAAAAATAATGTTTAAATTATTAGGATTATTTGATGAATCAAGACTACCCTTTGCAACACACTGTGTTCGGTTAAGATAGTTTGACCCCGGTTAATTAATTCAATTACCCAAATTGATTAATTAAGTTAAATTACATGTAAATTGTGGAAATAAATGTGTTGATGCCCACTTTAGCAAGGGGGCCCAATAATAAGAAGAAGCCCAACAATATGGGATGGAATAAAGAAGAAGAATTAGTAAAGTGAGAGGAAAACCATTAAGCCCGAATGGTAGGAATAATGGTCCATGAGCCTGTAAAATAGTAAAAGGGCCCCAAATAAAGCAAGCGGGCCAAAGGGATCCCAAAGAAAGAAGTAGTAAACCTATGGGCATTATGAGAAATAGAAAACAAGCAAAAATGGTTCGGAGGAGCCTGTAGGAAGGACTAGTAAATAGGGTTGGTGGAAAAGCCAATAAACCTCGAAAGTAAAGGATATGGTAATTTGGGCCGGGGAAGTCCAAAAGACTTAGCAAAAGCCCATAGGAATGAAGGATTGGAATGGGCCGAGGATGCTTGAGGGAATGAAGTGGGCCGAGGATGCCTAAAGGAATAAAATGGGTCAAGGAAGCCCCAAAAGGGATGAAATGGGCCAAGGAAGCCCGAAACAGCGTGAGAACAAGCCCAACGATAGTACTGGGATACGGGAACTAAGTAAAAGGAAAATGTACGGCAAGCCCAAAAGAGGCCCAACAAGCACAAGTTAAATGATAACATGGCAGAAACAATGGGGCGACATGGCAGAGGTGTTAACCGACCCACAAAGAGGGCAAGGGTTGGATTGAAGAAGGAAATGCCCATACCCAAGCAAAACCCAGCCTAGGGAAGAGGCAAGATACAAAGAATGAAGACCTAGTGACTCATCCACGCCACAAGAGGTCAAGAATGAGTAGTAGAATGTGCAGCAAAGACCAGACAAGCCCCCCAAGCCATGGCAAATGCATGAACAACAGACAAGCCATGGACACACATGGAAGTGGAGCACGCACAAGGCTTAGGCACCACCCACTTGTACCTAGCCATACAGGAGCGGTGGGCCATGGGTTAGAAGTAAGAAATGGTATGGTCTGGCGGCAAGGAGAACGGGGAAGCCTATTCTGGGGTTCCTGCTCAAGCTCTTTTAGGAGAAATGTCCTGCTGGGATGACATATCACCCAAAAGAGGGAAGGATGAGTTGGAATCACTAGGTGCATGTCATAGGAGTTAGTAAGAGAGAATGCCCACCCTTATCTGGATGGGAATGCCACGAAGAGTAAGAAAACAAAACAAAACTCTTTTGTCTAGGAATGGAATGTGGCATGACCAGCATAGGTAAGTGGTGATGGCTGGGCAGCCGACAGACCAGTGGTGGTCTGGGAAGGACACCCATACCAGGACAAAAACAATTAAGGGGTAAAGCAGTAAAAACTCATCACAGTAGGTAATATAAAAAGGGCCTTAGCTATGCATAGTAAACAACAGAACAAGGCAGAGGTAAACACGAAAGATAAACAAGAGAAAAACAAGTAAGGAAAAGAGTAAAAGATAAGAAAATAGGTAACATAGAAATCAGAAAGGAATCAAAAAAGGAAAACAAAGAGTGAGCTAGAAAATAGGGTATTTCCCCTTCTCTCCCTCTAGTAGCCTACTCTCTAGTAAAGATTTAAGAATTAAAGGATAAGCCATCTAGGCCCATTTTTTTAAAGTGAGTAATTTTTGTGGTAGGATTTCCCTATGAGATTGCCCACATCGGAGAGTGGTTCCCTTCCTGGACTTGAATCTGTTGAAGAATCAAGCACGGAAGAATAATCCCTTTTTTATTGGTCAAGCATTAATACTATTTCTTTTTTATTATTGTTATTAACTCATCTCTGCCGTATTTACATCACTATATTATTTCCTTCTTTCACTGAGAAAATGGCTTAGTTTTTGCTTTTTGTTTTCACTAATACAGTGCTATATTATTAATACTATTTCTTTTTTTTTATTGTTGTTATTAACTCATCTCTGCCGTATTTACATCGCTCTATTATTTCCTTCTTTCACTGAGAAATGGCTTAGTTTTCGCTTTTGGCTGACATCAAGCATATTCTTCTTATTTTGTCGTATTACACCCTCCTGTTATAACTTTTTTGTAACAGCATCCTCTGTCGTGGGCACGTATCCAAGGTCCCAGCAAAGGGGTTATAGCTTGTGCACAAGCTGGCTTTGAGTGTGTTGCAATCAAACCAGTCCTGACTCTCCTACCCCAGAACTATTAGGCCGTAACGTGGCAGGAGAGAGCCCAACCTAGAGTTGCAAATAGGCCCACCACAAAATGCAAGCGGCCACTTGTTGTTATGGCCTTTGCTAGAGACCAAGCCCAAAACATTCATTACACTCCTGATTCTAACTCTACCTTTCAGACTCCTAATCTCAACTTCACATCCAAGGCTGATAGGACCCGAATCGCATTCTATGGTGATTATTACAATACAAGGACTATTGACATTAGCTCACTATGTGGACCTGTGGTGGATGATATGAGGGTTTGGTTTTCTGGGTCTTGTAAAATTGGGTTTGGAAAATTAGGTTTGGTGCTTGGTTTTGCTTTTTGGGTGTTTGTTTTCATCATGGGTTAGGATTTTGTAAGGCAGGTTTTATGTGTTTACTTGATGTGTATGGTTTTGTAGGCTTGGCATGGGAATGATGGTAAAAACCCATTCCCCTTGTCAAGTTGTATGCGTTGCTTTAGAAAATATGCTATCAATGAAAATTGATTGTCCTTTTACATTTCATCTTTTTGTAATTGTGAAGGCATTTAGTTAAGGAAAGGTTCTGTATAAGTGCAAAAGGTTCTGCATAAGGGCGAAAGGGGCAGTCCAACATTCACCGTAAATTAATTATTACATATGCATTGTCTTTCAGATATGGGGTTATTTGACCATGATACGAGATGCATATCTTGAAAATTTCTAAAGATTCACCTCCAAATTGATGCCAACCGGTAAAAGTTTCCTATATTAAAGTCATTAGGTTTTTTCAGTGTAACGAAATGCTATCATAAAGAAAACTAATTTATAAGGTATTAGTATTACCTACGTGTGTGTGTGTATATATATATATATATATATGATAATTTTTTTAGGAAGTGACCCATGACTTAGCTAAGAAATTATTATATATAACTATATAAATTATAGTTATTCTTTCTTAAGAGAGTGTGTTGTGTATAATATAACTTACTCTACCCTCCCTTAAAAGTTACTATGGCTTTTTAGTGGAGTTATGATATGCCTTTGTGTTAGAACCCCTTTCTCTCTTCCTTTTGTGTGTGTGTTTGTTTCTAAAAAAAAAAAAGCTGGTTGACACTTTCAAGTATTTCAAATACATTTAAATTTCAAATGTTCTATCATCATTCATTGTAACTATCAAATAGTGACCCAAAAAAAAAAAAAAAAAAGACTAAATAGGTTATAGGACCCATGGCTCATAAATTAATTGTTAAGAAAAGACTTGGGCTAGAATGTGTTACTAGGCCAGTGCATGAACGCAAGCCCTGACATGACAACCCAACCCAACATTGTCTAAAATGGAAATCAATTCAGACTGCTTCATAAATATTTAGCAGCCAGTATAGTCTTAACTCTCAGGACAAAGTTTTTTTTTTTTTTTTAAGAAGAAAATCCGCATAAACTTTAATTTATTGAAGAAAATCTTAAGGAATTACATCAATATGAACTAAATAAGAAATACCTGGTGGGACCACTTCCATCCACACCAAAAGAGGATAAGAATTTTTTGCTCTTTTAGCTAAGGCATGGACAACCCCATTTCCTTGCCGTCTAACACGAGAGAAAGAACATGTTCGTGGCGAACCCATTATAGACTTACAGTCTTTTTATTATGTGACCAAAATTGGAGCGATCAGAAACACCTTCCATTAAAGCCTTGAACACAATTTCTGAATCAACTTCAAAAATGCAATTCTGGAATCCTAACTCTACTGCCAACAGAATTGCCCCCCTTGCTGCCATAGCCTTAATCACCTCCACCCCTCCAAATGGCATACCAATATTTTCTGCTAAGGACGTCATTACCTCCCCCCTTTCATTACGAGCCACAACTCCCAACCTTGCTTCATCTGACTCAGTAAACACTACGCCATCGTAATTTATTTTATAAAAGTCTAACGGTGGTGGGTGCCACTTTTGTATAGCTGGATTCTGTTTTGGTGAACCTTCGGCCTTCTTCACCTGGAATTCTGCTAGTGATTTTAATGCAGCTTCAAACACCTTATCAGGCAATAGGCAAGGTTCATTGGAGTGACTTTTATTCCTCCTGCACCAGACGAACCAAGCCAAAACCGAGAATTGCTCTACGTTTTTTCCTTCTTTTCTAACTCTGCAAAACAGGTCTGTGATAGAGCATGGACGGTGATGGAGGTTACGCAGCCCATTCAAGTCCGAACCCCAGCTTATCTGTATTTTCTCACACTCCCATAAAGCATGGAGTGTTGTCTCTTCTGACTTGCCATAGGTAGTGCATAATGGAGAGGCCACAACCTTCCTATGATGCAAATTTTTCATTGTTGGTAATGAATCAGTGCGCCAACAGAAGATCCGGATTTTGTTTGGAATATTTAACTTCCAAATACCCTTCCAAAAACTTCTCTGGGTTGCCAGATTAGAACCTGATGCTGCCTCTATTCTTTCTATTTCTTCAAGAACCTATACCCGGTTTTCACCGAGTAATTGCCATCCTTGCTCCGTTGCCATACAAGGCAGTCTTCTTGCAATATCTGGCAAAGTGGTATCACTTTTATACGCTGAGCCAGCCAAGGGGAGATTAATTGATCTATCAGTTGCCCATTCCACTCCCCTGTCTCCACATCAATGAGGCTGGACATCGTGCTATCATCTACAAACTCCTAGTTTTGAGCTGCTGCCTTTAAAGGAAACACTCCCGGAATCCATTTGTCATGAAACACACGGATTTTGCTTCCATCCCCAATCCTCCAAAGCATCCCTTCTTGCACCACCTGCCTTGCTTTGAGAATACTTCGCCACGCATAAGGTCCTTTAGAACTCTTGGCATAAAAAACAGAACTTGATGGGAAATATTTTGTGCTAAACACCTTAAAGAACAATGATGTCTTGTCGGTTAGCAACCTCCATACCTGTTTCGTCAACATAGCTTTGTTAAACCTGACCAAGTCTTTGAAACCCATACCTCTATCAAATTTTGGCTTACATAATGTTTCCCAATTTTTCCAATGGATTCTCCTTTGTCCACCACGTTTTCCCCACCAAAACTTTCTTATAAGCATCTCAATATCATTACAAAGTCCCACCGGCAACATGAAATAGCTCATTGCAAAATTTGGGATAGCTTGGACTACTGCTTTTAGCAACACCTCTCTACCTACTTGCGACAAGAGTTTTTCCTTCCAACCTTGTAATTTTGTCCACACTCTTTCTTTGATGTAATTTAGGCTTGCCTTTTTTTTCCTCCTCACCACTGTCGGCAACCCAAGATATTTTTCATATTCCTTAATCTCCGGTACTCCAAGGAAATTCAAAATTTCCCTTTTCTTCTCTTCGACTATTGCTTTGCTGAAAAATAATGTCGTCTTGGTTGGGTTGATTTGTTGCCCCGATGCTTGCTCATACATGTAAAGAATGTGTTGAATGACCTATAAATCCTCCATTCTTGCCCGACAAAATAGCAAACTGTCATCTGCAAATAACAGATAAGTAATCCAAGGTCCATTCTTACATAATGATTAGCCTCTTATTAAGTTTTCCCTTGCTGCCTGTTGAAGCATTCTATTCAATCCTTCAGAACACAAAAGAAAGAGATAAGGGAAGAGAGGGTCTCCTTATCTAATTCCTCGTGTAGGATGAATATCTCCTTTCGGCTCACCATTTACCAAAATAGAGTAAGAGACTGTGCTGATGCATTGAGAGATAATGGCTATCCATGTTTCACAAAAACCCATCTTTCTCATAACTTCAATCAAGAACTTCCACTCCACTCTATCATATACCTTGCTCATATCTAGCTTCATAGTCATAAAATCTGCATTTTTTTATTTTTGATTCTTCATTTGATGTAGCATCTCAAAGGCCACTAAAATGTTATTTGAAATAGTCTTATTTGACTGAAACGCACTTTATGAGTCAGAGATAATGTAAGGTAAAACTTTTTTGAGTCTATTAGCAACAACTTTCGAAACCAATTTATAAATAATATTACACAAAGCATTAGGGCGAAAATCTGAAACTCTAGATGGGTTCTTGACTTTTGGAATTAAAGTTATAAAAGTACGGTTTATTGTGGCTAGAATAGAACCTGTATTCAGACAATTGGTGATTGCTTGTGAGACATCCTCCCCAATGGTTGACCAGAATTTTTGGAAGAATAGTGGAGGTAATCTGTCAGGTCCTGGAGCTTTCAAGGGGTCCATTTGTTTTAGAGCTTCATCCACTTCATCCTTCACAAATTCCGCCGTTAACAAATCATTCAAATCTGGCGTGATCAATGTGGGGATTGCTTCTAGAACAGACTCCAAGTTAGAGGGATTGGCCGAATGGAAGAGCTCTTGATAATGGGTGACCAAGATCTGTGCAATCTCCTCCTCATCCAAGCACATCACACCTTCACCATTCTGTAATTCATCAATCTGGTTCCTCCTAAACCTGTGTGAAGCATGGTTATGAAAAAAAACGTGTATTTTGATCCCCCTCATGTAACCATAAAGCCTTTGACCTTTGCTTCCACATTTTTTCTTCTTTTATCAACAAACCATTTATCTCCCATTTCAATCTATGCACTCTATCCATTGACCCCCTCCTAATTGCCTCTTCCTCAGCCCTCCTTAGTTGCTTCTTTTTTGCTTTCAAAGCCCTAGTGATGTTCCCAAAGTGTAAACAACTCCATTGTTTGAGATTTGCTTGGCACTCTTTAATCTTCCCTTCCACTTGAACAATTGGACTCCCACTAACAGATCTTTCCCAAGCTAAAACAACCACCTCTTTGCACCTCGGGTCCCCCAACGACATTTGCTCGAATCTCCAAGGTTTTCTTCGTCTCTTTGGAATACCTTTTGGCAGAATGAGTATAGGCTTATGATTTGAAGACCCATACTCCAAATGTCGCACCTTTGTTACTGGAAACATCTCAATCCACTCCACAGTAGCTATTGCCCTATCAAGCCTTTCCCATATTATGTTG
Organism: Quercus wislizeni; assembly: GCA_023055345.1. Lineage (NCBI taxonomy): Eukaryota > Viridiplantae > Streptophyta > Magnoliopsida > Fagales > Fagaceae > Quercus > Quercus wislizeni. Next base: position 21,742,867 of record JALGQJ010000002.1, read on the forward strand.
TTGTCACCGTGGCCTCTACACCCAGTGTATTTACTCCCAACAAAGCCCAAATCTTTGAACCCACACTCATCGAGTATCTCTCTAAATGCTTCCATTTGTTTGACCGGCCTTGGTCTTCCTCCAAGTTTCTCATGTGCCTTGACAATTTCGTTGAAATCCCCCGCACACACCCACAGTAGTGAATGCTTATTCTTTAATCGTCTTAGCTTAGCCCATGATTCATGACGGATATTCGTGTCTGGTTCGCCATAGAATCCTGTAAATCTCCATTCATCATCTTTTCCTTTATTCACAATGGCGTCTATGTGATTAAGGGAATATGAATCCATTGTAAAATCACACTCCTTTTTCCACAAAACAGTCACTCCGCCTCCTCTATTCTCTCTGGATACCTCAACCAAACCACCAAATTTATATCGAGCCTTGATTGTTTCTAACCTAGCTTTATCTAGCCATGTTTCGGCTAAGAACACGATTGAGGGATCTTGTGCCCAAATCATATCTCTAAACTCTTGCTCTGTCTATGGGTTTCCAAGCCCACAATAGTTCCAACATAGGAGATTCATTGTCCTTGGCAGGGCTGAAAATCAGCCTCTGCCAATAAAATAAGGGTCTTCCCAGCATCATGTGAAACTTGTTTTTTCTTCCTTGGCAACTCAAGATCCTCACCACACCTGACCACTTCAATGTTTGTGAGGAAAGGGGTTCATGAGATTCTGTAACCTTTACCCGAGAAATTCTTTTCCATGTTGGAGCAACATACGCATCTTGCACCCAGGATTTTGTATTAGGTTCGGCTTGAGTAAGTGGCACGCGAGGGGTAGCTTCTTAAGGGTTTTCACTTAATTGAGGCACATGATGAGTGGTCTCACTTAACAGCTCACATGAATCCATTAGGTTCTGTGGTATTCCATATTCTGCCGCTTCCTCATTAACTAAGCATTCCGAGATTTTGTGCGCTTCCTCAGTAACGTATCCCTCCTGGTTACCCTTCTCCAAATCAAACTTCTTTAATTCCTTATCTATCTCATTTATTTTCTCCGCAAAATACTCTCCTTGGATCGCAATTCCTCCTCTGATTAAATGTCCTTCCAGGCTGGTCTTATTCGCATTAACTTCAGTAACGTTCATAACGTCTCCTTCATTAGGCGTATTGTCTTGAAACTGAAACTCCTTCCCTCCACCACTGTGAGCACCACCTCTCGCTGCTATTTCTACCAACAGCCTTGAATCCCTTTCTCTTTGTTTCATAATATCCTGGTACAACGATCACTGAGTTTTTGTGCATGGGCAGTGGTGAAGCACATAGCCACGGGCCATATTCTTGGTCTTCTTTCCGTAAAGTGCCGTTGTTTTGTATCCAGCGTTCACAGTCTTTATCGAAGTGATTCAGACAGCCACACCAGTAACAAACGTTTGGTAAACGTTTGTACTTGAAGGAGACCCAACCCTTCGATCCATCTTTCTGCAAGAAAACTCTTCCACGGCAGAGTGGAAGAGTGACATCAATCCGAACCCTAATCCTCATGACTTCCCCCTTTTCAACTTCCTTGAGATTCACATCCTTCCTTACCTCACCCACAACTTCACAAAGCTTTTCAACGCTGGTATGCTATTATCATAGCGCTGAATCAATACTAAGTGTTTGTCAAAGTTCCACGGCTCCCCTTCAAAAATCCTTTCCACTTCTTCCTCATTGTCGAACACAAATAACAGAATATGGTTTCCCACATTACGTACTTTGAAACCATTTTTTGACCTCCAAATGGAATTGAAGGTTTTGGTAATGGCCTCAGTGTTTAACGCACGTTTTGTGAGAAATTTTGTTGCAATGGTATAGTTTGGCACTTCCGTTGTCTTCTCAAATTGAAATTCTCCCCCTTCTCTGTCATTCAATGACAAATTTTCCCACCATTGAGTAAGAGTATCCATGTTACTCAACCAAACTCACTAAGAACAAAGTGTTTCCCACAACCCCAAAAAAATTCCCTACAAAGCCTACTAGTAATAGTGTTACCTGAGGTACACAACAAAACCTCACAAGAAAGTGGACAGTTAATTCTACAGTCTAAGAAAAAGGGGAGTCACTTTTCCTTAGCACCGAGAAACTTGGTAAAGTTTAGTAACATACAATCTAGCAAGATTTGAATAATAATAATAATAATAATAATAAGATAAAACTTAGATACAGTATTTTAGGTGTTTTTCTTTAGATTCTTCTCTTAAGATTTAGCTATGTGGCTACTTAATTAAAAAATACACTTTCATCTCATGAGAAAAAATTCATATAACAAAATCTTAAGAATGAAACCTAAGGAACAGCACCTAAGTACTGTACTTAAGTTTTACTCATAATAATAAATAAATAAAATAAAGTACACTCGTAGTCGTAGGAGTTTTTTTTTTTTTTTTTTTCTTCTCTCGTATAATTACATAATCTTGTGCTTGGTTGGTGCCTCTTCTCGTCAATTCGTTTCTTTGTAAAAGTACTTGACACAATTGCAGGATTTGTTTCCTCAATTAACTGCAATTGTCAACAAGAGATGAGGGAATATAATTTATCATCTGAGTTGGAAAAAATTCAAACACTTTTATATCTACTGATTCCGTTCGTGCATTTGTTATATTTGACTATATTTCAGCCAAAATAGAAAAGACTATTATATGAAAAACTATCTCCCAGCGGTTTTTATATCCGGTTTTCGAAGTTCTTAAGCATTAATATCCACTAGGCTACACATTGGAATGGACAATTAATATATTTAAATATAATTAAGAACTAAATTTATTATAAATTATTCTTAATATCATTGTGATCAACCTCAAAAACCTTGAATCTCTCCTTCTTCTTTTTTCTTTTTTTTCTTTTTTGAATAGTCTAAGTTTCAAATCTATGGTTTTGAGTATTTATAATGCAATATATATATATATATATATATATATGTTTGATATTATTTTTTTGTAGAGAGTTTCAAATTATGGCGTCCACTCCTAATGATAGCTCTTTAAAATTTGATATCATATTTCTATAACATTTCTTCAATACTGAAAACACACAATTGCCTATTAGGTATAAGTATTTTTAAAAAAATAATAATAATGTGCTAGTTTTTCTGACATAAATGGTAAACTATTTCCCGGCATTTGGGGGCAATCCACAATTGGGCTTGGTGGCTCTTAGCCGTGTGAAATAGGTCCATTGACATATAATAGCATGTCTTGTCCCCTAAGAAAACAAGAAAAGACAAAAGTTGAAAAATCTGAAAGTACACGTTCAAATAATGATGATGATAATTGATTCCAGTCAATTTTAAATATGATTATATGGGAATGCAATGCCTGGTTTTCATTACTTGCCTAACTTGAATTCCTTGTAGAAATGTTATAAATAAATCTAAGTCTTGGTTTTAGATAAAAATTCTAGGCAAACTATGGTCCGTGTAATAGGGGTCATTTTCCGGGGACTGCAACAAAACTAGTGGAAATTGCTAGTTTTCAATGGATAAAAGGCGCCAATAGCTATTAGATATTACCACATCCAAATTGTGTTCACAATCGAGATTACCTGATATGATAACTTAGCCCGTTTGTTTCAACATAAAACATTTTCGGGTTTGGGGCAATTAAAAATTTCTGGTCCAATCAAATACATTTTCACAAAAAATTAAATATTATATATTATCTATATATATATATATATATATATAACCAAAACATCTAAAACTCTTACAATTTTCAACGTTAGTATTATTAAAAATATATATATATATTTCTAACCAAAAAAAAAACCTAAAACCCACAACACTCTTGAAAAAACCCGACTACAACACTCATACGCATAAAAACCCCTAACTAAAAAACCCTACCATAGCTAGAAAATTAATGCTTCAATTGCTCTCTTCTCTCTCCATCTAGTCTCTGTCTCCAAAACTTCCACATTTGCCGGCCTTCTTTGTTTACCAGTGGCAGTGGGTTTGCCCTCTTTCTATTTGCTATGAGAGAAATTGAGTGCCCGTTTGGTACATACACTTAAACAACCGTTTTCAGTTTTTAAACAACATTACATGTATTTCTATATACTTTTTCACCAACACATATTTTTCAAAAATTGAACCTCCAGAGTAGGCACCCACCAAACATGTTGGGTAAGTTTTCGCTCTTTCTATTTTCCAAGTTTTGCAGTAAGTTTTGCAGAGAGCATAATGTTCATCTTTAGGCAAGACTTCTTTCTTTGCTATTTAACCTAACTTATTGTCATCGTTTTCTATATCTCACAAATGCCAAATTTTTCTTTGACGTGATTGGAATTTATTAAAATGAATGCCTTGATGAAAGAAATTTAGCTGTTGTTTATCATGTTGTGTGCTTTACATATTATCAACATTGTTTGGAACTTCAAGAAAATTGGGAACATGTTAGAAATATTGCCTTCCTATATCAGTTCTGCATTTATATACTGTAATATTTTCACTCATTTTTCAGGCATTATATTTCATAATCTTCACTTGATTATATATGGTCATCAGTGTAGAAAGTTCTTATTTAGCAATTTATTAGAGGACCATCCTCACAATGATTATTTGTCTCATTCCATATTTTCTACAATGATATGTCCATGTAGTGACTTTTTTTTTTTTTGGGAGAGTCATCCATGTAGTGACTTATTGAGGTTCAATCCTACCCTATTATTAATTTACTTTATTTGTACTTTTAATATATATTATAAGGTTATAAGTATTGATTGGTCAGCTTAACATGTAAAATTTAAAAGTGAAAGATGTTAAGAAATTGCGACTTGAAAGCATTTGATGTTTAACATTTCTATGTTTGAATGGTTATTGATATTCAATTCAATAGCATCAGGTTGAGACTTGATAGTTAGATGATAATGCCATGTCAAATAATGAATGCTTCATTGCACGTATTAGGTTCTATTTTGAGCATGAAAGACACATATTAATAGTTATGCTATGCACAATTCGTTTAATGTCTTTCAATTGTGGGAATGAGCTATTAGTTTACTTACCTATCAATAATAATAATAATAATATGTCACTCTATATATATCACTCTATTTTCTTGGAGGTAGTCACACTCAAAAGCTATTCATTGGAATGTAGGCTATTTAAAAGAGAATTTATAATTTTGCTTATATGATAAAAAGCTTTCAATTTTGCTTTTGAATATATATATATATATATATATATATATATATATATTTTTTTTTTTTTTTTTTTTTGCATGCAACTATTTAGAGTTATATGCATTGATTTTATTTCTGATTTGTTCACTTCATTGAAATAGTATCATCTCATGCTTATGTTGTTTGATGATGTGCAATTTTATAACTTTTTGAAATCCAATAAAGTCTAATATATGCATTGATTTTAGGGATAATTACAGTAAACCCACCTGTGGTAAGGCCCGTTTGTGCTTTACCTACCCATGGTTTAAAACTTTACACTTTGCTCACCTGAACTTCAATCCGTTACCCATCCGTTACCCACCTCACCCCCCAGCCGTTAGAAAAACACATTTTTAGGGAAAAACAAACATAACAAAAATTAAAAAGCTAGGGTTTTGATTGCTTAAGAACTTGTATAAGAACAAAGTACATGGAGCAAGGATGACTTGGATGTCGATAAAGTCACAAGCGTCCAATAAGAAAGGCTAGGTACGGGATTGAATGGAAGAGGGGCTCTGGAAGTTCTTGCAGCACTCCAAAACCTCTTGGGGCAAACCCAACTCGGCGAAGAACTTCAAAGGAGCATACTTACCTAATTTCACATTATGCCCACTCACCATAACCAGACCATCTTTCACAGTTTCATCCTCTTCTTTTCCTTGGTGGATTTTGCTTTCCTTGTCATCCTCTTTCAGTTTCTTATTCTTACTCTTCTTCTCTTTCGCCTTGATTTCTTCATGCTTTCGCTTGTGATTATTAGCTTCAGGTTCTTCGGCTTTTGTCCTTGTTCCTTTCCTTATTCTTCTTCTTCTTCTTCTTCTTCTTTATCATACTTTCTGGGTTTTGTGGGGGTTCTGAATCACTAGGAAGAACGCCGGTGGTGGTGGAGTCCTTGAGTTTCTGATCCATCAAAAAGCTAGGATTGCCCTGAGTTTAGAGTGAGAGAGAGAGGGCTCGGTGAGATTTATTGTGGGAGCTTGAAGGGTCGGCCATGGAGGTCTAATGGAGGCTCGGCTTGGGAAAGCTTCAGAGATTGGAGTGAGAGCTCGGGATTGGTGAGGGCTTGGTAAGGTTTTTTGGTGAGGAGGAGCTCGCTGCTGAGGTGGCGTCGATGATTGAGTGAAACGAGCTTTAAGGGTCAGCCATGGAGTTTCATTTGAAGTAGCTCAAATGAAACCCAACCATAGTAGCAAACCCAGCCCCAATTCCAACTTCAAACCCACTTTGAATCCCAGCCACAGTGGGGAGAGAAGCCAAGATCAGAGTGGGATTTTTTTGCTATTCCTCCACTTTGTTCTTATAGAAGTTCTTTAAGCAATCAAAACCCTAGCTTTTTGATTTTTGTTATGTTTGTTTTTCCCTAAAAATGTGTTTTTCTAACGGCTGGGGGTGAAGTGGGTAACGAATGGATAACGGATTGAAGTTCCGGTGGGCAAAGTGTAAAGTTTTAAACCACGGGTAGGCAAAACGCAAACAGACCTTACCTCAGGTGGGTTTACTGTAATTATCCCTTGATTTTATTTCTGATTTGTTCACTTCATTGAAATAGTATCATCTCATGCTTATGTTGTTTGATGATGTGCAATTTCATAACTTTTTGAAATCCAATAAAGTCTAATGAGTAGGAGCTTTGTGCATGACTATGACCTTTTAATAAGCAAGAAGATATAGTTGTAAGCTTATAAGATGTTATTAACTTAATTCTGGCTTTGAGCCAAGTAAACATACAACAGTTGCAATTCTTTGCGATTAGTTTTCATATTGTCTTTAATGTTGTTGTTGTTGTTGTTGTTTTTTTTTTTTTTTTCCTTATTTTCTTTTATCTTTTTTCTTAATGGGGGGAAATAAACCTCTTATCGATTCTTTTAGCTTTTTTTTTGTTTAATCTTGGGATAGATTAATTATCTTTTTATTTAACTATCTTGGGCATTGCATGGATTAACGTCTAGTTTACTATATAATAAAAGTTAGGGGCAAGTGATTGCACAAAATTGCAACAAATTTTAAGATAAAAATAACATATTATTTATTCTTATCCAACTTTTTGTCTCTTGTTTTATCACTTATTTGGATAAAGTTATGTTAATAATAATTCCTTCTTTGGTGTGTGTGTGTGTGTGTTTTTTTTTTTAATTAAAAATTAATTTCTACCTTAAAAAAAAAAAAAAAAGGAAAATTCTATCCTATCTTCTTACTGCCACAGTTCACGTTTTTTTTTTTTTTTTAATTTTAATTTTAATTTTTTTATTTTAAATACGTTGTGTTGATGTTTTTGTCGTTCTATTCACATTGCCTCTCTTCTTTTTCCATTTTTTCATGGGATGTCAACAAACATGTTGATTAGAAATCCTAATTTCAATAGGATCTAAATTCTATATCAAATGAAACTCTATTAATATATATATATATATATATATATATATATATATATATATATCTTTTGGAGAGAAGCTTACCCCAATATATGAATTCCCAAATCCCATGATAACGCAGTTATGCATTCTTTATTCATTTTTATTTTTTTAATCAATCAGTTCAAACAATTCAAAAAAAAGCTCTTTCTTGGTATTTTGTATTTTATTTTTATCAAATTAATTAGGCTTTGAGTATTGGTTTCCTTTTGTTTAAGCTAATTTTCTTAACTTTAATCTAATTTATATGTTATAGTTTGAGAATCAATGATTAAATAGGGTTATACATGTTTATAAAAAAAATATAGCTAGACATGTGTTGATGCCCACTTTTGACAAAGGGCCCAATAGTAGAAGAAGCCCAACAATATGAAGAAAGTGAGAAGAGAAAATAGTAAAGCAAGCCCAACAAGGCCACAAGAATAATAAGAGGTAAAGAGGAAGTAAATGGCCCAGGAAAGCCAAGAAATGAATTAGTAAATTCATTGGGTTGGCTTAAAGGCCAATAAGCTCGAAAAGTAATAAGAGGTAAAATGTGGTAATTGGGCCAAGGAAGCCTAGAGGATTTAGAAAAAAGCTCATGGGAGTAAAAGAGATAAAAAGGAAGTAAATGGGCTGAGGAAGCTCGAGGAATGAAATGGACTAGCACAGTAGGAATGCTGGCCAATAAAGCCCCAAAGAGGTGAAGATATGGTAAGCGGTCTAGCATAGTAGGAGCATCAGCTCGTAAGCCCACGAGTAACAAGAAATAAAATAGAGGTAATGATATAACAGGAATAATGAAGTAGCATGATAGGATCCCCAGCCAAAAGGCCTATGGACACAAGAAAGAAGGGAACATGGGCTAGGCAAGTAGGAGAGGTCCTTCACGCTACAAGAGTTAAACACCCATCAGAACGTACAGCAGAATCAAACAAACATGAAGGCAGCAGAAATGACGTGAAGGCTAAAAAGAAATGGATTCATACGGAAGTAAAGCATACACAAATGGCCCAGGCACCACCTACTTGCACCTAGCCAATACATGGGAGGTGGGCCACGTGTCAAGGGTATCAGAGGGTGTGGTCTAGCGGTGGGGAGAAAGAGGGAGTCTATTTTAGGGTTTCTACTCAAACTTCTTTGGGAGAAATGTCCTGCTGGGATGGCATCTCACCCAAAAGAAGTAAGAATAAGATGGGACCACTTGATGCATGCCATAGAGGTAGGTGAGGGAGAGGCTCAATCTTTATCTAGATGAGAGTAGTAAGAACAAAGGAAAGTAAGAAACAAGACAAGCCATTTTGTTTAGGAATGAGAAGTGGTGCAACCAACACATTCAGTGCAATGGTAGTGGCTGGGCAACCGGCAGGCCAGTGGGCAATCTTGGAAGGACATTCATAAGGAGTCAAAAGCAGTTGAGGGGTAAAAATGGAAAATCTCATCATGGCAGACAATATAAAGGGCGATAGTTGTAAACAGTAGAGGGGCATCAAGAAAAGAGGTATCATCACCATGAAAAGAAATAGATGTAGAACAAGGAAGAAAAATGAGAGAAAAGAAAAGGAAAACACAAAAATCAGAGAAAAGCATGAGTGATAGGAATAGAGGCATGTATCAATAGGCTACCCATTTCTCTCCCTCTTGACAAACCCACTCTCTAAGAAGTTAAGAATTAGATTTTAAGTCATCTAGGTACTTTTTCCAAAGTGTGTAATCTCTATGGCAGAAGCCTTCTCTAAGGTTACTCACATTGGAGATCGGCTCCCTTTTTGGACTTGTGTTTGCTGAATAGCCAAGTCCATATCTTTGGCAGACGAGTTTTACCTTTTGATTGATGAATGACTAGTTTGTTACTTTATTACTGAACTGCTTGTTGTAACTTTGTTTTTTGTGGTTGTATTATTCTGCCATAACCTTGTTAGATTCCTTTGTCCTTTTATTTAGGTATTGTAGACACCATATTTTGTACCCCTTACAACTTGGGCCCTCGTTCCCTAATTATGCTCAAACTCTAAGGCTCAAGGCCCGTTTAAAGCCAAATCAAATATTAAATTGACTTAAGGAATGTTAAAATGGAAAATATAACTTTTTAAATGAGCAAAAATTTATTTTTGGAAATAAAATGACCAAAGTATCCCTCAGCCTATGTGCATGAGTCACGATCTGCGTATGCGAGCTAAAGCATGTGTATGCAGGCATATTCTTGCGTATGCAGCTAGGGTTTAGAAGCATAAGAAAGGTAAGTTTTCTGCAATAATGGTTGAGATTTGGAATGAATTTCACATTGTCTGGGAGCCATTCCAAACCCCATTTTCTCAACTATAAAAAGCCTTACATGGTATATTTTCAAAACACACAAAAATCCCACGGAAAAACCTAAAATTCACTAGAAAATAGTGAATCAAAAGGGAGTTTTTCACAAAACACCCTCAAGTCATTTTTTATTTGATTGAGACCTTTTATAGCCCTAATCCTTTTAGTTTAACGTTGCTAATCACGTTTCTATTAATTTGTGAATAGATTGACTAGGAGGAACAGTCAAAATCAAGCTTGAAAGCTTCCTTTTTTGAAGTATTCTTTTGAACTTTTCTTTTTCCGTTTTTGCCTTTAATTTTTTTTCTTTAATCTATTTCTTTGTTTAGTTTATGTTTATATATGTTTGTTTAGGTTAGTTTTAGGCTTTCTTTATGTCTTTTTTTTTTCTTTTTTCTTTTTAGCATGTTATATTTACATTTTCTGTCTTGTTTGGCTTCTGCCCTATTTATCTATTTTGGGTTTTTTAGGTAAGGATCTGCGTACACATGATCTAGCCTGTGCACACAGGCTGAACTTATGCATACGCAAACCTGTTCTAGCATGCATGATGCCGTTACCCAGAAACCCTAATTTTTTGTTTGTTTTGTTTCTGCATTCACATGTTTATTCTGTGTAACCTCTTTTTCATACGTTTTAAGCCCCATATTTGCATGTTCACCTTTTAACATGTTTGTTTGTTATCACATGTTTAAATTAGGATTTAGATTAGGGTTTCTTAGTTTTAATACCATTCATTCATATGTTCATGCATTGATGCCATAGGTGTTGTGCTGCTGAAGGGTAAGTAAAGGGTAAGTCATGCATTAGCAATGTCCATGCATTTGTGTTAGAGTTTCACTTTGATGATATGATGGAAAATGCTTAGATGTGTTATTATGGTTTATGATATGTTTTCCTCACTATGATGATATGTATGTTGCCATGCTTGGGTGGTTGCCTTGTTCGATACATGAAAGGATTTCGTATGCTAGGGTTTCTTTTGTGTTTGGCTCTTTTGCTTTTGGTTGATAAGTATGTTGTTTTAGGATGAATGATGTCATGATTGTATGCTTAGTTGTATGTTAGTGTGTGTGTAAGTATAGATACAAGTATTGAACGTGCTTTTAATTAGGTTAAGATATAAGACACAACAATGGGAAGCCAACCTTAGGGTTGGGCAATCTTGGGTGCATAACACCTTCCCAAGAACATACCCTAAACTCCGAACCCATACTCTGGTAGTAAAATCAAAAGTCCTTCCTCGAAATGACGCTATATTCATGGTTCCTAGACCATATAACTAGGTGGCAACTCCGACACTTTTGACCCCCCTTGTGTCCACATGCGTAAGTATTATTTGTTAAATGTTATAGCTACTCTGTCGCATTGCATTTCCTGTTGTAATATCTGTAATAGTTGTTCCTGCCATAGGCATACCGTACACTTAGGACTCTTGCCAAGATGCGTCTATGCTGAAATGATCCAACTTGTGCACAAACTAGCCTAAGGTGTGTTTCATTTAGGCTAATCCCAACTCTCCTACCTCAAAAACACGGGTTGTAGTACAGCAAGAGAGGTCAAAACCCAACAACACAAAGGCCTACCACAACATGAATTTCACAATTCCACGAGAACTAATGGTCTAATAGATTGACCAAATTATCAAGATATACACATGCATTCATTGTGAAATATGTTTATAAGTTTTTTCTTTTTTTTTAAACGGCGGTGGGGCTTGCAAAGCATATTGAATTAGAAGAAGCATGAAACGCTGGGCTTGCACCGGTTTAGGTTAACGAGGATGGAAAAGAGATTAATCTGCATATTCCACAATATGTCTGCTAAAGCTTTTTTTTTTATTTTTTTTTAACATTTAGACTTATCAACAGTTTTTTTATTTTATTTCTTAATACACGATCTTTTTAATAGAATAACATAACAATTTTTTTTTTCTTCGTGAAGTGAAACTCACTCGTCTCTCTCCTCTTCACTCATAAAATAGCTCAATTCTCATATGAGTCTCTCTTTACTTAACTAAGCTTTTATTTTCATTTTTAATGTCAAATTGTTTTAATTATTGAATTAGGGTTTCAACTTAAGTTTGGTTTCAATTCTTTTTTGGATTGTTTTGAATCTTAAACAGTTCAATAACATTGTTTGCTAAAACTTGAATGAAAACACAGAAAACAAATAAATGGGAAAAAAAGGAAAAAAGGAAAAAAAGAAAAAGAAAAAAAGAACTATGATATTCAACGTTGACCTCTACTTGCCAAGCCCATTTTTCAGTTGCAGTTAATTATTGGTTCTTTGTCTTGAGTAATAAGTCTTGATGGTCTCAAATTGTTGATAAAGAACTATGATAAAGAGGAATACGAATACACTAAAAACATAGATTATAAAGAGGTATTCATCATCCTCAAAAGGTTTTAACTACTTTTAATATAATATTTAAAAAAAAAAACTATTTTCAATATATTTTTTCATTATTATTGTTGTTTTACAATACTCATTATATTGTAGCTCCATTAGATACATAATTTAGATGCACACACTTTATTAGTACCAACTACAAATGTCATGATAACACTGTCAATATGTTAGATGAAAATTCTAAAGTGATGTAATAATCATTCATTTAATTATTGGTTCTCAAATAAACTATATATTATATAACTTTATAAACAAACATGGGTCTTTAACTAGAATTATGCATCTAAATGAAATGTTTATTTCACATTAGTTGTGAGTGTTAGAGTTTCAGTCCTTATAATCCCAAACTACTACTATAAAGGTTAGACCTTTTTGTAGTAATACTCTAGTTATGTAATATATATATATATATATATAAAAGTAATAAGAATACTACATAGTCATGTGTTCTAATAAGTATAGTTGTTTCCTAAAAAAAAAAAAAAATTGGATGTTTGTGAATGGGATCTATTCACGTTGTTCCCTTTTCCTATTTTTATTTGCCGATTCATATGAAGTGTTCATAGAATTGTGTGTCTGTTTGTAAATTAATTAATATATTTTTTACACGTGACTTTTAATTACTATAATAGTTAATTTACTTTAGGTACAACTATTAAAGTTTTAAGTGACTCATTAATTATTAATATAATCTTCTATTCATATTGATAATTTTAATAAGCTATGCATTGCATGAGAATAATACTAGTTATAGGATAAAAGGTTTTTTTTAGAATAGTTATAATAATAGGATAAAAGTTAAGTCATAATAGTTATGGGAATGCCAAGTAGATACCCCATCCAATTGCCACTTGTATGGATTTTACTAATAAGTTTGTGTTTATCACTTTAGTTTATTTTTTATTCATCTCAATTTAGAGATAAATTGATAAAATGGACTCTTTTTTTTTTTTTTTTTTTTTCCTTTTTTTATGTTTGATGTTCAAAATAGCGAAGTAGATGTCCATCCAATTACCATGTGTACAAGTTTTACTAATATTTTTACTTTTAATTTTTTGAGCATCATGGTTTGTTTATCACTTTATCTTATTTTTAATTCGTCTTAATCTAGAGTGAAATTAATATAATGAATCTTTCTTCTTTTTTTTCTTTTTTTTTTTATCCTCAAAATAGAAAATTATCAACATTGTCATATGATAATATACTTATAATTAACACTTATTAATTAAAGTGATTTTTTCTTGAGGAGTATAGGAAAGCACAGCTGGTTCTTACTCCTTCGAATGAGAGTTTTGGTAGTTGTATTTGGCATGCTCCACCAGCAAAGGAGTTCAAATTGAACTTTGATGTTGCTGTATTTTCTGACCAACATTGCTCGGGTTTTGGTGCTATAATCAGAAACTCTTCAGGCGGGGTTATGGTAGGCATGTCAGTGAAGGGTTCTTACGTGAATAGCAGTGAGGAGGTTGAGGTGTTGGCTTGCCGAAGAGCTGTGGAATTCTCAAGGAAAGTTGGTTTTTCTTGGGTGATTATTGAAGGAGATTGCCTAAATGTGATGAGGGCTTTATCTGTTTCTACAGAGAATAGCTCACTGCTTGGCCACATCTATGAAGACATCAAGTTCAATCTTAAAGGAATGCAGGTCTTATCCATTAATTGGGTAAAGAGAGGTGGAAACATGGTTGCTCATATATTAGCAAAACATAATCAATGATTTATTCCGGATTGAAGATACTCCACCGCCTGCGGCAGATGCTTTGTATTATGACTCTTTACATATCAAATGAATGATGAATTGGTTCCCCTTCAAAAAAAAAAAATAAATAAATAAATAAAGCGATTTCAATTCTATAAAGAATTCTAACTAAGCCTTATGTCTATGCATAACCATAGAACAACGCTTCCTCACAAAGTTCTCTAAGCTAAAGTTCCCTCGATAGTTGCTGTCAACTTGGCTTTTTTGTGAACTAAAAGAATTCTTCACGGAGTCCTTGTAGCAGTCGTCCCACCAAAGAATTCTCATCTTTTTTGAAACATCGTATACGGGCTAGTAAGGAAGCTTTCAAACTTAGATTTCTTAAAACGAAAATCTCATTTAGAGTGGTAGATGCATCAGGATCATTTGCCCTCAAGGGTGAAGGGGGTATGTATTGCCTTAGGACCGGATTTTCTTCTGAAATTGATGGTTGCATTTGAGGAGGAATTTCCAATATTTGGACGACAAAGTCTACATTGAGCATACTGGCAAACCGAGGGCTCAAGGAACCTTAGGGAAGTTATTTTCTTCAAAGCCTCCGAAGTGCTCAAAAACTTGCAGATTGCCTCGATAGTACCCGAAGATGAAGAAAAAAAATGTTATTAAGCCTTATGTTTATACATAACCATAGAAAAATAAATAGTTGGTTGGCTGGACTTGGTTTCATTTTTTATAGGTAGAGAGAGTGAGAAAAATTAGAGAGGATTTTAAAATTTTCTTTATACTATTTTAATTTCTCGTTAGGAAATTGAAAAATAAAATCTTGAATATCAATCTAATGTACTCAACAATTGTGTTCTAAAAACTTAGAAAATGGTATTTGGTAATTTACTTTAAAAAAATTACTATTTTTACTTTCTTAAATTATGAATCTGTGTTTTTCACAGTTCAGATTTAGTTTCTAGATGTTCACAATAGAAAAAACATTTATTAGTCATCTCATCTAAAAATATATGAAGTCATTGGTTTTACAAGTTGTTCACACTTTTTCTCAAAAAAAAAAAAAAAAAAAGTTGTTCACACCTCATTTTTTTTTTCATTTTAAAATTTAAAACAATCTATTTCCTACAAGAACAACAATAAAAAAATCCCGCACCTTGTAACCACCACCACCAACAACAACAACAACAACAAAAAAAAAAAAAAAAAAAAAAAACCTTCATTCCTTTGAAAGGCAAATGCATCTCATGAAAGATTGATACAATATTTGGAAGAGATGCTAATCTGAAGGGATATTGATGGAATACAACCCCTCGTCTGACAATCAGGCTTCCCTAAATGATGGTAAATTCTAGTCCAGCAACCAGCGAACTTGATCCAAAGATAAAAAGATATAATGGATTTTTTTTTTTTTTAATGCTCAAAATAGCCAAGTAATAGACCTATTCAATTGCCACGTGTACAAATTTTACCAATAGTTTTACTATTGATTGTCCAAGTGTCATGTTTTGTATTTATCACTTTATCTCATTTTTTTATTCATTTTCATATATAGATAAATTAATACAATGCATTTTTTTATGCTCAAAATAGTAAATTATCACCACTGTCATTTAATGTTATATATATAATTTGACTTTACATATTAAAGATATTTCAATTCTATAATAATAATTTGTTATTAATTAACTCTTATGTATATACATAACTACAATTAATGTTTGTTGGATTAGTATGAGACTGTGTTTAATCATTTTAAACACATTTGAAATAGATAATTAGAGAGTACAGTTATAGCTTTTATGATAAATAGTGATAGAATTTACATTCTAATAAGTAACAACTAGTTGTAAACTGTTTATGAATCTCTATTGTTATAACTATTGACTTATATATAAAAAATATTATTTTTCCTTATTTTTGTAAAGAAACTTGATATTCTTAAGGCTTGATAATGGTTTAATAATGTTGGCAACCATTAAGCAATAAATTATTGGTTGGTTGGAATTTGTTTCATATTTTAGGGGGAGGAGGTAAAAAATAAAGAATTTGAAAATTGTCATTATACTCGTTTTAACTTGTCAAGCCCATATACGGGCTCGCGAAAGCTTCCTTACAAGCCCATGTACGGGCTCTCGAAAAAGTTAAGAATCCTTTCATTTGGTAAGACGACTACTATGGGACTCCGTGAAAAAATTTTGAAGTTTGCAAAAAAGTCAAGTGGACTATAACTTTCATTTTTTTTAATCGCGGCAAAGAAGCATTGATCTACGGTTTTGTATAAATATAAGGTTTAATAAGAAGTTTTTATATAATTGAAATCACTTTAATAAAATAAGTGTAAATTATATGTATAATATCATATGTCAATCCTGATAATTTTCTATTTTGAGCATAAAAGACAAAAAAGGCAAATAGAGAACTTGAAAATTGTTGTTATACTTCTTATTAAACCTTATATTTATACATAACCATAGATCAATGCTTCCTTGCAAAGTTCTCGCAGCTGAAGCTCCCGCTATTAAAAAATTGAAAGTTAAAGTCCACTTGACTTTTTTGCGAACTTAAATTTTTTTTCACGGAGTCCCTGTAGCAGCCTTCCCACGAAATGAAAGGATTCTCATCTTTTTTGGAAGCCCGTATATGGGCTTGTAAGGAAGCTTTCAAACTTAGATTTCTTGAAACAAAATTCTCATTTAGAGTGGCAGATGCATCCAAATCATTTGCCCTCAGGGCGCGAAGGGCTCATGTATTGCCTTGTTGAAAACACCATATTTTGTACTTATTAATAAATTTTGGTCTCCAACCATAATGATGAGCTTGATATATGCCAACCAAGGGAATTTAAAAATTTCACAATAATTTGAAAATAATCACAACTCAAAAGTGTTCAAACTACTTTGAAATCGATATTGAAAAATAACTTTTGCTTATTGTTTTAACCATAACTTTTTATCCGCTAACAATTTTTTTGAGTGAGGTTCGTTTCGTTGGAATGTAATCATCATGGGCTTCAATTTGAATACAAATTTTGTCTAATTTAGATTTATATCGAGTAAATTATGATCATTTAAAGTTGAGCCAATTGAACAGTCCAATTTTCTGGATTTTAAAAATATCCATCAAGTTTATCCGAATTTTTTTTTTTTTTTTTTTACTAAAATACAAAACTTACTCTCTAAATTTTACTTTTTGTCATTTCAGTCCTATAAGTTTGCATTGCACTCCCACAAACTTTTAATAATATATATTTTTTAATTTCTGAATTATAGAAAAAAACGTTAATTAAAATTTTTTAAAAATAATTATTAAAAAAAAAAAAACACAGAACGGCGACTCCCTCCTCACCCCTGAAGAACACCTCTGAAGAACAAAATCTGAAACTCAAGTATTCAAAAGGTAAATATTCAAAAGAAGAATAAACTTGAACAAATCACTTGGATAAGCCAAAGCTAAAACAAAGTTTTGTAATTACCAGAATACCCTTCCTCTCTGCGGTTCCTTCTTCTCCACAGCTCCATCTTCAGCTGATTCTGATGATCGTTTGCCTCATTTGCCACCATTACATCTCGCGCCGAGGATGTACAATGGTCCACGCGCCAACCAAGACTTCCAGAAGAGAAAGATATTTATTTGAATCACTGCTACCTTAGCTTAAATCTTGTTATATTTTGATTATTAATTATTTTTTTAGTTATTTTGGTTAACGAGGGACCCTCTATATATATATATATATATAGAGAGGGTCTGTTTAGATATAAATTATTTTGTTAAAAATTAAAAACTGAAAATTGAAAATACTATAGTAAAATAATTTTTAAATATATAAATAATGACATGTGACTCTTTTTTTTTTTTTTTGAATAAAGTGATTGTGGGTCTCGTTAATAGTATATGAATAGTGATAAACAGTACACAAATAATGCATGTCCTAAAAGCTGTTGTGCGTGTATCAAAAAAAAAAGTGTAAACACAAAATATGAACGCAGGATAATCATATCCAAACGCTCACATAGTGTGGGTTTGGATCCATGTTTTGATAGATTTGCGCCTTTTTTTTTTTTTAAGACCAACGCCTAATGTACTGTTCATGGGACATGAACAGTGCACCAAGGTATATGAACAGTAAAAAAACAAAGTGAATAGTAATTTTTCATATATTTAAAAATTATTTTATTACAGTGTTTTCAGTTTTCAACAAAATAAATTGTATCCAAACGGACCCATATATAGCTAGACTTGGGTTTCAAATTTAGTTCTTTGGGGGTGTTCTACGCGGGTGGGAAGGGAGAAACCATTTGGGTTTAGGTTTTTAAAAAAAAATTAAAATATTTTTTAAATTATCTTTTTTTTCTAAAATTCAGAAATTTTTTTTTTAAATAATTAAAGTGTAAAACGGCATGTTTTGTGTAAGTTAACGGTACAATTTGATGGATATTAAACAGATGACTAAATTGAGTATAATTGAAATTTAAAATACTGAAATGACAAAACATAAAACTTCAGGGGTGAGTTTTGCATTTTAGTCTTTATTTTTTTATTTCCCTATTGTTCTTTGTTGCTATATATGATTTTTGTGCTTTTGTATGCACCAACAGCACCATTATAAAGACGGGTACCCTGCTTCTTGTTGGTAATTGACCTCTGCTTTGTAATGTAGGAAACACTTTAGGAATTGAAATGTATCCAGTTAGATATGGGGCTATTTCCAATATATTGTTTGTCTAGTTTGAAATGTTATGATGGTTAGGAGTTTTGTTCATTTAAAGTGAGTCAAATTAAAGCCAAGTTTCTTGATAATGAATTGGAACTTGGAAGCATAGTTTTGAGTTTATTTTATGGTAGAACAACCGATTTTCTTATGCAAAATTTCAAATATATAGCTAACCAAAGTTTCTAAACTCTCAAAAAAAGCCAGAGTGGTGGTCAATGATTAAAATGTTGGAGAAAATGATGAACCATGAGATAGTTAAAGAGTTTCTCTAGATCACATGTTTTACTTATAACTACATCATTGTTGAACTATGTGTTTGTCTAATTTTTATTGATTAGATTGTTCTGTAACAGATTTCATCAAGCAATTTTGAGTATTTGATCGGACTAAAAACAAGGACATTTGATAAAACTTAGAAATAGGGTAAAAGCCTGAAAGCCTGGTCAACCTCTAAAATGTTTCATTCAAGTTATGGTTTGGTATTGCATTGCTACAAAGATCACTATTGCAATTGTGATGATCAGAAGCCATTGATGTAAACCTTAGAAGCACAGTTTTCTTAATTTAATTTTATATTGGAATTAAGAAAATGTAACTAGATTTTGTGCCCACAAAGGCTCCCTGAAAAGTTTGTAAGGGAACATAGGGATAAACTTTCTGGTGTTGCTACACTTGCTGTTCCTAATGACTGCACTTGGCAAGTGAGGTTGGAGAAGGCTAACAACAATATTTGGTTTCGTGGTGGCTGGAGGGATTTTGTCGAGTATCATTCTATCAATTATGGGTACTTCCTAGTCTTCATATACAAAGGGAACTCAAAATTCCACGTTCTTGTGTTTGATATGACTACTACTGAGATTAAGTATCCATCTAATGCGGATAAGAAAAGGCAGGGCAATTTGAATGAAAGTGAAATGTCTACTCCACAAGAGTTGTGTGTAAAAGAGGAAGTAGATACTGAATTCATCGTTATAGAAAACCTCCCCATGTCTTCAACAAGAGGATCTGTGTTATCTGGAGGAGGAGAAAGGGCATGGAAAGCAGCCAGAATGTTCAAGCCAAAAAATCCTTCTTTGATCCGTGTCATTCCGGCATATAGTTTAAAACGCAATGTTGTGGTGAGCCTTTATTGTATATATATGATTAGCTCTTGAAGTATTTTAAAAGTCACCTCGAAATATGCTTATTTGCAATTCTACTATCTTGTGCAGTATGTCTGTCCTGAATTTGCAAAAAATTATGCTTGTGGGGAAAAAAAAAATGTCAAGCTTCAGGCTTCTAGTGGAAAATGGTGGCCTTGCCAGTTTTGTTTCAAAAATGGTACTACTTCACCTAAGACAATCGGCAAGGGATGGAAACCATTTGCTAGAGATAATGATATAAAGGAAGGGGATGAATGTGTCTTTGAGTTGATCAACAGGATGGAAGTTGTGCTGAAAGTTTCAATATTTCGCGTTACTGAGTTTGCATGACAAGTAAAACAACCTTCAGACTTGGACAACTTGCCTAAATTTGTGGTAGGTGATTTTGACGTGAAACTAAACATGGTACCTATTTTCTTATTGGGATTTTGATTACTAGAAAGACTATGTATCTTAATGCCCAGACCTTTTGGTAAGTTTTGTCTATTTACTAGATCATGTTGAAAAAAGTTTGTAATTCCAAACTATGTTATTAATGCTTAAGCTATTTTGTAATTGCCTACACTTAAGACTGGAAAGCTGGGAATTACAATCTTTGAGGAATCAGCCTATCAGAAGGCAATTTGAATCCTTATTTCATCAGTAGTTAACCAAATTAAAGAAAGTACTATGGAGCCGTAGCTCAGTATTGTAAAAAAACTAGATGGTGAAATTATTCTTGCTTTCAGAAATCTAATATTTTAATGGACAATCAAATAATGTGGATGATGCAGAAATCTACTGCAAACCAAATATATCTTGTTCCAACAAGCTTTGAGAAGGTATGTGGAGCATGTAATATATATGAGAGAGCAAAATAGACGAGGAGCATTAAATTAGTAGAGAAATTATGGTGCTAAAAAAAGAGTTTTGAACCTTGAGATAAATAGATTAGACATTGTCACATATTGCACCTGAGCCAAATCCTTGTCACATGTACAAGGGTCATTGTCACTTTTTTAGATAAATGGATTAGTAGGCTCACTCTGAAATTTGAGAGAGAACCAAAATCTGAAGAGTAATGCTACAAACACAACAGTTTTGACAACAAATTTCACACTTGTTGAGTTTGTAGTTAATTATTGATTTTTAGATAGGCTCACCATTGACATTACTTTATCATTCACCATTAATAACTTGCCACCTCAAATATGAGTGAAATTTGTTGTCAATTCTGATGTGCCTCTAGACATATTGAAATCTGAGATAGGAGAAATTAGGAGCAAAATGAAATGGAAAGAGACTTTTACTGTGCCTTGAATTGATATAGAATTCTTGTAAAATGATTAAGGAACAAATTCCTTCATTTCTTGTTCCTTAAGGCCTTTCTACCAAATACCAAAAATATTTCTATTCATTTCCTTTATTTATTTTTTACTAAATGAAAAAAATGAGTAGAGAGGTGACCTGAATTAGCGTCTTCCATCTAAACATGATCATAGAGTATTCATCCCATATATAGATATATAAACTTCCAAAAATGACTTAGAAATTATGTGTCTCGATTTGATGTGATAGACTTTAGAATACCATGATGCTTAACCACTTAATTGAAAGATTTTGCAGGACAGTCCACTAGCTTTACTAGAAAGATTTTGCAGGACAGTCTCCTTAACTTAGCTGAGCCACTGAGCTAGAATGACTTTGCTGTGGGTTTTTTGACTCCTTGTTTGAGGGGATTATGCCCCATATCCCTTCTTGGCTCAAAATTTATACTCTTTTCTTTGGGGAGAGACGGAGGTATCATTGGAACTATAAAATTCAATGGTCAGTGTAGGATCAATTTTGTTCTTTGTGCATCCCTAAAAATAAGTTACCAAAATTGTCCTATTAATTTGGACACTGGACAATTTTAAAAATGAGAGCAAATTCTTGATAGACAATGTTTTCGTCCAAACCTATGTAGAGGAATGTCCTTCAACTCAATTAATAAAATTATTCGCATAGATTAAATCACATGACTCAATAAATAAAGTAAAATCTACAAAATTTTTAAAATTTAGGAAAATAATGAGATATAGCATATACACCTTTTCAAACGAAATAGATTGCTATTTTAAGACAGCCAAATATGGGATAGTGGACAAAGCAGATATGTCATGTGAGTGAGAAATCTTTTTGGAAAATTAACTTATAAGGCTTCAGTACAAAATTGAAGTGGAGAAGAGGAGTTGGAGAGTGATGGGGTATGGCACAATTCAAATTCTAAAATAATGATATATCCATAGTTCAATAGAACCCATCGTGAAATGTCCCCTGTTTGCAGTCCACTATATAGTAGCCCCAAAACAATTACACTGGAAAAGCATGTGAGCAAAAGCTAGAAACTTTATTATAATTTATTTATCCCTGTCATTTGAAGCACATACCGCCCATATTGAATGGAATTATTACCCAAATGATGACAAAAGATGTCCATAATAAATCAAATAGCATTGCATTTGTGTGGTATAATATGAATTCAGTAGACCCTCTTCTTAATAAGATCAAACAGATAGAGCACATGCAGCACAATCATTTAACAGAGGACATATCAGAATGAATTAATCATAATTAGTGTAACTTAAAAGACTAGAAGAAATGATGGATAACCAGTTGCCTAAATTACAAGAAATAGGTGTAACCCCAATATGATTTTTCAAAAAAAAAAAAAAAAGGAAATAGGGGTCCTTCGGACCAGAAAATTTTGTACTGACAAAGGTTTGCACACCTAAACTAAATATGTCTCACAAACATCTCCAACACTAACATCACACCTGCAACAGAGTCAGGACAAAGCCGTCACAGTTTGGTATCATATTTCTCACCAATCAGCAGCAAAGTTTAGCTTGAAATATTAATCAAAGCAAAGAACGCCACCAGCAAAATGAAAAGCAGTTTTGAGTTTCCTCTTAAAACTGATCCTGCAGAATTGTTTTGATCCCTAAAAGTGCCAACAAAAGAAGAATTAAAGAAGTTAGTGTGTATGAATGTGAGTGCGCTAGAAAGAGAGAACGAGTTTCTAAGTTTCTAGACATACTTTGCTAAGTTTTGGAGGGCACCACAATATAAAACATTGTCAGGTAGACCCATCTCCGTTGCACCATTTTCCTGCGGATTGATAATTTTCATATAAGTTTCTTGGCCTAGATACCATCTATCAAGATTTTCGGTTCTAATGTTCCACACTCCAACGTTGTCCAGAGAAATAAGGACTGCTGTCCATCCCCCAGGGAAAACCTACACGACAAAAAAACTGGAGTTCAACACAAGACATACAACTGGGCCACACAGAAACCATCACTAACAATATAAGTACACTAGCATTTCTCACTTCTAAGAACCTTAATTTCTTATAGAAATTTTAAAAATTATGAATATAGCGGTTGAAGAAATTTATTCACATTAGCTCCTTGATTCCCTTGTATTACATGAAAAACGAACCTGTGTAGTGGAGCGAGAAATTGCATCCAACTTGTTATATCTACTTCTACTGTCTACTGTCCACTCATCAGTACCCATCCTGCACTCAATCAATCAATTTCTTACAATGCTTATACCTTAAGGCAAATGAGATATTATATAAACAAAAGGAAAGATTCTTACCCAACCATAAAAAATGAATAGCCATCTACATGAAAACTCTGCATCATGGTGTCGTTGTTCTGAAATATGATTTCTATGAATCCCTTATATGTAGCATTAATAACAGATCTGTCCACCCGGGGTGTTCTGTTAAGAGGCTGATCAGGAAAATCAAGCTTATAATCTTCCATCACATTATACTTGTCAGCAAGCCTGATTGGCGTGTCAGGATTGACAAATGAGATCCCATTAAGTGTGGTTCGAAGCGTCCCATTAATTATTTCTGGTGGCACTGTTTTTATCACATAGGTCTTAGTCACATTAATTTGACCATAGTGAAAGGAACCTTGAGGATTAGGGTGAGCTCCACTTGCAGATACATTTTGCCTAAACAATATAGAATGGAATCTTTAAATATAAGCATATTAACAATTAAACTTCTATTACAAGAATTTCACTGAAACATAAATCAAAAAGAAAAGAAGGGGAGTGCAACTAAAGTTGCTGCCCCATCATTTATCTGCATCGACTTAAAGCATGAATTACACCTAACTGCACCATCTGCAGAGGCAGCTACTCAAAGAAGATTCTGTAACTTTTGGGCATGAATTACACTAACTGCCCCATCATTTATATTAGGCCTGATTACTGCTTTTGATGTGTCATGACTCATGAGAAACCAAGCTATCCAAGATATCATACTCCTAAACGAACAAGGTGTTATGAAAACAAACCTGATGCTTAATGCTTGGTTCATTGACCATGAATTGTCATAAAAATCATTTGGTGGGTCAGGGATGGGACCAGTTGCTGGTCCTTTAGAATTGGAATAGTGTAAAACAGCAACACCGGTCACTCTTTGCCAAAGAGATGCATTCACAAATCTAGCACTTGCCATGATGTAGTAATCAGAACTTGCATTCTGGTCCATGGTAACCAAAAACGAATAAGATTGCCCAACATGAATATCTAAGGAAGTAAAATTTTGTTGCGTTGTATGGTATCCTTCTGTTTCTGCTAGAAGCAGAAAATGGTTTTGAATTCTAAAGTTCAAACTAGTTGAAATTCCAACATTGTGCACACAAATTTTATATGTTTTTCCTGCAAAACATAATGCTATAGCCAATTAATATCTCAAACTGCTAAAACCATTTGCAAGGAAACATAAACAACAAAGAAATCCATATCATAAAATCCAAAATGAAGAACTAAAATAATATGATGTTGTATGGCCATTCTCCATATGCACGTCTATGTGTGTTCTACAAAACTCTACAATCTCAAACTAATACCAGTAATTTTATAAGTAGCACAAGACTGGGCTACCTATGGGCCATTGGCAACCAATGAAACTTAGTAGGCATAAAAATTAAACAAAACAAGATGTCAAGAAGTTGATTGAGAAAAATGACTTCCAAGTTCCAACAAAATCACTAAACTGAAAACATTAAATAAAAAGAGGAACTCGGGCATTAACCGATGACCAGATACACAATAGCTACCCAAGAGAAAATAAAGACCAATATGCCGTGGAAAACAAAATTTTTGTGAAAACAAAAACAAGAATAAAAAGAAAGCAAATGGTTTGACACATTTTCCCTACCAATGCTGAAAAAACATTACCTGGATCAACTTGAATGGTTTCATACTCAATGCCATCAGGTACGAGGGTGGTGTTGTATCTGTAAGGCCCCTTTCCATTGATGAGAACTCCATCAGGCATCGCAAGGCCTTTTCCAGCATCAAGAGCTGATCGCAGTGCCTAAAATTTGAAAAAAGTTAAATCTACAATCCCACTACAATGTCCACATGCAAACACCAACATAAAAACAAATACTGACCTTATGGTTCTGGATATACCAGTCACCTATAGTAATGGTGATATCCCCATCTGGCTGTGCAAAAGGAATTGCGATTATAACCCGATTACTAATAATGATAGGACCAAAGCCACCGGATGCTCTCTGAAAATTGAGAGATGGGAAGTAGAAAAAGCTCCCAATTTGATCCTTCATTTGAAACTGGTAAGTCCAATTCCTTTTTGGATGAATTGGACAATTTGTGCCAAGAACACCATCCTGCCAAGAGTCACTCCGCATCTGAATCCCAGACCTGCCACAAACATTAATCCCAAATATGTCAAAGGCCACTCCAAGCCAAAATTAATGTTTTAAAAAAACTAAAATAATATTATATTGTGCTGAAACCAACCAGGTCATCAGGAGATTTTCATCCAAATCATTATGTACATTGACAGTAACATTGTCATTAGTAGTAGAATTGATTAGGGGACCTGGAAACTTTCCATTAACCGCAATAACCTGCAAACCATAATTTAATAAAATAGGTAAAGTCACTCAAATTTTGATCAACTTCAACATTACTCTTTCTAATTCAACAAAAATCGGGTCATAAAACCTTTGAAGAAAATTTAAAAGGAAGCAGGGAACAAAATCATGTAATTGCATTAAACAAATATTAATTAGAAAAGAATCACACCAACACAAGCACAGTTCTTGAATGGTGAATCATAATAATGACAAATGAATGATAATAACAACAGTGACAAGAACAATAATATTGATAAATTCCCACTATCAGATAAACATATACAATATAAACAAAGCTAACTATAGGAAAGAGAAAAAAACATACATGTACATACATATATAACACACACACACATATATAAAATCTAAAAGCCCATATAGAAAAACCACCTGTAATGACATGTTTGGACCTTAATCTACTTCAATCAACTTAAACTTCATTCTCCAATATACATAGCATAAACCATACATTGCTAACAATAAACAAGACCATATAGAAACATCATCTCTAATGTCACTTCCATAAGATTCAAGCCACAACAAAACCCAATTTTTTATATTAAAAAAAAATCAAAATAGACTCCCATTTTTACAATCTACAAATAAAACAAAGCACACCCACATGGAAAAAAAATCTTTATAAAATAAAGAGAGAGAGCTGAGAAGTGAACCTGTTGAGGAACGCCGAGAGGTGATGCAGTGATGTAAGAGAGACGAAGGACGTAGAAAACACTTGGGTCAGCAGCAAAACAGAGGCTTGGAAACAGAGCAATGAGTAGCAATGAGAAAGTGTGCGTGTTTTTTGTGTGTGAATGCATGAGCGATAAGAAAAACCTGAAGAAAATGCAACTGAGATTACAAATAAGAGACAAGAAGTACGACATTGAAAATATACTTAAAAACTATACATTCCTCCTGCAGAAGCATGCATTTGGTACAAATACAGGTTTAAGTATTCACATCTGATCAATGATTGGATAACTAACAGTCATGCTTGCATATATTATAAGAACCAAGCAAAATCAGGAAATGGCAATGAGATATAAACACCTTTGCAAAAAACAGCATGTCAGCAATAAAGGCCTCATAAGTTTTTGGTCTAACCACCTCCCGCTATTGTAGTAAGATTTTAACTTAACAAAAATAAAATATCTATTCAGCAACTGTAAAAAAATCACAACAAAATAAGGTATCAAAACTCAAAAGCCTCAATTTTTTTCAAAAATTTTTGTAATTATAACCCAAGAACAAAGAACAAAAATAATAGCACAAACAAAAGCACAAATTTCTCTAATTTTGAGCCCAATGAAGAAATTTGCATCATTTCTACACAAACTATAAGTAAAGACATATTACACAGATCCAAAGAGTTCTGCAACATTTGCAACCACCCCATAACAAAGATTTTACTAACATAAATCCCAGCAAGTAAACACATATCAGGCATTATTACCTAGAAACCAACAAAAATGAGAGACAAAAACAAAAACAGAACATGCCAGCAACCCAAATCATACAACAAGTAACAAAACAAATCCGTATAACAAGAAAAACTAAAGCACTAACAAGGGAAATTATCAAACACAAACACTTGGGCTAAACCCACATGGAATGTTTCTTTAAAAAGCCCAAATTTTTATAAGAAAAACACACCTTCAAACTTGAAAGAATCTGAACTTCCGTTGGTAGGGGTGAGGGTGAAGCCGATTGTGAGGAAAATGTATTTTCGCGGTATGGGATTTTCAAGTTTGAAGCCGATTGTGAGGAAAAACAGAGATGACTGATTTGGGTGACTGATTCGGGTGTTGGGGATGACTGATTCTGTATTTTCAAGGTATGGGGTTGAGGATGACTGATTAGGGTATTTGAGTCAGAGTGTTTGAGAGACTGAGAGAGAGTGTGTGAGAGAGTTGAGTGTTTGAACTAAGAGACTGAGTGAGAGAATATTTGAACTGAGACAGTGTTTAAAAGTGTTATATATATTGTGCAGATTTTGAGCCTTATAAACTCGATTTCTACGTGGCTCCACGTGGAAATTTTGTCCAGCTAAGGGTACCAGGAAAACACTTAACTCGAGCTTTAGAAACTCGAGTTCTAATTAAATCTTGAGTTTTAAAAACTCGAGATGCTAGTTTCACACATTCTTTCAAAACCGGGCAACTAACAAAATTGTTAGAATCTTACTGTTATTTGGAAAGGGTGTTCAAAGAATGAAAGAGTAATAAGTAATGTGAAGAGAGGACTCAAGACGTTAGTCTTTAAAAAGTTTCTTTAATTTTGGAAAGTTTTGAGTGAAGGGAATGTGCAGACTAGCTGTGTGAGGGGCTTCTATGTAGTAAGTTAGGCAATGTTTGAAAGAATAATGGAAAGTAGCATCTCGAGTTTTAGAAACTCGAGATCTACATTAAAACTCAAGCCTATGAGACTCGCTTTGTTCTCTTTTTGTACTGGCTGAGGTGGACAAAATTGCCACTACATGACACGTACTACATGACATGAAAATGAATTATTACTTAATAAGTTGAATCAATTGCTACTTCATAGAAGTAAATAAAACAAAATATTTATAATTAGATGTCAAGGGTTTGACCTAATAATATAATCTAATATATAAAATCGGAAGCTGAAAAAATGTTCAATTTTGAAAAGCCCTAGAGTGTCTGACATTACACCGAGTGGCATATCTAACTTTTCACAAATTTGTAGTTCTACGACTACAAGATTTTATTCTTCCACAGTCCTACAACTAAGGAATTTTATTTTGTTCCACTAAATTTGCACAATTCTAGAGTCCTACAATTAAGACTTCTAATCTTACGAGTTTTTTCTTGTCGTTATATTCCCCAAATTTCATGTTTAAGCATTCCAAGATGCCAAGATTTATAACCCTGCTCTCAAAATCCCCTTCTTCATAACAAATCTACAAATTACCAGAGAAAGTCTTTGCAAGTACCATTGAACTAAAATTTCAACATAAGGTAACAAAAAACAGGTTTATTTCTTTCTAATATAAGGGTACTATGTGAAATGAAATTCAATATCTTAGCCTTGCATTGATGATAAATCAAAGTTATCTTACATTCTCATATCTAGGATTGCATGTTTAGTGTGCTCTTAAGAAATTACATTCTTTCAACATGCTTTTCCATAACCATCTGTTTGTACATATCAAAAAAAATAACCATCTGTTTGTATAATTCCTAAAACTTTAGAACATGGTTGCTCGTGCCCAGGTGGCCATTGCTGGAAATAAAGCACTGATTAGAAGAAGCTAAATTTCAGGATGTGTAAATTTGGCACTGGCAGATCCTTGACTCTGAAATATTCAGAGATATAAAAAATGGATGTCGTGGGATACAATATGAAATACAACAGTAACAAATTTCAACACTGTAGGTCTTGCAGATCTTCAGAGCAAACTCATGAAGCTAACAATCAAATTAATGAAAATTTTCTTTTAGTAAGATCAATTCCAGCAAAGTATTTCAGCAAAGTAATCCACACCCAATAAGCTTAGTAAACAATATTTCAGCAAAGCATTTGCCTCAAAAGTGAATCAAAGTTCCAAAATGCCATCTTTGAATCAAATCCAAAAATGGGTACTTCGGTTTCCTTGAAATACCACATTTAAATTTTTTTTTTTTTTTTTTCAATTCTAACAATCACATAAAAACTAATGTCATTGCCAAAACATAACCATATTATCAGAACACCAACAAAAAAAACCCAAAAAGATCCGACACGACTGTTGGGGAGGATGAGATCCACACATGGACTAAAGACTAATGTTGGAAATTAAGTCAATTAATCCTGCCAAATTTCTCGGTTTCTGATCAGTCCACATGTTGTAAAGAGATTGAACCGGATTTTAAATTTGGAGGGGTCAAACTATGAATAAAAAACCTTTCCTTATAAAACAATTTCCTATAACCAAAATCAGTGAATTAATGGGAAAAAGAGCACAAAAACAAAAACGAAGGATAAAGAAAAGCACTCAAATTTACAATAAACTGAGCTACAAAAAAACTGAGCTACAAAAACCCAAAATTTCAAGAACCCAAAACAGAAAAGAACTCAAATTTACAATAACCCATCACACAAATCAAAAAATAGCATAAAGAAAAAAAAGAAAAAGAGAACCCAGAACCTGAAAAGAGAGAGTACGAACGGCGAGCTACGAACGGTGGGCTACGAACGGCTTGAGAGTGAGTGAGTTTGAGAGGGCGGAGTTTGAGTGAGTGAGTTTGAAAGGGTTCGTGTTTAGGTGTTTGAACTTTGAGGATTTTTGTAATGTGTCGTTTGAAAGTGCTGTGGATTTTTGCATGTTTAGTGTGCTCCACCTGGCCACACATTCTTCCAAAACTGGGCAACGAAATTGTTAGAAATCCTTATTTGGAAAGGGTGTTCGTTTTGAGCGTAGTCCGCGTATGGTGACAGGGCACTGGCTAGGTGGTCCAAGATGTTGACAACATATTTCTAACTTAGGATTTCATTAATATCATAATGCTTTAGAAACTTTACAACCTCTTAAAGTTTCTTTGAAATTAACTATCCCACTCTATTTTTTTCTTAATTTATTCCATTTCTTCTAAAAATTGTTTTGTTACTTATTATTATTATTATTATTCTTTTCTGTCATTATTATTATTTTTGATAATTCTGTCATTATTATTATTATTTCACTGTAAACTATTATACTTCTAGTTGGTATAAAATAAAATTTGTATCATTGGCTGATTTTTATGAAATTAATATTGCACTAATCACAACTTGCCTTCCTAATAAGTTCTGTAAAATTTTATGATATTTTTCATTTTCTAATATTATTAAAAGAGGGGTGAGGGTAAATTATACTTTTAGCTCCTAATTTTTGGAGTAAGTTAGATTTTGGTCCCTCAATTGTTCAAAGTTCATATTTGGTCCATGACATAAAAAATATATATATGTGATTTGATTCCTTCATATATTTTTATATTTATATGATTAATGGGATTTTAAGAAACACCATTTTCAAGGACCAAATAGAACCAACCACATATTTAAAGAACCAACATTAAACCAAGCCTATACATGAAGGGACAAAATTATTCTCTTTTCAAAATTTTAGGGACCAAATTAGAATTTTAAAATTTTTAGGACCAAAATCAAATTTGTCTCAAATTTTAGGAACTAAAATTACAATGTAGAGGAAAATAAAAAGGATCATTCAAATCAAATTAGCAGCATTTTTTTTTTTGCTGGGGTGTTTTCCACAGACACGAGTGGGAGTCCAATGATTAGATAATAGAAATTGTGAATTTACTATGGTTTTAGAGATTAAAAACCTTAAACTCACAAGAAATGTTAAGGTCAAGATGCCTTGTGAAATGATGTAGTAGTGATCAAAATATAAAAGATATATATCTCGTTGGTGTGGGATTAAAGACTTGTGAATTTGGGTTCAAACTTGTCATTGTCTAACTACTAATTTACAAACATTTTATCTTATTTGAATAAATATTTTGGTGTGTATGCACAATGTTAAAATGGTGGAGGTAGTAAAATTAGTTGTTGTGGTTGCAGGGCCTAGTTCCACTAGAACTTCATGGCTGAGAGGTTGCTCCATATATTGGAACTGAAAGTAGCTAGGGATAGAGGATAGGGACTATGAAGTGATTTAGAGGGGATGACGGAGATAGGGTGGTGGGTGAGGGTCATAAATGATAATTATATGCTTAGCCTAACTCCGCACAAAAAGATGTATAAAAAGTCATGGAAAATGTACTTAATTTAGACACATGGGGTGATTACTTCTGAGAGGGAAGTAATGCAATGGTAAATAAGGAAGGATTGGGTTTGGTGAGAGCATCTCCAACAAGAGAGCTAAACACAAAATTCTCTTTATTTTAGAGAGTAAACCCACAAAATAGACTACTGTTTATTTTCTAATGAACTCTCTATACCCAGAAATCTTTTTTGGCTCATGAACAGTAGTTCATCAAGTTTGATGAGTTATTGTTCATTCTTCAAATGTTTTTTTTTTCTATTATAATAATCAGATATTGAATAAAAAAATGTTGGAAGATGTGTAGTTGTTAAAAAAAGAATAAATAATGAATGAAGAAATAATATTTAAATGAGATAGAGAATTTGTTTGTTGGAAAATGTATTTGAAAAAATGGGTAACTAAAAAGTAAAAGCTATTGTTTATTTTCTAAATAGTACAAAAATTTGCCTAATTTGCTGGAGATGCTCTGACAGGGGACCATTAACATTTGAGAGGGAAACTTCCAAAGGTTTATTAGGCTCATTAGAGCAACCACCTCAATTAGTGTATTTTACACATCCATTTTTACATTAAAAACTTACTTTTTCTATTTTACACATTCATTTTTACAAAACACTCACATCAGTTTATCTATTCTATCATCTCTCTTATTTAATATAATCAATTTTCTCAATTTTTTTTATTATTTCTCTCAACTACCCCCTTTACATACACGCGCTCTCTCTCTCTCTCTCTCTCTCTCTCTCTCTCTCTCTCTCCACTTTTCTGATTTGTTGCTCTCTCTCTATACCCATCTCTCTACCCATCTCTATACCCATTTCTAAACACAAATATTACTCTAAACCATGTTTATTTTTGCCATAAGTACATATTTTATTTCTTTCTTTTAATATATGTCATATTTTGATTTTATTTTTGTACCAAATAGGAGCTTCATAACTGATGTCTTGAAGTAATTATCAACAAATCCTTATCAAATTAAAAGTTAGAAGTTAGAACTAAAATTTTAAAATTTTATTATTTAAAATTTTAAATAAAGTATAGTCTTAAATAATGTAAATACAGCACAGGCATGTATGATCATCTTTACATGCAACTGAAATTTCAGTCCAAGCGGGGTAGAGCACTTTTGCACCTTGGCTTTGCACCTTTGCCACCAGTCCATGGCACCTTGCACGGCATTATGTTGGTATATGGTTTTGCAGCAAAAATTTTGACTGTTTTTCCAATTCGCAGCTCTTGTTCATGCCCGCTTCTTCCATATACACATCCCTAGAAATTGATTTCATATTGTATGGCACCTATAGCGTTGTTTCAAATCAATTTCCAATCCCACTTGCACGGACTGTCTGCTTATTTAAGCCCCAAGGCATCAGAATATTCATCTCTAGTCAAAGAAAAAGATGGGTCTTATAATTAAATATGCTTTTCATAGTCATAGCAGTGCAGGTGCTTTTTCTTATGTGCATGCCAGCACATGAAGCTAGGAGAATTCTCTATGCAGAAAACAAAAATGTGATGATAAATTACGAGGACAAGTTGTTTTGGGCAGTACAGCAAGGCGAAGCCTCTCTAAATGTGCCCAATCCGGCAACAACTGGCGATATCTCTTCTTCAATGATCAGCCAAAAGGCCTTATTTGCCACTGATCACAATATTGATGTCTCTCCTTTACCATTCTGATTGCTGCTCAATGGTTATTGAAAGTAGAATTACAGAAGTTGAAGAAACAAAACAGTCAGAGGTTGAAGAAACAGAGCAAAACTAACGGCTATATTTGCAACGGCTATTTTATGAGAGTTAAACGGTAGCGTTTCATTTAATGTGACACGGCGTCGTTTTAAACTTATACACGTGTATCACATTATGCTTATAACCAAACGGTGTCATTTGATCAAACTCTCTTCCCTCTTGAGATTCGAAAAGAGAATAATTTTATATATATAAAAAAAAGTTGTTGATTAAAACTTTTGGGCCTTAATCGCAATGTTTACACTTTGAGAGAAATAGATAATACATCCTATCTATATATTTTTATACATTAAGAGTTAACACCGAAAGAAAATCTAATTAGAATCCTCAATTGGATTTCAATTTTGCATCACGTGTATGTTTTATTTAAATTTTTTTTTTTAAATTATGCCAAATAAGTTAATTACATGCCAAAAAAAAAAACAAAAAACAAACAAACAAAAACAAAACGAGTCAACTAGAAATTAACCATAAAAAAAGCCAAACATCATTATTATCCTCCACGTACATAACCCTCACCAAAGTCACATTCTGTTCTTTGAAATTAAATGAGAAAATTGGGTGTTTCTAACTTAAGTTTGTATTCTCCAATGGGGCAAACGAGATGTGGGTGGGTTACAGCTGGTACGTTCTTTAAACCAATCTCTCCTATTTTCTTTGTTTATTAGTTTTAAAATGATGATATACAAGGCTGCCCATGCACACCACTTAATTTGTAGTATACGCTTAAAAAGGGGCTAAATAGTTTTGTTCTTCAATGAACAAAGTGAGAACATAAGATTTAGATACTTTTGCTCTTTAATTTGTGAACAAAGAGAGAACATGATTGATGAAACAGGATATAAATAAAATCATGAATAGCATTAATTTTTTAAGGGATTACAGTTAACACATGATCAATTGAATCGCATGATCAATGGGATTGGCAAATAATGTAAGGAAAGATAGCAAAATTGACAGATGGTAGGAGGGAATCATATACTGATTAAAGCTAAAGAAAAGGACATCTTATGAATTGTGCATGGACAATCCGAACTAAATGGTAGGGTGAAATTTGAAACCAATTCAATTTTAGTTTGATTTAATTATTTCTTAAGAATTTTTGTGTAAACAAGTTCTGAAATTTTAGTAATTTTGTTTGCATATGGTGGGTTGAAACTATGAGCATTTTTTTTTTCGAAAGTTGTGACTTGTAGATATTGTTTGCTTTTGATTAAACCCTAAATCATTTTACATACGCCAAGTGATTTTTTCAATGTAATTTTGCTATTCAACTGGTTAAACATAAGTGTATGGTTATTTTAAGTGGAATTTTGTAGTGTTGTACATATTTGAATTTGCAGATGGTATAGTTGATATTTTAGGTATTATGTGCTTTAGGTGTTTTTTTTCCCCTTAGGTTTAGCTCTTTTTATGAAAAGAAGAAGAAGAAGAAGAAGAAGAAGAAGAAGAAGAAGAAGAAGAAGAAGAAGTTACATTCTGTTAGTACTTAACTAAAGCCTTTTGTTTCTTTGAGTGTGAAACCAATTGAAAAGGGAAATTGAGAATTCATATAAGTGGAACAAAATTTTTAATTGGGAGAAAGAGTTAAAAATTTGTAGTGTCATGAAATAGAAAAATCGAAGATCTGCAAATTGTACTAAAGTTAATGAATGGTAGGGTGAAATATGGGTTGAAATTTGAAAAAAAAAAAAAAAAAAGGTGCCTAGAATCAACTTTGTTTTACAAATATCATGAAAGTTGTTTCATAACCCAAGCTTAACATCAATAGCATCACAATAATTGCACACAGATTACATACTAGTTGGACAATAAAGAGAGCCTTTTTTTTTTTTCTTTTTCCCAGTTGAAGGGCATTGATTTCTTGTGTTTGCATTATAATCAAGATAGATAAATATGATACATCCAGGGACGGAGCCAGGACTTTGAGTTAGGAATGACGACTTTACTACTAGCTGTGTGCGGCGGCTCTGGCCTTTAAGTCTACTGCTTTACTACAAAGGATTTTTATTTAAAAAATTTTAAATGGCCAAGTTGTTTGTTCTGGGTAAAATAGATTGATTGGACTTAATTTTTTAGTTTTATTATTCATAACTTTTGTTGTTGGGCTAATTTTTTTGGGTTTGTATATTTTGTTTTAGATTTAATCTATTAATTTTTTATGTCCTTTAAAAGGTGAAAAATGCTAAAACTACAATTTTTTTTACAAATTGCTAATATGGTGAGTGGTTATTAATAATTAAATAATGATGCAAGTGTACGAATCAATAAAAATTTGCTACCTCAATAATTTGTATAAATGTTGCAAAAATGTTTGTTGCTATAACATTACTCTCAAATGAATTGATGGCATTATGAAGGGGGGAAAAGTGTAATTTTATTTAACAAAATTGCTAAAATTAGTATCTATTAATATAGTAATATTTTTTAAAAAAACATTTAGGGGGGGCAATAATTTTATTTAACAAAATTGCTAAAATTAGTATCTATTAATATAGTAATATTTTAAAAAAAAACATTTAGGGGGGGCCATTGCCCCCCCCCCCCCCCCCCCCCCCCGCCCCCCCGCCGTCCAATAACAGCTCCGCCCATGGATACATCATTGGTTATAAAGGGCCTTAGGTCATTGTAGGGCCATCCGAAGGACTAGGCTACTTAGGCCAAAGTCTAAGCACCCCACCACAAAAAGTTTCTATCCATAGTTGAAAATGTTGAGTATACACAAATGAGTGAAATCCTATGAGAAGAATAAGTTATTAATACAATATAGTGTGTCTTCGTCAGAGGAAGCAGAGAGCTCAAATTCCGATAGGTTTGTATCAATTTCAAGCCTAGCGCACGCCATGGTGCAAGAGAGACTGGATCAAATGATTAGAGAAAGGCAGGAGGCAAGACAAGTGGAAAGAAGAAGGCAAAGCGGTGAAGGGACAAAGTTCATTGTAATGGTTGCCTTGGAAAAGTGCTTTATGATCCAAGAGAAGATTTTAGAGAGTCCATGGTCGAGATGATCATGACTAATCGCATTCAAGACCCAAAAGATCTTTGTAGCCTCTTGAATTATTATGTTTCAATGAATTCGGATGAGTATCATGGAACTATACTTGAGGTTTTTCATGAGGTTTGCAGCAATTTATTTTTATCTTGTAAATGCCATTGATGAACAATAATGAGAATTTTTAGTGTAAGTCTGGATCAATGAGCATTCATACAACGAATTGTGGTATGGTTTTGGAGTTTTGTTTTTTCAAAGCAGACTCATAATAGTTATAAGAGCTCTTTTTTTTCTTTTTTTCTTTTTTGATAATCTGTAATGCATTCATTAAAAAGAAAGGACTGAGGGGCGGTCTACTAGTACTACTACCATACAAACAGGCATCCGTCCTATCAAACTATGATTCAGTAAATCCCATGGTAAGAGGTTATTAAAATTGGAACAAGGTCATGTGTCAATTTAAACTCATCCAAAGTATGCACATGACATTTCATTGTAAAGTTTTTTCTTAGAAAATAGAATGATATTAGTATCTATTTGGTATCTGCCCCTTCGGTAACTTATTTATTAAATATGAGATAAAAGATACAGTTTTTGGTAGCGTATTTGCTAAATGTGTGACAAAAATATAAAATATAGTTTATTTTCAAAAAGCTAATTTTGTTTATTAAAAAAAGAAGAGACAAATAAACAAGAATTTTTTTATTTTTAAACTAACTACGCTTAGTGTTTTTCATTTGAACCACCTAGTATGATCTGTAATTCTGTTTTGCATAGTATATATAGTAGAAACTTGATAAAGTATCTCACTAAAATGTTTACATTTAAGTAGTGTCTTTTATCTCTCTCTCAAAAAACAAAAAATAAATCAAATGCTTTCTATAGATATTTCTACATAGTATTATTCCTACGAAAGCCACTTTAAAATGAGGGGTATGGGCTTTAACGCCACGTGCAGCATTCACTCGAGCCATCTGGAATCAATTATGCATTGTTCCTCACCTAAGTGTTTGCATTAAGCTGGCCTTTAAGTCCCCCCTTATTCCTTGAGGTTTGGTGTTTAATTTACTGCGAGTGTTACAGCTGAGTTGTGGGCTGTTAGAGATGGTTTAATTTACGCATTTAAACTTGACTAACTCTAATCTGTCTTCTTTTGTCAATATTTGCGGAGAGCTTTTAAGTAGGATCCCCAAACTGATGTTAAACATCTCTTTAGAGAAGCTAACAAGTATGCCAATGCACTGACTAGAAGAAAGATTGACTTAGGACGGGATTTGATTATCTTTGATTCTCCTCCTAACGTTTTACCCAAAAAATGAAAAAGAGGGCCCACATCAGTTAATAACGAGAAGAGTGGGTATTTAAATAACTAAATATAACATGTATGATACTAAATCCAATGACCTAAGCTTTTGAGTTAAGTGGTATCCTTATATGTTATATTAACTCATCATCTAATCTCATGGTCAGAGTCGACCCTCCAATTTCTAACTATTTTTAGCTCATTTAAAACTACTTCAAGTCTATTAAAAAACAATCTTTATAAAAAAGAATTAAAAACTTCTTCCAATCATCTATTTCAAATTAATCCAAAATTGTATGATGATTTTTTTAAATGATTTTTTTTCTTTTTGTTATATTTTTGTAAAAACTTCATTTTTGAAACATATTTGATAAATTTAAAAATACAAAATAAATTAATTGCATCACTAAAACAAATGTTATGTTAGAATGAATAATTTGCATGTTTATCAAATATTATATTAGGTCGTATTGAGCTTTTGAACAAAAGTTTAAGGTAGATTTAATTGTGTTTATTTTTCAATTACGTTTGTGTTGAAACACCTAGTTAATGTTAAAAATTAATTAAATTATTAATTTCTTTCTCTGGATAAACCCCATCATTCAGTGGCGACACCACGTTCATGTTAGGGTGTTCCCAGGAACACCCTGACCTAAAATATATATATATATATAATAATTAAATTTTTTTTATTTGTTTACCCTCTAAAAAAAATTTAGGAACACCCTCAACTAGAAAACAAATTTATTTGTTCCATTTTCAAGCAAAAAATAAAAAGAAAAGAAGAGGGTTTCGGCCAGTAACTGGATACTGGAGCGAAACAAAAGTTTTGATTTCTTTGCAAATATTTGGGAAATAAGAGGGTTGAAAAGAAGTAGAGTAAGAAGAAGAGGGTTTTGTAAAACCAGATTTAGCAGACATTGTTGTTGCAGAACACCATTGCTGCTACTTTTGCTTCTTCTTCTTCTCGATCTCGCTCTCACCAACACATCTATCAAGCCTTTTCTCTTTTTTCCATTTCACCTTTTGGTTTTCACCCCACATGAATTTCTAATGGAAATTTAAATTGAGATGGGAAATGAGAGTACTTTGTCTTTATCTTCACTATTTACCCCCACATGGTCATGTGACCAAGTGAAAAGACATATGGGTTAAAGCTTTGGATAGATGGCCATGAAGCAAGCTTTCAGCCTTTCACTTATGTGATTCAAGTCTTTGCAAATGGTTCCCTCTGTACCATTCTCACATCAATGTACTTATATTCACTTATTGTAATAAAGGTTCCATATTTTCATATATATATAATTTGTTTTTTAAGTTTTGAAATCATAAATTACCATTATTATTATTGTTGATTGATTGGATAGGTTACATATGTATTCTAAAAATAAAAATAAAAATATATAAAATGTAAATTTATCATTTTAAATAATTATATATATATATATATATATATATATATATGTGGGGGCCAAAACTTGAGCCTTTGCGCTGGGCTTAAAGTCCCATTCTTTAATAATAATGCGTCCGAGGAGAAGAAAGTATGGGGAAAGGCCCCGTAATAGATAGTAAAGCAGATAAATATCCAAAGGTGTTGGTCCGAGAGGGCCATCCTCCTCGGATCTAACAAATGTTAGTAAAGTGAACTTCGTCTTACCCTAGACAACCTTCCAGGAAGCTCCAGCAGTGAAGATAGACTTCAAATGTACAAGGAAGGGATAAGAACATAGAAATATCTAAGAGAAAAGCTGTCACCACTGCATTAAATGCATTACAGCAGCTTTCCTGGCCGCATTAATGTGGAGAAGACCTCTGAACAGTACTTTCAACTACTACCGCCCATAGAAAATTATAAAAATCTATTTAACAGGATAGATACGGGGGTCTGAGGTTGGATGAAGGACAAGTGGACGATAGAAATAGATCAGAGAGGACTATATAATGGGGAAAGACCTCCATAAGAGGGGGATCGAAAAATATTACAGAGAAAACTCGGAGAAGATTCACTGTAGTACTAGAAAGAACGTAACATCTGAAATTGCATATCCCATCGAAAACTTACTCCTCGGACTATAATTCAATCTCAGATTACATGCGTACTCTTCCTCGGACTGACTTAGAACCCTGATTAATTGTTAGAAAATCTATTATCAACCCAATTCTTTCGCCCACTCTCTTACAAATTTATTGTATTGGGCTTATTGGGCCAATTTCCATTTTCTATTTCTTTTGCGTTTGGGCTACAATTTGTGACCTCACAATTGGCGCCGTCTGTGGGAAGAATTAGTGCTAGTAAGGTTTATAACAGTTATGGCGGGTTCAAGACCACAGCAGATCAGTCCACCCTATGCAGAATTAGTTAACGTTCATCAGCAAGGTGAGCTCCACAACCTTGAACATGGAAATCACGTAGATAACCAGCAAGAGAGCAGCTCGCAGACGATCCATGCTGGTAGAAGTGGCTATCGACGAAGGAGTCACTTGGTACACGAGCAAGCTGATGAAAAGGATTTGCAA
Organism: Quercus wislizeni; assembly: GCA_023055345.1. NCBI lineage: Eukaryota > Viridiplantae > Streptophyta > Magnoliopsida > Fagales > Fagaceae > Quercus > Quercus wislizeni. The sequence continues at coordinate 21,782,983 of JALGQJ010000002.1, forward strand.
CGAGAGATTGAAGATCTAAAAAAGAAACTTCGTCGTGCACAACAAAAACAAACCCCTTCTAGCTCTGATGTTTCTTCCAACGATGAAAGAGATGCCAGTTACAGGGAATGCTCAGAAACCCCACCTAGTGAATCCTATTCTTATGAGGAGGAACACTCTCACAAGAGGAGGAGAAAGAGTCCATCTGGTAGGAGGGTAGGAACTAAGGTCATAAAGAAGGCTCTGAGCCAAATTTCTAAGTTCCCCTTTACTCGGGGAATAGAAAAGGTAAAGCTTCCCAGACGTTTTCATCAACCTAAGTTCACCATGTATAATGGACGTACCGATCCTGTAGAGCATGTAAGTCAATTCAAACACAAGATGGCAATTCATTCTCAGGACGAAGTCTTGCTGTGCAGAGTGTTCCCCTCCAGCTTAGGACTGATGCCGATGAGGTGGTTCGATGGGTTGAGGACTAATTTCATCAGCTCCTTCAAGAAGCTTACTCAATCATTCTATTCTCGGTTTATTACGTGCAGTAGGGTTCCTCAGCCCTTAGATTCTCTGCTGTCTATGACAATAAGGGAAGGAGAATCTGTGAAGTCGTATGCTGAAAGGTATTGGGAGATGTTCAATGAGATTGGTGGCGATTTTGATGAAGTCGCTATTAGAACTTTCAAGGTCGGCCTCCCCTCCGAATATGGTTTGAGAAAATCGTTGACAAGTAAACCTGTCACCAGTTTGCGACAACTAATGGATAAGGTGGACAAGTATAAAAGGATAGAAGATGATCAACAACAGGGAAAAGGGAAAGCTAAGTTTGTCCCTCAAGAAAGGAGAGATTTTAGGTCGGACAGATACAATAATAACCGGTCGAGAAGGGATTATACCAAGCAGCAAGGGTCAAATAACAATCAGGTGGTCGGAGCTGTATTCCGAGAACCCGTGCATCAAGTCTTGGAAAAAGTTAAGAACGAATCCTTTTTCAAATGGCCCAATAAGATGATGGAAAATCTTGAAAAGCGAAACCGAAATCTCTATTGTCAATACCATCGAGACCATGGTCACACTACTGAGGATTGCAGAAGTTTATGGGATCACTTGGACCAACTTGTCCGAGAAGGCAAATTGAAACAGCTATTTCATCACTCTAGTAGTTTGGGTGGTCAGACCGATACTCGGCCGAAAAAGGAGAATCCTTCAAGACCCCCTCTTGGAACTATCAACGTTATTTTTGCGGCGCCTGGCAGAACGAGGTCATGCCCTTCTAGAGTAATGTCCATGGCTCGCCTGTCTTCTGAGGATGGTAGCCACGAGCCGAAGAGAGCTAGACTAGATTGGCCCCTGGTCATGGGGTTCTCAAACGAAGACAAGATTGGAACTATTCAGCCTCATGATGATGCCTTAGTGATCATTCTCCGAATTGGAGGTTATGATGTGAAGAGAGTAATGGTGAATCAAGGTAGCGCGGCTGAGATTATGTATCCTGATCTTTTCAAAGGGCTGAATTTAAGAGCTAAAGATCTGACGCCTTACAATTCTCCCCTAGTAAGTTTTGAAGGGAAGGTTATTATCCCGAAGGGACAGATCAGACTACCAGTGCAGACTGATTCGGAAACAGTGGAAGTAGATTTTATCGTAGTGGATGCATATTCTCCTTATAGAGCAATTGTTGCCAGACCTTCATACTTTAGGAGTGATTTCTTCCACCCTACATCAGAAGATCAAGTACCCATCCAGAGGCAAAATAGAAGAAATACTGGGTGATTAAACCATGGCGCAACAATGCATGGTTGCAGCCATCCGACACAAGCCTGAAGTAGAATCTGTGACTCTCGGAGAGGAGTTATAGCAGTTAAAACCCCCAATGTTACTTATTGGTGGGACATCCGATGAGGTTAAATGTGAAGATCTTGTGAAAATCACAATAGGAGACGATCCGGAGAAGTTTTTTCAAGTCGGATCCTAACTACCTCAGCAAAAGAGGGAGGAACTAGTAGAGTTCCTTAAACGAAACATTGACGTCTTTGCCTGGAATACTTACGAGGCTCCAGGGGTGGATCCAGACTTCATTTTCCACCACTTGAATGTTAATTCGTTAGTAACTCCCAAAAAGCAGCTCCCTCGTCGTCCATCCAAGGAGCATGCAAAAGCAGTCCGTCAAGAAGTAACGAAACTCAAACAGGTTGGGACTATCAAGGAGGTCTTCTATCCCAAATGGTTGGCAAACATGGTAGTAGTCAAGAAAAAAAGTGGTAAGTGGCGAGTGTGTGTTGATTTCACAGATTTGAATAAAGCTTGCCCTAAAGATCCATTCTTCATGCCCAAGATTGATCAGCTGGTGGACGCCACTGTCGGCCATCCTCAGATGAGTTTCTTGAACGCTTTTCAGGGTTATCATCAGATACCTTTGGCCTTGGATGATCAAGAAAAAACTGCTTTTGTTACTCAAGTTGGGAATTACCATTACAAAGTGATACCATTCGGCCTGAAGAATGCAGGTTCCACCTATCAGAGAATGATGACGAGGATGTTTGAGTCATTATTGGGGAAAAATATTGAGATTTATATAGACGATATGGTGGTGAAAAGCAAAATGGTGTCAGAGCACCTAGGAGACCTTCAAGTTGTCTTTGAAATTGTCAGAAGCTATAAACTACGTCTAAATGCTTCCAAATGCTCATTTGGTGTAGGATCGGGCAAATTCTTGGGTTACATGGTTACTCACAGGGGAATTGAAGTTAATCCCGACCAAATTAAAGGCATCAACAATATGCGAACTCCTCGGAACCCAAAAGAAGTGCAAAAGCTAACTGGAATGGCCGCCGCTTTGAACAGATTCATATCTCGATCAGTAGATAGATGCAGACCTTTCTTCCTATTGATCAACAAATGGAAGAACTTTGAATGGACAAAGGAGTGTGCCGAGGCCTTTTAGCAACTCAAAGACTATCTAGCTCGGCCGCCGGTCATGTCTAGTCCTGAGCCAGATGAAGTTCTTTTTGCCTATATTGTTGTAGCCTCATATGCAGTGAGATTGGTGCTGATACGAGTGGATAATAGTGTACAGTGACCAGTATATTACGTGAGTAAGTCGTTGCATAAAGCGGAAGTGCGTTATCTACCACTGGAAAAAGCTATCCAGGCAGTGGTGCTTGGCACGCATAAGTTGCCTCACTATTTCCAAGCGCATACAGTGGTTGTTCTTACACAACTCCCGCTAAAAACCATACTCAGAAGTGTCGATTACATAGGAAGGATAGCCAAGTGGGGTACAATTCTAGGGGCTTTTGATATCAAGTACATGCCTCATACCTCCGTGAAGGGACAGGTCCTTGCCGACTTGGTGGCAGAATTCACCGAACCTGAAGTAGATGAATTACTGGCAGACAAAAACAAGGATGAAAAATTGGTTGATACGATCTCCCAATACTACACTCTGACATGGGAAGTACATGTAGACGGAGCATCAAACCAAAAAGGCTCGGGGGTTGGATTAGTACTGACGTCTTTAGAGAAGGTTATCGTTGAGAAGTCTTTGAGGTTAGACTTTCCAGCTACGAATAACGAAGCTGAGTATGAAGCTTTATTGGAAGGAATGGCTATGGTCCAAAGAATGGGAAAGAAGTCCATAAAACTCTTCTCGGACTCAAGGCTGGTTGTCGGTCAAGTAAAAGGGGAATTCAAAGCCAAAGATGAAAGGATGCTGGGGTATCTTAGCCAAGTTAAAACTATGCAGTCGAAATTTGAATCCTTTAGCTTACTACATGTCCCTAGAAGTGGCAATGCACATGCGGACTCTTTGCCATGCTTGCAACCTCCTCGGCACAAAACTTGCCTCGAGTAATCCTTGTTGAGGACTTACACAAACCCTCGGCAACAGTAAACACGGTTCAAATTAACCAAGTGAGAGCGGGGCCGAGTTGGATGAATTCCATCACACAATTCTTGAAGGAAGATATTTTGCCTGAGGAAAAAATTGAAGCTGACAAGATACGAAGAAAGGCTAATAGTTATTGGTTGTCGGAGGACAGCAAGCTATATAGGCGTTCCTTTTTAGGGCCTTATCTGTTATGTGTTCATCACGACCAAGCCGAATCACTCTTAGAAGAAATGCATGAAGGAATTTGTGGAAGTCATACTGGAGGCAGATCCTTAGCACATAAGGCCATTACTCAAGGTTACTGGTGGCCAAATATGTAAAGAGAAGCTTTGGAATACGTTAAAAAGTGTGATCAGTGCCAGCGGTACTCACCGAGTATACACCAACCAGGGGGAATCCTTAATCCACTATCTAGTCCATGGCCATTTGCTCAATGGGGTTTAGATATCGTCGGGCCATTTTCTAAAGTAGTGGGAAACAAGAAGTATCTCATAGTCGGCACAGACTATTTTACGAAGTGGGTTGAAGCGGAACCTCTAGCCAATATTCGAGATGTGGATGCAAAAAGATTCGTCTGGAAAAGCATTGTTACTCGGTTTAGCGTCCCTCATATGCTCATCTCGGACAATGGACTCCAGTTTGATAGCAAGATGTTCAGAAAATACTGTAGTGAACTAGGGATTACTAACAGGTATTCTACTTTGGCTTACCCCCAAAGGAATGGACAGGCTGAAGCTGTGAATAAAGTCATATTAAGTGGGTTGAAGAAAATATTGGATGATGCAAAAGGTAAATGGGTGGAAGAACTTCCACACGTACTCTGGACGTACAAAACCACGCCTCGTAGGTCCACTGGAGAGACCCCTTTCTCAATGACTTACGGAGCTGAAGCTGTCATCCTTTTGGAGTTTAGGTTCCCGACGACGAGAACCAGCTCGTTCAATCCAAAAGACAACGATGAGCAACTAGCAAGAAATCTAGACTTGATTGAGGAAAAGAGAGAGAACGCAATGGTTCAGTTGGCCCATTATCAGCAGAAACTAAAGCGGGGTTATGATACCAATATAAGGATAAGACCTTTAACTCCTGGTGACCTAGTACTACGTAAAGTTGTGGGCTCGGCAAAAAATCCGGCTTGGGAAAAATTATGGCCGAATTGGGAAGGACCATATCATATCACCTCCAACGCTGGCATTGGAGCATACTTCTTAGAAGATCTAGACGGGCTTGTAGTACCCCGTCCTTGGAATGTCAATAACTTAAAGAGGTATTATTATTAATAAATGTTTATTTGATCAATATTTTCTCTTTATGTGAAATGTGTATGCCACTCTTGTAGTTCTATTAAGTGTTTAAACTTAAATCCAATCATGCCTGGAGTCCTTAGACCAGATGATTTGGGTTAGTTAACACTTTCTCAGTTCTATTAAGTGTTTAAACTTAAATCTAATCATGCCTGGAGTCCTCGGACCAGATGATTTGGGTTAGTTAACACCCACTTCCAGTTCCATTAGGTGTTTAAACTTAAATCCAATCATGCATGGAGTCCTCGGCCCAGATGATTTGGGTTAGTTAACACTCACTTCCAGTTCCATTAAGTGTTTAAACTTAAATCCAATCATGCATGGAGTCCTCGGACCAGATGATTTTGGTTAGTTAACACTCTCTCAGTTCTATTAAGTGTTTAAACTTAAATCCAATCATACCTGGAGTCCTTAGACCAGATGATTTGGGTTAGTTAACACTCACTTCCAGTTCCATTAAGTGTTTAAACTTAAATCCAATCATGCATGGTGTCCTCAGACCAGATGATTTGGGTTAGTTAACACTCACATCCAGTTCTGTTAAGTGTTTAAACTTAAATCCAATCATGCCTAGAGTCCTCGGACCAGATGATTTCGGTTAGTTAACAATCTTTCACAGTTCTATTAAGTGTTTAAACTTAAATCCAATCATGACTGGAGCCCTCGGACCAGATGATTTGGGTTAGTTAACACTCATTCTAAGTTTCTTTAAGTATTTAAATTTAAACTTAAGCATATTATTTAAAATTCCCATTCGGGTTAGTTGTATTTATTGTTACCTTGTTACTATTGAAGATGCTTATTCGGTTCATGCATTAACCCAAGTTCTGAACCTTTTTAGTTGAATTAATCTTCTAATATGCTTTATTTGCCTAATATAACCATACATACAATTCAAATTAAAAAAAAATGACATCAGAACAGTTCTCCATTATTTATTATGACTTATAAAGCAAAATGGGCATATTTTCATTGATAATAAGAGTGAAGTACATTTCTTTAACCAAAAAAAAAATATATACAGAAGCAGTAAACAAAGAAAATAAATATACTACTAAAACTAATGTCCTAAGCTTGTGCCTTGGGAGCTCCTAGATCAACAGCTTGCTTGGAATGAGAAATAGCGATGTCTGAGGCCTTGCCCTTACCCTTATCTTGGTTCTTATCCTTGCCCTGAGGAGCTTCAACTTTTTTCCCTTGGCCAACATCTTGGCGAGAATCTGTTGGAACTTCCACAGGGGCAGGAGGGGCTTGATCTACTATGGGAGCCTCAGACACTTGGGCAGGTTGTTCTAGGGGAGGAGAGCTAAAGCCTGGGAGCTCGCGGATGTCCAAATCATAATATACGCTCTCAGGTCGTCTTAGGCTGGAATCAGCAGGGATCCCCGCGACATCAAGGGCTTTACCCCAAGTGATGTCGCAGTAATCCCTGGCTACAGCAAAGAACTCCTCTGTGAGCCTGCTATGAGTCTCCTGTACCCCCAGGGCATACGCAGACTGCTTTTCGGCCTCAATTGCCTCTTTTAGTAGTTGGGCAGCCTCCCTGGCCTTGCGGAGTTCTTTGCGGAGCTCTGTCACCATCTGCTTTTCTGTTGCCAAATTGATTTCGCTGTAGTGCAACTCCTTGCGAAGGTCCTCAGCCTGTCTCTCAGTTGTTTTCAGGCCTGCCTCGGCACTATCTTTATCCCTGAAAGCTTGTTTCACCTGCTCGGCTATTTGTGCTTGTTTATCTTTCGGTGCACCTAGCTGAGCCTCTGTTGCGTCTCGGGCATCTAGGGCAACCCTCGTCTCGCTGCGGGAGTTCTTTACCCATTCCTCGGCCACAAAAACTTGTTGCGTGACCCAGTAAGTAAAAAAAATTAGTAATAATGATAAAGTGACACTTCTGTTATAAAATGCAAGTAAATATAAATGAAAAAAAAAATGAGCAGAATCGCTTACCATAGCCAAGTCCCTTTTTAGGGAAAGGAAGAGTTCCGGATGGTTAAAACTCCTATAGGTCGTTATGTCCTGAGGGAGGAGAAGAGGCTATTCCAGAGCCTCAGCCACCAGGCCAGCATGCCCCCCGCGATAATGCCTAAGCGTGGCATCAAACGCGATGGGCATATCGTCAACCTCCAACACGGGTGACCAAGTACGTGCAGGCCGACGTACTTGGGCCATCGGGGCTTCTTCTCGGTTGTCCACGGAGCTGGACCTTCTGCTCCTATGGTCTTGTGTCTGTCTGGCCTGCTTATTTCCTTTAGAGGGGCCCAACTCCCCTTCCTCGATAGTATCCATTGGCTTTTTCTTCCTTAGGTCTGGGTTGGGTTTCAGCCTAAGGTCAGCAGGAATCTGAGGTGGAGGAGGGGGAGGATTTGCAGGAGGTTTGGACTTATTCTTATTTTTAGGGGATGACGTCTTATTCCTACTCTTCATCAGCTCCTTCAAGCTTGGACCAGTCTTGGGGGCCATTGCTTCCTCCTCGTCTGAAGTATCAACAATAAAAGTTATCACTTGGGTAGAAGTTTGCACATACGAATGCTCGTCTGCCCCCTCTTCAGCCTCCTATATAAGGATGGTTTCTTCTTCTTCAAACTTGAATCTGTCAATTTCTTGTTCAAGGGAAGAGGAGGAAGTTGTTCCTTCTCCGATAATAACTTCTCCAAGTGGTACTTGTTGTAATGGTTGGGCAGTGAAAGGTATCCCTTGTGGGATAGGATGATCGACGGGCGGAAGATCGTATAGAGCAAGGAAACCTGGCCGAGAGACGTCTATACGAGCCAAACGGTGGTCGTCTGCTCGGATAGAATTGCCGACGTCTAGAAATGACCTAGAAATTGGCTCAAAGTCCAAAATCAGGTGAACTGCACGAAGTTGCCCGTCGTCGTTCACAAAAATTTGTGACTTGAGTAGGTAGTTAAGTGCTGGGACGTTGATTAGGCTAAGCTTTGGGTTGGTATACAATTTATCTGTCAAATAAACGAATCAAATAGTTAAGAGCCTCGGCAATACAAAAATAACTAAATAAATAAATGTAAATGGATTAAAATGGTCTTTAAGTGCAGTAAAGTAAAGCCGAGAACTCCTTAAATCTAATGTTAGAAATCCTAGATCTAAGTTGCTCCACCTGGCTCTCTTAGCTTGGTTGGGCAAGGTAGGCCGTCACTCCAAGGGCCTGACAGGATGAGGTAGTCATCTTTCATCCCTTTGTTAGATTTGGGGAGGCAGGAGATTAACTTGACCACACTGGAACGGGACTTAAGGTAAAATCCTGCCCGAGATTCTATATGGCCTTCGTATAAGTGAGCGACGTCATACCAAGTCAATCCTAGCCCCAGATGTCGGTCCAAAGCATTAATCGATCCTAAGACTCTAAAAAAGTTGGGAGCACATTGGTGGGGGCAGAGTCTATGGGCACGTAGGTAATCCCTTGTAATCCTACCCATGGGAGCAGTCATGCCTCCTTCTATGAAGGCAATCATGGGGATTATGACCTCTCCTACTTTTCGGTCAAATTCCACCCCCTCTGTGGTGCAGTTTCGTACCAATACCTCTTGGAGAATGTGGTACTTTTCTTTGAACGACTCTATAAAAGCTGGAGTCTTTACTAGATGCTCAAATCTACCCATTTTTAACTTGCGAAGGAGAGAGCGGTTAGCCGAGGAGGTTAGCCGAGAAGATAGAGGAAGTTTGGAGAACGAAACTTACGTAGGGTAAGATGCGAACTGATCTTCTTGTCTCTTGAGGATCTTTGAAGTCTCTTTTGTGAAGGTATAATGAATAGTCTGATGAGTAAGGAATGTAGAGATATGAACGCTCTGAAATTGCAAACTATGATGAAAAGAGAAAAGAGTGACGTTTAGAAGTCTTTATAGTAGAAATCAAAAATGAAGGGGATGCAATCCCGCCCAAATATTGAAGGAAAAACCTGAACCATTAGATTAGAATTCCACCGTTGGATGTCTGGAGCGTAACGCGGCCCAAAGCGTTTAATGATGTTGTGCGAGTTCCCAAGCGTCAGAAACTCTCGTGAAATGACAGAAATAACCCTTCCGCATGCCTGGGTTCGAATATCCTTGTGGTCTTAAATGTAATTGCGAATACACATCAAAATTATATTTTTTCTCCTCGGATGAGAGGGAAAAATTAGAATTTTGAGGGGCTATTGTGGGGGCCAAAACTTGAGCCTTTGCGCTGGGCTTAAAGTCTCATTCCTTAATAATAATGCGTCCGAGGAGAAGAAAGCATGGGGAAAGGCCCCGTAATAGATAGTAGAGCAGATAAATATCCAAGGGTGTTGGTCCGAGAGGGTCATCCTCCTCGGATCTAACAAATGTTAGTAAAGTGAACTTCGTCTTACCCTAGACAACCATCCAGGAAGCTCCAGCAGTGAAGATAGACTTTAAATGTACAGGGAAGGGATAAGAACACAGAAATATCTAAGAGAAAAGCTGCCACCACCGCATTAAATGCACTACAGCAGCTTTCCTGGCCGCATTAATGTGGAGAAGACCTCTGAACAGTACTTTCAACTACTACCGCCCATAGAAAACTATAAAAATCTATTTAACAGGATAGATACGGGGGTCTGAGGTTGGATGAAGGACAAGTGGACGATGGAAATAGATTAGAGGAGACTATATAATGGGGAAAGACCTCCATAAGAGGGGGATCGAAAAATATTACAGAGAAAACTCGGAGAAGATTCACTGTAGCACTAGAAAGAACGTAACATCTGAAATTGCATATCCCATCGAAAACTTACTCCTCGGACTATAATTCAATCTCAAATTACATGCGTACTCCTCCTCGGACTGACTTAAAACCCTGATTAATTGTTAGAAAATCCATTATCAGCCCAATTCTTTCGCCCACTCTCTTACAAATTTAGTGTATTGGGCTTATTGGGCCCATTTCCATTTCCTATTTCTTTTGGGTTTGGGCTACAATTTATGACCTCACAATATATATATATATATATATATATATATATATATATATATATATAATTAGCAGTAATTCTAAAACGATACACCGGCATTAACTGGTATTGAAATATTTCACTTATTATTAACTTCCTTGATATACATATATACACTATTATTGTACTATTTTTGGTTGTTGTTTTTCATTATTTAATTAAATATTTATGTTTTAATATTCTAAAACAATAATTGTTATGTAATAACTAAATGATTTGAGTGTCAAAAAGGAATAACTAAATGATTTGTTTTATTTGAAGTTTACTTATTTGGATCAATAGTTTTATGTTGCATAAGAAAATATAAATATATATTATCTTTAATTTTTTTTAGAAACCCCAAAACACCTTTAAACGGTACATCGAAATAGATAGGTACCGAAATATTCCGTTTTACTAAACAAACCAAAATAAGGTCCAAAACAATATTCATAACGTTGCTTTCAAGCAAAAAGAAAAAGCTAACAAAAAAAAAATCTAAAAAAGAAAAAATTGTAACAGAGAATCTGAAGAAAAAAAATTGTAACAGAGCAAGCCCACCAGGAACACCTTGAGAAAAATTCCAGTGCCATCATTGTTGGAAATGTTCATCTACCGATATGGGCTGTGTATGTTATAGGACCAGCAAGCAAAACCTAGGAATATAACCACGCAATATCTAATCAGCGATTCTGTCACCTCTCACATCGGCTGGCATGGGCCAACGGGCCTTGTATTAGGCTCCTTTCTTTAAACCCAAAGATAAGTGATGATTTGTTGTTTCGGACTCCCCATAAAAACTCGTGAACCTCCACTCATCCTCTTTACCCATATTCACGATACTATCTATATGGTTTGGAGAAAAAGTACCTAAAGAAAAATCAATTTCCTTCTTCCAAAAAATTACAATCCCCCCACCTCTCGTTTCTCAACAAACTTCAATCATGCCACCAAAATTTAATTTAATTCGAATACCCTCTAGCCTTGCTTTATCGAGCCATGTTTCGGCTAAAAACACAATTGGGGGATCTTGTGCCCAGATCAAATCACCAAGCTCTTGCTTTGTCGGTAGGTTCCTAAGCCCCCGACAGTTCCAACATAGTAGATTCATTGCCTTTGGCGGGGCTGCACCGCAACCTCCACCATTGAAAAAATTTTTTTGATTGTTTTGAGCACCCACCTTTCTTTTCTTAGGAACCTCACAATTGTCCACCTCCATCATAGTTCGTTTAGAAGAAAGAGCCACTTCACCTATACTGCACTATTCAACCCTCTGAGCCGCCCTTGCTACCCTTGTCCAAGTTCTTGCCTGCGAGCCCTCCTTGCATACACGACCAATTGATGAAGCCTGAGTATCGGGCTTGAGATTTTTGTTTGTACCTGGATTTTGTGAATATAAGTGATCCACGTGACCTGCACCATCCTCATAGTCTGTTTCAGTAGCACTAGGTAAGTCCAACTTCGTTTCATGCAACGGATTAGCCACGTGTACCTCATTATGAGTGGCTGCCACTTCCCTGTCATTGCTCCCTAATATATCAAAATCATTTAACTCCCTATCAATCTCCCTAATTTGTTTCTCCATAAAATCTCCTTTATTTCCGTCATTATCCCCCTTTAATTCAGTCGGTTTTAAACTTATGTCATCAAGAGCATTTACTACTTCCCCAAATTGCACTTCAGCCACAACTGTTTCTTTCCCCACACTTTGATGTGCATGACTACCCTGAACCTTCTCCTCCCTAGATAGCGGCGCTGCTTTCTTTTCCACCAACCTGCACCACCTTAAGCCACCTTTTTTCCTAGTTTCATAAAAACCCAGGACCACCACCACTGGTTTACACCTTATCTGAGGTAGGGGAGCCCGAATCCATGGTCCATATTTCTTGTTGCTGCTATCTAAGGTTCCGTCACTGTCAATCCACTTATCACAATCCCTGTCGAAGTGGTCTAAGCATCTGCACCAATAACAGATATTTGGGAGTCGTTCATATTTGAACGACACCCATTACTCCTCCTCATCCTCAATTGAAAGCACCCGACCCCTGCACAAAGGTAATGTAATATCCACCCTTACTCTAACTCGAATGAAACTGCCTCCATCCACTTCTTCATCCTTGGAGTTTTAGTCTACTACTCCAATAGCCTCGCACAGCTCTTCAACTACCTCTCTGTTCAAATAACTAACTGAGATATCGTGAACTTGGACCCAAAGAAACACCATATTGAAAGCTACCTCTTGTACTGGTACTACATTTTTTAATTTGTGGAGAACGACAAGATGTCTATCAAAACTCCAAGGTCCACTAGCCATGATTTTGTCCACCTCTTCTTCATTGTCAAAAACAAACAACCTAATATGTTCCCCTGCCTCTCTGACCTTAAATCCGTTCTTGGAACGCCACCGCGGGTTAAAGGTCCTAACAATTGCCTTTGCGTTTAGTACTCATGTTGTTAGAAATTTTGCTGCAATGGTAAACTTAAGATTTGATCTATTTTTCTTTATTGACAATTTGCCACCCTCCCTCTCATCAAGAGACAAGTTGCGCCATTGATTCGTAAGACTCTCCATTCCTCGTACCAATGTTTCGCCATTAATAATAATGCTTATTTTATGAATTGTTTGCAAGTTTAACTTCACTTTTTATTTCAGTTTTATTTTCAATAATTTAATTTTCAACTTAGTTAATTTGTCTTATCTCACATTAAGTAAATAAGCTAAATTTTTTGGGTAAAATGTAAAATTGATCCTCTAAATTTCAAGTTTATTCAATTAAGGTTTTTTATCAACTTTTGTTATATGTTGTGATTAATTTTTCAATTTTATAAATTTTTCTTCAAATTTTTTAAATTAAAAAAAATTAATTAATGATTGAAAAATATTTTCCAATTTTTTTTTTCAAAAATTTTTAACAAAAGTTAATGAAAATGACTTAATTGAATAAATCTAAAATTTAGAAGATTAAAATGAACAAAAACAAAGTCAAAGAAATGAAATAAAATCTGAATAAATTAAGTGGATCAATTTTACATTTTAGCTGAATTTAAAAAAAAAAAAAAAAATCTATTCCCCAACCGACGCTTAAATATAAATATCAACAAACATTTAATTAAGTCTACCAAACCACACCGTAGTCATCACCAACTGGACTTTAAGCTGAAAGGCCTTTTCCAGTTTCCAAAACAAAGAGTAGTACAAAATAAAAGCACAGAATTTACTATTTGACTGGACAATCAAAATGTGGTAATCGATGGAAAAGAATAGCGCCATTAGACCATCGCCACGTGGCAGAAACACCAAAAGTTGACGAAAACAAGCAAATCTTCAGAGGGCAACATGGTTATTTCCTTATTTAATAATAATAATAATAATAATAATAATAATATTTTCAAGAAAGAGATTTCGTTGAGTTGTTGAAAGTAAATGTTCTTTATAATTCCTTTGCTTATCAAATATATATGTTCTAAAATTCCTGTGTGTGTGTGTTCTACAATTCATCTTGACCTCGTTTTGGATAGAGTTATTTGAAGATTTTGATTTGGATTTCAATTTTTAGGTTAGATTATGTGAATAGAGAATGAAACAACAATTTATTTTCTTGATGAAAATTTTGGAAGGATTTGAACTTTTTTAGTATATGGATTTGAAATGACTAGGTATAACTTATAAGATGTCATTTTAAATTCGTAATATCACTAGTATTTTTGTTTAAGCAAAATTTCCAAAGCTCGCATCATCGCGTGTTCTTGAATCTTAAATCTATATCAAACAAGTTATAGTAGCAATTGTTCTTTGAAATCCTTGATTTTAAATCCTCAAACCCAAATGTAACCTTAATTGAAAATCGATAATCCTTGCTTGATTAATTATGATTATAAAATTTCATAGCACTTAAGTTTTGAATGAGAGCCTTTACTTTTGGAGGTGGTAAAAGATTTAGTACTTTTGGAAGACAGAGACACACACATTGAAGGAGAATTCTCAATCTCGGATTTCGAAAAATTCTAGTACAACAGCAAGTAATCTAAGGAAGAGCGAACTACGTGGTGTTATCTTTGGTTGTAAGCATCACACAATCAAAGAATGCTTGTCCAAACAATTGTTCGGTTAGTTGACTAGCACCTCATATTTGTTGCACACGTTAAGTTTTGTGTATGTTTAGAAAATTATTTGTGCATACTGTTTGACTAATACTAGAAAAATGTGATTCAAATTCTTGAACAGGATTACCAGCTCTGCATTTCCCTTACATAAGGAATGTTAGCGTTGGTTTGCCACTTTTCTTATTCAATTACAGTGACAGAAGGCTTCATGGTATCTTTGAGGCTGCAAGTCCAGGACAGATGAATATTAATCCATATGCTTGGACTGATGGTTCAGAGTCTACCCCATTTCCTGCACAGGTATTGTATGCCATTATACCACTCTGTCAAGTATATCATTACTATGAACAAAGACTGTTTTGGTTTGAACTTGACCAGGAGCAAACAGACAAGTTGATTTCCTTGTTTTCAGCTTCATCAGTCATTGTGAGTACTTCCCTCCCAAGCAATACACAGAAGTGGATCAGCTCATTCAAATCTGTCCAAGAAAGTGGCAACATTAGAACTTGGGAATCTTGGGATGCTCATCCAGGCCAAGCCAGAGTAGAATGGGAATCTTGGGATGCTCCTGGTCTGTGCAGAGTCCCAGCTCTCATTGGTGAGGGAGTAGCTGAAAGGGAAAAAAGGGATTGTGGACCATCATATCCATCAGCGAAAAAGTGGAGTGATTTGCTTAGAGCTTCAAACACTCATTCTACAGGAAGGTCCAGGAAACTGCCACCATTGAGACACCTGCACTAGAATGCGATGCTCGTCCAGATGAGGCTAGCGAAGAATCGGAGTCCTGGGATGCTCCTTGTCTGTGGGCAGTAGAAAATCTCATTGGTAAGGATGAGGAAACAATGGATGAGGTTGCATCAGAAATAGATTACAACGAACAATTACACTTCAACCCAAGTGTTGATTGCTTCTCAAATTTGGCCATGAAGAAGGAGATGTCATCAGAGCATAAGCATGCCGAAGACACTGAAATACATTACAACGAACATTTACACTTACAACCAAGTGTTGATTGCTCCTCAAATTTGGCCATGACGAAGGAGATGTCATCAGAGCATAAGCATGCCGAAGACAGTGGGCTACATGGGATACTTACATTCCAGAAGCATAAGATGTCATCGGATGATACTTGCATTCCCGAAGCATCAAGGACTTTAGAAACAAAGTCTTCTGAATTTCAGTATATTGTAGCTAAGGTAATTAGTAATATTTATTGTGCTTTTTTTTATTTATTTAAAATTTTGAATTCCATGTTTATCTAATTTATCTTTTTACTTGGCATAATGTCTGTGGTGTATTATTAAAGTTGCTACAAGAAGTCAGTGAGCTGAAGTTATTTCAGTTAAAACAAAGTGAAAAAATCAATTCCTTGGAGCTGTATCTGTTATGTTTCTGATCACAAAGCGTAATTTTCGGCATACGCATTTATAATTAACTGCTTTTCTAATGTGTCTGTCTTTAATCTGTTAAATATCCTGCAAGTTATGATATCCTCTTTACTTATCAAAAAAAAGTTATGATATCCTGTTGACTATCCATCGAATTGTTATAAAAAAATTTGCAATTTCTTTCTGAGGAACCAAACGGAGCAAACATAACATTCAGAACATAATTATTTACTTAGATCAATCTCCCTTGCAATGATCCTGAATACATGCTTAATTAAATTGGAAATTTAGGCTGAATTAAAAGATCGGTGCGGACTTGTTACTGAAGAGGAATTTAAAATCTCATTGGTAACATCCTGAATCTGCTTATGCCCATCTTATACATAAATGGAATTTGACCACTGTGCATGGTTATGCAATCATGAAAATATGTGATATCAAACTGGATTTACACTTAGTTTTGGTAGCTGGCATCTGATATCCATTTGGATAATGTTACATTCTGAGACCAATATCAATCCATTGTCTGATTATTCTGAATTTTAAAACAAGAGTCCATTGGAGTCTAGCATTTCTGAGAAGGTGAAGGTGTTCTTGGTTTGTTTTTCTGTTTTGAGATTTAAGTAAGGGTGACTATAATCTATCAAGAGAAAATTTTAAATTTTGAAAAAAAAAAAAAAAGTAGTTTGTAGGCGTGAATGAGGGAAACCTATCCTAGAGAGAGTAAGTTCTTGATTTGGAGAAGTGATTAGTTTTTCTTTCATTTTAAGTCAGGAAAGTTTAAATTTGGCTGGAGATACAGTTCATGAGGCACCAAACTGTAGGAGATGGATCTGGGTTTATAAATTGGGGCCACTTGTAGAAAGAATGCGAAAATTTACGGGCATGTTCGGGAATGGTTCATTTTTCTGTTTCAAAAAACTTTTTTTAGAGATGAAAACCAAAAAAAATCTTCTGTTGAATTGAAATGTATAGTTCGTTGGAATGTAGAAAACAAAAGGCAATATTTTGGAACAAATAAAAAAATTTGTTTAGATGCTCTTGGCATCCCCCCAAAAAATATATGGGCAACTTAATGACAATCCCACTATCACATATTTCTTCAACAGCCTCTATAGCCCCACATTCAAAATCCTATCAACTCCAGCCGTCCAGCAACAGCCTCCCCATTATCCCCAACAATCTGAAAGACTGAAGCCACCATCAACAACCAATTTAAACCTCATCAAACCAACACATCACCTTTTCATAAAGCACAAAAACCCCATCAAAGGCCCCATACTCACACCAACAACAAAAGCAAAGCCACATTCAGGCAACTCAACCGAACACCCAAAAAAGAAATCATTCATCAATTGGTGCACCCACACCAAAACTCTCCCTTTGCTTGAGTATCTTAAGCTTGTTAGCATTTTCAAGGTCGAGGAATAGAAAGTGTTGCAGTTGATGATGCACTTGAAGTGATGCAATTGAGCCTATAAACCTCAAGAGAGAGGGAATACATTTTTGGATGGACGGATGAGCTCTGTTGCTAGCCTTGAGTATGCGTGGTCCTCTAGGTAGGTAATCTAAACCTACACCGTCAAAGATATCAACTAGGCCTCATGATCTGATGATTCTTCATCCAAACTGTCATGAGAGAGAGAGAGAGAGAGGAATAAAGAAAAAAAAATTGTTGTCAAAAACCAGGAAACCGAAAGCATCAAAAAGATGATGTCTTTCAATTTTCTCTATTTTTTGAGAGGTAATAAATGTTTTTTGAACAAAAGTGCATCATGTTCATGATGGTGAACAAATTATACTTGAAACAATTACAAACAAATCAAAGAGAAGAATTAACAGATTGAAGGAAATCAAAAATGGAAATACACTGCATAGAACCCCAATTTTCTCTTGATTTGGAGATGAATTCCAATAACTTTATCTATTTTAGAAAACAGAAAACTGATTTTAAAACCAGAAGAGATGCCCTACTTGGTTGCCTAAAAGGTTAATGTAAGATTGAGAATGATTACTTAGCTAGATTTTCAGTGAATGTGGATTCATTTAAAGATTAAAGGAGCATCAATGATGCTTTTGTAAACTTGTACTAGAGTTGTATAAATATTGAGAACTTCAGCTCATTTGTAGATGATTACAATTTCATTCATTGCTTAGTAAGACAGGATGACTCTTGCATCCTTTGGAAGAGTAAATTTTTAGATGCTGGAAATATGCATCAGAATGAACTTCCGCATACACACATCATATGCAGAAGCTAAAAAAGAATGGAAATCAAATATCAAATATTTGGCCACAGGTGCAACGTGCAAATATAGGGAAACCTGAGCACCAGCCACATTGTGTGTCTGATAGTTTTAGAAAAGATTTGAGTTAATTACATATCCTTACTCCACCCCTCACTTTTTTGATAACATGAATTGTTGGCATGATTTGTGCATCTTAAAAATAAATCTAAAAATTTAGATGTATCAGAAGTACACTCTTTGTTTCTTAATTTCTTAAGGATAAAAAGGAGGGAAAATTACATTTTCAACCATGTAGTTTGGGGACAGTTTTAAATTGAAACCTGATGTTCAGGGGAGTTTTTTAATGGGTGATTAAGTTTGAGCAAGTCAGTAAGAGATAGCAAGTCAGTTTGTGAGTCAAAGCCCATTACACCCCTTTTAAATGCAACTTTTGAAACATGAGGGCTTCCGCCCCTACAATATAAGGTGAAATATAATTTTTCTTAAAAAATAAGGATCCTCTATTATTCTGTTTGTGAAGCTTGAATTGTGTGTTTTTAAAAAGTCATAGCTAGTGCTCAAGTCTCCTGCTTCTGTGGGTTATGGGAGAGGTGGTTGGTAGGCAGCTGCATCCAATTTTTGGAGAGAGTGATTCCCAGGGTTTGAGTATTTTTTACTATAATTATTTTCCATGTTAGTTATTGCTTTCACCCCACTTACCTTAAAATAAGTAGAAAGCGTGTTGCTTTACATATTGATTGATAACATATGTGACTACAGTGGGAAGCAACATAGGCTTATCATGGGTGAAAAACATTGCATGCACTCATTCTTCTATATTAAGTGTCGAATCAATACTGTCTTTGTTCAGAAGCAGTGAGCAGCTAACTTACAATACGATGTGTTGTTGCCAGGTTCATCACACCCTCAGCTTTTATATTATGGATCATGAGGGAATTACCACCATTAAAAGCAGCAAACATACAAGAAGCAAGTACAATAACATTCATCATTGATAGTTCAGCAGAAATACAACATCCTCGGTGCTGGACAACTTCAATGAGCTTGCAGAATCAGGTTTGCACTTCCTTTTTAATGGTCCATTCATGAATGCAGATCAGGTTGCCTTTTTTTAAATGAGTAATAAATTACTTCTGGGTTGAAGGAAAAACTGAAGCAAACAATATTTATACCAAAATTGAACATTAATAGTTGTGTTGACAGTGTAGCCAATTCATTGTCGTATCCTTGATCATGATTTGGGGGAGAATTTAAGTTAAAAGAAGAAGGGATAAAGCAAGCTTTACAATAAAGTGGGTGCATAAGAATGTGAGTTATATAATGTGGAAAAAAGAAAAGGAACCATTAACATGTGATTGGCTTTCAATAATGAATGTGAGGAATATATATATATATATATATATTGGAGGAAACTGTTGTATGTTTCTTACTTAAATATTTCTAACAAAAAGGGGGACAAGAATTAAGTGATGAGAATATCTTGGATCTAGTGTTTTTCTGATGTTTATTGATGGGAGAATTTAGTATGACTTGGTAGATTAAGTTGATAAAAGGAGATTTTAAAACCAATAAAAATACTAGGAGTGCTGTAAACTTTAGTTAAAATTATTGTGGAAAGAAACAAAAATTATACACAATCTGTTTGAATTGATGCCAAGGTTTTCTGGTGAAGCCGTATTAGTACTAAAGCAATGAACTTGTTTGGGGAGGAGAAAGCGAGACTTGATTTTTGATGACATAAGTTCATGATGGAAAAAACACAATTATGATACTAATTATCCTGCTGATTCAGTTCTTATGCTAGTTGAATTTTGTTTTTAACAGTTTTTATTGAGAAACCCGTAATAATTAGGGATTTGTTGGTTAATATCATTGTGACAAAATTTTCTGATAGTATATTTATATTTCTTTAGTAGCTTTATGCTATCATTATCAGTATAGTTCTTCATCTCTCCCATGATTTGAAGCTTATCTGGGATCTTTCTCCCATAAGATGACTTACTATTATGCTGAAATTGTCTTTATTGTTTTAGGGTAGTCATTTTGATGCATTGCATACCAAACAAACAAGATTTGTTTTGTTTTTTCTTTCATATGAGGTGAGATGGACATGATACCATTAGTGACTTAAGCTTTGTCTCTGCAGATATCAAGAGCGAGTCCAATATAATTGCCTTTCTGGATGCAAATGGGTGTTCTCTTTCTGCCAAATTAGGGAAGAAGGTTTGGAATTTATATTTGATTGAGAATGGTAAGGTTGTTACCTTGAGAGATATCAACAGCCGTAAGGTTGTTGCCCATGGTTTTGACATTCTTGGCATGTATATATTGAAAGTATGCTAAGTGAGGGATTTTTTTGCGTATGCACTAGTTCAAAAAATTTTGAGGTGCTAATTTTTTTCCATTGATGAATTCAAAATGCCTTGCATTTCATTCCATGGCTCTTGTTGTTCAAGCTAATTTGTGTGCGTGCTCTTCGCAAAGTTCAATTTGTTTACGCCATGGTTATCCAATAATGTTGTCAAGTTGAATTCAGAATCTTCAAATTCAGTATTGATAGAACTCTTTGAGATTTTTATTCAAGATTAGCTTTGTAAAGCCCATTTTCCATGCAACTCCCAAATCTTGACTTTGCTATGGCTTTGCAATTGGAAGCTGAGACATAAGCAAAATTCAAGTTATCATTAAAGTCCTTAATTTTTCTCTTCAACTGAACATATTTTGCTCACTCAAATGTTTAGGCTACATAGCTTTTGTCTATATAAACGTTGGTATTAAAGTTTAAGGGAAACGACATGGCGGGCTATTCAGTATGCTACTGCCATGTTGATGGACCCAACCCAAGTTTAAAAATCAGAACCCATTGGGCCGATTTGATTTTATTGATTTTTTAAACGTTATAAGTGGAGTCTCGTACAGCCCAAGAAGCAAGCAAGTGCAACAGGCTCAGGATTCGTGACTAATACAAATACATTAGACCACAAACACAGTTTACAAAATTTCCAAATACCTTATGGTAAAACAATGAAGAAAAATTAATCTGTTTGTCTAAATTTTACGTAGAGAAACAAAACTAGACCCCAAACACAGTTTTTTAGTAAATCGTACTGCAAGCATTCCATTCCAAAAGCATAAATCTAACCATGAATGAGAAAATATGGAAGACTAACAAAGATATCACCAACAAGAAGGAATTTAAAGAATCCGAGAAAAGTAACAGAGTGGAGAAAATTATTGTCGAACTTAGGTGACAAACTTGGTCTGATAATAAATGTGTGTTTAATGTTTGTGTGGATACCACCTCTCATGGAGATTATTGTCTAACTTGATAAACATCACCACTTTACCTACAATCTATATATTACTAAAAGTTGAAGCGTAGCTTTTAATGCTACTGCTCTCACATTGCGTTACATCAGCTGCCACATCATTCTTTTTTTCTTTTTCTTTTTTAAAATATAATTTGTCCTACAATTTTAAAATGGTTTTTACAATTTTCAGTCCTATAAATACAGTCCACTACTTATTTATTTACTTTCATTATCACCCTATAATAAATCCAGCCCACTACTTATTTATTTACTTCCACTATCACCCTATAATAAATCTGTATAATTAATCTAACTCACCTCCTATTTATTTAGTTCCACTATTAAACCTGACCCAAATCCTTTTTAGTTCAGTTTTAAGGTTTTGTGTGAACCTTTTCAGCTTAAAGGAAAAAAAAAAAAAAAAAAAAAAAAAAACCCTAAATCCAGCCCACCTCTTATTCATTTAGTTCTACTAACAAACTTAACCTAAAGTTTTTTCAGTTCAGCTTTAAGGTTTTGTGTGAGCCTTTTCAGTTTAAAGAAAAACAAAAAAACAAAAAACAAAACAAAACGTTGAAGCCTTTTAAGCTTTAGGTTTTTTTTTTCAATTTTCTTATAATTTTTTTTAAGATTTATTTTTTTTAATATTTACACTTCTCCAACCTTTCTCTCTCTCTTACCATTTTATCTCCCCACTACTTCTTTAATTTTTCTCCCTCCCTTATCTTTTCATCTCCCCACTACCCTCTACATTAATATCATTCTTCCTCTTTCCCTTCATCTTCCTTTATTTTTGTCTCTTCTTATTCACACTCTCTTACTATAAATTTGTCACTATCTATGCATAGTTTTTCTCCCTCTCTCTCTCTCTCTCTCTCTCTCTCTCTCTAAATTTTTTAGTGGATTTTTTTTTTCCTTGCATCTCTACTTTAGGTTGATAATTTTTTATATTCTTTAAAACTTTATTTTGGGTTAATGTGATTTAGTTTTGCTTTTTAAATTGTGATTTTGTTTTGTTTTTTAAATTGTTGTTGTTGTTGTTTTTTTTAATTTTTTTTTAATCTCTTTGATTGTTAAATATTATCCTATTGCGTTCTAAAGAATTAAATATAGCATATAAAAATATAATATTATTCTATTACATAGCATGATTTGGATAATTTGATATTTATTCTGTTACATAGCATGATTTTTTATAGTGTTCAATTTAGATGTTAAACTATGAAACTTTACTAATTTTTGTTTATTTTCTAATCCTTGGTGGTAGACAAAGTACTCTTAATAGTTGTATTAGAAGTACTCTATAATGCCATTTATTTAAAGAAAAGTAAAGGTTAGCCAAACGAAAATAATCGGATATGTGACAAATTTCAAACTTTTGCAATTTTATTTTTATTATAATTATTTTATAACAATGCATGTATAGATTTAATTCTTAGATTTAGCTAATAATTGTTTATTTGATAATATGTTTTGGGTGGTTGAAATTATAATTTTTACAAAGAAAATAACCTTAATAGATTATCAAAAACAAAATTTTATCCTAATATTGGTTAAGTTAATCATTGTTAAGTGTAAGGACCAATTTTTGCTTGAACCCAGAACAGGAATGGACCTAGGCCCAAAAAGCCCGAATAATAAATTTGTAGAGAGTGGGAGAAAAATGTAGTCTGAATCTAGGCTAAAGATATTGGTAAATAGTGTTAAAAGGAAAGAGTTACACATGCACACATACAAGAAGCATTCTCGGACATGCCCTAACAGTATGATCGATAGTGAAGAATTCTTCCTTTTTACTATTGTATTTCTTCAACCTTTTGCTCTCTTTTCTTTTTTGTGTTTTTCCTCCGTCTCCCTTCTTTGAATCCCTTTTCGTGTTATATACTATGTTTTTTGCACTATTTTCTCCATTCACGTGCGAGTCAGGTGTTGGGAGTTTCTCTGTTCCCTCTCGCCCCTCCTTGAACCTTCTACTCTTAGCTGTAAGGCTGCTTGTTTACTGTTCAGGCATCACCTCCACATTAATGTGGCCAGAGAGTTAGTTGGGCAATATTTAATGCGGGGGTAACAGTACTTTCAGATATTTGTTATCCCTCATCCTTATCCTTTATCTGATATTTTCCCATCTCCTTGTCGCAAAATTTCTCTAATGTGCTACATTAAAGGATTGAGAAGGCTCCTGGCCACCTCGGACAGATGTTCCGAGATGGTCATTATCCTCGGATACGGTTAAGTCCTCTGTAAATATTCTTTACCTCTTCCTATAATAAAGTTTTCATTTCTTCCTTTGCTAATCGTCCTTGGATACGCTTTTATCCTCGGACTAGGTATTGGGCCATAGGCCCAACCCCTTCCCATGCGAACAGTACCTATGGGATCAATTGGCCCCCACAATAGCCCCTCAAAATCTTGCTTTTCGACTCCTCGGGAGAAAAGGAGGATTTTGATATCCTCGTCTTATTTCCCTTATGGCTTTGCTTCGTTAGGTCGAATCATAACAATACGTGTCTACCTTCTTGGGACTCGCCCCTGACACTTCAGTGACCAGGGCGTGCCTTCATTTAATTTCGGCAACTCCTTTGTCTCCCATGTTCAATGGTTGGATGAGAATCCAACGGCGGATAGGCTTTCTTGGAATTTGAGCGGGCGAACTCCCGCTCATAATTTCTACATCACTATAAATAATCTTTCAAATCAGTTTCTTTTCACTTTAAACGAATGCGCTATTCTAGAACTTGTATTCTGAACCTGATATTTCCTTTCTTTCTCTCACTCCTCTGTGTGTCTACAAATACCAAAATCTTGTCTGAGGACCATTTCACACACCTGTAAGTCTTCCTGAACTATCTTTAACTTTTATTCCTTTTTTTTGTGAAATTTCCCTTATAGAACTTCTTAGGAAATGGGTAGATTTAAGGACTTAGTAGACACTGAGGAGGGGATGAGGAGTTTTAGGTTTAAATACAACATTCCCCCACACGTGGGCGTTAGATACGCGACACAGG
The DNA here is from genome assembly GCA_023055345.1 of Quercus wislizeni. Classification (NCBI taxonomy): domain Eukaryota; kingdom Viridiplantae; phylum Streptophyta; class Magnoliopsida; order Fagales; family Fagaceae; genus Quercus; species Quercus wislizeni. The sequence continues at coordinate 21,807,148 of JALGQJ010000002.1, forward strand.
GTAAGTGGTTTGATGAAAGGAAAACAAACGAGGTGGTCATCCCTATGATTACCTTCATAGAAGGAGGTATGACCATTCATATGGGTACCCTTACTAGGAATTACCTTAGGTACTTTAGGTTGTCCCCTACACAATGCGCACCGAATATGTTTAGGGTGTTAGGGAGTATAGAAGCCTTGAACGAGAGGATGAACCTAAACCTAACACACCACGATATAAATTGGATTTACAACCTTCAACATCTGAAAAAAGCAGGAATATTATTTAAAATCCAGGCACGCCGAGGTTAGGTTGATTCAGTGTCTCCCTATATCTAACAAGGGACTAAAGGAGGACTTTTTAATCTTCTCTAGGCGGTGGCATGATGGCCTACCTTGCCCAGTTAAAGAGGGTGAACCAGGTGGGAAATCAATTGCTTAGTTATAACATTTAACTTTACACAATTTTTGTACTTCCATTTTTGTTTGCCATTATTGAAATGGGTCCTCATTGTTTCTACTGACATTGCAGATCCTCACGCCACTACGCCTTCACTCTGCTTAGTTAACAAAGCGAGCTTGGACAAGGTTCTTCAAGCTGAGATTTACGTCAACGAATCAGACGGTTAACTAAGGGTAGCGCACCTCATCCTTGGATATAATCCCATATCACGTGCATTCTAAGCTCCGTCGTGCGTGATAAGGGCCAGGGATCCTCGGCTCCACAGAATCAATGTTGCCTATGAAGGGTTTGTAGTCCCACAAGGCGTTCCTCTCCCAAGATACTCACCACTCACAGAACCTCTACCTGTGGCCACCCTTACAGCAGGAGCAGCATCTTCCCCCCCCCCGGTTTTTCAAGTAGAGGAGGAAGAGGAAGTAGAACAAGAGGTAGAGAGTTTTATGGACCTCACCTTGCCCACCGACGACTACGAAGTTTTTAATCAATCCTTTCCATCACTAAACGCGCCTGAAGACATGGGTATTCAGAGGAAACCCCAGCGTAGTCTTCAGAAATTGCTGGAAAGTCAGCCAAAAAGGGGAGAAGCTGGGAAGCCTGCTCAACCCAAACTTCCTCCTCCCCCACCTAAATCTCCTCCTCGCGCTTCTCAGCCACCTCCACCCTCCAGGATTGAACAAGCTGACTCTAAGAGGAGAAGGGAACCAAAGGGCAAGGAGGTAATGGAACCTGGAAGACCTCGTTCTTCCATTGAAGAAGAGGCCCATAGGTCAACTAAGCAGCAGAGAACCAGTCATACCCCCAGCCGAGGATCAGAAAGGGGCGACGTTCAACTGCCTGAGCCCCAAGCATGGCTCCCAGCCCCTATGCTTAGTGGTGAAACCCTGACTGACGATGCATCAATCAGAGATTACAACGGGGGCATAGGTTGTCATGTTGCTTCAGTGCTGGAGGAAACCCTCCTACTCCCCAAAGATATGGTGGAGTTACGAGGACTTAGGAGGAATGAAATCTTCCTTCAAACTAAACGATTTCTGGGTATGGTAAGTATTTATCTTTTCACAGTCTTTTCTTTCTTTTTACTTGATATAACACTCATTCTTTCTCTTTTCTCTTTTTTTTTTTCTGTTTTAAAAAAAGCTATTCAAAGCACTTTTAGAATGGAGGAGATGTACCACTCCGTCTCACAGCAGCTGGATGAAGAGAGAAACGAAGGAGTATTGCTGTGCAGACACTAACCATTGCTGAAAACAGCAATGCTGATCTTAGGCAGAAGCTAAAGGCTGAGGAACAGGCCAGGAAAAGCACAGATGCTGCCTTAAAGGGTGCTGAGACGCAGGCCGGAAGCCAAAGGAAGCTAACGAATGAGGCTAAGGAACAGCTGGCTGCGTCCAAGGAACAAGTGGCAACTTTGAAGCAGCAGCTAGAGGAGGTTAATAAACTTACGGATCAGGCTGAAAAAGCCAAAATGCAGGCTGAGGAGGACAAAGCTAAAGCCGAGAAGGAGAGGGATGAGGTTGAATAACACCGCTATGATGTCGGCGTAGCTGAAACCGAGGATGCTTTTCGAGCAGAGGTCCCCGCCGGTGCCGTGCTTACTATGCTCAGACTTGGGAAGAAGCTCTCAATCAAGCTGGGGTTAAAGCTTCTTCTGAACTGAGAAAACCTGAAAACATCTTCTTTCCTCCAGCCCTGCAGATCCCTAGCCAAAAAGAGGTAGCCCATCCTGCTCCCCAGCCGGTCAAAGAAGCCCAACCTCAGCATCCTCCCTCCACTGGTCAACAAGAACAAGGCAGAGAACAGGAGATCCATAAGGGACCTGCTTCGGATAAGGTGACTGAGGCTCCTCAACCTAGGGCGGCTTCTCAAGATTTTGAGAAGCAACTAGCCTCAGTTACTTTACCTACAGAAGGATCTTTTAAGGAAAAGGAGAAAGATGTCCTTCCTAAAGCAGTTGTCCAGGCTTCCAAATCCAAAGTTCAGATTAAGCTGAAGCCTTAGGTTTTACATTTGTTTTTAGGATAAGGATAATGATTGTAATTTTCCCTTTTTCTTTTTCTTTACTTAAAGATTAATTTTGATAATTTATGAAACATTCTTCTTTGTTCGAAATAACATTTGTCTGCATTATTGTTTTACTTAGCTGTATGATACTTACTCTGTTTTATCCATTATCTGTTCTTCAACATAAGTATTAAGGAATATAAGGTGTTAACAACACATAACATTGAATCTTATTATCTCAATAATATATCCTCCTTTCTCCAAGTTCTGTAATAAGTTTCACTGTTTCCAGGCAACACCCCAACATTTAAGTAACAGGCAGGATGTTAGGACACTAAAATACATTTATGCTTATTTGATACCCATGAAGCTTATCATGACTTATAGAATAGGCCAAAATTTAACTTAAAAAATAATAAATTATGCCCAAGATTGTGTTATGAAGACTTTAAAACAACTTATATCCCATTGAATATATTCCTTAATATGACTAGGACAGTTATTTTTACAGTGCTCTTGATCCGAGGATTCAACATAGATGATCTCCCATTTTACATCTCAAGTGATGACTTGAGATATTAATTTCCATCAAGTTTGTGGTCTGAGGACCTAAAATAACTTAGTTTCAGTTTGATATTTCAATAGATGTCATAGGATATTAATTTCCACTAAGTTTGTGGTCCGAGGACCTGATATAACTTAGTTTCTGTTTAATATTTCAAAAGATGTCATATCATACTCAACACACAATTAAGATGAATGGAAGCAAAAAAACATAGTATAGTCTTTCTTATCAATAGTAATACCTTTTCAGGTTATTTACATTCCAAGAATGAAGTACAGTTCTTTCATCTAAATCTTCTAAGTAATACGCTCCTACTCCTGCCACTGACGTAATGCAATATGGTCCTTCCTAATTAGGCCCCAATTTTCCCCAAGCAGGGTTTTTAGTATTTCCAACAACTTTCCTTAACACCAAGTCTCCTAGGGCCAATGGCCTTAGCTTCACACTCATATCGTAGCCTTGCTTGAGTTTGTGTTGATAATAAACTAACTACACCCTAGCGTTTTCACGTCATTCTTCAATCAGATTCAAATTCTTTTTTAACAGTTCGTTATTTCCATCCGAGGTGAATGCGCTAGACCTCATAGTGGGGAAACCGTTCTCTAGAGGAATTACAGCTTCAGCCCCATACGTCATTGAGAAGGGGGTCTCTCCAGTAGACTTTCGAGGTGTTGTCCTATATGTCCAAAGGACGTGCGGCAACTCCTCAACCCATTTTCCTTTGGTGTCATCCAACCTCTTTTTAAGTCCGTTCACGATGACCTTGTTAACAGCCTTAGCTTGTCCATTTCCCTGCGGATAGGCTGGAGTGGAATATCTGTTCTTTATACCCAGATTAGAACAGTACTTCCTAAATGCTTTGCTGTCAAATTGAAGACCATTATTTGAAATGAGGACGTTAGGAACCCCAAATCGTGTAACAATATTCTTCCAGATGAACCTTTTAACATCCACATCCCTAATATTAGCTAGAGGCTCAGTTTTGACCCACTTAGTGAAATAATCTGTGCAGACAATGAGGTATTTTTTATTTCCCACTGCCTTGGGGAAAGGTCCCACAATGTCCAAGCCTCATTGAGCAAAAGGCCACAGACTAGAAAGGGGTTGAGAACCCCTCCAGGCTGGTGAATATTAAGCGCAAACCTCTGACATTGATCGCATTTCTTGACATACTCCTGCGCCTCTTTTTGCATGTTTGGCCACCAATACCCTTGGGTAAGAACTCTGTAAGACAGAGATATTCCTCCTGTATGACTTCCACAAACCCCTTCGTGCAGTTCCTCCAAAAGTGATTCTGATGCCTCGGGGTGCACACAAATCAAATAAGGATCAGAGAAAGAGCGCTTGTATAATTTTCTATCCTCAGAAAATCAGAACCGAGGAGCTTTCCTTCGTATTTTGTCAGCCTTAGACTTGTCCTCTAGCAATATATCTTCCTCTAGGAGTAGGGATATAGAATCCATCTAGCTCGGACCTAGTCTAATTTGGTGGATCCGAGGAGTACCATGGTGTATTGAAGTGTGTGTATATAGGTCTTCAACCAATACTAATCGAGGCAAATCCTGTGCCGAGGACGTGGCAAGTGTGGCCAACGAATCCGCATGTGTGTTGCCACTTCAAAGAACATGAGACAAGTCAAAAACCTCAAATTTTTCTTGTATGCTCCTGATTTGACATAAGTACTCATGCATTCTTGAATCACGCGCCTCTAGGTCACCCCTCACTTGTCCCACAACCAGTTTTGAATCTGAAAAAACCTTTACTACCTTTCCTCCCATTTTCTGAACCATTATCATCCCCATCAGCAAAGCCTCGTACTCTGCTTCATTATTCGTAGCCAAGAAATTCAATCTTAAGGATTTCTTAATGGTAATCCTCTCAGGTGACACCAGAACTAGCCCAACTCCTGATCCTCGTTGATTAGCTGCTCCGTCAACATACAATTCCCAAGATGGTAGGCCTTGAACAGAGGCCACGCCGACTAACCCTTCACCCAGTTTTTCACTTCCCCTTTCATCTCTTCAGGACATTCAGCAAATTCGGCCACCAGATCAGTGAGCACCTGCCCCTTTATAGAAGTACGAGGCATGTACTTTATATCAAAAGCCCCTAAGATCATACCCCACTTGGCTACTCTTCCTGTATAATCAGCGCTTCTAAGCACTGACTTGAGTGGGAGTTAAGTTAGTACGACCACAGTATGCGCTTAGAAGTAATGGGGAAGCTTTCTTGTGGCATGGACCACAGCCAATATCGCCTTTTCTAATGGCAAATAACGCACCTCGGCTTTATTAAGTGACTTGCTCACATAATAAACTGGCCGTTGTATACCACTGTCCACCCGTATGAGCACAAGGCTTATGGCATATAGAGCAACAGTGATGTAGGCAAAAAGAACTTCGTCCATCACTAGGCTAGACATTATGGGTGGATGGGATAGACATCGTTTAAGCTCTTGGAATGCTATGACACACTCCTCGGACCATTGAAACTCTTTCCATTTATGTAACAGAAGGAAGAAAGGTCTACATCTTTCTGCTGACCTGGATATAAACCGATTCAATGCAGCCATCATTCCAGTAAGCTTCTGCACCTCCTTTGGATTCCGAGGTGGTTGCAAGCTATTAATCGCTCTAATCTGGTCTGGGTTTACCTCAATTCCCCTATGAGTCACTATGTACCCCAAGAACTTCCCTGACCCCACTCCAAAAGAGCACTTAGACGCATTCAAATGCAGCTTGTGTCTCCTCAGGATTTCAAAAATGTTTAAGAGATCTGCTAGGTGTTTGGACACCACCTTGCTCTTTACAACCATATCATCAATATAAACCTCAACATTTTTACCTAATTGTGGTTCAAACATTTTAGTCATCATCCGTTGATAGGTTGACCCTGTGTTTTTCAGGCCAAAAGGCATCACTTTATAGTGGTAGTTCCCCACAGGAGTGACGAAGGCCGTTTTTTCCTGATCATCTGTTGCTAAAGGTATCTGATGATATCCTTGAAAGGCGTCCAAAAAACTCATTCGAGGATGGCCTACTGTTGTGTCTACTAACTGGTCAATCCTAGGCATTGGGAATGGGTCTTTAGGATAAGCCTTGTTGAGATCTGTAAAGTCCACACACACACGCTATTTTCCTGTCTTCTTCTTGACCACCACGGTATTCGCCAACCATTGAGGGTAAAATACCTCTTTAATAGCCCCTGCCTATTTAAGTTTAAATACTTCACTCTTGACTGCCTCTACATGTTCATTAGAAGGGCGCCGAGGTGGCTGCTTTTTTGGAGTAACTGAGGGGTTCACATTCAAATGATGACAAATGAATTTTGGGTCTAAACCAGGGGTTTCATAGGCATCCCATGCGAACACATCTTCGTTTCTTCTCAAAAGCTCAACCAACTGTTCCCTCTCCTGTAGGGGAAGTTGAGCCCCTACCTGAAAGAATCTCTCCGGGTTATCTCCAATGATCACCTTGTCAAGGTCTTCACACTTCACCTCGTCGGCTAGCCCATTGATCAGAGATGCCGGGGTTTCTAACTGCTATAAATCATTTTCCTTAGCGGCCGAGATGCCACTCTCTGGTATGTGTTGAATTGCCGCAATTAAACACTACCTAGCCATAGATTGGCTTCCCACTATCTCCAGCACTTGACCTCCAGAAGGGTACTTCACTTTTTGATGAAGGGTGGATGAAACAGCACCCAAGGAATGCAACCAAGGCCTGCCTATAATGGCTGTGTACGGGGAAAAAGCATCTACTACGATGAAATCTACTTCGACCACATCTGACCTCGTTTGCATAGGCAATCTAATTTGTCCCTTGGGTACAACCATTTTACCCTCGAAACTCACTAAAGGTGAGCTATAGGTTGTCAAACCTTCAGGTTTTAAACCCAACCCCTTAAAGAGATCAGGATACATAATCTCCGCTGCACTTCCCTAGTCAACCATGACTTTATGTCATATCCACCAATTCTAAGGGTAACCACCAAAGCGTCATCATGTGGTTGTATGGTTCCCTGTTTGTCCGCATCCGAAAAGCTTAACACTAGAGGAACGTTCATCTTGATCCTCTTCGGTATCGAATTAGGTTCATCATCGGAATAATGGGATACTGACATTATCTTGGAAGGGAATGATCCAGTTTTCCCAGGGGCAGCAAATATGACATTTATGGTGCCGAGAGGAGGCTTCGATGCAGCATTTCCCTGAAACGCCGAACCAGTCTGGCCTCCTTGGCCACTGGAATGGTGCAATAGATGTTTTAACCTCCCTCTTCGGACCAACTGCTCCAAATGATCTCACAAATTCCTGCAATCTTTAGTGGTATGACCATGATCTTAATGATAATGGTAGTACAGGTTTTGGTTATGATTGGTTGGATCTCTTGCCATTTTATTCGGCTATTTAAAGAATGGTTCATTCCTTACTTTCTCTAAGATTTTCTGTACTGGCTCTCGAAATACAACGTTGACCGCCTGGGAGTTGGCAAATGCAGATTGCCTTGAAAAGTCTCTCTGAGGTCGGTTGTTCTGCGACTGATCCGACCTAGAATCCCTCATCTCCTAAGGGATCACCTTCGCTTTCCCCTTTCCCTGTAACTGATCCTCCTCAATCCTCCTGTACTTGTCAATCCTATCTATCAACGAGCGTACACTGGTGACAGGTTTGCCAGTGAGTGACTTTCTCAAATCATGCTCGGCCGGTAATCCAGCCTTAAATGTACTAATAGCCACATCGTCGTAGCTTCCATCTATCTCATTGAACATTTCCCAGTATCTATCTAAGTAAGCCTTTAAAGTTTCTCCCTCTTGCATGGACATAGATAGCAAAGAGCATGCCCTAAAGTGACACCGAGCCATAGGTTGGAAATGCAGCGAATGCATGGTCAGATTGAGAATGATAAGTCAGAGAGAGGACACAAAAGTCAAATTCCCTTACCCCCACCTCCTTCAGGCCGTGGGCCTATTCCTTTATTTCGGAGATAGGAAGGGAGTGATAGTACAAATCTGGTTGATGGTAAGAAGAGGAAGGTGAATGCAAATTCTCCTTCGGAGAGAGCATTCCAAAATAATGCTAGACATGAATTGGATAGTAGAATTGGTAGGATGTTTTACATTGGTGGGCTTCTGTTTAACTTTGCAAGGAACCCATATTATCGTAGTTCCTATGCATATGTTGCTACCTATAGCATTTCGGGTTATGTTCCTCCTAGATACAATACCTTGAGAACAACACTTTTGCAAAGAGAAAGAGCTCATGTTGAAAGACTTTTGAAACCAATTAAGGACTTTTGGCTTGAAAATCATGTAAGTATCGATTCTGATGGATGGTCAGATCCATAAAGGAGGCCTCTTATTAATATTATGGCTGTATTAGATGGGGGTCTAGTGTTTATAAAGGCAATTGATGGGTTAGGTGAGTTCAAAGACAAACATTATATTGTTAGGGTGTTGAAGGATGCTATAAAAGAGATTGGACATGAAAAAGTTGTCCAAGTCATCACTAATAATGCTAGTGTGATGAAGTCTGTTGGAGCTCTTATTGAAGGTGAGTATCCCAAAATATTTTGGACACCATGTGTTGTCCACACTCTCAATCTAGCTTTAAAGAATATTTGGGCAGCAAAAAACACTGAAAAGAATGAAGTTACATATGAGGAATGTAGTTGGATTACACATATTGCTAATGATGCATCCTTCATATGTGTTTTTATCATGAATCATTCAATGAGGTTGGCAATGTTTAATGAATTTTTTCCATTAAAAATGCTCCAAGTTGCTGATACTAGATTTGCCTCAGTTGTTGTAATGCTGAAAAGGTTGAAGTTGATAAAAAGATGCCTTCAAGGCATGGTTATTAGTGACCAATGAGCTTCTTATAGGGAGGATGATTTTGGAAAAGCTCAAAAAGTGAAAGATATGATTCTAAGTGATCGTTGGTGGGATGTTGTTGATTATATCCTTGAATTCATAGCACCTATTTATGATATGCTACAAGTAGCCGGCATAGATAGGCCTTGTCTTCATCTTGTGTATGAGATGTGGGATTCAATGATAGAGAAGGTGAAGGTAACAATATATTGGCATGAAGGCCTAGAAGATGATGAGTATAACTCATTTTTTAATGTGGTATATGATATACTTATTGATCAATAGACTAAAATTTGTACACTACATTGCTTGGCTCATTCCTTAAATCCTAAGTAAATACTTTTATTTTCTATTTTCCTCAGTTCCCCGTTCTAGTAAAACACACATTTCATCTATATTTGTTTTTTAATTTTTAACTAGGTATTACTCCATCGAATGGCTTTTGGAGAATCCAAAACGCATCGCTCCACATCGAGATCATGAAATTTCTATGGAAAGGAGCAAGTGTTTGGATTGATACTTTGAAGATAAGAATGACTTAAGGGTGGTGAAAGTAGAGTTTGTTGCATTTTTAAGAGGGAGGTTTCCTTCACCAGATGTCTTGATAGATAGATGGGCCTTAAAACCTTTCGTTTGGAGGCAATACCATGGCTCCTCATTTCCAACTCTTCAAACCCTTGCCCTTAAACTTCTTGGACAACCTTATTCATCCTCATGTGCTGAGAGGAATTGGAGCATATACAAATTCATGATTTCCTTAAAAAGAAACAAAATGACTTTTGCACATGCTGAGGATTTGGTATATGTGCATTCTAATCTTTGACTCTTGTCAAAGCACAATGAGGAGTACGTAAATACAGCAATAAAGATGTGAGATATTGCAGAAGACTCTTGGAATGAGAGCTACATACATGGAGGAGTTGGAATTCTTGAGAATGCTACCTTTACACTTGATGAGATAAAGTTGAAGGCCATGGTTATTGGGAATGCTAGCACTAGTGTTACTACTAGTGAAAGTGAAATTCGAAGTGAAGCTATTTATCTTGATGATGATGATGTGGGTTGTATTTGATTGTCTTGTTGATTTTCTTTTACTTTGTTTTAGTTTCAAACTTGTGAGTTGTATTCTAATTTTTGAATATCATGGAATGTTTTAGTTTCGAACTTGTGGATCATGTTTTAGTTATTATCTACTATTACTCTTAAATTTGGTATATGTTTATATAATGTGAAAAAGTATGCTTAGCAATATATTAAAAATATAAATAAAAATATTTTTAGAAAATTTTTAATCGCCACACCTGCACCTTCCTTTTTTAAAACTTGCCAAGTCCCGTACCCGCACCCAAATTTAGAAATGCACCTGTGCTTCATAGCGCCTCCGCAAAAAAGAAAAAAGAAAAAAAAAGGGTAAATGCTATAATCAATACATTCCAAGACTGACAGAAGTCATGAAAATCTGTGTATATAGTATAATCAATACATTCCAAGACTGATAGAAGTCATCTTTTCCCTAAGTTCCTCCCACACTGTTGGTTCTGCATGTGTTTAGTAAAACTATAATCATGCATGCCAGGAACTACCAAATGAAAGAACGTGACTATTACATACTTTTTTTTACCAGATAAGTGATTTGAATACGTCTTCCAGGGCAGTGGTTGTCCGAGGTAAGAAATCATCCTATTTCATTAAAACAACTCATATTAAAAACAATAGAACATACAATTGTCCATATGCAAAAACGTCATCAATATAAATTGTAATGTAATACTGGGAAAGAAATTAACTTTTTTTGACATTTAAACCCTTAACTAATGCACCCATATTATGTTTGCAAACCGGTCCTGCTTATGGCAGCTAACTTAATCATCAAATTAATGACATGTGCTTTGTAAGAAGATTTGCTGCTCGTCTAATAGAACATCCCTTAACATATTCATCTCTGGCAAATTAGTTATATAATTCTAAGGAGTAATGAATTTATGATTCAGTAAATGCTTCGGTTGTAACATTTTTGTGTTGACAGAAGATTAATACAAGTAATAGTCTTTTAGCATTTCAAAGTGTGAAAATACATTTTCCAAAATTATTATAAGATGAAAAATATGAAAAATATTAGCATATATCATTTTTAGTTTTTGACTATATCATGAGGAAGACAATATCAATATGCACAACTGAACTTAGTCCACTGAAAATTTAGCAAAACTGCATAATCACTTTCCTTAGCTAAATTTAGTCCCCTAACTGCCAGGACTACATCAGCATTGTCACGGTCAAGGTAAATCATATAAGGAGTAACATGTCCTAAAGTATCTTCATAATCTTTACGTAAGAAAGAATACCCAATCAGGATTAATTCCATAGCCTCCATGGGGACCCTAAAGCTGCCTAGCTATAAGTCAAGCATGTTAACAGATACCAAGGAATATGAGTCTGTGAATTCGACAATGAAAAAAAAAAAAAATATATATATATATATATATATATATATATATAAACCTAACTGTTAAATTTTTAAGTGAAATCGTGTTTTGAAAACACAATTTCAACACTTAAAAATCTGTTTTACACTTTGTTCAATGAGAAGGAAATGAAAAAAGGGGAAGAGAAGGGATTCAATTTCCTTTACTCAGAAGCAAGGTTTTCAGACCCGGACCGTTCATTGAACCGTAAAAGGGAGAGGTTCAAAGTTTTTGAGGTCAAACCGAGGTCGAACCGGGATTGAACCGTGATAACGTCATAATTAATTTAATAATTAATTAAAGTCTAAATATAGATATTAAATTTATAAAACTAGCAAAATTGACAATATATCTATATATGTGAGGGAAATTTAATGATTTTCAAGCATATATTTAATAATTAAATAAGAAAGTTAATAAAATAAAACAATAACCATGAAAACATTAAAATTTATGATTAATTTTTGAAGTAAAGTTGAATATCTTTGAAAAATTTTAATTATAATTTTTTTTATTCCTTGTAAGAGATGGATAATTTAATTAAGTAAAATAAAATTGTGTTAAGTTGTTTTTTTTTTTTAAAAAAAAAATTGCTAAGGGTTTGGACCGCACGGTTCTCACCAGTTCGAGCGGTCCAACCTCGGTTTTAACGGTTCACGGAATTAACAAAAAATCCGGTTCTTTAGGCTTAAAAAATCGGTTTTCATCCCGATTCCCGGTTTTCACGGTCTGACCTCCCGGTCCGGTTCGGTTCTGAAAACAGTGCTCAGAAGTAAAGAAATTTTTTTTATGCAAGATAGAAATTTTACTAAAAAATTATCTAAGTGTATATATATGTGAAACTCCCTTTTGAAAACTTGAACTCCGACCTATGCCCCACACTTCACAAACATTTATATTTGTAGAGTGACTAGGGGTGTCAATTTGGGTTAACGTGTCGGGTTCGTGTCGTGTCGAGGTAAGGGTATTCGACTAAATGGCTCAACCCTAACCCGACCCATTTAATAATCGTGTCATGATCCTTCAACCCTAACCCGACCTGTTAATTAAACGGGTTGACCTGATCCAACCCATTTGACACGCTTAATAAACGAGTCGTGACGGGTTGACACGAATGTAACACAACTCATTTCAACCTGCATAAAATTAAATATAACATCCATCTAGAAATAATTTTTTTTACATCCCAAAAAGCAGTGCTTACACTTCAAGTCTTCAACCCACATTCAAAATAATATAGTTCAACAAAAATATAACATTCATCTAGAAAATAATTTTTTTACACTCCAAAAGAAGTGCATACACTTCAACCCAAATTCAAAATAACAAATTTTAACAAAAATAAAATAACAAAGTTCAACAAAAATATAATATACTTGGAACTCACCAAATGCTAAGTATCAATATTGAAAGAATTTGAGCAAACAGTAGACTAATCTTGACTATGACCACGATTATCATCCATAGATTTTTTTGTTGATGTTCAAATTCATAACATCTTCCACAAGCTCATCCAATTTCATTTGTGCAAGTTCTATGCCCAAAAAAAAAAAAAGTATTAGTAGTTCTAGGGTATGTGAAGTTTCAATTTCCAATTATATCCCTTGTAAATTTTTGTAATTACTCACTTTTCTTTTTAAATTTAAAATATATGTTGGATATAAAAGGTATTTGACAAATCTAAAATAAAATAAATGTTTATTTGTTATACAAGTTAAACGAGTTGTAATAAGTGGGTCATTTCGGGTTGACACAAATAAATTGGCGTGCCAAACGTGTTTATTGCGGGTTACGCGGGTTGACCCGCTTATGACACGTTTCTTATCGTGTCGCTTTCGGGTTAACCCGTTTATGACCCAAACCCATTAAGGCCCAACCCTAACCCGAAAAAACCTGTGTCGGGTTCGTATCGTGTTCGCGGGTTGGGTCGAACATTGACACCCCTAAGAGTGACTATTGGGTCAATAGTCCGCGGTAGTGATTTTAACATGGTCAAACACTCAATATTTTGATACTTATGTTCACTCACTCAATATTTAGTTAACTATGTTAAAAAAGCTCCCAAGTTTTCAGCAAACAAAAAAAAAAAAAAAAAAAAAAAGGAAGCTCCCAAGTAATTTGGTAATTGTATTAATTTAGATAATTATTATTAAAAAATAATATTATCTTGCAACCCAAAGCTAAAAATTGATCAAAAAGGACACAAAACCCCAAAACTTTCTAATTTCTTCATATACACAAAAAACCCCCCTTTTCTCAACACTTCCCCTTTTTTATTTTGAAAACTAATACTATTTATTTTCTCATATCTCAAATTTTCACGGAAAATCTTCGCGGGAGCCGTTTGCTCCGTTTGCTTCGTGAGAAAATATGCTCCAAATGCTTCGGTAACACATTTACTGTTATTTTTAAGCTCAGTCTGTTGTATTTCAAAATGTTTCATGTTATGATTTTCCAATGTCAAGGGGGTGTTTGGTGAGTGTTTCCAAACAACAATTTTCAGTTTTGAAATAACATTTCACGTATATTCATGTACTTTTTCATTACACGTATTTCCATAAAAAATTTTAAACAATAATTTTCAGTTTTTAAATACATGTACGAACGGACCCTAAAGCTTTACAGCTACCAAATGGGTACTGTTTTCGAAAAACGGTGTTCTCTTATACAGCTACCTGAAAAAGGTAAGTCTATTTGCTGCAAAGTCGTTGTAAGATGCATCATCTCCAATGGCTCCATCCTGTTTGCTCAAAGTCGATGTTGCATCAGTGGTGGCCCCAGTGGGTTTGCAAGGAGATTGCTGAAAGGTAACGTGTTTTATTTTCTACCGTTAGATTTGTTACTTGCCACGTGTCCCCCATCTGTATTAAAATGGGAGAAAACATGAGAGTTTTTAAAGGAGAGGGGAGCCTCTTCCGAGTGAGTGAACCCACTTCGCAAACTACTCTTTATAAAAAAAAAAACAAACTCACAAAACTTGAACTCATAAAACTCAACTGCCGCGTTCTGTGTGTGTGAGACTTGGAAAATGGTAAGCAAAGCAATGGAATTGGCTGTGACAAACCCACTCACCTGCTTTACTTCATCAAAGCCTCTTTCCAATCCTTCTTCCATTCTTAGGGCTTTCACCGTTAGATGCTCTGTCTCTCTCTCCTCCGACCGTGCCTCCACAGGTTAGATTTTTTTTTTTTTTTTTGGGTGTATCATACTGTGGTTGGCCATGCATGTGATTCCTTCAGCTCTATCATTCCTGTGTGTTTTATGTTCACTAATTTTGCTGCATGCATTAGGAAATTTAAACAATACTATATATATATATATATATATATATATATATTTTGTTTCTGAACTTTTGATTGTGTCAATTCAGTCTATGGTGTTACTGAAATAAGTTAGTGAAATCAGTTTACAAACTGAGTGATTAAAGCTGTGGTTCAAATTTGATTGGTATTGATAAAAGACCAAAGAGTTCAAAGGAAGCATGATTCGTTTGATTTTTTTTTTTTTTTTTTTTTGGCTTTTAATTTTGGTGGCAACGGTGAAATTGAACCGTTTTTTGAAGATTATATTAGTAGGGTCACTTAATGTTGCTGTTTTCTTGAGATCCTTTCTATTTAGGCTTCATTTAATTAGCATTAGTTTGAAACGCATAAGGTTTTCTTATGCTAGTTTCTTTGGAACATGCTTAGATGACTTCATATGGGGTGTAGTTATTAATCTTTGGCATGCAATCTGCTTTACATTAAAAGAATTTATTCATTATTTATTTATGAAATTTGGTTGATGATAATTTATTGTTCCTTGCCTTTATAGTAAGGTAAAAGAATAAGACTACGATCAAGTTCATATATGAATTAATGGGAAGATCTCTAGTGTCTACTTTAAGATCAAGAGTTTTACCCGCAGTTGTTGGAACTATACAGTCAAATAGGTTCTCATGCAATGTTGGCTTCAGAAAAAGGATTGGTCGGATGTCAATTCAGTTTGATGAGTTTTAACCATATAAGTTTATTGTTTTAATATTGAAAATATATTCGTAGAATTGAATTCTAAATAACCAAATTTAAAATTTAATGTAGAAAATTTAAATAACCTTGAATAGCATCGAGCAACTATCCCCAAATTATGAAATTATCAGTTGTCCACTTATTCCTAGAAATTAATTCATTATAAAGATCTAAAAATAAATCCACCAGATTTTAATCCCAATCATCAATTATTCACTTACTTGTAGAACTATTTCAATATAAAGATCTCAGACAAAATCCACCAAAATTTTGATTACTGCAAGGTTCTACAAAGAAATCCTAACCCATCATTGAATTTCAACTCCATACTCTTCCTAATTTAAGTTCAAATCTAACCTAAATATTAACAAGCATTTATGATTGAAATTTCGAAGTTGGAAAATAAATTAAAGGTTACTAGAAGAGAGAGTGCACATGCGCGCATATATCTATCTAAAAGTTTGAGTTTTTGGCTTCGACCTTTGATGCAAAACTGTAAGTGATCAAAGGACATTCTTGATGAGGCCGTTGAAATGAGCTAGTGCAATCAAGGCCAGAGCCAAGACAATCAAATCGAGCATTAAGCCAAGGTGATCTTGCTATCCATAATCCAATGTTCTTGTACATTTGAATTTGAGGTGATGACACATAAGAGAAGAATCTCCCTCTCATTCAAAGTTAGTAACATATTTGTGTGTATGCCCATACTTGAGTGAAAGATAATGCCTTGATTTCAAATCTATTGATTTTAGATATCATTTGAAATTCAAGGCTTTTAAAGGTTTAAAATCTTTGGTGGATTTGATCAAATCCAGATCCTTTATCTTTTAATACTATCCAAATAAGGTATTTGGATTTTAATACCTTATTTGGATTGTGTTGAAAGACAAAAATGACTTATTGGCAACAACAAATCCTTGCCATATCTGTGATGGGCCCTAATTTTGGACTCCTCAAGCCTCAACAATGATGTTGTCCAAGTTGAATATTACTAATAAATAATCACCAATGAATTAATTTTCTTATTTTAACGTCTCTCTCTCTCTCTCTCTCACTCACATATTTTTTTTATTCTTCAACAACCTCTGTTGCTCAATCAATTTCCAATGGACATAGTCAACACCGAAGCAGGTGAGAGAATTTGAAATTGTAAAACCATAAAAAACTAAAACTGTGTTTGTTTGAATGATAATTAAATTGAATTGGAGTTTTGTAGTTGAAATGAAATGGTTTGTTGTTTGAATTGGTTGGCAGTGATAGAGTTCTTGAGCTGTGTCCTGTTGCTACAGAGGCTACCAGCTTCATCTCTCAAGAAAATTGCTGAAGTTGTCTTTGTCATACGCTATGGTATTGCTATTGCTCTATTCCATTTCTCAATATTACTATTATTATTTTTGTTGTTGTTGTTTTTCAAAAGAAATTTTGAATAGTGATAATGATAGTAAGCTAATAGGCAATAGCTATCATATTGTTATAATGAATAAAAAACAGTAGCTAATTGTAATTATAAAGTGGGAACGTTTGTTTATCTATCTATTATGAATTATTATTAGTCAGTTTTCTTAGCTACTAAACAGTAAAAACATAGAGCGGCGATGCCATGGACCAAATTTGGATATCTGGAATCTTTTCCATTCATGTTTGATGTGGACTATATGGAGGGAATGGAATTGGCGTATTTTTGAAGATGTGGAGTGCACGTATTCTCAAATACAAGCATCCTTTATTGTTTCTCAAAAAAAAAAAAAAAAAAAAAAAAGCATCCTTTATTAGTTCTCTTTATGAGTGGTATTTTGTATCAGGTCTTACTAATAGTAACTTTATTAACTCCTTCATAGAGTCAACTCATATGTAGATATTATCCCATTGTAATTCTTTAGGCTACTTCGTGTTTATTTTCACAATGTAGTCTCTTTTCAATAGTATTATTTTTACCTATTAAAAAAAAAAAACACAGTTTGTTCATTTCAGTACCAAGTTATGAAAATATGTAAATGGGATTGGATTTTTTTGGGTAAAAAAAATAAATAAATAAAGAAGAGTGGAAGTGAAAATTTTCATGCTTTCTAACAAAGGACTAAACTAATACCACAATGAAGGTTCTTGATTCAATTTCTCTTTTTGGAATTTTTATCATGTTAAGTTTTAGTCGTTAGATATTATTT
Source organism: Quercus wislizeni (assembly GCA_023055345.1). Lineage (NCBI taxonomy): Eukaryota > Viridiplantae > Streptophyta > Magnoliopsida > Fagales > Fagaceae > Quercus > Quercus wislizeni. The sequence continues at coordinate 21,824,666 of JALGQJ010000002.1, forward strand.
TTCATATGAGATTGTATAAAGTTTAATGAAAATGTCATATAAAATGTTGAATACTTTAACTTTTATTAGGAAAAAATATATAAAATGTGGATGTCTGTATAATGTATTGCCTCAGTAATAAACTTATACCTTTATTCTCATTTTTACTAGAAGTTTTGAAGGTACTTCTCATGAATATTTGAATTTTATTGGTGCGTTTTGAATTATATTTATATTTTTATTCAACAATTAATAAATTTTTTTTTAAAATTTGGGAGGACTGGCAACCCCGTAACCCCTGCACCTAGTTCCACCCTCGCCCTTTTTGGAATTTTCTTTACTGAGCAGGGTTAGCAACAACTTTTTGTTTGTTAATGTGTTTGGTTGTAGATCCTGGAGAGTATGTTGTTCATGAGGGTGAAAGTGCTGATGAACTTTACTTTGTATGGGATGGAGAGGTAAACTTACCTGAGATAATCTCTTTCTTAGAGTGATGAATATTCTTTTTTTATCCAAAAAAAAATTCCTTGGAAGGACGATAAATTTAAAAGGCTGAAAGTTTAATCTCCTGGTTTACAGGCTGAGGCTGTTGGATCTGTTGCTGCTGATGAAGAAAGTTGTCCAGATTTCCAATTGAAGCGATATGATTATTTTGGTTATGGTTAGAAACTGTATTCTGTTTTTTTTTTAATTTGTAAGCTATTTATTGTTGTCTTTCAGCCAAATATGAAAATGTTGGTAATTTAGTTTATTCTTGTTATCATCTACAGAGTTATGTTGATCGGTTCATTTTTGAGGATTTTATATATTATAAATGGGTTTTGGTGCAATGGAGGGTGTTATTATTTCCAAAGTATCTCTATATATGATATGTTTCGCATAAAAGGGTGCATAAAGTTGTTTGTTATTTGCTATATTGGTACCTTTTTTATGACAAATTGGTGGCAATGATGGTCAAAGAGGCCTTAACTCTATGTTGCTTCTTGTGTTATTTGCATCTCTGTATATATGCCTAAGATGTTGCCAAAATATTATGGGAATAATGCGAACTTTTTGTTGTAGGCATGTCTACACTTGTTAATGAGGCAAAAGTAATTACTTTGACTAAGGTAGCTGCATAATAAGTACATTCACATGTATCTCATTTATCATTTATCTTTGTCTTTTGCTTTCCCATAACATATACCTCATGCAGACTCCTCAAGCTTATTGAGATTTACCTCCAAATGCTGTTTATGTGTACGACTGTAGTAAGTTTCTAATGTTTTGTTTGTCATGACAACTGACATGCTTGGTGCTACCTGGTGAACATTGTAGTTTGCTGCAGAAAAATTCAATCAGGAATGCAGAAAAAACCCTCGAGACATGCTCACTTGTGGAGAGTATATTACACTTGGAACCAAAAGAAGTTCGCTTTTAAACTGTTGTTTGAGAATCGTCTGTTTTGGTGTTGAGTGCGTATGCTTCTGCATAAAGCTTTTTCATATTGATTTTTCTTGCTAGCATATCTTGTTCAAGCTTTCTACAAGTACAACTATGCTTATTGTGTTTTTGTTATTGTATTCCTGATTATTTTGTTTTTATGTTGACATGCTGAGCATTACACATTAATTTCCTTAAGAAATAAATGATATAATGAAAGCTCTTAAATTTTTCATTTAAAACATATTATGCTTGTCAGATCAAATACAAAGAATTGTGAATGTATAGATTTAAGAGGATTAAAAGAAGAAAATATATAAGCCTATTGTGGAAATTTGGAAATAGTGAAAAATCATCTCAACTAGCATACAAATGCATTGGAGCCTCATTTCCAAGCATGGGGGGTTCAGCTGCATGACTCTTATCTTGTCATTCCTCATGGCTAATGTCACATCCTTCTTTTTATTCTTTGCTTATGTGTACATCCCTCTGCCTTTACCACCTTTTGGACCTTCTCGTGTTCTTTGGTCACCTTTTACTGGAAATCATTTTAAAAAGTGCTATAGCTATTGTCCTTTACAAAATTGTAGAAGGTTTTCTTAGGAATAGGCTACATCTGGTCAAAGATTTGTTAGTATAAGATGAATGCTCCAAAACAAGATAAAGTGCATTGGGATGCTTGACTTAGGCAGAAATTGTCCATTTTGCTCTCCAGTAGTGGCCCATAATGAGCTGAAACAAAATGAAATAAAAATTAATGCCTAGAAAAGAAAAGGAAAAAGAAATAGAAATTTACAGCTTTGGCATTTGGTTCTAACTACTTTGACTTCTATAGATATCAAATTTCATTTTCTTAATAATTTGCTCTAGCATTTTCTGTACAATGTTTATTTGACTAACCATGAGTTTCTCATGTATCACCTTCTACAATTTATTTTGTGTTCTGGGAAATGCTTGCCATATGCTCATACAGAAAAGCTCTGAACTTTTGGCTTATGCTAAAGATTCAACTTTGTTTTTCCCTTTTAAGGTAAACGTATTCCGGGGGATCATGTTACCAAATGCACCAAAGTTTGGAAAGGTTTTTGGAGGACAATTTATGGGACAGGCAAGATTAAGCTGTTCTCTCTCTCTCTCTCTCCTACTGGCATGTTTTGTAAAACAAGTTTCCAGTAAACACAAGTGGCAGAATCTTTGGACTAGGACATATTAGAGAACTTGTATACTTGTGCTTGTGGCAGGTCAACGTTTGGGAAGGTTTGTCAATGATATTTATGAACCTTTTAGAAGAAGGTTTTTAGGGTTCAAAATAGAAAATATTTGATTTATGGTTGAAAAGAGAAGACGAAGAAAAGGAAAAAGGAAATTTTCAAGTCTGCAACAGTGGCCATGAAGATTACCTGTGAATAATACTATGAACAGTACTGCAAGTAAGAAACGAAGAAAAGAAAGAAGAGAAAGGGGGGAAAAAGAATACTAAGGCCAACATGCTTCAATACTCAAAACACCCAATATTTTATTGATCAACTCTAACTTCTTTGTGTACACTTATATAGATCCTAACCTTAACTTCTCTTAGTGGAACTAGGAATCTTACTTTGACTACTAAACTTAACCCTAATTGAGTTGAACCAAAGCCAACGCATAAAGTTTCATAAACTAAATAAGACTTACCTAATTAATAAAAGAAAACCCAAGGCCCATAATAATGGCCATACCCAACAATTGTAAAATTACTAAAATACCCTTGGCTCTACAATGGCTAAATTTAAAATATATATATATATATATATATATATAAAATCTAATTAACTGCCATGGACTTTGTCTTAACCTTTGACTTCCAAAGAGGATATTGTTTCTATAATCATGCTATACTTGCACTATCGATCTTCCTCTTATTCATCTGCATTTATGATCTATACACGTCTAATCATTTGCAAATTCACTATATCATGTGTTTGTGGAATTTGAGAAATGATTACTTTCTTGGAGTGTGGTCTATAAAGTTGAATGGGGAACATGCCAACATATGGTTTAATGTTTAGTGTTTTTATATCTTTAAAGGAATTTCAAGACACTTATGTCAATAGAATGACTTACTCTTCTTCAAACAATTGTTTATATTACCTTGATATACTTTTAAATTACCAATTCTCACAAAGTTTAATCTATTAGGGAATGACAAATTTAGCCATTTAACCTTAATTCTAACACTCTCTCTCATGTGTGGGCCTAAATTCTTCTTTAATGAGTGGGGCCCAACACATGGGATTTTAAAAAATTTAAATAGGAGGTAAAGTGGAGATAGGAATCAAACAGGTTCTGATACCATGTTAAATTACTAATCCTCCCAAAAGCTTAAATTATTAGGAAATGATGAATTTAATCATTTAATCATAATTCTAACAATACTAAACCAAAATTGCATCATGTTGTATTTAGAATAATCTTTTCATGGATTTGGATTTCTCTGTGCATGAATTTAAGTTAAAGATAAATTTGAATATTTATTGCCGTCAACATTTATTAGTATTTTTTGGTAGTTGCTATAAGAATACTCATCCTTTTTTTTTACTCAGTGTATTACATTTTGGGATAACACATGCAGCTCAAACAATTATATTTTATGCATATAGATTGAGGGCATGTTTGGTAGACTGTAATAGGCGCTGTAATGTAAGAGTTATTCCTATGGTTTAGTTATTCTTTAGTTTGATTATATTTTTATTATAAGGAATAATCATTCCTTATGAATAGCTATTCTTCAAAATGAGGAATAATTATTCCTCTTTAAAAGGTTGTATTAGCTATTCCTTAGTAAGTGTAATAATTTCAAAACTTAATATATTTCCAAATAAGCAAAATTTCCATATACATCTAACAATTATAAAAATAAAAAATCATAAAAAATAACACATATCTCTTTTAAATTTAAAAATAACAATTTTTAAGGAGATATAATTGTTTGAGTAAGATATTTCCTCAAATAAATGTTAAATTCTAATGTTATGACTCACAACCAAATTAATGAATAAGTTTAATTATTACATTACAACACACTTTATTACTAATAATAAAGGTTACAATTCCTATCGTAATCCTCATTCAGTGTACCAAATGTACCCTGAGTTTTTTGATCGGACACAGACAGTGAATACAACTTGGAATCAATAATGACTGCAGCTTTTAATATACACGTAGTCTTTAAGATGATTTGTGCTGTGCAGGCATTGGCTTTGGCATAAAAAACTGTTGATTGTTTAAAGGTTGTCCATAGTTTGCATGCTTATTTTCTTCTTGGTGGGATTTTGACAGTATGTACATTTCTGACACCTTGTGTTGAACTTCTGTGGATAGCATTTTTTTCCCAATGTTATTACTCCTCTGTACCATTTTTTGTCCATCTCTCTTTAGGATGTCTCATAACAGATATCCACTTTCCAAAATTAATGCATTCATTTGACTTCCTGAAACTACCTTTATGTTTTTGAATTGGAATGCAGTAAAAATAATAAATATAAGGGCAGTAGTTATGCAGATATTAATTGCATGTGTGACTGCCATCAAATAGTAAACCAGTGCTTTGGCAGTTTTCTGGTTTTTTTTTTTTTTTCATCCTCAATTCTGTAGACTTTGGTTAAATTCAATTGATTATCTTTATAATTAATTTTTATTTACAACTTAAATGGAAATATATAGTTACATATGTAAAAAAGAATCTCAATAAAGTATCGTTAAATTTAAGGCTTTTTAAATTTTGTAGATATTAAATTTCAGTAATTATTATTATTATTATTATGTGTCATTTGATATAAATTGCATTTATCATTTGATAAGGATATGTGTCATCTGTAATTAAGTTTATCTATTATCCATTATCTTATTTTTTGAGATAGTCTTTTAATTCTAGGACTCAAATTTGCACAAAATTAGTTGTCACTTGGTGTAATGTGAATCACCTTTGGGTTTCAACATTGAATTGAACATTCTCTCGGCTTCAACTTTAATATTTTATATAAAAATATATAGATTCCTTGAGACATTCAATTTATGAAGATTGACAAACAAAAAGGGATAGAGGGATTGTTATTATTATTATTATTTTGCCTTTTTATTTTCCGGAGGATGTATGTTGGTCTGTAATCTAGCTAATTGAAGATAATTGTTGCTTGTCTGGTCTCAACTGCAGTAACAAATAAGTAATAAGTGAAACAAATTTGTTCCCCACCAACTTTATGTTAGACTTTATATTCTCTTTTATCTTCAGACTTTTCTACCTTATGTTCTTGAGAAAAGACAAAAAAAAAAAAAAAATCAAAATCAAAATCAGGTGGAGTCATCCTATATGGCACTTTTCCCCTCTGATTATTTTGCCATTGCTTCCCACGTGTGTGTGTGTGTAACTCTAAACAGTGGCATCCATTTTGACAGAAATACTACAGTCTGACTTGATTAGACTAAAGAAGTGATTGGAGGTCCCAAGTAGGCTCTGTAACAAGTCTAGACCCTGTTTCAATATTTCTTTTTATGTTTAAGCTTTCTTGCCTCTGAGCCTCTTGTTGTCTGTGTAAAAAACCCAAAATATTCTTCATTTTACCTTTTTAGTGACTGCATAAAGAAGTAAAAGTTCGAAAAATTATGGCTTTGAAATAGTTTTGTGCTTGACGTTTTCATGTCAAATTGTTGATTCAATATGTTGTGGGGTTCATGCAATGTTGAAGTATATGCTGTTCTGCAATTCTGCTACAGGAACTATTATTATATCTTCATGATTATGGAACTATAACTTAAATTTTTGCACAATGCTATAAATTTCTGGTACCCTAATCCATTATACCTTTCATGGATTAAAATTAGTGAGAAAGTTGTTAATGGTACGCATGTAAATATGTCTTTGTAGTTCCAACTATATATCAAGTTCAACGAGTTCGTGATGGGAAACACTTTGATGCCCGAAGAGTAGATGCGCTACAGAAGGGAAACATTGTATTCACATTACTTGCTTCATTTCAGGAATGAGGTAATTGCATGTTATTGAAATTCCTGAGTTGAGTTTGGCCAGTGGCTACTTTGATCATGATGCATTTTGGTTGCTATGATTTTTTATGTGGTTTTCAAGGTGTGAATATTTAAAATTATTTTAGTGTTGCAAATATAACATTCGATTAAGTTGATTTTACAGAAAGAAGAAGGGTTTGAACACCAGGAAGTAACAATGGCTTCTGTACCTGCTCCAGAGATGGTAACTAATATGTGCTTTCCATTTTTTTATAAAACATTTTCCCATTTCTTGCTGTTTTAATTATTGAACTCCAACTTGCAGCTTCCGTCAATGGAAGAGCTACATGAGAGACGTCTCACGGATCCACATCTTCCAAGGTAAGATTTGTACTACACAATTCACAGGTTCTTGCTATCTGCCCTTGCATATGGACTTTCCACATCTCCACTAGTTAGATTAAATGATTCATCTGTCCTCGTGTATTGCATATTATTCTATAATTTATTGGTTCTTGATTATTGTTTTGTTTATTTGTTTTCTTGCTGGTGTGTTTTTATGTACTGTATAATGATCACAGTAAACACTAGGTTTGGAAGTTTTTAAAAGAACAGAATGGAATATAGTGTATTTGGAAGTTTTAAAAGAAGGAACAAAAATAAAATAAATATATAGTTTTATTATTATACCCGACGCCTTTTTATTTATTTTTTGCTTCAAAATAGGGATAAAATTGTTAATTTACCGCCATTTCATTAAAGGATTGAGTGTTCCTCCCACTTTGAGAAGGAATGTTTAGAAGGGAATGAGATGGAATGAGCATTCTCTCCTAATCATTCCATTCCTTCCTACTAAACTCCCAATTAGGAAAATGGTTGGAATGTTCTTAAAAATCCCTTTCAATTGTTCCACTCCATTCCTCCCCCTACCCCTCGGCCCAAATGGAAGTTAATTTAGCTATTTGACAAGGAAAATCCTATTAGGCAAACCTATATGTTTCTCGGAAAATTTATAAAGTCCAAGACTATAGTTCTTGTTAAATTGGAATTTCAGAAATTTGTTGGAGAGCTTTATACTATGATCCCATCTTTCAACCTTCATTTGGGAGTTCATAAGGAAATGAAATAAAATGTATAAGCAAGGGAAAGGAATGGATTGGAATTAATTAATCTTGTTTGGATGTTTAAGAAGAATGACTTGAAGAATCTGTTTATGAATCAAGAAATTCAAAATATAGGAGAATTACTAAATTCTTTATTTGTTGTTCAGTAACTTTTAGGTTTGGTACAAGGCTGCCTCATTAAGCAACCAAAACCATCTTTAGGATTTAAAAGAAGGTAAGTTATATATTATATAGGAATTCACCATTCAAAAAAAAAAAAAAAATATATATATATATATTATATAGAAATTCACCATTCCATATGATGTTTAAATGTTTAAAGATATAAGGCTAAGGATGAATGTCCACCTTTACTTGCTTTGAAGATAAGATGCTATTTTTGGTATTGTCAAGCACACTATATATTTATCTATGCTAAATGGGAGTCTTAGGATACAGGTGGTATGGTTGATGGTATACTTCTCTACCAGGCTAGTAAAAAAAATCTACATACATTCATGAGTATAAGTTTAGTTTATTTTTTTTAATGAGTATAAAAATTTCATTATGAGAGAAAGGGTTACAACCCATGGGAAGTACACAAGATATACACCAAAGAGTCAAGAATAAGTTTAAAAAAACAAACGAAAAATTTAGGTAAGGTAGAAAAAAGAAAAATAATCACTGGCAGCAAATGCATGCAAGTACACCTACACACAGACACTGTGCTTTCTCTTTATCAGATCCTATTTGATATAAGCATGTGAGCCTCCAGCAAAGTAGACCGGGATAGCCTTCTGGTTAGAGCCTAAGAATAAAGTGAACCATAATTACGTCTGTATTCGGCTTCACTTGAAGATAGGAACCAGAAAATCTGCCATATATGCGACCTGTCAACTTGTTTAGACTGAATTGTATTTAATGCTATCAATACTTTTCTGCTAGTTTTAGTAATTGATAGAGACAAGCATGGGACATTGTTTTGTAGTTCTGTCTGTCTGCTTATGTTTTGTTTTGAGTACTGTTGCTTGTTTTTCTTGGGTAATGTGTACTTCGCAGTAATTGTGAAATTGGATGGATTTTCATTGTTATTGTGCCTAAAGATCATCTTTTGATTATGAGCCTAATAACTGAATTAAAGCTGTTGTTTGGTTAGATTATTTACTCTAAAATTTTCATCTTACATAGCTAAAATGTTGGTGTTTGGCTGATTCAGGACTTATGGGAACAAGGTTGCCGCTACAAATTTCATCCCTTGGCCCATTGAGATACAGTTTTGTGAGCTCCTCCAAGGTTAGCCTGGTTTATTGTGTTGGATATTTATCTTTTCCTATGGGCTAAATATGCAAATCACTTATAATAGAAATATGAATATGGTTTTTGCTTGCGTGCAAATCTATGTTTACAAGCCACATCTTTTGAGTACATTTTATTTTTATTGCAGTTCGAGGTATTGAGCAAAAGGTCACTCTCTGATGATCAGGCCTTGCATAGGCAAGTAAAACCTTTTTATAAATATATATATATATATATATATATATATATATATCCTAGGTGGGTTCTGCTTTGCTTGAATAAAAGCTGAGCAGAATGAGTATCTCATAATGAATGAGCAATGTGGCCTTTTGTATTGTTCTGCATAGTTTTTGAGGGAACCTTATACTGTAATTATTGGTATATTCCAAATAAGTTAACATGCCATATCATCTATGTGTTATATTTACATGACTGAAAATCAGCCTCACAGTTATTTTGACCCTTCGTAGAGGTCAGGATGAAAATTTTTGTTGGTGGGCCTTGCCCCAAGAAAGGTTTACTTGGCATATATAAGAGAGTTCTTGGGATAGTTTACCAGCATAAATAATGCCCTATGCGATGTATTTTGTACTCTTAATCAAATATAAATTTGAATATTATTAATGATATATGGATAAAGGTCCAATTTACTTGGCTTTATTTTTGTTCCTATTTTTTAATATGCTTTTTTGGTCATTTACAGATACGTAGTGGCATATACTTCTGATCTGATATTTCTTCAAGTAAGTATGAATCCCCACCTTAGGAAGAATTTGAAGACAAGTGCTGTTAGTTTGGACCACTCGTAAGTGTCTGTGTCATATTACCAGATGATTAATCACCAAAGTGTGTGGCCAATATGCCAAAATTATCGAGTACTTTTATATTCAATATCAGTTTAAAAATATAGGGTCTGTTTTTATAATGTAGCTTAAGCTGTTATATGTCTGAAAAAGATGACCAAATCATAGTTTGCTAACATGCTTCTTGATTTTAAACGAGAAGCATGAAGTGAATTCAGGTAACTATTGCCTTGTAGCAAACTGCATTTTTAAAAAATTGGACAACTCCTTTTGTATTGCTGAATAGATGCACTGCTACTATCATTTATCAAATGATGTTTCTGGCCATGTCTTGGAAGTATCTCTGTTGGCAAACTTAAATATCCTGACATACATGTCGTCAACTATTGTATGTGAATTTAAGTTCATAGTCAAAGTTGATTGAAGAGCATTCCTTTGCCACTTTCTTCAATCATTACTATAAGCTTGTTTTCAATTCCATCTCAGGATGCACTTTCACTGGCCTCTCAGAGCTGATGACTGCCTATTATTTGTGGTAGTGCCATCAAGTGTTTAGTTCTTATGTTTAGTTTTGTTTAGATGCTTGTGCTTGCAAGTTTGTTTGGCTTTTTCCCCCAGATATACAGTCCCGCTGCCTACAATGCACGTGGTTTTGTTTCTGCTAAAATTTTCAATAGAAAGAGAGAGGTAAAGATTTCATTATATGTTCATAAATAGCAGAAACAACCTTCTTTATTCTTCTTTAATTACCTCCTACTCTTTTTGCTGCTTTCTCTCCATCCAAGTGATGTCTGTGTCATGAACCGATTTATACATGTTTTGATGAGCAGCATGTTGCATCAGCAACTCAAGAGGGCCTAATTAGGGTGATTAAAAGTCCAATTCCACCTGTGACTTCGAAGCTGTGAACCGGTTGATGCTAGGTCATTTCAATGGAGTATTATGCTGAACTTTTGGTTATCCATCAGGTTTATGTGCCAAGATCCCCCCCCCCCCCCCTCTCTCTATTTTCCTTTAATATTAAATATTCAATAAGAATTTGTGCAATTGTAACAAAAATGAAAAAGGGTGAAAGTTAATTATTCCGACTATGTAGCATTTAAGATTTACTTTTTCTCCGTCTCTTTCTTTTTCTCTTGAAAAATTATATCATGATAAAAAGCAATGACATGCATCATAAACCAGAGGTATAGCCCTCACAATATGTTTAAGGAAAACGGTAGTCTGCTGGTCCCTCCACATGAGTTATGACTCATAAGCTACATGCCATTGGCTAAGCTAGTAATCATTCAAGGCTTATTGTCCTATATTACTTTCAATATTGTGGATCTTGTGGGAGAAAGCTCATTTTGAATACATTGGTCCCCACTCGCCGTGGCTCTTTGAAGTAAATTAAAGAGAAGAGGGTGAGCTTGCTATATTATTAAGGGTAAAATGCACTCGCATTGCTTGTGATTTGAGCTTTGGCTAATTCTTGTCACACACTCGTTATTGTAAATTTAGTATACACTTCAAGCCCACATAGTTTTTACTGTTTTAAAAATACCATTTGAAAGGGAGTGTGTATTGAGTGTGCAACGACAGGTGTGTGATAATCATTACTTTTGAAGTTCTATTACACAATCTTGATTCTTTCAATTTCTAGTCATGCTCCTTGTGCGATTTAGTTGGTTTTATTTTTTTTATTTTTTTTATTTTTTATTTTTTTATATCAATATCTCCTTTCACTTTATTTATTTATATTATTTACTTCATTAATAGAAATTATTCACAGACTTGCAAGTGGCAAGTGTTCTAGAACTCTATATGACAGCCCCCCCCCCCCCCCCCCCCCCCCCCCCCCCCTTCTTCCCACCTAAATCATACCCTATGGTAAGAGTATTGAAGGAGAGGAATGGATTAGTATTGAAGAGCAAAATAGGGTGAAAAGTGAAAACAGTTTGCCATCCCTTACGCGCGAGGCTGTATTAATTCTGATGAAAGTAAGAAAAATGAGATAGAAGGAAGAGGAATAGATTAGTATTTTGAAGATGATACTAAGCTATACACAAAAAGGTTAAATTATATATAAATCATTTATACACGTACTTATAGACGGTATGCGTGTGTGAATCTTGTAGTTATTGGTTTGGAGTCCATCTCATATTCCCCTTTCACATTGGTGTTCTTGTTTATCTAATGATTTTGAAGTCGCTCAAAAACCTAACTATTAGGTGTTAACACTCATTACATTAAAGCTTTATTAATCCTAAAAAGGATGAACTACGGTTGATTTTTTGTTTTGTATTTTCTTGTTCTTTTTTGAGCTCCATAAAATATGCTTCCTTAAGGGATCACAGTAGCCTTGCATTGATGTTCATGGGAGGAAAAGTGTTATGTTAGATAAAACTTTGTTGCACGGCAGATATGTACTGGTGTCCTTGAGTTCCTTTACGTACACAGCATCAAGCATAGACCCAATGATCCCACAAGTGTTCAAAGCTCATTTTTCCGATTTTGAGTGGGCCCAAGTAGATATAGAACGACCCTTTTTCCCTCGGCAAAATTTGCTGAATAGTATCTTTTCCCAAGTAGACTATTTTTGGAACACAAGTTTATCAAACTCGAGTTTCAACCCAAAATCGAGTTTATCAAACTTGAGGTCTAACTAATATAGGTCTGACGTGGAATTTATAAAATTAAAAAAAAAAAATGTGGAACTTGAGTTCTAGCTTGGTAAAAAAAATTATCTACCTGGAAATCAGGTTTACTAAACTTGAGTTCCTGCCAACAAAGTCACAATTTTTCCAAATCACATATCAACATCTCTCGCTCTCTCTCTAAATATTGCCATTTCTCATTCTCACTCTCCTCCCTCACTCTGACTTTTAGGTCTATCTCTTGTAACCTCTTGTCTTCCTCAGTATCTCCTCTCTTTGTTTCTCTTATTCACTCCGCCACTATGTCATCTCTTACCTCTTGCTCAACGGACGACGACCTCTCCATTAACGGAGGTGACAACCGGCAGCACTTCATTTGAAAACTAGGCAAGCTCAATCTTTTTTACCTTACTTATTTGTGAAATTTTGTTAGGGTTTTGTTGTGAATATGTTTTGGGTTCTAAATAATATGTTTAAATTTGTTTAGGTTTTTTGAGGAATTCTTTTAAGTTTGTTTAGGATGTAATTAATTGAATGGGTTATGGACTAGATATTTGAGTACATTATTCTGTTAGATGAATTCTGTGGCTGTCCCCAGTGAAGATTTGTGATTATTGTTTCCTCAAAAAAAAAAAAAAAAAAAAAAAAACGATTTGTGATTATTGTTGTGATGAGATGTGCACTTGGGTTCTTGTTTTGCTATATTATACTACCTAAATGCCAGATTCTGCAGAAATGAGAGAAGGGTTTCCTCTAATTGGATATATAGTCAGTCGTTCCTCTCTATTAACCAAATTAATAGGTCCTTTTCCACAAAGGCATTCAATGAATCAAGCAAGACTTGTTATTAGTAGATAGCAAGTTTCTGGCACATGCAGTATAGTATCACAATGTCGCCGATGCAATATAGTATTACAGTATTGCTTATGCAATATAGCATTATAGTGTTGTCGACGGTCCAAATCCAGTTTTTTCATAATTTTCTTTTTCAACTTCTTCAAATTAATCTCCCATAATTTTTTTAGCTAATAATCTCTAACTTTTTACCATATCCTTCATACGTCACTCCATAAGTCACATTATCGCGAGGCTCCATACTATAATATAGATATAAATCAATTGAACTCATTACAAGCATATTTAAAGTAAATTGTTTTTACTAAAAGTTAGTGACAAATATAACACTTTTATCCGATATGAACTATAAAATATTGTCTCCAAGAAAATATAAAGATAACATTGTATGGTCCACCAAACAATTATAAATAATTGAAATTCTATTATCTCCAAGCAAATATAAAATATAACATTGTATGGTCTGCCAAGTAAAAACCACCAAACAATTATAAATAATTGAAATTCTACTATCTCCAAGCAAATATAAAATATAACGTGGGTTTGAGTTAACTCAACTGGTAAAGTCTCTAATGGTTGTATAAGAGATTTGGGGTTCAATCCCCGCCTACATTAAAAAACTGATTGGTGTTTTGGTCTGATGATAAAGAGCTATTATCAGGAGTGGACACCATAAGTTTTTTTTAAAAAAAAAAAAAAAAAAACATTGTATGGTCCACCAAGTAAAAATAATATTGTATGGTCCGCCAAATATAACATTGGAGATAATATTTTTGAAATTTTCAAGCAAATTTTTATTAAAGATAATATTGTATGATTAACCAAGCAAATATAAATATTGTCTTGAAGCAAATATAAACATTCCAATTTTTATACTGAAGCAAATTTTTATATGGTCACTAACCTTTAAAAAGTAAAACTCGTTACACTTTACAAATAACAACATATTGCAAATACTAACAATAGGTTACCCATACACATTACAAATAACAACCCATTACAAAGAACAAATAACAATCAATTACAAATTAAAAAAAATAATAATTAAAAAGAACAAATAACACATTACTCATAAACACAATAAAAGTAGTATGTGTATATATAGCTACCAAATGAAAACTTATATTAGCCAGGTCTAAAAATTTTTTTTTTGAAAAATGTTTAGACAAAGTGTGATATGTGAAGTGTATGTAATTTGTGAGTTATGAAAACTGAGACAGACGGGGCAGGTGCTGAAAGTAATTGGAACTCGAGTTTAGCAAATGCAAGTCCCCCTTTTTTCTCATATTTTTCTCCAAAAAAAATAAAAATAAAAATGAGGGGGGTATTTATAGAGATGCTAAAAAGATGAGAGTTTGTCTTTTTTTCCTATTTCTAACCTGGTCTCCGCGCAGTTGTTTGTAGGACTTTCCGAGTTCTATTTTCTTCAAACTTTATATTTTTGAAAATCTCTAAATGTCTAGTTTCCAATGGTCCTAACCTTGCAAGATTTGGAGCTACGGTCTTCGAGATATCATGTTAGAAAGGAAGGTGATGCAATGTTGAAAATTTTGTGACGTTTTTCCTTAAAAAATTCGTATCTTCCAAACCGTGGTAGATCTCATTGAGCCCTTTTTATGGAGGAAGTCAAGACCTTTTTCTTCAAGTTGGTTTAGTCAGATTGCTCTAGTTCTTGTCCAATCAGGATAGTTTATTGTGCAAAGTTGGCCCAAAAACTGCTTGTTTTTCCTTTAAAAAAAAAAAAAAAAAGGTTAAGATTTTATTAGAGTTTTTGGTATTTTGATGATATCTAATCTGTTTTAACTTTGATTTTGGCCTGCAAACTATTGTTTTGATGGTTGGATCAAAAGTCAATTTTTTTACCATACTCGATTAGGGTTTTGGTCTCAATTGCTATTAAAAGGGCTTTTAAATGTTGTGATCCTTTGATCCACTATCCAATCATGTTGTATTTAACTTTTTTTTTTTTTTTTTACCCTTTTTGGCCTTTGAACTTGCAATTTGCACATTTTCTCAATTGTTTTGGATTTTTGGCATTTGTTTTGATGCATGAATCGGGGTCGGAAAAAATTGGGTATTGATAGCGTGTATGTTTGTCCCCAACCATAATAACATTCACATTGTCCTCCTCATAAGGATATATAGTTCTAGTACATAGTACTAATACAACAACAATGACATACATAGTTCTAATACATAGTTAAGAAAACATAGTTTTAGAATGCATCAATGGTGACCATATGTTCTCCTTAATTATGCAGTGCCTTCTACAACAACATGCAATCGTGCCACAAACACGATTACTCTTCATCCAACATCTCCATGTCCAACTGATAAATGTCTCCTACAAGAAATGATTGCATGTATTGTACTTGATCGTACAACTTACACTCCACTAATTCACTAATCTTGGCTTGGGTCCGATATCAATTAAGACTTATCGTCATTCGATTATTTTATTCTCTTATGTGGTCCAATGCTCTACGAAATCCATCTATAGTATCTTTTGGCATCTGCGATGTATGCTGACGAGGCACTAGCAACTTGTAACTGACCAACTCCTCATAAAACATCCTATGTTCATGGATTAACCAAACCCACCCCTGCCTCATGGTATTGTGAACTCGTGCACTATTTCGCAGATTGAGATCAATTGGATAATTGAACTCATCTTCCAATACCCAACAATGACCCATCATTATGAACACATCGCTTGGCTTGTAAATTGAATATTCCATTCACTCTGGCAGCAACAGCATCTATTGCATTATTAACAATGTATATCAACTATTGGTAAATGATGTAAAGCTACATAAGATGGTACAGGACAAAGACATTCATAAATTAATATTATAGTATATGCATTAAATTAAATGCTAATATTCACATGTGGTAAATAACGTACATATATGAATAATCATACCCTGATGCATAATGCATAGCCCTATGTCAATGAAAGATGTGGCTCTGTCGAACTATGCTGCAACTGTGTCGATATAATTGACTTAAAAGTGACTTGACATCACCATGTACAAACTCATAACTACTGCACACAAGGTGAAATATAACTATAACATTGGGAACATGGGTACTCCTGTTCACTTGACAACTCATATATTTGATAATGCTTGGACCATGAACTAAGGTTTTAAATGTGCCACAATATTAAATGGTTTATTTCTAACCCCATCGGAATCTTAGATTGAATAAGATATGAGTTGCAACGTCTCAAAATCAAATCGTACTGTGAGAAACAAGTTTGGATCTACTTCAACATGTGCATCATCAGAAATTTCAACAAAGCAACAACTACAGAACACCCCATTATGGAGTGGAATGGGTTGGAAAGAAAAGAGATTTCATTAATGTTCCAATATACTAGTACGAGAATCTTGGAAGTGTTGAACACATTATGGTCGGCAAACCTAAACAACTGAGTACGAATACCAACACAATAGAATTCACCACAGAAGAATTATTGTGGTCAATGCTATATGAGAAAAGGTGTGAGTTGGAGGTGTATTGTAGATGGCATGGGTTAAGAATTCCTAAGGCACATTCAGCCAAGTTACCTTAAGACAAACCTACCAAGGTACTTGCTCATCTCTAAAGAGAGAACAATTAAATGAAAAGGCAACTAGACCGTTTTCTTGTAATCCAAAAAGTTAGGAAACATCTATAGAGGAAGGCACAAGAGCGAGCCATCAAGTCCGTTAATGAAATTACTCTATTAGATAATGATAAAAATATTTCAAACTTCTTAGATTCAAGTAATGATGATTTCCAAAAAAATTTACCTAAAAACATTAGATGTTGTTGTTAATGTCTAACAATGGTGAAAATGTACATTGAACTTTCACAAAATAAGAACTTGTGCTTTCTACAAACACCTTTTGTTACATAATGCAATTTTTTTTTTTTCCAATTTTTTTTCAACTTTTGGTGTCAGAAAAACAATAAGGTATCTCCTGCATCTGTCTCATCAAACGCATTTAAGACTGATATGTGAGTTCCATAGGCTATGGATGCATAAAAAAAAAACCAAAAACTGCATACTATTTCATAGTCAAATTGAATTCACTGTGACCACTTTTCTTGCCCTTAGGAGGGCATTTGTTAATAAAAGCTTTCTAGTATTAACAACAATAATAAATTATATCAACAATTCCAAAAAAATTTGGTGTCCCTTAAATTTATCATAATATTAGACCAATTGTTCATAATATTGTCAAAATCAACTAGTTCTAGATTTGATTAAAGGGGGGAGGGGGGGAAGAGTTTTCCTTTTCCCATTTTAATTTTGTACTTTTTTTTTTCTTCTTCTTGGTCTTCATTATTGTATTACATTCCAATGTCCAAGGTAGAAGTCCTTATTATACACGGTATGACGATGGGGGTAGACTTGATTACTATCCAAATATTATAAAGTTAAAAAGAAACTCAAGGAACATGCAAAAGAAAAATAATGGTTTCAATTGTTAAGCTGTCTTATCACATGATTAAGTTCTTGTCATATATATTAGATATTGCCTTAAACAAGGAAAAAGAAGAATAAGGTAAATTGCAAAGTACACTTCTGAAGTTTGGGGTAGCTCAGATTTTATACCCTGAAGTTTGAGAATTTTGATTTTCATCATGAATTTTGATTTTCATTGTATTACATTCCAATGTCCAAGGTAGAAGTCCTTATTATAAATAGTATGACAGTGGGGGTAGACCCAATTAGTATCCAAATATAATAAAGTTAAAAAGAAACTCAAGGAACATGCAAAAGAAAAATAATGGTTTAATTGTTAGGCTATCTCATCACATGATTAAGTTCTTGTCATATATACCAGATATTACCTTAAATGAGGAAAAAAGAAGAAGGTAAATTGCAAAGTTCACTCCTAAAGTTTGGGGTAGCTCGGATTTTATACCCTGTAAGTTCGAGAATTTTGATTTTCATCCTGAAGTTTAGTTTCGTTAGCAAAACCACACCCTCAGTTAGTTTTGAGTGTTAAGTAACATGTTGGACACTGACATGATTATTTTTTTGCCAAATCAACTATACAAAATGACGCCGTTTCACTTAAGAGAAAGAAATGTTGGTAGCTTCAAAATGGCGCCATTTTTATCAAGATCAAGGTAGTTTGTGTAAGCAATTAGAGCAGAAGAAGCAAGATTCAACATGTGTAGCTGAAGTTTAAGAAGCAATATCTGAAGCACTTGTAGTTTAGTAGCTGTATTTGTATCATTGATAATACGACTTGTAGTTTACCTATAGTTGAGTTTTTTTTTTTTTTTTTTTTTTTTCACACGTGAGAATGGTTGCTAGTCAATTAGTTTAGTTTGTTAAGCTTTAGCTCCTTGTTTTTCATTCTTGGTTGAATCTGATGATTGTATATAAAGGCATAAGCTAAATTAATTCAATACAATTTAGTTTTTCCCAACTCTTTCATTTCTCATATGGTATAAGAGCTCTCTAGATGCTTAAAATTCTAGGGTTTTACAGATTTGGGAATTTTTCTCTTCTTGTCCACCATTGTTGTTTCTCTTCAAGCTTTCTCAAAATCTTTTCAAGCTTTTCCTTTTGCTTTAACGGCTAACACAATAGCAACTAACACTTCCACCACTGAATCTTCATCTTCTTTGCAAGACTCATATAATCTCAATGATCCCCTGTTCTTACATCCTGGAGAAAATCCAGGGGTTGTTCTTACTTCTCAACCTTTGGTTGGAGAAGAAAATTATTGTGCTTGGGCAAGGTTAGTGAGGAAATCTTTGATTGGCAAAAATAAGCTTGGTTTTATAGATGGTTCTATAACCATTTCTTCTCCACTCGTGAATTCGCCAACAGCTATTCAAGCATGGATTTGTGTTGATAATATAGTTGGTACTTGGATTATTAACTTAGTATCACCAAAACTTCAGGGTAGTATCATTTACAGAGATACTGCTTTTGAGATTTGGACTAAGCTTTGAGACACATTCAGTCAAGGAAATGGCACCAAGGTTTTCAGTATTTAGAAGCAGATTGCTGAGATTCATCAGGGAGAACAATCACTCACTAATTACTTCACTCAGCTTAAAGTCTTGCGGGATCAGTTTTAGAATCTTAGTCCATTTCCCCAATGCACTTGTGGTGTGTATGCAATATTAATCAAAGGTTGAAGGATCTTCAAGCCAAAAAAGCCACAATGAAGTTTCTCATGGGAGTCAATGATGTGTTTTCTCAAGTTAGAACACAAATCTTGCTCATGGATCCACTACCTTCTATTAATAAGGCTCATTCTTTGTTCATCCAAGAGGAAATGCAAAGATCTGTCACCAATTCTGTTAGAGTTGAGTCTACTGTTTTGGCTACCAAGAGCTCAGGCAACAATCCAAAAGGAAAGGAGCCTTTATGCACCCACTATGGAAAGTTGGGTCATACTGTGGATAAATGTTACAAACTTTATGGTTTTCCACCAAGTTACAAATTCAAGAACAGGAATATGATGGCTCATCAAGTTTCAACTGTTGCAAATTAGTTCCAGGGTCATTGCTTGGCTCTAAATACTGATTATAATCATGTTGTTACTGCTCAAGCACCTGCATTCACTCTTGATCAGTACCAACAGCTTCTGTCTTTAATTGGAGTTCACCAAACTTCAACAGTTCAAGAACCTCACATGGTTAATGCTGTTTCTTTGCCATCCAATGCAATTGCAGGTACTGTTTCTTGTTTACCACATTCAGTCTTTTTCGCTAAGGTTGTGAATAGAAAGTCTTTTGGTGTTGAAACTTAAGTTATAGATACTGGTGCTACAGATCACATAGTTTGTTCAATGCATTTATTGACTTCTTTTACTGCAATTTCATATACTGTGGTTAAATTGCCTAATGGGGAGGCTGCTCTTATGACTCATGTTGGTACACTTAAGCTTTCTTCACATATTACCCTAACAAATGTCCTTTGTGTGCCTTCTATTTCATTTAACCTGATATCTGTTAGTGCCTTAACTCATTCTTAGCCCCTTTGTTTGGTATTTCTTTCCAATTATTACTTTATACAGGACCTTACCCGTTGGAACACGATTGGAATGGGCCAAATGCATGATGGACTCTATCTATTACAAGGATCTAGCCTTTCCAAAGCTTCCAAGTCTCTTGATGATTTTCTTCTCAAGAATAAGTTCAACTCTTTTACGGCCTTTTCTTCTTCTGTTTCTCTTGCCAACTTGTATTCTTTATGGCATTCTAGATTAGGACATCCATCTAATATGAAACTTCATTCTTTAGGTTATCTTTTTCCTTTCTTGCAAAATTGTTGTACTAAAGACTGCATTGTATGTCCTTTGGCAAAGCAAAAGTGACTACCCTTTCCTTTTCATAATAAAAGAGCTGTTCATTCATTTGATCTTGTTCACATGGATGTTTGTGGGCCATTTTCCATTCCTACTACTGTTGGGCATAGATATTTTCTTACCATTGTAGATGATGCGTCAAGGGCTACTTGGGTTTTCCTCATGAAAGAAAAATCAGAAGTTAGGCCTTTGATTGTTTCATTTTACAATATGGTACATACTCAATTTCAAACCACAATTAAGTCCATCAAAACTGATAATGCTTTAGAATTCAACATGATTGATTTTTACAACTCTAAAGGCATTATTCATCAACAAAGTTGTGTTTACACTCCACAACAAAATTTAGTTGTGGAGAGGAAACACCAGCATATTCTGGAAACAGCTAGGGCCTTACAAATTCAATCCAACATTCCTCTTGTTTTCTGGGGTGATTGCATCCTCACAGCTATGTATTTGATCAATAGACTTCCTACTCCTTTGCTGCAACATAAATCTCCATATGAGATACTTTTCAATCAAATTCCTTCTTATTCTCACCTCAGGACTTTTGGCTGCCTTTGCTTTGCTACTGATGTTACTCCACATAAGCATGAGTTTACTCCTAGGGCTAGGAAGTCAATTTTCTTAGGATATCCCTTTAACATCAAAGGTTACAAGCTATTTGATCTTCAGTCTCACTTTATTTTCATTTCTAGGGATGTAATTTTCCAAGAAAAAGTTTTCCCTTTTGCTTCACACACTTCCCTTCCTTCCTCTGCCTTAATTCCTTTGCCTAGTATTCATTCTATTTTTCTAGTTTTTCTTGATCCTATCTCATTTGTCAATGCTGATTCCATTGTACAGATTCATCATGATCTTGACACAGATGATTAGGCTTTTCCTGATGCCTTTGATCATGTTGTTTCTAATATTCTTGATCATGATGTTTCTGATACTCCAGTTGTGCCTGTTGTTGCTCCTAGAAGGTCTAGTAGGGTGCCTAAACCTCCATCTTATCTTAAGGCTTATCATTGTAATCAAGTTTTCTCAGCATCCAATTCCAATCAGTCCTAATCAGGTACTTCCTATCCTCTTTCTTCCTATCTTTCTTAAGCCACTTTATCTCCCACCTACAAATCCTTTTGTTCCTTTATTTGTACCACCACAAAACCTAAGTATTTTTCACAAGCAGTAAGTGGCAAGATGCCATGGATGCTGAAATTGTAGCTTTGGAAGCAAATAATACTTGAACTATCACTCCTTTGCCTCATAATTAACATCCTATAGGGTGCAAATGGGTCTATAGGATTAAGTATAAGGCTGATGGATCTATTGAGAGGTATAAAGCTAGGTTGGTTGCAAAGGGATTTACTCAAAAGGAGGGTTTAGACTACCTTGAAACCTTCAGCCCTATTGCCAAAATGGTTTCTGTGAAGTGTGTTCTTGCAGTGGCTGCTGTGAAAGGTTGGTTTCTTAGCCAACTTGATGTAAATAATGCTTTTCTTCATGGTGACTTACATGAAGAAGTATATATGGCTCTTCCACCTGGATTTCATAGCAAGGGGGAGCATGGAGAGCAGCTTGTATTCAGGTTAAACAAGTCCCTTTATGGCCTTAAATAGGCTTCAAGATAGTGGTTTCCCAAGTTTTCAACCACATTGATTCAGCTTGGATTCACTCAATTTAAAGCAGATTACTCACTCTTTACCAGGCAACAAGGAGCTTCTTTCATTGTTTTGTTAGTATATGTTGATGATGTTCTCATAGCAAGCAATGATAAAGAGTAAGTTGATCAGTTTAAGGTGATGTTGAATCAAAAGTTCAAGTTAAAGGATTTGGGTGCATTGAGATATTTTCTTGGTTTGGAGGTAGCTAGGATAGCTAAAGGCATCTCTGTGTCAAAGGAAGTATGCCCTTGAGATTTTGGAGGATGTAGGGCTTCTTGGTTGCAAACCTGTCAAAATTCCTATGGATCCGAATCTAAAACTTAGCAAACATGAAGGCTCATTACTTGATGATCCAAGGCAATATAGAAGATTGGTGGGAAGGTTGCTGTACCTAAGCATCACTAGGCCTGACATCACTTTTGCAGTTCACAAACTAAGCCAATTTATTGCTAAATCAAGAAAACCACACCTTGAGGCAGCACTTAAGGTTTTGCAGTACTTGAAGAATGAACCTGGTAAAGGCATTTTCTTCTCAGCAAGTTCAGAGTTGCATGTGAAAGGTTTTACAAATTCTGATTGGGCTTACCAATAAAAATTTGCACTGTGTGTGTTTATGAGTTGTGGTTCCCAACTGATTGTATCGTCCCATACACTAGTAACAGATAGTAACTAACAAGAAACATTCTTTTGAACTACAAAATGAACAAAGACCAAAAGAAAATATAAACTGAAAGAATGTTATACTACCCAAAGATGCAAAAACATTTTCTTTAAGGAGAAAAGCACATTTTAGTCCCTACATTTTCAGGCAATTCCCATTTTAGTTCCTACATTTTATTTTTACCACTTTTAGTCCCTATCTTGAAAAACGCTTCCTGTTTTGGTCCCTGCCGTTACTCATTTAACAAAAATATTCTACGTGGCAAACGATTCAACAGTAAATGTTGATGTGTCTATTAAAATAATATTAAAAAAATATTTGCATTTTTAAAAATGCCACGTCAGCAATTTAATTTTTCTAAAAAGCCACATCAGATAAAAATAATATAAAAATTTCTAACCTAATTATCTTTTAAAAAAAGAAAAGAAATTAATTAAATTAATTTTTTTCCTTTTTTTGGAAGAACATGAAGAATGTGTTCTTCATTTTTCTTCCCCAACTAAGCTTGCCTAGAAAATCAAAAATTAAAAATTCTCTTTTCTTTTCTTGCATTTTCTTAGCAACCAAAACCATAAAATCACTCAAATTTACAAAATAAAAAGATATGCCCATAAAAATTTACAAAACACAAACATTCAACAAGATTTTCTTATGCTTTGAAACCAAACACAAAAAACACAAAACTCAAACCCAGATTTTCGGCCTCCATGCACAACCAAACCCAACGAAGCCTGAATAAGATCTTAGAGAAAACGTACACCTGATTCCACCCTGGATTCAAAATCTTCTCCAAATGAGTAGTTGATTTGGATTCAGACAACATACACCACAAACCCACAAACCCATAAATCAACATACACCACAAACCCAAAAATCAAACCACCCACTACCGAGCAATTCAAACCCAAACCCAATACCTAACTCATCAAACACCCAAACAAAACCCAAAGGCACGACGACCACCACCTCGAACAGAACCCAGCCACCACCAAAACCCGGCTACCAACGAAACCCAACTACCAAAAAGACCATCACGAAACCCAGCCACCAAACAGACCTAGCAAGCACCAAATCTCACCACCAAACTGATCCAGCAAGCACCGAAACCCACCACCAAATGGATCCAGCAAACTTTGAAAAAAACCCACCACCAAAGCCGGCCATCGATTCAACTCCACAACCAAAACCCACCACCGAAACGCCACCACTAAAACCCAGCAACCACCAATTCGATCCAACCAAAACTTAGTTAGATGAGAAGAGATAGATGAGCGAAACATGCTGTGAATAGAGAAAGAGGAATGGGAAACGTAGAAGAGAGATATAGAGGGAGAGATGGAGAAGTGTGAATAGAGAAAGAGGAATGGGAAACATGCTCCTGGCACGTTCTTCACGTTCTTCCAAAAAAAAGGAAAGAAAATTAATTTAACTAATTTCTTTTCTTTTTTTAAAAAATATTTAGGTTAGAAATTTTTATATTATTCTTATCTAATGTGGCTTTTTTTAAAAATTAAATTGCTGATGTGGCATTTTTAAAAATGCAAATATTTTTTTTAATATTATTTTAATAGACATGTAAGCATCTACTGTTGGACCGTTTGCCATGTAGGATATTTCTGTTAAATGAGTAACGGCAGGGACCAAAACGGGAAGCGTTTTTCAGGATAAGAACTAAAAGCGGTAAAAATAAAATTTAGGGACTAAAATGGGAATCGCTTGAAAATGTAGAGACTAAAATGTGCTTTTTGCCTTTCTTTAATTAGTAATTACACACACATGCTGGGATTCACATTCCAAGCTAAGCAAAAGAGGGGGAGAGAGAACTAAAGTATCATTTTATATGTGAATTAATAACAAGCATTTCGAAGGTTCTACTAAATTAATGCTGACTTTTATTCATATATTAATGTATATTTGAGATCATTGCATTGTAAGTTCCAATGTCTAGCACACAACCTTTCTCCTTCATGTGCTCAAAAATCTCAACGGCATTATCAATTCGACCAGCCTCCCTAAGCCCTTAATAAGGTAACTGAAAGTCAAACAATCAGGACTAAACCCATCCACTAACATTGCTTTCAATACACTCTTAGTTTCACTAACTCTACCCAATTTTGACCACCCATCCACCTTAAAAGTGGCTTCCGTTAATTGTTAGATTGATAAAAAAAAGATAAGAAAATTGTAGAGAGTGATCCAAACTGCCTAATGTTCCAACTTATGTTTCTATTTCCTTCTAATCAACTACATCTTAATCCGAATTAGCAAGGTTTAAAATCTTTGTAAAGAATCAAAATAGCAAACCAAATATACAACTATGTAAAATCAATATTTCAAGGATTCCAGTCTTTAAGTACTTACAAGTGAGAAACTTCTGTTGTCTTCTTCTTCCCAAACACATAGCTCGCCAGAACATCCTCCATTCCTACATCATAGCAATTAAGCAATTAAGGTTAAAGAAATTGACCTTCAAGTTTAAAGCAATTAAGCTTCATTTTAGGAAAAGTTATCAAATTTACAACAAAAGCCTAGATTTTTCTATGTTTAGTTTTCTTGAAGCAAAAATTGAATTTTTAGCATAAAACCCAAATGGCCAACCATTACCGATACTCTGTTTTGTTAGGTAGGACAAAGAAAATGAAAATAGAGTAATTTTTATTATATGGGACACTTCAAAAATTAACGATTCCACTTAATTAGACTCCAAAAACTTCATTGCCTATTTGAAATTCTTCTTCAATACCATTAAATTATCTTATACATAACGATTCTAAAAAAAAAAAAAAAAAAAAAATCTTATACATAACAAACACGCACACAAATATATAGGAAGTGAAAGAGGGAAAAGGGGTACCAGAAAGAGGGAGACCTTCACTCCATGAGAGTTAGGACTTGGGGCAGCTTCACACACGAGAAAGAGGGAGGAAGTTCTTTTGTTGAAGAGCGAGATGGGTCTTCTTCGTTGGCGTCGGAATCGGATGAGCTTGAAGCTTCGACGGAGCTTTGGAAGCAACGATGATGGCAAAGAGAGAGGCTTAGCCTTGTGTGGACTGGTACCGGGCTGCTGTGACAATGGATTGAAGGAGAGGCAGTTGCACAGGTGAGAGAGAGAGAGAGAGAGAGAGAGAGAGAAATTTGTTTTTAAGTTTATGTTTTATGAAACAATGGGTGGGTTGAATCCTGAAACAATGGGCGAGTGTGAAATTTTTTAAGGGCAAAATAGTCTTTTTGTCATTTGGTGAGGTGTCAAATATTTAAGCCATTAGATTAAATCTATGGTTGAGAATAGAGCTATTGCACATCGTGCAATACCCTAGGTATTGCACAGGATATGGATCCCGAAAACCCAATCTCCCTCCTGAAATTCCCTATCACACACAAGCTGACGTGTTTGCTTCAATGCACTATTCTTGCTAGTCCCTACCTACCCATGTGTTGTGGCATGTGAATGAAGTGATGTATCATACATAGATTTTTCGTTTTGATATACATATGTTCAAAAACTAATCGAATGATGTAAGCACTTCATCAAAATAAGTCTATTACATCAAAAGTTAATACAATAAAATTAATATAGTATTATATATTAGACATAATTTACATCTACAAATTAAAAGTCGTTGCAATAATAACTTAAAAAGTGGTAGATTATTACATTAATAATAGGCAAAAATGCAAAACTGACCCTCTAACTTTCATTGTTTTTCATTTCAGTCCTCTAACTTTTAGTTTTGTCAATTTAGTCCTCTAACTTTTAATTTTTGTCAATTAAGGCTCCGTTACAACTCAGTTAGTGCTTCCATTAGATATGCTTGAAATGACGCCGTTTTGCTCTTTTTTTTTTATTTTATTTTTTTATAAATTCAGAATTAAAAGAAAATAAGAAATATATGGAAAAAAGAAAAAAAAAAACATTAAGGGGAACGGCGAATAGTCCATGCATTTACATTCCCACCTTTGAACTCGTTCGACATATCATCTTCCAAAAACAGGTCGTCGTCTTCGTCATCCATTTTCTACAACATCCCGGATCGGACCTAACCCGACCTGGGCACCCGACCCGACCACTTTTCCATTTCAGCGGGTAGCGGGTCCAGCAATCTCGATTGAGTTTTCGTTCTCAACAAGCTCAATTTCCTTTGAACCGACGCGTTTGACGTCCACGCCACCACGTCATTGTGGTTGTTGTTGTTGTTGTTGTTATTCTTGTCATCGTTGCTAAAACGACGTCGTACTGAGTCGCTGTTGTTTTTGTTGGGAGTGGGGGTTGAAGATTCAGTTTCTTGAAACAACACCCAGAGCTCCCTTGAGGGCGTCACTTTAAGGGGGGACTTGGAAATGAGAGGCAATTTCCTGTCATTTTCGTTGTGGAGCTCGTCCATTTCCAAATCCATATCCAACGACATCTTTCTCGAAGCCTTTTGCTTGTGCAAGAACTGCTTGATCAATTTGGACGGTGGATCTTTCTCCTCCTCCACCACCGCATTACTATTTTGGCTGCCACCATCATTGCTGCGTCGCACGAAATCAAAACCCGACTTGTCTTGGCCTTTCCAAAACTCGTAACTATTCTCTCTCCAAATCTTGCCACCAGTTTCAGAGGCTTTCATCGTCGAGGAATCTCCGTTGTTGATCTTGACAATGACTTCTTTGCGATGGCTATGACGACGTTGTTCCTTTAATGTTTTCTTCTTCTTCTTCTTCTTCTTCTTCTTCTCCTTTTTTTTTTCTTCAGATTTTTCTTATTTTCTTTTGATTCTGAATTAAAAAAGAAAAAAGAAAAAAGAAAAAAGAAAAAAGAAGAAGAGCAAAACGACGTCGTTTTAAGCATATCTAACGGCAGCACTAATTGAGTTGTAACAGAGCCTTAAACTGACAAAAATTGAAAGTTAGAGGATTGAATTGACAAAACTGAAAGTTAGAGGACTAAAATGAAAAACAATGAAAGTTAGAGGGTCAGTTTTGCATTTTTGCCTTAATAATAATTAATTGCAACAACTTATAATTTTTAGTTGCAATAGAGGCTTTAATACTAAATTGCATTAAGAAATTTTTTTTGCAATAACTTAAATTGAAGAAATCGTTGTAATAACTTGATTTCAATTATTTTGCAATCTATTACAATAGAAATTTCAAAGTGTTAGTTTATTGCAACAAATATATCATTGCAATAACTAAATATTAATTATTTTACTATCTATTGCAATGACAAATATGAAATTGCAACGAATATATTATTATAATTATTTAATACCAATTATTTTACAATCTATTATAATGAAAAATATGAAAAAAAAATTATCTATTACAATAAATATATCGTTGCAATAACTTGACCACAATTTTTTTTGTTAATTATTTGCAATCTATTACAATAAAATTTGTAAAATAATAGTCTATTGCTACAAAATATTTAAAGTAGTAAATTGTTTATTGCAATAGCAAATATATTATTACATCAAAATTATCATTAAAATATTTAAAGTTTATTGCAACGAGATTTTTTTTTTGTAATGCAAACCTATTGCATAAACTATTGCAACGACTTTAATGTTATTGCAACAATTTTTTTCGTTCTAATAAACATTTTTTGTTCCAATGAAGTGGTGTAAAGAGTGCCAAGTGGACATAGAGTATCTAAATTCTCAAAGTTTTACAACCAACAAGAACACATATATTAATTTCCTAAGATAAGGACCTTTTTCTTGTTACTCCTACTTATAAAGCATCCCTGATGATACAAACAAACACCCATCACTCCCTCCCTTTCATTGCATTATCAAATTGTTCCTTTCAATAGTCTCTTACCACAAATTCAACAATGGCAGTCTCAACCATGGCTCTCTCTTCTCCATCATTTGCAGGCAAGGCAGTATAGCTTGCCCCATCCACCCCTGAGCTCGGTATTGGACGTGTCATCATGAGTAAAATAGCCACCATGGAAGCCCATGGTACGGCCCAGACCATGTCAAGTACTTGGGTCCATTCTCTGGTGAGCCCCCGTCTTACCTTACTGGAAAATTCCCTGGTGACTATGGTTGGGACACTATTGGGCTTTCTGTTGACCCAGAAACCTTTGCCAAGAACCATACGTGAGCTTGAAGTCATCCACTGTAGATGGGCCATGCTCGGAGCTCTTGGGTGTGTCTTCCCTGAGCTCTTGGCCCGCAATGGTGTCAGCCCAAATCTTTAGCGAGGGTGGGCTTGACTACTTGGGCAACCCAAGCATGATCCATGCACAAAGCATTTGGCCATCTGGGCCACACAGGTTATCTTGATGGGTGCTGTTGAGGGTTAATGTATTGCTGGTGGGCCTCTCGGTGAGTTGACTAACCCACTTTACCTAGGTGGAAGCTTTGACCCACTAGGCCTTGCTGATGACCCAAAGGCATTTGCTGAGCTTAAGGTGAAGGAGATCAAGAATGGGAGATTGGCTATGTTCTCTATGTTTGGTTTCTTTGTTCAGGCTATTGTGACTGGAAAGGGACCATTGGAGAACTTGGCAGACCATCTTCTGACCCAGTTAACAACAATGCTTGGGCTTATGCCACAAACTTTGTCCCTGGAAAGTGAGCATGACAAAATGCGAATTTTTTACTTTTTGGATTGAGATTGTTTTTGTAAATTATTTGGAAACGTAATAAAAAGCATTTATCTGTGGCATTTAAAAGTTTCATGTGATGTAACTAGTGATTTTTTTGTGTATTGACATATCTTTGCTTGTGAACTGAGAATTATGCCACAATGAAACCACAATCGCTTTCCAGTACTACGTTTTTTAGTGAGCTAAACTTTGTAATATATTCAAATTACTATTATAGTAAGTTAATAGCTATAAGGTTATAACAATAAATGAATACAAGTAACATTTTTTTTTTTTTTTTTTTTTAATTTATGGTTCAACTGTTAGCAAGAGTAATGCAATATTCCCAAAGAATCACTAATTTACTATTGTACGAGACTATTTAGACTAATTTCTCAAGAACAAGAAAATCATGATCTACTAATAATAACCACGGTATAAAAATGGCAAATCTGTATTATAATTATGTGGGTTTGGAGAGATTGAGAAAGAGATGGCAATTTGAGTCTAACCAAGAAACTAGCCTCTTCCAAGGTTCACCTGGCCTATTTGGTATGTGATTCCAAACAAAAATTTTCAGTGTTTAGACACTAAACTGTGGTTCTAAAGAAAGAAAGAAAAGAAAAGAAAAAATCCTTTTGATAAGAGTGTTTTTTTAGGAGTGTTTGAGTTACGTTGCTCATTTTAAAGTGTTTAAATACTAAATTTAGAAAACTCCTCTTACTGGTTTTTAGTTTTCAAACAACGTTGCTCAATGACACTTTTGTAAATATGTTAAAAACCATAGGGTCCACTTGATTAGACAACATATAAAGTTTCGTTTTTCAATTTCAACCATGGGGCCCACTTATCAGTTTTTTTTTTTTTTTTTAAACACACATATATACCAAACACACAATTATGCTTTTTCACATACTAAAATACGTTATTTGAAACATAGTACCAAAAACATTTTTTGCTTTATGAATACTGTAAACACTTACTTTTACAATATTTCTTTAAATCACAGTTTTTACATCATTTTAAACAACGATATTAAAAATCTCCAACCAAACGGCTTGTGTTTCTTTTCAATTTTTGCTACTAGCAGCTAGTGTAGGACATGGTGAGGGCAAAGAATAGGATTCATGTAAGCAACATACCCGAATGATGGAGTCAAAAAAATTTTCAACATCGTCAAGCTAAATATATCAATAATTGTTAAGTCCCCAAAATGACATATAATTTTCTTTCATTAAATCATGCTAATTATCATTTTAGTTATTAATCATAATTAATACTCTTTAAAAGTTTTAAATCAAACTTTTTTTTTGTTAAATATATTAAAGATTATTATTAGAATATAATAATAATTTTCGACAACATAAAGTAATACAAATCAATTAATTTCATATCAATTAATTTCAAACTCAATTACATTAAATAATAATGTATGAGACTTGTTTGAAATGTCACTTAGTTGTAGGCCAACTGGTTGCAAATGGGTTTCAAAACCAAACAAGATTCTAGAGGTATAAGGTTAGACTTGTTGCTAAAGTATTTAGCCAAAGATAGGGAGGTCTAGGGCTGCTCTTTTGCTAAAGATATCATCAATATGAGCACATTAATTCAATGCAGCGTAATGGCATTGACAATACAATCAATTTCTTTTGATGATTCTACATGACTGACGCACAAATTCAGTGTCATTACAAGACATTTGATTAAAAAAAAGCCATTATTTATGCTCACACTCTTTGATGAAGTTTTCATTCTATTTCTAACAAACAAAATATTTAAGCTAAAAGCTGAATTTCACAGTTCTCATATAAACAATTAAAAGACATTTGTGACCCCTCTACTTGGTAGTCTATGATCAAGCCTTCCCAATAAGACTCGAATTCTTATTCCATATCACAACTCCGCAAAATCTTATTGAACTGGCTCTCTAGTTCAACATTTTCATAATAACTTGCTAAATGTTGTGCTACATTGTTTACTAGGTGTCATTTGCAAAGGCAATGACATGTCTCATGAATCCCTCCCCAACAACACATTTATTCAGAAATGAAGCCTGCCATCCTCATCCAACAGCTTTAACATATAAATTGGAACTAACAGAACCTCATAACAAAGAGGGAGAAGGGTGTTAGGAGAATGACAATAAATTCACAATAATTTTTAGTACTTATTGCCAAAATCATTTATGTTTTGAGTAGACATACGTTGTATTTCAATGGAAGTGTGAAAGAAGAGGCACATTAGCCTTGTGTGGGAGAGAAGGTATACATTAAACTTCGATCTAAAACAATGTGAAAATATTTAATATACATTGATTGCTTTCATGATAAAATGAAAAATGTATCCAATGCAACAAGAAGTTGGGTGAAGGTCAAAGGAATATCAAATCCACCAATGCAGCTGGAGCCTTCATCAAAATAAAAACAGCTCTATTTAATCTCTCATGCTGTACATCAGATTGTTAGCCAGGCCTCCCACTTAGAACATCTATAAATCAAGCATTCCAATCTCAGCTTGAACTTTATATAGATACACCGTACAACACCCACAAATTAAGCGTGTTCCAATCTCAGCCACACTTTTATATAGAAAAAACCTGATAATGTTCCTCCAAGCAAGCTTGCGTGGAGAAGGCTGTTTTTGCCAAAAGAGAAGTGAATCATCATCAGCAAACAAGCTTAAGGCTGGTTTGTGGCCCTTGCTCTGGCCACAGACTTCGCGTAAAGTTCCTCATAGTGTGCTGCTGATGACTCACAACTAAAATCTATATTCATGTCATTCTGAACAAGCTGCTGCCATTTCTCAGGGTTATTCTTGTAGAGGTTAAACGCACGTTCCAAAGCATTGTTTACACACTGTCAAAATAAAGATGCATCAGAACAGTCCATCCACACAAGAGGAGAGAGGATAAAACAGAAGTCTCTACATATGATGCTAAGATTCGTAGCTGACTGCAATAGCCTAAGGCTCTAACAGACTAGAGCAGCAAATTACCTGCTTAATGCTTCAAACATGGATGCTAAAGAAATTAATGAACACAAATACAGACATAGAAGTACTCAATTACAACCCAGTATTCCACTGATTTACCTGTTCATCATGATTTAAAAAGGTAAATCCATTCCGGAACTGGAGAGGTATAGTATCATCATCAATGTCGAAAACGCTACACAAGAAAAAAAAAAGAATGTTCAAATAAGATATTTCTGAAAGGAATAAACTTGAACCACAATATGGCGACGCTATATAGGAGGCTTAACCCACCTGTCATTCAGACCACCGGTTTTTCTTGTAATTGGTACAGAGCCATATCTCATGGCTATCAACTAGAGAAAATATACAAGGAGTTAACACGAAAAATAAAGCAAAAAAAAAACATAATAGGATTTGGATTCAACACTAGTACATTGAAATAAAGTGTTTAGCTAGAGGCTTATATGCCACAGATGAGGATAGAGAACAT
Source organism: Quercus wislizeni (assembly GCA_023055345.1). Lineage (NCBI taxonomy): Eukaryota > Viridiplantae > Streptophyta > Magnoliopsida > Fagales > Fagaceae > Quercus > Quercus wislizeni. The sequence continues at coordinate 21,857,448 of JALGQJ010000002.1, forward strand.
AGCTAAAGTAACATCATCCAACATCATCCATTGATTTCAAGAGTCATCTTTTCCACATCTCAGTTTTTAAATGAGAAGTGTAGGGGTTGTGTGGCTTCTTTAAGTCTCTCTCCATTAAGTGCAATTTGATAAGAGAGAAATGTGCTCAGGCAAAAGGAATACAAAAATATAATACAGAGAATTTGTATTAAAAAGGTATACACAAGGGCAAAAGGAATTTTCAAAACCCAAGGGGCCATCTTCCGATCATTGACAAATCTCTTTTGGTCATGCATGTGCAGTTGGTTATTTTGGATAGTTTAATTTTAACAATTCCATAATTGTATTAATATTGATTGTAGGGTTCAAATATTAGAGTTGAAAGCTAAATGGAATCGCATACATCATGTTTCGCATCTTCGATCTTTGTTTATGACTTAATGTTTATATTCATCAAAATCTTTTTGTTTGAAGATGTACACAAATGTACTTTCCCCCTTTTTTTTTGGGCCACCAATGGAATAGTAAGTCATAGAGATGATAGATAATTCAATGGTTGGCATTTCCAAATACTAGAAAGGTGGTGATTTTTTTTTTTTTTTTTTTTTTTGACATCCTAGAAAGGTGGTGTTAAGTTGAGTTTGGGTTCGGTTGACAAGACTTTCAAAACAAGAACTTTTCTAATTGACACCATTTATATTTAAGAGAATATATGTATTCTATATTTGTTAATTTGATTCACTTTGGGTGAGAATTAGTTTAAATTTGTTAATTTGATTATTTTGGTATTTTGAGTTATAGTTTTGATGAAATTGGAATATTAGACTCCATCGTGTAAAATGCATTCATTTATCGAGTAATGAGTATAGATAGTTAAATACTTAAATGAAAGCCCCTTTCTTTTTTAAGCCTAAGAAAGTTGCCTTAATTCGATGAATGAACCCAACCATAAAACTTGATCCCTATATGTTAGGTTGTAGATTTTTCAATATAAGGAGGTTTGATTGGGTTAAAAAAATACCTAAAACCCAATCCAATTCGTGAAACATATAACTTTTGTTTTATAATTATTTCCTTTTACCATCGTGCCAATATGTTAATTATTTTACTTTTAGAGTAGATGAAATTTGATCTAAATATCTCGTATGAAAATAAAAAATGATACTAGTTGAGCAAACTAGAATGACACTCAAACTTAATAAAACAAACTAATCACGTGTGTGAACAAACTAGCCTCCTGCATGTCAAAGTCGCCAATATGTTTTCTTTAATTATTTTATTAGTTGACTTATTGAATAGAATTATTAGATTTCATAAGGAAATATATAAAACTGGTGAGTGATAAAAAGAGATAAAGTTTAATGTTTGGGATTTGTGGCTAAAAAAAAATCACTAAATTTAATGATGTAAATAATAGAATAATGATTTTCACCAACAAAAAAAAAAAATATAATAATAATAATAGAATAATGATTGACTTTTCTTTTATAAGTTTCCATAAAAGTTATAGAATTATAATTTTTAAGAATAAGCAAATGAATGACCAATTATAATACTGACAAGCCTGATCTAAAGTTTTAATGATTAAGATAGGTTGAGATAAACTTCTCAACCACATGAAATACAGTTTGGCCTAGTGGTCTAGGCGCCGGATTTAGGCTCTGGTCTGAAAGGGCGTGGATACGAATCCCTCACCTGTCAAAAATGTATGTTTTGTGTAGTTTTTCTGTCTCCCAAATCCTAATCCTTTCTTTGACTCGTTTACTCTTTTAGCACCTAGCTTCTTGGCAGTTGGCACCACAAGCCAACCCATCTTTTTGGCTTTTATTAATAGCAACTTGTACATGTAGTGCACATGCTGCATAGTTGAAAAACAAAAATGTTACTTCATGAATAGCATTAAATGTTGGTTTTGGAGGTAATTTTGATACAAATTTAGGTATCTAAAGTTTTGTTTTTACGTGGTGGTTTGTGGGTAGAACACGTTTTTGGGTATGTTTACAGTATTGCCATAATCTTTATTATCACTACTAGAGGTAGACCAGTGGCCAATAGGACTTGTGATATTGGATCAATGAGCTCAAAGTCAGATTTGGATTTCTTATTTTGTTTCAAAGAATCACAATTTTCTTCTTTGCTATGTTGATTGTTTGACAACTTGACGTTTCCTACTTTTCTAGCCCAGAAGATAGTTCAAAACAAGTCTAGTTAGGATTGTCACATATATTATTGGTTGAATTTTGCCTATAAATTTTGCTTCATTCGATTCAGCTTTCAACTCAATGTCTAGTATTTCTATAGTAATGCTATCTTCAAAGAGTCGGTTTGATTGTAGCTTTTGTCCCCTTCTACTTACTGTTCAAAGAGATGTGTCACTCCTTCCCATCCGCTTCCAGAAAGATTTATTCTCACAAGTATTGTATAATCTGCCAGTCACAGTAGCCCTAATCTATAATCTATAATAATATATATAAAAGTAAAGACTTTTCAATTTATATCTATAATAATATATATAAAACCAATGAAGTTTCATTTCGTATTTAATAAGAGGTTTAATTTTTGATTGACATTATTGAAAAACACTTGTTTGCATCACATACAAAACCAAAATAGCAGAAGACTATGGATTTACTTGTAAAATACAAGATAAATCATGAACTAAGAATCTTAGATACATGGTTTGATACACATACTTTGCTGAAGTGAAAATCAGAAAAACAAAGTTGAGATAGAATCTTGAGAAAACCAAAGATCCTCACCCCAATTTTACAGCAGCCCTAAAGAGTGGGCTCTTATTGTCAGAAATCTTGAAGAAGAACACTTCTCCTTCTTGGTTTTTGCAAATAGTCAGTTTTTCTCTATTATTCTCTGCGTATTTTCCAAGAGAAAAGACTTGTCTTTTTTGGAAAAGGACTAATAATTATTTTATTTAAAATAATATCTACTTTCATTTTTTTCTTTTCCGACAAAATTACTAATTAATAAATTAATTAGTTTGATATAATAAAGTTTTAGCTCTTATGGGCTTTGGGAATATAATTCCACTCTAGAATTTATTAATAAAATTATATCCCAAAAATCTAAACTTACTAACAACATTTGGAAAAAATTAGTTTGGGAAAAAATTAGGAGGTGGAAACAAAATCACAAGGACACACTAATTTATTTTTAAAATTCATATGAAATACCAATATTCTCTCTTTTAATATATTTAAATTTGACACCATGTGACCTCATGTATATATGCATACAGACACTTCCAAACATAATCATTTAAGGCTATACAATATAGCTTTCATTGACCAAAAAAAAAAATCATTCAGCAAGGAGCTTTAATGTGTTAAAATTTCTAATGAACTCAAATCAACCTCAAAAGTAGAGAAAAACTTATGAATATAAATATGAGCAAGACTTAGGTATAGTACTTAGGTACTGTTCTTTAGGTTCCTCTTTTAAGATTCTACCATGTTGATTTTTTCTCATTGGATGAAAGTATATTTTTTAGTTAACCACATGGTTGAATCATAAAACGAGAACCTAAGGAACAACATCTAAGATACTATACCTAAGTTTTGTCTTATAAATATTATCAAAATCTCAATATTTTCAAGTCAGTTAAAGAGTTGTGAATTTGAATCCATTTTGTTTTTCACCTTTTCCTTATATGCATTTTTTTAAAAAAAATTTCATCAAGATTTTCTTGTATTTGCATTTGCATTTGCTTTTTTTTTTTTTTTTTTTTTTTTTTTTCTCTTTTGTCCACCCTATCTCTCCATTATTCATTTTTTCTTCTACCACCTTATCTGTCCAATCAGCATTTAATCAACCATGAGTGGTGGCTTTACACTATTGAAATGGGAAGCCCTTTTTTATAAATAACGCATCATAGTAGATTAGCACTATATCAAAGATAGCCATTTCCATTATCTTTCAAAAAATTGAGAAAATACAAATTTTTTCCAAGGCTCTTAATAAATATTTGTTTCACGATCTTAACCTACAAGTAAGTTTAATATTGAGTAAACAAGTGTGAATATACTAAAGTAGAAAATACAATGTGTACTTGACTTTTATGTATCGACACAAGAATTCGTATATTATCAAAAAAAAAAAAAAATTCGTATTTATCTCAATATAGTCCCGTACTCCCGCATTTTGTTATGATACATATACAATTTCCAAGTAATTTCTAAAATTTTCAATAATTTTATATTTTTGAATAATCAACAATTTTTTTTTAAAAAAAATAGAAATAAAAAAATGCCCTCAAAAAATAGAAAGAATTAAACTAGGACAATATAAACAACACCCACTTCAGGAATTTTTTTTTTTCTTCTCATCGACACGACACGTGTTTTTGGCATTATAAGTGAAGAACCATGAAAAGCATAACATCTTTGGGGATATTAAATTTATATTTTGAAATTTTCTTTCACAAGTCAATGACTTAATTTTTTATTTTCTTTTTCAAAAGTTCATCAAGCAATTTTTTGGACTTGTGACTTAGGTTGTGTTTGGTATTGACTTAAAAAGTCAGTTTTTATTTTTTTTAACTATTTAACTTATTTTTACTACTGTTTAGCTTATTTTTGCTACTATTTATGAGTTCTATTGTACTTTTTGATACTATTCATGAATTCCACTATACTATTTCAGCTACCTTTTAGCTTTATTTACAATACTTTCAACAAAAAAAATTTCAATTTCAGTTAAATAAGTTGTTCCCAAACATTAGCTTTAATGTACAAGATATCTTGTCGTAGGATGAGACACAATATTGTTAGATTTTAATTTGAAATATTTGAGCAAGTGTGTCTGACAACATCATAATGGTGATAGACAATGATAGTCTTAGGTTGACTATATTTCCTTAGTGTAGGTCTAGATATGATAGCTAATTAAGACCCAAGCTTAGGGCAATTTGGTTGAATATGACCAACACCACAAAGGTGACAAATAGGGGGCAAATTCAACTTTTTCTTGTAACCTGGAAGGAGGTTTAGACATGAGTTTTGTAAGAAATAGAAACTTGCAGGAAAATAAGTAATCGGTTTTTCGGCATACCTCTCTTGGCCTAAACCGATGATCACACAGGAGCTTTGAGATTGTTCTACGCTGTCTAGGGCCAGCCTCCATGCAGACCAGCTATTCAAACACGTTTTGAATTCCAGTTTGTGCAACCCACAAACCAAAAATGTTTCTTTGACGGTGTTCCACACTACTAGAGAGATTCAAACATAACCCACAACCTAAGAGCCTCACAATACTCTGTAAACACTATGAGAAATGTGGAATTCGTTCACTATTCAATGGGTACCATCCTTGGTTTTTATATACACATCACTCCATTAATATTGAGTGGGATAGTGGACTTAGTGGGGTAGTGTAACGGTCCAATACCATTACTCCATAACTCCTAGATGTTACAATCTGAGGCAAATAGAGGGACATGCGCACATTGGATGTTTGTCCATATTCTTTCAGTTTCTAACATCTCCCACTCATCCACTATGGGCATGGCCTTATTATCCTTCTCTCAATGTGTTTCTCAGTGTGTTCATACTGGCAAATAGGTTGTGCGATTGCCGAGCACACTTGAAAAACATATTTGGGAGCACTATACTAAATCTTATACCAAGACCAGCATAGCAACATCCCTAAAGTGTCTCGTTATGCCCTAGACATATATTAACACATCGAATCAAGCATCTCTAATCCCTCTTGAGTTTAATACTTAGACTTATGCTTGGTCCATCATAACCATCTAAATGTACTTACGATTATTTCGCTACCATAAGCACTATAACCTATCAATAGTGAGTACAAATATAAGGATGTGTTACAAAAAATAGTCTTCCCTTTGCACTCATGTCCTTCAACTTTGGTCCAATCGCTTTCCCAACAATGTCCCTTTAGACCGAATCCAACATGGCCATAGGTAACATGCCAAAGTAGCAGACATCAAAACCTCAGCTTCAAGACATAGTCAAAAGTAACAAGGGCATAAGTAGAATCTTAATGAAAGATCCATGGGACTCACACAGTGAAGAAGCAGGGATTTATTCTCTCACCTCCGCTTTTGGTTGAGCAAGAACATGTAGTATGAAATACATGTTACAGTGGAGTTCTCTTAAGTAAGAGCGTATGTCTTAACTCAATACACCGTACAAACCTTAGTCTAGTCGCTACTCAAGCACCTAACTAGAGTCATTTATTCGCTTGCCACCTCAGACATCAAATAAGGTCTTACATCTCGCTAACCACTGGCTACATGGATGTACGGGTTATTCATGTACGGTCTAATCAAGATAAATATATTATAGACCTCATCTTAGTCCCAACTAAGGCAACATCTGTTTGTGTCAACCATCTATATATGCTACATAAGCATTGAATGATACAATGTCTCATCTTTGCTCACTACTCAAGTGCTAGAGGTGATCGCTCATGTGACTGAGACGACCTAAGCTTGTCGACATACCTTTCATTCCATAGAATTCATCATATGGTATATGTGTGTGTATACATACATATTATTAACTGAATAACATCATATGTATTTAAAACAAAATATCCTAAAAGAGTACAATAAATGGCAATTAAAACAACATATCATCATATTCTACGTAGCCCTAAACTCCTAACATGAGCCTGAAAGACATCCCTTCCTATAGGCTTTGTAAGAGGATCAACAATCATGAGGCTTCTAGAAATGTGTTTTAGAACCACTTCATTGTGAGCAACCATGTCTCGAATGTAGTGATATCGTATATCAATGTGTTTGGTTCTACCATGATACTTAGAATCTTTAGCATAGGAAAGTGTTGCCATGCTATCACAATGTACCGTAACGGGATCTGAGGCATCCTTGACAACCTTAAGATTCTGAAAGAACCTCCTCAACCAAACTACTTCTTGAACAGCTGCTGAACATGCTACATACTCTGCTTCCATAGTTGATAATGCTATACATGGTTGTTTCTTGCTACTCCAAGTGATAGCGCCATTATTTAGCAAGAAATCATATCCAGATGTAGATTTACGTTCATCTAGGTCACTACCCTAATCAGCATCACTATAGCCAATCATACGCAAATATGAACCCTGATAACAAAGGACATAGTCCGCTGTCCCTTTTAGATACCTTAATATCCTCTTGACAGCTTTCCAATGAGCAAGTCCTGGATTAGACTGAAATCTGCTGACTAATCCAACAGCATAATATATATCAGGCCGAGTACACATCATTGCATACATCAAGCTTCCAACTACATTAGCATAAGGAACATGAGCCATCTTTTCTTTTTCATCTTGAGTCTTAGGACACATATCAAGGCTTAAGCTCTCATTTTTTGCAATTGGAGTATCTATGGGTTTGCAATTATGCATTTGGAAACGTTCAAAAACTTTCTTAATGTAGGTTTGTTGTGATAAACCTAAAAGTTTCTTTGAGCAATTCCTAAGGATTTTAACCCCTAGAATATAATCTGCCTCACCCATGTCCTTCATCTCAAAGTTAGAGGGCAACCACCCTTTTGTGGCGATAATCATCTCTCATTATCAGCCAATAATATGTCATCGACATACAATGACAAAATAATGAACCTTCCCTTGGATCTTTTTACTTAGACACAGTGATCTTCTTTGATCATTGTAAACCCATTCGATAGAACGACTCGATGAAATCTCAGATACCACTGTTTAGATGACTGCTTTAAACCATATATGGATCGCTTAAGTTTGCACACTTTGTGCTCTTGACCTTTGGTCACAAAGCCAATAGGTTGATCCATATAGATTTCTTCATATAGTTCTTCATCGAGAAAAACTGTCTTAATGTCCATTTGGTATAATTCCAAATTCAAGTTTGCAACAATGGCCAGAATAAGTTGAACAGAGGCAAACCTCACAACTGGAGAAAAGGTTTCCTTATAGTCAACACCTTCCTTTTGAGTGTATCCTTTTGCCACTAATCAAGCTTTATACCTTTCTATTGACCCATCCGCTTTGCGTTTGATTTTAAGAACCCATTTGTTCCCAATTGCTTTATGCCCTGATGGTAGGTCTACCAGATCCCCGACCTGATTAGTCCTCTTAATCTTCATTTCATCATTCATTACTTTCATCCACTTATCACTAACAGAAGATGAGAGAGCCTCTTGCACAATTTTTGGCTCATCATCATCCTGTGAAGCAATCATGAAAGCTTCCCCCTCAATCTCAAAACGACGACGAGGAACATTTCCACGGTTGCTTCTACGTGGCTGAGGTTGTTGTGGATCAACTTTTAGTAGTGTGCTCCCATTAGGTTGTGAGTCGCTCCTACTGTCTTTAGGAGTTTCAGGAATTTCTTCCTTGTCCTCTACTAGTCTACTTGGGGCGCCTACCTCTTGATCCATCATTTCATAAAGAGTCAAGTTTTTTTCAACCTCACCTATGTTAGGGAATTCACTTTCAATGAAATCAACATCACGTGACTCCAATTTAGTCACACTTCCATCAGGTTGTTCACCTATCAACACATAACCTTTGGAATGATCAGAATATCTTATAAAGATACACTTCTTTCCTCTAGGTCCCAACTTCCAATGTCTATGAGAAGTATTGTGAACATAACCTATTGAACCCCATGGCTGCAAGTCATTCAAGTCAGGTTTCTTGCCAGTCCATAGTTCGGTTAAGTATATAGGCTACAGTCAAAAGTGCATCCCCCCAATACGAAATCGGTAAGTTTGCTTGCGCCATCATTGGCCTAACCATCTCTAGCAGTGTTCAATTTCTCCTTTCTACCACACCATTTTGTTGCGGTGTATAAGGCATCGTTAACTGCCTTGCAATTCCCTTTTCATCACAGAGCTCCTTAAACTGCTCAGATAGATACTCACGCCCACGATCAGTTCTGAGAGCCTTAATGCTCTTGTCTAATTGATTCTCAACCAATCTCATGTATCATCTAAAGCATTCTAAAGTCTCAGACTTATGAGAAATCAAATAGACATGACCATAACGTGTATAATCATCTATAAATGTGATGAAGTAGAAACCTCCATGCCTTGTCCTCACATTCATTGGACCACATATATCAAAGTGGATTAATTGCAATGGAAAAGATGCCCTTGTGGCTTTTCTAAATGGTTTTCTTTTTGACCTTCCCATAAGACAATGTTCACATGTGGACAAAGTGACCTTAGCGAGATTGCCCATAAGGCCTTCTCTAGCTAACCTAGTCATCCTTTCTTGCCCTATATGGCCAAGCCTAGCATGCCATATAATTGAATTATTAGAAGCATTATTAGATGAAGTCAAAAAAATTGAACTATCATTATTATAATATTATCCAAAATAAAAAAACCATTTGAAATAAAACCACGACCATAATAAACTGTTCCTAATTGCAATAAAACATAATTATTCTAAAAAATAAACCGGAAATCAAGTCTCAACAAAGTAACTACGGAAAGTAAGTTCCTCCAGATCTCTGGAGCATACAGTACGTCATGGAGTAACAGAGTGCGACCACCATGCAATTCTAGTTTGTAGGTACCAATTCCAAGTACCTCCACGCTAGCTTCATTTCCCACCTTGATGTCTCTACTGCCAACAGGAATCTGGCGGTACTCCATAAATCCCACTCTATCTCTCGCTACATGTTCTGTTGCTGCTGAGTCTACAGTCCACATAGGAGCAGAATTAGCAACAAGGACATGACTAGTTACAAAATCATGGTGATGTAGGATTAGGTGTTACATTTTTTGGCTCAGTGCATTCACGAGCAAAATGTCCTTTCTTTCCGCAATTATAACAAGTCAACTTAGACTTGTCCTTCTTTGCGCGCTTTCCTCTAGTATTGCTCTTGACAAACTTAGCCTTCTTAGGTGGTGGCCCATTAGGTCTCTCTTGTCCAAGAGTGTAATTAGGTTGCTTGCGTTTAGGCCTAGATGCCTTACACGAGCTAGTCTCAGCCATGTGCATAGAACTAATCGGCTTGCCTACTTTAAAGCGCTCAGCTTTAAGTTCCAAGTGACGAGCCACATCATCAAATGTTTTGATGTTCTCATTATGTGTCAAGTCTTGACACATCGTCTCCCATGAACTTGGTAATGAACGAATCACTGCCTGGACTTGTTGTTTGTCAGTAAGATTGTTTCCAGCTGATTTGAGCTCTCGAATCATAGAGGACATCGCCTTAAGATGCTGCTTCATCGTATGTTCAGAGCGCATCTTATATGAATCAAATTTCATTGTTAAGCCACACAGTCTAGTGGCCGATGTCCCTCGATATCTTAGCTTTAGAGCTTTCCACATGTTTTGTGTAGTTGTATACTACTCAAATTCACCAATCAAGTCATTGTGCATACTGCTCAGTATTGTAAAGCACGCGCACAAATCCTTCTTGCACCAACTTTCATAGGCAGCAAGATCACGTTGGTGTTGCTCAGTGCTTCCCTCATCGTGTTTACTCAACGAATGAGTTAGAGTCTCTAGGACTTCTTGCTCATTCAACACATACTGGATTTTGCAGTGCCAAATATTGTAATTTTCACCATCCAGTTTCTCTCCTTTATTGAGATTAGTAACTATACATTTGCAAGCCATTTCACTACAAAATTTCACAAATGGGACATTACACACACATTTCAAAAATTTTGACATTCAATCTAAAATAAACTTTGATAATCAACACACGTCGCAAGATCGAAAATTGGCTAAGCTTCTTAATCATCTCTTGTGCCACTAGTGTTTATTACTAAGCTTAGTTTTAATCTATTCGTGCAAAATTATGTATGAGAGATAACGTAACTCAACCATACTCCCACCATTCCATATTTCAATTCTAAGCATATTTACAAAGTATATGTATTGAAAATAATTCACCAATATTATCAATTAACTATTAAGCCAAACATGCTATTATAATTTAAACTCATGAGAACAATTCATATAAGCATCTCATTATTTCACTAAGAAATAATTATTCCTTTGTCGCGTTAAATATATTTAACGTTGTGTATATATATATATATATATATTTTAAATACCATATTTCACTAAGAAATAATAATGAAATTAAGTAATTTGCAAAATTAAATCAATCAATTCCATATCATTAAATATTTCTTAAAAAATATATACACCACCAATGAAGAGCAGCATCATCATTAATATATTGCAGCAGCCCTTTAAATGTAAGAATAATAAATAGTCATGATATTTAAACTAGAAATACTATTCACCTGGCATGCTACAGGTTTAAGAGCAATTCCAGAACAAACAACAAAAAACTTTTAAGCCACAAGAAAATTTATGGCCCCACCATCTTTATTTTTAATTTTTTAAAATAATGGTGAAACAGATGCAATAAGCTTTAATAGGCAAAAAAAAAAAAAAAAAATTCACAAGGAACAAGATCCCAAACGTGGCCCATTGTACCATGTATGCTAAAAGTATTTGAGCAAATACAAATACTATTTATGTAATAAACTATTGTGGGACCCCTTTTTTGTTTTATTTAATTTGCTACCACTCTAGCTCTTACAGCAAGAGAAAGACACGTGATGTGTAGCAGTGCAGGTTGTCTTCAACCTTCATCCTTTCAATTTCTTTCGGCCAGAAACACGAGTTTCAGACATGAAACTCAAAGTTTTATTTCTTCTTCATTTAAAGTCCATTTTTAATGTACCATATACCAATTTAAAGCTTATTACATATAGATTCATAATATGAAATCATATTTTGTAAACAGTAATCACATAAGAGCAGTTTTGTCCTTAAAGTTTTGGTGTTCTAAGTTTTGTTAAATTATATCTCTTGGCACACTTAGAGATTTGCTATGAAACTTAAGGTAGATATTAATACATGTAATATAAACAACATATATTAATTTCAAAGCACAAAATGCTCAGAATCAAAACTTGCCATTAAAGGCCATGTGAGGTGCATAGAAATTCACAGCATATCTCAGAAGAATAAAACGTATTAAAAACTAATCATATATACCTATGACATTGAGAACAAAATATAGAAGCTCTAATACCAATGTAAGAAATAGAAACTTGCTGCGGAAAATAAATAATCAGTTTTTCGGCATACTTCTCTTGGCATAAACCGATGATCACACAGGAGCTTTGAGATTGTTCTACACTATCTAGGGCCAGCCTCCACGCAGACTAGCTATTCAAACACGTTTTGAATTCTAGTTTGTGCAACCCACGAACCAAAAACGTTTCTCCGACGGTGTTGCACACTACTAGAGTGATGCAAACATAACCCACAACCTAAAAGCCTCACAACACTCTGTAAACACAATGAGAAATGTGGAATTCGTTCACTGTTCAATGGGTACCATCCTTGGTGTTTATATACACACCACTCCATTAATATTAAGTGGGATAGTGGACTTAGTGGGGTAGTGTAACGGTCCAATACCATTACTCCATAACTCCTAGATGTTACAATCTGAGGCAAATAAAAGGAAATGCTCACATTGAGTGTCTGTCCATATTCTTTCAGTTTCTAACAAGTTTTATTTAAAATACTACTTTTTATTTACTCTTTCACACTAAGTGTTAGTTTGGATATGAACGCGTTTGCGTTAGTGCTTGCGTTTGCGTTTGTGCTTGCGATTGCATTTTTTGTGTGAGTCTTGTGCACTGTTCACGAGATCTGTAAATACAGATTTCAACAAAATATTCTTTAAAACTGGGTCCTACGGCACTATTCACACATTTAAAAATTATTTTACTACAGTGTTTTCAGTTTTCAGCAATAAGCAATATTCAAATAGACCCTATCTTATTAGTATAACTGTTAGTTGTGTATTGATGCCAGATGTCAACATTAATGTTTATGTTGGCAAAATCCTATAATTATGAAGGGAAAAATAATTTAGAAACACATGCTGAAGGGCGGTATGGAAAACTCAGACATCTTAGACATATCTACAATTGAGATGCCTACTAACATTGAATGCTACAATTCATGTTCATCTATATATTTGTCAAATGAGAAGTGACAATCTCAATGCAATAGGATGGAGTAGGATATGCATAAATATATTCTTCTCATTTGTTTTTCTCATCTTTTGATTTTTCTTTGAATTACGTATTAAAAAAATTCGATCAAGTATGTTGGCTTGTATGCAAAGAACATGATCAAAATTCTTAAATCTTAACAAGTGCTTGGACTTTTAGTGAGTGGTCTATTTGCTTCAAATTTGAAAGAAAGGGTACAGTCGAGCCATATATATATATATATATATATATAAACATATGTATTAAGCTTATGTTCATACATAAATCAATACACTAAAATCAATAACTAATAATCTATAGAACTAGCTAGGTGAAAAAAATCTAAATGAATAAATATATACGTAATTAACTTAAATTTAAATGTTTATATAATAATTCACGTAGAAGAAGACATTTATTGATTTTTTTAAAGGATATAAAAAAAAAAAAAAAATTACCCTTAGCTATCCTAGTTACATAATCATTATACTATTTCATATATATATATATATATATATATATATATATTTTTTTTTGAGAATGACTTAGTGCTGGTTTGGATCCAACTTATCACGTCCATGTTTTGCTTCTTCGCGTTTTTTTTTTTTTGCCTGCATTTGTTGACTTTTCCACAGTGAACAGTGCATCCGTGCATTGCTCATTGACCCACAAATTCCACTTTTCAGCAATTTTTTCATTAAAAATGGGTCCCACGGCACTATTTACACATTTAAAAATTATTTTGCTACAGTATTTTCAGTTTTTAATTTTAGTAAAATAAATTCTATCCAAACGGACCCTTATACTATTTCATATAATTCCCCTTGAATGGAGGAATATACACATTATTGTCTTTAGAGTTAGGCTCTTTAAAAAAGCTTGGTACTTGTTAATTTTTCAAGTTTAAATTTAAATTCAACTAGTTGCTCTTCCATGCTTTTAACTTTGTCCACTTGAGAGGAATATTGATTTTTAAATATTTCTTTTAATTTATTTGTATTATCCAATTTTACAATGAATTCATATTTTTTCAAGCCTTTTTACTCTTCTTGAAATTTATTAACAGCATTTAGAGATTTAAATAATTCCCTACGAAAAGTTTCACATATACTTATTATGCAATAATCTTTTATGACAATAATTTTTGAGAAATGATATGTCTACAACAATTTTACAATATTTTTACAACAAATCTTAAGTGGCAGGTTGTTACTGATTGTTATTGTTGGGTTAAAAAAGTAATCTCAGTGCTAAATTCAAATTTGAACCAATAATAACTAACCACCCATAATTTGTTGTAAAAATGTTGTAAACGTAGCACCTCTCATAATTTTTTATAAGCATGTCAAGACACATATCATTAGTGTCTTCTTTATTTAATTTTTTATAAGTACGTCAAGACATTTGATTTTATCTGTTACAACAGGAGTTAAGGATCATACTCTTGAAATTAATCCAAACAGAGTGTACGTGCTCTGACACCAATTGTTAGGAAATTTAGACCACTTGGTTGATTTTACAACGGAATTAATCCACTAGTTAAATTAACTAGTTGATAATTCATATTGATTTTTAGGTTAATTACCACATATCAAATATGTCACCAATAACCCAATAAAGAATTAAATAAAGAACACAACAATGACGTGAGACTTTTCATATTGATTTTTAGGTTAATTACCATAGAAACCCTTTATTCTATACATCCCTATATATCTCTTCTAACATGAGACTTTTCCTGATACTTTTTTTCTTAGGAGCTAGGCTTTATAACCCAATATAGCTTATTTCTTAGAATTTTAAGTGACTTTTATAGGCCATTAAGTCATTAACAGTTACTTAAATGAAATATAAACTTTCACTTATTTTACTCTTTTCCTCTTCTTTTTCTCTTTTTTGGAGTGGCAAATATGACAAGGTAATTTAAAATTGCAAATAAATCACATACACCATGCCCCATCAGTTTAAATGCTTCGAAAATAAAGGATATGGAAACAAAGGGTCCTGCAATTACCAGAAATATTGTTAAATGTATTATTCCTAGCAGCACAACACAAAGGTTACGTGGTTCAGCCTTAACGGCCTACATTAAAGGCTACATCTTTATTATGTATAAGAGTGTAGTACAATAATCTGTATTACAATGAGCTATAACATGAGTATATATAGGCGACTAAACCCTAGACTACTAGTATAAGCAGGACTAGGCTTGGGCCTATTACATTAGGCTAATATGTCTAATATATATTTCTAAAACCCTCCCTCAAACTCAAGGCGGAAGCTCAATGAAGGCTTGAGGTTGGATAAGCATGAAAAGATCACTTGGAGATGCCTCGAAGAATGCCTTTGAAGAAACCACAATGAAGAATGTGCCAATTGACTAATTTTGGAGCTTCAAGTGAAGAAACAGAGTCTGAAATTGGAATCTACGTGAAAAACTGAGCAAGATAGGCCCTTTTGGAAATTTTGACTTTTGGTCAAAGGTCAATGTAAAAAGTCAAAATCAACTGGTCCAGGCTCAAAATCAATGGATACATGGTTCGGGTTGGTTCCGGGTTTTCGGGTCGGGTCATGGATGACGTGGCCTAGGGCGTGCATGGCATGCTAACGTGGAATGATGATGTCACTTGCTGGCATCAGCATCTGTTCTTCGGCGCGTGACGGCGAGTTTCGGCGTGTGGTGATAAGACAAATACCCGACGACGCGTGTGGGCGCGTGTGAGTTCGTAAGATCAACAAATTCTCAGGCCAAGTAGATCGGGGGACGATAAGTCCGTCTTGGCGGCGTATGTGGCTGAGATCCAAGTTGGGAGTCGAGAATCTTTGGCGACGCGTGTGATAGTTCTAGGAGTTGTTGTCCGCGCGTGGTAACACGTGCGGCTGCTGTTGGAGGTCGGATTCCTGGGTTTTGGTCGCGATATGCCGTGGAGCGCGTCTGTCTTGTTAGTTTCATCAGGCAAAGGCTTGATGTGCACAAATCTAATAGGGAGAGGTACGGATTACTTGGTTGTTGGATTTTGACACAGCACAGAGCCATGGTGGCTGTGAGATGCCGTGGAGTCTAGATCCAGTAGTCAAACATGTGTGACTTCTGATGGAGATGTGCACGTGAGAATCTTCTTTGCTTGTTAGAGATGTTTGTTTTATGCCAAGAATGAAATTTGGTTATGATACCATGTTAAATGTATTATTACTAGCAGCACAACACAAGGGTTACGTGGTTCAGCCTTGATGGCCTACATTAAGGGCTACATCTTTATTATGTATAATAGTGTAGTACAATAACCTGTGTTACAATGAGTCATAACATGAGTATATATAGGCGATTAAACCCTAAACTACTAGTACAAGCAGGACTGGGCTTGGGCCTATTACATTAGGCTAATATGTCTAATATATATCTCTAACAAAGATTATCAGGAAATCATTTAGAAAAGAGTGCATCATATATAACTTTCTTGGTTGTGCATCCTGAAATTGCTTACGCTACTCGACCTTCTAAGGGTGATGTGTCTAAACATAAGTATTAACATATGCATATACACAAACTAACACATTAAATTTAATGATTAATAATTTATAGAAACTAAAAACAAATAAATTAATAAATATATACATTAATAACTTAAATTTAAATGTTTTGCAGAAAAATTCACGAAGAAGAAGAAATTAATGAGTTTTGAATAGTAATTATAAAGTTATTTTGTTTTCCATTATTTTTTTAATCTTTGATTTAAAATACTTCTTATTCACCTTTGGCATTAGTTAGAGTAGATAAGATAATTATTGACTAAAAAATAGTGAGTGCGTAATGAGATTGTAAGTACATACTTCAAATCAACATAATGTAAATTGTGAAGCCTGGGCTAGCAGATTTGGTGGAAAAAATGAGCTCATAATTATGTAACTTTTAGCAATGGATTGATAGAGGGGAATCGATATGCTACTATCATCCAAGATCCAAAATAAATAAATATATAAATAAAACCATTTATTACAATCAAATTGAAGATCCATCTTCTTAGAATTTACCATTAGAATCCTACCGAGTTATGAAGCCGATTATTGCTTATTAAGATGACTTGCTAATGAAGGTTGACATTTTTTTCTCACTTAAAATTACACACACAAACACAAAAGCACATACGTACACTCACCCAAACATAACCATTACCATAAATATATGTATATACACAAACTAACACACTAAATTTAATAATAAATCATTTATAGAAACCAAATATATATATATATATATACACACACATTAATAAACTTAAATTTAAATATTTATATACAAAAATTCATGAAGAATAACCAATGTAATGAGTTCTGACATGTAATTCTACACTTATATTCTTTTCTATTTATTTTAATTTTTTAATTTAAAATACTACTACTTATTTACTCTTTCACACTAACTTATTAGTATAAACTGTTAGTTGTGTATTGATGTGAAATGTGATTCGAAATGTCAATGTTATAGTCGGCAAAATCCTATAATTATGAAGGAGAAAAAAAAAATATAAATAATACTATATCTATATGTATTGTGGTACGTATACCTCAGACTACTTCACATCATAACAGTTGAGTTGCCTACTACATTGAATGCTACACTTCACATTCATCTATATATATATATTTGTCAAAGTGAGAAGTGACAATCTCAATGCAATAGTATGTATAATAGGAATATATTCTTCTCATAACCTTTAGCAATGCATGTGACCAGTTATTTGGTCCGAGATGTAGCCACGCAGAATAAAAATTAATGTTAGTGGTTGGAAGGACATAAAGTATAAAGTGCCAAAATTTAGAGACAAAATAAAATTTGAGTATTGTTTAGAAACAAAACAACATTTTAACCATAACGGTAATTTTGCTTTAATCATAAAGAGCTGAAGAAGGAGCAACAAGTAACAACCAAGACCATCTCTCTTTTACAAACAAACATTTTGGAATAGATGAGATAGAGATTGGCCCATCAAAATCAGAGGAACTAGTTCCAGAATATGCACACAAAAGATTAGTTTATGGATTTGAACAAAATCCAAAGCAATGGAGTGAAGCAGAGATTTCGCATCACCAATGATGCCACATACGTTCCAATCAATGTCTTCCAATGGACTCATCATTGCTTCTATGTCTCAACAAATCCATCAACTTCTATCTACTGCTGAAGTAGAGGCTGCAGCTGCAGCCAGAGCTTTGGAATTTGCCTTGGAAATTGGTGTTAAACAAGCCGTTCTAGAAGGTGAGATGGTCATACAAGCACTTGTTGACAAAGCTTCGTCTAAAATTCTTTCCAATTCCTATAGTTTTGTTGAGTTTTTCTCACACAAAAAGGGAGGATAATAAGTTAGCTCATAATCTAACTAGACATTTTATAAATATCTCAAATCTTTTTGTATGAATGGAGGATGTTTTACCACAATTCCTTCCCCTTTTACATATGACACGATTTAACCTAAGTCTTTAACTTTAGCTTTCTGTTGCTTATTTTTAATTAACCTAAGTCTTTCCTTCCCCACTCAACGTTCTTTACTGGGGCCATTTGTAAATCTTTCAGCTCTTTATTCACTAAGTCAGCCCAAGTTTCAATCTTTAACAATTTCAATCCAAAAATCAAGGATTTGTTTTGATATGCTATTAATAAAGCCAAGAAGGGGGATAAGGTGAAGTTAGCACCTCGGGAAATTAGAATTTGAAGAGTGAATTGGCCAAGGGAGTCGTAGTTTGTGGAGTTCAGAACTTTAGGTGGATACATAGAGATCGAGCCAATGATCGAGGCTTTTATTTTTTTGTACAAGCAGGACAAAGAACAGAAATTCCTAACAAGGGGCAGGGACCAAACGAAGACAGACCTTCGCAGATATATTGAAAGAAACTAAGTCCATAACAAAATCAGGAGGATTAGAGAAGACAACAAAATATAATGACAAAGAGCCTCCAAGTCTAGCGAACACATCCATACACTTGTTTCCCTCTCTGAAAATGTGAGACATACTATAACTAGGGATGTGCTGCAACAGAGACCCGCAATCGTGAATCATCCTCAAGATTTATCAAACGAGGGTGAACTCTATAGTCATTAACAAAATAAGAGATCACAATTAGAGCATCAAGCTCAATCATAACAAACATTAGGAGCAAACCCACATATCCACGTCCCATTCTAATCACGGATCAAACCACCGACATCGGCAATCCAAAGGTCGCCTAAGGAGGAACCATTCGTATTCAAGGCAAGGAACCAAGGACATACCAGCGATGACAAAGAACTCACAAACTTTAGCAACACAGTTGTCAACAACCTTCTCAAATAAATTCTTCACCTATTTTTTTAAATTCTCAAATTAAAAAAAAAAAAAAGATGTGCAAAAATATTCACTTCATTAAAATCTCACATTTTCATTTATATCAATCGTGTTTTTTATTTAAGTTTAACCTCTCAAATGAGTTTTTGATTGTTTTGTCTAACTTTTACATTTTAAGTTTTAGTGGTTAAATTTAAAAAAAAGAAAAAAAGAGAGACAAATAACACGCTAGTGTAACAGGTTTAGGTTTCATTTTTCATCTCTTGAAAACAGGGAGACTTTATTATTTTCTTTCAAATTCACAACTACGATTTACGTTTCATTTTTCATCTCTTGAAATTATTTATCACATATCATTGTTTCTAGTTTTCCTACAACTTTGTTCAAAAGCCGACACCATAGTATACATAGCAGGGTCAGCATAGCAGCATCCCTCCGTCAACAATCGTCATTGCGCCACCGCTTAGGAGGAGGACCATCGCTGAGAAGGCCTCTGTTGTTGCCATTGTAAGTCACCGCGCGAGTAAGCTACCACCAACTCATCTAAGGAAGCTCTAGGCATACCTCTAAACTCGTCACTCTTATCTTTGCGTCTCTTTATTTTCCAAAAGCAAGTTTTTGAAAATAAAAAACAAAAAGGGTTAAAGAATTAAGCATTAATGTTGTTCATCCAAAAAAAGAAACAAACAATAATATCTTATGGCGAATGAAGGCTAGCTAGGCTTGGCAGTAGCACCACCCCTAAGGGCATGCCACGGCCTTGGCTGCGTGCCCACACTGTGCTGCCAGCCTATATATTATATTCAAACATAAACATAAATATTAAACATACGCTTATACATAATCAAACTCACTTAAATCAATAACTAATAATCTATAGAAATATTAAAAAAACCTAAATGGATAAATATATATATGTAAATAACTTAAATTTAAATGTTTATATAAAAATTCATGAAGAAGAATATGTATAATGAGTTTTGAATGGAAATTCTAAAATAATTTATTTTCTATTTTTTTATTATTTTTTTTTTTTATCATTGATTTAAAATAACTACTACTTATTTATCATTTTTCACACTAACTTATTAGTAGAGATTTATTGGTGTGAAAGGTCAATGTTCTAGTTAGCAAAATCCTATAAATGTTACGTTAAAAACATAGAACACCGTAACTGAATAAAGAACATACACAAACAGGAAAAAATACAGAAAAAGAAGCAAAGACATGTAATGAAAGAAGGATAAAAACAAAGAAGGGGGACTTCTCTATGTGTTTGTCTAATCCTAACATTTAGCAATGCGTGTGACCAATTTTTTGGTCCCAGATGTAGCCAGATAGAATAAAAACTATTGTTAGTGCTTGGAAGGACCTAAAATAAGATGTGTCAAATTTTAGACACAAAAATGAAATTTGTCTATAGTTTAGAAACGAAAACAACATTTTAACCATAATGGTAATTTGCCTGAATCATAGAGAGCTGAAGAAGGACCAACAACCAAAACCATCTCCTTTTACAAACAACCATTTTGGAATAGATGAGATGGAGATTGGCCCATCAAAATCAGAGGCACTAGCTCCACATTATGCACACAAAAATTAGTTTCTCTATGGATAATGGATATGAACAAAATCCGAAGCAATGAAGGAGTGAAGCAGAGATTTGGCATCATCAATGATGCCACATATGTTCCAATCAAAGTCTTCAAATTCCCTAAAGGCTTCGATTCTGCTGAGGATAATCCAAAAACATTAACAAAACAAGCTCTCTTAGCTAACGAATGGACAAACTCATTAGCTTCTCTTAAGTGTGCATTTGGATGAGCACTTTGCTATTGTTACTCATTTTTAAAAGCTGATTACTTTAAAGTATGGTTATAACTTATAAGCCTAAATAAACCAATAAAAAGAAGAAGGCAAAACTATACTATTAGTCTTTGAAGTTTACCTTCTAAGCGCTTTTGGTCCTTCGAGTTTTGAATGAGCACGATTGGTTCTTAAAGTTAAAAAAAAATGAGTTCTATTAATCCTTTCATTAACATGAGTCCCTTTTTTTGCCTATCTAACAAAAAATTGATGCAACACTTTTTTAATGACATGGCAAATGTTGTGCCACATCAGTTATTTAAAAGCTAAATTGTCCCATAAGATTTATTTTTACTAATCATTTTAGTTTTATAAAATTAAACATCACTAAGAATTTAAAAATTGATAAAAAAAATTTTTAAAAGTAAAAAAAAAAAAAAAAAAAAAAAAAAAAAAAAAAAAAAACTCTAAGACAACCATATTTTAAAAAACCCCAATCTCATCGTTGATTTCAGATTTCTTTCATTTGAAACAAGTAATAGTAGGCAGCAATGGGCAGAGATTTGTGTGGATATGCATAATTAGAATCTTGAGTTCGGATCAACAAGTCAGAGGGGAGGGGCTAGTCAAATGCTCAGATGCATGTGTTTTGCTGGAGGTTGAGGTGAGAATTTCAGTGTTTTCAAGAAGTAGCTATGGGAGATGATGAAGCCGAATCCCCAATTTGGGTGTAGTTCAAGATTGGAGCCGCTGTGAGGAAGAAGTCTAGAGTCGACGATGAGATTAGGGATTTTTGAAGATTTGGATATTTTAGTTTTTTTATTTTTATTTTTTAAAATTCTTATTTGTGTTTAATTTTTAAAAATAAAATGAATTAATAAAGCTAAATCTAATGTGGCGATTCAGTTTTTTAATAACTGATGTGGCACAGTTATGGCATATTCTATGTCATTAAAAAATTGCCACATTAATGTTCTGTTAAACACGGGAAATTACTGTGTACTCTTGGAGTACAATAAATGCGTATTATTTCCTCTCACATGAATGATGTGTCCTACTAATTAAATTCATAGTAGGACCCACCATTCATATGAGAGGGGTGAGTATGCATTTATGATACTTCGGAGATACCTAATAATTTTCCGTTAAACATATAGGCAAAAAAAATTAACAGAAGAACCAATAGTACTCATTATTTAAACTTAAGGGACCAATTACGTTCATTCAAAACTTGAGGAACCAAAAACGTTAAGTAAATAAACTTTAAGGATTAACACTGTAGTTTCACCCAAAAAAAATCTACTGGCAAATAGAGACACAAACAACATGGAAAGCTTTCTACTTTGAGCATAAAAATAAAAAGGACTTAATATAATATAACTGGTACAATAGTTTCAATGGATGAATGAGGACTACTACTGCTGGATTGAATTGAGTGAATTACATAGTTTGTGACTTTCTGAATCTCTAAAAGGGCTGCCTTGGCTCTTGCAAACTGCGGATCATTAGTGCCATAACCTCCTCAGTCCACCCAAAAATAATCTCATATCTGTGGTTGCAAAAATAACTACTGCTAGACCGGCCTTAAGGCAGAATCAAAGTTAATCTTTAAAAAAGAAGGCGGTTGAGGAAATCAAACTGAAAATAGTAATTTTTTTGGAGGGGTAATCAATTCCTATGCCTAGAGATGGGCTTTGTGGGTGGAGATGATTTCCTTTACTATATGTAGAGGATCTAACTGTACTTTCTCTTTTATTTGTTATTCTTCTGCATCCATATAATAAGATCGCAGCATACCACAACAAACATGTTCTTGTTTCCTCACACTCATTCCATTATTGAATCTAAGTTTAGGGCATCCCATCTAAAAAATATTTCGTGTTATTACAATTCCAATTCAAAAAATGGTATTTCTATGAACCCATAAAGGTAATTTTATTCAAAATTACAAAATTAGATGACCACAACAACTTATTCAAGTTGCAAAAAATCAGTTCAATTGCATAAATGGTCCAATTAAACAACTGAACCAGCTTAAATATCAGTTCACCGGATTATTGGTCCAACCGATAGCATTTGGTTGGGTTACTATGAATCTGACTAGCTACGGTACTCTATGGATCTTGTTCAAAATTACAAAATTAGATGACCACAACAACTTATTCAAGTTGCAAAAAATCAGTTCAATTGCATAAATGGTCCAATTAAACAACAGAACCAGCTTAAATATCAGTTCACTGGATTATTGGTCCAACCGATAGCGTTTGGTTGGGTTACTATGAATCTGACTAGCTACGGTACTCTATGGATCTTGTTAATAATCATCAATGCGCCCCCCCCCCCCCCCCCCCCCTCCTTTTTTTTTAATTATAATAAAACTATCACCCACTCTGAATGCTTTAAGGTCAATCCCAAAATCTGCTTCACTTTATTATTCTGATATAAAACATAATCATGACTTAATTGTCTCCTCCCTCTTTTCTTTTCTTTTAACATGTAAAAACCCTTTATTCTCCATATCCTATGTATCTCTCCTAACGTGACTCTTTCTTACCCTTTTTGTTTGGGCTAACCTTTCTAACCCTATATAGCTTATTTCTTAGGCCTTTAAATGGCTTAGGCTTTTAACTAACATGACAAAGTAATATAACCTTGCAAAGAAATCACATGGTCCACGCTATCAATTTAAATGTTTCAAAATTAAACGTGGGGTCTCATAGTTACCAAGAAGAGTGCATCGAATATATGACTCTCCTCAATGCATCTTAAAGGACTTTGACTTTCGCTACCCAACACTCTCAGAGTGATCTTTCTGCTTCAAATCTAAATTCTATCTATCTATAATATTATATATAATATAAAAGTTGAATCTCTACAACGGTTGGATGGACTAAATGGTTATATGTATTTGTGTCTCTTTAACAATGCATAAAACAATGACACATAGTAAATGCCAAGTGATAAACAACTATTGGTACGGTCAATCTTCTTGCTATGTATCACCAATAAATAAATAAGAAACTTAAATGCACACTATAAATTCCTCCATTTAATTAATCATCTACTACAATCTCCTTTGAATACTCCATCAATTTTTCTTTTTTCTTTTTTTCCTTAGTAACCTAGAAGGCATGTTCCGAAAAATGCAGATTTAAGTAAACATTTAATTTGATGTAAAAAAAAAAAAAAAAAAGTTTAGGTGGAGAATCATTTTTTTTTTCTTTTTAGAAACAGGTGAAGAATCTGAATAGTGAGAAATCCTGTAAAATTAAAAATTAAATTATATAAAAGTGTGATTAAAATGACACCTCCTCTACCTCTTAGTTTTCTTACAAAAGAATTGATAGAATTAATAGTATTTTAAAAACCGGTTTATAAATCAAGTTAATAATCCTTCTCAAAAAATTAATCAAGAAAAAGTTGTCTATCCCCCCCCCCCCCAAGAAAAAAGTTAAATCTTAAGAATATGTAGCGGGCAAAAAGTATAAATAGCGGATTAAACGGATTTTAACGCTACTTTCTGCTTACACAATTAATTTTTAGAGGTGGGGTGCGAGGTCAACCTTTATACCCGTCATAAGATGAATAATGATAGTTAGATCAGTCTTTGGTGTGATATGAATGTATTCAATTAGAAAAATCCTTGAAATGGCTAAGTGTTCGTCCTTGAGTACAATCCGAGAAAGAGGTTACCCGTTGATAATCTCTCTTCTTTTCCTTTAAAAAAAAAAGAAAAAAAAAATCCCCTCTGATCCAGGTGCTTCTTGGCTTTATAAAGTTAGCCAAAATGCATCTGAATTCTACATTTGGAGGGTTAGGATCAAACTTCCTTGATACTTGTCTCATCAAGGCCTTGTTAGAAGGTTTTACACTAAAATGTGAGTTGTGTGAGCACTAGTTATGGTCATTTCCCCATTAATGCGGCCAACTAAGTGGTTGCAATGCATTTAATGTGGAGGAGATGGTTGTTTTGTCCTTCATTTTTCTTCTCTTTCTTGTTCAATGCCAAGTTACCCTATTCCACCCTTGAGTTGTGTCGTACTCCTTCTAACTCTGACTTTTGACTTTTCGAGGTTAGGTAGGTGTCCTTGGTGCCCTTACCAATTGTGGCCATTCAACCTCTACATGAGTTAGGTGAGTACTTTCCGAGGACATCCTACCAATATTTCCCGAGGTTTACCTCCTTAGAAATGTCCTTACCTATTTTATCAGTTGTTTTGGATCCTTGTCCCCCCACAGAATATATTTAATAGTACTGTTAAAAAATATGTGCATATCTAATTGTATTTTAGAATGGCTATCAAACCACTAGGTAAAAAAAAATCAAATTGCCAAAATGATATAATAACATTGTAGTACACTTCCATTTGTCTTCTAAAGACAAAATGGGGAATTCTAGCATTTTACCCTTATTTAAAAAAAAAAAAATTAGCAATATGTTCCTGTTTTGAAACTATTTAGGTTCGTGCCCTTGTTTTGAAACTCGATTTTTCATATACCAAATGAAAAAAAAAAAAAAAAAAAAAAAATCTTGCATGGAACTGAGCTCATGGAGCTCGAGTTCCATACCTATAACTGCATTCAAAGAGTCCTATTGTGGTGTTTTAAATGGAACTTGAGTTCCATGCAAATTTTTTTTTTTCTAAGTTTGATTGCCCCATACCTATAGCTACGTTCAGGGAGTCCTATAGTGGCTTTTTAAATGAAACTCAAGCTCTATGAACTCAAGTTTTATTTTATTTTATTTTTTTTTAAGTTTGATCGCCCCATACCTATAGTTACATTCAGTGAGTCTTATAGGGGCATTTTAAATGGAACTCGAGCTCCATGAACTCGAGTTCGATGCAATTTTTTTTTCTAAGTTTGATCGCCCCATACTCGATTGTCTACAAATTGAGTTTTACATTGAAACTCGATTTTGAGAAAATCGAGTTTTAAAACAGGGACATGGACCTAAATAATTTCAAAACAGGGACATATTGCTAAATTTTTTTTAAAATAAGGGTAAAATGCTAGAATCCCTAGACAAAATGAATTAGCTTTGTAACTACCAATAATCTGAAAGGTTTCCAAATCTATCTTTTCCATCACTACATAAATCTTACAAACTCACCCTCTAAACCTTGCTCGCTTGGTTCTTGGAATGGAGTACATGCTAAGACTAAGAGAAGTAACAGTACCTTTGGAATAGAAAATTGGTATGAACTCCTTTCATCCAAGGATACTCTGTAAATTTGATTGATAAAATCTTATCTACTTTTTTCTTTCTTTCCGGTTTTTATTATCTTTTGGTTGCAATTTTTTTTTTTTTTAATAAAACTTTGGTTGCAAAGTTTGATTTCGTAATTTGATTTTTTTTTTTTTATTAAGTCAGTTTGTTTGGGTGGTGGAAACCGTGCGAGCAGAATTAGGGTTCTAAGTTTGTTAGTAAATTTACAATATAGAATAAATTTATGATCTGTACCAAAAATTAAAATTTCAAGTGACTCACTAATTATTAATACTAGTGTTTAACCCGCGCAATGCGCAGGATCGTTTTACATATTAATGAACTTTGCATTGACCACCCTCAAGTATATAGACTTCCGTCCGTTTGCTCTATGTGGCTCATTGTTTTGCCATTGTGCCATCCAGCATTAGCACCCCATAATTGTGAATAGGTTCTACAACTGTGAAAGTGAAACTCATCATGAATAAAAGATGACAATGGTCCCTTCATTGTGCGAATCACTTTTATATTAGCATCTATATTTTTGCTTAAAGGATCAAACGATGATGCTTTCTTCAAAAATTTGTTATATATGAGAGTGACAATAAGAGATCCCGCAAAGAAAGATGAACAACTACACTAAACTAAATTAAATACAAAGACAGTTCCAAAATTCAAAGAGAACAACTTCAAGAAACATACACTAAAAAATGACCCTTCTAGTGATACAAATTTGATCACGAAAGAACATCACAAACATCAAATTTAATATTCAGTATTTAGTGTCTACATGAAAAACAAAAGTTTTATGAGGCAAAATGCTCATTAAAAGTTAAAACTATGTTTGCTAGAAAACATAAAAAATGAAATATTCATTTCCATGTGTGTATATTTATCTCTCTCAAAGTGAAAGGTTCACAGGATTGTTTGAAAGAATTTATTCTTTCTCAAAACATACTACCAATAATGATGCAAAAAGAGACAATAGAGAATAAAGGAGAAAAAAGGATAAATATTTGGCATTAGTATTACTACTAAAACTAATGAACATGGACATCTACCTATTTTAAAGCCTCAATTTTCTGTTCTCTACAGAAGTGAAATATATAAATAAATTAGTAGACATCTTTCCTATTAGTAAAGTATTTCCTTTTACCCATAAACAAAAAATAAATCAATAAACAAACTTTTTCCTAAATTAACTACATAGATTACAAATACTCATGAGTCACAGTGCTCTAGGCATAGCTTCTAAAATAGACAAAACCTCAACCACAAAATCTAGGTTGTTCCCATCTTGTAGTTTCTAAATTGTTCAAAATGATCTTTCAAATATCTCATTCTATCCCCAACAAAGCCCATCAACAGAATTCCTCTACCGATCCAATCAATTAAATAAAGCAGTACAAATTCTATTTGCTTCAACGTTTTGGTCAAAATTAAATATTTTTTTAAAATGTAAAATTCATTGCTTGTCTTCAAAACTTAAATCTTTCAAAACTGATAAATCGTAGAGAGAAGTTTAAGTAAAAAAAAAGGAACTGAAATTTCCCAAGACAGATAGACTTACACAGAACATAACCCACATAGAAATCCAATCCACACAATCATATGTAGAAAAAACTCTCAAAAATAATTAGTAAATACCCAAAAAATCAAAGAAAAACTGACCTCCTTACATAGATAAGCAGAGCGTTTACGACATTGTAATTGGGTCATAGCAAAACAAATACTTGAGATTATATTATAATCTCACAGATTAGAGAGGCTTCTGACTAAATAGTTACAGTGTTGGAGAGGTTTGTAATCTTCAAGAATCATAAGAAATATAAGGAACAGAGGGGTTGCAAATTTAGGAATGGAAGGGAGAAAGGGTGTGATGTGGTGGTCATGAAACCAAGAGATGAAGGTTTAATGTAAAAGAAGAGTCTGACGAAAGGGTAGCACATTTAGGGAAGGAAAACAATTTGGCTATTTGAGCTTCGCAGTTGTCATGGACTTTTCCTGTCATAATAAGTGAAGAAATTACTTGCCTCTTGAGTAATTAGGTATGAGACATCCAAATGCAATCTCCTCAAGTTTCTTGGGCATCATCAAATTGTCACAGTGAATCAAATTACAATATGAACAATTCAATGTTACAGGGAAATAAACTTTACTTTGAACTTTAAAACTGAATCCACTTTTTTCTCCTTAACTGAACAAATATTGTATGAAAATAAGATCCAAATCCAAATTTGTCTTTTGTGGTGACAAAATTCTGCAATTCACGTTTCCGTTGCTTCTTTAACCACCAAAAAAAAAAAAAAAAACCATTCATGGACAATTAAATACAGTGTGAGTTCCTGCATACAAATTCAGGCATAACTTCAATGTCAATTTTTGCTAATAAGTAATAACCCACAACCTCCTATTCTTCTTTTCTCTCTCTCTCTCTAGTTTAAGGTTTATGTGGTTTTGGCTCTAAAAAAAAAGTTGAGAGCAGTCCGGCTTGTTTCATTAGCTTTCTCATTAGGTTTTTTAAAAAATGTAAAATTGTGAACTAAAACTCAAAATTCCTTGGTTTGAGATATATATATACATACAATTGATGAATAGGAAAGCAAAATAAAAAGGGAATGAAAACACAAAGCATTTTTAATATTTATTTAAAAATACCTAGAAAGCCAAAGTTTTGCAACTTGATTGACACTTCTTAAAGTTTCCTAAAACTACCCTAAAAGCTGTGGAAACTCATTTTCCACAAACCACTATATAAAGGAATCTCAAAGCACTATCCCAAAAAAACCAATCCAATGCAAGCCTAGCAAATAAAAAAATTCGGAAATCCTAGAGCACATTTGTCTATAATCTGATTTTTATCTTGTCTTCAAAACTTATCTATCAATCTTGACTAATTTTGTAACTTCAAGTTCAAACCTCAAATATGCAATTCAATCTGATTTCCAAGTGAAGATCCTCATGGGGAAAATCTAATGGTTCTAAATCAAAGCTTACCATTCTAAAAAGTGTAAGGCCAATTGCACAAAAAAGCTTTGCATAAAGGAGTAATAGATTACTTTTGATTTGTCAAGAATAATGCTATAAGAAATTGCAAATGCATCCATATATCAATAATCCACTTTCTCATATGCTTTGACACCAAATGGTCTTATTTAACTTAATTTCACATCACTAACCCAATGCAAGTTCACCAAAGGCCACAAAATATGTATATGAAAATCAATAGTTTTAATACTTTTTTGTCAATAAAACTTGAGCTAAATTTTAAAAACCTACTAATATGAACTCACACACAATAAACATAAATATTGTGGTGAACTTATATAATCTCTCAAATTAAACCCTCCAATATATAATTAAACTGCAGTCCAAATAACTATCAAACACCAACCATTTAATTTAGTCCTGCAACTTAAAGATCTAATTCCAGCTATTCTTTGCCCTCAAGATCCAATCTTTCAAAACCCAAATCACTTTTTAGACCAGCTCATCCAATCACTTGAATCTTCATTACTTATAATCACTAAAACCCTATCAGAGTTCTTTTCTTCTAATGTGGGCTAAAAAAACCACAGGAGAAAGATTTTAAAGAAGGGGAAATTTCAAACAATAAAAAGTAGTCCCTTTCTCATAATAATAATAATAATAAAATAATTCACTATCAATACTTACTTTAGACAGATCAAGCTTGCGGATTTGGTAGAGATTTTCTTTAGCAGTCCACTTCTTTACCAAGTTACCATCATCTATCAAATATAGACAGGTAAAGAAAAAGTTAGCTGACTAACCACCAGGGAATGTTGAACCACTAAGCTATCCTTAGCAATGGAATTGAACATGTGGTGACCCACTATGCCTTAACAGATAAACAAAGCCATTCATCAACCAAAAAAAAAAATAAAAAAAATAATTTGAAATTTTTTTTAATTAATGTTTCACTTTTTAATTGTGAACATGACAAATTTTTAGATCTTTGTTTTTCCTATGTGTCACAACATCATTAATTGTAGGAAAGCGAAAAAAGAATTTCTATGTTTTTTCCTATGAATTCAAAATTCAGGGGAAAGCAAAAAAAGAAATACAAATCTAACAAAAAAACTGCCAAATAAAAATCAAATGTAACCTAAATACAAAAATCAATAAAACATAAATCAATTCAAATTTTAGGGGCAAACAAAAAAGTACAAATCTAACAAAAATCTTCCAAACTAAAACAAAATCTAACCAGTACAATAATTGACAAAACATAACTCAAGAAATTGAAAAAAATAAATGGAAATTAGGGTAATAGGTGGCTAAACCTTAAACCTTGATTGAGTAATTCTTTTTGCAGAAGACCCAACGGGTTTATTTGGAACAAAAAATTAGTATTCTGCTATTGGAGAAAAAGATGGAAGAGAAACGAAAAAATTAATTGGGAAGATGGAATATAATTATATCAAAACACTACCACACTTAGAATTTATTTTTTTTTTTATAAAAAAAAGCACTCCTACACTGCCACAATTCTACACCCCCACGTTTAAATTAAAAAAAACACTCCCACCCAAAAAATAGACTCCAATTCCCACGTTTAGACCTAAGAAAAGGAAAAGAAGAAAAAATAAAAATAAAAACCCAATCCCTAATTTAACTCAAATACCCCAAACTAAAGCATTCTTACCCGAATACCTTAATCAAAATCAAATTTAATCCAAACACCTAAATCGATATCAATCTGACCAAAATAATCAAATCTAAATAATAATTAATCCATAAATTTTAACAATGAAAAAAAAAAAAAATTACCTGTGGAGTTACAGGAATCGGATGGTGGTGGGAGGTCGGACTTTTGCGGGCATACAGCTTAGTGAACTCCCTCTCTCTATCCCAGTCTTTTTTCTTTTGATTTGTGCCGAAACGATTATCCCTCTTACGAACTCTATCTCACGATTTGGGTTTGATTTGGGTTTGTGTATTAGAGAGTAGCAGCATGAAGAAAAACGGATGATGGTGGCAGATTTTTCTCTCTCCCCAGTCCCAACTCCGTGCCTTCTCTGTTTACCGTTCTGCCTAGGCTTTTGATTTCATCCCCTCTCTCTTTCTCTACTTCTTTCTCCGTGTACTCATCGCCTCTCTCTGTCTCTATCGTGATGTACATCTAAGTTTAACCGGTTAATTTACTTTTTATTTAAAATGAGAGGCTTTTAAACAGTGTTGTAGTGTTATCAAAATCTCACAATTTCACACTCTCTTACACTACAAAAAAAAAAAAAAAAAAAATTGATAGAAAACCCTAAAACCCAAAACAAAAACGAATCAAATCTCAACCTATCAATCATTTTGTGTTTTAAAAGCCTGAAACAAAAAACAAATCAAACCTCAACCTAGCCAACAGGAAAACTCAATTGAAAGGAACATTTCATACCCAAATCTAAAAAAATTTACCAGTGTTGATGGGCCATAGATTTTTTCCGGTGGTTTGATTCTGCCTCTTCCTTTGTTTCTTTCTTCGTGTCTCAGGCCTCATTGCCTCTCTCTATTTCTATCTCCGTGTACATCGTATTTCTCTCATGGCAACGTACGAACTCTGTCTCTCTTTGTCACTGTAACTTTCTCAACCCCTTCGTCTGTATTTCTACCGCTTTGTTCTCTTCCTTTTTATCTGTATGGCAAGCAAGTCCTTTTTTTAATAAATTTATGCGGTTAATTTTTATATTTATAGTGAGAGGCTTTTAAACGTTGTAGCGTTACCAAGCAAATGATATACCGTACGATTTTTTTAAGATTAAGTTGTATACGTGTCAGTTTTTTAAAGGGTCATTTTTGCTAACGTGTCAACACCTGGTTAAAAGCTTCTGCTTTTATATATTGTATTAGATTAGATAGATAATTTAGTTTATTCATAATTAAATTTAAATTAAGTCGTGCATCGCACAACCATATTATTAGTATATAAACTGAAGAAAACACAAACAATACTCTCTTTAATGGAATAGAAAATAAATTGTTAGTTTCTAATCGTAAACCTCGAGTCCATGAGGGGTTCTTTCAATTCACAAGGTGATAGGTCTAGAATCCACCAGAGAAAGCAATAGATAAAAGTCTGAATTTTTATTAATAGTAATCTCTAAAACAACATTTATAGACTTATAAGGGCTTTGTAAAACTTGACTGATAAGAGAATATATTCTAAAATAAGCCTTAATTAATACCTAATCATAACAGGAACCAAATTTGACCTAAAGATCACTAAACTTAAAATAACGAAAATTACATAAGAATACAAAAATTAATAAATTCCAAAAGCTAAATAGTGGATTCTGTCCTAAATCAATTAGAAACGAAAAACTTTTTCAACAAAAAGGTCCTATTACAAGTGATGTCAAGAGCTTTTTGGTTAGATGATTAATTTAGAGAGTTTAAGAGAGTTGAGAAGCAAAGCTCACACTCCCTACCTCCAAAGCCCAGCGTGAAATGGAACAAACCCTCATGGGAATCATAAAAATTAACTATGATGCAATTGTTTTCCTACATATCTTCATCTTGACTATTCATTTTGAATTAATGGTTGAGATTATGCCATATCATTAATTTAATTAATAAAATCCTTAAAATGACAATGCCACATCAATAATTAAGTGTGGTGGAAATATGTGTAGGGTAAAATGTGTTGTTTAAATTGTGTTGTTTAAACAATGAAAACCGTTGTTCAAACAACGTTACCACAAATGCCCTTAGTAATTCATTTTAGTTTTTGACTTTTTTTCTTTTAAAAAAGAAAACCTAAAAACTAAAAATCTAAAACCTAAAATAGATTGCAAACTGCCAAACTCTCAAGATACCTCTTCTTTTCCCACTGTCGAAGGAAAGCTCTAGACAATTTTTCCTCATGTGGATTCATGCTTGGTCGGACAAACTTGATTCCCTTGCGCTTTGCAGTTGATGACGACAGTGGAGATGGAGTGAGAGATTGGCGAAAACCTTTGCTCTCAGAATTTGGCACGGCAAAAGTGGGGACGAACTTTGCAAATTCTAGGTTTCTATGTTTTAGATCTGAGTGTTTTTTTGTTCTAAAAAAAAATTTGAGTTTTATTTTCTTTGAAAAAAATATACTAAAATGAATTAATAGATTCAAAATCTGATGTGGTTTTTAATTGCTATTTTAAGGATTTTATTACTGAATTAACAATATGGCATAATCTCAACCATGTGATTCAAAATGAAGGGTCAAGATGAAGAAAACTTTATACAATAGAATATCCTATGAAATCTAGAAGATCTTGATCCCTAGCGATTATTGCACATGACCACAATGCAAGTTACAAGCAAATAGAATTGGAGTAGAGTTGTTTTGGAGAATGACTCAACGCAATGCGTCCTTCATTTAACTCAACCACATGAGGCACCAGTACGGACTATAGAAGGGCTCGTGTAGGATATCTATTTATTTTTTATTTGGTAATAAAGATGGGGTTTTTTATTAATAAAAAAGAAAATAACATCAGAACATGACATCTATGCTATGTCAATTTCTTTAGCATAAATTTCATTAACATACTTAGAGATTTGGGCTAATAACAACAACGTCTAAAACTTTTTAAAACTAACTAATTTGGTTTCTAAGTTGGTTTTAAGGACCATTTTTTTTTTTTTTTTTTTTTTTTGATAGGTTTTAAGGACCAAATTGATTGGTCTTGAAAAGTTTTGAATCTGGTTAGTGTTAATCCAAATTTTACATATATTAATGAAATTTACCCATTTCTTCATATGTTTTTTTTTGGGGGGGCAAATTGTAGTAAATCCACTTGTGGTTGGACCCGTTTTTACTTTGCCTACTTGTGGTTTAAAACTTAACACTTTACCTACTTGAGGTACTTCAATTAAATGTTCCATAACCCACCTCTGTTAAAAACAAGGGGTAAAAATGTATTTTTACACCCCTTTTTACGTCTCTCTCCTCCCAAAACAAAAATAAATAAATAAATAAATAAGACAAAATCAGATCTAAAAATTAGGTTTTGTAAAAATTAAGAACAAGCATATCCAATTTCCATTTTTTCACCCACAACTCATTTCACCTTTTTATATCCAAACCTTTCTTTCTTTGTGAGAAACAAACACACACACACACACACAAGAGAGGGGAAAAGAGGTTCTAACACAAAGGCACATCACAACTCCACACAAAAATATGGTAACTTTTAAGGGAGGGTGATGCAAGTTATATACTACACACAACACACTCTCTCACAAAATCAAATGCAATCATCAAATTGAAGACCCATCTTCTTAGAATTTACCATTAGAATCCTGCTTGAGTTATGAAGCCAACGATGAATATAGAGAATCCCATTATTGCTTATTAAGATGACTTGCTAATGAAGGTTGACATTTTTTTTTTCACTTAAAATTACACACACAAACACAAAAGCACATACGTACACTTACCCAAACATAACTGTTACCATAAACATATGTATATACACAAACTAACACATTAAATTTAATAACAAATAATTTATAGAAACCAAAAAAAAAAAAAAAAATAAATATATACATTAATAACTTAAATTTAAATATTTATGTACAAAAATTCATGAAGTATAACAATGTAATGAGTTTTGACATGTAATTCTACACTTATATTCTTTTCTACATTTTTTAATTTTTTAATCTAAAATACTACTACTTATTTAGTCTTTCACACTAACTTATTAGTATAAACTGTTAGTTGTGTACTGATGCGAAATGTGATTCGAAATGTCAATACTTTAGTTGGCAAAATCCTATAATTGTTATGGTAAAAACATTGAACAACCTAACTGATTAAAGAACACACACAGAGGAAAAAAATAGAAAAAAGAAGCAAATGTATGCAATGAAAGAAAGATAAAGCGAAGAAGGGGGATTTGTGTGTGTGTGTGTGTGTGTGTTTGTCTAATCCTAACCTTTAGCAATGCCTGTGACCAGTTACTTGGTCCGAGATGTAGCCACGCAGAATAAAAATTGAGGTTGGAAGGACATAAAGTGCCAAAATTTAGAGACAAAATGAAATTTGTGTATTGTTTAGAAACAAAACAACTTTTTAACCATAACGGTAATATTGCTTTTATCATAAAGAGCTGAAGGAGCAAAAAGTAACAACCAAGACCATCTCCCTTTTACAAACAAACATTTTGGAATAGATGAGATGGAGATTGGCCCATCAAAATCAGAGGAACTAGCCCCGGAATATGCACACAAAAGATTAGTTTATCTATGGATTTGAACAAAATCCGAAGCAATGGAGTGAAGCAGAGATTTCGCATCACCAATGATGCCACATACGTTCCAATCAATGTCTTCCAATGGACTCATCATTGCTTCTATGTCTCAACAAATCCATCAACTTCTATCTACTGCTGAAGTAGAGGCTGCAGCTGCAGCCAGAGCTTTGGAATTTGCCTTGGAAATTGGTGTTAAACAAGCCGTTCTAGAAGGTGATTCTGAGATGGTCATACAAGCACTCGCTGACAAAGTGTCGTCTAAAATTCTTTCCAATTCCTATAGTTTCGTTGAGTGTTTCTCATACAAAAAGGGAGGGTATTATAAGTTAGCTCATAATCTAGCTAAACATTTTATAAATATCTCAAATCTTTTTGTATGAATGGAGGATGTTTCACCATAAATTCCTTCCCGTTTTAAAAATGATACGATTTAACCTAAGTCTTTAACTTTATCTTTCTGTTGCTTATTTTTAATTAACCTAAGTCTTTCCTTCTCTACTCCACGTTCTTTACTGGGGCCATTTGTAAATCTTTCGGCTCTTTATTCACTAAGTCAGCCCAAGTTTCAATATTTAACAATTGCAATCCAAAAATCAAGGCACACAAATTCCAACAAACAAAGAGACGCAAAGAAAAGAGTGATGAGTTTGGAGGTATGCCTAGAGCTTCCTTAGATGAGTTTGGTGGCAGCTTACTCGCGCGGTGACTTACAATGGCAACAGCAGAGGCCTTCTCAGCGATGGTCCTCCTACTAAGCGGTGGCGCAATGATGATTGTTGATGGAGGGATGCTGTGATGCTGACCCTGCTATGTATACTATGGCGTCGGCTTTTGAACAAAGTTGTAGGAAAACTAGAAACAATGATATCTGATAAATAATTTCAAGAGATGAAAAATGAAACGTAAATCGTAGTTGTGAATTTGAAAGAAAATAAAAGTCTCCCTGTTTTCAAGAGATGAAAAATGAAACCTAAACCTGTTACACTAGCCGTGTTGTTTCTCTCCGTTTTTTTTTTTTTTTTTTCTTTTTTTTTTTCTTTTTTTAATTTATTTTTATTTTTTAAAATTTAACCACTAAAACTCAAAAAGTATAAGTCGGACAAAACAATGAAAAATTCATTTGAGAGGTTAAACTTAAAACAAAAACACGATTGATATAAATGAAAATGTGAGATTTTAATGAAATGAATATTTTTGCACATCTTTTTTTAAAAAAAAATGAGAATTTAATAAAATAGGTGAAGAATTTATTTGAGAAGGTTGTTGACAACTGTGTTGCTAAAGTTTGTGAGTTCTTTGTCGTCGCTGGTATGTCCTTGGTTCCTTGCCTCGAATACGAATGGTTCCTCCTTAGGCAACCTTAGGATTGCCGATGTTGATGGTTTGATCCGTGATTAGAATGGGACTATGATATATGGGTTTGCTCCTAATGTTTGTTATGATTGAGCTTGATGCTAATTGTGATCTCTTCTTTTGTTAATGACTATAGAGTTCACCCTCGTTTGATAAATCTTGAGGATGATTCATGATTGCAGGTCTCTGTTGTAGCACATCCCTAGTTATAGTATGTCTCACATTTTCAGAGAGGGAAACAAATGAATGGATGTGTTGGCTAGATTGGGAGGATCTTTGTCACTGGATTTTGTTATCTTCTCCAATCCTCCTGGTTTTGTTATGGACTTTGTTTTTTTCTATATGTCTGCGAAGGTCTGTCTTCGTTTGGTCCCTGCCCCTTGTTAGGAATTTCTGTTCTTTGTCTTGCTGTACCCAAAAAAAAAAAAAAAAAAAAAAAAAAACAAAAAAAAACAAAACAAAACAAAACTCGGTTGTTGGCTCTCTCTGTATCCACCTAAAGTTCTAAACTCCACAGACTACGACTCCCTAGGCCAAATCACCTAGTCTTCAAATTCTAATTTCTTGAGGTGCTAACTTAACCTTATCCTTTTTGGCATTTTTAATAGCATCAAAGCAAAT
This sequence comes from Quercus wislizeni, assembly GCA_023055345.1. NCBI lineage: Eukaryota > Viridiplantae > Streptophyta > Magnoliopsida > Fagales > Fagaceae > Quercus > Quercus wislizeni. The sequence continues at coordinate 21,894,997 of JALGQJ010000002.1, forward strand.
CCTTGAGTCTCATACCATTTGCGTTTTGAAAAAAAGCTTAGGCCATGTTTGGTAACTGTTTTCGTTTTCTATTTTCGTTTTCTTGTTTTCTAGGGAAAAAGAAAAAAACAATTTTTTTTTGTTTTCAAAATGAAAAACACGTTTGGTAAGTTGTTTTGAAAAACACATTTTTCAAAAACAAAATTCAGGAAATTTGTTTGGTAGTTGTTTTTGAAAAAGTTGAATTTTGTTTTCTTTGGTTAATGTTTTTAAAAAATTATATTTATTCTAATTCAAAAACATGTTTGCTCCAAAGTATTTAAAATCCTTACACCTAAAGAAATTATAAATCAATTGTTTTGTATATAACATTCAAGCCTAAAACTTTAATCATATAAGTAAGATTGAAATTGTATCAATTATCAAGTGTTATAAAAGATAGTCATTAACTAAAAAGTTTATTACATGGCATCAATGCCAAGGAATCAATTTCATCCCAAAAAAAAAAAAAAAAATGCGGCATCAATGATGCCTATTATTTGCCAACATCAATCCTGCGATCTGATCCCTATAAGCTGCCATAGCTTCAGCGGCTTGATCAGTTAAGTCAACAGTGTGCGATGGCTCACCTGAATTATCCCTACCTTCACCTTCAACAGTAAGGTTATCAATATTGAATTGAGTAAACAAGTGATCATTTCTTGTTGCCATTCAAATGAAGTTATGAATTGTGCAACAAGCTCTCATCACATTTCCTTGCCGACATGGTTTATAACGGGGCATCATTTTTAAGACTGGAAATCGTGCCTTTAAAACGCCAAAACATCTTTCAATTACATTACGAAGAGAGGAATGTCTATAATTGAAAAGCTCTTTAGCACCTTCAGGACGATCCCCACCTCGAAAGTCTCGTAGATGGTATCTCTCAGTACGGTATGGAGGTAGAAACCCCAAGGTGCATGGATAACCAGAATCCACTAAATAATAGCCACCTAAAAAATAATAATAAGATAGAGAGAAATGTGACATGGTGAATGGATTAAACTTGAAAATTGTAAATATGTAAGTGAGGCAACAATATATCTTACCAGATGGAGGCCATGGGAAATTATTTTCTAGCCTTTGAAGTGCATCTAAAAATACTCGTGAGTCATTGGCTGTACCCTCCCAACCCGTGTAAACAAATGTAAACTTCATATCAAAATCACATGCACACATTATATTATGGGTGATTGTGGCCTTTCTATTCCTGTAGCTGACTAGCTTTGATTTTGGAGCTCATGCACTGATATATGTTCCATCAATTGCGCCTATACATTTCTAGAAAAAAATATAAACACAAGTATTAACATATGCGAGCAAATAATATTTGTATGATAAAATGAACAGTAACTTGGGATTACCTTGAAATATGGATAGAACTTGGTATTGTTAGCAATACGTGGATGCACTTCATTGCTTTGAGAAGGACGTATAATGAATTTTCCCAGGCGGCATATTGCTCTTACAGTTTCCTTAAATTGCCTGTCCACTGTCTCAGTTGAATGTTGAAAACGATCTGCTATTACCCTTATCCTTACATTATGTCCCACTATTAATAGGAACATACCAACTGCCTCCTCCACTGTGATCCAGCGTGAGTTTGTTAAGAACTTATGTGTTCTCAAATAGTTACAAAGACTTGTAAATATTGACCTATCCATGCGGAATAACTCATAACATGTTCGAGGATTGCCATTCAATATCTCTTTTATAAATGCATCACCAGTCAACATAGAGATACGTTGAGGCTCCTTAGGAATATAGTTGTTTTTATTCTCAACAAACATTAGTAGGAAGAACATATCATCGTCCTCTTCCTCATCTGAAGAGGATGAACTGCTATAATAATTTGGTTCAACATTCATCCTGGAGAATTAAATAGCAAATTTGTTCTCAAATGGTGTTTTTTATTAACATAAATAAAACATTACCAACATAAATAAATAAATAAAGATTACCATAAAATAATAATAAACCATCATCTAACAATATTAAATAACAATAGAATAGTACCAAATCATAGTTCAAAGACATTAAAATAAACATAATGAAATAGGAAATTATTGCTTTGACACAATCACCTATAGCCTACCCAACCAAACCATCCTCCTAGCGAAACTCATGTTAACAAAGATCTCTCTATCATCAGGATCCTGCTTGAACTTCTCAACAGCCTTCATAAATATTTCATCATTGACTTCTTCCTTGCTCTCAAGGATATTAATGCACTTGCCTAAGGAGAAGTCATTTGTAGGTGCAATGCTGCTACTAACTTCATCAATGGTATACCTCTTATACCTCTCAGCCTTTGCTTTAGATGCCTCTATCCTAGCCTTAGCGGCCTCAGCCATTGATTGTAAGGCTTCATTCATTTGAGAGCTCATTAACTCTCTCTTACTCTTACTAGGACGCTCGTCACAACTATCACTAGAACGCTTGCTCGATCGGGTTGTAATGTCAGACTTAAGAATTGCCATGACAGGGTCTTGGGTAGGACTTTCTAAATTAACATGAACTCCCCCATGAATGAGTCGTTCTTCCAATGCATTCTCTTCATCTGAATTAGGAGGGTCTTGGGTGGATGCACAATGTAGGACCCTAGTAGCTATAGACTTATTAAATATAAGTCCAAGCAAATTATAATTTGAAAGTCCTTTGGTTCGAAACATCTTTGCCTTGGGATGTGCCTAAAAATATAAAGACATCTAGTAAGAAAAAAAAAATGAGGAGGGATAATGTGTCAAAATAAAACACTGTATTGTATTCAACAATATTTACCCGACAATAATTTTGCCATGACTCCTCAAGTGCATGAACAGTGTTTGTTTCAGCATCCCAACCAAAACCAGTTTGATTTATGAGTGTAGAAAACTCACGGTGTAGTAAACGCATCCTATTAAACTTCCCTTTGAATTGAGTCATTGTAAAACTCCGTTTACCTAATTCATTCAATGTAGCTAACATTTTCTTCCAAGTATCGGAACTGAATTGCCCATCTGCCATATTTCCCTTATTGATCTCTTTCAGCATTATGTCAATAAATAGTTTCTCAAGTTGTGGTGTCCAAAGGTTATCTTCATCACTTGAACTGTTTCCTTTCATCTATTATAATACAATGAAACATGGAAACAACTAAGGAACAACCTTTATAAACACAACCATCAAATACAACTAAGAAATAGCTTCCTGTGGACATCATTAACAATTGAAGCATTACATCGTTAGCTTCCCCTGCATTTTTTTTAACACACACGGCCACACCATAGAGCTCACAATAATTTGAAGACAAACAGAAATCTGAAAACAACAACTTGTCATCTATGTTGGTTGTTAAAAATGTAATTGTAACATCAATTTTGTTTCTTTTTTTTTAATAATATTTTTAAGCAAAAACAATTTAATGTATTTTTTTCAATATAAACGTTATCAATTTTTACCATAATACCTTTTATTTAGCTTAAATAAAGTAAATGAAAAAGTGGATTGATTTTTCAAATAAGTTAATGAAAAGCAGCAATTACTTATTATCAAATGAGGTACTTGTGAATTTTGGATATAGGCAATTTGTGACTAATCTAACAAGTTTATCAATCACTCTAAAAAGAAAAAGAAAAAGAAAATGCATGGTGAAAAATTGACTGTCACTCTAAGAATGAGAGAGGATTGTCACTTTTGCACAAGTAGTCCTATGTTTAATTTTGAGATCAACCATATCCAGACACCATCACATGTTGGAAACATCCAAAATCAGCCATTGGTGAGTTGAACACTTTTGTTTACTCTGTAATCCAAATTTCAGAAAACTCATGATATATTTCCACAGCAACCGACAAAATAGAAATTTGTACTAAAGTAAAGAAAAGAAAATAAACAAATTGGCTGTCAAATCATTTGCTTTTCTTTATTATACATTTCATACAGCTCCACACCTCCATGTTATTAGAAAAATAAATGGACCAAACAATTAATTCAACAAAAATATAGGTCAGACACCTTACAGTCAAAACCAAGGTTTGAACTTTACACATTATCATGAAACTTCTAGGTTTTACTTTACAGCACTGACATAGTCTCTTTGAAGTGCAGTTAGATGACTCAATCTTAAAAATCATTGAAATTTCTAACGTACAAACTCTCAAGGAAGCAAGAGACATTATCCAACACATTCGAAGAAGGGAGCTATATCAGGTATCTTATTACAATTGCAAGATGGGGAAGAGGTAGTAATGTGTGAAATTCTTCATGTCTCAAAATCTTTAACTTCTCCTAGAGTAAATCTTGGATAATATCAACTGTAAAGGCAATATAATTTTATCGACTTGATATGTTTCTCAGTTCTGCAATGAGTTCTCTGTCGCAATGGACAAGATGGAGCACTTCAAAAAGATCACTTTCCAAGATATCATTTGCTCCTAGGTCCAAAAAAGATGTATGATTTTACCATGGTCTTTGTTTCTCAAAAGTGGACAAACAGTACCTGAATTTCTTTCTTGTTAACATTCTAGTGAGTCTAATTAAATATCTAACACCCCAACTGTTCCATTAGATTAAAGATAGTCACGAGTTTAAGAATTTTCCACTCCCCTCTCTAATTTGACAGAAAACCATAACAATTTTTTTATGTTATTTGAATGAAGCATTACATCAAACAGCTTGTGTGCTACTTAATAATAAATTGTGTACAACTCTAACATCAAACAACTTATGTCCCTATTTTTAGATTTGCCTTCATCATTCAGCTATTCACAAACTAGCTTACAAAACGTTTTCAAAAAATACACACGGCTACACAGAACAGATTGGGATCCTGGGGTTTTTTTTTTTTCAAAAGCAAAATCTCTTAAATTTGAATCACATATATTGTTAATTCAAACCTTCTCAACAACAACCAGCAACAACAGCAACTTCAAATCACAACAACCAGCAACAACAGGGGAGGTAACACTTAAACAGGGGAGGTAACACAAACCCAGATTTCGGAATAATCCATGAAGAAAGAAAAAAGGAAAGACCCATACCTTTGAGTGATTGGGTCCCTAAAATTATGAAATACTTCCCCAAATCTGAGAACGAACCTTCCTGCTACATCACGCACACACAAAAAAAGAAAAAAAAAAGAAAAAAAATGAAAAAAGAAAACGAATCTGAGATAATGAATAGAAAAGGAATAGAAGAATCTAATGAAAAACAAGAGGCATGACAATCCATTGAAGACCAATCACTTACCAGTGGTACTCTCAATCAAGGTTTTCTCTGTGAGCAAAAGGGAGGCAGTGGAGGCGCAGAGCAAGATACGTTATTGTGAGCGCTAAAATATTGAGTGAAAAAAAAAGGAAGCGCGGGAAAACAATTTGTGAGTCTTATGCGTCGAACTAGTGCCCTTGCTCATTAATTGGCTATTTTTCAGGCGTGTTTTAGCGTGTTTTCTAAGGTGAGGGAAAACTGAAAAATAAAAATAGCTCAAGACCAGTTTTCAGTTTCCTTCACAAAATGGAAATTGAAAATAATTTTTGATTTTTGCCTAAAATAGGTTACCAAACAAGTTTTTTGCCTCAAAAAACAAAAAATTGTTTTTGAAAACAGAAAACTGAGGAAAAAAATAGTTACCAAACATACCCTTAGTTTTCTGCCTTTTAACTTTATTTATTTATTTATTTTTGCAAATAATGTAGTTTTTAACTTTTTTTAAAAAATAAATTAGCTTTTAATTTTTTGTAACACATTTAACAAAAAAGTTACCCAAAAACTATATATTACACTTAAATAGATTATTTCCTTTTGTTTTATTAATTGCTGTCTTTTTTCAAATTAAAATCATCCCTATTGACAAATTTTAATATTTTATTGGTCGAATACAAGTATAATTCATATATCTTTGTTTTACATAAGCAATGACTGCTAATTCTATAAATGATGATGATACCGAAAATTGCCTAATATTCTTAGGATGATGATTATGTGAGTGGTCTTTATGGTCCAAAAAAAAAAAAAAAAATACACACACGCACGCACAAACATAAGAATAACAATGAACATATGTATATACATAAATTAACATGCTAAAATCAATAATGAATAATTTATAGAAACAAAAAAATGAACAAATCTATATGTTAATAAATTAAATTTAAATGTTTATAAACAAAAATTCATGAAGAATAACAAATATAATGAGTTTTTACAATTTTAGTTTTAGTGTTACAGTTTTTGACAAGGTTTCAAAAGTCGTACCGGACTGGACTGGCTGGTTTGAGCAGTAAAACCGGAAACCAAAGACCAATCTAGTCCAAAAAAAGGCTAATATTCGGGTAAAAATAAGGAAAAAATAGTCAAAACCAGGAAAAACCAAGAATCAGAAGCAAATTCTATAGCCGCGTTTTTCGCAACCGCGGCTAAAGGTCTGACCTATAGCCGCGTTTTTGTAACCGCGGCTATAGGATTCTGCCTATTGCCTTGTTTTTAGCAACACGGCTATAAGCTGAGACCTATAGCCGCGTTTTTAAAAAACGCGGCTATAGACTATCTTTAGGCCGTGTTTAAAACGCGGCTATAGGTTTTATTTTTTTTTAAAAAAAAAATTTCTGGGTTTCTTTTTTCCCCAGAAAATTCAAAATTCAAATTAAAAAAAATTCAAAATCAAACATAAACCCAGAAAATTCAAAATCAAATACAACATACTCACAATACAAACACACTCAAAAAATTCAAAATCAAACACAAACCCAGAAAATTCAAAATCAACCACAACATACTCATAATACAAACACACCAAGAAATTTCAAAATCAAACTCAATGTGCTCCAAAATATAAGAACACAAACCCATGAATCTCCTCTCATTCAACAAAACCAACCCAAATCTAACAGTAATTCCATTCAAGGAAAACAAATGCACAAGCTCAGAAATACAAACCTGTGAAGAAGGAAGAAAGAAAAAAGAAAAAGAAAAAGAAAAAGAAAGTTACCCGGATGTGAAGAAGGAAGAAAGAAAAAAGGAAAAAAAAAAAAAAAAAAGAAGAGAAAGAGAAAAGGCTTACCTAGATGTGAAGAAGGAAGAAAGAAAAAAGAAAGAAAGAAGACCTGAAGAATGAAGAAAGAAAAAAGAAAAGAAAGAAGACTTGAAGAATGAGAAAGAAAGAAGACCTGAAGAATGAAGATAGGAAAAAGAAAAGAAAGAAGACTTGAAGAATGAAGAAAGAAAAAAGAAAAGAAAGAGGAGTGTGTGGGAGTAGGTGGGAAAGGGAGCATATGAAGGAAGCTTCAGAAAATTTTTTTTTTTGGGCGTTACCTATAGCCGCGTTTTAAAAAAGAAAAAATGCAGCAACAGGTTAGCTATAGCCGCGTTTCTGAAAAGCGCGGCTATAGGTCCCCAAAAGGAAGTGTACCAGGAAGCTTAGAATTTTTGGCTGTCCTACCTATAGCCGCGTTTTTTAAAAACGCGGCTATAGGTTACCATTTCAAAATTTATGCGCTGGACCTATGGCCGCGTTTTTAAAAAACGCGGCTATAGGTACCCTTTAAGTGACACAAATATTCAGATTTTTTTGGATGTTATCTATAGCCGCGTTTTTACAAAAACGCGGCTATAGGTCCAGCAGTATAAATTTTTAGAGTTGACCTATAGCCATGTTTTTAAGAAACGCGGCTATAGCAAATCTTTAGCTGCGTTTTAAGGTGAGCTATAGCGGCGTTTTTTGTAAACGCGGCTATAGCCCGCGTTTTTTGTAAACGCGGCTATAGCCCGCGTTTTTTGTAGTTATAAAAATGTAAATAACTTAAATTTAAATGTTTATATAAAAATTCATAAAGAATAATATATTTAATGAGATTTAAAATAACTCCTACTTATTTATCATTTTTCACACTAACTTATTAGTAGAGATTTATCAGTCTGAGAGGTCAATGTTTTAGTTGGCAAAATCTTGTAAATGTTACGTTAAAAACATAGAACACCCTAACTGAATAAAGAACGTACACAAACAGGGAAAAATATAGAAAAAGAAGCAAAGACATGCAATGAAAGAAAGATAAAAACAAAGAAGGGGGATTTCTCAGTGTGTTTGTCTAATCCTAACATTTAGCAATGCGTGTGAGACCAATTATCTGGTCCCAGATGTAACCAGATAGAATAAAAACTATTGTTAGTGCTTGGAAGGACCTAAAATAAGATGTGTCAAATTTTAGACACAAAAATGAAATTTGTCTATAGTTTAGAAACAAAAACAACATTTTAACCACAATGGTAATTTGCCTGAATCATAGTGAGCTGAAGAAGGACCAACAACCAAAACCATCTCCTTTTAAAAACAACCATTTTGGAATAGATTAGATGGAGATTGGCCCATCAAAATCTGAGGCACTAGCCCCACAATATGCACACACAAAATTAGTTTCTCTATGGATAATGGATATGAAAAAAATCCGAAGCAATGAAGGAGTGAAGCAGAGATTTGGCATCACCAATGATGCCACATACGTTCCAATCAATGTCTTCAAATTTCCTAAAGGCTTCAATTCTGATGAGGATGATCCAAAAACATTACAAACAAGCCCTCTTAGCCAACGAATGGACAAACTCATTAGCTTATCTAAGTATGCATTTAGATTGTTAGCATATAGCTTAGACTAGATTAGCCCATTAGGCTTAGCCCAGTATACTGTACTTGTAGTTTACTCATATTATTTGTACTGCACACATATCTGGCCTATATAAGGCTCTCTATTATACATTATTATTTACACACAATATACAGACTATTCAGTTTTTCTCTTTCTCACTTTATATTGTTAACATGGTATCAGAGCCATTGATCTGACCTAGTGGTATTTTCTGGCATTCTTCCATTGCCCTCGCCTTCACTAGTAGCCACCGTCAGAAGTGAGTCACTGCCATTACACCCAACCGCTACCTCTTAGATCTAGTCTATTCATCAATTAAATCGTCGAACCATAGTTAGGACGTGATAGACTTCTTCGATCAAAACCCAGCCAGAAACTGTCCCAAAGGAGCTTCCAAGCACCCTCATGCACCACCCCAAGTTTCTGCCTGTCGCAAACGCGCCTCATGTGCTTTCATGCACCTCACGCTCCAAACAAGATGCTGTCACACACCTTCAGTCGTGCCACGTGCTAAACTCCTCTAAGTGCCACATCAGCCTTAACACGTCATCCGCCACATCAGCATCACACGTCATCCAGTGATGTCAGCAGATAGGACCATTGACTTCTGACCGTTGACCAGCACTGTTGAGCGTTAACTTTTGCGTTGACTTTTTGACCAAAGTCAAAACTTTTGAACAGGGCCTATCTTGCTCAGTTTTTTGCATAGATTCTAATTTTGGATCCCGTTTCTTCATTTGAGGTCTCTAAATCCAAATTTTTTGTCATTTTCTTCATTATGGCTTAACAAAATGACTAAGATATCATACGTCGTATCTCCATTATGTTGGATGGTCCTACTAGCTATCATGCATGATCTTAAACTATGACTGTCTTTTTCAAGGGTCATAAACTGTGGAGATATGTGATTGGTTCAATTCTTAAGCCAGTACCAAAACCTCAGTCCAAAGCCACATCTACTAAAGATGCCTCCAAGATTGCTGTTACAATAGATGATTATGAAGAACGCCTAGAGGAATGAGAGAGTATTCAGAGTAAGATCTTGTCTTGGTTTATCAATAGCTCAATTCCTTCCATTCATAATCTTTTCCTCATCTTGAAATTGTTGAGGCTGCTTGGAAATTTCTGGCCGATCGCTATAATTGCACTAATGATTTAAGCCTGGAGTTCCACATTGAATCAAAACTTTATCAAATGCGCCAAAAGATAGGTCAGTCCATTTCTAATTTTTATTCTCAAAGTTCTACTATGTGGGAACAACTCTCTATTGCAGATCCTCCACTAGTGTGTTCTAAAGACATTGAGCTATTTGTTAAATATCAGGATCGCCGTAAATTTATACACTTCATGATGGGTTTACGTGAGGATTTTGAGCCTACTAGGGCTTCTCTGCTTAGTCGGTCTCCTACTCCTTCTCTTGATGCTGCAGTTAAAGAGCTCATTTCTGAGGAGAACCATTGGCCTACTCATCACATGTCATCATCTGATCATGTATTGGCTACACCATCTCCACAGCCTCTCATTGCTGCATTCATTGCTCTTCCACGGATAAACTCTGGGCATCCTACCTCTCAGTCTTCCAAAGGTACTCGCTGCGAGTTTTGCCGTGCCAAAGACCATGACATCTCAGTTTGTCGCAAACTGATTGCAAACTGTAGATATTTATGCAAGAGCAGAATAAAGCTCATCTTTCTCAAACAGCTACTATATGTCCTTCAGATCCATCAGTTCGTGCAGGTCCATCTTTGGCTTCCTCACTTACTATGGCTGATATTGATGCAGTAATTCAACAGGTTTTATCCTGAACTTCCATTGCCCTTTCTGTCACCTCAAGTAAACAACCTTGGTTTTTTGATACTGCATGTTGTAATCATATGACTCCTGATGAATTCCAATTTTCTAATAAAGCATCCTTAGAACACCCCATCACCATTTTATATTGTTGATGGAACTCCTATGCCTGTTAGTCATAAAGGAACAATCTCTTCTCCTTGTTTATCTCTTAATGACACTTTTCATATCCCAAAGTTATCTCTAAATTTGCTTTCTGTTGGTCAACTTTGTGAATTAGGTATAGATCTTCTATTTACTAATCATGGTGTGGATGTGCAGGATCCCCGAACGGGTAAAGTGCTTGGGATGGGCCGTAAGGTTGGTCGCATGTTTGAGGTTCATGACTTGAAGATTCCTTCACAAGTTGTTTCTACAGCTGCTACCACTGCCACCCCCTCACCTGATATATGGCATGCTCGTCTTGGTCATCCATCCTTATCTCGTATTTAGTTGTTAGCTTCTTAAGGTCATTTAGGTTCAATTCAGTTTCAAAATTTTGATTATACTTCCTGTCATTTTGGCAAATAAAAAAAATTTCCCTTTAATAATAGTGACTCATTTTCTTCTACACCTTTTGATCTTATACATTCTGATATTTGGGGTCCTACACCTATTCCCACTGAGGGGGATCTAGATATTTTGTCATATTTATGGATGATATTTCTCAACATACTTGGATTTGTCTGCTTCACCATAGGTTTGAACTTGTGTCTATTTACCAAAGATTTCATAAAATGATTGAAACATAGTTCAATCGCATTGTCAAAGTCTTTCGATCAAATAATGCTAAAAAATATAATGATAAATCTTTCCTATCCTTTTTAGATATTCATGGGACCCTTACTCAGCGATCTTGTCCTTACACCTCTCAACAAAATGGTCGTGCAGAACAAAAACATCAACACATTCTTGATGTTGTCCGCACCCTACTCATTTCTGCCTCTCTTCCTGAGCTCTTTTGGGGTGAGGCCGCACTCACTGCTATGTACACCATTAATCGTATTCTTTCCCCAACTACATACAACAAATCACCATTTAAGCTTCTCTATGGTCAAACCCCTAACTACTCCTCTCTTCAGGTTCTTAGTTATGCTTGTTTTGTCTCTCTTCCTCCTCATGAATGAACAAAGCTTCAGCCTCGTGCTTGTCACTGTTGTTTCCTTGGTTATGGTGTATCTCAAAAGGGGTTTCTCTGTTATGATCCCATTTCTCATCGCCTTCGTGTCTCCCGTCATGTTGAGTTTTAGGAACATCGTCCTTTCATGAGTCTTCAGCAGTTTCCTATGTCCCCTTCCTCAAAGTCTCCCATTTTTACTGATCTTTTCCTCCCTCTCTATCCTGAACTTGCGGAGGATTCTTCAACATTGGCTGCCTCTCCAAACGACTTATTTCCGGTTCTGTCTTCGGCATATGATCTGCCTGTCTTTGATCTTGGGGCACCACCCTCTCCTAAGTCTCTTGTTAGTCCTGAACTTCGTCGTTCCACTCAGGTAAGCATTCCTCCCCCTTATCTCACTGATTATCATTGTTCTTTTACTCTTGCCACCCTTTTTGAACCTCACACTTATCGTGAGGCCCATATTGACCCTCTTTGGCAACAAGCTATAAATGAAGAACTAGATGCCCTTCATAAGAACCACACTTGGGATATGGTTGATTTGCCCCATGGTTAGTCTATAATAGGTTGTAGGTGGGTTTACAAGATCAAGACCAAGGCTTATGGATCTGTTGAACAATACAAGGCTCGCCTAGTTGCCAAGGGCTTTACTTAGGAGTATGGCATTGATTATGAGGAAACATTTGCTCCTATTGCTCACCTTACATTTGTCAGATGTCTCATTACTGTGGCTATTGTTCATCGTTGGCCTCTTTATCAAATGGATGTGAAGAATGCTTTCCTCAATTGAGATCTCCAAGAAGAAGTGTACATGCAACCACCCCTGGCTATCCACACTCAGACAATCAAGTTTGTCGCCTTCGTCGTGCTCTTTATGGCCTTAAATAGGCTCCTCGAGCTTGGTTTGAAAATTTTAGCTTAATTGTTGCTCAATAGGGTTTCACTTCGAGTCCTCATAACACTGCTTTCTTTGTTTGAAGATCCTCTACTGGTATCACTCTTATTCTTCTTTACGTTGATGATATGATTATTACTAGAGATGATTCTGTAGGTATTGCTCTCTTCAGCACTTCCTTAGTCAGTATTTTGAGATGAAAGATCTGGGTACTCTCAGCTATTTTCTTAGGCTTGAGGTTACCTCATCCTTTGATGAATACTATATCTTCAAAGCTAAATATGCTTCTCTCCAAAGCCAGTATCACCGACAACAAGATTGTTTCCACTCCTTTAGAATACAATGCAAAACTCACACCCTTAGATAGTGAACCTATATCTGATGCTACTCGCTATTGTCAGTTGGTTGGCGGTCTGATCTATCTCACTGTTACTTGTCCAAATATTTCCCATACTGTGGGTATGGTTAGTAAGTTCATTGATGCCCTTCATTCTATTCACTATGCAGTTGTTCTTCGGATTCTCCGATATATCAAGGGCACACTTTATCATGGTCTCCATTACTCCTCTCGGTCTTCTCTTGAGCTTCATGCTTATTCAGATGTGGACTATGTAGGTGATCCGACTGATCAATGCTCTATCATAGGTTTTTGTTTCCTGTTGGGTACTTCTCTTGTCTCGTGGCATAGCAAGAAGTAGGATATGGTTTCCAGTTCCAGTACTGAGGCTAAGTATCGTGCCCTTGTCAATAGCACCTGCGAGCTTGTCTGGCTTCGCTGGCTCTTGGATGATGTGGATGCTCCACAACCCACTGCCATTCCTCTTTGTTGTAACAATCGTAGTACTATCTACATTGCTCATAATGATGTCTTCTATGAACGCACCAAGCACATTGAGATCGACTGCCACATCACTCGCCAGCATCTCAAGAAAGGCAATCTCAAGTTGTTCTCCATCTCCTCTGCTGACCAGTCTATTGATATCTTCACCAAGTCTCACTCGCCTGGTCGTCTTCGAGATCTTATATCCAAACTCCAGTTGGCTTCCTCCTTGTCGCCTCAAGTTTGAGGGGGGATGTTAATGTATAGCTTAGACTATATTAGCCCATTAGGCTTAGCCCAGTATACTGTATTTGTAATTTACTCATATTACTTGTACTGCACATATTCCTAGCATATATAAGACTCTCTATTGTACATTATTATTTACACACAATATACAGACTATTTAGTCTTTCTCTCTCTCACTCACTTTGCTATTGTTACTCATTTTTAGGAGTTGATTACTTTAAAGTATAGTTATAACTTATAAGCTTAAATAAAATAAAAAATCTACTGGCAATGAGGACTACTAGTGCTGGATTGAATTGGGTGAATACATAGCTTGTGACTTTTTGAAATGCTAAAAGGGCTGCCTTGGCTTTTGAAAATAGGGGATCATTAATACTATAATCTCCTCAGTCCGCACAAAAATAATCTCCTATCTGTGGTTCCAAAAAAGATTTTCACAACCAAGACCCAGAATTGGAAGAGGTTGTGGCCATGAAAGAGTCAACCTTAACGTATTTTGTCTTCATCAATTTAGCCTAGGGGTATTTCGACTCCATCATTTTAACCCAATGTTTATTCTCATTTAAAAAGTTTGGTATAAATGTGGTTGGATGTCCTTTGGCCACGTTGATGGTTAGGTGGGAGAGGCAGAAAATTATTGAATACTTCGGCAATACCATGAATGCATACTCCTCTTTCTCACATGAATTGTGGGTCCCCCCATAAATTTAATTAGTGGGACCCATAATTATGTGAGAAGAGGGAGTATGTATTTATGGTACTCCGAAAGTACCCAATAATTACCCGGGAGAGGCAAACCACTTTGTGATTCTACATTTATTTGCACTTCGTAAACACCAGTAAGGTTATTGCAATGTTCAAGACAAGCATAAAATATTTTTATAATAAATACAATTTTTTTTAAAGAAATATTTAGATGTGAAATATTTTTCTTTTAATTTGAGTTAAATTTGACATGAAAATACTTCTAAAATTATATATCTTTTTTTTAGTAAATATTAGTAGCTATATTCTTATTTATTTAATTTTATTATTTTTTATAATTAATTATTTATTATTTAAATTATTTATGACGTCACCGGTTTGACTAGAAACCGATAATCAATCTCTTTTCCAGTTTTTTCACCGTATCGGTTTTAAAAACCATGAAATTAGCTGACAAAGCACTATATATATGTGTGTGTGTGCGTGCGCGCGTGCATGCAAAATTGAGTGTGATATTGTTAGGTTAAAATGAATTGACCCATTGCAATTAATTAATTAATTACCCAAGTTAATTAATTAGATCAAATTTCATGCAATAACGTGGTAGCACAGACAAATCACCAAAATCTAAATGCAGCAGAAAATAAATTTGACACAGGTGATTTGTATACAAATGGGGAAAACCATCGAGACAAAACCCCATCGGGTGATTTTAAGGTCACCACTCCCAAAAACCCACTATAATCAATCACAAGTAGTTAAAAGTATAAGGAATCTTACCAAACCATTTGGCCTATCCTGAAATACCAACCTACAGTTGAACCCTTACCCCAATACCTAATTGGACTTGTATTGTAGCGGCAATCTTTCCATTCAATCCACAAATCCCAGTACGTGACTAACCAATGATGCACGGATCCTTGTATGTGACTAACTCCAGCAACTTGAAGAGGTTGTTGGCTGCAAAGTTCTTCAATTCATCAACAATGAAGATCAAGAAGCTCCTTGGTCATAAAACTCTTTAGCGTAAAGACGCAGTAGCTTCTTTAGAGAGAATAATGAACTATGGTCACTTTCTGCATGTGTGATGGCCTTTGAAATAAGCCTTATATATGTCTAGGATTGTGAGAAAAGAAACCCTATACAAATATACAAACATGGGCCAAAAATCAGATCTGGAAGTTCTGATTTCGTAAGTCTCGACGAAAACAACTTGTGTTGAGCTTCAACATTAACTCTCCATAGAAAGGATTCTGTTGAGATTTCTGTTGAGCTTCAACATTAAATCTCAATAGAAAGGATTCTGTCGAGGATTCTGTCGAGACTTTTGTCGAGCTTTAGTTAACAGCTTTTTCTTCACTTGTTTCTTGGTCAAATCTTCGTGGCTTTAACACTTGACTTGAACTCTTGTTTCTTAAAGTACTAAACTCATTATAGATTTACCCAATTACAAGTAAAGTGCATTTTGTCAAAGGATTAGCCAATTACATAAAATATGTCCTTAACAAATACTATTTCACTCGTTTTCATTTATAATTTATGGCAATAGATGGTTTACACCTCAAGTTTCATTTTGAACAACCTGTAAACATTAACAAGAGACCAAAATTAATTAAAATTGGTTTCTATTCAAGCAAATTGGTGGCCACAGTAGGAGTTGAGTACATGCCAATAACAATTTGAATGATGAGAAACAATGAGGCAACAAGTTCAGAATTCCAAGCTCAAGATGTGTCTAGGGAGATTCAATTGTATAATGTAACCAGCCATCTAACTAGCTGTTTTGAAGGTGAAATTTAACAGAAGTTAGACCGAAACTTCAAAATTTTACCAAATTGAATGGCTAATAAAGTTGCTAAAAAGCTAAATAGACAAGCCTAGCCAAACCATATAACCAATTGAATGGCAAGATCTTTCAACTAGAACCTCTTAGTTTTATCACTAAACACTTGACTTGAACTCTTGTTTCTTAAAGTACTAAACTCATTATAGATTTACCCAATTACAAGTAAAGTGCATTTTGTCAAAGGATTAGCCAATTACATAAAATATGTCCTTAACAAATACTATTTCACTCGTTTTCATTTATAATTTATGGCAATAGATGGTTTACACCTTAAGTTTCATTTTGAACAACCTGTAAACATTAACAAGAGACCAAAATTAATTAAAAGTGGTTTCTATTCAAGCAAATTGGTGGCCACAGTAGGAGTTGAGTACATGCCAGTAACAATTTGAAAGATGAGAAACAATGAGGCAACAAGTTCAGAATTCCAAGCTCAAGATGCATCTAGGCAGATTCAATTGTATAATGTAACCAGCCATCTAACTAGCTATTTTGAAGGTGAAATTTAACAGAAGTTAGACTGAAACTTCAAAATTTTACCAAATTGAATGGCTAATAAAGTTGCTAAAAAGCTACACAGACAAGCCTAACCAAACCATATAACCAATTGAATGGCAAGATCTTTCAACTAGAACCTCCTAATTTTATCACTGAACACATCCAGATTTCAAATCCCACTTACACTTAACTATCGATCTTTCAACAATAACCATTCAAGTTGTTGGAGTTAGTCACTTATTGGGATCCGTGTAAAGGGTTAGTCACAAATTGGAGATTTGTGCATCAAGGGAAAGAAAATTACAACAAGATCAAGTCCAGTTGGGTATTGGAGCGAAGGTTCAACTGTAGGTTAGTATTTCGAAATAGGCCAGGGTAGTTGGTAAGATTCCTTATACTTGTAACCGCTTGATTCTTGATTAGTGGATTCTTGGGAGTGGTGACCTTAAAATCACATGGTGGAGTTTTCGTCTTGTGAGGTTTTTCCCATTTGTCAACAAATCACCATGTCAAATTTGTTTTTAGCTAAATTTAGTATTTTTGGTGATTTGTTGGTGTCTCCACGATTTGCATACAATTGAACCTAATTAATCAACTTGGATAATTGAATTAATTAACTAGGGTCAAGCCATCTTAACCCTACAGTAAGTACATACTTCAAAGTTCATACTCTTAGTATAGATTCAAATCGACATAATGTAAATTGTTAAGCTTGGGCTAGCAGATTTGATGGAAAAAATGACCTCATAATTATGTAATTTTTAGCAATAGATTGATAGAGTGGAATTTATATGCTGCTATCATCCAAGATCCAAAATACATAAACACATAAATAAAACCATTTATTACAATCAAATCGAAGACCCATCTTCTTAGAATTTACCATTAGAATCCTGCTTTGAGTTATGAAGTCGACAATGAATATAGAGAATCCCATTATTGTTGATTAAGATGACTTGCTAATAAAGGTTGACATTTTATTCCCCTAAAAATTACACACACAAACACAATAGCACATACATACACTCACCCAAACATAACCACTACATAAACATATGTATTTGCACAAACTAACACACTAAATTTAATAACAAATAATTTACAGAAACCTAAAAAAGAAAAAGAATAAATATATACATTAGTAAATTAAATTTAAATATTTTTATACAAAAATTCATGAAGAATAACCAATGTAATGAGTTTTGACATGTAATTCTACACTTATATTCTTTTCTTTTTTAAAAAAAAATTAATCTAAAATAATACTACTTATTTACTCTTTCACACTAACTAATTAGTATAATTGTTAGTTGTGTATTGATGCAAAATTTGATTCGAAATGCCAATGTTTTGGTTGGCAAAATCCTATAATTGTGAAGGAGAAAACAATTTAAAAACACATACTGTAGGTATTCTAGAATGTAATCAACAAATTACATCTCAACATTTGATATGCCTACTACATTGACTGCTACACTTCACATTCATCTATATATTTGACAAAATAAGAAGTGACAATCTCAATGCAATATGCATAAATATATTCTTCTCATTTGGTTTTCTCATCTTTTGAGTTTTCTTTCTTGAATCACATATTAAAAAATTCTGGTCAAGTAAGTTGGCTTGTATGCAAAGAACATGATCTAAAATCTTAAATCTTATAAAATACTTGGTTTTTTAGTGAGTGGTCTATTTGCTTCAAATTTAAAAGAAAGGGTAGAGCCAACAGTAGAGCCCATATATATATATATATATATATATATCAAACATAAACATAAATACTAAGCATATGTTCATACATAAACCAATATACTAAAATCAATAACTAATAATCTCTAGAACTAGGGGGGAAAAAACTAAATGAATAAATATATACGTA
The DNA here is from genome assembly GCA_023055345.1 of Quercus wislizeni. Classification (NCBI taxonomy): domain Eukaryota; kingdom Viridiplantae; phylum Streptophyta; class Magnoliopsida; order Fagales; family Fagaceae; genus Quercus; species Quercus wislizeni. Next base: position 21,913,478 of record JALGQJ010000002.1, read on the forward strand.
ATTAACTTAAATTTAAATGTTTATATAATAATTCATCAAGAAGAAGACATTTATTGATGTTTTAAAGGAAATTAAAAAAAAATTATTTTAACTTTTTTTTTTTAATCTTTGATTTAAAATAACTACTGCTTATTTATCATTTTTTTTTTTAGCACTAACATATTAGTAGTGATGTATTGGCGTGAAAGGTTAATGTTTTAGTTGGCAAAATCCTATAATTGTTATGGTAAAAACATTGAACAACCTAACTGATTAAAGAACACACACACAAAAAAAAAATAGAAAAAAGAAGAAGAAGAAGAAGAAGAAGAAGAAGAAGAAGAAGAAGCAAATGCATGCAATGAAAGAAAGATAAAGCGAAGAAGGGGGATTTTTCAATCAGTGTCCAAAAACTTAATTCTAGAACCTACTCTTGCATTGCATCCTGTAAAAAAAAAAAAAGTTGCACAGATATAAATTAAATACAGATTGCAAGCTTATGTTCTAGGAGATGTGGGAGTTATATGATGTAACTCTTTAGGTGATAGTCCCTTTTAAACTCTATGTGATGAATTTTGTAGACTTTGTGGTTGATTTCTATTCACATATCACCTCACATGTATCTCAAGTTTTTGCTAGTTACACACACAACACAAGTTACTCTTTGCTAAACATTGTACATATAATTGTGTGTGTTTATGGTCTGACCAACCACGTTTGAAAAATATTTTGAGTTTTATGCAAAACTGTTTTGTTGCTTTAAAAAGGGGGAGATTGTTTAAAATCTAATTTTTTTAAAAATTGGGTTTAAAACTTGTGTTTTGGAAGAGAATTTCATCTCATAATCATGCATTTTTATTTCTCATATTCAATGCTTTGAGTAAGTTTTCAAAAATCAGGTTATTTTTCTAAAAAGCTGTTTTTCCAAAATTTTGATTGATCCAATCAGATTTTCGATCAATCGAAATCCTGTTTAAAAAATTCAGTGAGCCTCTGCCTAGTTCGATTGATCGAACTTGTTTTTCAATCAATCGAACATCGTGTTTCAAGTTTTTTAAAAATAGTGTTTTTGACTGATTCAAACACTTTTTCAAAACTTTTTTCAAACTTTTCTCTCTCTCTCCGACTTGGCAAGGCTCCACTGAAGATTTTTTGTCGTTTTCAACCTAATTTTTGCAAGGTTTTTCTCTCACAAGGCCGGTAAGACCTTTATACCCCTCCTTTTGTTCTTATTTTCATGATTTCATGCATTATTTCATGCATTTTAAGGGAATTTTCAGAACTTTTCAAAATTGGGATTTTTGTTGAATCAATACTCTTTTTCTGAAATTGATCGTTGGGTTTTGCTTATACATTGATATATTCATGATATATGTTGGTTAGTTTGATCAATTTGGGGTTTTGTGAACAATTGAAAATTCTAGGGTTTGTTTTGAATCCGATTTGGGGATTTTGTTCAATTAGGTTGAAATTGATGAAATTGGCTTGTTGATTTGATGTAGTTGATCATTCTAAACTGTTTTCTAACTTGTGTAATGATCAATTGGTCAATTTCTTTAAAAACATTCAAGTGGTTTTAAATTTTTTTTGGGGTTTTAGTTAGAAACTCTATGCTTAAGCAAATTTTGTGAATTTGAACTTAATTTAGACTTAATTCACTACCTTAGCTCATGCATCATGTCATTTAATCTGTTCATGCATCATATAGTTCTTTTTGTTCTATATTTTTTTGTGCTAACTTGCATTCTGTCATTGGTTTTGTTTTTGTTTCTTTTCTCTATTTGCTATGTGCTCTTGGTCCTTATTCTAGCACCATGCCTAGGAAGACTAGAGCTAATAGGGTTCCATCTACCCCTTCTGTGTCTCCTTCTAGGGTTCAATTGTTTAAGAATGACCGTTGTCGTGAGGCTTTTGAGAAACTGAATAGTAAGCGTAAAATTTAGGCTGAGCGTTCTATGATTTTAGATGAGGTAGATCCAACCATTAGGGTTAATCTTGAGTCTAGAGGTTGGTTGTCCTTCTTAGAGATAGATCATCCACCCCCGACTGCCTTGATTAAAGAGTTCTTCTCTAACCTCTCGTGTCACATCTATGATTCCAATACCGTTGTTCGGAGTTAGATACATGGTGTTGAGTTCACCATTACCCCTAGGGTAGTGGCTTAGGCTCTTGGGGTTTCGGTCGTCACCGATCCTGTCTATCCCTATAATGAGTCTCCTCCTATAAATGTTCTCATGTCACATGTCATTGGATCATCTATCCAGTGGGGTTCTGATCCTCGGATCATGTCTTCTACGCTATCTAAGACTGCGTATTTGTTTCTTAGAGTTGCGTGTCATTCCTTGTGGCCTATTTCTCATCTTTACACCATCCCTCTTGAGCGATGTGTGTTTTTATATGCTTTCATGTTAGGTGCGTCTATCAGCTTTCCTCAATTGTTTCTTCGTTATTTGAACGAAGTTCATAGGAGTTCTGCCATAGGGCATGCACTTATTCATCCTATTTTCATTCATAGGATTCTGTTGTTCCTTGGTCTAGCTGATTTTCCTGCTGGTGAGCCTGTTCATGTTGTCGGTCCACTAGGTGCTACCTTTCTTAGACAGAGGGCTGCTTACTTGAGAGCTGATCCTTCGGGTCCTCGAGGTGCATCTTCTAGTAGTGTTCCCTCTCCTCCCTCTTCTACAAGTGCTGCTAAGACTTCTGGTACTGTTGCTGCTGCTGCTGACGTTCCTCCACCCACTACTTCGGATGATTCAGACATTCGACGTACGTTGGATCATGTTTTAACCATTTAGGCGGCTCAAGGATAGATTTTGGTGGACATTCTTGATGAGATTCGAGGATTGCAAGCAAATTTAGTACGGTTTTGGAGTTCTTCATCGCCACCTCCTTTTGATGATGGATTTTGATTGCCCTTTGGCATTCCGTCACAAAGAGGGGGAGTACATATGAGTAGTTTTTAGCACTTGTACTTGTTTTTGTTTTCGGGGGAGAGTTTATTTTTGTTGGTTAGAGCTTGTGGAGTTGTTTAGATTGTATTTAGGTGCTTCACTTTGTACTTTTCCTTTTTAGCTCTTGCCACATTTGTTTTACCTTGTTGGGTTATTCATGATAGAGGGAGTATATTTTGTTGTTTCTTGTTTCAAACTGCTTATTGATTTATGTTTATCAGTTCTTCATTGATATATGTCTTTATTATGTGTTGTTTGAAATCAAGATTTTATTTTTCTTTACTTGTATTTTTTCCACACATGCGGTTATGCATTTTGTTTAAGTGTTTCAGGAAATATACAGGTTGATTCAATTAAGCTGCTATCTACTCTTGCAACTGATGGATAGTAGTTAGGATTGAATTTGAGTTTTATGAGCATTATTTTATAAAAGGCTTTTATTTGTAAACTTTGAGCTATTAAGTTGTGTTTTGTCACGGATTGCCAAAAGGAGAGTTTGTTAGGTTCTAAAGACTTAGTTTTTATGTATTTAGAATTCTAATTTGTATTATTGGCAAACCATGATCAAAACAATGTATTTAAGTTGTTTTAGAATTGCTCAAAGTTGGTTCTTTGTTGTAAAGTTGGATTAAACTACTGCAGGAATTAAAAAACAGTTTCAGCCCATTTCGATCGATTGAAGCTTAGGCTCGATCAATCGAAAATCGGGTCTGACATTTTTTAAGCAAAATTTCCAACTCAGCCCTAAATGTTTTAAAAGGTTTTGGGTTTCTAATTTACCCTAGGTATATAAGGGAAACCCTAGCCACGTTTTAGTGTTGCTCATATTGCGGTTTGTGTGAATCTCTTGTGAGATCTTTGAGGAGCTTTCCTTCACATAAACTTAGGGTTTTCAAGGAGAAGAAGTTTTCTACACCTTGATGATCATTCCAGTTGCTGCCATTGAAGCTTAAAGAAACACAAGTGGTGTGCTTGTATTTGGTGGAGAATCCAAAAAAGAAGGAGTTTGTGGATTCGGAGCTTGCACATGGTCGTGTCAGTAAGTTCTACTGGTGGGTAGCAATAAGAAGTCGAGCGTGGGGGCTTGTAAGTCTTGTTGTATGAACTTCGATTCTTTCAAGATAGTGGATTCAAGTTTACCTTGAGGATAGCTAGGTTAAATCCTCCCCAGGTTTTTACCGATTTGGTTTCCTGGGTGATCATATCTTTATGTTATTTATCTTTCCGCTGCTTTACTTGATATGATTATTTGATTGTGTTAACCTAGATTTAATTAATTTTACTAAGTAACAACTTGGCTAATTTCCTAGGTTAATCCAATTGTGTTTTAAGGGGTCTAAAAACTAACATATGTTGCTAATAATTTCCACGAAAAGTGGTTAATGGCCAATTTGGCCAAAAATTATGACTTCTGGAAATGAAATAACCATAAAGACCTTAACATTGTTTACGATTAGCTGATAGAGCACTATATATATATATGTGTGTGTGTGCACGGACGCACACAAAATTGAGTGTAATACTATTTCACTCGTTTTCATTTATAATTTATGGCGATGAGATGGTTTTGCAACTCAAGCTTCATTTTATCTACCTGCAAACAATTACAAGAGACCAAAATTAATTAAAATTGGTTTCTATTCAAGCAAATTGGTGGCCACGGTAGGAGTTGAGTACATGCCAGTAACAATTTGAAAGATGAGAAATAATGAGGCAACAAGTTTAGAATCCCAAGCTCAAGATGAGATTCAATAGCATATTGTAACTAGCCATCTAAATAACTGTTTTGAAGGTGAAATTTAACAGAAGTTAGACCGGAACTTCAAAATTTTACCAAATTGAATGGCTAATAAAGTTGCTAAAAAGCTAAACATACAAGCCTAGCCAAACCAAATAACCTATTGAATGGCAAAATCTTTCAACTGGAACTTCCTGGTTTTATCAATGAAGACGTCCAGATTTCAAATCTCACTTACACTTAACTATCGTTGTATAAAAATAAATACCCAATAGAATGGTTGAAGTATTTCTAGGAAGCATCTATTACACACTGTCCTATTACACACAAATTAAGTACACACAATTTAGTTTTTCAATGGAATTGTAGGTTGCAATTTCGAATAATGTGCAAATATATGCTATTTTAAGCTAGGAAGCACAAATACAGACACGGACATGTGTACGATTATGGACATGGATACAACATGGTGACACAAGCAATTTATGAAAAATTATAACATGAAACGACGGGTATGACACTGGACTACTATATGATATGGTTACAACATAAATACAACACTAGTACGACACCTCAAATGAAGTGTCCATTCTTCCTAGATTTTAAGTAGCTCTTTCAATACTTTCCCATGCTCCAAGTTGCTATTTTAAGTCATTTTAAAATAACTAGTAAGTTACCCATGCGATGCACAGTTAATGTTGTAATGCTTAATGTGAGATAGTTTTGGAGAATGTTGTATATGTATTATAGCATAACTAGTGGATATTCCGCATGATGCACGGTGCATTTTGATAAATTTAGTAAGAAATTATTTATGATCCATTGATTTCATGATACTATTATTGTTTGTTATAATTAATCTATGAAATTTTCTAGTAAAACAAAATTCAAACTAAATAAATTAGGGAAAAATTCTTCTAATTCATGCAACCAACAAATGTTATCATATTACGTTTACATTGTCACTTACAAACCTGGTGGTTCTTAGGTGTCTTTATTATCTGATTTATGCTTTATATATAGGTTTTATAGTGTTAATTTCTACATTGCTTATGCCACTAAAGTCTTTATCCCCACTATATCAACACCTATAATTTTTATGTCAATGAAAGTACCTTTTCTTTAGTTTCAGAATTGATATGAGATAAAATTAAGGCCCATTAATATTTTAATTGAAGAAAAGTTTGATTTTCTAAGACCTTAATTATAATACAGTGAAAATTGGAAGAATGATATCTTAATCAATTAGCTAAAAAAATTGTTAGAATTTCATAATACAACAACAAAAACAATAATGCTATAATGACACAATAATATCACAATTTAACCTCCTAATTTTAATTGAGCCAAAGGCAGCCAAAACACCAAATATTCCACAAATCTCATACGGAAAACCCAAAATCTAAATTAGCACATAATATGAAAGAACCATCATAACCACATTACAATGCTTCATCAGTAAAAATGAACACATAAAATCTAAACAAAATATTAAAGACAAACATAATATTTTGGAAGTTAACATACTTCTCAGAAAGGGAACTAAAGATATTGTGAGAGAAATTATGGATGTTTGATTTTTGAGTCCAAAGAAAATGGAGATTTATTTTAGACAAATGTGGAGACAAATAATCATATTACTCAATATTCATTGAATTTAACTCTTGCAATTCTTTATTAAAGTTAGTCTTATGCATAAAATTGAAAAGTTTTCTTAATTCCTATCTTTCCCATGACTTTTTCGATCCATCTGTATCTATCCAAAGCATTTCAAATTATAAATGTGTACAAATTCTTTGAATTTTATTAATGAATCAAAATAAATGCATATGGCATTACTTAATAGTTCGATATAAATGCTAAATTTAGATAAAGTGAAAGCCCAAATGAAAAAAATGTCATACAATGTGACACTTGGCTAAATCTCATACTCTCGCATATGAGGTCTTTGCTTATATATATATATATATATATATATATATATTGATTGTTATAGAACTTTATTAGTAATAAGTTCATCATATAAAGCAACAATTATAAATTACACACACACATCCATTATAATTAATCAATTAAAAAAAAAAAACTTTGGAGGAATATTATGAAATAAAAGTTGATATAAAATGTGTCTTTCTCTTTTTCCTTAATTCTAAAACAAAATACACATCCCAAACACCCATAGTCAACCATATCATTTATAAAACCTACAAATCTACAATATTCGACTTTAACATCAAAATCGTAATTGCCTTTGTCACTCAATATAAAATGCAAGCCCCCCTTCTTTGGTTGTAGCCAACTCATACAGGTTAGGATTAGATGAAACAACAATGTTAGAGCTAAGCAGGTGTTATTGAAAGATTGAAGGTAAATGACATTATTTTTTGTCTGTGTATTTGACATGGGATGACATAAAGGGCCATGGGTATATATGAAAGGGTAGAAGTGAAATAGGTAAAAATGGTGAATTAAAACTCAAAGAGTTTTGTGTGTATGTGTGAGAGATGAAAAGACTTGAAACATTAAACCAAAGGATACAAATTATATATATTTTTTAATTAGAAAAGTCTTGAAACTTTGAACCAAATGAAACAAAAATAAATATTTAATTTGTTCTTATCTTTGATATGGCACTTGAGAATATTTCAATTCTCTTTGCATACAATACTACACTTGGAAGAACCTCATACTTTTTCACATAAGGTCTCTGCTTTTATTTATCTATCTATCTATCTATCTATATATATATATATATATATATTGTAAAGTTATGATTTACAATTATGTTTTTTATTGACTTTAATTCCGTGTCAAATTTGATTGTATTTTGTTCAATCTTTTCCCTATATGTTTGTGGGATTTAATGTAAGGGTTGAGTGTGAGAATTTGGTGAAGAAAGTAAAGTTACTGGCTTACAAGTGGACAACTCGCAAAAAGCCACATAAGAAGCACGTGCTGGAATCTGAACAGTCTTTTGCCAGATTGTATCTCACAAGTCACTTCGCAACTTGGCCAACCTAATAGTGATCCACAAAACTCTTTGCCTAGATGATTTTAATTGTGCTTTTCTCATTTCTTTACCCACACTATATAAGCCCACATTACCCACAAAACTGTAAGAAGACTTTTAGAAAGAAAACCCTAGCAACAAACTTAAGAGTTAGAGATTGTATACCCACAATCATCTACACAATTTCTCTTAGTTTTCCTCTGCTCCTACCTCTCTAATTACAAATCCTTGAGAGGTTCTTAGCCCAAACACTTACCTCACTCAATCTGAGTGTTGAGAGAAGTTTTGGTGCATGTAGAAAGCATTGGAAGAAGCCACTGATTAGCAAATGCAATTTGGAGCTAATTGCAGGATCCAGACATCTAGTAAAGACATAGCTCGGTGAAGTCTGTTGGTGGCTGGAACTTGGAGGGTTCAAGTACATTGGGTAGATTAGGCTTGAAGGGTTTTTTTGATATCCTTGTACTCCAACTTTATTCACTAGTGGATCGATTTGGCTTGGAAGGTAGTGGAGAGGTTTTTGGCCGAGTACTTCAATTTCCTCTTTAATAACACGTCTTTGTGTTATCTTGTTTTTGCATCTCTCTTCCATTACTCTTTAAACTTTACTTTTATTGTGTATTGTATATGATTATGCTTTAGAGAGTTGATCCAGTTTCATTGCATCACACTTACTCTTATTCCACACTTAGTTAAGTAGGGTAAAAGCAATCTAGCTGTATGTTTTTATATTGGGGTCTAATCAAGCTATAGTGTTTTACACTATTGGAGCTTTCATATATATATATATATATATATATATATATAATGGTTTTCGAGAATGTTGTATATGTATTATAACATAATTTTTATAGAAATTTATTAGTAATAAGTTCACTATAAAAAGCAACAATTATAATTTGCACCAACACATATCTATTATAATTATTCAATTGAAAAAAAAAAAAAAAAACACTTTGGAGGAATATTATGAAATAAAAGTTGATATAAAATGTGTCTTTCTCTTTTTCCTTAATTCTAAAAAAAAAAAAAAATACACATCCCAAACACTCACAGTCAATCACATCATTTAAAAAACCCACAAATCTACAATGTTCGACCTTAACATCAAAATCGTAATTGTTGTTATCACTCAATATAAAATGCAAGCTCCCTTTCCTTAGTTGTAGCCAGCTTATACAGGTTAGGATTAGATGAAACAACAATTTTAGAGCTAAGTAGATATCATCAAAAGATTGAATGTAAATAACATCATTTTTGGTTTGTATGTATTTGATTTGGGATGGCATGAAGGGATATGGTTATATATAAAGGGGTAGAAGTGCAAGAGGTGAAAATGGTGAATTAAATTCAAAAAGTTTTGTATGTATGTGTTAGGAATGAAAAGTCTTGAAATATTGAACCAAATGATACAAATAGTATTTATTTTTAATTAGAAAAGTATTGAAACATTGGACCAAATGAAACAAAAGCCAATATTTAATTTGTTCTTATCTTTGATGTGGCACTTGAGAATATTTCAATTCTTTTTACATACAATGCGCTACTTAGCAGAACCTCATACTTTCCTACATGAGATCTCTATTTATGTATGTATGTACATATATATATATATATATATATATATATATATATATATTGATGATTTCAAGAAAAGATTTCAGTTCAAAAAATAATTTGTGTGCAATGATGTGTGTACTAACAGTTGGCCTTTCCCAATATCCTAGTCTCAGTCTTTGTATTCCAACCTATAATTTAAGTGATGTAACAAATTTCGAGATGTGGGCCGATTTATTAGGGTAGCAAACAAATTCCCCTCCAACTGAAGTGCCCAATTCAATATCCCCACAACACACTTTCACTTATTTGATAGTTGATACTTTGTGGTGTGCAGGCAATTGCAAGTATCTGAAAGGGCCCCTGATTTGGCAACTAGAAGCCTAGCAGGTTGTGAGGCTCCCAAGTCCTAATGGGTTACACAATTGACCATAGTTATTAAACTCAGACCAGACTTTAATTTGGTTAAAGAGCTGAGTCTTTGGTCACTAGTTTATCTAGTGGGTCTTTGGTCCAACTTCATGGTTAAATTAAAAATTAACAAATAAAAATAGGTTTGAGAAATCATTATATATATATACAAAACTTAGGTATAGTACCTTAGGCGTTATTCCTTAAGTTTCCTTCTTAATATTCAGCCATGTGGCTATTTAACTAAAAAATACACTTCTATCCCATGAGAAAAAATCCACATGACAAAATCTTAAAAAGGGAATTTAAGAAACAACACCTAAATACTATATCTAAGTTTTTCTTTTATATATATATATATATATATATATAGGTCTGTCTAAATTACTAATTAAAATTTAAGTATAAAAAGCAAGTCATCTAATATAATTCAAATTCAAGATTTCACACATAACAACATTAGAATATAAATATAAAATAAAAACACGTAATGAGATTGTATCCAAGTATTTGTGCAACAAAATCTTACTATTTCATTATATTTTTCTTATATTTCTACTAATAAAAGCGTATCTTAAATTTCAAAGTCACATTTGATGTGTATTGCATATCTCACTAGTTGCTCTAATCTAGTGGATTATCATCTGAGCCAAAATTTGAAACAATATCTTTATTTAAAATTCAAGCATTAACCTCATTATAAAAAAATATCCTGTTTGCATTACAATTTAAATAAATAAATAAAAGATACTTCGATGAACCCATAAAGGTAATTTTATTCAAAATTACAAAATTGGATGGCTCACAACAGCTCATCCAAGTTACGAAAAATTTGTTGGGTTTTACCAGTTCAATTGCATAAGTAGTTCAATTACAAAACTGAACCAACTTGGATATCGATTCATTGGATTATTGGTCCAATCGATAGGGCTTGGTTGGGTTTAATAACTATGAATTAGACTTGCTACTGTACTCTTTGGATCTTTTTTATAATCATCAATGCCCCTATTTCTTTTTAATAAAACTATTACCCAATCTGAATGCTTTAAGGTCAATCCCAAAATCTATGTCACTATATTAGAACACTATTATTCTAATATAGAATAGTTGGAGAGAGAGAGAGAGAGAGAGAGAGAGATTACCTCTTAAGGAACAAACTTTGTCAACAGATGCTAGCCTTTGCCTTTCATGGCTTCATTGCCTCCTCGTTCTTTTCTTTTCTTTTAACATGTAGAAACCCTTAATTCTTCACATCCTATATATCTCTCCTAACATGACTCTTTCTTACCCTTTTTGTTTGGGCTATGCTTTATGTAAAGTTGTGATTTTTAATTTTATTTTGTTGGCCTTAATTTTGTATCAAATTTAATTATATTTCTTCAATCATTTCCCAGTATGTTTGTGGGATTCTATGTAATGAGTTGAGTTTGAGAAATTAGTGAAGAACTATGAAGATAGATCAACTCGCAACTAGAGCAACCTGCAAAAGGCCATGTGAAGAGCACATGCTATAAGTTGAAGAGTTTAGTGCCTAATGGCATCTTGCAAGTTGCTTGTCATTTGGCTAACTTGCGACCTGACTCGCGAAATGTATTGCCCACCTATTTGTGTTCTTTTTCTCATTTATTTACCCACACTATATAAGTCCACATTTCCTAAGAAATTGTAAGGAGGATTTCAAAGAGAAAGCCCTAGAAATCCATTTGAGAGTTAGAGATTGTACCCCACAATCATCTACTCATTTTTCTTAGTTTTCCTCTACTCCTACCTCTCTAATTACATATCCTTTGAGAGGTTCTTAGTCCAAACACATACCTCACCCATTTTGAGTGTTGTGAGTTGTTTTGTTGCCCATGGGAAGCATTGGATGAAACCATTCTTTGGTGGATGCAATTGGAGCTGATTGCGAGATCCGGAAAACTAGTAAAAACAAGGCTCAATGAAGCCAGTTGGTAGTTGGGACTCAGAGGATCTAAGTACAGAGGGTAGTCTAAGCTTGAAGGGTCTATATTGTAATCCTTGTACTCCAACTTATTCCCTAGTGGATTGATTTGGCTTGAAGGGCTGTAGAGAGATTTTTATGCTAAATTCTTCGGTTTTCCTCTTCTATAACACATCACCATGTTATTTTGTGTTTGCATTTCTCTTCTCTTACTCTTTGTGCTTTACATTTAATTGTTAATTATGTATGCCCATGCATTAGGAAGTAGTCCTACTTAGTTGTGCATTGATTACTCTTATTCCACACTTAGTTGAGTAGATTAAAAGCAATTAAGTCGTTTTTTTAAAATTAGAGGTCTAAACAAGCTATTGTAGTTTTATTATTGAGCTTTCAATATAGCTTATTTGTCAGGCCTTTAAGTGACTTAGGCCTAACTAATATGATAAGGCAATATAACCTTGCAAATAAATCACATACTCCATGCTATCAATTTAAACATGTCAAAATTTAAGGATAAGGAAATGTGGGGTCTCAAAGTTAACAAGAAGATTATTAGGAAATCCTTTCGAAAAGAGTGTGCATCGAATATGACTCTTCTAAATGCAACTTGAAAGTTCTTTCGCTACCCAACATTCTCAAGGTGAACTTTCTGCTTCCAATTCAAAAGAATTGCCAACGCAAAGGCAAAGCCGCACAAACTAATAGAATAAATTTATAAATTAAAGATTCTCAAAAACAAAAATATCAATTAATAATTTGTAGAAATAAATGAGTTTTGAGTAGTCTCTTTCTATAATTATTTTATTTTCAATATTTTATATTTTATTTAAAATTTACTATTTTTCCCCTTAACTTATTAGTATAACTATTTGTGGTGTATCAGTGTATAGTTAGCAAAATGTTAAAATTGTGAGGGAAAAAAATATAGAAAGCAAAATAAATAGGTTTGCAATGAAAAAATGATAAAGCAAATGGACTAATCAAATTGTTTAAACAACATTATGGTGGACTAAAAGATCATAAATAAACCATATAAAATTATTTAAAAATAATTTGAAAGGAAAATTGATGAAAATGTAATTGCAATGACCTTAAATTTTGATAATCTAGATTGGTCGCCTGCTGTATTTCGTTAATTGAAGTGGTTGTTAAGTCGATTTTGTAAATTATAAACTCTTCAAATCATTCTAACCTAAGAACAAAGATTTTTTTTTTTGGCAAATATAGTTTGCCTTATTTTATGGATTTGATGCAAATATACCTTTTTTATTATTATTATTTTATATTAGAATTTTCAATGAATTATCTCTTTTTGTTTTATTCATTGTTATCTTTCCTTCTTCTTTTTTAATTAAAAGTATACTATTGAGAAATTTAATATTTATTGATTTGATATATGGATAATTTTTATAACTTTTTTTATTATTGAAACGAATGATAGGTCCAAATATTGCCATCATTCTCAAGATGATGGTACCTTAAATTATCTTTATGCTTCCAATTAAAAAGGAATATATATATATATATATATATATATATATCATAAACATAAACATTAACATTAACATATGTATATACACAAACAAACACACTAAATTCAATAAATAATACTTTATAGAAAGAAACAGCTAAATGAGTAAATATATATGATGATAATTTAAATGTTTATGAAGAAATTTTTTTTTGTATATACACAAACTAACTCACTGAATTTAATAACTAATAATTTATAAAAAGAAAAAAAAATAGTTAAATGAATAAATATACATAATGATAATTTAACCATATACAAAAATTCATGATGAAAAACAAATTTAATGAGTTTTGACTGTTAATTCTAAACCTATTTTATTTTCTAGTTGTATGTTTGATTTAAAATACTACTATATTTACCAAATTTTCTCACTAATATATTGGTGTAAAATGTCAATATTTTAGTCGAAAAAATCTTATAATTGTGTAGGAAAAAATAATAATAATATAGAAAACTCTATTTGAATTGGAGAAACAAATGTATACAATAGAATGAAGATAAATTAGACAAACTAATAAAATATTTTGGAAAACGTGATGGTGGACTATAAATTCAGAAATAAAACCCATTGAAAATTTTTCGAAAATAATTTGAGAGAAAACTAGATTGAAGTATAATTATAACAGTTTTAAATTTAGATGAAATGACTTCATTTACTTGTGTAACAAGGTCGAGGGAAATCATTGTTGTAGGACTACTGCTAGGAAGATAATTAAGAAATCTGTTAAGTCCAGCCTATGGCCATGAGAGGAGCATTTAGAGAATTCTTCATTGGTTTTGGAATCCCACATCAGTTAAAAGAATAATAAAGAGGGGTGCTAAGTGTATTGTAGGAGTTAGTCCCACGTTGAAAAGAGTAGTTCAAAAGTTGTGCCATCCCCAATAAAAGTAGTGGTAGAGTAGTTTTATTAAGTGCGTGAATTAAGAGCAAAACTTTGTCTTGTAAGAGAGATAAAGACTAGCTTTGCCTAGTGAGTTTTTTTGTTGAGAATTTGAGTGATTGTAATCGCTATTACTAATAGTGAATTCTGTTGGTGTTGATCATGAATGTAGTTGCACAACAATTGGTATCAGAGCTATTGGTTCGAGATGGCAATGGTGAGCACAAAGTGAGGTGGAGTCTTTAATGAGAAACATAATTTTAGTTTTTGGCAATGCACTGTCAAAGATATCTTGGTGCTTTGGTGGTGTTGAAGGGAGGGAAAACTTTCAAGAATTTGTACAAGTTGATTGGTGAGACTATCAAAGGTGGAATGCCTAGTGGAGTGAAAGGCAAGGAGGAGCCTTTGGTTAAGACATCATAGATGAAAGATAATCATGGATGTAAGAAAGTAAGATTTGTGGAGAATGAGACTAACATGGTTGTAAAGCCAAGTTCAACTATGGTTTTGAAGAAAAGTCTAATTGAGAAATTCAAGCATTGCTTGAATTCAATTGAGAGTATGTCTTGTTGAGAACAAGGTGGAGCACCCCTACCTACAAAGGGGGTGCAAAAGGGAGTGCCCAATGGGTTACTAATGGAGACAAATCATGGGTTGAGGTGGAGATTTGTTGAGTCCAACTCATGCTAGGAGTGTTTAGAGAATTCCTTATTGATTTTGGAATCCCATATCGGTTAGAAGAATTAAAAGGAGGTGCACTAATTCTATTATAATAATCTTGCATTGAAAAGAGAAGTAGTAAGGAAGTATGTCATTGCCTATAAAAGGAGTGGTAGGATAGCTTTATTAAGTGTCTAAGAGCCAAGCTTTGTCTTGTGAGAGAAAGAAAGACTACTTTTGCCTAGTAAGTTTTTTGTTGAGAGTTTGAGAGGTTGTAATCGTTATTATTAATAGTGAATTTTGTTGGTGTTGATCGTAGATGATACTTGGATTTAGCCTAATTTTTTAATATTTATTGTTTTGCGTGTAGTTGCACAATAAAATACTTGAAAGATGACTCTTTTGAACACATCTTGAAAGTAGTTTCACAACCCAAGTTAGTGGTGGTAAGTGCCTAAGGCAAAACGCACACACACACACAAATTTATATACACACACTAGCCTCATCCCAAGCGAACTCAAGTGTGTAGAGGATTTTTTCATTATTTATTATATAAAAATTAATCATTTATCCCAAATTAAATATTTATATTAGCATAGTGATATTTGATTAATTGCTAATCATAGAAATAGCCGAGCGTGGGTTGAGATCTAGACCAACTATAGTGACTCAAGGAAAGTGCAAGTAACATTTGTGCGTACACCTCGAAAGAGCTAGTCAAGTTACGTTGAGGCTCCTCATAATCACTTATAAACCCAAGATTCTCCTAGTAATTAGTAAATACCTGATGGGTGACTTAGCACACCCATATAGCACACACAAACAATCCAATCAATCAAATTTGCATCATTAGGGGCATCACACTTGGCCACACCCATATATTAGATTATGACTTTAATGTTATTTTTGTCAAGAAAAATAATATTTTAATATGAATACACATCCTTTGTCTCGAAGTCCTTGTCTCAATCCATGCTCCACCACTCAGTAGATGACACACGTCCTCTACTTATTCTTTCACGCTAACGTCTCTTTAAATTTTAAGTCTTGTTAGTTAGCTTACTAACATTAAGACATCAGAAAACATCATATGGCTCGTTTTTCTTTTTCTTTCTTAATTTATTTTTGCTTCAGCCCTTGGGTTTGATTGTCGCGTGGAACCCGTTTGGCCTTTTCAAGAAGAAATTAAAATAATATTTTACCCCTTTTTCTTTCTTCTTTATTTATTAATTTGATAGTATTGAAGAGGTTAGTTGTAATTTAACCCTAAACCTAGAGATGAGATACATCAATTGGATTTCCTTAGGGTGGCTGATCTTTTTGACGAAACAAGGAAGGCATGGAATATTCAACAACTTCATGCCATTTTTTATGATCCGTTGATAGAAGCTATTTTGAAGATTCCTATCTCGATGTTCTTTGAATAAGACAGACTTGTGTGGGTGCCTGATAAAAAAGGTGCCTTTTCTGTGAGAATTACATATGGTGCAAATCAGAGTATTCATTTTGATGAGGCTCACAAAAGTATCTGGATAGGAATTTGGAGATTAGAAAAATTCATGAACGTTTGAAAATGTTCTTATGGAGGATTGCAAATAATGCTCTTCCAACAAGGTCCAAATTAGCCCCATTTTTGCAATGAAGTGACCCATCTTGCCTCACTGTGACGCTGAAGAAGAATCTATCTTCAGCCTCTATTTTCTTAATGTCCTTTTGTTTGAAAACTACTGGGGTGTTCACATAGATGGCATACCACTAAACTCCCCAAAAGACCTTGTGTCTTTCATTGTTAACCCCCCATCCCAAGTATTACAACAGGTCCAGGAGAGAGGTTTCATTTTAATGGCAACTCTAGTGCTGGGATCACTATGGAGAATTAGAAACGAAAAACTTTTTCAACAAAAGTCCTATTGTAAGTGATATCAAGAGTTCTTTGGTTAGAAGATTCAGAGACTTTAAGAGAGTTGAGAAGCAAAGCTCACACTCCCTACCTCCAAAGCCTAGCTTGAAATGAAGCAAACCCACCATGAGAATCATAAAAATTAACTATGATGCAATTGCTTCCCTACATAAAGCAGCTCCAGCCATTATTGCACGTGACCAAAAAGCAAGTTACAAGCAAGTAGAATTGGAGTATAGTTGTTTTGGAGAATGACCCAAAGGAAAAAATCCTCCATTGACCAAGTTTAGTTACAAAATTGGTTGTAATTTAAGGATACAATTTTTTTTTTTAATTTAATATTACTACATATTTTGAAAATCTAACCGTTGGTTTGTATGTTTTTTATACTTTTAATATATATGTCAAATTTTGTGTCAATCGAGTATCATTTACTATATGATCTATAACTTTATATTTTATGCATAATTTTATATTACAAAAACTTACAATTTATTGATGATATAGCAACTATCTTTAATTTTCTACAAAAGCATAGAGGATATAAGAAGAAAATGCAATCCACTGGTGAGTCTGTCAAAATTCACCTCCAACAAAAAGATATTAAGGCTGTAGCCTATGGCAATAACTAATCTCCTCCATTTAACTCAACCACATGAGGCACCAACATGGACTATATAAGGGCTCATGTAGGATATCTATTTTTTATTTTTTATTTTTGGGTAATAAAGATGGGATTTTTTATTAGTAGAAGAGCAAATAACATCAGGACATCTATGTTCTGTCAATTTCTTTTGCGTAAATTTCATTAACATATTCCGAAATTTGGGTTAGTGACAACAAGATTCAAAATTTTCAAAAATGACTAATTTGGTCCCTAAGTTGGCTTTAAAGACCAAATTAGTCAATTTTTCCCCTTTGTTATACAAGTACACGATGGTTAAATTAATCATTTTTGAAATACCTTGAACCTAGTTAGCATTAATCCAAAGTTAATGAAATTTACCATTTCTTTATTTTTATTTTTATTTATTTATTTGAGTCAAAAGAGAGCCCTTGCCAAATGGGCGCTTTCTTGTAAGTTTGCGGGCCTGTTTCATTTGTTTTATACTCCCAGTCTGTCTACAATGCTTTGAAATTGGATTATGCTGTGTAGCTCTTTGTTGTTTTGAATAAAATTTTTCTTGAAGCCCAAAAAGCCACCCAAAGAAAAAAGAAACAATTTTATACGAATCATCTTTGATCAATCGAGCCTTTAACTGTGTTAGGATGCGACCACCACCTTCTCCTCACTCTAATTTCTTCTCTTCCCTCAAACAGGTAACTCGCTTTCTCTCTGTCTGTCTCTCATTTGCTTTCTCTCACAAATTCTCAATTCTGCTTTATATGTTATGGACTTACTGTTATATTACATTGATTTTCACAGGTTCAGAAGAGACTGAAATTAGAAGACACATCAAAACCCCCAACTCTCTCTGTCTCATCACAATCTCAAACTAGCATCAACTTGGCCACAGAATCTTTGAGCTCACCCTTATACCTCCACGTGGACCAATCCCATTCGCCCAGTGAACAACAACCACCACTCCTGTCAAGTACTTCCTCACAGTTCCCACAAACCCAACAATTCAACGACTTATTGTTATTACACGACCAACCCAAAACAGTCTTTCACACTCAACACCAAGAAGCCATTGACGACATCCAACGGTTAATACAGCTCTTGGGTTTATCAGATTGTTATTGTAATGGTGATAACAAAGAAGAAGAGGAGGGAGAGAGAGAAAGACAGAGAATAGTTGGTAATTCTTGTGATTTTGATGAGGGTGAAGATGGGTTTTATGCAAAGATTGTTGGGGTGAAGGGTCCAAAGTGTGGGAAGGAAGTGGAGAGGTTGGAGGGTTGGATTCAATATTTCATGAATGGGGAGATGGAAAGGAGAGAGCCTTTGAGGTTGGCATATTTGCTTTTGGGTAAGGCTGCTATTGAGAACAAGGAGGATGCTGATTGTGGCTGTGGAGGCTTGGACTTCCCTGCAAGTGTACAACAGTTTTTGCTGAATGACCCTCCTACAGATTAAGGCACCCCAGCATATGCCACCAAAAAGTGTCAAAAACACTTGGGAAAGATACCCATGTATGCATATTGCATTGCCCTTAGAACCCTTTTAATTTATGAAATATTTCTAGCATTTGTGTTATACATAGCTTGTTTTGGACCTTTTGGTGGAGAATGGAGATGCATTATTGATGATGGTGATTATTGTATATATTTCTGTTAGTCTATTTAGCTTTCTCTTTCGTTTGTTTTGTTCATGATGTTATAGATGTTATAATTTGATTTGGCATAAATAACTAATTAATAAAGAATTGGGAAATTTATTATTACTAGTTTACTACTAAATACTTAATCATGCTTCAGGGTTTTACATATCCTCATTTATTTTAGAACATTAAGTGGGTTTTCGATAAAATCAAAATACTAATGCAAAGATAAGGCTTTCATGCCAATATGGTCATAATGGCCAATGATGAATTCAGTCTGCAGACCTTTTTGCCTTCTCTACTGGGAGCATCATTGTTTGAGCCTAACTCATGCCATAATCTTCGGTGGGGAAAACAGCATTGGTTTTGGTACTATATGCGCTTGCTTAGCTTCAAAAGGATAGACAGCACCTCATTTATGTCAGGTCGATCCTCAGGATTTGGTTGTGTGTAAAGCAATGCTATCTTAAGTAGCTCTTTCAGTAATTCCTCATGATCCTTGGAGATATTCAGCGCCAGCATAGGATCCACAATTCGATGAAGATCATTCTCTCCATTTGCAAGAGCTTTCTCCACAAGTTGACGCAAACTGATTGGCAACCCATCCTCTTCTATTAGTCCTGTTGGCCTTCGTTTAGTGAGAAATTCCATGACTATTATACCAAAGCTGAATATGTCAAATTTAGTTGTGACTTTCATCATATATGCAAACTCTGATAAGAAAACAAACATGTTTTAGTATATTGAAGACAAACAAGTGGAATAAAAAGGGGAAATCTGAAGATGGGAAATGCAAAATAACTTATTCCTTACTTGATATCTGGTATTTGAATTCAGTGGCTTCATATATACCTCTGGGACCTTTGTTATGTAAAACCAACCACTGTATTCATGTTTTAATTGAAGGGTGACAAAGATTTATCTTCCAAGCTTACAGTGCTCCAGTTGCTTTTCATTAAAAGAACTTTTTTTTTTAATAATTATTTATGACTTCTGAAAGTAAAATAGCCATGGAGACCTTAGCATTGTTTACAAATAGCTAAATAGAGCACTATATATATATATATATGCAATGCTTTAGGATTTTAGTTTGCTAGGTTAAACCTGGTATTTATATGTGCAAGACTGAATCCCTAGTCCAAACTGATTTTGATTGTTAAAACTATTTCCCTCATTTTCTGCTAAAAATTTATGACAATGAGATGATTTTGCAAATCTGACGGCAAAATTAATGGAGATTAACTTCATAAGTGAGAAAGGATAGTGTTAAGTTACCTGGTGCCAAGTAGCCAATAGTGCCTTCAAATGCTGATGATGCAGACAGACTTCTTCCGTCTTGAAGATGAACACCTAGCATTCGAGCTGTTCCAAAGTCACTTACATGGGCTTCCCAATCTTCATCCAGAAGAATATTAGAAGGCTTCATGTCACAGTGAACGATAGGAAAATCATAACCTGAATGCAGGTAATCCAACCCACTCGCAATGGAAATGAAAACTTTGATCCGCTCAGATAATGTCCATCTTGACTGATCCACCTCAGGGTCATGTATAATGCTATCCAAATTCCCATTCTCCATGTATTCCAGAACTAAAGCCTTTAGTTTTCCACTCTCCCAAGCATACCCTAGAACCTTCACCAAATTCCTATGCCTCAGTTGTTTTAGGGTGTTGATCTCCCTATCAAAGCACTTATCAGCCTCTTCAGAGAACTGATGCAAATTCAACTTTTTTACTGCTATAATCTGCCTATCTTCCAGTCTACCCTTGTACACAGTGCTCAAACTGCTTGCACCAATAATGTTATCTTCGCTAAAGAAACTAGTAGCATGTTCTAATTCGTATGGTACAAACCTCTTGAGGTTCAATGCTGGAGTATATTCTGATTCTGGATTCTCAACCCCTTCTAGTTTTCTTAACTTTGTACGTTGGTGGAGGATAAATATGAAC
This sequence comes from Quercus wislizeni, assembly GCA_023055345.1. Taxonomy (NCBI): domain Eukaryota; kingdom Viridiplantae; phylum Streptophyta; class Magnoliopsida; order Fagales; family Fagaceae; genus Quercus; species Quercus wislizeni. Next base: position 21,934,255 of record JALGQJ010000002.1, read on the forward strand.
CCAAGAACTAAAAGCACAAAAATAGATCCAAGCACCACAAGAATCAACACGGTCTTCTTGGATGGTTGACGTGAACTCAATTTGCTGCAGGCCCTGAGGAATTCAATACCACACAGATGAGGGTTTCCCATCAAACTAGATGAGTTAATATGTCTAAATATTCCAATCTCCGGAACATGGCCTTCAAGTTGATCGAAAGAAAGGTTTAGATGTTTCAAGTTGGAGAGATTGGCAAAGCTCTGAGGGATAATGCCCGTCAACTGGTTCTGAGAAAGGTCAAGAGAGCTAAGGTACTTTAGACCTGCCAGGTCTTCAGGAAGTCCACCATCTAACTTGTTCCTTGAAAGGTTCAAGCTAGTAAGCATATCCATTTTAGTAAATTCTTCAGCCGGAATTTGACCAGAAAGATTATTCCCTGATAAATCAAGAGAGAACAAATTTTTGCAGCCACCAAGTGTTTTAGGAATGGTCCCCGAAAGATTATTGTTTGAGATGTCAATGGCTTGAACCATTTCCAACATCCCAAGCTCATCTGGAATAGTTCCAGCCAAGAAATTGTATGAGAAGTTCAAATATAACTGCATTCTTTTCATACTTGCAAGCACCGATGCAGGTATTGATCCTGTAAGATAATTGTGGGAGAGATCCAAGGTCATAAGTTGATTAAGATGCCCCATGCTTCTCAGAATGGACCCGTTAAGCATGTTGCCAGTTGCCACGGAGGTTTAAGTAAGAAAGCTGCTCAAGCTTAGAAACTGCATCTGGAATTGGACCCTTGAACTTATTATTCTGCAACCCAAGTTGGATTAGCTGTTTCACTTCAAAAAGTTTCTCAGGTATTGCACCCTCTAGAGCATTGTCATTCAGGTAGAGCCCTTGGAGACGAGAAAGTTTAGATAATTCTGGTGGAACTAGGCCTGATAAACTATTTTGGCCAAGTGATAAAGAAAAAAGTTTACTTAAAAATTGCCAATGTCAGGTGGGACCCTATGAATGAATTAGAACGGGCTTGCAAAATCTGGAGATTAGAAAGTTTGCCAATGCCAGACTTTATTGGTCCACCAAAAAAGTTCCAAGTCAAATCTAAAGTGTGAAGATTGGAGCAATTGAAGAGCTCATCTGGGATTTCACCTGCCATTTTATTGTGTGAGAGACTCAGGAAAGTAAGATTTTGCAACTGCTGAAAACCATGAGGAATTGTCCCTGTTATTCTGTTATGAGATAAACTTATGACTAGAAGATGGGTGCAGTTGGTGATACTAGATGGAATGGTTCCCCCAAGGAGGTTGTTGCTCATGGTTAGGTTCTTCAAATTGTAAAGCAATCCAATTTCTGATGGAAGCTTCCCTGTGAGGGAATTGAAGCTCATAGACAACTGAGTTAAATTTGTCAAGTTCGTCAATGACGAAGGAACCTCCCCAGAGAACTTATTTGAATGCAGGGTCAACACTTCCAATGATCTCAATGATCCTAGCTCAAAGGGTATTATTCCAGTTAATTCATTCTCTGAAAGTCCTAAATGGGTTAATGATTTTAATTGAAATATGGAGGCAGGAATGGTAGAATTTAACTTATTCTTGTACAACCTCAATGTTTCTAGATGATATAAATTTCCAATCTCAAGTGGAATGCCTCCAGTGAACTGATTGGTGTATGGTTCAAGAGCAACAAGCTGTTTACAGCGACCTAGTTCAGATGAAATTTTTCCCAAGAAGGTAACTTTTAAACAAGAGAAGATACTCTAAATTTGATATGTTTCCTATCTGTGGAGGTATTACTCCAGAGAATTGGTTTTGACTCAGGTCTAAAGCTTGTAAAGATTGCAACCTACCAATGGATAGAGGTATAGAACCAACCAATTTGTTCCCATATGCAAAACTGAGTTGAAGGTTAGCTAAATTGCCTATGTTTGAAGGGATTCTTCCAGTTAGATTGTTAAAAATGACACCAAATAATAACAATGATGTGCAGTTACAAATGCTTTCGGGGATGCTTCCATTCAAAGAGTTATCACCTAAATCTACTGACTGCAGATTTTTGAGGTTTCCTAGTTCTGGTGGAATTGGACCTGAAAGAGAATTTTCATAAAGAGTTAGCTCAGAGAGCTGGGAGCAAAGTCCCAGTTGAGCTGGAATGTGGCCTGTAAATGAATTCAAAGTTAAATCAAGAACCTGGAGGCTTGAAAGGTTTCCAAGGAATGGTGTGATTTCACCTTTAAGCTGCTTATCAATAAGAGAAATTGAAATGACATGATTTGAAGGGTCACAAGTAATACCAGACCAGTTGCAGTGGTTGTTACTGTCAGTCCAATCCGCAAGTGCTCCAAATGGGTCATTGGTGATGGAATTCTTGAAAGCATTCAAGGCCTCAAGTTGAACTTCTAAGCTTGATTCTTCAGATAGAACAGCAACTAGAAGGGAACAAACTATGATTACAATCAAACCGATTTTTTGAGATATCATTGCTATAGAAGTACAAGACACTGATATGTAACTTGAATCGAATGAAGCATTTATATGCAAAATTTAACCAATAATATACGTGGCAATCCTTGACTTCTTTTCTGAACTAATTCTTTTGGACTAGGAAGTAGGATACGTCAAGTTGTCAAACAATGAGCACAGCAAGGAAAAAAGAAATGTGATTCTTTGAATACTAACAAGAAATTCAAATCTGACTTTGAGCTCATCCAATGTCAGGACTCACGAGACCTACTGGCTGCAGGCCAAACTCTAGTGATAAAGATTATGGCAATACTATATATATCCATAACGTTTTCTACCCACTTGCCACTACGTGAAAACAAAACTTAGATACCTAAATTTGTGTCAAAATTACCCCCAAAACCAACATTTAATGCTATTCATGAAGTAACATTTTTGTTTTTCACAGACATATACTTGGAATCGGTGATCAGTATAGGCAGTATAGCTTGACCAAGACGTGGTTTATGCGGGAAAAGGTTATAAACTCAAGGTGGGCAAATGAAAGCACACTGATTTGTTGTGAATACAGCATATGTCGGTTCACATGGTTTGGAGTCTGGACTATGCAGTATGCAAAGCGCGCACACAATGTACAAGTTGCTAATAGATTAAAGTATTAAAGGCCAAAATGATGGGTTGGCTTGTGAGCTGTGGCTCAGACCAAGAAGGTGCTAAAAGAAAAAGAGTATAGGAGTCCAAGAAAGGATTAGGATAGGAGATTAGAATGAATCTTAGCAAATTGTATGTGGTACCAGCACTTTGTCCATTTTGATCTTTTGTTCAACGGGGCTTGAAGTATGTCAGAAGACTAAGAACACAAACGTAGTAAAAGGAAAAAAGAAAAAAAATACTAAAAACATGACAGCTGTGGGATTTGAACCCACGCCCTTTCGGACCAGAGCCTAAATCTGGCGCCTTAGACCACTCGGCCAAACTGTCCACCTTTGGTCGTTAAATATCTATCTAGATTTATATTAATCATTTAAAAGTTGTTATAGGCATCTAACTTTTTTTTTTTTTTAAAGAAAATTTCAATGATGATAACTCCTTATCATTAGACCAAAATACCAATTAATTTTTTGTGTAGATAAGGATTAAACCCCAAATCTCTTATACAACCATAAGAAATTTTACTATAAAATGTCTAACAATATTGATTGGCTAGTAATTTGGCTTTTCTTAAAAATAATTTGGTTTATTTTTAATTTGGCTTTTCATAAAGTGAACAGGTTTAATTTCTATCATATATATATATATATATATATAAAAGAGCATTTGCATCAAACTGCAGAATAGAAAAATGACTTAATTTTACATATCTAAATCCTAAAATTATCCACATTCGTCAAGTTAAAAATGTGTAAATATACAAAGTTGTTACAATGATTGTGTAAATTTACTCTAACAATTTTTTTTTTTTTTACGTATCTTTTTTTTTTTATGTATTTTTTTTTTTTTTACGTATCTTGAAAATGAAAGAAAAGAGTGAATAATTACTTTGGTGGTATAGTTGAATTTGACATACTTTCTCAAACTACAAACCCTTGGACTGGGTTCTTGTGACTTAAACGAGTTCCCAGATTTTCTAAAAAGCCAAGATGATTTGGGGTTTTTAATACTTTCTAACAAAAAAAGTTATGGCCTCGTACCAAAATGGATGTGGAACTTGAGTAAAGAAACTCTCTAGTTCTGTCTTACAGCTTTCTAATAGGTTTCGACCAACTTCATGTTATTTTACCATGGACCAATCTAAGATTTCTAGGGCTTAATAATAACATGCAAAGGGATCCGTTCCTATCCCACCAAGTTCGATTGTTACTTACTCAATCTCAAATAACATACTAACTAGAGAAATCCCACCAATAGGGAAACTTAAAGTAATCTTGTATTTTCAAATTTGGATATCGTTGACCTTTCTAACAATAATATCATTAGTAAATTACCATTTGAATACTTCCAAATTTGGAAAGCCATGCAAATCATTGATGTAGTTGGGCAAATGTATATGCAAGCAAACACAAGTTTTGATCTGCCTAGATATTTAATGCAATCTGATTACATTTACTCAATGACATTCACAAACAAAGGCATAGAGATAGCATAAGAGAGAATCTCAGATTCTTCATAGTCATGGATCTCTCAAACAATAGATTTGAGGGAGATATTCCAGAAGTCATGGAGAATGTGAAATGAATCCAATTGCTCAACCTTTCTAACAACTTACTCACTGGTTCTATCCCATCATCCCTGGAGAAGTTGACAATGCTTGAATCATTGGGCATTTCTCAAAGCAAGTTGCCTGGAGAAATCCCTCCACAACTAACACAACTTACCTTCCTTGCATTTTTTAATGTTTCCAACAATCATCTAACAGGGTCTATACCACATGGGAAATAATTTGATACCTTTTTCTTCGGTGGTCATCTAGGATTGAGTGGAAGTTCTTTGCCAAAGAAATGTGGAAATTTCAGAGACTCATTGCTCCCTCCTTTAACCTTTGATGAGATTAATCAAGGCTCAAAGTCACTATTTGAATTTGGCTGGAAAGTAGTTGTGATGGGGTATGGTTTTGGATTCCTAATTGGAGTAGTTATTGGGCAACACCAAGGTATGGTTATTGATCACAAGGAAGTATAATTGGTTTATTTAGACTTTGCGGTTCAACACCAAATGGGAAGATGATTGACTAGGAGGGTTCAAACAAGATTTTACCCAAATAGATAAATAAATTTTGGCATACGTATGTTTTTTTATCATATATATATATATATATATATATATATATATATGTTGTTAGCATTATAACAATTGCATTTTTCCTTTTCTTTTATATATTATTTTTTATTTATAGAGAATTAGGTAGTATTTGATTCGATGCAAAATGTTTTCCTAGTGTAAAATATTTTTAGGTGAAATTTTTTTGGTCAGAAAATAAAATATTTTCATGTGTTTTGTTGCATTTTGAAAAATGCTCTTGAAAATAATTTTAGGTGTTTGTTGGTTGTGTTCGTACAAATGCTCTATAGAATACATTTTTTTACTAATTTCTCACATTTTCTTAGCTTCCAAAAAAATATTATAATAAAAATTCCAATATATAAACCCAAAGAAAAAAAAAATTCAATCTTCATCAAGAGAGAGAGAGAGAATTGATTTTGTTTTCAATCGTGTCTTTTAATCTTGTCCATCCAAATTTTTTTTTTCTTTGATGGAATCAAACTGAAATCTTGGACTTGAGAATAAATAGAACATATAATTAAAACTCACAACACTAAAAAAAATAGTCTTCCATAGCAATTGAAACTCAATTTCCATATCCCATATCACCACACTTTTTAAAACTATATATAAATATATATATATATATATATATATATATATATATATATATATAAATAATAAAAATAATAATGACTGCATATTATGTCTTATTTTTTACTTCCTAGTTTCTAATGGCACTGCCTAATGCGTCCAACTATCCATAAACCTTTAATTTTTATCTTTTGACTTGAAATTGTTTTAAGCTCAAGTGTTTACTGAAAGTCCACATTTTAAATTATTTAAAGAATAATATATATATATATATATATATATATATTGAATTTTAAATAATTTTTAAAGAGTAAGAAGCACAACAAGGCACGTATACAAATTTCTAGGTATATTGCTATACTAATAACATATTTACATTGATTTATTTTCTCAATTTATTTTAATTAATTAAATTACGTATTTAAGCTTTGTGTGTTAAATTAATTTCTTGAGTTGATTATTTTTTATTCTTTACCATCAAATTTTTAAGACAAATACACTATTATATAATTATATAACTGATTATTTATTAATTCTGATATATATATATATATATATATATATAGAGAGAGAGAGAGAGAGAGAGAGAGAGAGAGAGAGAATTGATTTTGTTTTCAATCGTGTCTTTTATTCTTGTGCCCCAAATTGAAATCTTGTTTCTGCCATTGCTGGTTGTGGACTTTTTGTACAAGTTTAATGGTCATTTGCGGGTAAGAAACCAAGAATCATTTTCAATGGTTAAAATAAAAATAAAAATAAAAAAAAGGTTATTATCCCTCTATTCTAAGAAGGTCACATTGAATTGCCATTTAATTTAATGGTTAAAAATAAGGAAAACCTTAAAATGAATTTCATAAACGGAGAGTACAGAATTAAAGATTTTTTTTTCTAAGAATTTTTTTTTTTTTTTTAATTTTAGATAAAAGAGAATTAGAAGGTTAAGTTCACTAAAAGAACATCGAAGCAATTCTGGTTTCATATCATAATTTGCAGTTTACAAGCAGATAATAGATACTATGGCAATGAGGAAAATTTTACTAATTAAATGACACAACAATGTTTAAAACCAAGGGTAAATACTAAATACTCTCCATAAGTTTTGCAAGTAATTTACACCACGTCAATTCTCAAAAATAAATATAAAAATCTAACTCCTCAAATACCAACATCAATCCAAAAGGTAAAAATAAAATTCACATATTTCCTTTGCTCACTTTCCAGGGACAAAGTTTGTGGCATAAGCCCAAGCATTGTTGTTAACTGGGTTAGCAAGACAGTCTGCTAAGTTCTCCAATGGTCCCTTTCCAGTCACAATAGCCTGAACAAAGAAACCAAACATAGAGAACATAGCCAATCTCCCATTCTTGATCTGCTTCACTTTAAGCTCAGCAAATGCCTCTGGGTCATTAGCAAGGCCGAATGGGTCAAAGCTTCCACCTAGGTAAAGTCGGTCAGTCACCTCACCGAGCGGCCCACCAACAATACGTTAATCCCCAACAGCACCCATCAAGATAACATGTGTGGCCCAGAGGGCCAAAATGCTTTGTGCATGGATCAAGCTTGGGTTACCCAAGTAGTCAAGCCCATCCTCGCTAAAGATTTGGGCTGACACCATTGCGGGCCAAGAGCTCAGGGAAGACACACCCAAGAGCTCCGAGCATGGTCCATTTACAGTGGATGACTTTAAGCTCACGGTTCTTGGCAAAGGTTTCTGGGTCAGCAGAAAGCCTAGCAGTGTCCCAACCATAGTCACCAAGGAATTCTCCAGTAAGGTAAGATGGGGGCTCACCAGAGAATGGACCCAAGTACTTGACATGGTCTGAGCCGTACCTTGGGCTTCCAAAGGAAACCTGCTTGGTGGCTGTTTTCCTCATGGTGACACGTCCAATACCGAGTGCAGGGGTGGATGGAGCAAGTACGCCTTGCCTGCAAATGATGGAGAAGAGAGAACCACGGTTGAGACTGCCATTGTTGAATTTGTGGTGAGAGACTATTGAAAGTAACAATTTGATAATGCAATGAAAGGGAGGGAGTGATGGGTGTTTGTTTGTATCATCAGGGATGCTTTATAAGTAGGAGTAACAAGAAAAAGTTCCTTATCTTAGGAGATCAATATCTGTGTTCTTATTGGTTGTAAAACTTTGAGAATTTAGATACTCTATGTTCACTGGGCACTCTTTACACCACTTCATTGCAACAAAAAATGTTTATTAGAACAAAAAAAAAATGTTGCAATAACATTAAAGTCATTGCAATAGTTTATGAAATAGGTTTGCATTACAAAAAAAAATCTTGTTGCAATAAATTTTAAATATTTTAGTGACAATTTTGATGTAATAATATATTTGCTATTGCAATAAACAATTTACTTCTTTGAATATTTTGTAGAAATAAACTATTATTTCACAAATTTTATTGTAATAGAGTGCAAATAATTAACCAAAAAAAAAAAAATTATGGTCAAGTTATTGCAACGATATATTTATTGTAATAGATAAATTTTTTTTTCATATTTTTCATTATAATAGATTGTAAAATAATTGGTATTAAATAATTATAATAATATATTCGTTGCAACTTCATATTTGTCATTGTAATAGATAATAAAATAATTGATATTTAGTTATTGCAATGATATATTTGTTGCAATAAACTAATACTTTGAAATTTCTATTGTAATAGATTACAAAATAATTGAAATCAAGTTATTACAACAATTTCTTCAATTTAAGTTATTGCAAAAAAAAATTCTTAATGCAGTTTAGTATTAAAGCCTCTATTGCAACTAAAAATTATAAGTTGTTACAAAATTAATTATTATGAATTTAATAATCTACCACTTTTAAGTTATTATTGTAACGACTTTTTAATTTGTAGATGTAAATTATGTCTAATATATACTACTATATTTCCAATTTAATATTCTGCCATTTTTGAACCAAAGGTCAAAGCTCTCCATTACTTTCACAAATAATTTACAACATGCCAACACCAATCCAAAAATAAAAAATTACATTTTGCTATATTCACTTTCCAGGTACAAAGTTTGTGGCATAAGCCCAAGCATTGTTGTTGACTGGGTCAGCAAGGTGGTCTGCTAAGTTCTCCAAAGGCCCCTTTCCAGTCACAATGGCTTGAATAAAGAACCCAAACATGGAAAACATAGCCAATCTCCCATTCTTGATCTCCTTCACCTTAAGTTCAGCAAAGGCCTCTGGGTCATCAGCAAGGCCTAATGGGTCAAAGCTTCCACCTGGGTAAAGTGGGTCAGTCACCTCACCAAGTGGGCCACCAGCAATACGATAACCCTCAACAGCACCCATCAAGATAACCTGTGTGGCCCAGATGGCCAAAATGCTTTGTGCATGGATCAAGCTTGGGTTGCCCAAGTAGTCAAGCCCGCCCTCGCTGAAGATTTGGGCTCCAGCCTTGAACCAAACAGCCTCACCGAACTTGACACCGTTGCGGGCCAAGAGCTCAGGGAAGACGCACCCAAGAGCTCCAAGCATGGCCCATCTACAGTGGATGACTTCAAGCTCACGGTTCTTGGCAAAGGTTTCTGGGTCAGCAGAAAGCCCAGCAGTGTCCCAACCCTAGTCACCAGGGAATTCTCCAGTAAGGTAAGATGGGGGCTCACCAGAGAATGGGCCCAAGTACTTGACACGGTCTGGGCCATACCATGGGCTTCCAGAGGAAACTTGCCTGGTGGCTGTTTTCCTCATGGTGACACGTCCAACACCGAGCTCAGAGGTGGATGGGGAAAGCTGAACTGCTTTGCCTGCAAATGATGGAGAAGAGAGAGCCATGGTTGAGGCTGCCATTGTTGAACTGAAAGACTAGTTTGAGAAATTAATGGGCTATTATTTAGTGTGGTGATGGAAGGAGTGGTTGACGGTATATAATGTGGGTTGTAAGCTAGGATCCTTATCATATGGTATCTTAATCTTTAATCCCATTGGGTGTTCAAGATTGTGCTTTTGTTTTTTTTTATTTGTCCACCTGGCAGGTTCTGATCCACCAAGTCCTTAGATTCATTTCAGATTCTGACCAATAGAGGTGCACCACGTATAGCTTTCAGATTACACTCATCCTATTGGAGAATCAATTTCTGAAATAAATATTTAGAACCTTTCTCTTCTTTTCTTTTCTTTTTGTGGCTAAATGTATACTTTCATGTAATTACTAATTAGAAGTATGGTATTGGTGGGAGATTTTAATAGGTATTGTACACCAATTTGACATGATTAATTAACCAGAAGTACTAATAAGTAGACTTGCATATCTGATGATATTGACTCAATTCATTTTCAAGACGATAGACAATTAATATAATGAAAAGGAATTTCATCAATAATATAAGCAATAGATTATTATAGAGGATATGATGTTCAAGTAAGTTGACGAATGGAACAGGAAGCAATACAATATAAATCTGATGGCTGCAATATTATTGGATAACAATGAAAATGATGCCAATGTTTTTTGTGATGGCATTAGCATATTCGTGAGAGGCCAAGATTGTTTTCAATCAAATTCTGACAATAAAAAAACAAAGGGTATTTGTGGCTGATAGGAATTTTGGTTTAAAATATCTTCGGAATAAATAATAAGAAAAGTCTAAGATAGCAATATTTCTATATTTTTTTATCAAAGAAAAAAATGATTATATGATTATATTGCATGAAATCATTGAAATGAATTAGTCACGTAAATATAAGCCATTGCATATATATAATGGCTTTCATGTTGGCTAAAATTACACCATAGGTTGAAACTCTCTCTTAAAAAAAAAAAACATATCAATAATCCTTGGGAATTAATTTGAAAAATGTTACCTCCTGATTGGCATTTTTCCTCAGAAAACCAGCAGAAGAAACATAAATTTTATGAGTTCATTTTAGTATATACCAATTCAGTGGTTCTCCTTTCTCAATTCTCAACCAAAATGCAAATTTAAGAAATAATAAAATTGCTTTCTCTAAATGTTCTATTGAACAAAACATTTCTCCAGCCCAATGGGGTACACATCTCCATGGGGAATGAGGCAAATTTCTCAAACCTTCAAAAGTCCCTCTTGAAAAATGCTTTTTTCTCTTCCAAAATGCTCAGTATCAGCATTCTCAGTTTTTCTCTTTTGATCGTATCAATGAGGTTAGCTTTCTTCCTTGTTGGTTTGATAAATGGTGGTCTCTCTTTGGGGCTGAAGTAGATATTTTGCCCCCTTTTTTACTATCACGTTTTGAATTATTGGCACAAAATTATCCTTTTCTTCCGCAATTGTCTCAAAAATATTTACTCTTCTTTGTCCGTTATAAGTAACCATGGACAATGGGATATTGATATTATGAATTTTCTTTACCATTAGGAATTAATTATGTTGTCAATGACAAACTCAATTATGATCATATTATTAAGCAAATTGAATTATAATGTGTCTCCTTCTTACTTTACGAAAGCTTCAACCAAGCTAAAAGTTTGTCTCAATACTACCGCACACCCTTGGTGTGATGATCACTCCATAAGTATAAATACTTGTGGGGTGTGAGGGGCAAGAGCCGGGGTTCAAATCTCCAAGAAGAAACTTCACATACATATATACTTAAATTAGACTAGAGTAAAAATTCTATCTTGTATAAAAAAAAAAAAAAAAAAAAAAATTTATCTCAATAGAATAAAAGAAAATAACAAAAGAAGCAATTATTAGAGCATTTCCATCAGGTCTATCAATGCCATATATTTGGCATTTGGCATACCAAATACCCATATTCATGCTTCATGAGATGTTCCAAATCTCAAAATTTTTTGCAACATGCTACGGTGTGGTTCCATAAATGAAACTGCACTGTAGCATGTTGCAAATTTTTTTTATCATTTATATATTCACTCCGGTCTCTCTCTCTCTTTCTCTCCCTACTCAAGATCTTTGCTTGCCTCTCTTTGCTTCCTACTATGACCAAACCCAGACTGGAGCCATATTCGTCTGAAGCTGCGTCATCCTCCACAGCTCTTGTCACTGATCTTGCCACCTCATTCTCCACAACTCGCCGCTGACCTCGTAGCATTGTCCCTCATGACACGCCGACAACCTTCTTACATCTTCCAACCTCCCACCCTCAAATCTCTCTTAATCGAGTTATGGGTGTGAGATTTGTGATGGGTTATGATGTGTCGATTTTGGGTTGGTGTTTTGAATCAGCATTGTGTGGGTTGAGGTTTTGGGTCAATTGGGCTGGGATTTTAGGCCGAAGGTTGGTTGAGTTTGGTCATTGATTGATCGATTGGGTTGGGATTTTGGGCTAGTGGTGGTGTCGTGGTTGGTTAAGTTTTAGGCCAGCAATGTTTGTGGTTGTAGTTGGTTGAGTTTTATTCTCTGTTTTGTTGAAGATTTTGACTCTCTCTCTCTCTCTCTCTCTCTCTCTCTCTCTCTCTCTCTCTCTCTTTTGTTGAGGTTTTTGGATTTGGAATTTGTTGGAAGATCTAGTGATTGTGGTTGTAGTTTGTGGCGGTTAATTTGCCGTTGGTGGTGGTTTAGTTATGGATTTGTTGTGGGTATTTGGTTGTGTTTGTTTTGAGTTGTATATTTGGTGGTAGAGGAAGCTCTTGGTTGTGGCAGTGGTTGTAGCAGTGGTTGTTGATTCTTGGTTGGTGGCAACTGCCACTAGGTTGTGTGTTTGTATATTGGTTGGGTTTTGAGTTAATATATTATTTAATGTGTTGTATATATTATTTTAATGTTTAGAATCAAATGATAGAACATGTGATGTAAGATGTATTGTAAAATGATGTGGTAAAATAATAAAGTAGGCTTTTTGATGTGTTAAAATTGCATAATTTTGCAATGCCTGATGGGAATGCTATTAGAAGTAGTTGCACAATTGTCAGAACAAGAAGAGGAAGCTACCCAAGTGACTCTCTTTCACTTTATTTTCAAAATTCTTATGATCCATATGAGAAGAAGGTATCAATTTAGCTGAATTTTTAAAGTATCAAAATCTTTCTCAAATAACATAATCTTTTGAAAGTGAAATTAGATATAGCTCCTGTGGTGGCCCGACCCAATATCTCTCTCATTTCTTTTAGTGTCTCAATCTCTCTCTCCTTCCCAATTTTTTCCAACCTCCTTTCTCACTCATTCAAAGTCTGTTTAGGATTCATTTATTTTGCTGAAACTGAAAACTTTTTGTTGAAAGTACTATAAATAAAGGTAAAAGTTAATTGAAATAGTACAGTGAGATTCATGAATAATACCAAAAAGTGTAGTAAGACTCATGAATAGTGGCAAAAATAAGCTGCATAGTAAAATAAGCTAGCTTTTTAAGTTTGAGCCAAATGCACACTCATCCTTTATTTATAGACTTCTCTTAGTGGAGTTGTCATGATGATGGTAGAGGCTTTTGATGTTGGTGGGGCCCTTCCGGGATATATTCTTGACTAGATGGGGCTCACTTCTTGTTACAGATATGACTATTTTGAAACTTACACCAGTTGCCAAATAGTGTTTGGCAAACGATTTCCCCCAAGGCATTATTGTTACTGATCAATTCTATCCCCGACCTACCGTTGATTTCTGGATTGATATGACCCACTATCTGCTATTGGGCCCATAGTTCTTGGGCATATAGAGGCTAATGGGTTGGGCCAGAGTGAAATTTCTTGTAAAAAAAATTAAAATATAAAAAATAAACAAACAAACAAACAAAATGGATATGTTCTATCTATTAGGTACATGTGAGTCTCTTCTTTCTTTTTTCTATTTTTTTTAAATCTAAATTATTTTGCTGGTCATTTGGAATTATTTCAAGTTTACTTGTATCAGGAAATTATTAGTCTTTCACTTTTAAGGTGGTAGCATAAGAAATTATAGAAGACTTTTACTATTTCCAAATTTTTACTATTCAAATTTTTAAATATTGTAAATTATTTAATTTTATTTTATAATAATATTGAAAGATTTGAATTGTTCTTAATTATTGAATTGGGGCTCCCGTTTAACACTACAAATTTGATGCTTATAAATCTGGTTTGTTTATAATGATTTGGTGATTGCTTGAGGCTTAATGCACAATACTAAGCAAACCCATTTATATATTAGTTACTTATTGGTAACTAAATTTGTATTAGATACAATGTATAACTTTTTTTTATTATAAGTTAGTGTTACATGTTGATCCTATACTATAAATATTAATTAGATACTCAACAATATTTACAAGAAGGTGGGATGAACTTAATATAAGTCAAATAATGAATTTTTATGTTGTTACTATATCTCAATAAATCGTGACCAAACTGTGCTTCCTTCTATACACTAAAAAAACACTACTTTGACATGAAGTTCAAAATCTATCAGAGAAGCTATAAATAGTTAGTTCATGGCATATTTCACAGTTTACAAGGAGATAAAAAATGGCAAAACAGAAAAAATTACTAGTTATATGATGCACCTGGGCTGGTCTTATATGTCATTGAACGTGGGCCTAAAAACTTACTCATGGAACAAAGTTATTTTAAAAAAAGCCTAACCCATTTCCAATTTAATATTCTGCCATTTTTGAACCAAAGGTCAAAGCTCTCCATTACTTTCGCAAATAATTTACAACACGCCAACACCAATCCAAAAATAAAAAATTACATTTTGCTATATTCACTTTCCGGGTACAAAGTTTGTGGCATAAGCCCAAGCATTGTTGTTGACTGGGTCAGCAAGGTGGTCTGCTAAGTTCTCCAAAGGCCCCTTTCCAGTCACAATGGCTTGAACAAAGAACCCAAACATGGAGAACATAGCCAATCTCCCATTCTTGATCTCCTTCACCTTAAGTTCAGCAAAGGCCTCTGGGTCATCAGCAAGGCCTAATGGGTCAAAGCTTCCACCTGGGTAAAGTGGGTCAGTCACCTCACCAAGTGGGCCACCGGCAATACGATAACCCTCAACAGCACCCATTAAGATAACCTGTGTGGCCCAGATGGCCAAAATGCTTTGTGCATGGATCAAGCTTGGGTTGCCCAAGTAGTCAAGCCCGCCCTCGCTGAAGATTTGGGCTCCAGCCTTGAACCAAACAGCCTCACCGAACTTGACACCGTTGCGGGCCAAGAGCTCAGGGAAGACGCACCCAAGAGCTCCAAGCATGGCCCATCTACAGTGGATGACTTCAAGCTCACGGTTCTTGGCAAAGGTTTCTGGGTCAGCAGAAAGCCCAGCAGTGTCCCAACCATAGTCACCAGGGAATTCTCCAGTAAGGTAAGATGGGGGCTCACCAGAGAATGGGCCCAAGTACTTGACACGGTCTGGGCCGTACCATGGGCTTCCAGAGGAAACTTGCCTGGTGGCTGTTTTCCTCATGGTGATTCGTCCAACACTGAGCTCAGAGGTGGATGGGGCAAGCTGTACTGCCTTGCCTGCAAATGATGGAGAGGAGAGAGCCATGGTTGAGGCTGCCATTGTTGAACTGAAAGACAAGTTTGGAAAATTAATGGGCTTTTTTGTGGTGAAGGAAAGAGTGGTTGATACGGACAGTATTTAAAGTGGGCTTGTGAGCTAGGATCCTTATCCTATGTTATCTAAATCTTCAATCCTATTGGGTGCTGAAGATTTTGCTTTTGTTTTTATTTGTCCACCTGGCAGACTCTAATCCACCAATTGCTTAGATTCATTTCGCAGGTTCTAACCAATATATGCACACCACGTAGAGATTTCAAATTACACTCATCTGATCGAGAGAGAATCAATTTTCTGAAATAAATATTTAGAACTTTTTTTTTTAATTAAGAAAATTTGGAACACTCTACTTTCAAATTAGAAGCAACGTGGCAATGAAATGTATGGAAGGTGGAAAAAAGTGATTTCGGACTACATGGTTATATTATATGCTTTCATCTAATTGGAATCATTGGATACAACTTTGACATGATCAAAAGTAAGTATAAATTATCCCATTTGATAATGTTTCTATTGGATAACTTTATATATATTATGATTTAATAAGATGTTACATGTCCTTAAAACATTATTTAATGAAGAAACAAATTTCCTAAGTAATTCCAACTTTGATAGGCAAATGGAGATTATAGATACAAGGAATTTGGTTTTTTCTTTACCTATAAAAGAGACATTCAGCTACCTCATTACATACACTGAAAAGTTATTTAAAAAAAGAAAAAGTCAAGAGAGAGAAACCAATCATATAAAGGCAAAATTTGCAAAATAGTATTATTATAGAAAAAATTTTGGTGAATAGCATGCAGATAAAGTAAATTAGTTAAGTAGACTACTTTTGGAACTCGAGTTCCAAGTAGTATGCACCAATATTAATCAGAACTCGAGTTTGTCAAATTCGAGTTTCAACCCAAACTCGAGTTCCAAAAATAGTTTACTTAACTAATTAATTTCATTTGTGTGCTACTTTCCTAAATTTTTTCTAAAAACATGTTATTTGGCAAATTTTGCCAATCCTATAAGAATTAAGTACATATTATACTAAGACTTGATCTTAAGAAAAGTTTAGCAATGGATCAAAGTAAGCTTTATAATTAATTTGTATAGTTGTGAAATCATAATAATTCAAGATCCTAGAATTTATATTATGGTTGTTTATAATCTAAAAACATAATGAAAACATTTACATGTGGTATCAGAACTTGTGTTTTAAAATTATCATGTTTTCCATTAAAAGATTTATAAACAATTATAGTTTCCATTATCATGACTGTGATCTTGGATTTGTGAAAGCAATTAACGTATTCTATATGATCATGGATCAAATTTGGATAATATGAACTTTGTTTTTCCATTAGTTAATAAATTTGGGGTATTACGGATTTCTACGATATTTGCTTCTAATTTATTTAATTATTTCTTTAAAGATTAACAACTTTAATGTTTAATGTTAAAAACTCAAATCTTAAAATTGAGAATATAATATCATTTAACACTCATGAATAGTTATGGTGTAAATTCTTTTATGCTTTGAGATTGTCAGTTATTGTTCATTATTAATTTTTCCACCTCATGTTCACTTTTTATATGCAATGAATGTTAAATTGCTGAATTTAGTTTATTTAATGTTGTAATAAACTACTAATATTATCAAGACAATAACTTACTGTTCTATCAAGTATTTCATTGATGTCTTTTATGAAAGAAGAGACTTATTTGTTTTGATGTAAACATGTGTAGCACAAGCTTTTATATTTGTATTTCTATAATGTATCTCATTAATTTAATGTTTATGCAAGGCCATTAATTTTGATTTGGAGTCTATATTTTGATACATATTGGTAGTCACCAAAGTGACCCAATCGAAAAGACGCATAGATAACAAGTCAAAAATAAATGAAGTTTAACACATATTCCCTAGTGTTAAAAATTAGTGACTTTGCAAATCACAATTCTTTAATCATAAGAATATTAGGTTGGCCCAGAGGTATACCACTTTCAAGTGATTAATAAACTGGAATAGGATAGTAAATGAATATTCATGGTTGAGATTGGAACAGATACCCAAAAGTAATAGACCAACTTAATTATGAATATTTTATTAATCAGTTCTATTAGGTGAAAGGGAATCACAATAACTGTTTAATAGTTTACCATAAGAATAGCCCAAAGGTGATTACAGTAATACTATTTATCATTATTTAAACATGTGTTTCATTTTGGTTTATTGTTCCTTAATTGATAACTCTTAGCACTAATGTAGTGAGCATATATTATTACTTTGTTTGCAGTATCAATCCTTGTTTCACTACATTTGCATGCTTCATCTATTCCTATGCTAAATAGAACAAACTTCTTAGATTGGAAAGAACAAGTTTAGTTTCACCTTGGTGTACTGGATCTTGATATAGCACTTAGATTTGAGAAACCACTTGCTCTTACTAATACAAGCAGTGTGGAAGAAAAGACTTTGTACAAAGCATGGGAAAAATCAAATAGACCGAGTATTATGTTTATGCGAATGACCATAGCAAACAATATCAAGACAACACTTCCTAAAACTAACAGTGCAAAAGAATTCCTTTCAAATGTGGAAGACCGTTTCAAAACAACTGACAAGTCCCTTGCAGGGACATTAATGGCTAAACTTACCACCATGACATTTGATGGTAAGCATGGGATACAAGAGCATGCCATTGAAATGACTAATTTTTCCACTCAATTAAAGACTCTAGGGATGAATGTGGATGAGTTTTTTTCTCATTCAATTTATATTGAATTCCTTACATCCTTAGTATGGGCCATTTCAAATTAATTACAACACTGTGAAAGATAAGTTAAATGTAAATCAATTGGCCATTATACTTAATCAAGAAAATGCAAGACTCAAGCAACTTGAGCAACATTCAATTCATCTCATAAATCAAGAAGCTAAAAGAAAATGGAGGAAGCCTAAAAAGGCTTAAAGCATGGAACACGCAAACCAAGTGATCCTAATCCAACTAGTTATTCACAAAAGAAGGAAAATGACGATTATAAATGTCACTTTTGCAAAAAGACGAGACATTTTAAGAAAGATTTCCCAAAACGTAGGCAATGGTTCGAAAGAAAAGGTAAAGATTATATTTTTATATGCTTCGAATCAAACCTAACTAAAGTTCCTTCTAATACTTGGTGGCTTGATTCTGGAGCTACTACTCATATTTCAAATATGATGCAGGGATTTCTTTCAATCCAGACCATAAATTCAAATGAGAATTTTGTATTGATGGGAAATCGGGTGAAAGCACCAATTGAAGCCATTGGTACTTATCGTTTATTTCTAGATACCAATAAACACATAGATTTATTTCAAACATTTTATGTTCCTTCTCTTTCTAGAAATTTAGTCTCTTTGCCTGAACTTGATATTGATGGATATTTCATAAATTTGGGAATAAAAGTTTTACTTTATTTAAAAATACCTCTTTTGTTGGTTCTGGTATTCTTTCTGATGGTTTGTACAAATTTAACATTCATGATGAATTTCCTGAAATCCTTCTCACCTTGCATCATAGTATTGGTACTAAATGTGGCCTAATTAATGAAAATTCCTTGAATTTGTGACATAAAAGGCTAGGACACATTTCCAGAGAAAAGCTAGAAAGACTAGTAATAGATGGGATTCTCCCAAACCTAAGATCTCAATGTGTGTGTGTGGATTTGTTAAGGGCAAACAAACCAAACATACTAAGAAAGGTGCCACAAGAAGTACAGAGCTTCTTGAAATTATCCATACAAACATTTGTGGGCCTTTTGATGCTCCATCTTTCGGTAAAGAAAAATATTATATCACCTTTATAGATGACTTTTCACATTATACTTTTATTTATTTATTGCATGAAAAATCTCAAGTAGTGGAAGCCCTTGCAATGTACATTAGTGAGGTAGAAAGGCAATTAGAAAGAAAAGTGAAAATCATTAGATCAAATAGAGGTGATGAATGTTATGGAAAGTATGATGAACCAGGGCAATGCCTTGGCCCATTTACTAAATTCCTTGAAAAGCATGGCATTTGTGCACAATACACTATGCCAAGAACACCACAACAAAATGGTGTAGTTGAAAGACACAATCGTACTCTAATGGATATGGTTAGGAGTATGTTAAGTAATTCCAAATTATCCTTATCATTGTGGATGTATGCTCTTAAGACCGTTGTATACTTATTAAATCGGGTTCCTAGTAAGGCAGTTTCAAAAACTCCTTTTGAACTATGGACATAAGGGAAATTGAGTTTAAGACACCTACATGTTTAGGGTTGTCTAGCGGAGGGTAGAATTTATAAGCCACATGAAAAGACTTTAGATTCAAGAACAATTAGTGGTTACTTTATAGGTTACCTTAAAAAGTCTAAAGGTTATAGGTTCTACTTTCCTAACCATAGTACGAGAATTGTGGAAACCAGTAATGCCAGATTCATTGAAAATGGTGAAATTAGTGGGAGTGATCATTTATGAAATGTGGATGTTCAAGAAGTTAGGTACAAGTTCCACTACCAATAGCTTCAAATGAAATTGTTGTTCCAACAATTTTTGAATAGCCAAACAATGTTGAATAACAAATTAATGAACCACTAATCCATAATGAAATGCTCACCAATGAATAGGTGGTAGATGAACCACAAGAAATAGCATTAAGAAGATCTTAAAGAGAAAGAAAGTTTGCTATTTCTTATGATTATATGGTTTAGCTACATGAACTTGATTTTGATAAAAGAACAAGTAAGGATCTGGTTTCGTTTTCACAAGTTATAAAAAGTGTTTATTCTATTAAATGGATGGATGCCATGAAAGATGAAATAAAATCACTAGACCAAAATAAACTCTAGGATCTCGTCAAATTACCTGAGGGATACAAGAAAGTTGGTAGTAAGTGAATCTTTAAGACCAAGCATGACTCTAAAGGCAATATTGAATGATTTAAAGCTATACTTGTGGCCAAAGGTTTCACTTAGAAAGAAGGTATTGATTACCAAGAGACCTTCTCCCCTGTATCCAAGAAGGACTCACTGATAATCATTTTGGCATTGGTAGCTCATTATGATTTGGGGTTTCACCCAAGGTTGTTAAAATCAGGATCCTACATTGAATCGCAGGAGGTAGGTAGGATCATAGATCGTAAAATCGGATCATGAATCATAAGATCCTATTTATTTTTAGATTTAAAGCAAAAAACACATTGATAGTGACTTTGTATATTGAATAATCACGTAAATGATGAATTCTTCCATAAAAAAAAATAATAAAGATTTTGATCATATGATGTAATTTGCATGTTTTATATCACTACGTCTATACTAACGAAACAAATATATTTAAGTTTTGATACAATGTATTTAAAAAGTTCAATAAATGTTTAATTAGAAACCAAGTATCAAAATACTAGAACACTTTTTCCTTTAGCAGCAGCTCTTGAACCCTCATCATCACATAACATTGATAATCAAATGATATAATAGTGATCGCACATTCACACTATACACATGTAAATTTTATTTATTTTTTTAAAATCTATAAAGGAAGACTTTAGAATTGTTACTTCATTATCTTCATCAAAATCTGCACCATCATCTTTTGGTTGACACCCTTTGTTAACCACTCATCATCTGAAGACAAGTTCTTCAAACCAATTTCTTTGTTTGCACTTGATAGTTTAGGTATTTTTCTCTTTTATCTTCAAGTTTTACATAACAAATACCAATTTATCCTTTTTTTTTTTTTGGTTTAAACAATTTTCTCCTTTTTTGGTGTACTTAAAGTTATACCAATTTTAATAGAGAATTCTCAACTGGGAGATAATATATCAAAGTCATTTAGTCTTACTATTTCAAATGTACTCCAAATATTTTTCAGAACTTGAAGAGCTATATGTTAAGATTAATATTCTTATACCAAAAACTTTCAATTCAAGAAAATCATCTCCATATGAGTCCCACCAATTAGTTGATACATTTATTAAGTTCAATGTCTTAGTCTTGAGATTACAAATTACAACTTATAAAGATGAACTAAAAAAAAAAAAAAAAACGACTTTTATGTTTTGGTAGGATCGGTAGGATCCCATACAATCCTACAATCCTATATGATCCTACACGATCCTACAAAATGCTTTGTGAGAGGGGATCGTAAAATCATGCAATCCTAGGATCTATATCGCGATTTTGACAATCATGGTTGCACCAAATGGATGTGAAAACTGCCTTCTTGAATGGGAGTTTAGAAGAGGATGTCTATATGGATCAACTTGAAGATTTCTCCATTAAGGGTAAGGAACACTTAGCTTGCAAACTTAAAAAATCAATATACGGACTTAAACAAGCTTCCCAACAATGGTATCTTAAGTTTAATGATACCATTACATCTTTTGGTTTTAAGGAAAACACTATTGATCGGTGTATTTATCAGAAGGTTAGTGGAAGTAGGTTTATATTTTTAATTTTGTATGTTGTTGATATTTTGCTTACTAGTAGTGATTTTAGCTTATTACATGAAATAAAGAAGTTTCTCTCTAAGAACTTTGTCTCTAAGAACTTTGAAATGAAAGATATGGATGAGGTAACTTATGTGATAGGAATAGAAATATTTTGAGATAGATCACATGGACTATTAGGGATGTCTCAGAAAGCATACATTGAAAGAGTTATGGAGAGATTCAATATGAAGAAATGTTCTGCTAGGGTTGCCCCAATTCAAAAATGGGACAAATTCAGCCTTATGCAATGCCCATAAAATGAATGGGAACGAAAACACATGGAAGGAATTCTTTATGTTTTTGCAATAGGAAGTTTAATGTATGCCTAAACATGCACAAGGCCCGACATCAGCTTTACAATTGGTATGTTAGGAAGATACCAAAGCAATCCATGATTGGATCATTGAAAAGCTACAGAGAAAGTGATGAGGTACTTGTAAGGCACAAAGGATTACATGCTCACATTTAAGAGATCTGATAATCTTAAGGTCATTGGTTACTCAGATTCAGATTTTGCTGGATGTGTTGATAGTAGAAAGTCCATTTTTTGTTATTTGTTCATGTTAGCTGGACGAGCAATATCATGGAAAAGTTCAAAGCAAACTATCACTGCTACATCCACTATGGAAGCTGAATTTGTGGCATGCTTTGAGGCCATAGTTCATGGATTGTGGTTGCGGAATTTTATCTCATGACTTGGAATTGTTAACTCTATTTCCAAGCTACTGAGAATTTATTGTGATAATTCTACAACTGTGTTTTTCTCTAAAAATGATAAGTATTCTAATGGTGAGAAACACATAGAATTGAAATACCTAACTATTAAGGAAGAAGTTCAGAAACAACAAGTGTCAATAGAATACACAACTTATGATTGCAGATCTATTGACAAAGGGGTTACCTCCTAAGACATTTAAGGAACATGTTGATCAAATGGGTCTTAAAGGTAGAACATGATGGTTGTTATTTTAATATTATTGTATGCTTTTGACACTTAGAGATCTTATTAAACATGTTTCTGATTATTCCTATTTTATTTTATGTACGTACATATATGATGATAAATGAATAATAACAGGAATAGTCTCTAACAAAAAAGACATTATTGTTGGACCTTTTAAGTCACCTCTCATTGATAGGCTATATTAAGCAAGTTGCTAGTGTTATAGTACATGGAAGGAACTGTGTCGTGTAATTGATATAGAACCGTCATGACTTGCATTAGTGGGATGTTTAATTATAGTATTATGATGACCAATTTAAAGTAAGAGGATATGTATCATTGTGCACCTAATGGTTATTCTTATTAAGCCTTGACTTAAGTTATCATATGGGGCAAGTGGGAGAATGTAAGAATAAATTGTCCCATATTATAACATATCCATTGATAACTTCATAAATGTTATGATTTAATAAGATGTTACATTTCCTTAAAACATCGGTTAATGGAGAAATAAGTTTTCTAAGTAACTCCAACTTTGATGGGCAAGTGGAGGTTATAGATATAAGGAATTTGATATTCTCTCTACCTATAAAAGAGACATTCAACTACTCTTTCACAGTGTTGACTCCAAGAGTTTTTCTCAGGGCAGTCTTTAAGAAGCATAAATTACACAATCTAATAAAAAAAGAAATTCATATATTGACAACAACAATAAAAAAACACGCAAATATATAAAGTTTACAATTGCTTTTTATGAGTTCTCATATTTTGATATCGTTGCATGATAGTTTCATTATCAATACTACAAACTATATTTCTTTTAATATACATAATCAAGCAATCATTCATCCATTAATCTCCCATTCAATTGCATAGTTCATTCTTTATATATGTCATTGTTGAAAAACTTTTTTCTACTGTTGCAGTAGCAATAGGAAGGGTCAAAACTAACTTCACAAGCAAATAGACTAATGGATAAGTCTCATGCTTCCCTGTCGTCACTAACTTTTCAACAAGTTCACCAACTCCTTAAAGCTCTAAAAACAAATCATTGCTGCGCATATCAAAAATGTTATTCTGAAATTAAGAGCCAAGTGCCAAGATATCTGTCCCAAGAAAATCAGATGGATAAAACTTTGCTAGACGTGTCAACTTTTCATTTTCAAAAGTCTCAAATAAATTACTTGAATTCAAGCAAGTCATACAAAGTAGCAAATCGGTATTCGTCTCTAAAAAACGGTTCTTAAGCTCTTAAAGTTGCAAATCTATGACTGTGTAAAATAGCTCAACACGATAATAATGTAAATTTGTATTTTGCTGGGTGTTGTGTCGCAGCTAACTACAAATATTTCATCCATATTCAAGATAGGAATATCATGTGTGGTACAAAATGAAGATACTTCAATCAATAAAGATATACATTCATCATCTCTCATTACTTGCAATCGTTACTTAAACACTTTAACAAGATTCATAGCATTTACTATACCTTGATTTTTTTTTTTTTTTTTTTTTTGGCAATGTTATTGAAAACTCATTTATGATTCTTAAAATGTTTTTTTATCAAGTGTAGAGCAAAGACAAATTCAAAAGACAAAATTGACCTCATAATAGATCGAGCTTCAACTTTTTAGTCGGAGAGACCATCTTCTTCAATAATTTCAAGTACATCAACAACAGCAGAGAACATCAAAATCAAGTTGAGAGTAGTCCCATAATATGATCCCTAACGTGTATCACCAGGACATTTAAGATTTGTCTCTTGATTCAAACTTTGCTCACTTCTACGTACACTATTCTCTAATTCTTCTTTAATTTTGACAAATTGTGCATCTTGAAGAGCATATCCTCTCTTACAAGAGCCTTCAACAACAGTCACTAAATTACTAACCACATAAAAAAAATTCAGCGATGTTAATGTGATTTTTAGCAACGGCAACAAGAGTCAATCGAAGTTGATAAGAAAAACAATGGACATAAAGTGCCAACTTATTTTCTTTCAAAATTAAAGTTTTGAGACCATTGATATTACCTTGCATATTACTAGCCCCATCATAACCTTTCCCACGTAGTTTCGATAGACTCAAATTACGTTCACAAAGTAAACATTCAATAGCATATTTGAGTGACAAAATTGTGGTACTTGCTACATGTACAATACCAAGGAACCGCTCTATAATAATTCCTTTTTTTTTTTTTTTTTCAAGATAATAAAGAACAAAGGCCATTTGCTCTTTCACTGAGATATCACATGACTCATCAACTAATATTGAAAAGAATCCATTGTCATGATCCTTGATGATGGCTTTGGATGTTTCACGTGTAATTGCATTCACAATGTCTTTTTGAATTTCATGGTGGGTAAGCTTGCAATTTTTCGAAACTTTTTGCAACACTTCATTGATAGATTCTTTGTGATTTGCCAAAAATTGTAGAAGCTTAAGGAAATTTCCTTTATCACTTGAACCTTGAGATTCATCGTGACCACGAAAAGCTAATCTCCAACATAAAAGGAATCTTATGCAATCAACTATTGCATTTAATTGAACCCAATATTCAATTTTATCTTAATTTGATTGTTTAAGCAAAACACTTTAACTGTGTTGCTTTTCCTTCATTAGATCTTCACTCTTCGTGACAGCTTGGTTATGAGCACTATTAACTCCTCCAATATGGGAATTTAACTTCTTTTTCTGATTCCAAAGTTTGAATTCATTCATTACAAAAGTATCACCTCCTCCTTACTTACCAACATATTGCCTAAATAGGTAGCAATATAAACAAAATACTGCATCCTTGTCTATACTATATTCCAACCAGTTTCTATTTACATACCATTTAGATCTAAATTGACAGGGCTTTCTAGAAAAATCTGTTAAAGGGTAATCATGGTTTTGGAGAACAGGTTGACAAGGGCCTTTTTGTAAATAAAATCGTTTTATTTCATCATGAATACTAGGATGATAAGATGATATCTTTTCTCGTAGTTTAGGATCTAAAGGAAGATTTTCTAAGTTAAAGTCAACATGAATTCACTTAGAAGATGAAGATGAATATTGCACAGGAAATGAATCTTGCACAAAAGATGAATCTTGGGTACATGGTTTTCTTATCAAATATTTGTTCATAATTCTAGCAAAAAAATAAATAATAAACTATAAGTTTATTTGAAATATTTATAAAATTATTAATTATTATTGTTTAGTTGTTTTCTTAATTTTTGTCTTTTATAAACTATAATTTGTTGTATTATTGTTTCATTAATTATAAAATTATTAATTGTTGTTTAGCCTAACATAATTTAATTTGTTTGTCTTTTATAATGTATTGGTTAATTAAATTATTAATTATTATTGTTTAGTTGCTTCATTATTTTTCTTTACTGACTGCTGGTAGTCTAGCACACACCCCATTGTGCAGTAGCACACATCCCGCGTACATTATCCACGGCTCAACCCACTGCCTAGTGCCTAACATTATTTAATTTTTTGTCTTTTATAATGTATTGGTTAGTTAGCCTTTATTGCCTTTACCTGTCCACTTCCCCAATTCAAATATCCCACCCCACGACCCTATGACCCCCATCCACCCCCCACTCAATAGACAAGAGTCACAAGAGTCAATCAACATTACACAAAACATTAAAGATATAAAACATTCGCAACACACAAAATTCACAATACACAAAACGATAAACTCACAAACGGATAAAGTCAAAATGTCAAATAAAGTTATAAAGTAAAGGCAATTAGACATAGAGAAATAGAGAAACAAAGAGAGAATCTCATTTCAGTTCAAAGGGAAAGAGAGAGAGAGCTTTGTCTTCACTCTCAGAGCACAGCAAAGCCAAAGATGTAAGATGAGATAGAGAAAAAGAGATAGAAGTAAATAATTGAAATACCTTGAGGCCTGAGGGGCGATGTTGGGGTAACACGTCGAGGCGTGGACTTGAGGCCAAGCTAAGCAATCTCCAATCTTGCCGTCGTCGATGTCGATGTGCTCTGGGACCAGGGGCGGGGTAGGGTCTATTGCTATTGCTTGAGTTTGAGGCCCGATGACCGATATGCCCTGTTGCTCAAGTTTGAGGCGGAGGCATTGTCGCGCCGATGTGCTTGGTCGTTGTTGTTGATGAGGTTTTTTTCCTTTAGGTTAGGATTTCTGATTTCAATTTTGCTTTAGCTTTACCATTTAATCAATTAGCAAACACATATTGGGTTTTGGCTAGGTTTTTTTTTTTTTTTTTTTTTTTTTTTTTTTTTTTTCAGAAGAATCCATTTGGGTTGGCCCAGTTGGGTATTTAGTTAATAAAAATTTAATTATTTTGATTTAAAAATCTATTTGGGGTTAGTTTTTTTTAGGATTGATGTTGGGCTTTTTTTACCTCGGGTGGGCTTGCTATGTTGCAATTTTTTTTTTTCTTTTTCTTTAGATTTTAGTTCAAAAAATTTTTTTTTTTGGCTTTTTTCTTTTTGCTTGAAAGTATAACAAATAATGGAGTAAAATTTAATTTTATTGGCATAAAAAAAAACTGAGGGTATTCCCAATTTTTTTTTGAAGGGAAGACAAATAAAAAATTTTAAATTATTATATAAATTTTTTTTTTAAAGTTAGGAAGGTCCTAGGACCACCCTGGCCTGAACGTAGCACTGCCCCTGCCCCATCACATACATTGAATAGTTAAAGAGAAAAGATGGTCAAGAGAGAGAAACCAATCCTATAAAAATTAAGTGTCTTTTATACTAAGACTTGATCTTAAGAAAAGTTTAGCAATGGATCAAGGTAAGCTTTATAATTAATTTGTGTAGTTGTGAAATCATGATAATTCAAGATTCTAGAATTTATATTATGGTTGTTTATAATCTAACAACATAAAGAAAACATTTACACAAAAACCAGAAGTACTAATTATGGGTGCCTCGACTGAGTGGACTGAGGTGGAGAAAATATGGAGTCGTCACCTAGATTAGGTCTAGGAACCATAAATATAGCGCTCTTACATGGAAAGACTAATCTTACTACCAGAGTATAGGTTCGGAGTTTAGGTATAGGGATGAGAAGGTGTTAGGCATCTAACCCCATCTGACCCGTGGGTTGGCTTCTAGTCATCGTGTCTTACATCTTAATTTAATTAAGGACTCATTCAATATTGTTATCTATACTCACACACACTAGCATACATCTAGCAATCAACATGGCATCAATCATCTTAAAACCCTAACATACATTTATCATGGCAACTCATATGAAACCTAGCATACATCTATCATACATATCATATTATTTCATCCAAGACAGCCAACAAACAAGATATCACAAGGGCAGAAACATAGACATGGTAGCATCAAAGAATTATTGGAGAGCATCAAGCACACAAACATTGTCCAAGTTCATATATCATATCCCAATCAAATGCATATACATATGAATGCATACCTTGCCTTATTTACCTTACTGCATCACAACACCTAAGCATTAATGCATAATTATATCATATGCATGTTTATGGTAGAGTAAAGAAAACATTGGAAGAAAGCCCTAATCTAACATGTTAAAGGCAAACAAACAATTAAACAGAGAAAAAGAGACTCAAAAACATAAAGAATGTTCAAAACAGAAGCATATTATATAAATGAAATAAAGAAACAGAAACAGAAAACTTGGATTAGAGTTTGCGTACGCATGTAAGAAGCATGTGTATGCATACACACCCAGAAAATCCTAGACTAAAAATTAGAAATATAGAAAACAAAGCAAAACCTAAAATAATAAAACTAACAACCTAACATGCTTTTAATATAATACTAAACAACCTAAACTAACAACAAAGATATCCAAAATAAACAAAACAAAATCTATTCCTAAACATGCATTGGATCTAACAACAAACAAGAACAACACTTAACACATTAAAATATGTTCATCAAAATATCCATTCAATCAACTCTCCAATCAAAACACGATGAGGCACCACAAAACAAAAATAAACAATGCAAAACAAATTTCTAGGAATGTATAACATATAAATCAATTAAGAGAAACAAGAACACAAGTTATAAAAACCCTAATTAAGGAAAAGCCATGAAGACTCACCTTGCTTATGGAACACAACTTGGTTAATATTTAACTGCACCCTCAATGCCTACAACACAAAGATTAAGTTGAGAGAATAAGAGAATTAACGAATGCAATAGTTTTTGATAATCACAACTCAAGAACAAGATTAGTTTTGAAAAATGTTTTGAGAAATCAAATTGGGAAAATAGTTTCTGCGTTAGAACTAACTAAAGAGAGGTTTTTAATTTGTAAAAAACGTGCTAAGGGGCTGTGTATGAGTTTTAGAAAAAGAGAATTAGGGTTTTAGAGAAAATGAAAGCTAAAAAATAACTCTCTCTAGCTAGGGTTTTGATTGGAGACATAAGATGAGTATTTATAAGTTAAAATTAGGGTTTTGGGCGATTTTTAATGATCTTTGGATGTTCTCAAGGGTTTATGATCTGGCTCACATCAAATCATTATGTTTTGAGCCTTTAAAATGAAGTTTTAAAACTCAGAAAATTGGACTGCCTAATTAGCCCAACTTCAAATGGTCATAATTTACTTAATATAAGTCTAAATTAGCCAAAATTTATGTTCAAATTGAAGCCTGGGATGTCTAATTTCTAATGAAATAAACCTCACTAAAAATTTCTTTGTTGATCAAAAGTTATGGTCAAAACGGTGAGAAAATTTCATTTTTCAGTATCGATTTTAAAGCGATTTGAATACTTTTGAGTTGTGATTATTTCCAAACTATTGTGAACTCTTTAATTACCCTTGGTTGACATATGTCAAGCTTATCGTTAGGGCTGGGGACCAAAATTTATTAACGGGTATAAAATGCGATGTGTACACTAATAAGTAAACATGCATATATTTATATGATCATATGAGATTTGGTTAATTCATTTTCTGGACCAAAGACAATATTCAAGGAAAGGAATTTCATCAATGATATATGCAATAGAGTTTTTAGAGAAGATATGATTCTTCATGTAAGCGAAGGAATGGAGCAGAGAAAGGAGTACAGTATAAATCTGATGGCTGCAAAATTATTGGATATCAAGGTACATAAACAAAATTAAAGAATTGGATTGGTTGAAATGCTACATAAAATGAAAACAATGAAAATGATGCCTATGTTTTGTGGTGGGATATCCCTGGGACCCTGACTCTCAAACGGTGTGTGAGAGGCTGAGATTGTTTTCAATCAAAATCTGTCAATAAAAAACAAAAAATTAAAGGTATTAGTGGCTGATAGGACTTTTGGTGTAAAATATCTGCAGAAAAAATAAAAAGAAAATTCTAAGATAGCAAAAAAACAAAATATATATATATATATATATATATTTTTTTTATCAACGAAGAAAGATGACTGTTATCAATAGTATATTTCATGAATTATTGCAGGCAGATTGAAACCACTCATATGATGGCTTATTATTATTATTATTATTATTATTATTAAGCCTGCATATGATGGGTAGTAGTGTTGGCTAAAATTACATCAAGTGGTCATCTTGTTCGGCATTGAACATTATTTTGGAGTGGATTTATAGCTTACATTTAAATGGTTTTGTCTATTTTTCTCATTCTAATTAGTTAATTCGGGAAAAAGTAAAAAAAGGAGAAAATATGAAAATATGGTATGCTTAGAGGGTGCACATTTAACTAATTAAACTAGTCTTTGAGTCTCATTGATGGATTGGTTATAAACTTATAGCTCTAGAATTATTCCTATCCCAGAAGTCCAGATTCCAGAACTCTGGTAAAGGAAGACACGGAAAATATAAAGGAATGACTTGGCTCCTTACAATATAATGGATTTACAACTGTAATTTCATGTTTTGTACGAAATTATTAATTATGTTTTCCCTCAAAACATAGGATACCCTTGTTTTATATCAGCAGGTTCTCCAATTGATGGGCCACCATTTGTGAAGGGACTAACCATAACAAGTGGCTAGCATTGCTAGATGAAATAGTAGAAGAGCATGCATTCCTGTCAAATTTTGTTGCCAAAGCTTCGTACGTAGCATGTCTTTCTATCAGAATTATATGCTACAAAATGATACTACTTTGACATTATGTGATATATGAGGGTTGATTTTACTGTCACTGAGGTTCACATAGAAAATCAACTTACTATTCATCCAAGGGATAATATTAGTCATACAGTACTTTGTCCTTGCAGATATACCCACTATCCCATCCCATGGCACAAGTGGCAATTCCTTATTGGAGGAACAATATGCTTACACCAATATTGCTAAAAAATTTTTGTTTTGATATACATCTGGACTCAAAAACTAATCAAAGGGTGTAAGTGGTGTAGAGAGTGCCAAGTGGGCATAGAATATCAAAATTCTCAAAGTTTTACAACCAATAGGAACGCAGATATTGATCTCCTAAGATAAGGACCTTTTTCTTGTTACTCCTATTTATAAAGCATCTCTGATGATACAAACATCCATCACTCCCTCCCTTATCAAATTGTCTCTTACCACAAATTCAACAATGGCAGCCTCAACCATGGCTCTCTCTTCTCCATCATTTGCAGGCAAGGCAGTACAGCTTGCTCCATCTACCTCTGAGCTCAGTGTTGGACGTATCACCATGAGGAAAACAGCCACCAAGCAAGTTTCCTCTGGAAGCCCATGGTACGGCCCAGACCGTGTCAAGTACTTGGGCCCATTCTCTGGTGAGCCCCCATCTTACCTTACTGGAGAATTCCCTGGTGACTACGGTTGGGACACTGCTGGGCTTTCTGCTGACCCAGAAACCTTTGCCAAGAACCGTGAGCTTGAAGTCATCCACTGTAGATGGGCCATGCTTGGAGCTCTTGGGTGTGTCTTCCCTGAGCTCTTGGCCCGCAACGGTGTCAAGTTTGGTGAAGCCGTTTGGTTTAAGGCTGGAGCCCAAATCTTCAGCGAGGGTGGGCTTGACTACTTGGGTAACCCAAGCTTGATCCATGCACAGAGCATTTTGGCCATCTGGGCCACACAGGTTATCTTGATGGGTGCTGTTGAGGGTTACCGTATTGCTGGTGGGCCACTCGGTGAGGTGACTGACCCACTTTACCCAGGTGGAAGCTTTGACCCATTGGGCCTTGCTGATGACCCAGAGGCATTTGCTGAGCTTAAGGTGAAGGAGATCAAGAATGGTAGATTGGCTATGTTCTCTATGTTTGGCTTCTTTGTTCAGGCTATTGTGACTGGAAAGGGACCATTGGAGAACTTAGCAGACCATCTTGCTGACCCAGTTAACAACAATGCTTGGGCTTATGCCACAAACTTTGTCCCTGGAAAGTGAGCATAGCAAAATTGTGAACTTTACTTTTTGGATTGTTTTTGTAAATTATTTGTATACGTAATAAAAAGCATTTATCTTCATGTGATGTAACTAGTAATTTTTTGTGTACTGACATATATCTTTGCTTGTGAACTGAGGATTATGCCACAATGAAACCACAATCGCTATCTAGTACTATGCTTTTTAGTGAGCTAAACTTTGTCATTTCTTCAAATTACCATGATAATAAGTTTTTTTTTTTTTTTTTTTATAAGTAAAAATATATATTAATAAAAGATAATAAGTTAATAGTAATAACTATAAGGTTATAAAAATAAATGAATACAAGTAACATTTTTTAATTTATGGTTCAACTGTTAGCAAGAGTAATGCAATATTCCCGGAGAATCACTAATTGTATGAGACTATTTAGATTAATTTCTCAAGAACAAGAAAATCATGATCTACTAATAATAACCACGGTATTAAAATAGTAAATCTAAATTCTAATTATGTGGATTTCGAGAGATTGAGAAAGAGATGACAATTTGAGTCTAACCAAGAAACAAGCCTCTTTGAAGGTTCACCTTTCAACTACTCAAGGTCGAGTTTCTTTTCAATTTTTGTTACTAGCAGCCAGAATAGGACATGTCGAGGGCAAGGAATAGGATTCATGCAAGCAACCTACCCAAATGGAGTCAAAAAGAATTTTCAAGGTCATCAAGCTAAATATATCAATAATTGTTAAGTCCCCAAAAAGACATATAATTTTCTTTCATTAAATCATGTTAATTATCATTTAATTTATTAATCATAATTAATATTCTTTAGAAATTTTAAATCAAAATTTTTTTGGGTTAAATATATTAAAGATTATTATTAGAATATAATAATAATTTTCGAAAACATAAAGTATTACAATCAATTAATTTCAAACTCAGTTATATTAAATAATAATGTATGAGACTAGTTTGAAATGTCACATGGTTGTAGGCCAATTTGTTGCAAATGGGTTTCAAAACCAAACAAAATTCTAGAGGTATAAGGTTAGACTTGTTACTAAAGTATTTAGCCAAAAATAGGGAGGTCTAGGGCTGCTCTTTTGCTAAAGATATCATCAATATGAGCACATTAATTCAATCCAACGTGATGGCATTGACAATAAAATCAATTGCATTTGATGATTCTACATGACTGACGCAGAAATTCTGTGTCATTACAAGACATTTGATTAAAAAAAAAACCATTATTTATGCTCACTCTTTGATGAAGTTTTCAGTCTATTTCTAACAAACAAAATATTTAAGCTAAAAGCTGAATTTCACAGTTCTCATATAAACAATTAAAAGTCATTTGTGACCCCTCTACTTGTAGTCTCTGATCAAGCCTTCCCAACAAGACTCGAATTCTTATTCCATATCACAACTATGCAAAATCTTATTGAATTGGCCTATAGTTCTACATTCCCATAATAACTTGCTAAATGTTGTGCCCATTTTTTACTAGGTGTCATTTGCAAAGGCAATGACATGTCTCATGAAACCCTATCCAACAAATTAGATTACACAATTATTCAGAAATGAAGCCTGCCATCCTTATCCAACAGCTTTAACATATAAATTGGAACTGACAGAACCTCATAACAATGAGGGAGAGGGGTGTTAGGAGAATGACAATAAATTCACTATAATTTTTAGTACTTATTGCCAAAATCATTTATGTTTTGAGTAGATATACTCGAACATCAGTTCATTATGTTCTACATTGAATAATGTTGTATTACAACGGAAGTATGAAAGAAGAGGCACATTAGCCTTGTGTGGGAGAGAAGGTATACATTAAACTTCGATCTAAAATAATGTGATAATATTTAAAATACATTGATTGCTTTCATGATAAAATGAAAAATGTATCCAATGCAACAAGAAGTTGGGTGAAGGTCAAAGGAATATCCAATCCAACAATGCAGCTGGAGCCTTCATAAAAAAAAAAACTCTATTTAATCTCTCATGCTGTACATCAGATTTTTAGCCAGGCCTCCCACTTAGAACATCTATAAATCAAGCATTCCAATCTCAGCTTGAACTTTATATATATACACCGTACAACACCCATAAATTAAGTGTGTTCCAATCTCAGCTACGCTTTTATATAAAAAAAACCTGATAATGTTCCTCCAAGCAAGCTTGCGTGGAGAAGGCTGTTTTTGCCAAAAGAGAAGTGAATCATCATCAGCAAACAAGCTTAAGGCCGGTTTGTGGCCCTTGCTCTGGCCACAGACTTTGCGTAAAGTTCCTCATAGTGTGCTGCTGATGACTCCCAACTAAAATCTATATTCATGTCATTCTGAACAAGCTGCTGCCATTTCTCAGGGTTATTCTTATAGAGGTTAAACGCACGTCCCAAAGCATTGTTTATACCCTGTCAAAATAAAGATGCATCAGAACAGTCCATCCACACAAGAGGAGAGAGGATAAAACAGAAGTCTCTACATATGATGCTAAGATTCATTGCTGACTGCAATAGCCTAAGGCTCTAACAGACTAGAGCAGCAAATTGCCTGCTTAAAGCCTCAAACATGGATGCTAAATAAAAATTAATGAACACAAATACAGACATAGAAGTACTCAACTACAACCCAGTATTCCACTGATTTACCTGTTCATCAGGATTTAAAAAGGTAAATCCGTTCCGGAACTGGAGAGGTATAGTATCATCATCAATGTCGAAAACGCTACACAAGAAAAAAAGAATGTTCAAATAAGATTTTTCTGAAAGGAATAAACTTGAATCACAATATGGCGACGCTATATAGGAGGCTTAACCCACCTGTCATTCAGACCGCCGGTTTTTCTTGCAATTGGTACAGAGCCATATCTCATGGCTATCAACTAGAGAAAATATACAAGGAGTTAACATGGAAAATAAAGCTAAGAAAACATAATAGGATTTGGATTCAACACTAGTACATTGAAATAAGGTGTTTAGCTAGAGGCTTATATGCCACAGATGAGGATAGAGAACATAGCTAAAGTAACATCATCCATTGATTTCAAGAGTTATCTTTTCCACATCTCAGTTTTTAAATGAGAAGTGCAGGGGCTGTGTGGCTTCTTTAAGTCTCTCTCCATTAAGTGCAATTTGATAAGAGAGCAACGTGCTCGGGCGGTTTTCTGTTCAAGGAACCTTACTCAAGAATAAGTGCAGACTTTACCTGTGTAAGGCCACATGGCTCAAAGATGGATGGGATGATAAGCATGTCAGATGCTGCGTATATGGAATGGGAAAGAGATTCGTCATACTTCAATATCAATCGAATGTCATCATGATTCTGAAACTGGTGTGCGATGCCCTCAAATTCCCTCTACAAGATAAAAATTTACAATAAACATAGAGCAAAAACACAAATCAGTCAGCATAAATCTATATGGCTAAGTTGGCAAACAAAATTTTCATAAAAAAAAAGGTTGGCAAACAAAACAGAGAAATGGGATGGAAGTCTTTACCTTATAATAATAGAAATCATTAGCCATAAGCACGTATAGTCATCATATGGAAGAAGCAACAAGTGAACTTCAAATAGTAAGAAATTCATTACCAAATGCAATTAATGTGGACATGGCAACTGAACCATTGGATTTTCGTTTTAAATCTGACATGTTAAATTAATACATTCATTACCGCATGTAAATGATCTTGACATGTCAACTAACCGATCACTTTTAAGTTTTGAAAAATTAAATATATAAAAATTTAAATGGATATTCAATTTTTGAGCTTTCTTAATGGATATAAGCAAGAGAGAGAGAGAGAGAGATGTTATGGTGAGTTTAAAATTTCAAAAAGGATACGTATTTGACAAACATTATATGCATTTTTTCCTTTTATGGCTAAGTTTCAAATACATACAATGGATTTTTAATCTACAATTCACCCTCCACCCATTTTTATAGGAGAAGGAACCACCATTTGAGCTAGAGCTCATTGTCTTCAGAATTCATAAATTTTCAGAAGAATAATTGTACTTGCTTCTAAGTGAACTGTCATCTTATCCTCTAATTTCATAATTTGTCTAATTCAATTGCATGAAACACATAAATTCTGAATGGTACCAGAGCTATGCACACTAACAATAATTGCATTTGTATTACAAACACAATAATATGGTTTTATATTGTCTCATAATTACCGTTAATACGTGAGACCATTAATACCATAAAATGATTCATTACAAACATATTCTTAGGTTCTGTTTGGTAATTATTTTTGTTTTTTGTTTCCAAAGACTTGTTTTGAAGAATAAAAATAAAAAACGATTTTATTGTGTTTCCAAAATTAAAAATACATTTGGTTAGTTTAAAACAAGAGTGAGAATTTCTTGTGCCTGTTAACTTATTTTTTGGGGGAAGAACGGGACTATTAACTAAGTGATGAACCAATATATTATATATTGTTTTTTAAGACTAATCTATGAACTTTTTTTTATTAATTAAAAAAAAAGAAAAGAAAAAAAAAGAGATGTGTCTAAACAATCACATGCCAGCATAGCAGGTACATGCATTTGTTGCCAGACTAAAACAAGCTCACTAAAGTCTGAACACATAGGCATTGTGTCTTTCAAACATAAGACCAAAACCTAAACATGAAATCTAGCTCATTTAACTCTAGGCTTGGGTCATTTCTTCATATATCATTGGTAATCGATGCTCAAGTTTGTCATGCCTGGTAATTCCACGCGTCAGGCTGTGAACTAAAAGAGGATTTCATGGATAACGAGAGGAAAGTGGAGGGAGGGCAGA
Organism: Quercus wislizeni; assembly: GCA_023055345.1. Taxonomy (NCBI): domain Eukaryota; kingdom Viridiplantae; phylum Streptophyta; class Magnoliopsida; order Fagales; family Fagaceae; genus Quercus; species Quercus wislizeni. Next base: position 21,971,068 of record JALGQJ010000002.1, read on the forward strand.
AAGAGCTGTGGGTTTGGGTTTGGCCGCAAGTTTAATTTGGACTTTGTTATTGTGCTTTTGGTCTCACTTTTTTGTTTCAGCTAGGACTCAAAGCCTAGACTTCATTAAGTTTGTTAGCTTCTGTGTTTTCATAACTGAAAACAAGTTATTAGCTATTTTCAGTTTCCTTTGGAAATTGAGATTTGGAAACCATTTTTGTTTCTTGTCTATTTTGAGTTACTAAACAAATTTTAACTTTTTATCTATCAAAAAAAGGTTACCAAACAAATCTTTTGGTCTAGAAAATAGAAAATTGGGGAAAAAAAAAAAAAAAAAAACAGTTGTCAAACATACCCTTATATTTTATATAAAAGCTGAAGTTTAGATTAAGTTCAACTCCAAAAATTCTAGAATTGTCTAAGGTATGGCATGTTGTTGTGTCAGGACTCAGTCCTACACAGCTGCCATGTATCAGTTTTTCTTTAAATATTTTTATCTACTACTACTACTACTACTCTGAAATGAAGTTAGACCTCTTATTTGATTTGATGTTGGGCATGGATCTATCATCTATCTTTGGCATGATGGTGGCATCATGATGGTGTCTTTTATCAAAGATATGGTCATAAAACAGTCTATGACTTTGCTAGCTTGTTGACTGCTTTGGTCTCTAGTGTCTTGCAGAATCAGGAGTGGCACTGGCCACCACAAGATCTGATAATTTAGTGGCCATTCAGGACTAAACTCTCATTGGTAGAAATTGTAGATGAGGATAGGCCTTTCTGGATTCCTTCTAAATCTGGCTTTTATTCTTGTTCTAGTACCTGGTCCGGCATATAAGAAGGAAAAATCCAGAGGTCAAGTGGTATCAACTGATCTGGTTTTTAGGTTCAATTACTAAACACACTTTCATTGGTTTGCAAGTCAGAATAGGCTGTTGACAAAGGATAGGCTTCTACCATGGGGAGTAGTAACTGATGCTATTTGTGTTTTATGCAAAAATAGAATTGAGAATAGGGAGCACCTCTTCTTTAAGTGCCCCACACCCAGAAGAGTGTGGAAAACCATTATGGGCTGGTGTTTTATTATAAATCCTAAATTCCATTGAAAGGACATCATGTTGTGGGGTGAAGACCAGTTGAGGGGATTAAGTTTGAGAGCTGTCCTTTGCAAAACAGCTCTAAGTTCTGCTGCTTATAATCTGTGGAAGCTAAGAGATAGCGCGACTTGTCAATGCAGGATCAAGTCTGAAGAGACTATTATTAGAACTATCAAATAGGAAGTTAAAAATAGGGTAGAAAGCAGGGACTGTTTCTGCAATTCTGTTTTGAATAGAGTGCTGTGCTGCTATCGGGGCATCTCTCCGCCAAGCCTTAGAAATTCTCCTTGCTGCTAGCACTTTGCTTAGGTTTTTTTTTCCCCCTGCTGTATGAATCTTTGTCTTTGTGCAGCTGGCTGTCCCAGCAAGATTTGTGTAGTTTTTTCTGTACTAACTTGCTGTAATATTTTCTTTGAAATATAATTGCTCATTCATTAAAAAAAGAGAAAGAAAAGGGGTAAGCCTTATCATGAGGATTATATTATCATGTTAGAAAGAATATTTTGGCGAAAGAACAAATGGTGACAAACGGCAGACTATTCTGTTATGTTTAATGTGGTGCACAGGGAGATATAGGTATGCACATCATTTCAAGGGGAAGAAGTTACTTCTTACAAAGTTGAAGTTCTCTCTCTCTTTCTTTCTCTCTTTTAGTTTCTTCTTCTTTTTTTCTTTTTTTCTTTTTTGTTATTATTCTTTTTTCTATGAATGGACTTCAGCCTCCTATTTCATTCTCTACTTCAACTTGCTGGAGTTCCAGGTTAACTTGAATTTTAGATAATATTTTCTGTACTTGTTTACTTTCATTTCCTTTTGCCTCTTCCTCTGTAAATTCCCCATTTACTAGGGCTGTGCCCATTTCTCACACTTTTTCTCGATATAGCTATTGCTTAGAACTTAAATAAAAGAAGAAGAAGAAGAAGAAGAGGAAGAGAAAGATCTCTAGAATTTTAAAAAGAAGTTTCACATGAAAATTTGGGTCAGAAAGAAGTTTTCAAACTTGTAGAATAATACTACTGAATTTTCCATTCTCAATTTCTTTTATGCTCCTGATATTGATTCTACACATAGTAGTATTGATGTTAGAATAATGAATAAGAAATTACTAGGGTTAGACCTTCAAAATAAAAATCAACCATTTGATTAAGGTGAGGTTATCCTTTTACTCCCTGTCTTCTTCCTTTTTTCAGGGGTGGGCGGTGGGGGTTCTACTCGTAAAGAATTTAATAAAGAAAAAGTAAAACATTACCTGAATATGTGGCACTGGACTTGAGCCAAGAAGTACAAACTGTCCTCCCAGCTCCAACGTTCGATATATCGCATGTCTAATAAGATGAACACCTTTCTGAGGCACCAATCTTGTTATGCAGCCTAACTATTGAATAAAAGATCAAACAAAATCAAGTAAGATTTCAAGCAGATTCACCAACTATAATCAGGATCAAATAAAGAAATATAGAAAATGCCAATTATGTTATTTTTCTTTTCCTTTTTATCAAGTGGAAATGTTAGGCTACACAGTCAGAGGTAGCCTTCACCCTCCCACATCCTTCTCTCATGTGATGAACCCAAGACCTTTCTTACAAGGCCAGTGAAAATGTTGTTTCTTCAAAACATAAAGATGGTCCTACATGGGAGTACATCACCAAGAAAATTATGACATACAAACCAAACAATTAAAAGGTCCCTTTTAAGAACATTATTGTGATATCTCAAACACTCCCAACAATAAAAAAATAATTTTAAGTGCCCTAATATTTATCCAAAACAGACTTCTCTATCTATTAAATCATTAACATGGATTCAATAAAAACAACAAAAAGGATCCTAAAACACAGTAACTTAACTGCAAAGATTCTGGCAGTGGAATCACATTTTGTTGCCGGGTATATTGTTAAAGAATGCATTAACATGAGCTTAGTACAAAAACTTGAAAAAAGAAGGGCAGGGAGGCTGTTTATAAAGCAATTAAAGAGAACAAAAATAAAATGGGAGAAATTTCCGAATCTAAGTTCTCCCAACTGTATACATTCCTGTATTTTAGTTGTAAGTTCAAATGGAACTTTCAGTCCTGATACCAGTATGAACTAAAAACAGGGCATATATGAGACAGAGTTGCATGTCTTAAGCCTCCATGCTAACAATTTCCCATGTCTGTTTGCCAGCTCAGCCGATACGAAAGCCTCCATCTTTGATTCGTTGGATTCTAGGCTGGATGGGGGGAGGTTAGGAGCTGGGATGTAAGTTTTCAAAGGGACTTCCATAATTGGGAGTTGGGCTCTGTTAATTTCTTTTCAAATCATATCCATTCTCAGGTGCCTAGGGGGGAGGGGGGTGATAAGATGTAATAGTGCTTAATGGGGAGGGGCAAGTTTTATGTTTGTTATTAATACAAAGCTATCCGTGGCACAAATGGCATTTTTTCCCCTTAGAAGAGTATATGGTGTGTCTAGGCCCCAAAGAGGGTTTCTTTATTTTTATGGCCAGAAGCTTGGGGTAAAATTGTTACCATTGATAACCTTATTAAGAAGGATAGGATGGTGCTGCTTGTGTCAATATTGCAGGGAAATAGTGGACCATTTATTACTTCATTGTGATGTTACTCATATCATATGCTGTGAAGTAAATTTCTTATCATGTTTGGAATTTAATGGGTGATTCCTTTGATAGTAAAGGCCTTATTGTTTGGGTGCAAGAATTGGTTTAGAAGCATTCTTCAGATGTTTAGAATTTAGTGCCACCATGTTTGATGTGGTTAGTGGGAAGGAATGCAACTCTCATATGTTTAACGACGTTGAGAGATCCCTCGATCAGTAAAAATCCTTATTGATTCATACCTTGTTTGATTGGTCTATGGTTAGGGTTTCACTCATTTTACTTCTATTTTTGAGTTTCATAATTCTCTGAGAGTTTCGGTTTGATTCTTTGTAATTTTTTAAGATACTTTGTGTTCATTATTGTGAACATGAAGCAATCCCCCTTTTCAACTAAAATTCTTCATTCACTTATAATAAAATAAAATAAAAAACATTTTCCCATGTATGCACGATAATACAAAGCTCAAAGTACAGCTCCTAGGATCCCAAATGTAATTTCTATAGCTGGTGACAGTATATTGTAAAACCACAAATGTGGTGAGTCAAAATATAACTTTTTCAAAAGGGTAACATATTATACTACTATATTAGTGCTGCATATTAAAATGTCAACAAATATGAAAACTTAATGTGATATGATGATGTCACCATTTGATAAAATAAAATTACCAGTGGCTTCCTGACATCTGCAGAAGAAAGCCCTAGATGCCTTCTCATAGCTTTCTTATTTTCTACTTTCCCTTGAAGATCATTTGCAGTGTACTGGACTTCGAGAAATGTATCAGTGGCAGGATTCCATGCATCAGTATCAATTCCATTTAAAATCCCAATAAACTTTTTTGAGTGAAAATTAAGTGTTGAATGGAGACCTTTTCCTCCCTGTAAATCAAAAAACTAACAACATATAAGGGCTTCATGAAAGCAATGAGACCGATATGAATACTCCCTTAAAACATCTGCGCTGATTTTTGTAAGACATGGTAGACACCCCACCCTAATCATCTTGGATCAATTTGAAGCCAGGAATAATGTTATTCCATCATGTCATGCAAAGTCAGTACATAGAGGTTATGTGATATTTAATTACCTGATGTGAATGAAAAAGGGGGACTTTTTCGAGGAAATTTGCCATTTAACATTATTTTTGTAACAATTTAGTTAGTTGTCAAGTTTGCAAAACTATTTTGCTAACTAGCATCTCAAGGCTTTGAAAATCAAGTCTCTAAGCCTTGAGTTCCAAGTGGTGGCTTCTTCTGGGTTCTTCTTCTTCAGATCTGCCATGTGGGTTCTTCTTCTTTTTCTGGGTTTTTCTTCTTTTATCTTCTTCTTCTGATTTGTTGTGGGTTCTTTACTCTTCAGATCTTCTTCTTTTTTCACTAAACTCAAGTCTCTAAGACTCGAGTTTTTTCGTTAAACTCGAGTCTCTAAGGCTCAAGATACTAGTTTACTAATATGTTTAAAAAACATGTCAACTAACAAAATAGTTGCTAAAATCATGTTAAATGGCAAATTTCCCCAACTTTTCCCCCCTAATCTTCTCAACCGGGAGCCTAATCATAATAATGACTATAGAAGCAACCTCAAAGCATTCTTGTGAACTTTTAACGTAAATGCAACAAAACCAACGTAAAGGCAAAGTTCGTACCTCAGCAGTCCGCACCTCTTGTGCATAAGTAGGCGAAACAGTCGTCACAATATTAGAAAATACAACTCCACCCTGAAAATAGGGAATCCATAAGACATTATGAAATATTTTCATATCTTTATGATATCAGCAATAAATGTGATTCTCAACACAAAAAAGAATTAGTAAATACGTATCAATAATTACTATACCTTAACAGGATTGACCCTGTCATGTGCAGAGTTGTCCTGCATTCTATCTGGTCTGTTTAGCTGATGGACATCAAGACCACAAGATGCCAATTCTGCAGCAGGAGCAGTCCCTTGGTACTCAAAGTTGTGGCATGTGAAACATATTCTAGCTGAATTCAATCCTTTAGGGGCATATAAATCCCAGTAAAGTGGTGCCTAAGAAGGCAAAAAATTTTCATTTAGAAGAATAAATATATAAAAATAAATGTCAGACATCAAATAAAGCACAAGTCAACAATGAAGATTATATGGACCATACAACAAAAGCTGTCTGCCAATCATGGCAATGTATTATGTCCGGTTTCTTGCCAGCTTGAAGAAGCAACTCAAGTGCCGCACGGCTAAAAAATGAAAAACGTTTGAAATCATCATGCTCGCCATAAAATTCTCCTCTCCAGAAGAATTTGTTAGGATGATGAGGTTCAATAAAATAAACAGGAAGACCTGCATAATTAAATTTATAATAAGTATCTGACGCTAAACCATAGAATTTTTGTACAGTCCATGTTCTGAAGTATACAATGCAAGCAAAAACTATAAGATCCTTAACCTCCAACTGTGCCAACCCAGATTTTATTTTTGAATAGTTGGCCATCAAAGTATGACTCTACCACCACATCCAGGACCTGTATCAGTTAATCAGATCATTGAGATATTCTTGAAACTCAGGTACTTCAAAATATTATCACAAAAAATAACTCACCCTCAAGTCATGAATATGATCATATTGCATGCAATCATATTTTGGAAGAACAATTTCCACAAGGTGTCCTCTTTTTTGCAAAGCTTTACCAAGACCAGCTACAACATCCCCCAAACCACCAACCTACAGAAGCAATGTAGAATCTTGAAGAAATCATAGAACCAACACTAAAAACTAAGCAAGAATAGACAACATAAAATTTTAAATCATAGTTCATGAATCATGATTATAGCGCATTAGCACCTATCCTTTTTCTTGTCCGAATAAATGTTAAAAAATTTTAGTATTAAAACTTTTCTTTTATTTTCCACATGGACACAAGGCCAGCACCAGAAGAGAAAATGGTTCAATGCTGAAAACTAAGTAAAGGCCAAACAAAATCATATACCACTTTCATTCGTGCAAAATATAGCGTAGTAAATGTGCTGAAGAAATATTTTAACAGCCAGGTAATTTGAGATATGTGTGGCAGATAAGATCTAACAAAGAGCATTTGTGGAGCATTTTGACTTGTGTGTTAAGCCATTATATAGTCTTCTGTATAATCTAAAAAAACTTGTGAAGGAAAACTTAAAATACCAAACTGAGCACAAGCCAAGATAAAGCCACGTATGCAATTTCTTTAATGGCAAATTTTCAAAGGAAAAAATTGATACATTTTAAATTTGATGGACGAAATCTAACTCCAACAAAATTTCAAGGACAAAAAGTGTATGTTAGTCATAATTTAATAATGAAAATAATAATAACTTTAAGGTTATGGTTTAGTATCCTTTTATTTTGGAGTTGTTATGTTGTTATTGAAAAGGCAATAAGGGGACTGGGGACCATATGCCATTTCCCATAAGAAAGGATATACTATACACAGTTCAACCAAAGAGTAGAAAATAACTATTTGTGCTGCGGCAACTTGCCTACACAAGCACCATTACAGAATTCAGCAAGGAAAAAGAAATTGCATTCCTGAACCCAGAAGCTATACTACAGCTGACTTTATAAATTTATATGTACAATCAAGCATCTTATCAAAGAGGCTTAAGTGAAATCCCAGGTTCTGTATACACTAATATAATTTGACATAAGATATTTCCAACCAAGACACAACTTCCTTTATTGGTCCCCCTCACTTATATTTCCATAAAATAAATGATATACTACAATGTAGGAGAGAATTTGTCAATAACATCAACATGGACATTTTGAGCGTCACAGATTCCTCTGGCAATATTTGACCATCTATTCAGCAGTATGTAATGTAATTCTAAATCAACATAAAAGACCTTCAGATCCTTCACTGAAGTTTTCACAAAGATCGAGCAAAGAAAGAAAGGAAACACCATAGCACAAAGTTGAGCACACCTTAGCAACTGGTGCCATCTCTGCTGCGATATGAATTACATATAATCCTGGACTGATCAACAAAGGGTACAAATTAATGAACAGCATATATATTCACCACAATTTACTATTAAATAATTAATACCGTGTTGGTGATGATGTCAGCCTGAGAAATGTAGTTACAGCCTCACGTTCATTCTTTTCCTTGCATGCCATGTATGCATCACGAATTTGTCCATCTTTCTTCCAAACCATTTCTCTCAACAACTTTGCATCATGGGTTGATATTTTTTTCTCAAGCAACCAACCATCAATTATGAGCAATAAACGACTCCAAAATTCTGAAGGCATGTCATTCACAGGTTCAGCTAGTGCCCTTTTCTTGCTTTCTTCTTTCAGATTATTAAGTGTTTCTTGAAATTCCTTCACTGATTCTTGATATAATTGAATGTAAGAATATATCTCTTCATCAGACTTTTGAAGACGATCCTCCAAAAGCATGATCTTTTGTTGCATTAATTCATTATATTGTTGCAATTTTTCTGACGAGAGCTTATAGACATTAACTTCTTCAAGGGATTCTTCCAATTTATCAACCTTCTTTCGGAGCTCCTGATTTTGCTGCAACACTGTAATAGCTTGATCTGCTGGTTTGGTTGCCTTATCTAGCAATTCTTGTAAATTCTCCACCTTCTCCCACAAGTACTTGTATTCAACTTTCAGAGAAGAAAGTTTGGAAACATCTTCCTGAGAAGCAGAAAGTTTAGACTCCAAGTCTTTTAGGGAAGATTCTAACAGTGAGCGTTGTCTTTCCAGCATAAGCACACGTTCATCCGTGATCTTGACATGATTAAGCTCAGACTTCAGTGCTTGTATATCATTCTTTAGGAAGACATTTTCTTCCCTCAATGAGCTAAGCTCCTTGGTAAGAGGATGAAAACTATTATTATGTATTATAGAGTCCTCACTACTCAAAAGATTCTCATGATTCTCATACATATCAAGCTCAATTCTTTCAGTACCACCCCTTTGAGTGAATTCATTTCGCAACTTCTCTAACTGGCCTTCAAGAAGTTCCACACGTATCTTTTCTTGGGCAGCAACTTGAATCCGGGCATCAGTTTCTGCAAGTTTCATCTCCAACGCATTGATCTCTCCTTGCAGTGTCTCCTTCTCAGTGAGAATCTTTTCAACATCCTCAAGCGCACGAACCCGAGCTTGATTGAGAAGAAGGATATCTATAACAAGAATGGAAACATAGGTATGTATTTCACTGTAAATTGATACAAAGATGCTAATTTAAAGAGACAGATACCAAAAGGATTATAAAAGTACAGAAAAGATCCTACTTTTCTCCGCATATCTTATCATGCCAACCAAATCCTCGGACTGAACACTTGATAGTTGCGCTGCACCACCTATGTTTATAGCCTGTGAGACAAGCAAAGAATATAATAATTTTGTTTAAGTTTACAATGATTATCCTTAGCTTTTCTAGCCAATAAGAGGAAATGAAAACAGTTTTTGTTGTAAAAATCAACCAGTTTTTGATCTCTGGGTTGTTACTTATTGTCCGTAAACAACTGCATTTACTCTCCATTTATCTCCAATTAATTTTTTTAATTTACCAGTGAGAATCCCACCCACTGGGTAAATAACATGAAATATAGATAGAAAGAAAAAAAAATAAAGTGGTATAGTCCAAACACAGATTATTGATTTTGTTGTACATGTCTTGGTGAAGGACCATACCAGAGATTTTTCTTCATTAGTTATAGTTGGACTACTCAACTCCTTTGCACTGGTATGCTCCAGAGCTATGCTTGTGTCAACATCATCATTAGATTTGAGTTCCTGACTCAAAATTGGGACATTAATAATTGAAGCATTTTCAGATTCTGACTCCTCATCGCCTTTTGGTTGGAAATCTTCATTTGTTGGAGGCTGTTCGTGAGAGGCTTTCTTCAATTGTTTTGTACTTGTATGCTCCAAAGCTATGCTTGTGTCAACATCATCATTTGAAATGAGTTCCTGACTCAAAATTGGGACATTAATAATTGAAACATTTTTGGATTCTAACTCCTCATCACCATTTGGCTGGAAATCTGCATTTGTTGGAGGCTGTTCATGAGAGGCTTTCTTCAATTGTTTTGCACTGGTATGCTCCAGAGCTATGCTTGTGTCAACATCATCATTTGAAATGAGTTCCTGACTCAAAATTGGGACATTAATAATTGAAGCATTTTCGGATTCTAACTCCTCATCACCATTTGGCTGGAAATCTGCATTTGTTGGAGGCTGTTCATGAGAGGCTTTCTTCAATTGTTGCTTTTTATGCTGGGAACTGTATGTAATTTTTGTATGACCAAGTTAGTGCATACTAATAATCAAATTTAAGGTACAGAAATTTTTAATCCGAGATAAGATAAACTATATAAATTACACAAAATAAAAAAAAATAAAAAAAATAAAAAAATAAAAAAACTCCGTAAAAGAAATTCAATCAAATTTCAAAAATTTGCTTCTAGAGCTGGTAACTTGGGTGAGAATTTATGATTGCTTAAGAAAATTACATGTCTATAATACAAGAAAATTTATTGAAGATAACTTTTCAAGGAATTTGAATCTGGAAAGTAGGGCACATAGTACATGCTTAATCAGACCATTCTACCTATTTTTTTTGTTTTCAACTCAAACAAGCAGAGCAACATTCAAATTAGAAGACATGGTTTTCAAGTTAATACTCACCATTGCCACCACAATTCATAGACAATGGATGCCAAAATGCATTAAGTTCATTAAGTGCTATAATGTGCTCTAAAGTGTGCATTTAAATTTGTATGTAAGATTAGATGTGAAAAGGTTATAAATTTATAATTTTCTAGGAATTGGAATCCTAAAAAAAAATTCAGCAATGAGATTTTGTCCTATCTTGCTTGGTAAAAAAGGGGTCAACCTAAGGGAAATAAGAGGGTGAAATTGGGGAGTGGAAGAAGTCTGTAGCTCAGGACCTAGTCCATTGTACCTTAGGTGGTGTCTTTGTATAGAAAGAAATAACAAGGATTCTGAAATTCCAGCAAAGTCCTCAGGGGAAATAAAGTCAACCTTTCTTATATTTCTGTTCTATTAGGTATCAGTCTGTTCTTGATTCTTTTCTATGATCCCCTTTTCAGATTTTCTTGATGACCTTAGATTTTGGCAGTGAGATGTTTTTGTTTTTTAACTTAGGTGGTGTCTGTGTATAGAAAGAAATAACAAGGATTCTGAAATTCCGGCAAAGTCGTTGGGGGAAATAAAGTCAATTTTTCTTATCTTTATGTCCTACTAGGTATCAGTCTGTTCTTGATTCTCTTCTATGATCCCGTTTTTAGATTTTCTTGATGACCTTATCTTTTGGCAGTGAGAACTTTTTTTATTTTTTTATTGGTGATTATATTTTTACACTAACACCCCCCCCCCCCACCTTCTTTTTTCCCTTTCTAATACTAACTTATTACAAAAATAAATAAATAAATAAGGGTCAACCTAAGGGCAATTAAGCCTCTATAAGCTCATATACTTCAAGATCCAAAATACTTCAATGTGCACAATAGTACAGAGAAAAATTAAATCTTTAATAAACAAAGATTCAGCATTAATTTGTGTAAATATTGTAATAAGGAAAACAATTTCAATTCAATGAATCAAATTGATCCAATGCTAAAGACAATAGAGTGACAGAACAGCTGTGACAAAGTACTGTGAAATTAACATTTCAAGGAAGCCATAAGTAACTCACATTAGTTTTTTTGATAAGTAACTCAAATAAGCTTGTCTAAGCAATATCCTTAAGTTTTGGGTCAGCTGTTCCAATTTGCTGAAATTATATATCAATCTTAGACTCACTTCCTATATCTTCATTTTTGCCCGTTCCTCCTGGAAGCATATGTGATGTGTCTATCTCAGTCAGCATTCTCTCTTCTCATTATTCCAAGCAACCTCTAACATCTCATAAAATGCATTTTCAGTTCTATTTCTCCCTAGCCTTGCCACCATATACCTCAACCTGTTGAACCAACGACACTCATTTTAACTTAGGTTCCACAAGCTTAGAGGCACAATATTTTTTTAAGAAGGACAGATTCATAGCTTTCTAGATTAGTTTTTTTGGATTATATATAATCAAATATGTTGCCAATGGGCTCTAGCTCAAACCAAACCTCCTCCCCATATAAGAAAGGGTGGAGGGTAAGGCCGTGGGTTCGAAACTCCCTAGGCAATATATAGCTCTATCTATCGCTATCAGTGGCACATCAGCTCCAAGATGGTTGTGGACTAGTGGTGACAGCAAAAGGTAATAATTCGATTGCATCAATTGGGATAAGGATAAAGGCGGCGAATATGGTTTTCATTTTTTTTTTTTCAATCGATACAAATATAATCCGAACCAGTTCACAATACAATTAATAAGGCAAATTTGGAAGTGTATTGTATGAATATTCAAACTCCCACCACCCAAAAAGGAAAATTTAGCAATCATCATACTACAAGTCAATCAAAATAAAGAAAAGGCACCCAATTTCCAAACCCAAGAAATAAATCAATTTATAGAACAATACCCATAAAAGAAAAGCTCAATCAAACGATCAAAACTGTGATGACAAAGAACTAAAAACACAAAATACAGCTCCAATTAATAAAAGAATGAGATTGAACAAGTAGAGAGGAACCTGAGATTACGGTGACGCATTTTACAGGAAGCAGGAAGTAAGCGATAGGAAGGTGAGAAAAAACGAACATATGAGTGGTTGCTGCTGCAGTTCAGTCCACTAATCATCCCTTGGCTCAAAAACCACGTAGATAGCTTCACAGCCATTTTCAATCAAATCCAATAACACACCTCTCTTTCTCAATCTATATCAGCATGTAATAAAAGAGAGAAACACTAAGCAACCAAGTCCAAGTAAAAGATAGATAGATGGAACAAACGGTTTCTTGGCCACAACGATTATATATTTATACGAGAATCTAGAGAAAAGTTGACATATTAACATTACTGTACACACCACACAGTAGTACAGTGATACTATGTTTTATATACGTTTCTGACTCAACACTCTTTCTCTTTGTCTGGGTTTTGAGTCTTGATGTTGGTGTTGGCATCTTTGATTCGAGAAATGAATGTGTGACGGTACGTGCGGGTTTAACATGTGACAAAGACAAACGTTACTACCTTATCTGAAACGAATGAACCAACGGGTTGATTCCACATGGGTCTGAGTCCGACGTAATGAATGCTGATGGGTTTGTGTTAAGGAAAAGGGCTTAGGTGAGGTCGACTGCAGCTTGTTTTTACTTGCTCCGGGGCTCGACTTGCAATGTTTACTTTGAACTTGAAGTGACCTCTTAAAATAATCGTTTTGTCCTTTTGACTTGACGAGTGATGTCTAAGTGTATGGTACATATTTGTGTAAAAGCTCCGCCTAATATTTGAATTTCCACCCTTACCTCTCATATTTTACAAGCGCTGATATTTGGAGTGTGACAATAACATCAAAATTGTGGTATCTACCATGTATATTTAAATTGTGTAAAGTTTATTAATTATTTATTAGAATTATGAGTGGAGAATTTAACATATTAATAGGTACAGTATTTAGAAATTATTCTTTAAATTTCCTTCTTAAAGTTCTACTATTTGAATTTTTTCTTATAAAATAGAAGTATAAGTTTTAGTTAAATAATTATATGGTTGAATCTTTGGAGAGAAACTTAAGAAACAACAAAAGTATTGTATCTAAATTTTATCTTATATTTAAGAAATATATATAAATTTATCTTCTTATATTTAAGCCTAACAAAATGATGTTGATTTAACTATCAAATCCAAATCTTTTGTCCCACTTTTCCTACTCCACTCTATACTCCATCAATAAAAACTTGTCACATGTTCACCTAATTAATTAAATACTACTATTAATTAATAATGGTAGTATTAATAAGTCTATAATGATAGTATTTAATTAATTAGATGAACATGTGGCAAGTTTTTATTGGTAGAGTATAAAGTGGAGCAGGAAAAGTGAGACAAAAGATTTGAACTTCTAACTATCCAACTTGATAGGATTCCTAAGTCTAAGAGCTAGCTCAGAGGGAAATGAATGAAATAGAAAGGAATTAAAACAAGATTTAGAATATTCTTTATTTTATTTGGGAGTTTTAATAAAGAGAATGAAAAGTTTTTTCATTTGTTTATAAGTTTAAGTGAAAATGAATGGAATAAGTAAGATGAAACACTTGCTACTCTCTATTTCCTCAAAATTTCAAATTTTCATTCCTTCTAAAATTGAGAGAAATTGGAAAATTTTGAATTAAATTTATGATTTTTTTTTCTAAAACTCTCAAAACACTCCTATATATTCAGTTATTTATTTTAATGAACTTTTTTTTTATGAGATTTATTTTAATTAACTTGATTTCTCCTTCACTGAGTTTTGGGTTCAAGTTTAATTATGGCTTTGCCTCTCAATAGACAATTTGGAAGTCATCTTAAGATTGAAGTAGAATTTGATGTTACATCTCCCTAGTCACTGGATTTCCTCTTGAACAAGATAATTTACCATACTTGTGGGCTCCTTTTAAATATGAAAAAAAAGAAAAAAAAATTGGGAAACTTTTGCCATGCATGTGATGTGCTTGGGCATATATGAACAAAAAGTATTGCAGTGAGATAGGTGTTCAACTTATGATGAAGAAAGATGTAACATGTGGGATATATAGCTGGACCGTCGCCAAGGCTCTCTCTTTTAGGACACTTGTATGTGGACATTCACTGCCTTGTTTCAGGTTTACAGTCTGTGTGCTTTACCTGTGTACACTGTGATGCAAATAGTGTGGCTCATTCTCTAGCCAGACATGCTAGAAATGTAGATGAGGACATTGCTTGGCTGGAGGATTCACCTCCACCTGCTCTAGAAGCTTTGTACTGGGATGCTTGTTAATTTATTCAATATATGAATGGTTCAATTTAAAAAAAAAAAAAGTTTCTTTCTTAATATTCTACCATGTAAATTTTTTCTCATAGAATGGAAGTATATATTTTAGTTAAGTAATTACATGACTGAATCTTTAGAGAGAAACCTAAGAAACAACACCTCAAATATTGTATCTAAGTTTATCTTCTTATATATAAATTTATCTTCTTATATTTAGGCCTAACAAAATGATATTGATTTAACTATCCAACTTGATAGGATTCCTAAGTTTAACAGCTAGCTCAGGAAGAGGGAAATGAATGAAATAGAAAGGAATTAAAACAAGATTTAGAATATTCTTTTTTTATTTTATTTGGGAGTTTTAATAAAGAGAATGAAAATATTTTTCATTTGTTTGTAAGTTTAAATGGAAGGGAATGAAATAAGTAAGATAAAATACTCATTACTCTAAATTTCCTCAAAATTCCAAATTTTCATTCCTTCTAAAATTGAGAGAAACTGGAAAATTAGGTTCAAGTTTAATTATGGCTTTGCCTCTCAATAGACAATTTGGGAGTCATCTTAAGATTAAAGTAAAATTTGATGTTACGTGTCCCTAGTCACTGGATTTCCTCTTGAACAAGATAATTTACCATACTTGTGGGTTCCTTTTAAATATGAAAAAAAAAAAAAAAAAATTGGGAAACTTTTGCCATGCTTGTGATATGCTTGGGCATATATGAACAAAAAGTATTGCAGTGAGATAGGTGTTCAACTTATGATGAAGAAAGATTTAACATGTGGGATATATACTAAATGACCAAAAGTTGATAAATGAGAAGCTCAAATTGGCAGTGACTGGAGAAATTTGGGAAATTTACATAGATTAGATTTGGTTGCAACTTACCAAAGAACCGGAATTATGTCAATCTAATCTAGTACCCGAACAAGAGTTGAACCCACCTATCCCCAAAAAGCAGGCCCATTTAACCAACATTCCAACAGACCAAACACTAACCATTCAAATGGCTTTAGCTGAGCCCAATAACTCAAACACAATCTCAACAACTAATATTAAATATATCTCAACAACTAAGAATTACTTGGAAGAAGAGAGAGATGGGAGGTGTTGGTGGCTGAATAAAATGAAATGGGGAACCCTACGTGCAATTTATATCACCATCTTCTTTTGATGTGGTAGAGTCCTACATGAAAAATGTCATAATCTTAGGAAAACAATAAACAAAAGCATACAATAAAATTTAACTTATAAAAAATATGTGATTTCATTGTAGCATTAAGATGCTTTCCTAAATCATATTCTTATAGAGCTAAGCATAGGATAAACACAAAACATCTTAAGTGGAAAAATTGATGCTTCAACATCTCCTAAGAAAGGGGGAATGGAAGCAAAGAGTTAAACTCAACAAGTAAAACTAAGAAAAAAAAATGATTGAAATAATGGAATTGAATTTAGCCATAACCACCCAGACTCAACTAGGCTTCAAGCCATTACCAAATTATTATAATTTCCACAATAACTCAATTAGTAACAGTATATTTACAAAATTTCCTAAAAATATATTGATTAATCTATCTAAAGATGTCGTTGAAACAAACACACTTATTCAAGAAAAAGAGAAAAATATATAAAATTCAAGAAAAAGGGAAAAATATATAACAGCAGTGGACACAATAAACAAAAAATCACAAAAATTTGAGATAAGGTAACACAAATATAAAGATAAATTGAGAGGGAAATTTTTTACCTGCCATTAGAATCCCTAAGTGAAAGAGAAGGGGAGGTGGGCGATTAAAGTTTTCATGGGTAAAATGGTATTTTCAAAATATGAGATGTGTCTCGTTTTAATTGGTTGATCTCATCAAACGTGGTGCTGATGCGGAGAGAGTGCCTCATAAGATTCTTTCTTTTTTAGATCCCCCATGACACTTGATTGAAGAGGTGACGGGGTATGGGAATGTGATTTGGGGTTAATTGGCAAAATCTCTTAAAAACTAGAGAATTCATTTGGGTTTGGATGTGGTAGAATAACTTTAGTTTTCACATCTACCCTCCACTGGAGGAGATGCTAGACCTGTCGTCTAGAAAGCATGGACATAGCATTTTGCTTGCCATGTCTGTGTCAGACACGTTCAAGACATGAAGTATGCATGGGACATGGCTGCACACATATCCCAACTGTTTTTTTTTTTTTTTTTTTTTTAAATTATCAAACAAGGCCAGAACATGACAAAGACATGGCCGGGACGTGGGGTATGTCGAAAAAATAAAGAAAAAGATGGAAAAAAAAAAAGATTTGTAAGTATTAGCGTCCTCTCTTTTATTATTATTAATATTATTTTCAATATTGAATTCAATGAAAAGAAGCAACGGTAAAACTTTGAATCTCTCTAATTAAAGATGAAAGCCAAATCAACCTACTCCAGTAGTTAATAAACCAAAATTTATTAGTGCTGAAAGGACAAAGAAAATTTATCTTTCTTTGTTTTTCCCAGATCCAACTTTTTTTGAGATAAGATTGAAATTTTTTATCTATCAAAAAAAAAAAAAAAAAAATCCTCCTTCAAAATTTAAAATTTTATTTTCGCTTTGTGTGTTTATGGTATAAAGATAGGAATTTTTCTTACTGCAAATCATTATATTGACTTAGAATGGTATTTTAACTATCTTGATTTACATATTGTAGCCATGGCTGACTCAATATAATTTGAGGATTAAAACAATAGATTTAGGTAAAAATTTTAACATTGATTACATAATTTTTATTTAGCTTTTTTAGACAAATTCTTGACTCTGCCCTTGATTCTTAGACACCATCTGCGCCAATAATAAAATTTGAAAGCTTTGATTAGAGAAATGATAGTTGAATAATATATTTCTTTTTTGTTTTTTGTTTTTTGTTTTTTTTTGTTTTTTTATATCATTTCACATCATAAGTTTTTCACATGATAAAATCTACAAACATATTATTATATCTTATACGACTATGCGATTCATACGAAATGACCAGAGACAGAGAAATAGTGATCAAAAGATACTGATTTTATACATGTTCACAACTCACAAGATCTTAAACCATGTTCAAATAGATGATTCAAACTTGTTTTACTTATTTTCTTCTTGTGAACATTATCAAAATAAACGTAATTCATCATTTGTCTCTAAATTAATATTTGTTTACTAATTTTAATACTTCAAGCAAATAGGTTTTTATTTGCATCTTAAATTTCATGACAACATCAATTATAATTAACTAGCTTGTAACTCGATGCATAATATAATATATATATATATATATATAATTTAAATACTATTGATAGTTATATTTGTTGATGTAGTTTATATTATTTCAATAAGTTATATGTAAAAATAGAATGAGATGTTAAGTGAGTTGTAAAATAAGATGGTAAAATATATAAAGTAGATTTTTATGGTGTAAAATAGAACTTTTTTGCATCCCCGAATGATAGTGCTCTTAGAAAAATTGATTGGTTTAAGTCTAGTAACGTGACAGACTGTAATTGGTTGTGAGTTAATTTCATATGGACTCGTCACTTTTTCTCTACTACTCATAATTGACTATGTGTACAACTGTGGCCAAAATTTTGGCATTTTATGTTTTCTTAGAATTTTTGGTTTATGATTTAAGACATTGCCCGATTCACAAAATCAAAATCCTATAAATAGCATTAATCACTGATAACTTTACAATTAATAGTCACATTATTTTGTATTTTGCGATCTCTAGTCGGCCTCTCATTCATCTTTCCCAAGTTCCTACTATAATACTGGACTATACTACTTTAGCATCTTTTATTTTTATTATTATTTTTTTAGTGAAAAGGCTAAATTCATAAACTAAGCAACAACAAGAGTTGTTTGAGGACAGGTCCTCTCATAATACATGCCCAAATTATCATAGTACAGCAATATGCAAATGTCCATAGGTGGACTATTAAAAACAGTAAAGTCTTGGGGGTTGATGGACCTTTTCTAGCAACCACATCCGCACACTTGTTGGCTTCACATAAACAATGATTCGTCTTCATTTGAGAAATTTGACCGATAATAGTCTATAAGAAGAGAGGCATAGTGTAAGTTAAGATTGAAATCATTAGTAATCCAAGCAACCAATTACAATGCATTAATATTGAAATCACTCTTTTAGATACCATGCATTCAATGATTGGATGTTTGGTTTGATAGTAAATGTATGATTGGTAAAGAACCACTAGTTTAATGACTCAAATCACTAAATTAATCTAGTAAAACTTACTGGAATTGGTAAGCTACCACATGTAAAATGCACTCCCCCCTAGATCGAGGGTTTTACATGGAGTCGCCACTTATTTAATTTCACAGGACAAATAAGAAAACCTTTAATAAAAAAATACTTCTTGTATTAATGTATATGACAATTTACATCAAATTTTGTAACAAAAAATTACAATGCTTTTTTGTCCTAGATACAATCTAAGAAAAGTAAATCACATCGCTTTATTTCCTAGTTACATTCTAAAAAAATGTAAAATTGTAAATACAAGAACATAGTCTAGAACCCTTGATCTTGGTTCGGAGGCTAATTTACGAGATGGGAAGGGATTAAGCACCCATCTCGCCCGATAAAAACCGGTCTCCTAGGTTAAGGTGGCCAATGTCATGTCATGTCAAACAAATACAAGGAATATGTCATACAAACATGTGATTTGCAAGAATTTTAAACAAATATGTGTTAGGGGATTTGACATAAAGAGGAACCAAAAAAAAAATGAAACTTGTTAGATAACAATTTTAGTGTAAAAAAAATGAAGGTAATGGCATGTTCATCCAAGAGATCCATATAAACAAAGATTTCCTAGCCTAGACATGTTCATCTAAGCATGTGAAGGAAAAACAAAGTTGTCATGTTTATTTGTCATCAATATAATTGCAAAGAGAACAAATAAAAATAAAACCTTTCAGCACATTTGATCATCCAAACAATTATGAAAAGAAGTAAAGGAAAAAAACCTAGACATGTTTATCTAGACAAAATCAAAATACTTTGACATATATGTTCAAAATCTTAAAAAAGTAAAAAAACTTCCTAGACATGTTCATCTAAATATTAAAGAGAAAATGAATAAGAAATATAGGCATGTTCATCCAAGCATAGCATAAAAGAAGTGAATAATGATTTGTAAGTATTATTCTAGCATGTATAAAAGAAAAAAAAAACAATTAACTACTTACCAGCATAGAACATAAATAAAAAAGGGGAAGTGATCACTTAAAGGGCTAGGGAGAAAGCAAGGAAGTACTAAACTACAACCAAAGTAAGAACAATGGCTACTCAACAGTTTTTCTTTTTTGCTTTCTCACTAGCTCTCTAGAGGGAATTTCGGGGTCCAGAAAATGGAAGAGGTCTTTTCTATTTATAGGGAAAGGGATGGCTTAGCTTTAAAGCTAATTTATTAGCTTTCTTCTGAAGCTAAGGGAGGGGGTTAACCTGTTTAAACGAGCTGGAATGGATTTGGTTTTGATCTCCATTCAAATTTTGAAATCATGCTGCACCTGCTTCGTATTTTGGCTCTAATTTTCCGTTCAAAATTCCAATTGATTCAAGATTGGTGTTTTTTGAAAGTAGATTCAATTATCTACAATTTTGTCAGAAATAGAGAAAGCCAAATTTCAACGTTATCCATGCCAAAAATGTGTTTCAAATTGCTGCTGAAAATAGTAACGTCTTTTAAGCCTTTTTTTGAATTTTGAGCCTTTTTTTGAATTTTTCACATGATGTATTTGTTTCTTTATCCAATTTATTTTTCAAAAAATCTTTTTTCTGAAGCAAAGGGGCAGGATAAGTCTATTAGATAGGCTTGAACAGATTTATTGCTGATCCCCATTTGAAATTTTGAGAGAAAATTGAAGATAATGCTGAGTTTGTATTATCTTCTGCATCTGTTTCGTATTTTGGCCATAACTTGCTGCTCAAAATTCCAATTGATTCGGAATTTATGTTTTTTGAAAGGAAATTCAATTTTCTATAACTTTTATAGAAATAGATAAATCCAAATTTTAATGTTTTCCAGGCCAAAAATGTGATTCAAATTGCCGC